>OW121794.1:0-1492500 GCA_933228885.1 Leistus spinibarbis | reverse complement strand
CAACTTAACCCGTGGGCACATATGCCCATATCATTAACGGAATACGGTGCATTCTACATTAATCCTGAATAATTTGACACGTGGCGAATTTACAAATAATAACCGGTTAGTTACGTTTCGAAAATCGTAGTAAAACCGGTTAACTCAATTGTAACAGCCCTAGTAGTAAACATATAAAGTGTTCTACACATACATTCACAAAAACACATCCATCTGAAGTATATGTTATTGAAATTTTAGTTAATAAAATTCAACAAATTCACCATTCTTATCTTCAATTAAATCAATGAATAATATATAAATTAATTTGAATATAATATAGATTAAGTCAATTTACATATAAAAGCGCATTGTTCATTTTAAAAATCAATGTATTGATTGGTGGGACGACAAAAGACACAAACGTCAATCCAATGTTTATACTCTGATTGGTCAATATTGATTACCAAGTCGGATACTGCATTATAGATTTCTCTCGATGACAACGAACTATTTGACGTATGTTACTAGTTAGTCAGTCATTCAGTCATTCATTCTTCAGTCAGGCAGTCAGTCAAGTGTGGGTTTGCTGATGAAGGCAATAATAATGTTTTATAAGTGCGCTCGTGGTTTCCTGGGACAGATGGGACGCATTCCCATGTGGGCGACTGCCTGCCCACACATTTCTTCTTTACGCCAACGAAGCCGAATGGGCTGGTCCTGTCCTGTATGCATATCCGAGTCTCCCTATATTATATGCCCACCCGATGCAAACCTTTTACCTTTATTTCCGTGTGTCATTATTATGGTTTTATATTCAATCATTATTAAAACTGGGCACTGAATAGCAATAAGTTGATAATTCCAATAAACAAGATTCAATACGTACAACGCACCTATGCGTCCAGCTCGCCTTATAAGTAATGCGATGCGAGCAGCGATTTTTAATTATTATGGCCTTTTGGTTAACAATTTAAAAAAATGTTATAGATATAAAAGTCTTACAATTTATTGTAAATTATTTTCATTCAAAATGAAAATGCTAGTGCATAATTTGAAATTCAAATTTAAAATATTTAATAATTTTTTACGGCCTTTGTGTTAACAATATGTGTTTAAATTATTTGTATAAGGGTCGTATTAAGGGGGGCTCTACATTTTGTGGCCCTATAACTCGGGAAGTATACGGGCGATTGGATTTATACTGCGAACGAATTCAAATGGGATACCAAATAATATGTGTAGTAAATTTGGTGTAAATCGCTCCAGTACCTTCAGAGGATTAAAGGGCACAAATTTGTCTTACGTGGGAGCGACGACTAACATCCAAGTATATAATATATAATATATTTTATTCTGAAGCATCAAATTACGTATATACCGTGTGTCGGAGAGTTTGTTAGCTGCACACAAGCATCGCCTATTAAGTTCTTCCATTATAGAATATAAATGGAAGAGAATTAGTCTCCTAATATAGGTACTTTGAAACGTACTACGCATTTTTATAATATTTTGGGCTGTATGTATGTAAGTATGTCGGTGTAATATAATTTCAAAGTGTTCTTACAACAAATTGATGAGAGTGAAATACATAATTAAATTTGAATGTTCTGTAAAAGGTGTACCATCACTTCCGGTTGCCTCTTAAATGTTACTATATATATATATGTTTTCTCTTACGAGACTTATTCCTACACTTAGTAATTGGTAACACCTACTTCCTATACCAACGAAACTTCATTGAAAACATAAAACGTATGCCAAGGGCATTCATATTTCATTTTAAAGCTTACAGATTATTATGTTTTATTGTTTGAAAATTATTATTCTCTATAATGTGCATGTTTACTATATGCATTTTTGTTCTTTCTCTAATATCATTAGAACGGCTGCACTTACGGCAAAAATAGTTATGTTCATAATGAAATATAGTAACATTTCGCACAACTTTTGTTTGAAAAGTTTTTTCAAAAAATGTACCAGTTAAGAGAAAATCGCTATGGAAAATCTTAAACTTCTTAAATTAAAATTGAAATTTTATAAATGCTTCCATTTTTACTTTTTTTTTATGTTCGGTATTATTGTAATAAGAATTGCATCATGCACTAGTTTCAGAAGCTTTCATATGTAAATTATGGAAATAATAATAAAATATGGCTTGCACCTGCACTTAGGCTGTCAATAAATACAGGAAAATTTATGATTCATCAGCTATTTATTGTAATATGATCTAATGTACGTAATTGAAAATACGAAATTATTTTTATGCGTACGCACATACATATTTAAATATTTTCTTTCTTACATCATTGTTATTGTTATTACAAGATCAATATTTTTTTATATATATATATATATATAACTTATATACTTGGATGTTAGTCGTCGCTCGCTCGACCAAATTTGTTCTTTCTACTCCTCTGAAGGTACCGGAGCGATTCACACCAAATTTGCTACACATATTATTTAACATCCTATTTGAATCCACTCGCAGTTTAAATTTAATCGCTTGTATACTTCCCGAGTTATAGGGCCCCAAAATTTAGAACCCCCCTTAATACTGCTCTTATACAAATAATTTAAACACCCAAAAATTCTACTAAATATTCTAAGATATTTTATATCTATAAGATTTTTTCATATTGTTAACCCAAAGGCCGTCAAAAATTATTAAAGATTATAATTTTTGAAAAATTACAAAAAATCGTAAGACTTTTTATATCTTTAACATATTTTCAAATAGTTAACTAAAAGGCCATAAAGTCACATGCATCGATGTAGTTAATTAAAATGCAGTTTGTTTGATTAATCTTGATGCTACTAAATAATAATGTACAAATATTCAGGCGAGCGAGCGATGCGTCGCTTAATTATTTTAATTATCAATTAGATTTGAGTTTGTTGATCGATAAGCCGTTGCTGCTAATATTGTAGTAGTGATGCTGCCTGCCTGCTAGCCGTTTCTCATTATTTATATTCTTGTTCATCTGCGCCATTATGTTTTAATAATGCTGCAATTCGCATAGACAATGCATATATTAGCGCGCACTTTAAATTCAGCGATTGCGCCGTTGCCTGACCGAGCCTTATAATTTTAACCGTGAGTGATTATTATCGTACGAACGAACAAACGGCATTTTCTCTATTTAGATAGTCATCGTCTGAAACAGCTATTGTGGATGATTATTGTTATTCAACCGGTTAATAAATCAATGATTATCATTTAAAATTTCGTATTTATTAAATTTAACCCTTTCATACACGGTATATATATATATATATATATATATATATATATATCCCATCTAATTTCATTTATGGGTTAACTTCTTCATTAAGTCGGGACAAGTTGACGGGTTTCCCGTGAGATGATAGCAGATCAGGCGGGAAATGGCGCGGAATGGAAAATACGAGAAGTACCGTCGCGCCGATAGAATTTAAACGATTGGTTCGCTTAGTAGGAATTTTCAGAAAATATGTAACGCATTACATTTAATTGGGCCATAAATAAGTTAGGTTACGTCCTGCGGCCGACCACGAGATCAGTTTATAATCATATCTTAAGCGGCACACAGCGTAAAAAGACTTTACGTGAACAAAGAAAACAATTATTTTATTGAATTTGATTATTTTTAATCTAAGCTTAATTACTAATTGTTTCCCTGTGTGAATACACAGCTAAAGTCTGTAGCGTAAACTTACTAATAAACGGAGCCTTAAACTGTGAGTCCCCGACCTCACGCAACTTTATAGGCTGTACGCTAGAGGCGTCTTAAGATAATTTATTTTCCAGATGTTTTACCTCACAACGTGCCGCATCGACGAACTTTCGTATACGTACGTATAAACACGCAATCACACACAATCCGTTCCTCGATAAGCCTGAACAAGCATTTATTTGTAATTTTGACAGTGTAGCACTAAGCACGTCGCATTCGTATTAGAAATATTAAATCTAACATGCTATATTGATTTACTACAATTATAATCATTCGTTTTAGTATCGATAAATCATTTTGTTTTACTAGGAAACTAAAACTAATTAACAGACTTCTTTTTAGGTGCATTCTGGGTAACGACAGATATTTATTTTATTCGCGGATATTAAATCACATTTTAAAGACATAAATCATACATTTTTTGACGAAATTTTTCTTTTTTAGCGACGTTAGTTCAGAGTAAATTTTATATTTGTTAAGATGTATGACCCCTGAATATTTTTTACTATTATCCGCTCTGGGGGCACTTCCGCCTCAGGATAGGATAACAAATTTGATTTTCGCTAATAAATAACAATATTATTACTGAATCATTTGTAATTTTACAGTACCGTTGATATTTGAAATGGTTATTACTTTCGAAACGTACTTTTAACTTTGTAAATGATTTATGAATGCCCGTGAGAATATAATACCGCCTCCATTGCAATAAATATAAGATTAGTAAATATGTATACCAAATACGTGCTATAGTCCATAAGTAAGGCCATAACGGTTCGGTTCGTAGCGCATAAGAAGAGAAATTATTGTATTTTGTAACAATAACAGAACTTTAAAATGTCAGTCGTACATTCTCAAGTATAAACGGAATTTATACATTTTAGTCATTATTGATAATGCTATTATAGCAATTGCTGAGGTCGAGAGGTTTAACCTATATTATTACAAGAGTCAAAATAATGTAAAAAATGCATATTTTTTATGAATATTTTATTTATTATACCTAAAACAAGATTTGGTACGCGTAAAACGCACCAATGCGTAGAGCTCACCTTTGAGCTCGCAGTGGTTTTTAATTATTATGGCCTCTTGGTTACCAATTTCAAAATAATTTATATATATAAAAAGTCTTGCTTATTTTGTAGATTATATTGATAAAAAACATTTTTAGTTGCATATTTTAAAATACAAAATTATAATATTTAATAATTTCTTTCGGGCTTTGGGTTAACAATATGAAAAAATCTTGTAGATATAAAATATTTTAGAATTTCTATTAGAATTTTTGGGTATTTTAATTATTTTTATAAGGGCAGTATTAAGTGGGGCTCTAAATTTTGGGGCCCTATAACTCGGGAAATATACGAGCGATTGGATTTAAAATGCGTACAGATTCAAATAGGATACTAAATAATATATGTAGTAAATTTGGTGTGAATCGCTTGGGTACCTTCAGAGGAGTAAAGGGCACAAATTTGGTCTTACGATCGAGCGACGACTAACATCCAAGTATATGTTATATATATTTTTGGATTCAGAGCGACGAGACAAACACTTTTTGTTAAAGAAATTATTTAATCCAAAAATGCTACAGACACACTACCGAATGCTTTTGCTTTTTCGGTGTTCCATATACGAATATATATAAGGAAGTAATTACGAAAAATGTCAAACTCTAGATTTTAACGGGAATACAAGTTCTAAACACCCCTGAATCATTTATGGCTATTTTCGAAATTATGTCTGTCTGTAATCGCTCTACAGTAAGACCAGTTTTAGTCTCTGAACAAATCCAAAAGTAATGGGCTACTTTTATCTCGAAAACGGCACGTGTTAGATGAAAAACTTATTTATATAAAAGTTAAGATAATAAACTTTCTAGCAACTTTTATTAATAAAGTTTTTTCTAAAAATGTAACATTTCCTGAGAAATCGATTTTTAAAAATGACTTGTTATATAAACGTTTCTTATAGTTAATATATATATATATATTGGCATTGTTTCATGGCAATCGTAGTATCAATATAAACAGAAATAAAGCTGTATATAAACTAGGTTAACCCGTGGGCACCATGTGCCCATATCATAAACAGATGCATCTGTCTAATAATGATTAATTTAATGGGTGGCGATTTTTCATGTAAATTTGTAGTAAATGTAGACCTAATCATGGATACACCATAAAAATAAAGTGTTTGCCTTACAGTAAGTTGAATTGAATTGTATTGTTGATTTATAAAACAGTAAATAGGCTTTAATTCCATTTGAATAATAACTTATAACACAAATTCACATAAATGATTTATTAATTATTAAAATGGTTTAAATTCGGTTTGAATTGTGAATTGAAATCAATTCATTGTAGGTTGCATTGAGAATTATGAATTCAATTCTACAGGTAATTAATTTTGCCCAGCTCGTATACGTTAACCAGCGCATGCGTCGTAAGAATCATCATCATCACTTATCCGTGTCTTATACTTAGTTGTAGGATAATAAAATTGAGAAATGTGTACTTATAACCTATAATTTCAAGTAATACATTTCCAATTAAAAAACGAAATAAACTCCTCTCGTATATAAACCATTTAAAAGCAATAAATTGTGTGTGATGCGCTATATATTTTCGTTTCATCTTCTTTATTGCAACAAAACAGCCAAAATGACCGCAACAAAAGCACAAACGTTAAACAATTGCTGAGTCACTGTATCAGTGCAATCCATCATGGCGGCGGCAGGCGGCACAGTTCTTAGCTTGCACATAGCAGCAGCACCGAAAATAGCCTCATAATTCGTGAGTTGCACTCTCGTAAATAAGTATACTATCGCGTCAACAAAAAGACTACACACTGATTATTATTATTATTGTGTATATGAGAACGGGGGCGAAGGGGACGCACAGATTTAAGCGGCAAAACAACTTTTACGGTTCACTCGTGAACCTGCACTGTAACGTCCGTTTAGCAAAGACATCTATCTACCGTTAAACCGGTCAGCGTATTGTGTTAAATGTCCGTTAAAGCCACTACGATCCTTTTCTTTCAATAAAACGATTTTCTTCTTCAATGCGTTTTCCCGGTTTAAGTTATTAAGAGAAATGAGAACTCTTAAATTTGATTTAACGTTTATGTGCTTCCAGTACGGCAGATTAGAAAGATAAAATGTAAAAAATATGAATTCAAACATATATAACTCATATACTTGGATGTTAGTCGTCGCTCGCTCGTAAGACCAAATTTGTGCCCTCTACTGCTCCGAAGGTACCGGAGCGATTTACACCAAATTTGCTACACATATTATTTAGCACCCCATTTGAATCCTTCTGTAGTTTAAATCCAATCGCCTGTATACTTTCTGAGTTATAGGGCCCCAAAATTTGGAGCCCCCCTTAATACTGCTCTTATACAAATAATTAAAACACCCAAAAATTCTACTAATAATTCTAAGTTATTTTATATCTACAAGATTTTTACATATTGTTAACCCAAAGGCCATAAAATAATATTTAATATTATAATTTGAATTTTAAAATATGCAGTAACATTTTTAGCTCGCTGTACGAAGTACCGAAGAAGCTAAAGCAATCGGTCGTGTGTCTGTAGCATTACGGATCAAAAAAAAAAAATCCTTAACAAAAAATGTTTGTCTCATCGCACTGAATCAAAAAATATATATAACTTATATACTTGGATGTTAGTCGTCGCTCGCTAGTAAGACCAAATTTGTGTTTTATACTCCTCTGAAGGTACCGGAGCGATTTACACCAAATTTACTACAGATATTATTTAACATCCTATTTGAATCCTTCCGCAGTTTAAATCCAATCGCCTGTATACTTCCCGAGTTATAGGGCCCCAAAATTTAGAAGCCCCCTTAATACTGCTCTTATACAAATAATTAAAACACCCAAAAATTCTACTAAGAATTATAAGATATTTTACATCTACAAGATTTTTGCATATTGTTAACCCAGAGACCATAAAAAAATATTTAATATTATAATATTTAATTTTAAAATATGCACTAAAATTGTAAGCCTTTTTATATCTATAACATATTTTCAAATTGTTCACCAAAAGGCTATAATAATTAAAAACCGCTGCTCGCATCGTATTACTAATAAGGCGAGCTGGACGCATAGGTGCTTATTTTTAATTTAACCTAAACTAACAAAAAACCACAAAAAATGGAAATTGTTTGCATATATATATATATTATACATATTATTTTGAGTGCTTTACAAACAAGAATAATAAATTGAAATAAAACAAAAATAGATATTCCAATTTTCCATTAAAAATAAAGCTGGAAAAGTAAGCATAAAAGGTAAAGAAAAGAAAAAATCATTTATAGAGTAGTACACATACTCGATGTGAATTGTTTACCGTCCGTCGTCCAAAGCAAACGCAAGCGCAAAACGGCTGAGAACTCTCAATCAAAGTGAGCGCTGTGCAGATACTTGATGCTCACTGTTCGGTCTTCGGTCTTCGTTCGCTTCGATGTCTGTTTATGCGCAAGCCACATAAACCACATGCCAGGACCGTAACGAATACATCCTTTACATATTTGTTTAGATAAAAGATATTAAATTAAAATAAGATTATATGTTACTATATTAATATTTATAAGATGCACATTTTCTGGCCATCATATTTAATTGTATCTATAAATTTTACTTACGAAACCAGTCGAAAATTAAACAAAAATTAAAAGTTGACGTACGATATATATATTCTGTCCTATTATCTATGAGCTATGATGCACTGCTCTAAAAATTCATCTCGAAAATTATGAGGACAAGCAATTCTATTATAGAAAATTTATGAGCACATCCTTGATCTGTTGATTTATACTAGCCGTACAGTAGCCAACCAACTACTATGGATTATATCTGAATCTCATTTACTGCTCGACAATAACTCATTGTTAAATGTGCTGCTATATATTTGGGGTGGCCTAATTTTCAAACTCTTTCACAGCATATTTAATCAAAACATTTTTGTCTTATTTGATTATTTAGTGCATATTTTTAAATTCAAAATTATAATATTAAATATTTTTTTATGGCCTTTAGGTTAACATTACGAATAAATTTAGTAGATATAAAATATCTTAGAATTATTAGTAGAATTTTTGGATGTTTTAATTATTTTTATAAGGGCAGTATTAAGGGAGGCACCAAATTTTAGGGCCCTATAACTCGGGAACTATACGGGCGATTGGATTTTAACTGCGAACGTATTTAAATAGGATACTAAATAATATATGTAGTAAATTTGGTGTGAATCGCTCCGGTACCTTCAGAGGCGTAGAGGACACAAATTTGGTCTTACGAGCGAGCGACGACTAACATCCAAGTATATAAGTTATATATATTTTTGGATTCAGGGCGACGAGACAAACACTTTTTCTTGATGAAATTTGTTGATTCGAGAATGCTACAGACACACGACCGAATCAGGGATTATTAAAACATGTATTTATCATGTTTACGATATAAGAAAGTAAAACTGGATTGAATCAGTGAAAATTTAGAATTTGGCATTGTAAATTGATTTTATTTATGTTCGCGACGACGTCTGTGTGTCTGTCCCTATTTACTCGTATTTGAGTTTGAAATTTTCAGATTTTCGTATAAAAAGCAACAACAAAAAACGCTTTTTACGTTCTCGTGCCAATTTATTAAAGTCATCTGTTACTGTGAGCCAAAAATATCTGGAGTATTCAGTACATATATAGTGTGAGTGCCCCATTTGTTTCAACAGTATTTGAAATTCAACAACCCTGAATCTTGGTTAATTTGCTAACTGACAGAATATATCATCAATGGTTTTCGTAGTTGAAACTAAACTAAAACATGCATAGAGTAAACATGCACGGCCGGTTTGAATATTCACAACTAGACCATATACAAGTTTTAAGTTTGAAGTCTCATAATTTTACGTTCGACAGTTTCGGCTCTAGAGCGTTCACCCACAGACACACAATCACACACACACACACACACACAGACAGACAGATACACACACAGACGTTTCTTCGAAAATAGTCACATTCGATTCAGGGAAGCTCAAAACGTGTATATCTGTTGAAATCTCGAGTTCGATTTTTTTGGTGACCCTTATACTTACTTATTACTTTGTAAAAGAAAGTAAAAACAGTTAACGCTAAGTTGAATTAGCATTTTCGTATGATCTAAGCTCGTTTAGAAATTAAATGACATTTTCAAATATAACAAACTTAGGTACAACGCACCGATGCGATTTTTAATTATTGTGACCTTTTGATTTGAACAATTTGAAAATATATTATAGATATAAATAGTCTTACAATTATTTGTAGATAATTTTGATTAAAACAAACAAAATTGAAAACTATAATATTTAATAATTTTTTATGGCCTTTGGGTTAACTATATGAAATAATATTGTAGATATAAAATATCTTAGAATTATTAGTAGACATTTTTGGTGTTTTAATTATTTTTGTCAGGGCAGTATTAAGGGGGGCTTTAAATTTTGGGGCCCTATAACTCGGGAAGTATACGGGCGATTGGATTTAAACTGCGAGTAGATTCAAATGGGATGCCATATAATATGTGTAGCAAATTTGGTGTAAATAGCTTTGGTACCTTCAGAGGAGTAGAAAGCACAAATTTGGTCGAGCGAGCGACGACTAACATCCAAGTATATAAGTTATATATATATATATTTTTGGATTCACGGCGACGAGACAAACACTTTTTAATCCGAGAATGCTACAGAAGTTTAACTAATTTAGAATACATTATTTATTTTACGCTGCAAAAAGTAATATTTATTATAATCCTCATTATATTTTGTACTATTCTTGTTGAACAATTGAATGTTGTGCTTAAACCAAATATTTGAATACTTATTACATGATGGTCGGTATTGTTATTATAGTTAGGAAATAAGCCATGATGAGTATTCCACATTGTTTTGGTTTGCTTTGTTTTGTTTCAGGCTACTTTGGTAAATATCTGAACAAGTACAATGGCTCGTACATTCCTCCGGGGTGGCGGGAGTGGGGCGGCCTCATCATGAACTCCAAGTACTACAATTACAGCATCAACATGAACGGCAAGAAAATCAAACATGGCTTCGATTACCAAAAAGTAAGTTTTCCCATATACAACATATATATATATATAATAAAGCTGGAGTGGCCTTCACTCGACTTTCTTGTTACTACGGGACCCCGTTTTCTTTATACAAATATAATAAATCTTTTCATTAGTTATTTGTCATGCTTCAGTTGTCAGCACTGATAAACCAATAAGAAACAGTAGTTGAGAATGATTAATGATTATTTTGATTAGTAGTTTCTTAATCCGGTATACATACCTGTATTTATTTAGTTATTAATGCCATAAAAGGTATGAAATATTTCCCCATTCCGACACAAAATAGCAAAAAGCCAAAAAAAAAATCCGGTAATTGTTGATGTAAGCAAATTTATGTGATGAAGTAAACTGTATTATAAGACCATAAAAGGACTCGGTATTAATTAAACGCGAAAGGGTCATTTATAATTAAATCGAGACAAGCTTATCTATTCATCATCAACGACTTCATTTATTAGCTCGTCGTACGAAGTACTGAAGAAGCTAAAGCATACGGTCGTATGTCTGTAGCATGCCCAAATCAAAAAATTACCCAAAAAGTGTTTATTTCGTCGCCTTGAATCCAAATATATATACATATAACTTATATACTTGGATGCTAGTCGTCGCTCCTAAGACCAAATTTGTGCTCTGTACCCCTCTGAAGGTACTGGACCGATTCACACCAAATTTATCTCCAAAATATATGCTTAAAAAACATTTGTGGTACCTGGCTTTTCTTGTAGACGTCGCGTTATCTCTCTGTTACTGTATATATATATAGGTACAATTGAAGTTAATCGAGGAAAAGATTAAAAAAAACTTTATGTTCTTAAATTATAGTATTTAGATCGTTAGTCAAGAACGAAAAAGCCTTCGGGGATGTTTGAGAATCACTTGGAAAAAATTAGAATGTATAACGTATATGTATATATATGATGCGTTTCAATGTACGATAATTTACAACACCGTTGTTAAATCTCGTAGGAATGCGTCGCGTCGCGTCGGTCGCCGGTTCTTCTTCCCCTCTACGTATAACGTATAATAATGACATTTCCTAGAATTTACAGGTTAAATCGCCAAGATTTTATCTAATTTGCAACACGTGCATAATCTTACGTACATCCAAGTATATAATACGACTGATAAAGGGGGAAAGTGAGGAAGAGGGGCACGGGGAATGAAAAGCACCATTATCTTAATTACTATCTAAAAAGTCTTACAATTTTTTATAGATTACTTTGATCATAGTGCATATTTTAAAATTCATACTTATAAAATTTAATAATTTTTTTGGGGCTTTGGGTTAACAATATGAACAAATCATGTAGACATAAAATATCTTAGAATTATTTGTGAAATTTTTGGGTGTTTAAATTATTTTTGTAAGGGCAGTATTAAGGGGGGCTTGAAATTTTGAGGCCCTATAACTCGGGAAGTATACAGGCGATTGGATTTAAACTGCGACCGGATTCAAATAGGATGTTAAATAGTATGTGTAGCAATTTTGGTGTAAATCGCTCCGGTACCTTCAGAGGAGTAGAAAGCACAAATTTGGTCTTACGACTGAGCGACGACTAACATCCAAGTATATGAGTTATACATATATTTGGATTCAAAACGACTTTTTGGGGTATTTTTTGACCTGAGAATACTACAGACACACACCCGATTGCTTTAGCTTCTTTGGTACTTCGTACGGCGAGCTAACAATGCACTTATATTTCAAGGTAATTAAATATGATTTCAACGAAGCGGCACATGAGTAAACCGCTCTATACAGAATATATTTTTTGGTTAAGGGCATTTTTTGATCCGAGAATGCTACAGACACACACGACCGAATGCTTTAGCTTCTTTGGTACTTCGTACAGCGAGCTAAAAATACTCTTGTAAACAATTCAGTGTACAATATTAGAAATGTACAGGCACCCTGTAGTCTGTACGCATACGAACAAGTGTTTGTTATGTAAAGAAGATAGCTTGTCGTTTTATGTACGTATATATTGCTACTAGATACGAGATATGTACACAGATATAGATGGATGCAATTTTATGCAGATGCGCGTGTTGTTGATGGTCGCCGCAGATTGCGGCCTATCGGAATGCGGTGTGCCTGCCTGCCTGCCTGCCCGGCCGCTGATCTGATCGCACGCACACCGACTGACCGGATATTCAATTAAATCGTACCTATCCCATCGCATTGCATCGGCTGGATCGCCGCCGATATATACACTTTTCCATGCGAAATTAATCATGACGACACACGTGATTTTGTTTTTGCAATTTGTTTTCATACGGTCACTGCGGTTCGTGTTCGTGGCTGCTCCACTTATTAATACACGCTAAACGGCCCCACATTTCTCATAAACACTCTCAATCAAAAGGTTGCATTCTTAGAATTCCTTTTATTGCATTCCTAAACTCATATTTATTTTGTAGACGTATTCCCTCTGAAGGTACTGGACTGATTCAACCAAATTTAACATAGTTATATAAGAATACAGATAATTAAAGTTGTATTTTTAGCGTACAAAGTACCGAAGAAGCTAAAGCATTCAGTGTGTCTGTAGCATATTCGGATTAAAAAGTGTTTGTCTCGTCGCCCTGAATCCAAAAATATATGTACAACTTATATACTTGGTTGTTAGTCGTCGCTCGCTCGACCAAATTTGTGCTTTCTACTCCTCTGAAGGTACCGGACCGATTCACACCAAATTTGCTACACATATTACTTGGTATCCCATTTGTATCCACTCGCAGTTTAAATCCAATCGCCCGTTTACTTTCTGAGTTATAGGGCCTCAAAATTTAGAGCCCCCCTTAATACTGCTCTTATAAAAATAATTAAAACGCCCAAAAATTCTACTAAAAATTCTAAGATATTTTATATCTACAAGATTTTTTCATATTGTTAACCCAAAGGCCGTAAAAAAATATTATAATTTTAAAATATGTAGTAAAAAAAATTTTTTTTTTCAATATAATCTACAAAAATATGTATTTAATATAAAAACAATTTTTCTTTTTGTGCTTACATATATATATATTTAATTAGCACGAAATATTAATTAATCATTAAAAATTATTAGGGTTGTTATAGTAATCGTTAAAAACAGATTAATTTCTAAAATTAATAATAAATCGATTCAGTAAAATATCTATAATCTATTTTATAGTTATATACGAGTAAAAAGAAATAGATTCATACATGAATAGATTATTAATCGATTTTATTCAAATAATCGATAACTAATGATCGATTACCTTGAATAATTTGATTGTTAATCGTTTATTAAGCATGCATCGATTATTATTCGATTCAATTATTTTATTAAATCAATAATTGATTCTCAAAGTGAAACAGTTTGCCCAAATTGTGGAGTAATATAAATCGAACACTTTCATTAAATGATACCTCTTCCTAAATCAGTGTAAAATTAATAAATATAATTAAAATAGTGCATTTTTGCCGTAAGGTAAACTGGGGGCATTGGTGCCTATCTTTATTCTGTTTAACTAGAACCTAAAAGCCATAATAAAATATTTTTAAATACAATCTTAAAATTTAAATTAAACTCTTTTAATAAATGTTTTCACAGCCAATCAGTGATTAGAAAATATTTTCTTTACAAAATTAATAAGTATTATTATAGAGATTTATCTCATTCAGTGATTCATTAAAATATGAAAAATTGCATCGATTAATTAAAAATTTGTAGTAGAAATACATTTAAAACAAGAGATATTAATTATAAAAATGGGGAGTGGCCTGTACTCGACTTTCTTTTAAACTATAGATCCTAAACATTACTATACGATGTGATTTAGCTAATTATTATATTATGTTTCTTTAATAAAAAATATATTGTTTCTTTAATATTCATCACAATATATTAAAATATAATATTTAATATATTTTAGTCGATCTATTTGTGTTAAGCTGTGAAAATTTTTTCAGGGTAAGGCTAAATTTAAATGAATTTCGTGTAAAAACCGAAGTTTGAATCAATTAGAATGAACTGTTGCTTGCACATTACGTGCATGCAATGTTCACACTTAAAAATCAATAATAATAATTTGTTTGGAAGCGACGCACTTGTGTGTGTGGTATTGCATGTGTTGTACGTGTAGCGGTCTGTGAGACCGCATGTCGCCACTGATATTTATGTATATAGGTTTATTTGTAGGGTGCAGCGAAATAAAAATAATAATTGATGAAGCTTTATAATGCTATAAAACGCCACATTCTCTCGTGATTGCATTAAGTGTGACCTTTAGTTATTAGTTGGCTACAATCATTTTACATGATTTGCCTTCATTCGGCCTACATTCACGCTCTGATGACAGACTGTGAATTATTACGCTAAACCGCATACTACATACATTTATATTTATTTACACCGACGCAATTTATTACGTCTGTCAAAGAATATGATGTTTAATGATTTTACATCAAAGCTGGTATGCATACAACAGACAAAGAACTAGGAAAAGGAAATGCATAAGTAGTTTTTTTGTAAAATGAGAAAATCATTTATAAAATGTATTTACGGGGGCCGTAAATTATGGCTTCTTAGTACAATCAAGAAAGATGGAAATTGTAGAGGGAAATTAGAATTATTAGCTCGCTGTACGAAGTACCGAAACGGCTACAGCATTCGGTCGTGTATCTGTAGCATTCTCGGATCAAAAAATTTCCCAAAAGGTGTTTGTCTCGTCGCCCTGAATCCAAAAACATATATTTATATACTTGGATGTTAGTCGTCGCTCGCTCGTAAGACCAAATTTGTACCCTTTACTCCTCTGAAGGTACCGGAGCGATTCTTACCAAATTTGCTACACATATTATTTGGCATCTCATTTGAATCCACTCACAGTTTAAATCCAATCGCCCATATACTTCCCGAGTTATATGGCCCCGAAATTTAGAGCCAGCCTTAATACTGCCCTTATAAAAATAATTAAAACACCCAAAAATTCTACTAATAATTCTAAGATATTTTATATCTACAAGATTTTTTCATATTGTTAACCCAAAGGCCATAAAAAATTATTAAATATTATAATTTTAATTTTTATCAAAATAATTTAGAAGACTTTAATCTATAACAATTTTTTTAAATTGTTAACCAAAAGGCCATTATTATTAAAACCACTGCTCGCATCGTATATATTACTTATAAGGCGAGCTAGACGCATAGGTGCGTTGTACTTTAGCTTGTTTCTGTTTATATTCGAAAATAAGTGAAAATTTAGTAGAATATTCCCGAGAAAAGTGCATAATAGTGCTTTTTGAACACTATTTTAGAAATATCTCCGGTTCTATTCGTCGTAGGAAATTAAAAAAAATTCTATGATATTCGTTAGTTAATAGACTATCGAACTATATAGGTTATGTTGAATTAAAAATGCATTCTAACCTCAAAATACCAAAAATTACCTAAAGTTTATTAATAATGTAATAACTAACGTAAAAATCATCGGATCTTTACGAAAATTGGAATAAATATGTATTTTTATGTTTTAAATACGTGTTTGAAGTTTCAAAAAAAAATATATATATTTACGGCTACAATCGGCCATTTTTGATAAACTCGCCAAAGTATCGAAGAGTTTTTTTTTTAAATTTGTATTTTTTTATATAGTTTCTTCTGAGTATATGCCATAATTTTTTAACCAAGTTAAATATGGTTATTATTTAATAATAATTGTAATAAAATTCAATAATTTAATTTTTCATATAAGTCGATTTTACATATAAATAAAATTTACGTGTTATATTCATTTTCGGAATCAAGACGTTGTGAAATGAATTTCAATGCAATATTGTTTCGTTTCGAAAATTATTACTATACTATAGCTCTTTTGCAACCCATGTGCGTTAAGATTATAAACATTGGCACAATTTTTGCACATCTAACAATCAACTCAATTAGCGTGATTTGTCCTGACGTGACCAAACTTCAAATGATAAACCTACAATACTGATTCACTACCGAGAAAATAATTTATCTTAGACGGAACATATAAAGTCGTGTTCAAATCATTTCGTATTTTCTTTGCGTTTGAACAAAAAAAGAAAAGAACTTTACTTTATTCTGATTTTAATCCAATTTGACATGGTTACGGAAACACCAAGTTTTCTTTAAATTAAATTGCTTCTAATTCCTCGTTGTTCTTTTTTCTTCGTGTTTCATTTGTTGACTTCGCTATAATGCCGCTGTAATCTCACTAGTGAAGAGAACATTAGATTGAATGAACTTATGGTTGAGAACTTTTAATTGTTTTAACTTTGACTTCGGTGTGTCAAGTTTCATTGTTTTATCCGTCAAATAAAACCGAGGCTGAGCTGCTCGTGTGTAACTTTTCTTTCTTTTTTACATTCGTTTTCTTTGAAGTGTCACTAGAAAAGTGATATTTCTTTATTTTGCAGTTTTGCAACGTCTCTGTTTGAATTTTTATGAATTATTTATTGTGTTCGTGGTGTATTTTTTAAACGACTTTTGTGCCAAAAGTTTTTGTTATATCCCAGAATTTAATTATTATAGCACATTGAATAATCTATTCAAATATAAAATAGTTACTAAATATTTCACGGGAATTGGTGTACTTTTTTTTTGTAAGAAAGTCTTGTGCAGGCCACAGCAGATAAAGATAACGGTTTGTTTTCGTTTTTCTTCCAGGATTACTATCCCGATTTGATAGTAAACGATTCGATCGCCTTCCTGCGGCAGAGCAAGCGGAACTCGCAACACAAACCGGTAATGTTGACAATGAGTTTCCCGGCACCGCACGGCCCAGAAGACTCCGCACCCCAGTACTCGCATCTGTTCTTCAACGTCACCACACATCAGTAAGTGCCAGCACGTTTTTATTATAATCACAACTACTACAATCATTCTCTATAAATGCTTCCTCTACTCTTCTCGTTGCTCCTCTATATTCATTGAACGTTGTATAAATCATTGTAGATTTCTTTGAACTGATTTAAACATTTCTAAACTGGATTGGCATTTATACCTGTATTTATTCTTATTGTTTAAGGCTGTCTTTTACTTAAATTAAATTATAATTGTTATTTACCAATATTAAAACACAGGGTGGATCAAAAAGTGTTTGTCTCGTCGCGCTGAATCCAAAAATATATATAACTTATATACTTGGATGTTAGTCGTCGCTCACTCGTAAGACCAAATTTGTGCCCTCTACTACTCTGAAGGTACCGAAGAGATTTACACCAAATTTGCTACACATGTTATTTAATATCCAATTTGAATCCGTTCGCAGTTTAAATCCAATCGCTCGTATACTTCTCGAGTTATAGGGCCCCAAAATTTTAAGCCCCCCTTAATACGGCCCTTATACAAATAATTAAAACACCCAAATATTCTACTAATAATTCTAAGATATTTTATATCTACAATATTTTTGCATATTGGTAACTTAAAGGCCAGAAAAAATTAAATTAAATTTTATAATTTCGCATTTTAAATTATGCACTACAAATATATATATTTTTATCTCGCCGTACAAAGTACAAAAGAGCTAAAGAAATCGGCCGTGTGTCTGTAGCATTTTCGGATCAAAAAGTGTTTGTGTTTCGTCGCCTTGAATTCAAAAATATAACTTATATACTTGGATGTTAGTTGTTGCTCGCTCGACCAAATTTGTGCTTTCTACTGCTCTGAAGGTACCAAAGCGATTCACACCAAATTTGCTACACATGTTATTTGACATCCTATTTGAATCCGTTCGCAGTTTAAATTCAATCGCCAGTATACTTCCCGAATTATAGGGCCCCAAAATTTTAAGCCCCCCTTAATACTGCCCTTATACAAATAATTAAAACACCCAAATATTCTATTAATAATTCTAAGATATTTTATATCTACAAGATTTTTGCATATTGGTAACCCAAAGGCCATAAATAATTATTAAAAATCATAATTAAGACACTTTTTAAATTGTTAACCAAAAGGTTATATTAATTAAAAACAATTATTTCTTGCATATAATACGTACTGGACGCATAGGTGCTTGTTTTTATTGTTAAATAAATAATTTTCAACGGACGTAAAAAGTGTGAACTACTCCAGATTTTCACCAGAAATTTAATATATTGCATTATTTATTAGTGCACAATAATAATAAAAATGTTTTCTTATTGTGCGCCAATTTGGCGGGCCGCCAATTTGTCGATTAAGCGCACCATTCAATTTTCTGGTTTTGTGAAAATAATTTCGTATATTTTACACACACTACCACTGGTTTTATTCCAATAACATTAGTTAAAAATTAAGCATAAATATTTCCTAGAAAATTAATTAAAAACAGTATTATGAAATATGCGCTATTGCCTTTAATATATCACAATTTTTTTTCAAAACAAACGAAATACTAAAACAAACTCTATAAAACGGTTTTTAATTAATTATATACGAGTTTTTTGTTTCTTTTAGAATATCTCTAAACATGGAGAAAATAAAAATAAAACTTTATGTATTTATATAAACGAATCTTACAGCCAATCATGCGAATTATATAAAAATATCAATTAATATTGTGTATTGGTTTGCACAAGTAACTACGTATTTATATATGAAATCATGAAATAAATTGCGAGTTCTAAGAAAACTTCAGTGCAATATACAGTCATGAAAATGCACAATTACGAAATTAGTTTTCCAGGTATTGACAGACACATTTCTCACAAATACACTCATGGTATGTGCCCTACATCCAATACCCATTACCAAACAAGACTTACGTATTACTTCGTAAAAGTAAATAAAAACCATGTTTTTTGTGAATTTTTCTCTCAGTTTTGGATAAAGGTATCAATTTGTAATTTATGCCAATTTATTACTCGTCTTTTTGTCTACATTAAACAATTTTTTCGTACAAAAATATATGAAACTTTTCTAAATAACGAGTATGTTACTAAACGGGTATACACGTCAACGGGTCATCTGAATTTAATTTTAATATTAGATTCTAAAAGCGTATAGAATTCTCTGGAGGTTATACTAACATTTGGTGTAAAAAGTTAATATTTTAGTAAATGGCGGCCTTGTGAATTAAAAACTATTTTTTTCGAGTATTTTTTTTAACTTTAGGGCGCTCTAAATAATAGTTAATTATAAAAATGTATGCATATTATTAATATAAGCTCTAACTAATAGTATATACTTTGATTTAAAATAAAGAACAAGAAAATCGATCGAGTAGTTTTTGAAAAAAGTAGTTTCGAGAGAAACATGTTATTTTAACTGTGTGGTTGCTTTCGTGTTACGACATCGAATGGGATAACAATACGTTGCAATCCCGTGCTGTTGTATCGCATTTAGTACATGTATGTGCCCATTTATTCCTGTCTAATGAACAATTGAAATCAAGTCGTCCTTGCTTGTACATAGCCACAATCATCAAACAACAAAACGATCGCATACATTCACAAATCGTATATGCGAACATGCAATTTATATATACATATATATATATATACCATTGTAAATATAATATCAGATCAATGGGAACACATGCACAACGTTCGATTATTGATTTGATTTATACTGATTTATAAGTCACGTCAATATGTAATGTAATGTAATGTAATGGAAATGAACCATATTAAAATTGGTCATTGCGACTATTATTATAAAATTATGTGGTGTACATTTTATATTGATTAGAAATACATATTTTATAATCAAATACAAGCATTAGCGCAAGCACAAGTGCCTTCAGCCTATAATCAAACAAAGTGGAAAATATATCTTGTAAATAATCCTTATTTATTATTTATAAAACAATATATTTTAAACTACTTATATTTGAAGAAATAATGCTCTAATTCTGTAATAAATAAAAAACGCCCCTAACGATTAAACAAAAGAGTGGATCAATACAGATTCGCGTATCGGGTCTAAGTCAGAGAAGCTTCGCGTATCGGGTCCACGCTAGTGAAGTCTCGCGTTATTACAAACACTAAAAAAGGATTTATATCTATAACATATTTTCAAATTGTCAACCAAAACGCCATTATATATCATTGTCATTAGTTTATATCGTCGAATACCTGTCTCAGGTCTTTCTAGATTATAGACAGGTTATTCAATTTTAATCTGTTAAGATTAGGTTGAGGGTGGAACGACCTAATTGCTACATAAATATTCGATTATCTTTAATGATCAATACAATAAAATGCAAATCTCGAGTTGTCTCTTATTTGACGATGTTTAAATAGATATAATTTAATGAATAATTTAATAGCTTTTGGCCGAACTATTTCAAGAATTGTTACGTAGTTTTAAGAAAATAACCCAATAATTATAAACAAATATAACCACCCAAAAGAGGAAGGACAATTAATGCTATTTGAAATTAACGAAACACTTATTGCTAATTTTCTAAAGCTTATAATCAAAGGCGTAGCTAGACGGTTTCGTGTGTCAATCTTCTTCTTCTTAGCAAACTATGAGACGGGCCGAGTCAAACCGCGGGCAAAAGCTATCATAACTCCTTTACCCAGAAACTAACAATTATTTATTGTAGAGAAAAACAAATGTTAGATTCAAAGAATATACCACAGACAAATGTGTCAGTCTTGATCGAACGCCCAGTAGAGCTGCGCTAATACAGATATATACTCTTAGTGTTTCCAGCGACACAGGAGACATCTATAATTCAGACGGTGCAAGCTGCACAAAGTGGAAAGCGAGGTTAAGTTCGCAGGATTTAGACAAGTGGCGTAGATATTTCAGCCGTCATATTTTACACAACACAGTTTAAATAATGCAGGGTGTCAGTTCAAACCGTACGAACTGTCGGAGCGGCAATAAGAAAACTTAAAATTATTCATGAACAATGAAATCATGTCACAATATTATTCCTTTCTATTTTCTTTTACGGAATTATCCTTCCTTGAATATTCGAATATATTTAATTTTACTGTAATAATATATGAGCCTTGCAATTGAAATAAAACCGCTGCCCCAGTCTAAGATAATTAATAACTAATTAGTTTTTGTTGCCAGACATTTAGAAAAACAGTAGTCGGTGAAGGGTGCTTTTTCTGTGGCCGTAATAAAACGTTTTAAAACCGCACAACCGGCGCAAAAAATTGATCACTGTCTGAAAGATAATCGCAATATGTGATTTACGAGTTTCGCAGTCAAGTTGAGGTACAGCAAATGCCAGGACCGTAACTGAATAATTCACCATTATAAATCTCCTGCTCATTTAGTTCCTGGAATATAATTTGCTACGCCCATATTTTCGCCGAATACATTTGATGGTCACATTTAATTGCACTGCCAAATTCATACGATCATTAAACTGTATTCAAACCGGTATATATTTATTAATAACAACGATTTTCTAATGTAAATATATATATATATATATATATATATATATATATATATATATATATATATATATATATCTATATATATATATATATATATATATATATATATATATATATATATATATATATATATATATATATATATATATATATATATATATATATTCATGAATACCAATTTAATCGTAATATTAAAAATAATACTTCTGCTCGAAACACAAGACAATTTCTTGGGAATTGCTTACATTTACAAGGAGCAACAAAAACCAGGCGAGAAAAAACAAATGCGTAACAAAATTGGTAGTCAAGTATTACCCGCGTAATATCCCCTGTTTAATTTTTGAGGTTATGTAGACATCACGGTACAAACAAGTTTTTGTTTGGCATCGAAATTACGTTCTCTCTTTGCGAATGCTAAAACCGGTTATTTTTAGACGTAGGACCGTTTTCGCATTGAAGTCGAACGACATTATATTATGTATTCACACACATAGTGGCTTAAAATGGAATACTTGTGTATGTGTGTGTGTGTGTGTCTATTAATATGTATGTGTGCTTCTGTGTGTGTTTCTGTGTGTGTTTCTGTATGTGTGTTATTGTGTTTGTGTTTCTGTGTATGTTTTTGTTTGTGTGTTTCTGTTTGTGTGTGTGTTTCTGTTTGTGTGTGTGTTTCTGTTTGTGTGTGTGTTTCTGTTTGTGTGTGTTTCTGTATGTGTGTGTGTTTCTGTGTGTGTGTGTGTGTGTGTGTATATTATATGGAATGGTATTAATCCTCTTGAAATCAAATTGAAATATATATATATATATTTATTTTTATAACAAAGGCGCTGCAAAGCACGAACAAGCGACTAAAGGCTTTATTTGTTATTTGTATTCGAAAACTATACTGTTATTTTTACATATTAGGCAATTTCTATAGCAACACTGTAATTTTTGAATATGCTGCCAGTTAATATAATCTCTGCTTGTACGTATGATCAAATTGTGTACTGTATTCTGAATATGATACAGGCACATAGTGCCCACGGGTTGATCTAATAGTTAGAGAATATCCATAGCGTTCATTTGAAACTTCTACATTATTACCAAACGTATAAAATCTGCAAATATCCGATTGGATGAGATTTATGTAATGGATGGACCATTTTAGGCCGGGCGCCCACGCTTTGGCGAATTAAAATGTTTAATAATGCAAACATTTAACCCGAATTCTAGCAATTATGCTGACAGGCAACGCAGAACCAGCAACCACTAGGGCCGAGGCGGGCGACAGGCGACAGCGAGTTCATTCATTATTCATTACGAATGGAAGTTCAGTGGAGGAGCCGGGACGCATCAGCGACAAGATGCATATAATGCGATGTCAGCCACGGCCCACAGGCACAGGCACACCCGCCCACCAGAATCACACCAGCATGAAGGGATTTTGGTTATATTTGTTTCCAATGGCTTATCATTTATTTACTGAAAACCTTCACATTACTTCTTGTGCACATAGGTGCACGCACCAATGCCATCAGCTCGCTATAAATATTCGTTTTGTGCAAATGGTTCTGGTCCATTATTGTACATCAGAACGAAGTGCGATTTACAAACAGATTGGAGGGGAGGTGTGTGCACTTTCGGGCCGTAATTGCACTCATATTTAAGGGCTTTGTTTCCCTTCGTTGATGACAGGAGATTTTGGGAGAATACGAGCATCGTGTATGCCATGCATCAGTCCTGTAATGGCCAGTGCCCGGGGGAGCTGTTTGGACTGATGTGTGTTCGTCTTAAGCGCAGCGAGGGTGACTTTAAGTAATTAGTTTTCGTGCAATTTGTTCAGGAAACGGGTGGCATTAGCTTTTGCATTTAAAACCGTGTGTTTCTAGAATGCTAATTTTCATTGTCTTTGCCAAGAAAATCGTTGGGACAAAAGGGAGGCATCTGGTACAGGTTTGGTTCGTCTCATCTTTAGTTCGCCGTACTGTAGTACAAAAGAGCTATAGTGTTCGATTCATATACAGTAATACTTCGTTGAACATATAAGCTTTCCACAAAAGTACTACGTTAACCGAATTAACGTTACAGTAGAACTGGATATTTCCATTAAATTGTTTGTTTGGGGTTCATAATACTTCCTTTAATACATAACGTATAAGTTAGTTATATCAATAACGTAAGTTACGTAAGGCAACATGTGTTATTACACGGTTGTCATGATAAATAACTTCATCAAAACGAACCGCATTAAAATCTCATAAATTTGACTTTATAATCCAGTTAAACGTTTTTAATCCAATTTGAAATGCTACGTCAGACAACCGCGACTCGAGTCCTTTATTCAATGCGCTGTTGTGTTTTTGTGCCCTGTTTATCTTGTCTTGTTTGTCTGTGTGTCTGTGTATGTGTGTGTGTGTGTGTATTGAAACAAGAGGGAATACAGAATTTAGTGTCGTCCAAGTCAACGAACCGCATCGTGTTTTGTTTTCCGCTGTTTGCTTTAGCCGTCCATTCGTATCGTTCTACGTTCTACGACGTTTTATAAACGAGTTGTCGTAGGTACGACAACCAGAGTTTCTTCGCTCACGTAACAGGATAACAGAACACGGAGCTATCGCTATTGCACCGCTACACATACCCTGGTACATACAAATAGAGGAGGTCGTCTACTCGGTTGCGATTGATTTCGAGTGGACACTTAAAATAGAGTCCCTGAAGCTCTACTCTAATTCCTCTAATCAAATCAATTAGGAAATTACACTGATTAAACTGTATGATAACTAAATATACCTTAAGCAAACTTTCTTGTATGTTATTTTAAAACAAGAAACAAACAAAAAATGGAGTGGCCTTTACTACACTTAGATATATATATCTATCCGTTATATTGCTTTATTTTGTTTTTAATTCCAGTTTCCATTGCCATGAAGTAATATTATTATGTATTGTTACCAGGGAAACATAAGTGTAACCCGTCTATTTTAAAGGGCGGTTTTTCAGTAAATAGTACATTTAAATTAAAAACTCTTCAAATAAATGTTGTTGGAAATTTGAAAATCTTTATCTTTTGTTGAGTTTATTTTTATTTAACTCGTGTCGTTTTCGAGATATGGGAAAAATGCTAAAAGTTGAACATTACAAAGACGATTTTTTAGTAAATAGTACATTTAAATAAAAAACTCTTCAATGAAAAGTTGTTGGAAATTTGAAAATCTTTATCTTTTGTTGAGTTTATTTTTATTTAACTCGTGTCGTTTTCGAGATATGGGAAAAATGCTACAAGTTGAACATTTCAAAGACGATTTTTTAGTAAATAGTACATTTAAATAAAAAACTCTTCATACAAAAGTTGTTGGATATTTGAAAATCTTTAGCTTTTGTTGAGTTTATTTTTATTTAACTCGTGTCGTTTTTGAGTTATGCGAAAAATGCTACAAGTTGAACATTTCAAAGACGATTTTTCAGTAAATAGTACATTTAAATAAAAAACTCTTCAAACAAAAGTTGTTAAACATTAAAATATCTCTAACTTTCGTTAGATTCATTTTTATTTAACTCTTCATACAAAAGTTGTTCTAAATTTGAAAATCTTTATCTTTTGTTGAGTTTATTTTTATTTAACTCGTGTCGTTTTCGAGATATGGGAAAAATGCTACAAGTTGAACATTTCAAAGACGATTTTTTAGTAAATAGTACATTTAAATAAAAAACTCTTCATACAAAAGTTGTTGGAAATTTGAAAATCTTTATCTTTTGTTGAGTTTATTTTTATTTAACTCGTGTCGTTTTCGAGATATGAGAAAAATGCTACAAGTTGAACATTTCAAAGTCGATTTTTCAGTAAATAGTACATTTAAATAAAAAACTCTTCAAACAAAAGTTGTTAAACATTAAAATATCTTTAACTTTCGTTAGATTCATTTTTATTTAACTCTTCATACAAAAGTTGTTCTACATTTGAAAATCTTTATCTTTTGTTGAGTTTATTTTTATTTAACTCGTGTCGTTTTCGAGATATGGGAAAAATGCTACAAGTTGAACATTTCAAAGACGATTTTTTAGTAAATAGTACATTTAAATAAAAAACTCTTCATACAAAAGTTGTTGGAAATTTGAAAATCTTTATCTTTTGTTGAGTTTATTTTTATTTAACTCGTGTCGTTTTCGAGATATGAGAAAAATGCTACAAGTTGAACATTTCAAAGACGATTTTTCAGTAAATAGTACATTTAAATAAAAAACTCTTCAATCAAAAGTTGTTAAACATTAAAATATCTTTAACTTTCGCTAGATTCATTTTTATTTAACTCGTGTCGTTTTCAAGATATGCGAAAAATGCTACAAGTTGAACATTTCAAAGTCGATTTTTCAGTAAATAGTACATTTAAATAAAAAACTCTTCAAACAAAAGTTGTTAAACATTAAAATATCTTTAACTTTCGTTAGATTCATTTTTATTTAACTCATGTCGTTTTCAAGATATGCGAAAAATGCTACAAGTTGCACATATTTCTCAAAAATCTGTGCGTTGCGCAAGAAAAATATAATTTGTGACTGAAACAAAAAAAGTACAACGCACCGGTGCATCCTGCCAGAAATTCTAAGATATTTTATGTCTATAAATAATTTTCATATTGTTAACCCAAAGCCCGAAAAAAAAAAAAATTAAATATTATAATTTTTAATTTAAAAATATGTACTAAAATATTCTTTTCATCAATATAATCTGAAAAAAATCGTAAGACTTTTTATATCTATAACATTGTTTCAAATTGTTAACCAAAAGGCCATAATAATTAAAAACCACTCGCATCGCATATCCTACCTAAAGGCGAGCTCTACGCATTGGTGCGTTTTACGCGGATTAAATCTTGTTTGATCCGAGAATGCTACAGACACACGACCGAATGTCTTAGATTTTAAAAGTGATTCTCCAATCTTGAATTTTTATGTGTATTAGTTTTATATATATATATATATATATATATATATATATATATCAGTGAAAACGGTATATATATATATATATATATATATATATATATATATATATATATATATATATATATATATATATATATATATATATATATCAGTGAAAACGGTATATATATATATATATATATATATATATATATATATATATATATATATATCAGTGAAAACGGTATATATATATATATATATATATATATATATATATATATATATATATATATATATATATATATATATCAGTGAAAACGGTATATATATATATATATATATATATATATATATATATATATATATATATATATATATATATATATATATATGTATATATTTAATCTTTGTCGGTTTACATTGGAGTCTTCAGCCTGTAAATGAAATTCATGTTTGATGACATTTGTGTTTATCAATCTAGTGGTGTTTATTTCAGTAAAAAGAGTATATAATTCAAGTGTGCGAGTTGCGACATGCACGCTGTGTTATCTTGTGTGGCTTTGTACGTGAACTCTGCCATAATTCTGCTTTATTAAGCGCGATATCTAGGGAGGTATATTCACCCTGCTATTGAGATAATGGGAGCGTCGCCCTGCGTCGGACACCGTCCCGACGACAACCTCAACTTCACGACAAACAAACAAACAACTTTTGATGCATGCATTTCATTATATATCTCTATATCATACGTATATATATATATATATATATATATATATATATATATATATATATATATATAAATTTTATTTAAAACAAAGTGTCAGACACGGACACCGGCTCAACTTTTTTGTCGGACAGTTTGTTTAATGTTATAAGGAAGGAATTAAAAAGAAAATAGTTTGATGATAGTTAATCAGACATGGCAAAATGACCAGACACACGAAGTTCTAGCTGTAAGTCCCGCTTTTCTAGGAGAGCTCCTGGATTATCGGGAATTTTGCACCTAGACATATATATATATATATATATATATATATATATATATATATATATATATATATATATATATATATATATATATATATATATGTGTGTGTGTGTGTGTGTCTGTATAGTTATCACACCAAATGTGCAATGCATGAGTGAACCGAAATTCCAGTGAAATGTTCAGCACTCAGCAATGTGGAAAGCTGGAGCGATGGATAGATTCTGAATTACACATTATCTTCAGCACACGTCAGCATCATCTTGCCAAAATGCACATTTCACTTTTGTGAAACTGTTCCACGAATACCGTATCATTCCACACATTGGAAAACAGTAGCGTGCATGCATTAATGGAATTTAAACTAGCAAAGACACAGCCACTAATGCCTTCAGCTCACCTATTATATAATAAATTACTCTATTATACGAATTGTTGCATTTTAATTATCTACTAATTCTAAAAAGGCAAAACTATAAATGGTTTTCAAAGAGAATAAAATTCTTTTAGTATACGTTTGAAATATATGGCCGACACTGTACTCTAAATCCAATGCAGTTTCTAGGAAATATTCATTCCAGAAACCTCTATAATACGAATGCTATTGTCCGTACGTATACTCACTCAAAGGATATAATAACCGTTTCTCGGGACTTCCGACTCCTTATACCAAAAATTGCATTGTATAAAATGCAATAGCAAACGAAAACACTAGCCACCAATGCCTTCAGCTTACCATTAAATCTATTTAGTGCATTTTTACTGTCGTATACGTAATGTAAAAAATTCGCGATGACCTGTGTGTGTCTATCTGTCTGTGTGAATGTTTGTTAACAGTTTCACGCTGTTTTCCAAAGTAGAGCATATCTTTTTAGGACTTAAATGTAGGTTATTTTAATGTTATGTATCGTGAAAGTCGAGTGGTGACATTGACATTTTCGTGAGTTCATCCAACGGAGGGCAAAGGTCAGCCTACGGCCATGGGCAGGTTACAAATGTTTTATGAACTTATTGTCGCATTGTAAGTGTTCAAGTGGCATTTTTACGATTGCCAACAAGTGCTTTTGCAATCATAAAATAAATATCAGTAAAAACAATGCTATACCTTGCGATTTACACCAAACGAAGTACCGAAGAAGTTAAAGCATTCGTGTGTCTGCAGCATTATCGAATCAAAAAATTCTTTAACTTAAAGTGTTTTTCTTGTCGCCCTGAATCCAAAAATACATATAACTTATATACTTGGATGTTAGTTGTCGCTCGCTCGTAAGACAAATTTGTGCATTCTACTCCTCTGAAGGTACCAGAGCGATTTACACCAAATATGCTACACATATTATGTAGCACACCATTTGAATCTACTCGCAATTTAAATCAAATCGCTTG
Source organism: Leistus spinibarbis (assembly GCA_933228885.1). Taxonomy (NCBI): domain Eukaryota; kingdom Metazoa; phylum Arthropoda; class Insecta; order Coleoptera; family Carabidae; genus Leistus; species Leistus spinibarbis. Next base: position 1,463,019 of record OW121794.1, on the reverse strand, counting down.
TATGCTTCCCGAGTTATAGGGCTCCAAAATGTAGAGTCCCCCTTAATACTGCCCTTATAAAAATAATTAAAACACTCAAAAATTCTACTAGAAATTCTAAGATATTTTATATCTACAAGATTTTGGAATATTGTTAACCCAAAAGCTATAAAAAAATATTAAATATTGTAATTGTAATTTTAAAATATGTGGTAATTTTTTTTTAAATATATCAAAAATTTACAAAAAAATGTACGAGTTTTTATATATATATATATCATTTTTACAAATTGTGAACCCAATGGCCATAATAATTATTAGCAATATTGCTTGCCGTACAAAGTACCGAAAAAGCTAAAGCACCGTGTGTCTGTAGCATTCTCAGATAACAAAAAGTGTTTGTCTCGTCGACCTGAATGCAAAAATATATATAACTTATATACTTGGATGTTAGTCGTCGCTCGTAAGACCAAATTTGTGCTCTTTACTCTGAAGGTACCAGAGCGATTTACACCAAATTTGCTACACATATAATTTGGTATCCCATTTGAATCCACTAGCAGTTTAATTACAATCGCCTGTATACTTCCCGAGTTATAGGGCCCCAAAATGTACAACCCCCCTTAATACTGCCCCTATAAAAATAATTAAAACACCCAAAAATTTTACTAAAAATTCTAAGATATTTTACGTCTACAAGATTTCTTCATATTGTTAACCCACAGGCTATAAAAAAATATTAAATATTGTAATTGTGAATTTTAAAATATGCGGTAATTTTTTTTTTGAGTTTTTATATATATATATATATAACATTTTTACAAATTGTTAACTAAATGGCCATAATAATTAATTATAATATTTTTAAATCCGCTGTTCACATTACATATATTTCCTGTAAGGCAAGCTGAAGGCATAGGTGCCTGTACACCTTATAACGTGGACAATTTTTTAAATTTATTACAGTACGCCAGCGTATGATTTCGCACCGAATCCCGATAAGCAATGGATACTTCAAGTAACCAACAAAATGCAGCCGATCCACCGCCAATTCACTGACTTACTGATGACAAAACGTCTGCAAACTCTTCAATCGGTCGACGTAGCCGTTGAGCGGATTTACGAAGAGTTAAAAGCACTTGGGGAATTGGATAATACTTTTATAATATATACGTCGGACCACGGCTACCATCTTGGCCAATTTGGCCTTATAAAGGGGAAGTCATTTCCGTTCGAGTTTGATGTACGAGTCCCGTTTCTGGTGCGAGGTCCTGGAATCGAACCGGGGACAGTGTACGTAAACTTGTTCGAAATTACAAATAATAATTCCAATGCCAATGCCACAAAATGTATGTTTTAGTATCGATGAAATCGTATTGAATATAGATCTAGCCCCAACTTTTCTGGATATCGCTGGGGTTGAGACTCCAACGCATATGGATGGCAAATCTATTATGAAGCTGTTGTCTCATTACTCACGGTTTGGAGCCGCAAAACGAAGACGGAAGATCAAATGGCCTGATACGTTTTTAATTGAAAGGTATGCATCAATCATTATAGTTAACGTACACATTTTAACGTTGTTGTACGTAGTTCTGGAAGACGGGAAACCCCCGAACAACTTGCTGAAGCAAGAGCTAGGGCTCTGAAGAACGCCCAGTTGAGAAATATGTCGACGACTACATCAAAACCGACAACAGCAACATTGTCTAGACAAAATCCACGGTTTGATCAAGCTGGACTATTGGGGTCGGCTGAAGAAGACGCAGACAGTGATATTGATGATGACGATGAGGATGACGACGATGCCGAAGAGGAAGACGATGCCGACAATCTGGGCGAAGACGGCCATAACATTCTATCAAGTTAGTCATTTATTAGAAACAATTACTTTCAATATTACTGTATTATCTTCTTCTTCTTCTTCTTTTATAGGGCCAGAGTTGCAGCTCGACAACCGAGTCCTCCCGCAGGTCCCCCCCGCCCCCGTCCTACCCTCCAACAAGCACGAACGGCTGGCCATCGAGTGTCAACAAGCTGATCTTCAGCTGCCCTGTCAACCGGAACAAAAATGGCACTGTGTGAACGATGGCGGCCGTTGGCGCAAACACAAGTGCAAGTTCCAAGTGCATATCCCGCCGCGACCAGTAAGTAGTAAAAAGTGCGCGTGCTTCACAAAAGATGGCGTCGTTTACACCCGGTTGAAGGTGAATAGTACGAAATTGCCGGTAGAACATAAACGGGTGCATAGACATAGTAAAAGAAGAATACGGGATGTTAGTGATAGTGTGTTAGTGGATTTTGAGGTGGAGGATGGACCGTTGAAGGATTTGTTGGATAAGTGGCCTAGTGTTGCGCATTTAGGGCCTATGAGCGGGCGGCGGAAAAGGGATACGTTGGAGCATGTGGATTCTGTTTTGAAGGACATTAGTGATGAGTTGTCTGGATTAGAGGTAAGAATTTATTTATAATAATAATAATGATGATTATAAGGATAACTAAGGTCACCCGTGGGCACCATGTGCCCATATGGTATATAGAACATAGGTCAGTTCTGACTTGTGGCGAATTTTCATGTAATTTAATAATAATTACACGGTTTTTCTTCATTTTGTATCGTTTGACTATAATAGTAATACAAATTTCCACATCGCAAATAATAATAAAGAAAAAATCGTCTCCATTTTATGAACGATATTTTGTTTTTAGACCACAATGCTGAGATTAACTAATCGATCGCTTATCATGCACTGTGTAACATCCGATAAATTTAAACTAAGTTTTGTTAAACTTTGATTTTATTCTTGCAAGTGTTGTATCATTTAGACAATTTCCTTAATTGTATTATTACACAAAAAACAGGATTATTAATTTACTTACGATTGCTGCTGATTATTTGATTCGATTATTCAAAAAATATGTATTACAAACCCTTTTTACACAACATTTTTAATGATTTGATTCATTATTGTTTTTGAATTAAATAATCAGGCTAGATTCTAAATTTTGCAGTATTAAACTGCAGTGTGACGGCAGTTTTAAAAGCAATAATTAGTTATATACTAAAATACAATGGATTGTGCCATCAAAAATAAATGAATAAAATTCCCAACCAATCATGTTTCTAAATATGTTTGAATTATCTCTTCAAGATTTTATTTCTCTAATAATCAGAATTATAAATTTACTTACTTGCACTTATTATAATTTGACCAACTATAGCATCTTACCGCAACTCATATTTTCAAAAATCACTGCTTCTTGGCCATTTTGAAGTGAAAATATTAACTATGAATTAAAATAAATGGACGGAAACACGCGTATTTGCTAATAATATATGCAAAATAGGCAATAATATGTACTTATTTCATATTAAATACTTAAAAATTGAATAATAACATGTAACTCCCCTAAAACTTAAGATTTACAATTCAAACAATGTTTCCGTAACTCGTACGTCACTAATGCACATTGAATACTGTTTTCGACGCTCACGTGTGGTAGCACTTTTATTTATATTTGTTCTTTGGTCGGTCATTTTAACATAAATGCTTAAAATAGCGACATTCACAAACTTCAAATTAGAATAAATAAAACTTAATTTTATTAACTAACTAAATTATTTATATTTCTCATTGACATACACAATATCAATATAATATAGCAGATCAGCCACTCTGTGTAAAGTACACACAACACACTAAATACCCAATTCAAATCATCAAATGAATTGAAGATTTATCACAAAATCATTTTTGACATTTCATTCGGACGTTTGATTCGTTTTTGTCTATTTCAAAGCAGACTGAACTTCAGAAGGGTAGTGATTGTTTTATTTCAGTATAAACTATTTGATTATTTTTTATAACAATATTAGCAGTCACCATGTCGCAGTGGTTAAGAGTCTTGTAGGTTTTATTTTCAAAAAATTCGAACCTCCACCAATATACACAAAATAATTCTAAACTGAACAAAACATAGTATTCATATTGAAAACAGTATTTTCTATATAACTAGGTGCATCCATGGGCACCATGTGCCCATACCATATACAGAATACAGTCCACTTGTCGCCGATATTATAATAAATTTTATTTTAATAATATAAATCAAATAAACCTTGTTTAAGAATACTGTTACGTTCACCGAATTAACGTTAACGAAGGTAACATGTAAACGTTCCGGTAGAGCGGCGGTAGAACGGACAAATCCCCGATTCCTTAAATATAATGGACGCCATACAATGAATTGATAATCTTAGTTACGTTACGAGGTATCATTTAGATATGCAACGTAAAACGAGGTATTACGTTATGCAGATCCATGTCAAAGCAAATAATTTGAATCTTGAGACATCTATGTGATGTTTCTGTGACTTAACATGCGTATGTTACGTCTCGGCAACATCTCAGGGAAGTCATATTAAAGAATTTTCCAAGAATGTCTGACAATGCCTAATTTATTCACTGATGTATTTGAATAATCACTTTTAAATTCCAGACGGCCAACATAACATTTTCCGAGGAAAACTCTGTGAAAACCGGATTAGATTCAAACAAAATATTCGAAGGTACACCCGATTGTACAGTACTTCGTACAGGCACCGTAAACTGTTCATTGGACGTATACCACGACAAGAAAACATGGCGGAAATCCCGAAACAAAATAGACGACGAAATACATCGATTACGCCAAAAGTTAGAAGACTTAAAAGAAATACGGAGACACTTGAAACAAAAACGGCCTATACCTGGTTCCACCGATGAATCCGACGAGGAATATGTTGAAAATGAAGAATCTTTAAGTTCCAGCACAACTGAAAGCTCAAATAATTTATTTAATAATTTAAATACATTCGAATTAAATTCGATGATTAATTTAACGGATACGTTATCCAGTGATATTAATATGACGTTAGAATCTACAACGATGATTGCGAAAGAGAAACAACGCAAACAGAATAGAGGGCATTCGTTGGGTATCCCGAAAATGGGGAATAGGAAACATAATGGAAGCAGAATGACGAATTCGACGTTGAGAAGTGATGTTTTTTTGATGAATACGACGTCACGTCCGGTTACTTTTACGAATCATCATAGGCATCATCATAAATTTAATTTGGCGAGTACGACGACCGAAAGTCAACAGTTTACCAGTGAGAGTAGTTTTGGGCCACAACAATCGCCGGAGACTTCGTCAGCTATGCCGAGAGTCACGTCGGAAACACCGAATAAAATTGATTATAGGGTAAGTTTGTTGTTTTATTATTATTAAGGCAATCAGAAATATGTTCGGGCATATTTTTTTTCAAGCGACTATTTAGCTTATAGGCCATTAATATATCGGTTTTAGGCGATATTACGCATTTTGGGCCGTATTTGTTAGGGTATATTTTACCTGTAAGTGCATATTTTTGCATATTTAGGTGTGTGTGTTTTTCTGTGTGTGTGTGTTTTTCTGTGTGTATGTGTTTTTTTGTGAGTGTGTGTTTCTGTGGTTGTGTGTGGGTTTCTGTGGTTGTGTGTGGGTTTCTGTGGTTGTGTGTGGGTTTCTGTGGGTGTGTTTCTGTGTGTGTGTTTCTGTGTGTGTGTTTCTGTGTGTGTGTTTCTGTGTGTGTGGTTCTGTGTGTGTTTTTCTGTGAGTGTGTGTTTCTGTGGGTGTGGTTCTGTGTGTGTTTTTCTGTGAGTGTGTGTTTCTGTGTTTGTGTGTTGGTTTCTGTGTGTGTGTTTCTATGTGTGTGTGGGTTTCTGTGTGTGTGTGTTTCTGTGTGTGTGTTTTTGTGTGTGTGTGTGTGTATGTTTCTGTGTGTATGTATGTAATAATTGAAATCGAATTGAAGTTTAAGAGCATATTTCTGTGTGTGTGTTTTTGTGTGTGTGTGAGTTTTTGTGTGTGTGTGTGTGTATGTTTCTGTGTGTATGTATGTAATAATTGAAATCGAATTGAAGTTTAAGAGCATATTTTTGTGTGTGTGTTTCTGTGGTTGTGTGTGTTTTTCTGTGTGTGTTTGCGTTTTTCTGTGAGTGTGTGTTTCTGTGGTTGTGTGTGGGTTTCTGTGTGTGTGTGTTTCTGTGTGTATGCATGTTATATAGAATGGTATTAATCTCCTTGAAATCGAATTGAAATATATATATATATATATATATATATATATATATATATATATATATATATATATATATATATATGTATATATAACAAGAAACAGTTTTTTTTTTAATATTGCGTATATTTGTAACGGTTTGACGAAAATATTAAAAGTTAATGAGCATATTTTGTTTGTTTAACAGCAAATTTTAATTTTTATAGGGCATTTTTAAAGTGCTTAAAACTGATTTTTAGAGCATATTTCTGGTTGTCCTAATTATTATTATTTAGTTTTCTTCTCGAAGATGTATATTTACGTACATCTAAGTTTATATATTATAATAATTGAAGCTCAAAGTTGGGTTTATTTGGTAGTTTTTATCAAGTGATAACGAATGCATATAATAAATAAATTTAATAATATATAGCATCGCGACTAGATTTAATTATATAATTAATAGTCAAATCGTTATTAAATTACAACAAAACAAAAAATTCTACGAATTGAGCGCTTGGCGCCTTTTAATCTTAAATTATTCTATGTTTCAGCCTAAACCAAACCAACGCGGCTTAGGGCCAACCCGTCTAGAGCTAAACTCACCAAACATCAACATATCACCATACCCAAGCACTGAATTCAACCAACAAACTCCCCGTTTGGCACCGTTGTCAATAACCGGCAACGAGCAGAATCATGTGTGCTACTGTGAACCGGATGAAATACCGAAACGCGACGACAAGGAAATCGAACGAGAAACACGACGTAGACTCAAAGAAGAACGATTGAAAAAGAAAGAGAGGAAACAGCGGCGCAAAGCGAAACTGGAGAAGGAATGTTTGTCCGAGAGGATGAATTGTTTCAGCCATGATAATGACCACTGGAGGACTGCACCACTGTGGACTTCCGGTCCATTTTGCTTCTGCATGAATGCGAATAATAATACGTATTCGTGCATTCGGACTATAAATGCAACGCATAATTTTCTGTACTGCGAATTTGTTACGGGACTTATTACGTTTTACAATCTACGATTAGGTAAGTTTTTTTTTTTTTTGGGTTTAAATGTTATATTTTTGCCATAACGTGAAAGAGCTATAGTATTTGGTCGTGTTACTTAGGTTTCTCATTAACCATTATTTGCACAGAAGTTCGTTTTACGTATCCCTGATTTTGAAAATGTATATAACTCATATGTATGTATAATTAACACTAAACTTGTTATATTTTGCAATAACGGGAAAGAGCTATAGTATTTGGTCGTGTTACTTAGGTTTCTCATTAACAATTAATTGCATAGAAGTTCCGTTTACGTATCCCTGATTTCGTAAATGTATATAACTCATATCTATGTATAATTAACACTAAACTTGTTATATTTTGCTATAACGTGAAAGAGCTATAGTATTTGGTCGTGTTACTTAGGTTTCTCATTAACAATTATTTGCATAGAAGTTCCTTTTACGTATCCCTGATTTCGAAAATGTATATAACTCATATCTATGTATAATTAACACTAAATTTGTTATATTTTGCTATAACGTGAAAGAGCTATAGTATTTGGTCGTGTTACTTAGGTTTCTCATTAACAATGAATTGTATAGAAGTTCCTTTAACGTATCCCTGATTTCGAAAATGTATATAACTCATATCTATGTATAATTAACACTAAACTTGTTATATTTTGCTATAACGTGAAAGAGCTATAGTATTTGGTCGTGTTACTTAGGTTTCTCATTAACAATTATTTGCACAGAAGTTCCTTTTACGTATCCCTGATTTCGAAAATGTATATAACTCATATCTATGTATAATTAACACTAAATTTGTTATATTTTGCTATAACGTGAAAGAACTATAGTATTTGGTCGTGTTACTTAGGTTTCTCATTAACAATGAATTGTATAGAAGTTCCTTTAACGTATCCCTGATTTCGAAAATGTATATAACGCATATCTATGTATAATTAACACTAAACTTGTTATATTTTGCTATAACGGGAAAGAGCTATAGTATTTGGCCGTGTTACTTAGGTTTCTCATTAACAATTAATTGCATAGAAGTTCCGTTTACGTATCCCTGATTTCGAAAATGTATACAACTCATATCTATGTATAATTAACACTAAACTTATTATATTTTGCTATAACGTGAAAGAGCTATAGTATTTGGCCGTGTTACTTAGGTATCTCATTAACAATTAATTGCATAGAAGTTCCGTTTACGTATCCCTGATTTTGAAAATGTATATAACTCATATCTATGTATAATTAACACTAAACTTGTTATATTTTGCTATAACGTGAAAGAGCTATAGTATTTGGTCATGTTACATTAACAAATATTTGCACAGAAATTCGTTTTACGTATCCCTGATTTCGTAAATGTATTTAACTCATGTGTATGTCGCTCGCTTGCTCCTGGAAGGTACTGGGCGAATTTTAACCACATTGTATTTGTGCCCAATTAGTTCCAATACCCCTTATAAAAATTCGAGGGCCTTAAAATTGAACCCTACTAACTATTGACTATATATTATTTTAACTGTTTTTGATTTAAATTTTTTTTTTCAAATTGAACCCTAAATCTATTAGCTTAAATACAGGCATTAATGCCTTAAGCTCGCCGTATAATTGCTTGAACGGGATTTTTTTAAATTTATATACATAAAGAAATCTGGAGTGGCCTTCACTCGAGTTTTATATAAACATATTTATTGCTAGAACTATTAGCGTAAATACAAGCATCAATGCCTTTAGCTCGCCGTATAATTGCTTGAACTGGATTTTTTTAAATTTATATACATAAAGAAATCTAGAGTGGCCTTCACTCGACTTTTATATATACAAATTTATTACTAGAACTATGAATATCTTTAACGTTTATACAATTCACTTTTTCTTTAACTCGTTTCCTTTTCGAAATATACAAAATACGGCATGAGTAAACAAGCATTTCTAGCTTTCTTTTTAGAGATATATAAATAAATATTAAATTTAAAACATCATATTTATATGTTCAACGTTATTGGCTGTAGACGCAATAAAGAAAATAGTCAAAATGGATCCTCAAATTTTATTAAAATATCGAGATCTATTTTTTTTATACATAACGTATAAGAAACTAATTTTTAACCATTGATATTTTAAATGAAGCAAACTAATTTTTGAATAGTTAAACCAAACATATGTACAAATTTGATTGGACGGCATAAAACAATTCAAACCACACGAATTGAATTGGTAATTATATTTAGTTGTAATTTCTATTTTTTTAAAGCGTTTTGGGTTAACAATCTTTAAAAACATTGAGAATATAAAAAATCTTAATGTAGTTTTTCTTATTAATTAATTTAAAAATAGGTTTCTTAAGTAGGGCTCCAATTTTAGGGCCCTATAACTCCGGAAATATAAAATCATATTCTATATAGACCAAATTTCGTTAAAATATGCCCGAGCGAGCGACCGACATACATCCAAGTTATATACATTATCAAAACACGAAACGTGAACAGAATTAAATGGAATTGGAATTGAATCCACCAATATTGAATTGTGTATATTTTAGATCCATTCGAGCAACAAAATCGAGTCCATTTGTTAACGCCTGAAGAAAAAGTGTTTCTCAAAGAGCAACTTCGGGCGCTAATCGCCTGCAAAGGGAAATCCTGTACTGTTGGAGTAAGCAGTCAACCATTGCCGTCAGCGCAGCTAATGCCACCAAATAGATTTAAAAATAAACGAAAATATTTAACGCATGATTTAGGTAAGTTATTACGTATTCCATTTCATTCGAGACTAAAAAAAATTCTTACTTTTTACTGGTTGTGGGGCATTCTACCACTAATTTTCAACCATATTTGTGTTTCATTGTTTTATTAACTTTTAAATCATAATATAAATTCATAGATTTTATATGGTGCGATACTTGTTAATAATAAGATTTTATTTGTTGTTTTTAAAAGTTTGGTTGTTTGTTTTTTTTTTTTTTTTTTTTTGTGTATTTATGTACATTAACAATTATTATATAATTATATGTTGTTTAACTGGCATGTTTTTGTGAGTAGTGGGTCGGCCTGGGCTATATACCGAGCCCCATCTTGGCCATTCACGCAACAAATTTCCGAAGTAAGTCATTCATCTTTTTGTCAAGAATTAATCACTATCACTAGTTTCTCACATCATGTTCACATAAGTGCTTTGTTTGCTTTAAATTACATATTCTACACGGAATTAAAATTAAAAAAATATATTGACGGACAAATGAATAGACACATTGAGACAAACATTAATGATTACCCGAATTATCAGCATAATTCAGTAGCACAAATAAACAACGTAAAATACGTAGATTTTTTAAAATTGGGCTTGCACATTTATGTAATAGATCATACTTAAGCGACGTATATTTTTTTGGAACGAATATATTTTAATTTAGGGAACGTTAATTTTTGTTTCTACGCTACTGGGTTTAGGGATTCATGTTTTCAATATTGTTTGTCGCAATTTTCAATAAATTATATACAATTTGTTGTATTTATTCCAGCCTTAATGCCTAATCTATGTTACTTTTGTGTTAAATAAATAGTAGGTGGCGCAGGCGGAAATCCTGGCAAAAAACATGGCGGCACAACGGCAGGGAAAGGCGACGGAACCAACAAGCCCATTCGAGACCGTATAAACAGTGGTATCAATAGCTAACTTCACTCTAGACATTAAAAAAAAAATCGAAAGTATTCAAATAATGCATTTTGTTTGTCCAATTTTTATTTGGTGTTGACACGTTCCTGTCTTAGAACTGAACATATTTATTCCTTTCTCCTAGCAACCCATTTCAGAATAGGCATGATACTGTGGCGTCACATCCACTTATTTTATAGTTTCATAATTATATATTTGATAAAGTTAATATGTGAAAAAATACAAATTAAATTGTTTTTGTTGCAAATTAAACTGTTTAAATTATTTAATTAATTATACAGCGTTTTTATCCCATTTTTCATGGGTCGGAGATTGCACTAATAAATAGAGTGGATGTTTGTGACGTTATGGATGTTGTGTTTATTATTAAATTACTTTAAGTTGAGCTAAATAAGAATGTGTGTGTACCTGGCCTTCCATTTAAATTCATTTTTATTTAATTAATCAATTGCGTATGGAGTAATTAAACCATGAAAATAGTTCAAGCCCATTTTACGAATAAATTTTGTGTATTATATTTTATTGAATGTTTATGCCTTTAAATTTAGATATGTGACAAAGTAGTAACGTAGTAAAAACTTATTGTATATGGTGTTCTCTATTTTATACAACAAAACCCTAGCTTTTTAGTTATCTAAATATAGTAATACATTGGATATTTGTGATATATTCGTAAAACATTAACAGTAAAGCAATAAATAAAAAAAAATGTATCGACTTGTAGTTTGTAAGATAATGCGTACATATATTTGTAAAACATTATTGTGTATTGTGTGTGTACAGTTTCTCATTATTTATATATGTTTTAGATATATATATATATATATTCTTTATTTATAATCGTCGTCATCATTATTATAGTTAGTTGTACATCATTGTATATTTAATTAAAAATTGGAAAACTCGCACGTAATAAAATATTCAATTTTCCTTAATTCTTAATTCTGTTTATTTCTGCCGAAAATATATTTAAAACTCGTTTTCAATAACATAATCTTAACAAAAAGTATTTGTCTCGTCGTCCTGAATCCAAAAATATATATAACTGGATGTTAGTCGCTCGCTCGTAAGACCAAATTTGTGCCCTCTACTCCTCTGAAGGTACCAAAGCGATTTACACCAAATTTGCTACACATATTATTTAGCATCCTATTTGAATCCGCTCACAGTTTAAATCTAATCGCCCGTATATTTCCCGAGTTATAGGCCCCCAAAATTTAAATCCCCCCTTAATACTGCCCTTATAAATAATGAAAATCCCCAAAAATTCTACTAGTAATTCTAAGATATTTTATATCTACAAGATTTTTGCATATTGTTAACCCAAAGGCCGTAAAAAATTAATAAAAATAATATTGAATTTAAAAATATGCACTATTTATGTCTATTATTTTTAAATTGTTAACCAAACGGGCATAATAATTGAAAACCGATGCTCGCATCGCATATATTACTTAAATGGTGAGCTGGATGCATAGGTGCGTTGAACCTAAGCTTGTTTTTGCACGGTTGAGTCTAAAAATCATTATTATAATGCGTTTATTTTAAAAGTTCCATTGATTCTTAAAATATAGTCTGTATAGAGCGGTTTACTCATGTGCCGCTTCGTTGAAATCATATTTTTATATCTATAACATTTTATTGTTAACCAAAAGGCCACAATAATTATAAACTGCTGTTCGCATCGCATATATTACTTATTAGGCGAACTGGACGCATAGATGCGTTGTACCTAAACTTGTTAAATTGGATATGTTTTATACTCATAATTAATTATTTTATTGGCCTTTTGGTTCGCAATATTTAGAAATTATATAGATATAAAATGTTCTATATAATTTTTGGGGCAGTATTAAGGAGGGTTTCTACATTTTGGGCCCTACAATTCCGGAAGCAGATTTAAAAGGGACCCAATTTATGTAGCAAATTTATAATATATTCCGAATTTGGATCAGACAGAACAGGTTACACATTGACTTTGATATATTTCGATAATATTAGCGATTATAATGAAATTTACTGCCTATTTATCCTCGAAATACTATTAAACTTCGGGAAATTCGATATATAATACGTTACCGGTTACAGTGGGCCAATTACGTAATATAAAGGATGGTTCACAGCGAAACAATCAGTAATTAAGCTTAGAAAATTACAAATAACAATCTAGTTTGTATTATGGCAAGCAATGCTAGCATTCCAACTAACAAAATTAACACAATGTTTGAAAATTTTCTTGCTTGGAATGTTAGCATTGCTTGTCATAATACAAACTAGATTATTATTTGTAATTTTCTAAGCTTAATTACTTATTGCTTCGCTGTGAACAATCCTTAAAGGCGTGTTCAGAGCGAACCAAATAGTATTTCAGATTAGAAAATTACAAATAATAATCCAGTTTGTATTTGGACAAGCAATGCTAGCATTCCAAGCAACAAAATTAACACGATGTATGATAGATTTTGTTGCTGTGAACGTTAACCTTCTATGTCATACAACAAACTAGAATTATTACTTATAATTTCTAAGCTTAATTACTGATTGTTTCGCTGTGAACAATCCTAAATAATTCAAATCGCTTCGCTAAAGGAACAATTAGTAATTAAGTTTAGAAAATTACAAATAGTAATCTAGTTTGTATTAAGCAACACAATTTATGATAAATATAGTAATACATTGGATATTTGTGATATATTCGTAAAACATTAACAGTAAAGCAATAAATAAAAAAAAATGTATCGACTAACACAATTTATGATAAATTTTGTTGCTGTGAACGTTTGTATGTCATAGAATTATTACTTATAATTTCTAAACTTAATTACTAATTCTTAAAGGATTGTTCACAGCGAAGCAATTAGTAATTAAGCTTAGAAAATTACAAATAATGATCTAGTTTGTATTATGACAAGCAATGCAACAAAATTTATCAAACATTGTGTTAATTTTGTTGCTTGGAATGCTAGCATTGCTTGCCATAATACAAACTAGATTGTTATTTGTAATTTTCTAAGTCTAAATACTGATTGTTTCGCTGTGGACAATCCTTAACTTCACAGTAATTGCAATTTCTGTGGGGAATTTAACTATAGTTGGACACACTGAATTTATATGGATATTTCAAGTTTAAGCTAACTTCACAGTAGTTTCTAGTTATTAATTTTTCTGGTTGTGAACACTGATTTTTGTATTTAATTATAGCTAACTTCTCAGTTATTGCATTCTTTAATAATATATAAATCAGGTTAAGTTCAACACATGTGACTATTTCATTTAAAAACGTGCAATGGGTAAATCTAAACGACTAAAAGTGACTCAACAAGGGCCTAAAGTTGCCTTACAGCAACAAATCGAAGAATCAGATATAATTAAGCCAAAACATCGAAACAAAATACGACTCAGAGAAGATGAAGACGATAAAGGATATGTAGATTCGGGTTTATCCCAAAAAATCTTATCGGCCGCTCGTCGCCAGCAACAAGAGCTCGAAGATGATTTTGGCCCGACGCCGTCGGAGGCTTACGGCGCCAGGGCGAAGACGACAAAATTATCGGCAGAATCGGATGAGGATTCCGAACCGGAGGAGCATTTAGAAGCGGACACATTTTACGAGAATATTGTAATTGACCCGAATGATGAAAAAGCGTTGGAGTTGTTTATGAGCGATAATCCGGCACCACGACGAACTTTAGCCGATATTATTATGGAACAAATCACGGAAAAACATACGGAATTGGAAACGCAATTTTCCGATGCGGGCGATTTGCAAATGCAAGATATTGATCCACGCGTTAAAGAAATGTACGAAGGGGTCAAGGATGTGCTGCATAAATATCGGAGCGGAAAATTGCCGAAAGCGTTTAAGATTATTCCGAATTTGCGGAATTGGGAACAAATTTTGTATATTACTGGTAAGACATTTTATAAACGACTTTTTTTTAATTTAATCGCCCGTATACTTCCAGAGTTATAGGGCCCTAAAATTTGCAGCCCCACCTTAATACTGCCCTTATAAAAATAATTAATTCACCCAAAAATTCTACTATAAATTCTAAGGCAGTAAAAAAATATTAAATATTATAATTTTAAAATATGCACTAAAAAATCTACAAAGAATTTTAAGACTTTTTATATCTTTAACATTTTTTCAAATTGTTAACCAAAAGGCCATAATAATTAAAAATCGCTGCTCGCATCGCATATATTACGAGCTGAATGCATAGGTGCGTTAGACCTAAGCTTGTTTTATATCAAAATCATTTAAATAAAATTATGCGACTTTTTATATCTATAACATATCTTCAAATTGTTAACCCAAAGGCCATAATAATTAAAAATCGCTGCTCGCATCGCATATATTACGAGCTGGATGCATAGGTGCGTTAGACCTAAGCTTGTTTTATATCAAAATCATTTAAATAAAATTATGCGACTTTTTATATCTATAACATATCTTCAAATTGTTAACCCAAAGGCCATAATAATTAAAAATCGCTGTATTACTTATAAGGCGAACTGGACGCATAGGTGCGTTAGACCTAAGCTTGTTAGCTCGCCGTACGTAGTACCGAAGAGGCTAAAGCATTCGGTCGTGTGTCTGTAGCATTCTCTGATCAAAAAATTTCATTAAGAAAAAGTGTTCGTCTCGTCGCCCTGATTCCGAAAATGTATATAACTTATAAACTTGGATGTTAGTCGTCGCTCGTAAGACCAAATTTGTGCCCTCTACTCCTCTGAAGGTACCGGAGCGATTCACTCCAAATTTGGTACACATATTATTTGGCATCCCATTTGAATCCGCTCGCAGTTTAAATCCAATCGCCCGTATACTTCCCGAGTTATAGGGCCCCAAAATTTAGAGCCCCCCTTAATACTGCCCTTATAAAAATAATTGAAACACTTAAAAATTCTACTAAAAATTCTAAGATATTTTTTGTCTACAAGATTTTTTCATTTTGTTATCCCAAAGCCCGAAAAAAATGATTAAATATTATAATTTTGAATTTTAAAATATGCACTAAATTATTTTTTTATCAATATAATTTAAATTTGGTACACATATTATTTGGCATCCCATTTGAATCCGCTCGCAGTATAAATCCAATCGCCCGTATACTTCCTGAGTTATAGGGCCCCAAAATTTAGAGCCCCCCTTAATACTGCCCTTACAAAAATAATTAATACATTTAAAAATTCTACTAAAAATTCTAAGATATTTTATATCTACAAGATTTTTTCATTTTGTTAATCCAAAGCCCGAAAAAAATGATTAAATATTATAATTTTGAATTTTAAAGTATGAACTAAACATTTTTTTTATCAATATAATCTAAAATTAAATGTAAGACTTTTTATAATAATAACATATTTTCAAATTGTTAACCAAAAGGCCATAATAATTAAAAAGCACTGCTCGCAACGCATATTTTACCTAAGGGCGAGCTCTGCGCGTTGATGCGTTTTACGCGTACCAAATCTTGTTCTTATATAAAAATAGTCTACAAAAAAATTGTAAGACTTTTTATATCTATAACATTTTTGCAAATTGTTAAACCCAAAGGCCTTAATAATTAAAAACCGCTGCTCGCTTCGCATATATTACTTATAAGGCGAGCTGAACGCATAGGTGCGTACTACCTAAGCTTGTATTCTTAGTATATAAGCATAAAGTTACTAAATGTTCGAATTTTCGCTTCCTCTTCTATTTAACAATAAAAATAAGGAAATAATGTTGTAAAAAAAAAAACGTTCAACACATAAACAAACACATACACCTGAGTGTTTATAAAAATCAATTATTTAACTGTAGCGTTGGGGTTCGATTTCTGTCCATGGCATTTTTACAAATAAAGCGTTCTACACATATATTATATAATTTTTAACTTAGGTGCGCCATTTTCTTTTTAGATCCACCAAGTTGGTCAGCAGCCGCTATGTATCAAGCCACAAGAATATTCGCATCTAACTTAAAAGAGAAAATGGCTCAACGTTTTTACAATCTCGTTTTATTGCCGCGAATTCGAGACGATTTAGCGGAATATAAAAGATTAAATTTCCATTTGTATCAAGCGCTACGGAAATCTTTATTTAAACCGGGAGGTTTCATGAAAGGTGTTTTATTGCCTTTATTAGAAGTAAGTCTCTAAATAATGGAACGAAAACACATTTTGCGATTCAATTCCAGTCTAATTCCTGCATTAAAAAAAAAAGTGTTCTACATAAATGTACATATAAACACATACATCTGAGTGTTTATATATATATATATATATATATATATATATATATATATATATATATAAACACTCAGATGTATGTGTTTATATGTACATTTATGTAGAATACTTTTTTTAAATGCAGGAATTAGACTGGAATTGAATAGCAAAAATATATATATATATATATATATAATACTTCATTTTTTTTTTTTTTTTTTGTTTCAGAGTGGAAATTGTTCATTGCGTGAAGCAATTATAATCGGATCGGTTATAGCGAGAAACTCGATACCAATGCTACATTCATCAGCCGCCATTTTGAAAATCGCTGAAATGGATTACACCGGAGCGAACTCAATATTCTTAAGAATTTTCCTAGATAAGAAATACGCGCTGCCTTACCGTGTTGTCGATGCTGTAGTTTTTCACTTTTTGAGGTTAGAATACTTTTTTTTTCAGCAATGGCGGCGCAATTTGATTTGTTTTTATGTTTAGATTTGAACGAGATACACGTGAGCTTCCAGTTTTGTGGCATCAAGCGCTGCTCACCTTTGCGCAACGGTACAAAAGTGACATCTCCAGTGAACAACGCGACTCATTACTTACCCTACTTCGATCACAATCTCACCACACGCTCACATCGGATATTAGGCGTGAACTGCAAAACGCTAAATGTCGCGATGTTGAAGTTGGTGAACCTTCAATGTCGACCGATTAATTGTAATTTCTGATTTATACTTTTGGTTTCGAAATATACTATATTATATAATAAATTTGCATTATTTTTACGGGAAAACGCACAAATCTATGTGAAATAATTATTTATTCTTTTTTTTTTAACATGCAAATAAAGTCAAAAATTTGCTCAATAAATACAACTAGACGAAAATATTACTTCTTATGCACAGTCGTAAACTTGACACTAAAATATCAAATCATATTATTAATTGGGTAACTGCAATGAGAGGTTGTGCCGGGTGGGTGATTCACGACCTGTTTAACCACAAGATCGTTTTCAACACAAAGTACGCAATGGCAACGCCGTAGATGATTTTCTCTTTTTGTTGTCGATTCAAGTTCTCCAGTTCGATGGCCATTACGCGTCGGTTCAGTTTTGCCATTTGCCGGCGAAGATGTAGAACTTCTTCGCCTGCGGATAAACCTTCGCCGCCGGCGCCAATCGGCGGAGTTGATTCCCTAAATGCAAGATTAACAGTCAGTTGGAATTTATATATATATATATATATATATAACAATAGGTTATATCTCTTGCGACAGTGGCGCCATAGGCCGGTGAGGCTAAGTACTTGTCGGACATCTATATATGTATATATAACCAAAACCAGCTATCAAACTAACCAATACTCTACAGAAATATCCTGAAATGTCATCAAACGTTGCTCCATTTAAAAAAATCTGGAGTGGACTGCACTCGACTTTCTTTTACGCAGTTTTCACTAAATATAGATATATATGACCAAAATAAGCAGTCAAACTAACCAATACTCTACAGAAATATCCTGAAATGTCATTTATCTAATTGAGTATATTTTGTTTCCTTGTCAAAATAGCAGATGATCCGATTTTATACGCTACATGCGAATCCATGGCAACGTAAACAACATATTTATAATGTTTCGTAGCATTTGTCTCGCAACTGGTACATTTTTACTTTCTTTTACAGAGTAATAAGTAAGTATTGTAATCATGAAAAATTTCACGTTTTCACCTTCCCTGAATTGATTGTGACTATTTTCGGAATAATCTGTGTGTCTGTGAACGCCCTAGGGCCAAAACTGTCGAACCATAAGACTTGTATATGCCCTAGATGTGCACCTCCTATTTTTGAATAGAATATTCAAACCGGTAGTGCATGTTTACTCTATACAATTTTTGTTCTATCTCCAATATCACTAGAACGGCTACACTTACTACAAATATAGTTATGTTCATAATGAATGAGATTAATAATTCGCACAACTTTTGTTTGAAACATTTCTTCAAAAAATGTACCAGTTGCGAGAAAAATGCTACGAACAATTACAAATATGTTTACGTTGCCATGGAGCATGTAGCTTAAAAAATCGGATCATCTGCGTCATTGATAGGAAAACAAAATAGACTCAATTAGATAAATGACATTTCAGAATATTTCTGTAGAGTATTGGTTAGTTTGATATTAGAGTGTACAATGTTTTTACGAAGAAACAAAAAATCAAACAAATTTTGCCCAATAAATGAACTCACAATTTATGAATCCTGATGAAGCAAACAAATTTTGCGAATTAAAGAGTCATAACATCGTTTTTTGAGTTTTCTTTCTCATAACTATAATATATATATATATATATAAAAAAACAGATGCATGTGTGTCTGTGTGTATAGATAAGGGAAATGTTTTATTTATATGTTGAAACCATAATAATGGATATCGAGTTGAGTAAATAATAAAGTAGATTATAATAATAGACGTGTCATATTTCAAATGTGATTAAATATTTAATAAATAAATAATAAACGTTCTAAAGTAATTTTATGTATTATATTCTAATAATAATACTACAAAATAATTATCTTCCCAATTATAAAGCACATAATCAAATAAATTAACAGTGCAGTTTACCAGAAAATATACCTACTTAAAATTTTGTACTGGTTTATGCAACGCCATATCTTCTATCTTAAAACGCTTAATTCATATGAATAAATTATTAATTTAGGTAAAATAGCTAATATTAATGGATTAACAATGAATATTATGTATTGTTAAAATGATTTGATGGAAATTTGACATTTACGACACAAAACATTAACAAAACACTGTCGCGCTACTGCGATTTTAAATAAATTATAAATAGAAATAAGCTGTAGTAATCTTGCTTTTATTCACACAACAATTAATATCTATTGATTTTCGTCTTATTAAGATTTATATAAATAATCTTGTAAATATCTACAATATGGCACATTTTTTTACAATGAAATTTTGTTACAATTTTTTTAATTATAATCGTGAAGTCATCGAATATTAAAATTATTAATATATCGATGAAGAATGGACTGTACATGATATGGGCACATAGTGCCCACGAGTTAACAGTTTTAACTAAATAAAGTTGACCAATGGGTATTATTAATTGACAGGCTGATCGATTTTCAAATGTTGAAATCAATTATTCGAAATGGATATAAAAAATCGGTTAAATATCGAATTATTTTATTGAAAACCGATTATATCGATACATCGTCTACTAGTAAATATGAAATCGATCAATGATTTAAAATGAAAAACAAATTTTAATCGATTAATGAATTTTTTGTTAGGTCTAGTTCGAATTATACAGGTGTTCCGATTATATTATGTACGGATTAACCGGCTCTGCTGTAATAATATATATATATATATATATATATATATATATATATATATATATATATATATATATGTATATATGTATATATGTATATATATATATATATATATATATATATATGTATATATATATATATATATATATATATATATATATATATATATATATATATATATATATATATATATATGTATATATATATATGTTTACAATGTCTAGGGGCTCAATTAAAATAAAATTTAAGATCCTGTGGTTTCTCTAGAAGAGATAGAGAATGTATGTGTTGCTAAATAATGTTAATTAAAACAAACTTAATAGCATCTCACTTATTAATTTACCTATTTTAAATTAAATAATGAACGATCAATTTTACCTTATTAAAATATATTACGGTTATAAGTAATTTAATTATAATATGAATAATGTATTTAGATCATGTATTTCGTCTTACCTGTGTGTTATTCTAGTTTCTTTCTCGTGAATGTTAAACTTGGCGCGAGGCTTAACAATTGGTATAGCGTCTTTGTGCATATTATCGTCATGATGTTTGTCGTCCACAATTGGAAATGGATACTTATCTAATGTAATCATCCGTGGCGGCGTATGTACTCTTATACTCTCTGGTTCTGTAGGTAACATTGAATTATCAAGTACAATTTCACGAGGCGGTGCTCGTGTTCCTAATAACAACAAAAACAACAAAAAAAGTGCAAACATAAATTTAATGCCAAAGAAGAACAAGAATAATCAAAATAATACATAGAAATATCTACTCTACTGCTAATACAAAATAAACATCGAATTTCAATCCAAGTGTATTGAATTCACACTGTCACTATATAAACACCCAGATGTATGTATTTGTGTGTACGTATGTGTAGAACGCTGTATTTATATGATTCTCTAGTTATAGCCCGGGGCCCGATCATATTTACAGTGCCATTGTAAAATTCGTCTAATGCTTTATTTATATGATGTAGCCATGATTATGGATATCGAATTGTATAAATAATAAAGTAGATTATAATAAATTAATAAAGATTTATTTAATTTAATTTATTATAATCTACTTTATTATTTACACAACTCGATATCCATAATCATGGATACATCATATAAATATATACACATTATATGGTTATAGACATACAGAGAATATAACGAAATTAGCAAAACAAGCACCTATGCGTCCAGCTCGCCTTATAAGTAATATATGCGCTGCGAGCAGCGGTTTTTAATAATTATAGCCTTTTGGTTAACAGTTCAGTAAAAGTCTTACAATAATTTGTAGATTATTTTGATATAATCGTTTTAGTGCATATTTCAAAATTTGACATTGTAGTTTTTAATAATTTTTACGGCCTTTGGGTTATTAATATGAAAAAATCTTGTAGACATAAAAGATCTTAGAATTATTAGTAGAATTTTTGGGTGTATTAATTATTTTTATAAGGGCAGTATTAAGGTGGGCTCCAAATTTTGGGGCCCTATAACTCGGGAACTATACGGGCGATTGGATTTAAACTGCGAACGGATTCAAATGGGATACCAAATAATATGTATAACAAATTTGGTTTAAATCGCTTTTGTACTTTCAGAGAAGTAGAAAGCACAAATTTGGTCTTACGAGCGACGACTAACATCCAAGTATATAAGTTATATATATTTGTTTTTTTACCCGAGAATGCTACAGACACACGACCGAATGCTTTAGCATCTACGGTACTTCGGCGAGCTAAAAAGGACCGACTATAAATAATACCGCAACTTGAAACTTTAAAAAAAAAAAAAAATTGCCGTTTTTCATGTAAAAATATTAATTCTGAATTAAAATAAATGGACGGAAACACGTATTTGCATAAAAAATATACAAATATGTACATTTTTGCATATTAAAAGCTTCAAAATTGAATAATAATATGTTAATCCCCTTAAACCTAAGATTTACAGTACCCAACTTTTAACCATTGTTAAAATATGCACATTTTTGCATATTTAAATCTTCAAAATTGAATAATAATATGTTAATCCCCTTAAACCTAAGACTAACAGTTCCTAACTTATCCATTGTTAAAATATGCACATTTTTGTATATTTAAATCTTCAAAATTGAATAATAATATGTTAATCCCCTTAAACCTAAGACTAACAGTTCCTAACTTAACCATTGTTAAAATATGCACATTTTTGCATATTTAAATCTTCAAAATTGAATAATAATATGTTAATCCCCTTAAACCTAAGACTAACAGTTCCTAACTTAACCATTGTTAAAATATGCACATTTTGCATATTTAAATCTTCAAAATTGAATAATAATATGTTAATCCCCTTAAACTTAAGACTATCAGTTCCTAACTTATCCATTGTTAAAATATGCACATTTTTGCATATTTAAATCTTCAAAATTGAATAATAATATGTTAATCCCCTTAAACCTAAAACTTACAGTTCCTAACTTAACCATTGTTAAAATATGCACATTTTGCATATTAAAATCTTCAAAATTGAATAATAATATGTTAATCCCCTTAAACTTAAGATTTACAAATCTCCAACTTAACCATATTGTTGGAACTTAAATAAATAAATTTAAAATAAAAGCGAAGATTAATAAATATTGAACTATAATCAGACGTTGTTTCCCTTAAACTTAAGAATACGAGTTCCCTAACTAAACTTATTAATTAAAACAGCTGAAATTAATAAATTAAAAAAAAAAAGCGAAAATTAATAAATATTGGAATTTAATAACATGTTGTTTCCCTTAAACTAATTAATTAGAACAGCAGAAATTAATAATGCGTCACTAATTCACATTGGAATATTGTTTTTTACGTATTTCTTGTCCACTTTTGAGGTTAAAAACGCAATTTGTAGAACGAATATTTTGGAAATTGTTAGAATTCTTATGTCGATACAATGTTTCCGTAGCTTATATATTAATAATACACATTGTTCAAGTAAAAAAAGAATCACAAACTAAAGAAAAATCCAGTTTCCAGCGGTATTATTCTATATATTACGAGAGAAGGAAAACCGTGTAAAGGAAAACCTTTATTTATATGGCGTAATCGGTAAAATCCCGAACTTTCGTGATCATAAAAATTTGTAAACTAATGTTTAAATATTAAAATAAAATGAATAAAATTATTTAAATGCATGCAAAATCAATCAATTCTATTTAAATTTGTTACCTATATGTTGATCTTGGCCAGCGACAAGAATCCGTTCGGGAACTTGCATCGAGTTCACATTGGAAGAGTAGTTGTTGGTCCACGCAGAGTTTAGGCCGTTGGGAATCTCGCCGTCGTAATCCCCCATGCTGATCTTCATCGGCACTCGCATTTTTCTATTTATATCTGCCTTAAAATTCGCGTCAGTAATGAACGAGTCTTCTACATCAACATACCGTGCTGGACTTGTATTTGCTGACATTCTACAACAAAAACATTGTCATTGTAGAATATCAATAAATAATCGTCAATACTAAAATGTATTACAATGCTAAATAACCATTTTCATATAACATTGAGTAGAGAAAATGTAATGTTTACCTTGTAAAAGGTTTAAACTTGCACTTAACGTATTAAACTGATGACACAATTCAAGTGACAGCCGCTGATTTTACAAAACCGACATTTTAAAATACACTTTAGTAATATTTGGTATCTTTCTGATGTTTGCTGCTAGCCTCATATTAGATTAATTTCGCGGGAAATTTTGAAATACTATACAAAATTTTAATGCCAGATTAATAGTAACTATGGCTATAAACAATCATTAATTAGTCAAATTATACTTTTCAGTATTTAAATTACAGTTGAAATAACAAAAAATGTTAAATTTGGAACTTGTTACACATCATACATGTTATGATCTTAAATTTAAAGAAATACTTTCTTATACATAGTTTTCATTATATATATATTTTAAATTTTAATTTATTTATAAAGAAAACCATTTTTTAACTACTGAGGTTTTAAACCACTGCATTTTGAAAAGATAAAATTATAAAAACGTTACTGATTGCAACAATAGCGGCTTTTAATTTTTAGTTTTCGTAATATTATTTTAAAAATATAATTTTAAAACAAATTATATTTATATACATTTTTTTATAGCTTTCAGGCTAACAATTTTAAGAAAATTGCTTAACATAAATTAACTTAGAATCCAATGTAGAATTTTTCAATGTTTTTAATTTTTTCCTATAAACAATCATTAATTAGTCAAATTATACTTTTCAGTATTTAAATTACAGTTGAAATAACAAAAAATGTTAAATTTGGAACTTGTTACACATCATACATGTTATGATTAGTATTAAGGGGGGCACCAATATTTGAGGCCCTATTACTCCGGAGTTACACAATTTTGAGAAAATTACTAAACATAAAATAACTTAGAATTTAATGTAGAATTTTTAAATATTTTTAATTTTTTCCTTAGGGTAGTATTAAGGGGGGTTTTAAATTTTAAGGCCCTATTACTCCGGAGTTGCACAGTTTTGAGAAAATTGCTAAATATAAAGTTACTTAGAATTTAATGAAGAATTTTTAAATATTTCTAGTTTTTTCCTAGGGGTAATATTAAGGGGGGTTCTAAATTTTGAGGCCCTATTACTCCGGAGTTACACAGTTTTGAGAAAATTGCTAAATATAAAGTTACTTAGAATTTAATGAAGAATTTTTAAATATTTTTAGTTTTTTCCTAGGGGTAATATTAATGGGGGTTCTAAATTTTGAGGCCCTATTACTCCGGAGTTACACAGTTTTGAGAAATTTGCTAAATATAAAGTTACTTAGAATTTAATGTAGACATTTTCAATATTTTAAATTTTTATCTAAGGATAGTATTAAGGGGGGTTTTAAATTTTGAGGCCCTATTACTCCGGAGTTACACAATTTTGAGAAAATTGCTCTACATTAAATAACTTAGAATTAAATGTAGAATTTATTAATATTTTTAATTTTTTTCTAAGGTCAGTATTAAGGGGGGCTCTAAATTTTGAGGCCTTATTACTCCGGAGTTGAACAATTATAAGAAAATTGCTAAACATAAAATAACTTAGAATTTAATGTAGAATTTTTCAATATTTTTAATTTTTTCCTACGGTCAGTATTAAGGGGGGTTTTAAATTTTGAGAAAATTGCTAAATATAAAATAACTTAAAATTCAATGTACAATTTTTCAGTATTTTTAATTTTTATCTAAGGGTAGCATTAAGGGGGGCTCCAAAATTTGAGGCCCTATTACTTCGGAGTTACACAATTTTGAGAAAATTGCTAAACATAAAATAACTTAGAATTAAATGTAGAATTTTTAAATATTTTAAATTTTTTCCTTCGGGTAGTATTAAGGGGGGTTCCAAATTTTGAGGCCCTATTACTCCGAAGTTGCACAGTTTTAAGAAAAATTCTAGACATAAAATAACTTAGAATTTAATGTAGAATTTTTCAATATATTAAATTTTTTCCTAAGGGTAGCATTAAGGGGGCCTCCAAAATTTGAGGCCCTATTACTCCGGAATTACACAATTTTGAGAAAATTGCTAAACAAGAAATAACTTAGAATTAAATGTAGAATTTTTCAATATTTATAATTTTTTCCTAAGGGTAGTATTAAGGGTAGCTCTAAATTTTGAGGCCCTATTACTCTGGAGTTGCTCAGGCGATATTAAAAATTGCAGAGTATTTTTCGTAATAGTTAAAGATATTAAAATATCTGGTAACTTTTATTTGAATTTTTTTATTAAAAAATGTACTATTTACCGAGAAATGGTTATTATGTATTTACGTGTCAAAACATGTTTCATAGCAATCGTAGGGTGAATTTAAAACAAAATAAATCAATATTATAAATACAGATAGACACTCTAGCCTTTATTTATTTTAAATTTAAATGGTTATTAGTTTATCTAAAACTGTATTTATAAAAGAAAGTAACAAGGAAGCTTGGTACATTAATCAAGTGAAGCTGGCATATTGAAAGTCTGACAAATCTGTAGCCATAGTTCAGAAGCAGCAACAGAGACGGGAATGACTCAACTGAACTGTTCATCATAAATGCGAACACAAACAAACATTTTCAATCTGCCCCGCTTAATTTATATGTAAACTAGACAAAAGTGTGATAAATGTATGGGCAATATGTTAAATGTCACACCGGATAAGGCACGCTCGCTCGCCGGTCGCCGCTGGACATGCATGCCATTTATCTTATGACTACGCATTCGTGTTACTTTGGTTGCAACCGTCTAGGCGTAACTTCAAGAAAACATTACAGAGAGTCGTTTACTATCTGTATTAATAATTCTACTTTACTTGTTTTAAATTCAAAGATAAGGATACATATATGTCTATATAAATATATATATAAAAATAATAAATAAGAATTTCTGGCAACAATGGCTATAATGACAAATTAGTATATGATAAATAATTAATTATTAAATGTCCGTCGAACAAATGAATAATACGAAGATAACAATTGGGTAACTACAAACTATTGTGTTATCACTAATTAATTTTAGCAATCATAATTGATTGTGTAAAAACTATAAATAATAAAAGCACATATTTTATAATACATTGCTTATTTCAAAATTATATAATTATTATTACAATACTGTCGTATATAAAATTGTGAAACTTCAAACTTAAGACTTGTATATAGTCTAGATGTGCACCACCTACTTTTGAAAAGAATATTCAAACCGGAAGTGCATGTTTACTCTATACATTTCTTGTTCACTAACACGGCTGCACTTATAGTAAAAATAGTCATTTTCACAATGAAAGATATTAATATTTCGCTGTAATGAAAAAGCTAAAACATTCGGTCGTGTGTGTGTCTGTAGCATTCACGGAACAAAATGTGTTTATCTCGTCGCCCTGAATCCAAAAATATATATAACTTATATACTTGGATGTTAGTTGTCGCTCGCTCGACCAAATTTGTGCTTTCTACTCCTCTGAAGGTATCGGACCGATTCACACCAAATTTGGTACACATATTATTAGGGATCCCATTTGAATCCGCTCGCAGTTTAAATCCAATCGCCCGTATACTTCCCGAGATATAGGGCCTCAAAATTTAGAGCCCCCCTTAATACTGCCCTTATAAAAATAATTAAAACACCTAAAATATCTACTAATAATTCTAAGATATTTTATATCTTCAAAACATTTTCATATTGTTAACCCAAAGCCAGAAAAAATATTAAATAATATAATCTTGAATTTAAAAATATGCACTAAAATTTGTTTTTATGAAAATAATCTACAAAAAGAAAATGTAATATATATATATATATATATATATATATATATATATATATATATATATATATATGTATATATATATATATATATATATATATATATATATATATATATATATATATATATGTATATATATATATATATATATATATATATATATATATATATATATATATATATATATATATATATATATATATATATATATATATATATATATATATATATATATATATATATATATATATATATATATATATATATATATATATATATATATATATATATATATATATATATATATATATATATTACATTTTCTTTTTGTAGATTATTTTCATAAAAACAAATTTTAGTGCATATTTTTCAATTCAAGATTATATTATTTAATATTTTTATTTTATTATTATTTATTATTATTATTATATTATTATTATTTAATATTTTTTTTTATATATATATATATATATATATATATATATATATATATATATATATATATATATATATATATATATAGTCGAGTGAAGGCCATTGCAACTATAGTCTTATGTGTCCAATGCTAGTAATAATTTTAAAATAATTTTATGCGAATTATATAAGAAAATACAATAAATACATCTATTATAATTTATTATTATAAGATAATAATAATAACTTATTAAACTTAAATTATCATAATATTTAATATTACCAATAGTTATGGTTCTAGAGCGTTCACAAACACACATAGAGACTGAAAGGAGTCAGATTGATTCAGGGATAGAAAAATCGTCAAAATCTCTAGTGTGAATATTTTATTAATTATCGCATAAGAAAGTAAGGAAAGTTATCTGAAGTTTCAAATAATATTTGCAACAATAATTGTACAACGATGCGTATATACTGGTTATATATTTTACTGGGTTTCGCTCAACTAAGTTCAGTTTTTGGTGGTAACATTTTGGTAACTCATTTTCCACCAACGGGCAGCTTTATGAAGTTATTGGATGCGATACTCACTAAATTAGCTCCGTATCATAAAATCACTTTGTATAGTATCTCCTATACGGAATTTCCACATCCAAATGTGTCCGTGGTTACTGTAAAACTTCCACCAAGGAAGAGTTATTATAGGTAAGCAATATGTTCTTATTTAATCATTTTTAATAATCATAAAATGATTATAATTTGTTTCAGTGCAAATCTATTTGAAGCTGTATGCGAATCAGGTCCGTCTTACATAACATTCTCCACGCTGACAAGTACAACAGAGGAATATATTGATTTGATTTACAATAATGAAAACATAACGAATCTGTTGGCATCCAATAAAAAATATGATTTATTCATTACTTCAGCAACATTTTCTGAATATTCAATGGTATTGGCTCACCATTTCAAAGTTCCCTTGGTTCAAGTACAACAAATTTCTTTTCTGGCTGTCGTTTACCTAACTATTATTTCGATAAGAAACGACTTTATTATCAGCTTGTCGTAGTACAAAAAATAAGCTGCTCGCATCGCATATGCTTGTTACTTTTTAAATTAATCGCATTATAAAAATTCGATATTTAAGAAAACTAAATATATTGAATTGAAATTTGCCACGTCATATCTCAATAGTCAGTATCAATTCAGGAATGGTAAAATCGTGTATTGCCGTTAAAATATCAAAATCTAAATGTCTCAACGCAGTTGTTTCGTACCGAATTAAATGATAAGCAAATTACAGCTTTAAGGATAATATAATGTATTTTGAATTTGTGAGGATACATATGTTATAGATATCACCAACAATGCAAGCACCTAAAGGTAACGATGCAACGGGCAATATATTATTTCAAACATCCACGTTTAGTGTAATGGCTAATTTTCCATCAACACATTTTCTGAATCGACTCAGAATATATGTAAGTAGTAAGCAAAACATATACACACGGACTTAATTGGATAATCAGGAATACAATAATTATTGTATGTAATAAAATATGGCAAATAATTAAGATTGTAACAGACACTTAAATTACTAAAATCATCAAAATATTTATAAAATATATTGCATGAGAATATTTTTCTGATAGTTAGACAATTTGAGACATTACTTGGCTTACTATTGGTATTTCTGGGATCGCCTGAATCGGGCTGCAAAGCATTTTCCCCCAGGAACTCCAACAGCCGAACAAATGAATTTGAATACCTCCCTCAACCTAGTAAACATTAATCGTGCTCTTGGCTATGTGAAACCACAGATGCCGCATGAGCTAGAAATTGGTGGCATCTATTGTCGACCTCCTAAACCATTAGCATCCGATCTGGAGGAGTTCATATTAGGAGCAGGAGAACATGGAATTATCTACGTCAGTTTTGGTAAACGATGGAAAGAGAATTAGAAATAAATAGTATATAATTCAATATCTAACGTACTAGGTATGTCCATGACATCAAAAATGCCAGATTCTGTAAAACAAATGATGGTGAATACGTTTAAAAAATTACCACAAAGAATTCTGTGGAAATGGAATGAAGAAATTGACGATTTACCCTCAAATGTTTGGGCATCGAAGTTGTTCTCTCAACAAGATGTTTTAGGTCACAATATGACCAAATTATTTATCACACAAGGAGGTATCTTGTCACTACACGAATCAGTGTATCACAGGGTTCCTGTGTTGGCGATACCGATAGCAATTGATCAACCAATGAATGCATTTTTGAGTCAACAAATGGGGTACGGGGAATATATAAGTTTCTGTTACTTAACTGAAGAATTACTTTACAAAAACATAAATAAAATCATTTCTGACTCAAGGTGAGTACAAACGCAAATACATTTTCTGTAGTACAATAGTACAATTATAATCTGATTTCCAAATATGTGGCATGGTGGCGCAGCGAGCATTCAATGTCATTGTTTTGTTTGTTATAGATACACGTTGAAAGTGAACCAAATCTCTGAACTAATGAAAGAAGAGTTAGAACATTTGGATGAGCGGTTAAACAATGCAGTGAATTATGTGATACGACACAATGGAAACCCAATCATCCAACAGTTGCCTCCCAGTTTAACCGGCCTTCAACGAATGGATGTTGACATTATTGTATTTTTAGTTGTTATTTGTGAATTAGCATGTATTTTTATAGTTTATTTCGTTTTCGCCATAAAAAAGTATATTCATAAGTTACAGTTTAAAAAGATACATTCAGATTGATACAAAATATATTTTATTACTTTCCAAATACATTGTACTTTTAAATTTAGGATATTTAGAAAATAAATTATAATATTGTATCATATGGGAAATAAAGTGGTGATATGTTTTTAGCTCATGGTACGAAATACAGAAGCCCTAAAGTACTTGGTCGTGTGTCTGTAATAATCTCGGATAAATATGTCTTTAACAATAGGAATGTAAGAGCACATAGACACATATTTAAACAAAATGTTTCGGACACATACACGTACATACAAACACACATATATAATTCGCTCGCAGTTATAATCCAATCGCGCGTATACTTCCCGAGTTATTGGGACCCAAAATTTGGAGCCCCCCTTAATGCTGCTCTAATAAAAATAATTTAAACATTCAAAAATTTTACTAAATATTATAAGAAATTTTATATCTACAAGATTTTTTCAAAATAAGTGTCATTTAGCTTTGACAATAGTTTTACATTTCTCTAGCTACAATATTTATTGATATTGTTTCATTACAATCGTTTGAAGAATTTAAAATAAAATTATGTGTTATTATAAATATAGATAGTGAAAATACAAGTAGGTCGAGTGAAGGCCACTGCAACTCTAGTCCTATGTGACCAATACTCGTAATAATTTAAAAATATTTTTTTGCGAATTATATCATAAACAATAAATTCATCTATTGTAATTTATTATGTTAAGATAATAATAATAATTTATTAATAAGCTTAAATTATCATTATATTTAATATTACTTTCAGTAGTTTTGGTTCTAGAGCACAGACACACAAAGAGACTGAATAGTGTAAGATTGATTGAAAATCTCTAGTGCAAATATTCTTTTAATTATCGCATAAGCAACTAAGGAAAGATATCTAAAGTCTCAAATAATATTTGAAACAATAATTGAACCACGATGCGTATAAACTGGTTATATATTTTACTGGGTTTCGCTCAACTAAGTTCAGTTTTTGGTGGTAACATTTTGGTAACTCATTTTCCACCAACGGGCAGCTTTATGAAGTTTTTGGATGCGATACTCATTAAATTAGCTCCATATCATAAAATCACTTTGTATAGTATCTCCTATACGGAATTTCCACATCCAAATGTGTCCGTGGTTACTGTAAAACTTCCACCAAGGAAGAGTTATTATAGGTAAGCAATATGTTCTTATTTAATAATTTTTAATAATTATAGAATCGTTATAATTTGTTTCAGTGCAAATCTATTTGAAGCTGTATGCGAATCAGGTCCGTCTTACATAACGTTTACCACACTGACATGTACAACAGAGGAATATATTGATCAGATTTACAATTATGAAAACATGACGAATCTGTTGGCATCCAATGAAAAATATGATTTATTAATAACTTCAGCAACATTTTCTGAATATTCAATGGTATTGGCTCACCATTTCAAAGTTCCTTTGGTTCAAGTACAACAAATTTCTTTTCTGGCTGTCGTTTACCTAACTATTATTTCGATAAGAAACGATTTTATTATCAGCTTGTCGTAGTACAAAAAAAAAGCTGCTCGCATCGCATATGCTTGTTACTTTTTAAATTAATCGCATTATAAAAATTCGATATTTAAGAAAACTAAATATATTGAATTGAAATTTGCAACGTCATATCTCAATAGTCAGTATCAATTCAGGAATGGTAAAATCGTGTATTGCCGTTAAAATATCAAAATCTAAATGTCTCAACGCAGTTGTTTCGTACCGAATTAAATGATAAGCAAATTACAGCTTTAAGGATAATATAATGTATTTTGAATTTGTGAGGATACATATGTTATAGATATCACCAACAATGCAAGCACCTAAAGGTAACGATGCAACGGGCAATATATTATTTCAAACATCCACGTTTAGTGTAATGGCTAATTTTCCATCAACACATTTTCTGAATCGACTCAGAATATATGTAAGTAGTAAGCAAAACATATACACACGGACTTAATTGGATAATCAGGAATATAATAATTATTGTATGTAATAAAATATGGCAAATAATTAAGATTGTAACATACACATAAATTGCTAAAATCATCAAAATATTTATAAAATATATTGCATGAGAATATTTTTCTGATAGTTAGACAATTTGAGACATTACTTGGCTTACTATTGGTATTTCTGGGATCGCCTGAATCGGGCTGCAAAGCATTTTCCCCCAGGAACTCCAACAGCCGAACAAATGAATTTGAATACCTCCCTCAACCTAGTAAACATTAATCGTGCTC
This sequence comes from Leistus spinibarbis, assembly GCA_933228885.1. Classification (NCBI taxonomy): domain Eukaryota; kingdom Metazoa; phylum Arthropoda; class Insecta; order Coleoptera; family Carabidae; genus Leistus; species Leistus spinibarbis. The sequence goes on along the minus strand of OW121794.1, from coordinate 1,429,943 downwards.
TTGGCTATGTGAAACCACAGATGCCGCATGAGCTAGAAATTGGTGGCATCTATTGTCGACCTCCTAAACCATTAGCATCCGATCTGGAGGAGTTCATATTAGGAGCAGGAGAACATGGAATTATCTACGTCAGTTTTGGTAAACGATGGAAAGAGAATTAGAAATAAATAGTATATAATTCAATATCTAACGTACTAGGTATGTCCATGACATCAAAAATGCCAGATTCAGTAAAACAAATGATGGTGAATACGTTTAAGAAATTACCACAAAGAATTCTGTGGAAATGGAATGAAGAAATTGACGATTTACCCTCCAATGTTTGGGCATCGAAGTTGTTCTCGCAACAAGATGTTTTAGGTCACAATATGACCAAATTATTTGTCACACAAGGAGGTATGTTGTCATTACATGAATCAGTGTATCACAGGGTACCTGTGTTGGCGATACCGATAGCAATTGATCAACCAATGAATGCATTTTTGGTACAACAGATGGGGTACGGGGAATATATACCTTTCTGTCAATTAACTGAAGAATTATTAATCAAGAAAATAAATAAAATTATTTCTGAACCAAAGTTAGTACTAACACAAAAACAATATCTGTATCACAATGATTGGTGCACCATGTCGTTGATTTGATTGTTATAGATACACGCTGAAAGTGAATCGGCTCTCTGAGCTAATGAAAGAAGAGCTGGAACATTTGGATGAGCGATTAAATAATGCAGTGAATTATGTGATACGACACAATGGAAACCCAATCATCCAACAGTTGCCTCCCAGATTAACCGGCCTTCAAAGAATGGATATTGACATTACTGTAATTTTAGTTGTTACTTGTCAATTAGCATGTATTTTTATAGTTTATTTCGTTTTCGCTATTAAAAAGTATATTTATAAGTTACAGTCTAGAAGGGTACATTCAGATTGAATAAATTATAATATTGTATCATATGGGAAATAAAGTGGTGATATGTTTTTAGCTCATGGTACGAAATACAGAAGCCCTAAAGTACTTGGTCGTGTGTCTGTAATAATCTCGGATAAATATGTCTTTAACAATAAGAATGTAAAAGCACATAGACACATATTTTAACAAAATATTTCGGACACATACACATTTCTACACACACATATATAATTCGCTTGCAGTTATAATACAATCGCGCGTATACTTCTTGAGTTATTGGGCCCCAAAATATGAAGCCCCCCTTAATACTGCCCTATTAGAAATAATTGAAATATCCAAAAATTCTGCAAACAATTTTAAGATATTTTATTTCAACAACATTTTTTTCTTATTGGTAACTCAATTGCCATAAAAATATATTAAAAATAATTATTTTGAATTTTAAAATTACAAATAGTATAAATATTATGTTTTTATATTATAAGTTAGTAAAAAAAATTAAATATATGAAATCGAAAAATAGATAAAATGACATTACGAAAAAAGTACCGTGCTAATTATTCTTCATATTCTTCTTGCTACTGAAAGTTATAAATTAATAGGAAAAAATAACCTTGGTCGTTACCTTCGTTAATTATTTTCAGGCACACTGTGGATAGTTAATAACAATGTATGGCCACAATGGCTATAATCACCAAAAAGCATATGATATATTTTATATAATTATGATATGTCCGTCGTAGCGAAGGTATAGTAAATAAATAATACGAAGTTAACATTTTTTGTAACTACAAACTATTGTATTATCACTAAAGAATTTAAACAAAAATGATTAATGGTTTAAATACAAAGAACAATAAAAGCAGTAGCATCATATTGTTCTTTTCAAAATTATATTATTATTATTATTTTGTTATGGTCTTATATGAATAAAATATGTAAGAACATTGTTAAATAGTATGAACATATAAAAAATTAAAACACAATTAAAAAGCAATAAAAAAAGGCACATTTTAATAAATTTTAATAAAATTGAGATATAATAGGTTAATGAGCAGTTAATTTAAAATTAAATTTAATGTCAGTTGCTAAAAACTTCTAACTATGTATTATTAGAGAATTGTTTTCGGGTTCACAATTTTAAGTAAATTACTGAACACAAAATATCTTAGAATTACTTTTCCTAAGGGCAGTATTAAGCTTCAAATTTTGGTTATTACTCTGGAACAGTACAGGCGATTGCTTCGCTCCGAGCATGTTACAGACACACAACCAAACACTGTTTTGTACTTGCCGTACGACGAGCTAATAACAGATTCTACAAGCGTTTACAAAATGTTTTGGACCACTCGGATCGGTCTGTAAACGTTCGTAAATGGAATCAGATGGATCTCTTCGCGTTCGTAAGGTGAATCTGATTAATCGGGTTGAGGAATCCATGCAGTTATTTTGAATGTCGGACGAGCAGGGACATATTTGGTGTACATATCAAAAAAGTTTAGCGTTATGTAATTTTCCTTTTTGAATAATCGATGCAATAACAAAATAGAAGGTTAATTAGTAAATTTATAATCATGATTTATGAAGAGATAAAATGCAAAGGTTATAATCTTAGAATGCAACAATGAAATTCATGGACACAGTTTTAATGAACGCGTAAGAATTATTTTTAATTTTATTTGTATTATTTAGTTTTATAAAAAATACTAATTATAATAAAAATTATTAAATCAGCGGAAATTTGCAACAATTTTCCTAACATTTACCGATGATAGTTGTGATTGATTATTAATTACCTATTTATGTGATAAATTCTTACAAATTAATCACATTGACCTATTTATTTGGTTACTATAATCGCCGGTAATTATTAATATAAACCGATTAATTATTTGAACCGTAACACACACACATATATATATATATATATATATATATATATATATATATATATATATATATATATATATATATATAAAACACGAATCAAGCAAATATTTGAAGAATTGGCATGGGGCGAAAATATACTCTTGCCCCCACAGGGGCGATTGCCTCCTTCGCCCTCATGAAGTCAGCACCTATGCTCATAATAATTTTAAAATGGATATATGCGAAATGTATGTCAATAAACAAAGATAATCTATTGTAATTTATTAGCTTATTATAATAGCTTATCTAATCAAAAAACAATTAAAAAATTTGGTGGTTTTATGAAGAAATTGAAAAATAATAGCCCCGTATAAGACACTGTTTAGTTGTTAAAGTTCTACCCAGAGATACAGTTGTGCGCACCAATAGTAAATATCTAGAAAGGTACATATTTACATATACTTTTATTTAATAATATTGCTCGATTTATTAATTTACTTTAGTGTCATTATAGTTCTGTGTTATTTTTGTGAAAAGAGTTTTGTATAGTTTATGTCGTCGCTGAAATTCATTTTGTAAATTAATTATTTAATGGAGGTATCGTTTCGTGCCGGGTCAGTTCGTGCCACTACCTGCAATGAGACTGTTTCGTACCGCGTCACAGAATTAATAGCTGATGTATAGTCCCAAACGAAACGGACCTTGATATCAGGTAAACATTTGGAGAGTTAGGGCCGCGGCCCGTAACGCTGCAAATGCAGGTAGTGGCCCGAATCGAAAGTTTCTGGAAAATTTAATATCTTAATTTTTTATATTCATCAATTTTACTCTCTCAATCCGTTTCCAAGATATTGAAAAAGTAGCTGGAGTATACTATTACCTCCGGTTAAGATAATGTTTTCAAGAAATAAGGGGTGCACCCCAGGGTCATATATCAATCTTAAGTTTTAAGTTTTATAATTTATCCGTCAACAGTTTTGGTTCTAGAACATCCACAGACACACAGCAGTTATTCCGAGATTAGTCAGATTGATTCAGGAGTTATCAATATACATGAAAATACATTAAAATCTCTAGTTCGATCATTATCATAATAAAAATTCCTTGTCGCATTAGAAAATAATAAGTAAAATCATTTGAAGGCATAAAAATTGTACAACGATGCGAATATGCTGGTTATATATTTTACTGAACTTCGTTCAACTAAGTTCAGTTTTTGGTGGCAACATTTTGGTAACTCACTTTCCACCAACAGGCAGCTTTGTGAAGTTATTGGATGCGATACTCATTAAACTAGCTTCGCATCACAAAATCACATTGTATAGTATTTCCTGTACGGAATTTCCACATCCAAATGTGTCCGTAATTACAGTAAACATTCCAACTAGGAAGAGTTATTTTAGGTAAATAGTAGGTTTATTTCAAATAGTTTTTAATATTCTTAAAATGGTTATAATTTGTTTCAGTGCAAATCTATTTGAAACTGTATGTGAATCAGGTCCAACGCAGATATTTTTTAGAACAATGACAAGTACAACAGAGGAATATATTGATCTGATTTACAGTAATGAAAACATGACAAATCTGATGGCATCCAATGAGAAATATGATTTATTAATAACTTCATCAACATTTTCTGAATATTCAATGGCGTTGGCTCACCATTTCAAAGCTCCTTTGGTTCAAGTACCTAAAATGTATTACCTTTAAGGCTGTCGCTTACTTCACTTTTATTTCTATAAGAAACGACTTCATTATTAGATTGTCGTCTATGATTGTCGTCTATGATTGTCGTCTACGAGTTGAAGGCGAAGATCATCACGTCAGTATCAATTCAGGGACGATCAAAACTAGATTGAAATGATTCAAGATTATAATACTTTCTTTTAGATTTAGTCCAAGGAAGTTGTTTCTTACCAAAATAAATGATGGGCAAAAGGCAGCCTTAAGGATAATATAATGTACTTTGAATTTGAAAGGATACGATTGTTATAGATAGCACCATCAATGTCATTACCTCAAGGTAACGATGCAATGGGCAATTTATTATTTCAAACATCCACGTTTAGTTTAATGGCTAATTTTCCATCAACACATTTTCTTAATCGACTCAGAATATATGTAAGTAGTAAAGAAAACACATACACAATGAGATAATTGGATCGTCAGAATTACAAATATTATTGTACCTAGTAGTGAATGAGTTCCAAATATCTAACAATGTATTATTTGTTAGATAGACAATTTGAAACTACATTTGGCTTACTATTGGTATTGCTGGGATCTCATGAATCGAGCGACTGCCAAATATTTTCCTCCAGGAACTCCAACAGTCCAGCAAATGAACTTGAACACCTCTCTCCTTCTAATAAACATTAATCGTGCTCTTGGTTATGTGGAACCACAAATGCCGCATGTGCTAGAAATTGGTGGCATATATTGTCGACCTCCTAAACCATTAGCATTCGACCTAGAGGAGTTTATTGCGGGAGCAGGAGAACATGGAATTATCTACGTCAGTTTTGGTAAACGATTGCAAACGAATAAGAAATAAACAGTATTTTAATTCTATATTTAATGTACTAGGGATGTCAATTAAATCAAAATTGCCAGTATCAGTAAAACAAATGATGGTGAATACGTTTAAAGAATTACCACAAAGAATTCTGTGGAAATGCAATGAAGAAATTGACGATTTACCCTCCAATGTTTGGGCATCGAAATGGTTCTCTCAACAAGATGTTTTAGGTCACAATATGACCAAATTATTTATCACACAGGGTGGCTTGTTGTCATTACATGAATCAGTGTATCACAGTGTTCCTGCGTTGGCGATTCCGATATCATTTGATCAGCCAATGAATGCAATTTTAATGCAACAGATGGGGTACGGGGAATATATACGTTTCTGCCACTTAACTGAAGAATTATTATCCAAGAACATAAATAAAATCATTTCTGAACCAAAGTTAGTACAATCACAAATAAATTTCCATTCAAGCGGCGATCATTCAATGTCTTTATTTGGTTTGTTATAGATACAGGTTGAAAGTGAACCAAATCTCTGAATTAATGAAAGAAGAGCTAGAACATTTGGATGAGCGGTTAAACAATGCAGTGAATTATGTGATACGAAACAATGGAAACCCAATCATCCAACAGTTGCCTCCCAGATTAACCGGCCTTCAAAGGATGGATGTTGACATTATTGTATTTTTAGTTGTTACTTGTGAATTAGCATGTATTTTTATAGTTTATTTAGTTTTCGCTGTTAAAAACTATATTCATAAGTTACAGTGTAGAAAGATACATTCAGATTGAAACAAGACATATTATATTACTATATAAATTCATTGTACATTTATGTTAATTATATATAGAAAACAAATTACATTATTGTCTAATTTTGATTTGGTATATGGGAAATAAAACGGTTAAATATTCTTGTAGTGATATGTTTTTAGCTCGTCGTACGAAGTACAGAAGAGCTATAGTATTCGGTCGTATGTTTGTAACATGCTCGGATTAATAAATGTCCTATAAAATAAGTTCTTGTCTTGACTCCTTAAATTCAAAAATATACTTTACTCATTTTTACTCATCATATACTTTACTCATTTACTGGGATGTTAGTCGTCGCTCACTCGGTTGCTCGTTAGTAAGACCAAATTTTTAACATGTACTCCTCTAAAGGTACCGGCGTGATTTGAACCAAAGTTCCTAATTATATTCTTTGGTATTCCATTTGATTCAATTCACAATTCACATTTTATCGCCTTTATACTCCCGGAGTTATAGAGCCGCAAATTGTAGTCCCCCTGAATACTGCCCTTAAGAAAGAAATTTAAAAATATGAAAAGCACTCGAATTTCTTGTACGTGTATAGTTTTCACTAGAAGTATATATCCCAAACAAACTGTCAAAAAATACCAATTCTCCGCAACATTCTGCAATAATACAATTTAGCGTGTTATTTTATTATTATGTTATCAAATACTACTTGTTCAATATGAAATATACATTGTTTCTTTTATATTCACCTAATCAATATATTAAAATTTAATTTTTAATACGTACTGTTATATAACTAATACACTGAATCACGTTCTCAGTCCGATGGAAAATGGCAAATATAAATTATTCAAATAATTCAGGCATTATTTATACGATTTGCGGTAACCACATAAATAAGATATTTTATATTTTCCGTAACAGTTTTCGCGTAACAAGTACAGACAATATTTAAATATTAATATTTTTCATTATGTACATTTATATGAACATAATAAAAGATATGAATATTTAATTTCTATTATTGCCATAAGTGCAGCCGTTTTAGTGATATTGGAGGAAGGACAAAAAATGCATAGAGTGAATAAGAACTTCCGGTTTCAATATTATTTTCAAAAATCTACACCATATATAAGTATTACGTTGGAAGATTCACAATATTACGTTCGACAGTTTTCACAGACACACAGGCGTCGTTCCGAAAATAGTTGCATTCAATTCTGCGAAGGTAAAAACGTGTATATTTAAGTTCAACATTATCATCATTTTTTCTATTACGAAATAATACCTAGGTATTGTATTCATGGGTAATCTTGTATTATTTTTTCGTAATAGAAAAAGTTAAATGTTTTCATTGTCATTACCCTATTTATAATAATAACATATTTTATTGGCCTTCGTTAATATAAAAAACTGCAAAAACAATTACTGCATATAAAACAATGTCTAGTTTCCAAATCGTCCTGTACATTTGAATTACCTAGAGGTGGTGTTTTGCGCATCTAGTCAAAATATCTAGAAAGGTACCATTTTACATATACTTTCTTTTAATTAAACTCATTATAGTGCTGTGCTATTTCTGTGATAGTTTACGTCGTCGTCGAAATTCTTTATATAAATTATTTAATAGACATATATATAGATGTTTGGGAAAAATATATTTAATTGATGGATTGTCAGAAATTGTAAATTCTGTAACTGATTAAGTAGATAATTTTTGATTTTATCGTTAGCAAAATAAAAATCATCAGTGGTAAAATATGTTTGTTCTACATACATATACGGTGAGTAAGAGGCATTGGTGCCTGCACACATGCTTGTTTATCATTTATCTCTTTAAAAATAAGTAGATATAATTTGAATTTTTGTCTTATAATCATCAGAGGTTAAAAGAGAGTGTACCATATAATTTTTCTTTTAATTCCAAATAGTTAAATATACGGTGAGCTGAAGATATTGGTGCTTACACCTATGCTTGTTATTTTACAGTTTAGAGTACCTAAACATACATTGAGACACAGATGTCGTTCCGAAAATAACCAAATTTGATTTAGGGATGGTCAAAACGTGAATAACCGTTAAAATCTATATTTCATTATTTTCTTGTCGCATAAGAAAGTAGAAAGTAATATAATCTGAAGGCTCAAATTATATTGGCAACAATTACTGTACAAAAATGCGTATCTCTTGGTTATATATTTTATTTGGCTTCGTCCAATTAAGTTCAGTTTTTGGTGGCAACATTTTGGTATTGCACTTTTCACCAGCGGCCAGCGTTATAAATCTAATGGATGCGATACTAATTAACCTGGCATCGTCTCACAACATCACATTGTATAGTCTTTTATATACGGAATTTCCACATCCAAATGTGTCCGTGGTTACCGTAAATCTTCCACAAAGGAAGAGTTATTTTAGGTAAGCAATATGTTTTTATTTAATAATTTTTAATAATCATAAAATGGATATAACTTGTTTCAGTGTAAATCTATTTGAAACTGTATGCAAATCAGGTTCTGCTTACGTAACGTTTAACACAGTGACAAGTATAACAGAGGAATATGTTGATCTGATTTACAATAATGAAAACATGACAAATCTGATGGCATCCAATGAGAAATATGATTTATTAATAACAGCATCATTTTCTGAATATTCATTGGCGTTCGCTCACCACTTCAAAGTTCCTTTGATTCAAGTACCTATAATTTATTTTGTTTAAGGCTGTCATTTACCTATTACTTATTACGATAAGAAACTACTTCATTATTAGCTTGATACGCAAATGACATCCTTAATGATAATATAAATTACTTTGAATTGGACAGTAAATAAATGTTATAGATTTCACCAACAATGCCATTACCTCAAGGTAACGATGCAACAGGCAATTCATTATTTCAAACATCCACTTTTAGTGTAATGGCTAATTTTCCATCAACACATTTTCTAAATCGACTCAGCATATATGTAAGTAGTAATCAATTCATAGACTTAAATGGGTTCCATAAAGTTAATTTTTTCATAAATTAGATAGACAATTTGAAACTACACTTGGCTAACTATTGGTATTTCTGGGATCGCATGAACCGAGCGTCTGCCAAATATTTTCCTCCTGGAACTCCAACAGCTCAACAAGTGAACTTAAACACATCCTTCCACTTAATAAATATTAATCGTGCTCTTGGCTATGTGCAACCACAAATGCCGCATGTGCTAGAAATTGGTGGCATCCATTGTCGACCTCCTAAACCATTAGCATCTGATCTGGAGGAGTTTATTGCGGGAGCAGGAGAACATGGAATTATCTACGTCAGTTTTGGTAAACGATTGAATGCGAATTAGAAATAAACAATATTATCATTCGATATCTAATGTACTAGGTTTGTCCATGACATCAAAAATGCCAGATTCAGTTAAGCAAATGATGGTAAATACGTTTAAAAAATTACCACAAAGAATTCTGTGGAAATGGAATGAGGACATTGATGATTTGCCCTCTAATGTTTGGGCATCGAAGTTGTTTTCTCAACAAGATATTTTAGGTCACAATATGACCAAATTATTTATCACTCAAGGAGGTATCTTGTCATTACACGAATCAGTGTATCACAGTGTTCCTGTGTTAGCGATACCGATAGCAATTGATCAACCAATGAATGCATTTTTGGTACAACAGATGGGGTACGGGGAATATATACGTTTCTGTCAGTTAACTGAAGAATTACTTTTCAAGAACATAAATAGAATTAATTCTGACCCAAAGTGAGTACAAGCACACATACATTTTCTGTATAACAATAGTATAATTATAAACTGATTTCCAAATATGGGGCATGATGGCGTGGAGAGCATTTAATGTCGTTGTTTCGTTTGTTATAGATACACGTTGAAAGTGAACCGACTCTCTGAGTTAATGAAAGAAGAGCTAGAACATTTGGATGAGCGGTTAAACAATGCAGTGAATTATGTGATACGAAACAATGGAAACCCAATCATCCAACAGTTGCCTCCCAGATTAACCGGCCTTCAAAAAATGGATGTTGACATCATTGTATTTTTAGTTGTTACTTGTGAATTAGCATGTATTTTTATAGTTTATTTAGTTTTCGCTATTAGAAAGGGTATCTATAATTTACAATATCGAAAGACACATTCTGATTGATTCAATACATATATTATTATTATCTAAACTAATTGTACATTTAAACTTAGTATTTTTAGAAAACAAATTATAATATTATCTATACTGTGGATTTGTCATCAAAGTGGCATTACTATGAAGTATTGGGGTTTTTTGACAGGATATATTTCTAATGAAACCACCGTAAAAGTCGAACGCAGGCCGCTCGTCATTTTTTATTTATAAGATAAAAAAAAATCGGACGAGTAGTTTTATAAGAAACTTTTGGCCAGTTTGAAAAACATGGAGGAAAGCGCATTAAAAGTTTTACAATGAAACAACTTCTACCCGTTTCTTTGGATAGACAAAAAAATGTATAATAAATTCAATAACCGCGAAACCGCTTCACAGCAGTTATCTACAAATTTAAAAGTTACGAGAAATGAAAAAGAAATATATAATCTAATATATTAACATATAGGTGGAACCTCCCCTAAGGATAATGTAATGTTATAGTTATCACCAACAATGCCATTACATCAAGGTAACGATGCAATGGGTAAATTATTATTTCCAACATCCACCTTTAGTTTAATGGCTCATTTTCCATTATCACATTGTAATAATCGACTCAGAATATATGTAAGTTATGAACAAAACATATACGTAGATAATTGGATCGCAAGGAGTGCATTAATTATTGTATTCAGTATAATAAAATATTGTCCAAAGACTACATAGAAAATTATACAAATACAGTGGAATTCCAATATTCGTTATTAATCCGTTCTGTTCTCAAACTATATTGGACATTTTAATTGCCTAGAGATTGGGTTGTGAGCATCAAAACTAAATATCTAAAAAGCTACATTATTACTTTCATTGCTTGATTTATTAATTTATTTAGTATTTTTTTACCCTCATTATAGTTGAAAGTTTTACAATGAAATAACTAAATAATAAACTCGTTGAAGGTCCCCAATATTTTAAGCCCACCCTTTACACTTTCCGTATAAAACATTAAAAGTACTTAATATATTATAATCCTATTGTTTAATGTTTCCCTATTTTGGTAAATAATAAATATGATTTGTTGTCTATGTACTAATTATGTGAATTATTCGCACGGCTATAAATCTACAACCAATGCCTGGTGTAATAATACAATAAGCCTATTGTTAAATGTTTATATATTTTTGTAAATAATTAATATCATTAATTGTCTATGTACTGTTCAAGTGAATTATTCACACGGACATAACTTCATCAAATATATTTACATTATAGATACGAGTTGTGCGCTTCAAACATTTTTGGTTTTATCAATATATTTCAGTGGTCCTGGATCTTGTTTTTTGAAGGTGGACGAAGTGCCTATATAAGAATAAATCATAGCTGTCTAATTGTCAAAATTCAACACTGTTCTCAAACTATATTGGACATTTTAATTGCCTAGAGATTGGGTTGTGAGCATCAAAACTAAATATCTAAAAAGGTACATTATTACTTTCATTGTTTGATTTATTAATTTGTTTTAGTATTATTTTACCCTCATTATAGTACTGTGTTCATTTTTGTAAAGAAATTATGTAATGGACATAAATATTTATGCAAATAGTTGTGCAATAGGTGTCTTTTGGGCCACACATTGCGTTTAAAGACTCCCTTTTCCATGTTGAACACAAGATTTAAAAACAAAGTGATAATAATTTATTATGTTATCAAATACCGTTATTTCAATATAAAATATAGATTATTTTTTTAATATTAACGTTGTACCTTATCAATAAAATTAAATATAATATTTAATATATACTGTAAATCAATTTTTCTTTTCAAATATCAAATTATTTGACTCTATTTTGATTTTATGTCAAAATGTTGTCAGATATGGTTCATACGATTTATTAAATATGATCCCCATACAGGCTCAAATAATATTGGCAACAAAAATTGTACAATAATGCGTATATCTTCGATATATATTTTCCTTGGCTTCGTCCAACTAAATTCAGTTTTTGGTGGCAACATTTTGGTAATTCACACTCCCCCAACGGGCAGCTTTATGAAGTTATTGGATGCGATACTTACTAAACTGGCTTCGCATCACAAAATCACATTATATAGTATTTCATATACGGAATTTCCACATCCAAATGTGTCCGTGGTTACTGTTAACATTCCACCAATGAAGAGTTATTTTAGGTGTGGGCAATACATTTTTATCTTATATATTTTTTATAATTATAGAATGGTTATAATTTGTTTTAGTGAGAATCTATTTGAAACTGTATGCAAATTAGGTCCATCTTACATAACTTCTGCCGCAGTGACAAGTACAACAGAGGAATATATTGATCAGATTTACAATAATGAAAACATGACCAATCTGATGGCATCCAATGAGAAATATGATTTATTCATTACTTCAGCAACATTTTCTGATTATTCAATGCAAGTCGCTCACTATTTCAAAGTTCCTTTGGTTCAAGTACCTGACATTTATTTTACTAAGATTTTAGGCTGTCGTTTACCTAACTCTTATTTCGATAAGAATTTGCCACTATAGACTATATAGCTTACTTCAGTTTTACGGTAAATCCGTGACTGTGAAACACACGGACCTCATCTCAAAAATAGTCATGAAACATGCAATCGAAATGTTTCTTGATTACAATATTTCCTTCTAGGCTTAGTCCAAGGAAGTTGTTTCTTACTGGAATAATAGATAAGCAAAAGACAGCCTTAAGGACAATATAATGTACTTTGAGTTTGTGAAGTTACACATGTTATAGATTTCACCAACAATGCCGTTGCCCCAGGGTAACGATGCAATGGGCAATTCAATATTTCAAACATCCACGTTTAGTTTAATGGGAAATTATCCATCAACCCATTTTCTTAATCGACTCAGAATATATGTAAGTAGTAAACAAAACACTTACACAGGTAGATAATTGGATCGTCAGGAGTACAATAATTATTGAACCACGTAGAACCAAATATTGGACAGTCTTGACACACTGCTAATATTTATCCATACCAGATGCACAGGACACAAATCACAATCTCACTACCATTCCCATTGAACAGCTAAACTATACTGAAAAAGAAATATCATAACTGATAGGTACTACATAATCCCTTCGACCGTCTCTGGTTAGGATTGTATTTCTTACAGGAAATGATATAATACGCATTGCATAAAGTTATAGTAAAAATTGCCGCTGACATAAGTAGTAAACATAGCACATACACACGGGGATAATTATTGTACTCCGTAGAACTAAATATTGGTGACTGTGTTCCAAAGTCAATATAGAAAATAATAGCGATATAGCAATACCTCGCATAGTCCAGGTAGTCGGTTCCGCCAATGCCCTGGACTGTTATAAACCGGACTAATCCAGGAACTAAATACATACAACAAAAGATAATTGGTTCCAATAAAACGAAAAAATGAATCTATTTTTAATGGAAGAATCACCAACAATGCGAACATTATGACATACAACCCTAGTACTATTCAAATTTAGTTTACTTTGAAAATTTCAACCCATATTTTAGTGAATCTTGACTGATCGAAGCTGGACTATGTGAGGTATTGCTATAAATACATTTAATATTTTTCCATACATTGCTTAAACTCATCAGATTAAAGATTATGCTTTGCTAATAAATATCTCATATGTTAGATAGATAATTTGAAAGTACATTTGGATTACTATTGGTATTTCTGGGATTATATGAACCGAGCGACTGCAAAGCATTTTCCTCCTGGAACTCCAACACCTCAACAAATGAACTTGAACACCTCTCTACTCCTAACAAACATTAATCACGCTCTTGGCTATGTGCACCCACAGATGCCGCATGTATTAGAAATAGGTGGCATTTATTGTCGACCTCCTAAACCATTAGCATCCGATATGGAGGAGTTTATTTTGGGAGCAGGAGATCATGGAATTATCTACGTCAGTTTTGGTAACCGATTAAAAGCGAATTTGAAATATATAGTATTTAAATTACTACTACTACTACTACTAGGTACGTCCATGACATCCAAAATGCCAGATTCATTAACACAAATGATGGTGAATACGTTTAAAAAATTACCACAAAGAATTCTGTGGAAATGGAATGAAGAAATTGATGATTTACCCTCTAATGTTTGGGTATCGAAATGGTTCTCTCAACAAGATGTTTTAGGTCACAACAATACCAAATTATTTATTATGCAAGGAGGTGTTTTATCACTACACGAATCAGTGTATCACAGTGTTCCTGTATTGGCGTTACCGATAGCATTTGATCAACCAATGAATGTATTTTTAATGCAACAGATGGGGTACGGGGAATATATAAATTTCTGTCAGTTAACTGAAGAATTGCTATCCCAAAACATAAATAAAATCATTTCTGACCCACAGTGAGTACCAACGAAAATACATTTTCTGTATTACAATGATTGTTATGCTACCATGCGATGTGTTTGTGAATTTTGTTATATTAGCTACCGGCATATAGATGCCAGAATATTATTTGTGTTACATTTTATATCATGAACGTATGAAGTGAAGCATATTCAATGATTTTGTTTTAACTCTGTACTCTAGGGCTTTCATAACGTTCTTTGATTTCGTTTAAATGTTCATTATTAAAAAATTACCCTAATGACTTTAGAGCAGTACAGTAATAATCTGATTTCCAAATATGTGGCAAGGTGGCACGGCGAGCATTTAATGCCGTTGTTTTGTTTGTTATAGATACACGATGAAAGTGAACCGACTCTGTGAGCTCATGAAAGAAGAGCTGGAACATTTGGATGAGCGGTTAAACAATGCAGTGAATTATGTGATACGACACAATGGAAACCCAATCATCCAACAGTTGCCTACCAGATTAACCGGCCTTCAAAGAATGGATGTAGACATTATTGTATTTTTAGTTGTTATTTGTGAATTAGCATGTATTTTTATAGTTTATTTAGTTTTCGCTATTCAAAAGTATATTCATAAGTTACAATATAGAAAGATACATTCAGATTGATTCAATACATATTTCAATAATATAATTCATTGTACATTTAAATTAAGATAATTAAGAAAGCAAATAATATTATTGTCTACTAATGTTTTGTCATATGTGAATTATAGTGGTAAATGTTTTATTTGGCAATATGTTTTTAGCTTGTGGTACGAAATAAAGAAGCAGTAAAGTATTTTGTCGTTCGTCTGTAACTTTGTCAGATATAAAATATCAACCGAACATTCTCATAATCTTATATACCTGACTTATAGGTTGTAAACAAAAAAATTCCCGGAATGACTTTGTTTACCTATATTTAACAAAACAAAATATCTATTGTAATTAATTGTCTTAAGATAGCTTTTATATTTTAACAAAGTTATTTTTCAATGCTATATAAGCAACTGAAAAATGATCACCGCGTATAAGACACTGTCCACATAGGGCTGGAGTTGTGCGCATCAAAACTAAATATCTAGAAAGGTAAATTTTTACATAAATTTATATTTAATAATATAGTTCGATTGATTAATTTAATTTAGTATTATTTTATTATACTCATTATTGTTCTTTAAAATTTCATACTTCAGGTCTAAACAATCTTTTTGTTCTGATTTTAAAAATACTATGTTTGAGAAATAGCAATTTTTACCACTAATTGTGAAATAGATGTTTATTGGGCGAAACATTGTGTCTAACACCTAAAAGACTCCTATTTCTAAACCAGATTTTAAACTGTCTACCAAATACTCCACAATAATACTCTAAAACTGTACCATTAACTAATAATTTTATTACGTTATCAAATATCGTTTCATCAATATTAAATATAGATATTGTTTCATTTTATATTCCCCTAACAATATATTCAAATAAAATATTAAATATGTACTGTATAGCAATATTTATTTGAATGATTTATTTCAAATTATTTGAGTCTATTTTGTTTCCCTGTCAAAATATTGCCAGAGTTAATACGAGTTATTAAATATAATCCTTATACATGCGTATCTATGGCTACATAAATAAAAAAATGTAAGAGTTTTCTCGTAGCTGGTACCTTATTTGAAGAAACTATTTAAGCAAATGCTGTGCATAATTTTAATATAATTTATTATGAATATATTTATATATATTATTGCGATAAGTGCAACCGTTCTAATGAAATTGGATAAAGGATAAGAACTTCATGCACTGTCGGTTTAAATATTTTTTCAAAAATAGGAGGTGTACATCTAAGGCATATACAAGTCTTAAGTTTGAAGTTTCATAATTTTATGTCCGATAGTTTTGGCAATAGAACATTCACAGACAGAAACACAGACAGACAGACACCCAGGTGACATTCCGAAAACAGTCAACATTCAATTCAGGGAAGGTTAAACTGAATAATTCCATTAAAATCTCAAGGTCCATATTTTTGGTGACCCCTATACTTACTTATTACTTCGCAAAAGAAAGTAAAAATATGTATTCCGCAAAATAATCTTTATACAAAATGCTTCAGGCAACAAGAATTGTACAACGATGCGCATATCTTGGTTATATATTTTACTGGGCTTTGTCCAAATAAGTTCAGTTTTTGGTGGTAAAATTTTGGTAATGCACTTTCCACCAACGGGCAGCTTTATGAAGTTATTGGATGCGATACTCACTAAACTAGCTTCGCATCATCAAATCACATTGTATAGTATTCTATATACGGAATTTCCACATCCAAATGTGTCCGTGGTTACTGTTAACATTCCACCAATGAAGAGTTATTTTTGGTATGGGCAATACATTTTTATCTATTTTTTTTTTTTAATTGTTATAATTGGTTTTAGTGAGAATCTATTTGAAACTGTATGCAAATCCGGTCCATGGCACATAACTTTGGCCACACTGACAAGTACAACAGAGGAATATATTGATCTGATTTACAGTAATGAAAACATGACAAATTTGATGGCATCCAATGAGAAATATGATTTATTTATTACTGCAGCAGCATATTCAGAATATGCATTGGTGTTGGCTCACCATTTCAAAGTTCCTTTGGTTCAAGTACTACGAATTTAGGCTGTCGTTTACCTACTTTTCTATTTCGATAAGTTCAGTTTGTTACAGGGGACTCTGGCTAAGTTAATATTTAATGAATTGTATAGGAAATAATAGTAAGCATTTATAGAATAATCGTATATATTTTTACAAAATTGCTACTATAATGAATGAAAGTCGCAATTTATTGATATAAAAGTAAGATAAACGACCACCTTTAGAATTTTATAATGTTGTTTGAGTTTGAGAACATAAAAATGTTATAGATAGCACCAGCAATGCCATTTCTTACTGTCAATGATGCAGTGGGAAATTCACTATTTCAAACATCCATGACTTATATTCCAATCCATTTCTCTAAACGGCTGCAAATTTATGTAAGTAGTTAACATATCACATTTGTCCATCACCCATAGTCTCCGCACAACATTTCACTCAATGGTGCTTTCGTGAATTTCTCTTTCAATCTCTTCCTGAAACACTACAAATACAAAAACCACATTTCCAACGCAGTAATCCTATTACACTTGAATAACCTTCATTTATTATTAACATTTTCAAACAAAATAATGCAAATATACAATTTTATTTTTTCATTATAATGCATAATATCACCGGATTACAGACCATGAATTGCATGGCAAATCTCTAACAATAATTTATAATGGTAGATAGACGTAATAAAATTACACATGGTTTACTATTGGTATTTCTGGGATCGCATGGACCGAGCGACTGCAAAGCATTTTCCTCCAGGAACTCCAACAGTCCAACAATTGAACTTGAACACCTCACTTCTTCTAACAAACATTAATCGTGCTCTTGGCTATGTGCAATCACAAATGCCGCATGAGCTAGAAATTGGTGGCATCTATTGTCGACCTCCTAAACCATTAGCATCCGATCTGGAGGAGTTCATATTGGGAGCAGGAGAACATGGAATTATCTACGTCAGTTTTGGTAAACGATAGAAAGAGAATTAGAAATAAATAGTATTTAATTCAATATCTAACGTACTAGGTATGTCCATGACATCAAAAGTGCCAGATTCAGTAAAACAAATGATGATAAATACGTTTAAAAAATTACCACAAAGAATTCTGTGGAAATGGAATGAGGACATTGACGATTTGCCCTCAAATGTATGGGCATCGAAGTGGTTCTCTCAACAAGATATTTTAGGTCACAATATGACCAAATTATTTGTCACACAAGGAGGTATCTTGTCATTACATGAAACAGTGTATCACAGTGTTCCTGTTTTGGTGGTACCGATAGCAATGGATCAACCAGTGAATGCATTTTTGGTGCAACAGATGGGGTACGGGGAATATATAGGTTATTGTCACTTAACTGAAGAATTACTATACAAGAAAATAAATAAAATCATTTCTGAAACGAAGTAAGTATAAATTCAAATACATTTTCTGTAGAACAATATTACAATTATAATCTGTTTTCCAAATATGTGGCATGGTGGCGCAGCGAGCATTTAATGTCGTTGTTTTGTTTGTTATAGATACACGTTGAAAGTGAACAGACTCTCTGAACTAATGAAAGAAGAGCTAGAACATTTGGATGAGCGGTTAAACCATGCAGTGAATTATGTGATACGAAACAATGGAAACCCAATCATCCAACATTTGCCTCCCAGCTTAACCGGCCTTCAAAAAATGGATGTTGACATTATTGTATTTTTAGTTGTTATTTGTGAATTAGCATGTATTTTTATAGTTTATATAGTTTTCGCAATTACAAAGTATATTCATAAGTTACAGTATAGAAAGATACATTCAGATTGATTTCATACATATTTTATTACTATCTGAATTAATTATACATTTAAATTTATTATATATAGAAAGCAAATAATATTATTCTCTACTATTGTTATGTCATATGGGAAATAAAGAGGTAATATTTTCATGTGGTGATATGTATTTAGCTCGTCGTATGAAATACAGAAGAGCTAAAGTATTCGGTCGTCTGTCAGCCCCGAATTTTGTTATTCAACAATTGCCTTTGTTTTCAGTATTAATTTTTATATTTTTATCTCTTGATAAATAAGTGATTATAATTAGGGCTTCATCCTTAAAAACATTAAAGAAAGAAAACCTACAATATTGAATATAAATCAAGGTGAAGGCAATGGCTCATGCAACTATGCTAGTTACTTTCATAAACGAATGTATTGTAACAAATATTGTTATCACGAAAAATATCCCGCTGGAGATTTTAACGAAAATACACGTTTTGGTCACACACAGACGTCATCTCGAAATAGTGAATATCCGTTCGAGTTTCTTCATGATTACAATTCTTCCTTTTAGACTATGTACAAGAAAGTGAAAACTATGCATTGAAAATTTAATCTAAGCAAACTGAAAACAATAATTCATCATATGAAACATTGCCAGGATAAACATTAATAACCTATTATAGTACCTACTCATAGTTATTATAAAATGTTGATAAAAATAATATTTTTTATTGTAATTTATTATCATAAGATAATAATAATAAGAACCAGTTTAGCATAATATTTTAGTGTCCCTAGATCATGCTTTTTGAGGGCGGAGGAAGTGATTATATAAGAAATTGAAAAATAATAGCCGCGACATTGTTTAGTTGTCACATATGCATTGATTTTGTGCGGATCAAAACTAAATATCAAAAAAGGTTCGTTTTTATATATTATTTAATAATATTGTTCGATGCATACATTTATTTTAGTATTATTTTACTATATCGAGGTAATTATAATTCTGTGTTGTTTCTGTGAAAATAGTTTTGATATATAATTTAAGTTATATTATATATATTATATATAAACATATTAAAAAAATTCAAACTATAACTTTTTATCAACTTTATACAATAGCATAATTTTGATTATAGATAGTGATAAGTGTAAAGAAATAATTCTAGAAAAATTGTTTTCATAGTAATATAATATCTCATTAATTTTCTTTTATAACAATACCACTATAAAGGTCTTGGAGTTTGCTCTTTGAAGGTGGGCGAGTGCCTATATAAGGCAAATTATAGCTGCGTATAAGATACTGTCTATTTGTCTAAGTTCAACTCAGTTACGTTACGTTTGACCAAGAGATGACCAAAACGTGAATATCCGTTAACATCTCTAATTCAGTAATATTCATAAATACAAAACTTCCTTGTCGCATAAGAAAGTAAAGAGAATATAAACTGAAGGCTCAAATAATATTGGCAACATAAATTGTACCACGATGCGTATATACTGGTTATATATCTTACTGGGCTTCGTTCAACTAAGTTCAGTTTCTGGTGGCAACATTTTGGTAACTCACTTTCCACCAACGGGCAGCTTTATGAAGTTATTGGATGCGATACTCACTAAACTAGCTTCGCATCATCAAATCACATTGTATAGTATTCTATATACGGCATTTCCACATCCAAATGTGTCCGTGCTTACTGTAAATATTCCACCAAGGAAGAGTTATTTTGGGTAAGTCATACGATCTTATCTAATAAGTTTTAATACTCATTAAATTGATATCATTTGTTTCAGTACAAATCTATTTGAAACTGTATGCAAATCAGGTTCATGGCAAGTATTTTTTACCACAATGACAAGTACAACAGAGGAATATATTGATCTGATTTACAATAATGAAAACATGACAAATCTGTTGGCATCCAATGAGAAATATGATTTATTAATAACTTCAACAACATTTTCTGAATATTCAATGGCGTTGGCTCACCATTTCAAAGTTCCTTTGGTTCAAGTACGTAAAATATATTTTATATGATGGTTGTTGGTTTCCATACTTTTATTTCGATAAGAAACCACTTCCTTTTAATTTATATCCTTCGTATAATTATTGTGCAAAAGTGGGATCTTCGATAGCTTAGACAATATTAACAATAATAATATATATTAATGATTGATTAAGTTGATAACAATGACAAACCTATCAACGAGACACTCCCCTTGAAATATGCATAATCAGCAACATAAATTTCAGTGACCGCGTAATGACTTATAATATTAGTAAGTATATTATTCCTACGTAGTAACATACATTACAAATACACACTGGTAAAACAAGAAATGGGCAGAGAATAAAAAATGCGTTATTTACTGAATTAACGATGTTATTAATTTAAATTAACAATGTTATTAAATTTTTACATAGTTTTAGAGCATACAATTGTTATAGGTATCACCATCAATAACAATCTATTACATGAACGATGCTGTGGGAAATACACCATTACAAACATCCATTACTTATTTTCCATCAACACATTTCTTTAGTCGGCTGGAAATATATGTAAGTAGTAATCACATCGCATGTACATTCCAAAACCTAATTCTGGAGTAAAATTAACTTAGATTACAGTTTCATCAATTTTTGTTTGCAAAATAAATGGATAATCTTAACTGCTAATATGTTAACCAATAACTTACTAGAAGAACTATCTCCACAATTTCATCAGCTCCATGTAGCACTCCTGAATATCTTTTCAATCTAATCTTGATACCCTTATAAAAATCACATTTCCAATTCTTGTTATACTCCGTCTTGAATTACCGTCATTTATTATTTACATCTTCAATCAACATAATGCAAACATACAATTCCAACTTTGTCATATATTGCTAAACATCGACATATTAATTATTAATAATTGCTTGCTCTCGAATAATACATAATTCTGGTAGGTACAAATGATGAAACAACACTTGGGATACTATTGGTATTTCTGGGATCGCCTGAACCAAGCGACAGCAAAGCATTTTCCTCCAGGAACTCCAACAGTCCAACAAATGAACTTGAACACGTCTCTGATGCTAGTAAACATGAATCGTGTTCTTGGCTATGTGCAACCACATATGCCGCATGTACTAGAAATTGGTGGGATCTATTGTCGACCGTCTAAACCATTAGCATCTGATCTGGAAGAGTTTATTTTGGGAGCAGGAGAACATGGAATTATCTACGTCAGTTTTGGTAAACGATTGAAAGTGAATTAGAAATAAACAGTACTTTAATTCAAAATATAATGTACTAGGTATGTCCATCAATATAAAACTGCCAGAATCAGTAAAGCAAATGATGGTGAATACGTTTAAAAAATTACCACAAAGAATTCTGTGGAAATTAAATGAGGATATTGACGATTTGCCCACCAATGTTTGGGCATCGAAGTGGTTCTCCCAACAAGACGTTTTGGGTCACAATAAAACCAAATTATTTATCACACAAGGAGGTATCTTGTCATTACATGAATCAGTGTATCACAGTGTTCCTGTATTAGCGATACCGATTACATTTGATCAGCCATTTAATGCATTTTTGATGCAACAGATGGCATACGGGGAATATATAGATATCTGTCATTTAACTGAAGAATTACTATCCAAGAACATAAATAAAATTATTTCTGAACCAAAGTAAGTACAAACACAAATTGATTCTCTGTATAACAATGATTGGTGCGCTTCCCCTTGTTACAATAGTACAAACTACCGGCATGTATATAGTAATGTACGTTTCAAAATATAATTTGTGACGGAGATAGCCTTCTAGAAGTTATGTTTATTCAATAACTTTGTAGTGGATTAATTTCACGTTCTTTATTTATTTTCAAATATTCATCCATCATCACGAAACTAGGGAAACTGATTAATATTTTCCTATTATTAAAACGCTATACAACCACTTCTGTTGAACATAAGAATATGTGTTTTGTAAATCTACTTTTGAGAAGGATATTTTAATCGGAACTTACATCATATTTTGGACATCTCAATAAATGGTACTGAAAAATCGTCCTTGAAAATAACTAAACAACACATATTGGCAACGGTAGAATTCTTTTAATAACACAATAGAGCTATATGATAAAGTATAAAAAAGTCTAATGAAGGGCACTCCACATTTTGTAAAAAATGTTTATACTGAAATTAGTTATTTAATTATTTAATTTATTATGAATTAAATTATTTTGAGAATAATTTGTTTTATCTCCTGAATCATACAATACAGGGATTACCTGAATTAAAACAGAATTGCCTTGGCTTAAACAAACGAATTATTCTGATGAAGTATTTATATTAAATAAATTGTTTTAAAAATTTTTGAATTCGTATATCGAGAACAAATACTACGTTGGTATACCGATAGTATAATTATAATATAATTTCTAAATATATGGTATGGTGGCGCAGCGAGCATTGAATGTCGTTTTGTTTGTTATAGATACATGTTGAAAGTGAACCGACTCTCTGAACAAATGAAAGAAGAACTAGAACCAATGGATGAGCGGTTAAACAATGCAGTAAATTATGTGATACGAAACAATGGAAACCCAATCATTCAACAGTTGCCTCCTAGATTAACCGGCCTTCAAAAAATGGATGTTGACATTGTTGTATTTTTAGTTGTTACTTGTGAATTAGGATGTATTTTTATAGTTTATTTAGTTTTCGCTATTAAAAAGTATATTCATAAGTTACAGTATAGAAAGATACATTCAGATTAATTTAATACATTTTTTTTTATTATCTGAATTCATTATACATTTAAATTAATTATATTTAGAAAACAAATAATATTATTGTCTACTATTGTTATGTCTTATAGGAAATAAAGAGGTAAAATTTTCATGTGTTGATATGTATTTAGCTTGTAGCATGAAATGCAGAAGAGCTAATGTATTCGGTCGTGTATCTGTATTATGCTCGGTTCAAAAAAGGTCCTTTAAAAGAAGTTCTTGTCTCGTCGCCTTGATTCCAAATAAATAAGGTTTAGTAATGAAAGTACAGCGTCCCGTTGGATTGACAAAAAAATTTATAAGAAATTCAAATACCACAAAACCGCTTCACAACAGTTATCAACATATTTAAAAGTTGCGAATAATGCAAAAAATTTATATATATATATATTTATATATATATATATATATATAATCTAAAATTTTGACACATGGAAGTGGAAAATTAGTCATTATACTAAATGTGGATATTAGAAATAATAAATTGCACGTTGCATTGTAACTTTCAAGTAATGGCATTCCTGCTAATATCTATAGCATTATATTATCCATAGATTAAGGATAATATAATGTTATAGATATCACCATCAATGCCATTACTTGAAAGTTACGATGCAACGGGCAATATTAATAGGGACGAATATAAAACGAATTTTTCCCATAGGAATTAACTAAATATGATTCCCAGCCCCGAATTCAACAACTGCTTTCGTTTTCAGTATTAATTAAATATTTTTATCTCTTGTTAAATAAGTGATTATAATTAGGGCTTCTTCCTTAAAAACATTAATAAATGAAAACCTAAAAATTGAATATAAATCAAGCTGAAGGCATTGGTTCATGTACCTATGCTGGTCAGTTTCATAATCGTATGTATTTTAACAAATACTTTAATCAGGAGAATTTCCCGCTGGAGATTTTAACGGAAATACACGTATTGACCTTTTCTAAAGCAATGCACTAAGACGTCATCTCGAAATAGTGAATTTCCGTTCGAGTCTTTTCGTGATTACAATTCGTCCTTTTGGACTTTGTTCAAGAAAGTGAAAACTTTGCATTGAAAATGTATTCTAAGGAAACTGATAACAATAATTCAACATATGAAACATTGCCTGGATAAACATTAATTACCTATTATAGTACCTACTCATAATAATTATAGTATTTTGATAAAAATAAAATTTATTATTGTAATTTATTATCGCAAGATTAACAAAGAATTTTAGTGTCCCCAGATCTTGCTTTTTGAAGGTGGAGGAAGTACCTATATAAGCAATTGAAAATAATAACCGCGTATAAGACACTGTCTAGTTGTCAAATATAGATGGATGTGTGAGGATCATAACTAAATATCTAAAAAGGTTCGTTTTTATATATCATTTAATAATATTGTTCGATGCATACATTTATTTTAGTATTATTTTACTATATTTTTTATTTTTAAGAACTTTAAACTTTAAGGCCAAAGTAATATTGTACAACGATGCGTATATCTTCGATATATATTTTACTGGGCTTCGTCCAAATAAGTTCAGTTTTTGGTGGCAACATTTTGGTAACTCACTTTCCACCAACGGGCAGCTTTATGAAGTTATTGGACGCGATACTCACTAAACTAGCTTCGCATCACCAAATCACATTATATAGTATTTCCTATACGGAATTTCCACATCCAAATGTGTCCGTGGTTACTGTTAACATTCCACCAATGAAGAGTTATTTTAGGTATGGGCAATACAATTGATTCTAATTTTTTTATAATCATGGTTATAATTTGTTTCAGTGAGAATCTATTTGAAATTTTATGTAAATCAAGTCCATGGCACATAACTTTGACCACAATGACAAGTATAACAGAGGAATATATTGATCTGATTTACAGTAATGAAAACATGACAAAATTGATGGCATCCAATGAGAAATATGATTTATTAATTACTTCAGCAACATATTCAGAATATGCAATGGTGTTGGCTCACCATTTCAAAGTTCCTTTGGTTCAAGTACTGGGAATTTAGGCTGTCGTTTACCTAACTTTTATTTCGATAAGTTCAGCTTTAGCATCTTGTACGATAGTAGAAAACCGGCGAGAAAGCGAGCGACCTAATCCAAGAACAAGTGTTTGTATGTTTTCAAAATTGTTAATATAATGAAAGAGCTAAAGTCGTAATTTAGTGAAATGAGAGTACGATAAACGACAGTCTTTATGATTTTATAATTTTGTTTGAGTTTGAAAGCATACAAATGTTATAGATAGCACCAACATGGCCATTACTTCACATTAACGATGCAGTGGGAAATACACTATTTCAATCATCCATGACATATTTTCCATCAACACATTTCTTTAGTCGGTTGGAAAAATATGTAAGTATTAAACATATTAAATACATAATTTGCAAAATATTCGTATTTTGAGGGTATTTTGAAATTACAAACTGATTTGATGCTCGACCATATATGTTTAGCATTATAAGTTACCTATATTTATATATTTATGGGTCGTTCATTGATTCATACTCCATTCAACATTATTTCCAACTGTCTATCACCCATACTCTCCGTACAACGTTTCACTGCAGGATTTCTATCTCTCCTTGATGAACCACAAATACTTTTCAAGCATTATATCCAAAGTAATTATCCTTTTGTTATACTGCGTCTTGAATAATCTTCATTCTTATTTATTCGATATATTAAAGTTTATGTATTGCATGGCCAATCTCTAACAATAACTTCTTATGATAGATAGATTTTATAAAATTACACTTGGGTTACTATTGGTATTTCTGGGATCGCCTGAACCAAGCGACAGCAAAGCATTTTCCTCCTGGAACTCCAACAGTCCAACAAATGAACTTGAACACCTCACTCCTTCTAACAAACATTAATCGTGCTCTTGGTTATGTGCAACCACAAATGCCGCATGTGCTACAAATTGGTGGCATATATTGTCGACCTCCTAAACCATTAGCATCCGACCTGGACGAGTTTATTGCGGGAGCAGGAGAACATGGAATTATCTACGTCAGTTTTGGTAAACGATTGCAAACGAATAAGAAATAAACAGTATTATCATTCAACATCTAATGTACTAGGTATGTCCATGACATCAAAAATGCCAGAATCTATAAAGCAAATGATGGTGAATACGTTTAAAAAATTACCACAAAGAATTCTGTGGAAATGGAATGAAGAAATTGACGATTTGCCCTCAAATGTATGGGCATCGAAGTTGTTCTCTCAACAAGACATCTTAGGTCATAATAAGACCAAATTATTTGTCACACAAGGAGGTATATTGTCATTACACGAATCAGTGTATCACAGTGTTCCTGTTTTGGTGGTACCGATATCATTTGATCAACCAATGAATGCTTATTTAGTGCAACAGATGGGGTACGGGGAACATATTAGTTTCTGTCAGCTAACTGAAGAGTTACTATCCAAGAACATAAATAAAATCATTTCTGACCCAAAGTGAGTACAAACACAAATATAATAACTGTATAATGATAATGCGATGTGTTACAATAGTACAAACTACCGGCATATAAATGTACGTTTCAAAATATAATTTGTGTTACAATTTTATATAACGGAGATATCCTTCTAGAAGTTTATTCAATGATGATGTTTTAACTTTGTAGTGGATTCATTTCTTGTTGAAAGAAAGGGTTGTAAATCGTCTTGCTTTCTCAACGTTCTTTTATTTCGTTTAAATATTCATCCAACATCACGAAACTACTTTGTACATCAAACATATTTTCCTATTATTAAAACACTCTACAACCAACACTGTTCATATTTCAACTGGAAGTGT
This sequence comes from Leistus spinibarbis, assembly GCA_933228885.1. Taxonomy (NCBI): domain Eukaryota; kingdom Metazoa; phylum Arthropoda; class Insecta; order Coleoptera; family Carabidae; genus Leistus; species Leistus spinibarbis. The sequence goes on along the minus strand of OW121794.1, from coordinate 1,402,305 downwards.
TTATTTACTTACATCATTTTTTTGGACATCTCAATAAAGGGTACTGAAAAATCGTCCTTGAAAATAGCCAAACAATATAGGCATCGGTTGAATTCTATTAATAACACAATTTAGCTATATGGTTTGTTTGTTACAGATATACGTTGAATGTGAACAGACTCTCTGAACAAATGAAAGAAGAACTAGAACCAATGGATGAGCGGTTAAACAATGCAGTAAATTATGTGATACGAAACAATGGAAACCCAATCATTCAACAGTTGCCTCCCAGATTAACCGGCCTTCAAAAAATGGATGTAGACATTATTGTATTTTTTGTTGTTACTTGTGAATTAGCATGTATTTTTATAGTTTATATAGTTTACGCTATTAAAAAGTATATTCATAAATTACAGTATAGAAAGATACATTCAGATTGATACAAGACATATTTTATTACTGTCTGAATTCATTATACGTTTAAATTAATTATATATAATTCATTGTACATTTAAATTAAGATAATTAAGAAAACAAATAAAATTATTGTCACATTTGGGAAATAAAGTAGTAAAATTTTCAGATATGGTATAGTATTCAGTCATATGTCTGTAACATTATTTTTCTAATATGATAAACTTCGAAAACGAAATACGGGTCTTTTATTATTTAATATTTCGAAAAATGTGTCATTTACCTTCGAAAATTAATTTACTGTTTCCTAGATACAATACATATTAATATTGTTTCATAGTAATCGCAGGGTGAATTTAAAACAAAATTAAGCGTATATATATTAAAGATAGGGCACAGTCGAGTGAAGGTAGCTCCATAACAAAACACTATTATATCACACAAATTTGTTTAGATTTATGTGCACAATTATAATAAGTTAAGGCTGCCCTAAAAAAAAATACAACTATGAGAAAGAAAAGGTTACGGTTAACTTTAGTTTAAAAAGGTTTTTTCTAAAAAATGTTCATTTACAACAAATCATTTCTGAAAATAGGTAAATAATTAATTTTCGTTTTCCTAGTTCCCAAACATATTTTAATTAAGGTAGAATTAATTTAAAACACAATAAAGCTATAAGACAAATCGTGAAAACTTGTACAAGAAACTCGAGTCAAGGACACTCAACATTTTTATTCAATGCTAATATAGTTTTGATAATAGTTAAATTATTTAATGTTTTCATATTTTTGAAAATTAAAGTTATGATTAATTGTCTATGTCTAGATTGTTTACATTGTTTCTATCTGGGGCGCCGAAACTTGTTTTCATGAAGGCCGACGCAGTGAAAATTGCCTATATAAGAAATTAAAAATTATTAACCTTGTATTAGACACTGTCTACTTGTCCAAGTTTAATAGTGCTTCCAAACTCAATTCAACATTCTAATTATCAAGAGATGGCGTTGTGTGCATAAAAACTTATCTAGAAAGGTACACTTTTACAGTTTAATTTAATAATATTATTTTATTATATTTTTATTTTACTAGACTCATTATAGTTCTGTTATGTCTGTGAATAGAGTTTTGATAGTTTAAGACGTCGCCGAAATAACTTCAATTGATAGATTGTTAGAAATTGTAAATCTTGTAACTGATTATGTAGATAATTTTAGATTATCGGTAATAAAATGAAAATCATTTTTGCGAGATGCAATACTTGGGAAAATTTATTTGAAATGTACTTTTAAATTGTATATATATATATATTTTTCATAGTATGATTTGGACATTTGTCTGTAGTGGCTTTCTAAATAAATAAATCTAGTAGTACGGGAAATAATATTTTTTTATCAGAATATGAATGTTTCTGGCAACAAATATTTATTTTGCGATACCCGAAAATAAATTTCAGGTAAACAGAAATGCCATTTATGAATTAGCGATGTTAAAAATAAATCTCCAGTTAACAGAAATGCATATTCCGTTATCATAAAACGAATTTCTGGTATCACAAATGCAATGATACAAGAAAGAGATTTTGTGGTTCCAGGAATTAAATTTGTGATAATAAAAATTAATTTTCTGCAAGCACTAATTGAAATTTTGCTAGTATTAAATAATATATATTTCAGGTATCACAAAATGCATTTCATATACAGAAATATAATTTTCTGTTAACAGGAAATGATTATCTGTTATCAGAAAATTATATTCTGGTATCACAAATTCATGTAAATATTTTCAAACAAAAATTGTTGTAATAAATGTAACATAGCAATTTTCAAAAGCAATTTTCAGAAAATGTTACATTTTGCAATATTTGCTAGCAATTATATATTACACTTTTGTAACTGTGTTTCATACCGTTTTCGAGATATTAAGAAAATAGCAACTTATTTTTTGCAAGTTTCATAATTTTTCTTCTTTTACTGTTTTGTTTCTTAAGCGTTCACAACACACATAAACAAAGATTCAGGAATGGTCAAAACGTGAATATACGTTAAAATCCTTAGTTAAATAATTTTTATAATATCAATACTTTCTTATCTGATAAGAAATTAAAAAGTAATATTATCTAAAGACTCAAATTATATTGAACACAAAAATTGTACGAAATGCGTATATCTTGGTTATATATTTTACTTGGCTTCGTCCAAATAAGTTCAGTTTTTGGTGGCAACATTTTGGTAATTCACACTCCCCCAACGGGCAGCTTTATGAAGTTATTGGATGCGATTCTCCTAAAATTGGTTCCGTATCACAAAATCACATTGTATAGTATTTTATATACGGAATTTCCACATCCAAATGTGTCCGTCGTTACAATTAATCTTCCACCAAGGAAGAGTTATTATAGGTAAGATTTATCTAATAATCTTTAATAATCATAAAATAGTTATAATTTGTTTCAGTGCGAATCTTTATGAAACTGTATGCAAATCAGGCCATTGGTACGTATTCCATAGCACAATGACAAGTACAACAGAGGAATATATTGCTCAGATTTACAATAATGAAAACATGACCAATCTGATGGCATCCAAAGAAAAATATGATTTATTAATAACTTCAGCAACATTCTCTGAATATTCACTGGCGTTGGCTCACCATTTCAAAGTTCCTATCGTTCAAGTACGTAAAATTTACTTTCTTCAAGGCTGTCGTTTACCTAAGTTTAATTTCGTTAAAAATGACTTCTTTTTAATTTATATCCTTTCTCTTAAGTAATGTATAGAAGAAATAATTTCGATGACTAGAGATTTTAATGGATTAGTCTGTATTGAGTCCTTTTCAACTATTGTCTCAATGACTTCTGTGTGTGTGTGTGTGTGTCTTTTTTTGTATGTGTGAGAGAAAGCCTTCTATTTTTGAAAAGAATATTTCAATTTTATATTAAACCAATAACGAACCGAAAAAATTAATATTATAATAGTTAATAATAATAAAAGACCAACAACTTCTCATTGAAGTGTTAATTTGAAAATGTATCATTTACTAAGAAATCGCCTTTTTAAATAAATATAATATAAATATTACATGAACATTTCCCAAATTTGATACAGTATCATGCCAAAAGTAGATTGATTTAATACACAATAAATCTTGTGCTGAGATTATATTTTATGAAGTGTATAAGAAATATTTGGTTACATGTATAGAATAATTGTTTGTACATTTGCAAAACTGTTACTAAAAGTCGTTATTTACTTTGATAAAAGTTTGGTAAACAACAGCCTAAATGGTTATAGAATTTTAATTGAGATTGAGAGTATACAAATGTTATAGATATCACCAACAGTTCAATTTCTTCATAGGAACGATGCAGTGGGAGATTCAATATTTCAAACATCCATGCCAAATTTTTCAAGAAATTTCTTTAAGCGGCTGGAAGCATATGTAAGTAGAAATCATATCACATACGTCTGAAAATTCTTATTTTGGAGTGAAATTGACTCGGCGTAGAGTTTGATCAGCTGATTATAGAGTAAACTTAGATTTTGGAGTAGTAATCAATCATATATACCTTCCACGTAGAGTTTACTACTAGTTCACTGAAACTGGAAACTCTGTTTACTCTAGGGTTTAGAACATTTCCAAAATATTCGATTATTGAGGGTATTTTAAAATTACAATTACGAACTGTTTTGATGCTCAACATTATATTTTACACGATAAGCTGCCTGTATTTAATATTTATACGGCAATTAAATCGCAATTTTACCCCATTTAACATTATTTCCACAATGTAATTTGTCCATACTCCCCGTACAACGTTATGCTCAATGTCGCACTCCTAGATTTCTGTTTCTACTTCTCCTTGATAAACCACAAATATCATTCAAAAATCACATTTCCAACGTAGTTATTCTCTTTTTATACTCCAATTGAAGAACCTTCATTTATTATTTACATCTGCAATCCATACAATTATTATTTTCTCCATATATTGCTTAACATCGATTGATTCAAGTTTATTATTTGCTTTTTTCATCTCTAATAAGATATTCTTGAGGTAAATACAAGTCATGAAACAACATATGAGTTTCAATTGGTATTTCTGGGATCGCCTAAACCGAGCGACTGCAAAGCATTTTCCTATAGGAACTCCAACAGTCCAACAAATGAACTTGAACACCTCTTTGATGCTAGTAAACATCAATCGTGCTCTTGGCTATGTGCAACCACAGATGCCGCATGTGCTAGAAATTGGTGGTATCTATTGTCGACCACCTAAACCATTAGCATCCGATCTGGAGGAGTTTATTTTGGGAGCAGGAGAACATGGAATTATCTACGTCAGTTTTGGTAAGCGATTCAGAACGAATTAGAAATAAACAGTATTTTCATTCAACATCTAATGTACTAGGTGTGTCCATGACATCAAAAATGCCAGATTCAGTAATACAAATGCTGGTTAATACGTTTAGAAAATTACCGCAAAGAATTCTGTGGAAATGGAATGAGGAAATTGACGATTTGCCCTCCAATGTATGGACATCGAAGTTGTTCTCCCAACAAAACGTTTTAGGTCACAATATGACCAAATTATTTGTCACACAAGGAGGTATCTTGTCATTACATGAATCAGTGTATCACAGTGTTCCTGTGATGGTGATACCGATAACAATTGATCAACCTTCGAATGCATATTTGGTGCAACAGATTGGGTACGGGGAATATATACCTTTCTGTCAATTAACTGAAGAATTACTATCCCAGAAAATGAATAATATCATTTCTAACCCAAAGTGAGTACAAACGCAAATACATCTTCTGTATACATGTACAAATACAATTTCTGTATTACAATGATTGATGCGCTCCCACACGATCTGTTTGGGAATCAATATAGATGGCAATGCAAATTCAAATTATAATTTGTGTAACATTTTATACAATGGACTAATCTTTCTAGAAGTGAGGTACATTCAATGATGATATTTTTACTCTGAGTGAATGTATATCAGGATGAAAAAATTGGAAATAATTTCGTTATGTATATATATATATATATATATATATTAACATATATAAGTTTACATTTTTAAAATTTAGTATAACGTGACGAAGTTTTGAATTCATATAATATTCATATATTTATGTAATAAATAATTATTTAATTATGTTTGCGGCCAACATGTCCAAAACTAAAAACATCTATTTCCATATATAAAATATTCTTCTTATCTTTATACCGATAGTGCAATTGATCCCTAATGCCCAAATATGTAGCATGATGGCGCAGCGGGTATTTAATGTCGTTGTTTCGATGGTCATAGATACAAGTTGAAAGTGAACCGAATGTCTGAGCTAATGAAGGAAGAACTAGAACATTTAGATGATCGGTTAAACAATGCAGTGAATTATGTGATACGACACAATGGAAACCCAATCATTCAGCAGTTGCCACCCCGATTAACCGGCCTTCAAAAAATGGATGTTGACATTATTGTATTTTTAGTTGTTACTTGTGAATTAGTATGTATTTTTATAGTTTTTTTAGTTTACGCTGTTAAAAAGTATATTCATAAGTTACAGTGTAAAAAGATGCATTCAGATTAATTCCCTACATTAATATTACATTCTTTAATTCATTGTACATTTAAATAAAGTATATATAGAAAAGAAATTATATTATTGTATACGTTTGTTTCGTCATACGGGAAATATGAAATTTTAGAAGAGCTAAAGCATTCGCTCGTATGTCGTATTCTCGGCTCAAAACATTACCAAAATAAAAATTTACTGTCTCGTGGCCTTGAATCCAAGTATAACGTGTGTGTGTGTGTGTATCTGAACGCTCTAGAGCCAAAACTGTTATAATCATGATAATCATGATATTTCAAATGTATGACTTGTACAAAAAGTTCCCGTCGTATTTTAAATCAAATAGTCCGTACAGGTTCGAGTTATAGGGCCCCTAAATTAGAACCCCACTTTACTGCATTATTAAATTACTAAATTTGTTTTTAAACATTTATTACTTTTGTTACGTAAAATTAATTTATATATATATTCAGAATCTTATTATATGGGACACAAAAATATAAGTTTCTGTAATTTAAGACTATAATAGCTATTGTTTTATGTTTTCCTATACTGTTAAATTGTGTACATACTTTTCATGTGAATTAATCGCACGAGCATTAAACAACATCAGATATTTTTAAATTATATTTAAATTTGAAATCTGCAGTGCTCTACACTGAACTTTCTTGTACGTGTTGCTGTTTGCTGATATATATTTATATTATTGTTCTATACTTCGTTTGAATTTTCACAATTGTTGAAACAATTTAGTAAATCTCGAGTAACTATAAATACAATATTTAACCTTTCTATTTTGTAAATGGTACGATTCTTTTGATGTACAAACTTATAGGAAATGTATAACTATTTACTTTCATATAGTTATGTAATTCAGTAAATATTATAATAACAAAAAAGTTCCCGCTCGAGAATTAAACCGAAATACGTGTTTTGGCCTTCCCTAAATCTATACAAATTATAATACAAAAGATATTGAATATAATTGTTATGAATTTTAAATTAAAATTAATTTTAAAATTGTGAACCAAGCAATATTTTTATATATTATACGTATATGCATACGCGCAGTAGTGTTATATGATAAGCTGAAGGCATAGGGGTCTGTACCTATGCTTGTTATCTATTAGATTTAGAGTAAAACAGTTAAACGGAAAATATCTTTGAAGAATTAAATGCTTAATTTAATACGAATGTCTATGAGAAAGTAATCCAATCATGGAATTTTATTTATCAAAAATACACATTTTGACCATTCTTGAATTGAATCTAACTATTTTTGGTATAACGTCTATGTGTGTGTGTACGCTCTAGACACAAAACTGTTGAAGATCATCATGATATTTCAAACTTGTGAATTGTACAAAAAGTTCCCGTCGCATTTTAAATTCAATCATCTGTACAGCTTCGAGTTATAGGGCCCCTAAATTAGAAACCCGCTTTACTGCATTATTAAATTTTTTATAAACATATTTAAATTTTGTTATGTAATATGAATTTATTATTATTTATAATTTTATTATATGGGACACAAAAATTAGAAGTTTCTGTAATTTAATACTATAATAGCTATTGTTTAATGTTTTCATATACAGTTAAATTGTGTATATACTTTTCATGCGAATTAATCGCACGAGCAATTAACAACAGCAAATATTTTGAAATTATATTTAAATTTGAAATCTGCAGTGCCCTGCACTGGACTTTCTTGTACGTGTTGCTGTTTGCTGATATATATTTATATTATTGTTCTATACTTCGTTTGAATTTTCACAATTGTTGAAACAATTTAATAAATCTCGAGTAACTATAAATACAATATTTAAACTTGTTAGAAGTTTATAACTATTTACTTTCATATAGTTATGTAATTCAGCAAATATTGTAATCACAAAAAAGTTCCCGCTTGAGAATTGAACCGAAATACACATTTTAAAAATCTTCGAATCAACACACACGATATAATTAATATGAATGAAGGGTAGATCAAAGCGAGTACTTCCGTTCGACATTTTTCATGTTAACAATACTTCTTTTAATACTTCGTAAAAGATAGTATAACCAATGCATTGAAAATGTTTTTCAAGCAAACTGAACAGTGAATTCAATTGAGTCATTTTCAAAATAAACATTAATATGTTAATATTAATTTCATAATAAATAAGTGTTAAAATATATGCGCATATCATATAAAAAATAGAATATCCTTATTTTAATTGTCTTATACGAATATATATAAATAAATATTACGTAATCGTGTAAATACTTATTTTTATTAATTATTTAATATCTATATAAAAAGCAGGTTTTTAACTGTTAGAGAAATAGTGAATCTTATAAAAGTTAAAGATATTAAATTTTATAGCAGTTTTTATTTTAATAGTTTTTCGAAAAATGTACCGCATTTTGAAATCGTATGTTACAATTATGTTGCTCTAGTTAGCACACATATTAATACGGCAAACTAGCAATAATTTAAAACAAAATATAACTATATTATATTAAATAGATAGTGAAAGTATAATAAAGTCGATTGAAGACCACTCTAGATTTCTTTCAATAGTTTTCTATGGCGCCGAAACACGGTTTTTTGAAGGTGAAAATCGCCTATATAAAGAATAGAATTGAATTCGACGCGTATTAGACACTATCTAGTAGTCATCATTGAACACTGTTTCCAAACCTTAATCGACATTTTAATTACTTGATGGCGTGCATCAAAGTTTAATATCTAGAAAGGTATACTTTTATAAAATCTTTAATTTAATAAAATTGTTCGTTACATATATTTATTTTACTATTATTTTTTAATACTCATTATAGTTTCTGTTAAATTCCCTAGTTCAATAATTTTCATAATTATAAAGTTTCCTAATCGCATAAGAAATTAAAAAGTAATATAATCAGAAGGCTCAAATTATATAGGTTACAAAATTTCTACAAAAATGCGTATATCTTGGTTATACGTTCTACATGGCTTCGTCCAAATAAGTTCAGTTTTTGGTGGCAATATTTTGGTAATTCATTTTCCACCAACGGGCAGCTTTATGAAGTTATTGGATGCGATACTCATTAAATTAGCTCCGTATCATAAAATCACTTTGTATAGTATTATATATACGGATATTGCACATCCAAATGTGTCCGTGGTTACTGTAAATCTTCCACCAGTAAAGAGTTATTTTAGGTAAGCAATAGATATTAATCATATAATGCTTATTTAATAATCATAAAACGGTTATAATTTGTTTCAGTGAGAATCTTTTTGAAACTATTTGCAAGAAAGGTCCATCTTACATAACTTCTGCCGCAGTGACAAGTACAACAGAGGAATATATTGATCAGATTTACAATAATGAAAACATGACCAATCTGATGGCATCCAATGAGAAATATGATTTATTCATTACTTCAGCAGTATTTTCTGAATATTCACTGGCCTTTGCTCACTATTTCAAAGTTCCATTGGTTCAAGTACGTAAAATCTAACTATTGTTTCTTAATTTATTTCCTTATTATAAGTAATGTATAAAAGAATGATTTTTTATTATAAATAATATGGCCTAGAAATTTTAATGGCAATTTCAACCGGAAGTGCTTGTTTGCGTTATTTTTTGCATAACTCGATTACGACACGAATTAAACATTGTATGTACATTTCCCTAATTGGTAAACATATTGGTATAGAATCATGTCAATGGTTGAATGAATTTTAAACACAATAAATAGATTCTTTGATACGAGAATGCTACAGACACACGATGGAATGCTTTAGCTTCTTCGGTACTTCGTATGGCGAGCTAATTACAAATATAATTGAACTGGTGTATGCCTTTGACTGGATTTCTTTGATGCAAGAAAAAAAATCTTGAGAAATGCAGTCGTTTTTATTTTATAATTAATTATATTCAACCCAATGTTTTAGCATTCTGACTATTTCAAATTCCTGAAAATGGCATAAGGGATCTCGAAACGTACGGTTGAATAAAATAAATTATTAAAAAACGATTGATTTTTACAAGAAACTCAATTATTTTGCAAATAGTGATATTGGAGAAAGATTAAAATAATGCATAAAGTAAGCATGCACTGCCGGTTTGAATATTCTTTTCAAAAATTATAGATACAAGTCTTAAGTTTGAAGTTTTATAATTTTACGACAGACAGACAAACAAACAAACAGAGACATAGACGTAATTCAGAAAATAGTCACATTTGATTCAGGGAGGGTAAAAATTTGTATTTCCTTTGAAATGATTATATTCATAGCACAAGATCCATTATCATAACTACTGATTTGGTTGCTGCAACCAGATCGCCTCAACTAGATTGTCATTGTTGGGACAACCACATTGCATTTCTAACGCAACTATACGATCTTATTGAGAGCACAAGGCATTTCCATTTCAGTGTATATTTAATGAATTGTATAGGAAATATTTGTTTACATATATAAAATAACCGTTTGTACTTTTGCAAAATTGTTACTAAAACAGATAGTTTGTATTTATTGAAATAGAAGTTACGTAATCGATAGTCTTAAAGGTTATATAATTACGTTTGTGTTTGAGAACATTTATATGTTATAGATAGCAGCAACAATTCCATATCTTCATAATAACGATGCAGTAGGAAATTCAATAATACAAACATCCAGGAGTTATATTCCTTCATATTTCACTAACCGGCTGGATACATATGTAAGTAATAAACATATTGGAGACTGTGTAACGCTCTAAATTGTTTACACAGCTTTGTTTTACCCACTAAATGTATTTCACTCTAATGTGAAAACACTGCTTGGTGCATATCATTCCCTGTGAAAACACCGCTTTGTGTATTTTATAATAATATATTGTTATGGTAGATATCCCATGTAAAAATGCACTTGAACAACTATTGGAATTTCTGGGATCGCATGAACCGAGCGACTGCAAAGTATTTTCCTCCAGGAACTCCAACAGTCCAACAAATGAACTTGAACACTTCTCTCCTTCTAATAAACATGAATCGTGCTCTTGGTTATGCGCAACCACAAATGCCGCATGAGCTAGAAATTGGTGGCATCTATTGTCGACCTCCTAAACCATTAGCATCCGATCTGGAGGAGTTCATTTTGGGAGCAGGAGAACATGGAATTATCTACGTTAGTTTTGGTAAACGATTGCAAACGAATTAGAAATGAACAGTATTTTCATTCAACATCTAATGTACTAGGTGTATCCATGAAATCAAAAATGCCAGATTCAATCAAACAAATGATGGTGAATACGTTTAAAAAATTACCACAAAGAATTCTGTGGAAATGGAATGAGGACATTGACGATTTACCCTCCAATGTTTGGGCATCAAAGTTGTTCTCTCAACAAGATGTTTTAGGTCACAATATGACCAAATTATTTGTCACACAAGGTGGTATCTTGTCTTTACATGAATCCGTGTATCACAGGGTTCCTGTGTTGGCGATACCGATAGCAATTGATCAACCTTTAAATGCATTTTTGGCGCAACAGCTGGGGTACGGCGAATATATAAATTTCTGTCAGTTAACTGAAGAATTACTATCCAAAAACATAAATAAAATCATTTCTGAACCAAAGTGAGTACAGGCACAAATACATTTTGTGTATTACAATGATTAGTGCGCTCCCATTTAAATTCGCGGCCGAGATACAGTTTTGTTATCTAGAGGAGAAAATATTAAAAATAGCAAAATTTGACTTGTAATGTTTTCTAATTCAGAAATTAGTAGTAATTACAGTATCAAGAATTATAATTTAATTGTTTGATATGTTTTATTTAATTAATAATTACTTAAATTATAACAAAATAAGGCACTTCAACCTACACTAGCGAATTATTCTGATAAAGTATATATTTTAAACCCATTGAATATGTAACATAGAAGGATTATTTCCTTATGTGAAGTGTAGCACAAATAATACGCTGAAACGTACACTGCCAACTATATACCGATAGTGCAATTATAGCATAATTTCCAAATATATGGCACGGTGGCGCGGCGAGCATTTAATATCGTTTTGTTTGTAATAGATACACGTTGAAAGTGAACCGAATCTCAGAGTTAATGAAGGAAGAGCTGGAGCATTTGGATGAGCGGTTAAACAATGCAGTAAATTATGTGATACGAAACAATGGAAACCCAATCATTCAACAGTTGCCTCCCAGATTAACCGGCCTTCAAAAAATGGATGTTGACATTGTTGTATTTTTAGTTGTTACTTGTGAATTAGCATTTCTATTTATAGTTTATTTAGTTTTCGTTATTAAAAAGTATATTCATAAGTTACAATGTAAAAAGATACATTCAGATTGATTCTATACATATTTTATTATTATCTAAAGTCACTATATATAATAATTTATTATATATAGATAACAAATTATATTATTGTCTACTTTTGTTTTGTCATATGGGAAATAAAATTGTTAAATTTTCATGTGTAGATATGTTAATAGCTCGCCGTACGAAATACTAGTATTCAATCGTGTGTCTGTAACATTCTCAGTTCAAAAAATACCCTTAAGATTAAGTTCTTGTCTCGTCGCCTTGAATCCAAAAATATACTTATATACTTGGATGTTAGTCGTCGCTCGCTCGTAAGACCAAATTTGTGCTTTCTACTGCTCTGAAGATACCGGAGCGATTCACTCCAAATTTGGTACACATATTATTTGGCATCCCATTTGAATCCGCTCGCAGTTTATATCCAATCGCCCGTATACTTCCCGAGTTATAGGGCCCCAAAATTTGTAGCCCCCCTTAATACTGCCCTTATAAAAATAATTGAAACACTTAAAAATTTTACTAAAAATTCTAAGATATTTTTTGTCTACAAGATTTTTTCATTTTGTTAACCCAAAACCCGAAAAAAATTATTAAATATTATAATTTTGAATTTTAAAATATGCACTAAATTTTTTTTTATCAGTATAATCTAAATTTGGTACACATATTATTTGGCATCCCATTTGAATCCGCTCGCAGTATAAATCCAATCGCCCGTATACTGCCCGAGTTATAGGGCCCCAAAATTTAGAGCCCCTCTTAATGCTGCCCTTATAAAAATAATTAATACACTTAAAAATTCTACTAAAAATTCTAAGATATTTTATGTCTACAAAATTTTTTCATTTTGTTTATCCAAAGCCCGAAAAAAATTATTAAATATTATAATTTTGAATTTTAAAATATGAACTAAAATTTTTTTTTTTATCAATATAATCTAATATTAAATGTAAGACTTTTTACACCTATAACATATTTTCAAATTGTTATCCAAAAGGCCATAATAATTAAAAACCACTGCTCGCAACGCATATTTTACCTAATGGCGAGTTCTGCGCGTTGGTGCGTTTTACGCGTACCAAATATTGTTTCCATTCTTGATTTTCCAGTAGCGCTGCGCACGAACTTAAATTTTAAGGGGGATCAAGTGCGATAAGGCATACAAGTTTATATAACATATAGAAGAGAATAGCTACTGACTTAGTAGTAGACCAAAGTAGAAAAGTGTAAGTAAAAGGATAAGATAAGTGTAACGTTGTTTCCAAACCCAACTGAATACTTTTAATTCTAGACAGGGAGGTAATAACATATCTAAGAGGTACATATTCACTTATTTCATTAATTTATATCATCATTATTTAGAAAACAATAGCTTTATTGTAAATTAGTTCGTAATATATTAAGCACATTTGATTGATTATTAAGATGGTGTTTCGATTTAAAAAAATTAATTGCTTAGAGCGTAATAAGTAAGTCTTGTAATCATGCAAATTTTCAAACTCGAGATTACAACGGTAATACACGTTTTAACCCTCTTTGAATTAAATGTAACTATTTTCAACACTCTAGAGCCAAAATTGTCGAACGTAAAATTGTGAAACTTCAAACTTGTATATGGCCTAGATGTACACCACTTATTTTTGAATAGAATATTCAAACCGGAAGTGCATGTTTTCCCTATGCAATTATGTTCATAATGACAGATATTAGTGTTTCGCGCAACTTTTTTTCAATGAATGTACCAGTTACGGGAAAGCTGCTACGGAAAATCTTAAATGTGTTATATATGTTACCATAGATATACATGTATACGGATTATATTTAATAAATCGTTTGAAATATGCCTGTTAATATTTTGAGAGGGATGCAAAATAGACTTAAATAGTTTGAAATTGGTTACAACAAATAGATCGACTAAGAACGTCTTTCGAGCGTATTGTTTATAGAAAACTATTAAAATTAATAGCTAAGTAATTTAATGTACGTATAAATGATCATTTTTGAGTAAAACAAAGAAATCTACATAATTTTGTAATACTATTTATATCTGAAACTCGGTTTCAAATTGTAGGCCATAAAGATTAACAATAGTTATTTTTAAACTAAAAATATTATTCGCATATGCAAGCGATATCAGAATGTAATATTCGAAAAATATGACATTTTGTATGTGAAATATATTGTACAACTGTCAACTATATCGCAGCTTATATGGTAACTGCATTATTTTATGCAATTATGTATTGATTGATATGTGTTTGCTATCATTTACGAAGTATTAAATATTGGCACCACAAAAATAAACCGACCTCGAAAATTTAATGGATTTACACATTTAGACCTTCGCAGAATCGGAATGGCGTTTGTGTGTGTGTGTGTGTGTGTGTGTGTGTGTGTGTGTGTGTGTGTGTGTGTGTGTGTGTGTGTGTGTGTGTGTGTGTGTGTGTGTGTGTGTGTGTGTGTGTGTGTGTGTGTGTGTGTGTGTGTGTGTGTGTGTGTGTGTGTGTGTGTGTGTGTGTGTGTGTGTGTGTGAGCGCTCTAGAGCCAAAACTGTAGAACACAAAATTATAAACCTTCAAACTTATGACTATTTTTGAAAAGAATATTCAAACCGAAAGTGCATGTTTACTCTAGGCCCGAACGGCTGCACTTATAGCAAAAATAGTTATGATCATAATGAAAGGTATTAATATTTCACACAACTTTTGTTTGGAAAGTTTCTTCAAAAAATGTACCAGTTACGAGAAAACTGCTACTTATGTTTGAAAAGTTTCTTCAAAAAATATACCAGTTGCGAGAAAACTGTTACGGATAATCTTAAATATCTTATTTATGTTACCATAATAATACATGAATGAAATTTGAATATTTTGACAGAAATATTCAATATTTGAAGTTGATAGTGGCGCCACCATTAGAAATAGACTTGCTTGATGGTTTGTCTCATTCATGATGTTATTTTGAAGTTTCATATCTTTACGTTTACAGGTTTAGCTCTAGAGCGTTCACAAATAAGAAAGTAAAATTATCTGAAGGCCCAAATAATATTGGCAACGAAAATTGTACAACAATGCGTATATTCTGGTTGTATATCTTACTGAGCTTCGCTCAACTAAGTTCAGTTTTTGGTGGCAACATTTTGGTAACTCACTTTCCACCAACGGGCAGCTTTATGAAGTTATTGGATGCGATACTCCTAAAATTGGCACCGTATCACAAAATCACATTGTATAGTATTTCCTATACGGAATTTCCACATCCAAATGTGTCCGTGGTTACTGTAAACCTTCCACCAATGAAGTGTTATTTTAGGTAAGTTTTCTAATAATTTTGAATGATCATAAAAAAGGTTCCAATTTGTTTCAGTGAGAATCTATTTGAAACTGTATGCGAATCAGGCCAATGGCACATTTCATTTGCCACAATGACAAGTATTACCGAGGAATATATTGATTTGATTTACAATAATGAAAACATGACAAAACTGATGGCATCCAATGAGAAATATGATTTATTGATAACTTCTGCATCATTGGCTGAATATGCAGTTCCGTTGGCTCACCATTTCAAAGTTCCTTTGGTTCAAGTATATGAAATTTATTTTCCCTAAGAATGTAGGTCCGATAAGATACTTCATTATCACTTATTTTTTGCTTATACATAATGTATAATAGAATATATTTGATAACAAAATATTTGAAATCTAAATTATAATGGGAGTATCCGTTTTGAGGGTCCTTGAATCAATTTTGACTATTTTTTCAATGACATCTGTGTTTGTGGGAGAACGTTGAAGATAAGAATTAAAAAGCTTTGATTTTTAGATTATTAATTACTGAAACTTAGTATATTTTGTGTTTGAACGCTTTTCAATGTTATAGATATCACCAACAATGCCATTTCCTCAAGGTAACGAAGCAACAGGCAATACATTATTTGAAACATCCACGTTTAGCCTAATGACATTTGTTCCAACAACACATATTCTTAATCGGCTGAGAATATATGTAAGTAGGAAACAAAATATACAGGAATTGCCAACATATTAAGAGACATTTAGAAATTACTGTTTTGATGCTCAACATTAAATGTTATGCCTGCCTGAATTTAAATATTTATAGGTCGTTGATTAAATTCATTTCCCATCATATTAAACTATTCACTCCTTCTCATTCAACATTCAAAACCCCTGGATTTCTCTTCCTATATCTCCTTGATACATCACCTTTCAAATTTCACAGTTCCAAACCAACATCATCTTGTTCATCTATACCCAAAAATATATTTTATTGATTATAAAATCACGTAAAGTAACAAAATAACCTTAAACAATATATTGTTATGTTAGGTAGACAATATGAAAGTACACTTGGCTTACTATTGGTATTACTGGGATCGCATGAACCGAGCGACTGCAAAGCATTTTCCTCCAGGAACTCCAACACCTCAACAAATGAACTTGAACACCTCCCTCCTTCTAACAAACATTAATCGTGCTCTTGGTTATGTGCAACCACAAATGCCAAATATGCTAGAAATTGGTGGTATCTATTGTCGACCTCCTAAACCATTAGCATCCGATTTGGAAGAGTTTATTGTAGGAGCAGGAGAACATGGAATTATCTACGTCAGTTTTGGTAAACGATTGCAAACGAATTAGAAATAAACAGTATTATCATTCAATATCTAATGTACTAGGTATGTCTATCAAATCAAAAATGCCAGATTCAGTAAAACAAATGATGTTAAATACGTTTAAAAAATTACCACAAAGAATTCTGTTGAAATGGAATGAGGAAATTGAGGATTTACCCCCCAATGTTTGGGCATCGAAGTGGTTCTCTCAACAAGATATTTTAGGTCACAATATGACCAAATTATTTGTCACACAAGGTGGTATCTTGTCATTGCATGAATCAGTGTATCACAGTGTTCCTGTGTTGGCGATACCGATTGCATTTGAGCAACCAATGAATGCATTTTTGGTGCAACAAATGGGGTACGGGGAATATATAACTTTCTGTCATTTAAGTGAAGAATTACTATCCAAGCACATAAATAAAATCATTTCTGAACCACAGTGAGTATAAGCATAAATACATTTTGTGTATTACAATGATTGGTGCGCTCACATGTGATGTGTTTGGGAATTTGGTTATAATTGTACAAACTACCGGCATATAGATGGCAATGTACTATTCAAATTATAATTTGTGTTACATTTTATACAATGTAGATAACCTTCTAGAAGTGTAGTATATTCAATGGTGATGTTTTAACTCTGTACTGAATTTATTTCAGGATGAAGCAAAGGGTTGTGAAACGTTTTTCGTTTAAATTTGCATCACGTAAACTATAGAATTACTATGTATATATTAAACATATTCTCAATTTACCTTAATAAAATTTAGAATAACGTAAATGTAATATATATATATATATATATATATATATATATATATATATATATATATATATATATATATATATATATATATATATATATACATAATATTGGCAAACAAAATAATAGAATTAAATAAACAAGCTTATGCACAGGCACCTATATGCATTCAGCTCACTTTATAAGAAGTTTATTCTATAAATGTACAATTTACTGAAAAATTGTCTTTAAAAATAGCCAAATAATACACTTTTGTAACATTAATTCCCATTATATTGGCAATAGCAGAATTAGTTGAAAGCCCAATGAAATTATATGACATATATTGTGAAACTTAAGTATAAGAAACATTTTTTATCAATACTAAATCAGAAATTATGATTTAATTGTTATGTTTATTATGAATTGAAATTTTGTGAATTATTTTAAATTATTTGAATTATCCCAGAATTTATATATATTACATCAATTGCTATAAAAACCATTGAATACGCAAGGTCAAGTAGACCTATTTCCTTATATAAAATGTAACATAAATAATAACCTAATTTCCAAATTTGTAGCAAGATGGTGCGGTGAGCTTTTAATGTCGTTTTGTTTGTTTAAGATACACGTTGAAAGTGAACCGACTTTCTGAGCTATTGAAAGATGAACTACAACATATGGATGAGCGGTTAAACCACGCAGTGGATTATGTGATACGCAACAATGGAAACCCAATCATTCAACACTTGCCTCCCAGATTAACCGGCTTTCAAAAAATGGATGTTGACATTATTGTATTTTTAGTTTTTACTTGTGAATTAGCATGCATTTTTATAGTTTATTTGGCTTTTGCTATTAGAAAGTATATCCATTCAGATTGATTCAATACATATTTTATTACTATCTTAATTCATTTTAAAAACAAATATATTATTGTTTTTGTCATATGGCAAATAGAGTGGCAAAATTATATTATTTTCGACTTAACATCATTTTATATACCGAGTGTTCACTTTTGTTTTGTTATATGGGAAATAAAATGGTAAAAGTTTCATTTGGCGATATGATTTTATTTATTAACTACATTTTGAGCAAGATTTTGACTATTTTCAAAAATATGTGCACTCTAAGAAAAAATATGAAACTCTTAACTTAAGACTTGCATATTATTAAATGTTTATATTTATTATTTAAGATTAAATAAATAAAATTTACTTTTAAAAACAATTTTGAATATTTGTATATACCATACCAAATATAGCATCCCTTTTAATAAATAATACAAAAAAATGTGTAATAAATAATACAATTTAAGGGGCGATGCTTGTGTACAGCTGATAAACTCTCCGACATACGTTATACAATATATTTTGTATGATCCATAAATTAGATTATAGGTTATAAGAAAAATGCTGTTTTAATATACCGAATTATGTCCTCATTTTGTCAAAATTAGCGATTTTTAACTCGAATAGAAATAATCTACACGGCGACGTAATATATTTGAATATTAATACACGAAACAAAGCTTGAAACTAATGCAATTTATAATAACTAACAGTTTAAAATATCAATAATTTAACAGAAATATTTCAAAAACAGATACGACCCCTTGAAGTTATAAGTAATAACTATTGTAATTTATTAGTTAAAATGAATAAATATGGATAATAATTCCGTAAAATGGAATATTGCGAGATCTAATTATTTTATTGCAAAGGGTTGTCTGCTACTCCAGTGTTGGGAAAGGCGTAACGATATACATAATTCCACTCTAGATTATGTACGTATACCTAGCAATAAACATTTGTCATTATTATTGTTGGTTAATTTATAATCTTATTTACATTTTACTTTAATTATATGTATGTTCTGTATTGTTTATTATATTGTTGTTACTATTCTGTATTTACTATTTATAATTTTGTTATTATTAATTGGTTTATTGTACCTTATACAATATTTAATAATGTTTGCCACTTCACATAAAAGAAGAAATAATAATAATGTATTGTTAGTAAGATTTGTATTTATGCAATACAATTGTAATTAAAAATAATAAATACATCGTAACTTTAGTTTTTAACACTGAATTTAAACAAACAAATTAAAAAGAAGGGTCTTTTCATACTAGTGTTTTAGTAGCGCCCTTGCTTTTTGAGGGGAGTGTGAAACCGCTTCCCAGCCTATATAAGAAATATATATATATATATATGGCCACTGAATAGTTGACAAAGTAGAAAATTGTAACACTTCTAATTCTAGAAAGGCAGAGAGAGAAAGAGGGGTGCCGTTGTGCGAATCAAAATAAAATAATTAAGAGGTACATATATTTAAATTGAATGATATTGTTAGTTAGTTTTAATTAATTTAGAAATCAATAGCTTTATTGTAAAATATTACAATAAAGTAATCGTATTCTAATTAATTATATATTTATGGAAATCTAAATATTCTTGTTCTAATATATTTAACACATTTGTTCTATTGTTTATTCGGTGTTTTGATTTAACATTTTTACTTTCTTATGCGGAGAAAAAAATTCGAACTCGAGTTTTCAACGGAAATACACATTTTAACCATCGTTGAATCGAATGTCACTATTTTAGGAATCACGTCCGTGTGTCTGTCTGTGAGCATTCTAGAACCAACATTGTGAAGCTTGTAGATGGTTAAGAGAATATTTTTATCGTAAATTATACGAAATATACTTTCTAATATTTTTATATTACAGTACAATCGCGTTAACGTGAACAGAATTAATCCAGGTTTGTTCATATTATCAAATTGTTCATTGCTTCAAGGGTTCATTAAATTTAATATTAGATAAGGAAAACACCAATGAATACAAGTTAGAAGTTTTTTCATTATTTGAAGCAAACGTTTTGTCCGGTAGTAATTAGCAAAACAACCCGGTTATAAATTTGATTTTTACTTAAATTAATAACACTTAATTTTTGGTGTAGGTTCTCTTTAAATGGATTTATAAGTTCGGTCTGCGATGTTTTTGTCCAGCTAGGATGTTCACGTTATAAGGTAATGTTCACGCTACAGAGTTGTTCACATTTTAATAAAAGTTTTTCATTTCTTATTTTCATTATATTTGATAGCAGATTTTCTTTTTTACTTTCTATTACGAAATAATAAGTAAGTGGGAAACGTGAATGTAAAATAGCTATTTAAAAGGCGATTATGGTACATATATCGAAAAAAATAATGTTAAATAAAAGTTGCTAGAAATTATAATAACATTTACTTGTACAAGAATCACATTCTGTAAATCATAACGTTATCGAGATACTATATGATTGCAAGAGTAATCCATATCTTATGGTTACGTTATATTGGAATTTCAAAACGTTACGTTTTACAGTTTTGGTTCTAGAAGAGTGAATTTTCTGAAGACTCAAATAATATTGATAACAAAAATTGTACAACGATGCGTACATCTTGGATACATATTCTACTGGGCTTCGTCCAAATAAGTTCAGTTTTTGGTGGCAACATTTTGGTGACTCATTTTCCACCAACGGGCAGCTTTATGAAGTTATTGGATGCCATACTCACTAAACTAGCTTCGCATCACCAAATCACATTGTATAGTATTTTATATACGGAATTTCCACATCCAAATGTGTCCGTGGTTACTATTAACCTTCCACCAAGGAAGAGTTATTTTAGGTAAGCTTTATCTATAAATTTAAAAGAATTATAAAATGGTTATTTTTTGTTTCAGTGAGAATCTATTTGAAACTGTATGCAAATCAGGGCCAGCTCACATAACTTTTGCAACACTGACAAGTACAACAGAGGAATATATTGATCTGATTTACAATAATGAAAACATGACCAATCTGATGGCATCCAATGAGAAATATGACTTATTGATAACTTCATCAACATTTTCTGAATATTCAATGGCGTTGGCTCACCATTTCAAAGTTCCTTTCGTTCAAGTACCTGACATTTATTATCTTTAAACCTGTACCTAACTTCTATCTCGATAAGTTCCTACATTTTAATAATCGTCTTGAGGGTCCTTGAACCCATGTTGACAATTTTCACAGTATAGAATACTTCGTACGGAGAAAATAGGAGACTACATTGTGAAAATTGTCAACATGGGTTCAAGGACCGTCAAGACGAATCGGTTGTGTGTCTGTAGCAATCATGGATCAAAAAATATCATTAGAAATAATGTTTGCTTCGTCGCTAGTCTTAAGGATTATGTTTATATAATATATTTTGAATTTGAGAGCAATCAAATGTTTTAGATATCACCAACAATGCCATTACCTCAAGGCAACGATGCAACGGGCAGTTTATTATTACAAACATCCACGTTTAGCCTAATGACATATGTTCCACCAACACATATTTTGAATCGGCTCAGAATATATGTAAGTAGTAAACATCAAATATACTGGAATTGCAAAAATATTAAGAGATATTTAGAAATTACAAACAGTTCTGATGCTCAACAATAATTGTAAAGCCTTGCTGCCTGCATTTATATATCTATAGGCCAATCATTAGATTCATTTTCCATCATATTTATCAGTTCACTCCTTCTCATTCAACATTCTCCCGAGATTGTCATCATCCATACTCTCCGTACGAGGTCTTGCTCAACGTCCGTCGTCCTCATGTATAGTAGATTCTGAATTGAAGGCACAATCTCTAATATTATATTCATATGGTAGATAGACTATTTGAAACTTCATTTGGCAAACTATTGGTATTTCTGGGACCGCCTGAATCGAGCGACTGCTAAGCATTTTCCTCCAGGAACTCCAACAGTTCAACAAATAAACTTGAACACTTCTCTCCACCTAATAAACATTAATCGTGCTCTTGGCTATGTGCAACCACAAATGCCTCATGTGCTAGAAATTGGTGGCATCTATTGTCGACCTAGTAAACCATTAGCATCCGATCTAGAGGAGTTCATTTTGGGAGCAGGAGAACATGGAATTATCTACGTCAGTTTTGGTAAGCGATTCAGAACGAATTAGAAATAAACAGTATTTTCATTCAACATCTAATGTACCAGGTATGTCCATGACATCAAAAATGCCAGAATCGGTAAAACAAATTATGGTGAATACGTTTAAAAAATTACCACAAAGAATTCTGTGGAAATGGAATGAAGAAATTAATGATTTGCCTTCCAATGTTTGGGCATCGAAATGGTTCTCTCAACAAGATATTTTAGGTCACAATATGACCAAATTATTTGTCACTCAAGGAGGTATATTGTCGTTACAAGAATCAGTGTATCACAGTGTTCCTGTGTTGACGATACCGATAGCAATTGATCAACCAATGAATGCATTTTTGATTCAACAAATGGGGTACGGGGAATATATACGTTTCTGTCACTTAACTGAAGAATTACTTTACAAGAACATAATTAAAATTATATCTGAACCAAAGTGAGTACAAGCACACATACATTTTCTGTATAACATGAGGTTTGTTCGTATGAATTGTTTAGATACACGTTGAAAGTGAACCAAATCTCTGAGTTAATGAAGGAAGAGCTGGAACATTTGGATGAGCGGTTAAACAATGCAGTGAATTATGTGATACGACATAATGGAAACCCAATCATTCAACAGTTGCCTCCCAGATTAACCGGCCTTCAACGAATGGATGTTGACATTATTGTAATTTTAGTTGTTATTGGCGAATTAGCATGTATTTTTATACTTTATTTAATTTTCGTTATTAAAAAGCGAATTCATAAGTTACAATGTAAAAAGATACATTCAGATTGATTCAATACATATATATATATATATATATATATATATATATATATATATATATATATATATATATATATATATATATATTTTATTACTTTATTCTGTCATTGTATATTTTAGTTAAGAATATTTAGAAAACAAATGATAAATTGTCTATTTTTAATTTGCATATGGGAAATAAAGAGGTTCTACTGTGGAATATTGTTTTTATATATATATATATATATATATATATATATATATATATATATATATATATTTCTAAAGAAACCTACAAGAAAGTAGAGTGCATGCCAGTCGCCATTTTTAGCTAATCGTACTAGAAATTTATACTTCTACTAAAAAATCTAAGATATTTTGTCATTAAAGTTTTACCAAATTGTGTACCTATAGGCTCAAAAAAATATATATTTTTATAAAATGAGATAAATTAGACATTGTACGCTTTTATAGGGGAATCGAAGAAGTAATGTGTCAGTGAATCGTTTGGCTATATTTTCCAATATATAAAATATTTGCATTTAATATTTAATAAATAAAATTAGAAAATGTTCATCAAATAATTTTCAATATCCTTGACTAATCACGATATTAACGTTTACCCATGTGTGCATTTTCAAATGTGGGGTACTGTTATGGTACAGGAATAAATGAATCTCTGGTTCATAATTTGTTGGATTGGTTCAGTCGGCTCTGTGAATATAATATCGATGATTTAGAATTATATACGTAAACTCAGAAATGTATTTATTTCATATTAAAAACCGAAGAAATGTCATCAAACATTGAAGACAACATAAACCAAATTTTACAGACTCATCGTATATTAATACATTATTGTATAAAACAATTATTTGAATATTAGAGAAACTTGAATTTGGATATATTCGTTAAATATATATTCCTATAATGAATTGCTATCGCTTTTAGTATTGTATTTATTGCAAACGCGCCAGTTTTGTTTATTTATAAGATTTCCAGAATAACGCATTGAAAGTTTTACAATGAAATAACTTCTGCCCTGTAAGGGTCGCTTAGCGACCAGAGCAGCCTTTAATGCTGCTCTTAGAAAAAAAAAAATCAAGACTACTTAAAATACTATAATCCTATTGTTTAATATTTTGTTCATATGTTAGTAAATAATAAATATGATTTATTAGGTGCTTTTCAGGAATGTATACCTTTTGCAGGAAAGTACCCATTGTCTATGTAGGTACTGTTCATGTGAATTATTCGCACGGACATAACTACGTCAAATATTTCTACATAAAACTACAATCTATGCTGTTAGTTTAGTGCGATAACACTATAAACCTAATAATGTTTAATGTTTTCATATTTTTGGAAATATTTAATATGATTCCATTGTCTATGTATTGTTATGTGAATTATTCACACGGGCATAACTTCGTCAACTTTGTTTAGATTATATTTAAATTTGAAACATTGAAAAAGTATTCCAATCAAACTAAAAACATACATTCATCATATGAAACATTAAAGCATTTATAAACTATTATAGTACTCATAATAATTCTAAAATATTGATAAGCGAATCGTATATGTTTACGTTTGACTGTTTTGGTACTAGAGAAATCATTTAGAATTAAAAAATTAATAAAATAAGTATGAAATTATTACATTTTCATTCATTAGTTCTTGAAAGAAGCGAATCGAATGAATACATTTTTTACTAATTACAATATTTGCTGCAACCAATCCATCACTATTAAAAATCCAATAAGGGTTCAATACTAAATTCGAACTATAGTCTGAGTGTTACAAAGTAATTTAACAAGATTTATTTCGTGTAATAATTGATAATACAATTAATAAAATAACTTGCAACGAATCGCCTCTGTTTGCGTGGTGTGACGTGGTCAGCATATTGCGTAAAGTGATCTATGTCAATTCTCCGATAAGTGACACGTCATTTGTTTTTATTGTTCGCAAATGGAGTCACGTCACGTCACGTGTAAAACGACTTGTCACGACACGTAATATGTGTAAAGTTCGGCGGAACAATAGTTCAATTGCTTTAAATTTATCACTTTCAACTTTAATAAGAATTGACGAAATACAATCTTATAGTAAGGCATGAAAAACACAATATAGGGTGATATTAAACGTACTAGTAAGTGAACACATACTAGTGAATGAACCATGGATATAGCTTACTTAGGGATTTCAATTCTATAATTATTAGGGTTATAGCTTATTAATAATAATTAATTAAATTTCGTGTAATGATAATTACTACGACATATATAACAAAATATCTAGTTTATAGTTTAGATTTGAAGTAACATAAACTAAAATACATATTATATTATCTACTTACCATATATAACAATCCATTCTCGAACTTAGGGTTCTGAAACAAAAAAAGTTTTTTTTTTTATTAATTTCATTGACTCAAGTTTTGTTTTTGTTGCGTTCTTGAAATATTACGCATATTTCAAGTAGGTACCAATGTTTTGAATGAATAACCAAGTGATGTTCTGTTTGTGTGTAATCTGACACTTTTTATGCAATAATTGGATATCTTTGGCTTGGCCCAAGCATATATGTAAGATGAGCCGATTCTGCCTCTGGTTAATGTATCTGCCCACGTCCGTTGCTTGGATACACAATTGTTTCTCGCCAACGATTTACCATAAACGAAAATAAACAACCATATAATATGTAAATTGGGCCGTAATTATTTAAGATCACCAACGGATTGTGTCCATTTTATAAGACAACGAAAAATTATTGTACAAATTAAAATGTTGTTTGACAAATTTAGGGTCGCGTACAAAAGTAGCTATTTTGTCCAATCAAAATGCAACCACATACATATTATTTTTGGTGTAATTGTCTCAAAAACTTTGGTAAATGACGAATTAATCAACGAACACTTTAAATAATATATTTAAAATGCCCTTAATACAAAATAATAAATCAAATGCGATTTAAATAAATTATTATTTAATTTTTGAAAATATCATAACTGCGTAAAAGAAAGTAAAAATTGAACAAGATTCGGTACGTATGACGCACCGTTGCGTCCAACTTACCTTAGGTTAGATACGCAATGTGAGCATTTAAATTGAAAAATAATTGTTTTTAATTATTATGGCCTATTCACAATGACAATCAGTTGATAAGATTGATGTTACTTTTCGGAGACAAGCATTGGCGCTTGCTTGCAACGATTCATTTTCATTTATAGTTTATCCTCATATATTGATAATATAAAGCGATTGCATAAATTTAGATTCTATTCGTAAGTGGAATTGATTTCATGTTTCCGATTTCACAATTATTTACAATTTATATGATTTCGGGTACATTTCCTAATATTATATATATATACAAATAATACATTATTAATTTTGCATAAATAGCATGACTATATATATATCACTTTTCTTATACATGAAAACGTTTCAAAATGAATAAGACATTGTTTATTTATTTGTTAATCGTGATGTTCTTTTATATTCAAGTAAGTCAAACCATTTACATTTCTTATCCTCGTTTAATAAATTTTTATTTCTACTCGCAAGGAATATAAAGTACAAGGTCGTCCGAGAAGGAATGTCTCGGAAAATCCAAACTTGAGACCATTTCCAATATCAGATTGTAAATATTTTGATGTATTTGGACGCTGTCATATTTAAAGGAAATAATGTTGAATCGGTTCCTGAGAAACTTACAAGTTTTATGATGAATTCTAATTTTGATAGCGTAGTTATAGCAAACTAGCAAAATATGTAATGTTATCAATAAACTATCAAGATATATGAAAATTATCCGCATTCAATTTTATTTAGTTCCTTCAAACTTAAGACTGGTATATGGTCTAGATGTGCACCTTCTATTTTATAAAAAAAGTTTAAGATATTAATATTTTAAATTTTACATCAGTATACACATATATATATATATATATATATATATATATATATATATATATATATATATATATATATATATTTATTTATAAAGAAAAAAAAGAGATCTCGAGCGTGCACACTTGAACAACAGTATTAAATAAATATGGTCGAGAGAGATGGCGATAAATTGTGTTGTGTGTGTGTTGGTTTATGTACCTGTTTATTTATTGGCATCACGGGGAACATTAAATTAAAAGCCATATATATATCGAAGAATGTGTATAGTTGACGCCGCACCACTACCAACACACTTTTAGGTAAAGGACACGACTTTTCACTACACGAACATATTCTGTATGTATTATATGTATGTACGTGTGTGTTTTGTGAAATGTTTACTATAACGCTACCTACAAATACACCGTCCGTCGACAAATATATATATATCGTATATATACTACTCGTACGATCGATTTTATTTTATATAAATATATACTCCAATAAATATTTCTTCTTCATATATCACTTGTGTTCTTGTTATTTATTATGACATTCCCCGATTTATTAGTCAATTAAAACTAAGCTCACTTCCATTTTTTAATTGTTTATCGTGAGATTAAAAGAATCAATACATATGCGGCAAGCCTTTTTTACTGTCTTGCACCGTGTCTAAACGGAAGTCTTGTAATCATGAACATTTTCATACTCGCGATTTTAATTAAATAAAATATAAAATTTTTATCAGGCATTATTTATACAATTACGCATCAACTGATATTTTTCTTTGTTGTCTGATTGCATAAATATTGTCAGGAACGTTTATTTTTATTTTTATTTAACGTCTAGAATTTCGGAAATAAAAATAAAACCCTCAAAAATATGCCTTATATTTATTTCTAATTTGTATCTCTAAAACTCTAAGTAATTTATAAATAACAGTGGTTTCCTTTTCGAGTTTCACCTTAAGCTGTATTTACAGTGAACCAATTAGTGATTAAGCTTAGAAATTACAATTAATAAATCCAGTTTCTATAATGACAAGCAATGCAACCAAATTTATAATTAATTGTGCTCATTTTGTTGCTGAGCATGTTTTATAATAAACCTGTCGATGCATAATTGCATGAATAATGTCAGGAACGTTTTTTTATTTTTATTTAATTTAGAATTTTGGAAATAAAAATAAGAACTTCAAAGATATGCCTTATATTTGTTTCTAATTTTTATCTCTAAAACTAAAAAAGTAATTTATAAATATCAGTGGTTTCTTTTTCAAGTTTGACCTTAAGCTGTATTCACAGCGAACCAATTAGTGATTAAGCTTAGAAATTACAATTAATAAATCCAGTTTGTTTTATGACAAGCAATGCAACAAAATTTATAATTAATTGTGTTCATTTTGTTGCTGAGAATGTTTTATAATAAAACTGTCTATCGATGCATAATTGCATGAATAATGTCAGGAACGTTTTTTTATTTTTATTTAATCTAGAATTTTGGAAATAAAAATATAAACGTCAAAAATATGCCTTATATTTGTTTCTAATTTTTATCTCTAAAACTCTAAGGATTTTATAAAAAATCAGCGGTTTTATTTCAAGTTTGACTTTATGCTGTATTCACAGCGAACCAATTAGTGATTAAGCTTAGAAATTACAATTAATAAATCCAGTTTGTTTTATGACAAGCAATGCAACAAAATTTATAATTAATTGTGTTCATTTTGTTGCTGAGAATGTTTTATAATAAAACTGTCTGTCGATGCATAATTGCATGAATAATGTCAGGAACGTTATTTTATTTTTATTTAATCTAGTATTTCGGAAATAAAAATAAAAACCTTAAAAATATGCCTTATCTTTGTTTTTAGTCTTTATCTCTAAAGCTTTAAATTTAAACAAATTAATATTAGTACCAGTAGTATTATTTATACAATTAGAGACAGACTGATTTTATTTTTTTATAAAAACAAGTCGGTATAATTATTATATTTCATTGATTGTTTCATCATAAGTAATTTGAGTATATTTATGTAATTAAGAAATATAACTTTGACTAAAAGTGTAACAATATTTTTTTATTCAATTGTTCGACGAAATATCTTTGATAGTAGCGCCACCATCAAAACAATCCCAGAACGGAGCGGCTTTACGTCGAACTAGCCTTACCTTAAGGCTACAAAATTAATAATGTATATGTTATTTTATTTATAGGCAAAAACTTTCAACATGCCTATTGGTCTATATTTAATTGTCACTTAAGAATTGGTAAATATATATTTTAATGTTCTTTGTGCATAAAAATCGGTAGTTCGGCTAAAATTTGGGATGTTTATGCGAGACATGTATCAGGGGTTGCGAACGAGCTTAAATAATAGCCTCTTTATTAAAACATGTCCCCGGGCAGCAAGGAAAAGAGCATTCACCCAGATATCGTTTCATTAGAAACAGAAGGGGGTGTACCACCCGGAGTACAAAACACTAACTTGATATTAAAATATCCGTCAGCAGCGGCGTAGCGTGCGAAACAAGAATTAAAAATCTTTGTTAATTATTTTACAAGTACACTGTTATTCTGATAACCCTGTTTTAAACAATCTTACAATATTTCACAAATCAGAGCTAAATACTTCATATTTTTATTTCGTTTCCACATACGATTTATATTTCGTTCAATTTATTTATTTATCCAACATATCGTTCAGTATTCGTGATCCACTTACATCCGTGTTTTTGTATATCTCCTTTAGGCTGTCGTTTACCTAATTTTTATTTTATTAAGTAATGGCTTCATTTTTATTTATTTTTGTCTATTTTTACTTTCTCGTACTTTATATAAATATATAAAAAAGAATTGTAAAATATAAATAACTTCACCCCATTTTGTAGTCTGTGGGTTTCGGTGTGTCTGCTTGAGTGTGAACGCTCTATAGATAAATACCATTTAACATAATAAATGTTAAATGCCTATGGAACCAAAAGTAACGGTTTACGGGTGCAATTTTTTGCATATCACGAAACGACACGAGTTAATTAAGTTTAGGTACAACGCACCTATGCGTCTAGTTCGCCTAATAAGTAATATATGCGATGCGATCAGCGGTTTTTAATTATAATGGCCTTTTAGTTAGCAATTTGAACATATGTTATAGATATGAAAGTCTTACAATTTTTAGTAGACAATTTTGATAAAAAAAAACATTTTTATTTAGTGCATACTTTAAAATTCAAAATTAGAATGTTTATTAATTTCTTATAGCCTTTGGGTTAACAATATGGAAAAATCTTGTAGATAGAAAATATCGTAGAATTTCTGGATGTTTTAGTTATTTTTATTTGGGCAGTATTAAGGGGGGTTTCTACATTTTGGGGCCCAATAACTCGAGAAGCATACGGGTAATTGGAAATGTTATAGATATAAAAAGTCTTACAATTTTCTGTAGATTTTTTTGGTATAATAACAGATAATTTAAGTGCATATTTTAATATTCTAAATTATAGTTTTTAATATTTTTTTACAGCCATTGGGTTAACAATATGAATAAATCTTGTAGACATAAAATATCTTAGAATTACTAGTAGAATTTTTGAGTGTTTAAATTATTTTTATAAGGGCAGTATTAAGGGGGGCTTCAAATTTTGGGGCCCTATAACTCGGGAAGTATACGGGCGATTAGATTTAAACTGCGAGTGGATCCAAATGGGATGCCAAATAATATGTGTAGCAAATTTGGTGAGAATCGGTCTAGTACCTTCAGAGGAGTAGAGAAACAAATTTGGTCTTACGAGCGAGCGACGACTAACATATAAATTATACTCAGGGCGTCGAGATAATTATATATATAATATATATTTTTGGTTTCAGGGCGACAAGACAAACACTTTTGGCTAAGGAAATTTTTTGATCCGAGAATGCTACAGATACACGACCGAATGCTTAGCTTCTCCGGTACTTCGTACGGCGAGCTAAAAATATGCATACGGCACGATTTGCGAAATTATTTAAATAATGTTTTTATTACTAGATGTTACCGTTGCTAGACAAAGAGCGAGATATAAACAGCTGTATTTAAAATCATGTTAGAACGAATATTCAGTGTAACAGTGTACTTATAGTAAAATAACGGGGGGTACGTAGTAAATTAGAATTAGAACAATTAGTGCGCGTTCTTGAACAAATTAAGAAAGGCGGCGGTGGCGCCATGCGGCGAATAGCGCGGATATTAAACATAGCGCGACGCGCAACTTTAGTCGAAAACCGAATGCGGGCGCTAGTAGCTTGTAGGAGGCGGCGGAATTGTTCTTTTCCAGTACATTTTATTAACAACATTATTAACAGTGTCGTTAATTGCGAAAGCGTCTAAGAAACGCAGCAGCAGATATCTTAAATTTACGACTTGCTTATTGTGTTTTCTAAACATAAATTGCTGGGCCTGTCGCTCGGGCGGCAACTTGCTGAAAACTGCGCTAGAGCGCGGAAGTAATTACATTCTGAGCCGATAGGCGCGCGCGTTCACGTTACAGATACACGTCTAATGAGCCGTCGCCTGCTGATTACTTGCTTTACTTATATTAAAACAATCATTACTAAATTCATTATTAGACTGAAAATATTTTTAAAAAAAATGAGGAGTAGCCTGTACTCGACTTCCTATCCCAAACCCACTACGTATTTCTAGCAATATACGATAATATACGATCTGTATATTCACATGACTCGGCGCAAACAAATTCTTTCTTTCTCTCATACAACTTGTCATTTGAAACAACATAAAAATATGTCAGATGAAAAGCGACAGAGAACACATTCATTTGCCTTTCTTGTCAATTAAAACACAGTCGTAATTCTCAAAACGTTGTAACTATGTTTTATAACACATTCCATTCAGTAAAAATATTAATTTGTTGTTATTGACATAATATAAAAAAGATGGCTCCACCTTCATGTTAATATATTTAATTATTTCATATAAATATTAGATTCAGTTCATTTAAAAAACCTAGTAATTAATAACATATATAGAATATATAAATCTGTAACTATTACATTTGTAACTAATAAATATTGTAAATCGTGACTCGGCTAAGTTGTTATTTCCGGAAAAAATAAGAATATAGAAAATGTATGAGTTAATGAAGTATTGCAATTTACAAAAAATTGTATTCAAGAATTTGCTGCATCCTGAAATAACGTATATAATTATTTGAATAAAAGTTGTTGGCGGCGGAACGAAAGGTATATATTAGGTATGTTTAATTGTAATTTGTAATTGTGTTTTATGATGTGTGCAGTTGCTATTATAATAATGTGTGTATACAAATGCTCCTGGTGTGTTCGCGGCTCGCCTTTTTAACACTCTTTTATTTTTAACACACTCATTCATCTTTATGTATATATATATAAGTATATACTAATATCACTGTTAATATAATACATATATGCAATTCACATGGGTACTGAATTCTGGATTGTAATTAAAGATTTATAGAAAAATTAAAATTAATTACCGTAAACGTAAAGTACGAAAAGAACAGGTTTATTGACACTATATCAATGTATAGAATAATCGTTAGCAAAGTTTAACTAATTTTTCTTTCTTAAAGAAACGTATATTAATTGTATTGTAATTTAGAAAAATTTTAATTTCGTGATTTTTACGAAAATATAACCGTTTTCACAATTTGTGAATCGTTTCAGATTATTTACGAAATGATGTCTGTATGTCTGTATGTCTGTATGTCTGTATGTCTGTATGTCTGTATGTCTGTATGTCTGTATGTCTGTATGTCTGTATGTCTGTAT
This sequence comes from Leistus spinibarbis, assembly GCA_933228885.1. Lineage (NCBI taxonomy): Eukaryota > Metazoa > Arthropoda > Insecta > Coleoptera > Carabidae > Leistus > Leistus spinibarbis. The sequence continues at coordinate 1,369,171 of OW121794.1, read as the reverse complement.
GTCTGTATGTCTGTATGTCTGTATGTCTGTATGTCTGTATGTCTGTCTGTCTGTCTGTCTGTCTGCCTGTCTGTCTGTATGTCTGTCTGTATGTCTGTCTGTCTGTATGTATGTCTGTATGTATGTCGAATAAGCACATTTAAGATTTTCCGTAGCTGTTTTCTCGGAACTGGTACATTTTTTGAAGAAACAATTCAAATAAAATTTGTGCGAAATATTAATATGTATCATTATGGACATAACTATTTTTGTCATAAGTACAGCCGTTCTAGTGATATTGGAGAAAGGACAAAAAAATTCATCGAGTAAACATACAGTTTCGGTTTGAATATTCTTTTCAAGAATAGGAGATGCACAGTTAGACCATATACAAGTCTTAAGTTTGAAGTTTGACAATTTTAGATACGACAGTTACAGACATACACACACACACACACACACAGAGACAGGAGACAAAGATACAGACATTCGGAAAATAGTCACATTCGATTCAGGGGAATTCTAAACGTGTATATCCGTTGATATCTTGAATTCCAAATATTTCATGATTACAAGACTTACTTATTACTTCGTAAAATAAAGTAACAATGATTATAAACATTTGTTTAAAATCTCATTCTGAGAAAATTGACTATGGTTTATAAATCTAATAAATAATAATAATAATATTATCGCTTAAATCTCTTAATACTAATCAATAATCGAAGATATAATTCATAATACTTTATTATATGCATATTATAAATATTTTATATGCCCTCATTGTGTAAACAGAAGGAACCCCTTTAGCAAAAGCCTCCCTTGCTGCACGACACTCCCGCTAACCCCTCGCCCCCCTGCATCCCTTGGCAACGACAAACGACACATTCTAATCCTCGCTAAACTATATTACCGAGAGATCCGTCGCCAGGCGAATAAGCCAACACACACATCACAAGCAAGTAATCCCCAAAACAACAAACAAAAATCCACCAAATAATTTAATTAAAGTCCGTCCGGCAAGTCAAACTTTTTAATTTAGGGTGGGTGTCGCATCATCGCTTGATGTATCGTCCCAATCATAAACACATTTCGGATCGGCTTCCCGTTTGATCGGATTAGCGCAGGCGTCGTCTAAATGGACGTGTAATGGACGAGAGATTATTCGACCCTATAGACGCCTGGATTAGCGCCGCGACGCCCGCCGGCGACTCGCAACCAAAGGTTGCCATGATGGCGACTCGTGCCCATGTGTCTTGCTGTTGCTGCAGGTTGAGGACCGCTGCTTAAAGGGTGGTTCGGCCCCTAAGCGGCTTGTTGCAAATTTAACGCCGTTTTAACAAGTTTAGTTGTCTTGGTTTGGCGTATGTTTTGTCGGTTTAAATTGGGTTACAATGACTCATGACGCGTGGTATGTTTTTTAATTTCTGATTTAATCGACGCGCGGTCGTACGATATTTATTATTTTATAATGACATTTACTATTCGACAATCAGATTAATAGTTATTTATTGTGTTTCATTAAAAACTATTGAGTTATTTCGCTACGATAATTAATAAAACTTTCAACAAAAGTTATTAAAAAAAAAATTAATATCTTCGCTATTTATTAGATAAATTGGGGTGCCCATGCAACCATATAATGTACATATATCGAAAATAAATTTATACGAATTTACAAAACTCGAAACATAAAACAATATAATATGCATAATCAGAATAATACAAAATCCGAATGGACACTAGCATAATGCATTAATGTCGAAACGACAAAAACAGAATGTACAAAGGTAGAAATATTCATTTTCATAATGGACAAATTCATAAAGAACAAAAATCTAAAAAAAACCGAAGAAGCACGATAATTATAGTACCTATGTAAAATTATAATATTCATTTTTCGAATATACTTACATACGAATTTACAAATGTCGAAACCTATAAAATTATAAACTACATAATCAGAAACAACAGAATGCGAAACGACAAAAGCATAATGTGCATTCACATAATGGACAAAATCCTAAAATTAGTTCACATAATTGGCACGCTAGCGCTGCAACTACTAAATATTAGTTTAGCTTCTGCACACTAGGATGCGTACTGGAAAAACTAAGTGGCGGAGAATGTACATACATCCCTTCATCAAACACATCTTAGCATATTTAAAATTGACACAAGGAACCCCAATAATTAAGTTTAGCCGAAAGTTGTACTCGGCAACTTAGCCAACCCCCCTAGATCTGCGCACAACCCCTAAAATAAAAGAACCAAGTTCAGCCGAAACCTTGGCTAAATATTAAGATTAAAAAAATTAAATCGTTTATGAGGGGTAAGAACATCCCTTAGAGAATATCTGTTCAAAGGTAAGTGCGGTACAACAATGTATACTAAACCGGGCTCCAGGAACTCGAATTTACAACTTTCAACCCCCTACATCTGCGCCCTACCCCTAAAATAAAAGAACCAAGTTCAGCCGAAAGTTGTACTCGGCACCTTAGCTAAATATGAAGATTTAAAATATCTGGAGTGGCCTGCACTCAACTTTCTTTTACGTAGTTTTCAATAGATAGATATTAATATATAATGAAAATAACTGGATAATTATACTAATTTATAATGGATCTGAATTTGAAGTACTTATCGTATTCACTCTTAAACAGTCAAATTTCACAGTTAAACTCTGAAATTGTTAATTAATTATGTCAGCAAATATATAATATAAATTGATTCTATAATAATTTACCTGATACAATGTATTCTAATAAGAAATCAATATTTTAAATATTAATTCATACAGATAACTGTCAAAGGAATGCTTGTTTGTTCTCAATAAACAAGAAACAAATGATGTAACTCATGGTTGATTCGTTTTAAAAATAATAAAATTTGTCACAATTGTAGGTATCACCATGGCAACGTAAGTAAGATATTTGAGTTTTTTCGTAGCAGTTTTCTCATAACTGGTACAATTTATGAAGAAACTTTTCAAACAAAAATTGTGCGGAATAATAACATCTTTCATTATGAACATAACTATTTTTGCCATAAGTGCAGCCGTTTTAGTGTTACTGGAAATTGAACAAAAAATGCATAGAGTAAACATGCACTACTGATTAGAATATTCTTTTCAAAAATAGGAGGTGCACATCTAGACCGTATACAAATCTTAAGTTTGAAGATTCATAATTTTTCGCTCGACAGTTTTGGCCCTAGAGCGCTCACAGACACACACACACACAGACACACACACACACACACACACAGACACACACACACACACAGACACACAGACGTCATTCCGAAAATAGTCACATTCGATTCAGGGAAGGTCAAAACATGTATATCCGTTGAAATCTCGAGTTCGAAATTTTTCATGATTACAATACTTACTTATTACTCTGTAAAAGAAAGTAAAAATTAGTCACAATTGTAGGTATCACCATGGCAACGTAAATAAGATATTTGAGTTTTTTCGTAGCAGTTTTCTCATAACTGGTACAATTTATGAAGAAACTTTTCAAACAAAAGTTGTGCGAAATATTAATATCTTTCATTATGAACATAACTATTTTTGCCGTAAGTGTAGCCGTTCTAGTGATATTGGAGATAGAACAAAAAATGTATAGAGTAAACATGAACTACCGGTTTGAATATTCTTTTCAAAAATAGGAGGTGCACATCTAGACCGTATACAAGTCTTAAGTTTGAAGTTTCATAATTTTTCGTTCGACAGTTTTGGCCCTAGAGCGTTCACAGACACACACACACACACACACACACACACACACACACACACACACACACACACAGACGTCATGCCGAAAATAGTCACATTCAATTCAGGGAAGGTCAAAACATGTATATCCGTTGAAATCTCGAGTTCGAAATTTTTTATGATTACAATACTTACTTATTACTCTGTAAAAGAAAGTAAAAATTAAATCGTTTATGAGAGGTAAGAGCATCCCTTAGAGAATATCTGTTCAAAGGTAAGTGCGGTACATCAATGTATACTAAACCGGGCTCCAGGAACTCGAATTTTCAACTTTCAACCCCCTACATCTGCGCCCTACCCCTAAAATAAAAGAACTAAGTTCAGCCGAAAGTTGTACTGTAAAATTTAAATCGTTTATAAGAGGTATTGTATTTGACTTCTTATATTTACAACAATTTTTCAAATTGTTAAGCAAAAGGCCAAGAATATTAATTTAGAAAAATATTTTTGAAATCAGTAACAATGTCATTATTATTTTTTATATATTATCTTATTAGATTTCCTTTGTATTTTAACATTTTAATCATACTTTTACCATAGGTATTCTACATTGAAAATCGTATTGGCCATATTTTACGTGCAACTTTTAAGGTGTAATTTGTCGGGTAAGTAGGGCGTAGATCTAGGGGATTGAAGGTGGTATATTCAAGTTCCTTGAGCCCGTCATTAGCTCGTCGTACGATAGTACTAGAGAGCTATAGTGTTTGGGCGTGGGGCTGTAACAAACTCAGATCAAAAATGTTCTTAATAAAAGGTTCTGAATCCAAAAATATATGTAACTCATACACTTGGATGTATGTATCTCGTTCGCTCGCGCGTTCCCTCAGTCGCTCGTCAGATCTGATTGTGTGACCGCTATTATAACAACAGTGGTTAAAAAACAGTTAACGTTATTAAAAAAAAAAAAAAAAATTAAAGCATCCACTGACTAGATAATAATGCTTGTTAGTGTTAGGTCTATTTCGTTTAGTCGGGTTAAGATGGATTTCTCCGTTTAGCCATAGTTAAGGTGACCAATGTACTGTACTGGTTTTACCAGTACAGTACTGTTTTCTTGGTCATTAGTCCTGGTTAGTAGTACAATGTCACCAGTTCACAAAATGTATTGTTTTAGGGACAGAAATTTAAAAATTATTAGTTTATCAAAATATTGATGAATCAATTTTTGAAAACAAATCTTGAATCATATTTCCTACTTTTAGTATTAATTTACCAGTCGGTTCTCAACACCGGATCTAGGCAATACTAATACACATGTTTCTTTATTACTAATTGATCCCGAGATTCCAATTAATATGTACTAATACATCCATATCAAATATTTGTATTTTTTTTCAGAAATTACTTTTATAATCTATAATATAAATAATAGGAATACATTTTATTGCATTCTTTCATTTAAAGACGAAAAGTAGATAAACCTGAACATTTCCCGCAATATCTTTTCAACTTATATTCTACGGCAGCGACTATTTGACTATTACTCAATCATAATACCCTATATAAACTATTTAATTGGTTCATCTTCATATTTAGCAATTAATGGAATACAACATTTTATTGTTGCAATCATCCGAACTTAATCAATTTAAATTTGAATATAATTCTCCTTAATATCTTTTTTCTTGGTTTTGGTCTTATAATTTGTATGAAATAATTTAAATAAACAAGCATAAATGACAGGCACTAATGCCATTAGCTCGCCTTATTATCTATTCAGTGGATTAGTTTTTTTTTTTTTATATTGAAAACAGCTACTTAACTACTGAGATTATTAGGAAATCTAATAAGATAATATATAAAAAATAATAATGACATTGTTACTGATTTCAAAAATATTTTTCTAAATTAATATTCTTGGCCTTTTGCTTAACAATTTGAAAAATTGTTGTAAATATAAGAAGTCAAATACAATACCTCTTATAAACGATTTAATTTTTTAAATCTTCATATTTAGCTAAGGTGCCGAGTACAACTTTCGGCTGAACTTGGTTCTTTTATTTTAGGGGTAGGGCGCAGATGTAGGGGGTTGAAAGTTGTAAATTCGAGTTCCTGGAGCCCGGTTTAGTATACATTGTTGTACCGCACTTACCTTTGAACAGATATTCTCTAAGGGATGTTCTTACCCCTCATAAACGATTTAATTTTTTTAATCTTAATATTTAGCCAAGGTTTCGGCTGAACTTGGTTCTTTTATTTTAGGGGTTGTGCGCAGATCTAGGGGGGTTGGCTAAGTTGCCGAGTACAACTTTCGGCTAAACTTAATTATTGGGGTTCCTTGTGTCAATTTTAAATATGCTAAGATGTGTTTGATGAAGGGATGTATGTACATTCTCCGCCACTTAGTTTTTCCAGTACGCATCCTAGTGTGCAGAAGCTAAACTAATATTTAGTAGTTGCAGCGCTAGCGTGCCAATTATGTGAACTAATTTTAGGATTTTGTCCATTATGTGAATGCACATTATGCTTTTGTCGTTTCGCATTCTGTTGTTTCTGATTATGTAGTTTATAATTTTATAGGTTTCGACATTTGTAAATTCGTATGTAAGTATATTCGAAAAATGAATATTATAATTTTACATAGGTACTATAATTATCGTGCTTCTTCGGTTTTTTTTAGATTTTTGTTCTTTATGAATTTGTCCATTATGAAAATGAATATTTCTACCTTTGTACATTCTGTTTTTGTCGTTTCGACATTAATGCATTATGCTAGTGTCCATTCGGATTTTGTATTATTCTGATTATGCATATTATATTGTTTTATGTTTCGAGTTTTGTAAATTCGTATAAATTTATTTTCGATATATGTACATTATATGGTTGCATGCATTCCCGATAAATTGTAGGAGTAAACCTTTACTTCCGGTTAAGATATTGTTTACAAAAACAGGCTCTAGACCGTTCACACACAGACACACAGAAAGACGTCATTCCGAAAATAATCACATTCCATTCAAGGATGGTTAAAACGTATATTTCCGATCAAATTGTCAATTTCGAACATTTTCATTCTTACAATATTTTCCTTTAGACTTCGTCCAAGATTTTGTCAAAAAATTGTATTAATAAAATATTAAACGCAGTAAAAGAAAAATACTTAATAATAAATAACTGTACTTTTAGAAAAATTGTGAAATTAAAAATCAACTATATTAAATATATTGAATGACTTGTGTTTTAAATTATTCATAATAAACTGGAGTGACCTTCACTCGACTTTATTGCTTAATTTAGCTTCACATTGTTTCTAGAATTGCAACAATGTTAATTATGTATTACAACTAGGAGAACGTAAATGTAACAAGTCTATTTTAAAAAGCGATTTTTCAGTAAATGGTACACTTTTTGAAAAAAAATGTATGGATAAAAGTTGCTGGAAATTTTAATATCTTTAACTTTTATGAAAATGTTTTTTCTCTAACTCATGCCGTTTTTGAGATATTGAATATATAGGTAGAGTAAACAATTACTTGCGGTTACGGTATTATTTTTAAAAATAAAAAATTCTTTCCGGACCCTAAACAGGCCTTAAAATTTTTAAATTTTATAATTAATTGTTTTTGTTATTGAGACAGACACAAACACACACACATACATCATTTCGAAAATAGTCAAAATCGTTTCATGGATAGTCAAAATATAATATTTCCTTATATACATTCGTATATTAAAGTATAATAAAGGATACGTTTCCATGGCAACCATAAATGTATTTAATCAGTTTTGCTAAGAAAGAATTAGAATACTTTGTACAAATATAATTATGTAATCGAACATTCTATAAAAATGACAAAATCTCAGCCAATTACAGAATATCCCGTTGTCATAAACCATCGTATTTTACAAGTTCCACTATTTATAATATAAATAATAATGACACGTTTTACAAGTCGGGAATTGAATGAAATAAATATTACATTTAAATACGGATTTTATTATCTGTGTAATATTCCGAGTTGAAGTAATAATTGCGCCGCGATTCAACTAATAATAATTAAGATGGGGCGGTGCGGCTCGCGGCTCGCGGCCCGCGGCCCGCGGCCCGTTACTACATACCAACAAACACGCATTTAAATATACAATAATTAACTCGTAGCTATTAGAAAGTCACAAATTAATTCTAATTTATGAACAAATCGATGTTGACGTCCGACTTTCATTTCTCAACATATCGCGAGCCACAGTATTAATACCAAATATGGTAATTTCAAATAAGAACAAATACTATAAATAATCTGTTCCAGATATTCAGAATAAATACTATTTCAATTATCTAGTGATTATAATTTATTTTATATTGGCATAGTGATTTAAGACCAGACGCCAGTCTGGTGCTCAATTTATGAACTCATTTAATTTGGTGTCACCATTTTTGTGTTTATTTGATAAATGGTTTTGTTAGAAAAATATATTAATGATTGGTAAACATAAATCTAATAGTGATGGTAAAAATATGTATATATATTCTTTGTATTATTTAGTTTTATAAAAATATACATTATTATTATTATTATGGAGAATGAACTGTATATGATATGGGTATATAATTATCAAATCGCAAAGGCATTCTGCGGGATTTATGGAGGTTCTATTGTAGAAATTCAGTTGTCATCTTCAGATGTGTGCGTATATTTCTGCGAAAAGCAACATCATTTATATAAACAGAAATATTTCGAGATTCAGGTGAAAAGCCACAGGTGTTTTGGAAGGACAGGCCACAGTATCAAATGCCCGCCCGCCCGCACGCCCGTCTGATCTGATGCGTGAGTGATAAATTATGGGAAAAATGGAATCCCACTTTGGCAGACAAAGCGACGACCAGCGATTTTGGGCGTGTGAATTTTTCGTTACTTTTATCGGCTGAACAGGCCACATTATTTTATTATGCGACCGCTTTCTTGCACCATTGTGTCTTTCAAAATGGATTTGTTTTGTGGTCAGCCAAAAAGATGCAGACAATAATTGATTGTCTTTCGTCCCGCTTTTGTCAACTTTGTTATGATTTACCATTATTTATGGATATGTCACTATTTATAACGTAATGGAATCGGAATTTTAATGTACGAGTTATTATTAATATTTTGTGGTATATTTATATAATTTAGAACTAAAATGAAATCGTGTAAAAATGATTTAATATCCAGTTGAATGATTCTATTAAATTTAAAATATTCCGTAATGATAGTTTGCTTTTGTGCTCCCTAAAGACATTAATGTTTTTCTTTTTCTTTTTTTGGTTGATTAATGGGAAATTTGCAAATAGGTTCGGATACCTGGACACATCCTAGATCGTAGATAAATAGTTTTAAATGAAACCCAACTTGAAATTCCAGGAAAACCCTAAAAACCATAAAGCTCCGCCTAGACATTGTGGCGGCCGACATACCACACATATTTTATGATTAATTATTTTATTTCTTTCTCATCCGAAATATACTTAAATTATTACGCATAAAAAACTACTAACAGGCACCAAAATCTGCAGCTCGAATTAGTAATAGGAAACATTTTATTAACCATTGCATTTTAATGAAATAAAATTAATCATGAAAATTGATATTGATTGATTATAACTAAATATTAAAATGTATAGATCCAGGCACTAATGCCTGTAGCTTGCACTATAATTTAATAAGTGATTTTTATTTATCTATAGAAATCATTTTATAAACTACTGATGTTTATATAAAGAAATCCTAGTAATGACCACTGAATATTAAAGAGATAACATGAAAATAGACATTAATGACAATTGTTTTTTGATTGCAACAATAGTTAGTTTATTATTGCAATCGCTAAAGCCAAAATTATTATTTTTAATAATTTCTTCTGGCGTTTGAATTAATAGTTTTGAAAAAACGTTGCAATCGTATACTTAATTGAATTCATTTTGATATAATAAATAAACAGAACTTACTTATTACTACGTAAATAAAAAATAAAAACGTATATGTACATTTTAAATTAATAAATAATTATTTTATGCCCAATGATCTTATGTTTTTATATAATCATTCCGTGTACTGTAAAATAAAAGTAAATGTGTTTCGATTGGTTTATTTTTCCTAGTTTAAAACCTAATTAAGAATCACTTTTAATTACATCCAATTTTATGCCCAATGGTTATTTTATATTTACATAACCAGACATATTGATTTTATTTCACAACAATAGTAGAATTAATTTAAACTAAAATAAAACAATATTTAATTAAATGGAACTAAAAGATAGTTGTTTTGTTGATATGTTCCAGGAATTACATATCTATATTTGACCAAAACTAATATATTTGTATTGTATCCAGTGTGATAAAATGTGTGTTTATCAAATGATATAAATAACATAATATAATTTTTTTGTGTGCAGTGTATAATATTTGTATATATCACAGTAGGACTTGTCATGTCTTCCCAGAAAGAGACAAACGATTTTCGGCCAACAATGGGCGACGAAAAGAAAGAAATTGTCCCATGGGCATCATGGGCAAGGTGCATTAATAATAACAGACACGTCCTCCTCGAAAAGAAAAGAATTACACAAATATCGACTCACTTGATTTTATATTAAGAATGATAAATTATGAACCCTACACCATTTTTTTCCCGTATTCCACTCCAAAACAGTGGCGTACATGACAAACTAAAATATGAGGCTTCCCTTTGTCATATATAGTACGAATAATTTGCTTCTTCGGTACGTACTTTTTAATTGCTAAATTATATAAAATATTATACAGTTTTATCAAAGCTAGAAATTATTATTACGTAATGATGAATTTACAGCGACAAATACAAAACTACTAAGAGTGTAGGGTGTTTCAGGTAGACATGTTTACAACACGCACACACACACACACACACGCAATAACACAGCAATGGCATCATACAATATAATCCACCTGTCTGCCAGTTCTTTTGTCCGGGGAAAACAAATGAACCACAGTGAAAAAGGACAAATCGGACGACATCAGAGTGCCAAGTGTGACGTCACGGCACACGCACCCTGCGACACGATTGTGTCACACCACCACAAATAAACAATATGCACACGTGTAACTATGGCTCCACCCACCTACCAACGGGAAACAATGGAAACACAAATTAATATGGGGTGAATATATGAGTTCGCGTGACTCGTCTATATCACTTTTACTTCCTTTATTGCCGTGATAAAATGCGTAGCCTTCTTTGTTGCTTTAAGGTGGAATTATGAATATTTTTATTATATGGAAGTTGTTTACAAATGTAATAAAATTATACTAATTTGTATTTGTATCACACAGAACGAATAATTATACTTGAATTCCGAAAATGCACATGTTCATTAAAATAAATATGTTTCGATTGGTTTATTTGTACTTGTTTAAAACCTAATTAAGAATCACTTCTAATTACGTCCAATAATTCATGTGTGTCCATTTCAAAATAATTATTCATGAAATTATCAAGATGAGATTAAAAACTAAATGAGAAAATAAAATAATAAAATCGAATCACACGGACAGACAAACAAACAAACAAAAATGATAAAAGCAAATGTGATTGATGCATGTCTTATGGTAGCAGACATGTGCCCATCAGTAACGACTGACAAGGAGCGAAAAAAATTCAATGGTAAAAACAAGGAAGGCAGCAGGGTGTGGCTAGTGCTAGACTTTGATTCATGGTGTCATTCCATGGTTCCGGTGGTTTTAATAGCACTAGCATCTCTGCACCACGTTGCCCTATATACGTACACTATAATTGTCCATGGCCATTGTCAGCTCACACGCCGTATCAACACATCTCCGCTATTATTACGAGTGTGGCTATCGGCTTTTCCCATTGATACACTGACACCCGCTTCACTCAGACACGGATATAAATATGAAATAAATCTTACGTTCAAATAAGCGTAACTAACAGTTGGCTCAACAAAAAGAAATAAATCCATTGAATGATCACGATCAATATTTATAATTGTAGCATATCAAATTTTCTTACTATATTTCCGAAGATGTTGATAAAACTACACATTTAAATGATTCAGGAATTAAATAATAAATATGTTCTAGCCAGCACATACACATATACACTATCGTAGAAATACATTTAAATAAAAAACATTTTTATAATTACTGTTGTCATTAAAGAAGAAAACTTATTATATATATATATATAAAAAACTAGCTTAGGTACAAGGTACCTATGCCTTCTGTTCGCTGTCGCGATCAGCGAACTTCCTCCGCCTACTACATGCTTGGTATAATATTAAAAATGAAAAATAATTGTTCTTAATTATTATAGAGTACGTGTACACAATTTAAAAAATTACATTATATATATATAAATAATCTTTTGTAGTTCTTTTCAAACACTAAAATAAACAAGATTTGGTACGCGTAAAACGCACCAATGCGTAGAGCTCGCCTTTCGGTAAGATATGCGTTGCGAGCAGTGCCCTTTTGGTATTCACAATTTGAAAAAATGTTATAAATATAAAAAGTCTTACAATATTTTTGTAGATTATATTAATAATAAAATGTTTAGTGTATATTTTAAAATACAAAATTATAATATTTAATAATTTTTTATGGCGTTTGGGTTAACAATATGAAGAAATCTTGTAGATATAACTTATCTTAGAATTTATAGTAGAATCATTAGGTGTTTTAATTATTTTTATAAAGACAGTATTAAGGGGTGCTCCAAATTTTGGGGCCCTATAACTCTGGAAATATACGGGCGATTGAATTTAAACTGCGAACGGATTTAAATGGGATGCCAAGTAATATGTGTACCAATTTTGGTGTGAATCACTCTGGTACCTTCATAGAAATAGAGGGCACAAATTTGGTCTTACGAGCGAGCGACGACTAACATCCAAGTATATGGAGTTATATATATTTTTGAATTCAGGGTGACGAGACACACTTTTTTTTTAAGGAATTCTTTTGATATATATATATATATATATATATATATATATATATATATATATATATGTAATTGGCAATCATCTGATAGTTTCATTATCCAATGTAAAGAACAAGATAGAATCTCATAGTGAGGGGGAAACTGTAACCACAATGAGCTGAACATAATTATGTCAGCGCACTATCAACAGATGATTATCGGTCCTTGAGTGCCCTCTTATGCTAACGAATCTTATTCAAACGGACGGAAAATTCGAATAGCCAGACAAATTGACTCATTATTCTGTTATATTGCTGCGATTCAATCATCTAACTTCATTCTTAATTAACAAGAAAGGAAAATTCCTGAATTACGCATCAGTCTATGAAAACACAACAAAAACCAAAAAAAAATACTTGACTTTCTTGTCCCTATTACTATCCATAATAATGCTTTATTTTGTTTTAAATTCACCCTATAATCGCTATGAAACAAAATCAATTTGTATTATTAATATAATTATTTTTAAAAGCGATGTTTCAGTAAATGGTAATTTTTCTTTTAAATATGTTTTAAGTAATTAGAGAAAACGTGGTTTTTATATAAATATTAAACATATTTATATATCTTACAACTGAATCGTAAGAGTCACGTTTCCAAACTTCCCGACGGCAGTATAAATTCATTAAAGCGTGACTAACTTAATTAAATATATGAATATATTTGTAATTGTGGTAAACGAAGTGTATTCAAATAACACAAGTGTTTGGGAGACAGCCCCCTCCGTCCCCCCCGTCGCCCTCCGCCCTTGGGTTAACCGCCCCCTGTTGGCGTCAATGGCGCCCTTATCTGACCGGCCGATCTGCCTCCAGATATATATTTCAAAAATATCATACACAGATGCACAAAAGGAATAAACGGTTTGTCATATTTTTTACGGTTTTCATTTTTCAACCTGAGCGGATCGCGTCATTCATTCTCTTTTATATACATTTCGTTTCGTTTCGTTTCTTTTTGTTCGCTTATTTATTTCGTTTTCGGTTATTTTTTGTTGTTGTTCCTCTGTGATTTCGATTGTGCCTTGAATAATTTTGAATAATTTTATCACGAATTTATTACGTTGTGCTGGATATATTACTACGTCACCGATAAATCACATTTTACACTTATTCTTGTTTTTCTTTCCCCTTTATTGTTTCTTATTTTTATTTCCACTTGTAACCTATGTAGAACATTTACGATTATTCCCTAAATCGATGATTATTTAACTATTTATTTAATATAAATTTCATACTTTCTTGGACATAATCTAAAAGGAAGGTTTATATTAATTAAAATAATTTGAAATCAAGATAAGTAATAAACTTCCCTGAATCGTACTCAAATTATTATATATTTGACAACGAATTTCACAAATAGATTGACATGATTAAATATTATTTGGATAAGGTAAATATTAACGAAATAATCTATATTTTATATTGACAAGATTTGGTACGCGTAAAACGCACCAACGCGTAGAGCTCGCCTTTAGGTAAGATATACGTTGCGAGCAGCAGTTTTTAATTAATTCTGGCGCGTTAAATAAGATTCAAGTAAAACAGTAATAAGTGTAACTTGACCTAACCTAACCCAACTATAATTACAATATATCTTTATGCCAAGAAAGTAGAAACAATCTCGTTTCGTATACGTCATATCCAAGTTTGCTGGATGATTATATTGTGTAGCAAGTCTATAATAGGTTATATAGTAAGTAAATGATATGAACATGAGTGTTATGGACACATATTATGGTAGTAGCTGTGTGATGTAGAGATGTGATGTCCGTGTCCCTCCGTCAAGTGACTGACTGGGACAGCCTGGGACGCTGTCACGTTCACCTGACATCGTATTATAATGACAATGCACCCCCTGATTGGGGGCGGAGCACCCGGAACGCCCCCAAACCGTTCCACTCTCCTGAGCCCTATAACAACATTTCATTACTACGTGCATCAGATATGCAACTTAGCTATTACAGACACACTCATACATTAAGCACAAAGCGATTTTAGGTGAACTTAATTCATAGAATTTAAGTGGCATTAGCGAATGCTTCACTGGAATTATTTAATTTATTATTAGGTTCGTGCGAAATAATTGCGTTATTTTCTTAACATAAATATAGGTAAATATAGACTAGCATAGGTTCAGGCACCAATGCCTTTGGCTTATCATACGCTGAGTTTATTAATTAATTAATAAATATTAACATTTTAAAGGAATACATTTGTACTAAATAACTAAATAAATTAATACGTGTTTTATAATATTTAATCTGAGTCCTAGAATCTTTATGGTTGTTCAAAAATACAAATTTTATATTTATATGTTCAAAGTTATTTTAAATTGTATTGAGTGTTCCATCGTTTTATTAAATCGTATAAAATAAGCGAGTGTTTCCTGGAAAGAATTCAAGAGTTTCTGGGCGTGTATCCAGTGTCAACATAACTATGAAATTATTGGCTTTTATTTGTGGACTACCTGTCCAATACCTGCTGGTATCTGTTTCTAGAAACGACACATATATATCATTCCAAAATGACACTAAACTCTACTTGGACAAAACTATTTGTTTAGGTTAAAAATTCTTGGATATTTTAAATAACATAAACCTCAATATATATATATAGTCATTTTGTAAATTGCTATTTCAAATTACAGATTCTAATTTGTGTCGTATGATAGTACAAGGCAGCTATAATGTTTGGATGTGTGTCTGTAACATACTAGAACAAAAAAAAAATTGTTTTAAAAAAATATTCTTGTCTAAATTCAAAAATATATATCTTATACTTGGATGTTTGTATCTCGCTCGCTGGGTTTGTCACTCGGCTGGATTGCGATTGCATATTATTTGAAGGTATCGGGTTAATTTAACGAAATTTGGTATATAAATAATTTGTGATATAGCCCAAAAGTTGATGCCCAAAAAATTCATAAATATTTTGTTTCTGAAAATTGTGTAGCAAAAGCAATAAAAAAAATAATATTTTAGAAATTTAAATTATTCATATTGATTATCACATAAATTATAAAACAAAATTATATATATAACGTTTTTCAAATTGTGCACCAGAAAAAATAATTATAATTAATAATATTGATATTTAATATATAATAACTCGTAGAATTAAACGGTAGCATTAAAAGACTGGCTATTGTTGCAATCAATTAATAACAATCGTTATTAATGTTAATTATAATGTTATCTCTTCTAAATTCTGTAGTTACAATTAGGTTTTCTTCATTTAATGAATAATGTTTTCTTTATACATAACAAAATTTAAAATATAATACGGCGAGCTGAACGCATTGCTGCCTGTAAGTATGCTTAGTAACTATCCTTGATAATTCTAACATAATCCAAGTATCATGTGTACAAATATGTTTCGTGGGCCTAACAATAATTTAAATTTAATACACAACAATTAAAATAATTGTTTTATTGAATATATATATATATATATATTTGAATGTTCACAATATTCTTATGTGCATACTTCACAAATTGAATAATTCGTGTAGGAAATATAAATATAGCAATAAAATATCGAATATTCTGAAGCCATTATGACGAATGTTGGCTTCCCAAATAGTATTAGGGGTGGCACAGATATACGTGTAGATAAGATTCAGCACAAAGTGATCCAAACACTAAGTTCGGCGCACACAAAAGGTACAAATGGCAGATTAGATCTACGGTGCTTTCAAAGTCACAGATTCTTATTATTATAACAACGTTTGCAGCCGTTCTGTTCAGTTCGGTTCTCGTACACAATTTAGATAACAGATCTCTCAACACAAAAAAGGCGAAATATTAAATAAATACCTTTGATACTTAACAACCGAACAATCCTAATATAAAACTGTCCAACACACTAACAAGATCTAAATAGGATCTATATCTTGTGACAAAAATGGATTTAGATGTTTAATCAGTCATCCGAATATGTTTCCATTTATAGATTTACATCTAGAACATTTTTTATCGAACTCTAAAATTATGTCTGAATATTTAATTCGTTACACTATGATAGATATGGACATAGAATAAATAATCGCAATTATTTTGATTGATTTGACTATATAACTCGCAAAATTGAATTTGGCAAAACGATTTATGTAATAACAAAGCTCGTACTGTTAGTACTACTGTGCCAACACCGGCAACCAATCGGTAACATCACTAGTGTGATACTTTATTTGTTCTAAAATCGGTTTCAGGGGTGTCAGCTAATTAGAAAGATGGATGGGTTCAGAGTGGGCTGTATTTTGTGTAGGATATGGGCACATGGTGCCCACGGGTTATCACTGTTATACTTGGATGGTTCATAAAATGGATCGTAATTCGAGTTTAGTCGAAAATGACTCACCACACCAAATAGAACAAACAAAAAAACAATCATTGATATAAATGGAGCTGGAAATTTATTGTTAATCAAACAGACATACAACGAAGTAAGCAAGCAACCCCTCTTGGCCAATATTAACCTCGAGAATAAATTGATAAATATCGAACGTCACCGGAAACAACGAGGCCATACGTCACAGCAACCCCAACGAGCGACACTGCGCTGTGATGATGAAAAAAAAAAGAACTAACGCGTTCTATAAATATAATAAATTGTTCAATTTCTTGCGTTGCGTTGCGTCGGCCGCACCGATGGAGTACGTTCGCGAACCGGCGACGAGGACGTGTCGCTTATATGATGTCCGGAGTGTTGGGGGCGGCCAGGATAACAATGGCCCCCCGCGACGCGACAACAATGCGTGCCGAGAACATCTGCTTGGAGCGCGAGGGGGCCACGGCCACGCTGATCGCACGCACATGCGGACTAAAACACTTCCTCTTGCGCCGTGCAGACGCACCTTTAGCCACACGTCTAACACTATTATTACGCATTATTATTGCTGATGCAACGCATTATTTCAGTTACAAGGCGCTTTATCTTGCGGATGGTCAGTGCTTCGTTTAACAATACACGTTCATTCCTTTGTTTTGCTATTGATTGTAAAATATATATGCTAAGGCATTTTTATTTTCTTATTAGAAATAGATTTATTGGTACAGAATGTACTATAAGCGCGATACATTTTCTTAGCTCGCCGTATGAAGTACCAAAGAAGCAGGTTCTCTCTCGAATAAAAAAATTTCCTTAACAAAAAGTGTTTGTCTCGTCGCCCTGAATCCAAAAATATATATAACTTATATACTTGGATGTTAGTCGTCGCTCGCTCGTAACACCAAATTTGTGCCCTCTACTCCTCTGAAGGTACCGCACCGATTCACACCAAATTTACTACACATATTATTTAACAACCTATTTGAATCCGTCCCCAGTTTAAACCCAATCGCCCGTATACTTCTTGAGTTATAGGGCCCCAAAATTTAGAGCCCTCCTTAATACTGCCCTTATAAAAATAATTGAAACACTCAAAAATTCTACTAATAATTCTAAGATATTTTATATCTACAAGATTTTTTCATATTGTTAATCCAAAGCCCGAAAAAAAATTATTAAATATTATAATTTAAATTATGCACTACAATTTTTTTTTAACAAAATATATATCAAAAAATTGTAAGACTTCTTATATCTATAACATTAATTCAAATTGTTAACCAAAAGGCGCTGTTTGCATCGCATATATTACTCATAAGGCGAGCTGGACGTAAAGGTGCGTTGTACCTAAGCATGTTTTAATTTTAAAAATGCCTAATTCCTGTAGAATAGTGCGTTCTTTGTAAAATTAATAAACATTATTTAATACATATATATATATATATATATATATATATATATATATATATATATATATATATATATATATATATATACTGTAGGGCGAGCCGGAGACATTGGTGTTTGTTAATAATTGTTGTACCTAAGCTATTAAAACATACAATATAGCGAACGAAAACAACAAATAACATTTATGCCGGAAACAGTCGAGCTGAGCCGATGGTGTTCAATTTGTGTATGTATCGCGCGCATGCGTCTTTTGAACATAAATGTAGAATAGTTGAATCTTTATTTACTAATTTGTTGAAATATACCATTGTTATTGTAGATTAAAAATAGTGAATTTGTTTTATATTCATATTATTTGGTTCAAAACTTAATATTTCACAAGGAATTAGTAATTGACTGTTTGGCAATTAAAATATCATCGTTTCAGCTGTATGAATTAGCAATTAAAACATGATTTAAAAAGCAGTCGAATCTATAATCCGTATTTCAATAAATTACCCGTATAAATTAAGTGAAGTAAACCTAAATAACAGTTATAAATTAAGCGAACAATTCCAGTTTGACGAGACAAGTCTGTCTGGACGCAAATAATTGCCACAAGCGCAAATTGTACAAACGCGTCCTTGGGGACGACACATCAATTTCTCATCCAGACTAATTACGCATCCAGAGGCTATCTCTCTCACTCTCTGTCCAGTGACCACCATATTTAGTAACATTCTCGACGCAGAGCACACAAATTCAAAACGTACAAACAAATAAATAAATAAATGAAATGCTTCAAAAAGAAAAAAAAAAAAAAGTATACGCGGTACGGCGAGAGAGTTATACATTCTCCAGTCGACAAGATACAAATTAGCCAGTGAGCTGCGCGGTGGGAGCGTAAAGGACATGTCGATTGGTGCGCCTTAGGGCAGGTAACTGTATCGAGTGTTGTGATTGGCTGCATTTGAAGCAGCGGGGGCATTGTCTTAACTATGTGCCACCATGTTTGGAAGCCACGCACGACACGCGATCCAATGTTGCCAGCTCGACATAACCCCCTGTACAACTCGCTTAATTGCTTCAACAATTAATTAATAAAGAGCACTAAGTGAAACATTGCAAATTGAAATCGATTTCCACAATGTTGCATAACTATAATTCAATGATTATTAAGTAAGCGTTAGGCGAAACAACACCATAGAAATCAAGCTTAAACCGGTTAAGTCTTGCCTAAAATGTTATATAACCAGCGGACAATTCGCTAATTCTAAAAACCGTGATTACGTAATATAAACACATTTTGGAAACAAGCCGCAGCAGAATGCAAACATACTCTGAAGGTACCAGAGCGATTTGTACCAAATTTGCTACACCTATTTTATGGCATCCCATTTGAACCCATTCGCAATTTAAATCCAATCGCTCGTATACTTCCCGAGTTATAGGGCTCCAAAAGTTAGAGCCCCCCTTAATACTGCCCTTATACAAATAACTAAAACACCTAAACATTCTATTAATAATTCTAAGATATTTTATATCTTCAAGATTCTTTCATATTGTTAACCCAAAAGCAGTAAAAAAATAATAAAAATTATAATTTTCAATTTTAAATTATGCTCTAAATTTGGAGCCTAAATAATACTGCCTTTATAAAAATAATTTGAAGCCGCTGACAGTTTTAATCCAATCACCCGTATACTTTCTGATTATAGGGTCCAAAATTTGGTACCCCCCTTAATACTGCCCTTATAAGAATAATTAAAAAACACAAAAACTCTACTAAAAATTTTAAGATATTTTATATCTACAAGATTTTTTCATATTATTAACTCAAAACCCGAAAAAAATTATTAAATATTATAATTTTAAAATATGCATTTTTCTATCTATTTTATCAAAGTTATCTACAAACAATTGTAAAACATTTTATTTCTATAATATTTTTTTAAATTCTTATCCAAAAGGCTATAATAATTAACAATATTCAGTACATATAACGCACCGATGCGTCTAGCTCGCCTTCAGGTAAGATATGCGATGCGATTCAATTTTATTAAAAAGACTTTTTATATCTATAACAATTTGTCAAATTGTTAACACCAAAAGGCCATAATAAATAAAAACCACTGCTCGCATATAACATATATTACTTATAAGGCGAGCTGGACGCACAGGTGCGTGGTACCTAAGCTTGTTTATTTTTTTATTAAGCAATAAACCAAATATATGTATATATTTAATTAGTGGACATAAAATAATTCAAAACACAACAATAAAAACAGTTCTATTAAAAATCTTAAATTACTAATTAATTTTAATTATTTAGACATAAAAGTCATAATATTTTTATAATTTTTTGTGGTATTAAGAGTGTCTCCATATTTAAAGTCTCATTACACTTAAAAAATAATGATTTAAAAAACGACACGTGAGCAAATTGAGTACTCATTATATATATGTACCAAATTTGGTTTAAATTGGCTCAGTACCTTCTAAGATTCGGCTACAAATGTAAAACTTACAAATTACGAATGACCAATCAACAATCCATTAAGAAAAAAAAAAAAGAATAATAATAATATCGGAATTATAATTTATTAAAGAAATCAATTGGTGTATAAAATTGGGGAAACCAAAAAATTATACTTTTCTAATTATGACTGCAGTGGCAAAATAACATAATATAATTAAATAATATATTAAGTGCAATTGCCTAAATCGTACCAGTACAATTATTGAAACTATTTAGTGAATTAACGGACGATTTACATTAACAAAATTGGAGAAAATCTTGTATGAATAATAATACACAATGAAGTATTTTTTAACTGCTATGATTTTAAATTGTTTTTGTTTAAAATAAATAAAAGTTAAAGATATATGGCAACGTTGGTTGAAGTCGGTTCGGTTAGATGGCTGAACATACACGTTTGGAGTGACGTGCTGGTATCTCGGCAATGTTAATTGGTGTTTTGGTGGCATTTATGGTATGCCCGGTTTGTGATTGTGCTATGATTAAACAAGATCTATTAACACCAATCCTCAGACGGACTTTCATTTGACTGATTGAACAATTCATTCATTATTATTATTGCTACATATGCTACTTTTGCTTTTTAATATTCCTAATACCTACATTTAATTGCTAATTCTGCTGTATGTCTTGTATTATTGTAATTACAGTATTTCTATATTAATTATATTTGAAAGTTTCTGCTTTATTCTAATTCAATATACACGTATTTAATAATTAATTACAAAGTTTATATTTCTTACGAAACAAATATTTAATAAGCAGGCACCAAGCCTAGTTACGGAAATAGTCGAGTATAGCCGAATGTGTTCTATTATTCCATGTAGCGCGCGCATGCGTCTTTATGCATATAGAACCAAATAAGCTAACTACACTGGCAAAAAGAAATATTATTTTGCTTGATTAAATATGTTTTGAACAGGGTCATAACAGGGTTATAAAAAAAATTAACTGTAGTTAGATATGTTTAGTGGTAGACACACATATTATATTTAGAAAATAAATAATATTTAAACTAGAATTATAAATAGGGGGCCGGTGACGATGCGACACCCCATCGGGCACCCCACTGCTATCCCAACATAAATTTTAATATTTTATTTACATTTGCTTATCTGTGTGAAGTCATGAATATACTTATTTGTTTTGTTTTATTTATTTATTTTTTTGGTATCGGAAAAAAAATTATCTTTACTTTCTTAATAAGAAGATATATAATTATATATATGTTCATGCTACACTGTAAAAAGTATTTGTAAATTTAATTAACTTTAAAATCATTTTATTAATTTTGGAAACATATTTTAATTATACCAAAAAACAGCAAAAATGCTTTGTAATACATTAAAAGTTATATAAATTAATACAGATATTTTACAGTGTAGTTTCCATAGTTACGAAATATTTTACGTGAATTTATAGCAGTTTTTTTTTAAGTAAGTCGTAGTGCTGGCCACAACAGATATGTGCCAGGTCATCAAGACCCAGAAACATTTGAAAAATGTGAATCATTTGTTTTAACTCGTCAACGATCTACTAATTTAAAGGGATGAATTTGAGGTTATGAATTAATGATCGTATAAATTATTATACTATTAATTATGTGAATGACTCGCTGGAATTTCAAACTTAATAAGTTGAAGTCATTTATCTGTCGATATTGAATGGTTCTCGTTCTTGTTCTCTGAACCACTTTTTAGCTCGTCGTAAAGTATATACAAAAGAGCTATAGTGTTCGATCGCATATTTTGAAAAAACTCGGAATAAAACATTTATTAACTCGCCGTACGAAATTTACCGAAGAAGCTAAAGCAGTCGTGTGTCTGTAGCATTCTAGGATTTAAAAAAGAAATCATAAAAAAAAGTGTTTGTCTCGTCACCCTGAATCCAAAAATATATATTTATATGTAACTTATATACTTGGATGTTAGTCGTCGCTCGCTCGTAAGACCAAATTTGTGCCCTCTATTCCTCTGAAGGTACCGGAGCGATTTACACCAAATTTGCTACATATAGTATTTAGTATCCTGTTTGAATCCGCTTGCAGTTTAAATCGAATCGCTCGTTTACTTTCCGAGTTATAGGGCCCCAAAGTTTAGAGCCCACCTTAATTCTGCCCTTATTAAAATAATTAAAACACCCAAAAATTCTATTAATAATTCTAAGATATTTTATATCTACAAGATTTTTTTATATTGTTAACGCAAAGGCCATAAAAAAAATGTTAAATATTATAATTTTAAATTTTAAAATATACATCAAAATAATCTAGAAAAAATTGTAACAATCTCTTCTTTTTCTTTTCCCATCATCTTTCATCTTACAAACTGCAGCCCCTTGTATTATATGAAACACACACACACACACACAGAATGTATATAGATCTCGTGGTGAAATTCGCCTAATAAATAACATACGTTTGAAGTGGCTGTTTGTAAGTTTTGTTGTTGTTGTTTTTTTTTTTTTGGTTGTTTCACGGAGCCGTGCCGTGCCGTGCCGTGGCGGGAGTATATTGGAGCGTGGCCTACTCCGATTTATTATAATAATATTTATTTATTGGATTAATTCCCGTAACATATGGTCGCTCCGAAGTTTATAAATTACGAAAATGGTGCGAGGGGCGGGCTGGGGCGGTGTGGGGCGGCGATCGCATGCTATATTTGGATTTGTTTTTAGAAAATAACTCTAGATGGTGGTGGCCACGTGAATTTATTGTGGAGACCCCATACCGGCGCAGCCCTCTCGATTTTCTTTCCTAAATCTTTTTTATATTTTCTGTGCTTGGTCGTTATTTTGTTTTATTGGAAATTCTTGTTGTTGTTGTAATACAAGAAAATTACATACATTTTATGTTTTATGTTAGAAGTTTTCTTTTTAGTAATTATCTAAATGATCTATGGGTGCTACGAAATATTACGAACATATATATTTATATAATTTTCGGTCTAAACTCAGAACCTGTTATTCAACTCAATAGTATACTTGATTACAATATTTCCAATTGAGATTGGAATTTCTTAGTTAGTTGTCTAGGAATTTAATCATAAAAAGAATAAATAGAAATTAATTTATAAGAATAATTATGCCATTCAAAGATATTGAAAATATGTTATTTTATCTTTTATAGTTTTACTTCTAAAGCGTTCACACACACACACACACACACACACACAGGCATAAGTCCGTAAATAGTTTTGATTAAGGGATATTCAAAAAGTGTATTTCAGCTAAAGCCTCGTTTTCATTGTTACTTTATTATATAAATTCGTATAAGGCTCCATTCATAGCGAGCCAATTAATAATTAAAATTACAAAATGCAATGCAAGCGTTCACAGTAACAAAATCTATAATTAATTCGTTAATTTTGTTGTGAATACAAACATTGTTACTGAATTATTAGTTATAATTTATAATTATATTTGCTAATTGGCTCGCTGTGAAGATTAAGAACATAAATATCAATTACTAATAAGTTGATTGATCTAGAGGCATTTTTTATCGCTATAATAATAATAATATAAATTTTAATAAAATTCAATATTCGATTCTTATATAATCAAGATTGTATATAATAGTTTTCTTGATTAAACAAAATTAGGTTCAGGCACCTATGCCTTCAGCTCGTTTTATAGAAAATATATGTGGCTCCGCCCGCCCACACCGCGCTTGTGCATTGAATTATAAATTAAGAAATAATTGTGAAATAATAATTTGATAAAATGTTATAGATATAAAAAGTGTTACAATTTTTTGTAGAATTTTTCTTATAGTCAATAAACAAGCTTAGGTACAACGCACCTATGCGTCAAGCTCGCCTTATAACTAATATATGCGATGCGAGTACCGGTTTTTAATTATTATGGCCTTTTGGTTAACTTTAAATATATATTCAGTCTTGTATTATCGAAATTATATAAATGTACCTACAAGGCAGCGTGAATGCGAAAATTAAATGGTACGTTTATAATGTATTAAGTGAGTGTTTGCAGAACATATTAAAACGCATAAACCGAGCACAAAGATCGCATATAATAGACAAATTTTGATCGATTTTATAGTCGGATGAGCGAGAGCGAGAGCGACTGGGCCATAGCGGATAGCGCAGGGTGATTGAGTGCTTCTTGATTTTGAAAAGGGTTGACGTATAATATAATACAAGTAATCGCATCTCTGTCCCTCTAGCATACAGCCGTCCTTCTTTTACGCATTGCTCTTATGTAAAGGCAGACAAAACAGACAAGAATACAGAATGGACGAATGAACGAACGAACGAACGAACGAACGAACAATAAAGAATGTTTTCATATAACTTTGAACTGTAATCGTTTGTAGGTATACAATGAACGATATAAAATACAAATTAGGCAACTTTTGTTACAGCAAATCTTAATTTGATCAACAGTTATTTTCTTATTTATTAGATCATAATACACACACACACACGCCATTCAGAATTAATGGCTAAAAAGAAAACTATTTCGCCACTTTCAGCGTACTTAAATTACTTCAGACTTATTCGCTAAGTAGAGTATTGTCATAAAATAATACAGTTTTGCTCCTGTAACTATCGTATTCCCCTGATATTGAGGAGAATTCCCCCCTATAAATTCGCTGTACGATGAGCTAGAGAGATTAACGCTTACCCGTAAAAAAATAACAAAAATATTCAAAATCAATTTAGGAATGCTAAAATGTTATTTTTCTTCTTTTATTATTTTAATTTTGTATTAATTATAGAGCAAATATAAGTTGTTCTCGTAAAAACTAATTAATTATATATTCGCTTAGAACAATGATAGGTTAATTGGTACTAATTGAGTTTTTTGTGCCAATAAAAATAAACAATATTTATTAAAAAAAGTAAAACTGTACGCCACTGTTCACACAATTTAGTTTTTTACCTGAATTGACGTGGTATAGGAAGAGCTGTCAAAAATTTGCCAGTCATTGATTTGGAAAATTTTCGATTTGCTACGAACAATGAGACCAACTTGAAAAAAAGAACACGAAATTTTCATTTTTCGCTGACAGCTTTCGCTAAAGTCAATCATACAGAAACATACATTTTTTGGACAAGATATTTCAGGGTTTGCGAAAACATTTTCTCTTATTTTATAATTGCTAAATTTTTAACAAAATATTTTAAATTGAAAAAATGAATCCGGAGAAAAATATATAATCATGAAGATTTTTAAAATCGAAATTTTAATACGGAAATACACGTTTTAACCATAACTAAATCGATACTGACTATTTTCGGAATAACTTCTATGTGTGTGTGTGTGTCTGTACTGTTAAAGGCAAAATTAAAAACTCTCATTTTTGGAAAAAATATTTTTAACGGAAGTAAAAATTTACTCTTGCTACACATGTATCTCGAAAACCTCATGAGTTACAGAAAAACTGATTCTTATAAAAGTTGAAGATATTAAAATTTCTAGTAACTTTTGTTTGAAAATATTTTCTAAAAAAGGGACCATTTACTAAAAAATCGCCTATAAAAATCGTTGTTTATTATTTAAGTAACACGTAACGTATTTACGTGTTTGTTATCGCAGGGTGATTTTGAAACAATATAAAGCATTATTATTTATCCAGGATAAGAAAGTCGAGTAAGGGCCACCCTTTGTACTAGATATGTCTTGTGTTGAGCGTATCAAAGAGTCGTTAACAAATGACACGTCAGCGTTGTGACGTCGCAACATGGCCGCCCATAGCGAGCACGAATCCACTTTGTCATGCGAAAAGTAATTTAAAATTCAATAATTCAAAATGATTTTTTGGGTGTTCAGTCCTAACATTCTTTGTGCACAACTCTGCTTATGTCTATCTACAATATAAAACACAGTGGACCAGACAAATATTCTTATTCTTTTATAAATCACGCGTAAAAACAAACATATTTCCAATTTCTTACACATTTTCTTATTTTAAGAGTTAGTTTTAAAAGTAACTTACGGTATGATTCCAGAAGCGAAATGAAATTAAAATGATTTTATTCTATAACAATAAAAAAACATATTTAAAAAATTTAAATGATATATAATATTTATCTGCAATAACCAATACGCTTGAAACATATTCTTAATCGATCTATTTGTGTAAATCGTTGGAAAATGACATATACTTAATTCTATTTTGTTTCTGTCCAAATATTTTCAGGCCTAGTTCAATCGATTTAATACAAAAAGCAGCAACATAAAAAAGATATTTACGATTTTCCGTAGCAGTTTTCTCGTAATTCGTAAATTTATTAAAGAAACTTTTCAAACAAAAGTTGTGCAAAATATTATTATCTGTCATTATGAACAGAACTATTTTTGCCATAAGTGCAGCCGTTCTAGTGATATTGGAGATAGAACAATTTCTTAAACATATTATGCATATATAAAATATTTAAGATTTTCCGTAGCAGTTTTCTCGTAACTGGTACATTTTTTAAAGAAACTTTTCAAACAAAAGTTGTGCGAAATATTAATATCTTTCATTATGTACATAACTATTTTTGCCATAATTGCAATCGTTCTAGTGATATTGGAGATATAACAAAGAATGCATAAAGTAAACATGTACTTTCGTTTAGAATATTCTTTTCAAAAATAGGAGATGCACATGTAGACCATATACAAGTCTTTAGCTTGAAGTTTCACAATTTGCCAAAAGTTGCCAAAATGTTGAATATAGTATAGTGTATGTGAATGATATATGTTGGGAATGATCGCGCAGTATATATATGTATAATTTGGGCGACTGTAGACTGACTGTAGTGCAGCAAGATTAATGGCTGCATCGATCTGATTCGATAAACTAATGAACTATTGTGTTTTAAATAACTCACTCTTCTTGATGCTTCGATCTGCTCTGTTGTGCCCATCCGTCCGTCCATCCAACAAACCATGGACACTATACTACATGTTGTGTGCTATTATTATTCTATTCCCTCTATTATTTGTTGGTTTGGAGCATCAATCGCTCTGTTGTTGAGGTTTCTTTTATTGCGCACGCGCACTACACTCCTTTGTTGGCAATTGTTTGGTAGAATCGTGCGTATAAAACGTCCGTTTTTTAGTTCTGGTTAATCGCTTCTCAACTATGTACAAAAGCTTAAAGTATTCTGAAGGTACCTGCATTTTTGGGGGTCCAATTATTGGGGCCATATAACTCGGGAAGTATACAGGCGATTGGATTTAAACTGTAGCAAATTTGGTGAAAATCGCTTCGGTACCTTCAGAGGATTAGAGGGCACAAGTTTTTGAATGCAGGGTGACGAACACATTTGGTTAATACCACAGAACACGACCGATTCCTTTAGCTCTTCTGTACTTCGTACAGCAATCTAAAAATATACTGAGGGAGCGTTAATTCCCTTTCCGATAGCAACTGAATAAAAAGGAAGTAAAAAGGGCCTCGAAATAATAATAAATGAATTGATAGTATTCCATCAATAATGTACATGTGATCGAAACAATGCAACATGAAACGTGTTACATTATAACAACAACAGCAACAAGAAGAAGACGAAGAAGAAGAAGAAGAAGAGAAAGAAGAAGAAGAGGAGGAGGAAGGAGTGCGAGAGGTAATCGTCATATAAAGCAGCTGTCCCCACGTCCGTTTCAATTCATCAATCAGTGATTTGGTTGTGGTCGGAGGAGTTGTAGTCGCGCGCCTGACCAGCCCGAAGATCTATATATCACTGCCCGCCGGATCCATCAATCATCGGATCGAAACATTCATCAATAACGATCAGGTGCGACGGACAGAGACAGACAGAGCCAGTGCGAGAGGTCCTAATAACATCGGAATAGGTAATTGGATTGTGGTTGCTGGTGAATCTTCGTCGTCTGGACGGACGGAGGATCGCACCGACCCGACCCGACCCGCGCCCGCCACAGCCGTTACATTGTTACACAATGGATATTATATGGAAAGGCCATTATTGTTGAGGCAAGGGTATTCAAGATATACGTTGATAACATATTGCTCAGTTCACTCGCTTCAATGCTTCACATGCACTATTATCATTATTATTATTATTATTATTACAGACGTTAGTGTTATACTTTTGGTGTTATGCGCATGCGTAGTATTGGTGTTTATGCTTTTATAATACATTTGTGGCAAATTGTAGTAATAAATACAAACTTGATGATGATTTTTTAAATGTCGTCCAATTTGATATATATCATTTTTATCGATCCTGAATCACGCTAAAGACAAGCTCGCCGTATGTATGTATGTACACTGTAAACAAGAGTTGTAAATTTACAAGATATTCAATGTAAAATTACTGTTAAATAACAAAATTATAAAGAATTATAGTATATATATATATATATTTCTTTGTTTTATTCTCTTGATTCTATAAAGATTTGTTGCTGCGCCTAATATGTTATTTCTTGTTAATTTAAATGAAATTAAAGTAATCTTAAATGTGAATATTGTAAAGAATGAGTAATGCAACGAGCAACGAACAATGATGGTTACAGGTAGAACGCGATTACAACACCTGTCTTCTTTTTGCGTAGGAGTGAACGAACGAACGAACGAACGAACATGTGCAAATGTTGTGAACACATGAGTAATTCATAAGACAAATAATATAGCAACGTCAGCGATAACACTCTTTATATTTTTTCTAGAATAATTAAATTATGTTTATAGCGCAATGGTAATTTTATCAACTACCCTACACTTATATCTTCACTTTTATTATTGCTTCATTTGCATACTTATTTATTCAACAAAAATATACGTCTTTTAAAACAATCTTGACAACTAACACTGTTACAACTGAATTCATTGTTAAAAGAAACTCTAACTTTTATATTGTTACTTTCTTAAACAAAGTCTAATTATACATATATATATATATATATATATATATATATATATATATATATATATATATATATATATATATTATGTAACAATGGAGCGCAAAGAAATACTATTGTATTAGTGCCATTTGATTGTTTGCCAAAAGTAAAACGTCATAACATTATTTTCCGCTATAAACGTTTTATACTCGTTACGACCTTTTTCTATATAATTATTTATTGCTCAGTGAAAATATAACCACTTGATTCATGACATATTAATTTTTTAACGCCATTTTTAGCTTAATGTTCCTTTACCTGTCATTGCTACGAATAATATCTCAATTTATCACATTTGTAAGACATAAATCTTGCTATACTTTTGTTACAGTATAAATGTCATTCCATTAAACAAACAGGAGTCACAATGGGCACCAAATGCCCATATCATATACAGAATACACATTAATTATAACATAAATGCATATATTTAAAGTAAACATTGTCAAATAATTGTTTAATTTTGTTTTAAAATCAAAATCTAGTAAAGGTTGAAGCTGAATTCACAGAAATTAATTAGAAATTAAGATTATAAATTACAAATTAATTCGGTAGCATTCACAGCAACTAACAGTGGAATTCTGAGTCAATCAATAAATCTATAGAAAATTCTATAAATGATTGACAACGTTACAACAGTTTTATGAATTTAAAAAATAATTATATTATTGATTTTACGTAATAAACTGAACAAAATGGATTTATCTACAAAATTTTCTGCAAAATATAATTATTTTGAAACTATACGCGGTTTAAAATTTATAGAATATCCTTATAGACTTATAGATTAGCTCAGAATTCTACAATAAATGTGAACAATTATAAATACTTTTCTTTTTGTAATATAACTGTATTATATTTTAAATTAATTCTACTATTGCAACCATATAATATTAATACTAGAGAAACGTATAAATATTATTTAACTATTTCAGGGAGCAAGCAGCACGAACGCCACTGCTTTAGCGTCGTTGCGTCAACGCAACTTGCCGTAGTATTGTACCTTAACACGCAGGAGAACACACACACACACACAGACACACACACAGAGGGACGCGCTTGTCATGTCCTGTATGGTGGTGCAGGGCAGGGTGGGCGCCTGGTGAAAATGAGACAGAGAATCCTGTAGGACATGACGACGCTGTATCAGGACGATGTGGTGTGCGTGTGTGTGTGTCCCCGCATAGTACATTGTCGCGGTCTCCATGACGACAGATCACAGCAGGGGGCGGGGCAATCGATATACACCCCCCGGGCCCGAGCGTCGCGCTGTGGACGCCGCCGTCACCGACACCGCACTCCCGAAAGCGCCTCACACACACACAAGACACGATCACTGCATTGTAATTGCCAAAGGTTCATTTGATCCGGTTCACTCTCATATACAACGGATTATTACGTCTAATGCCCGATTGGGTAACGGCGGTTCAAACAATCTTCATTTTCAGAGAAAAAATTGAAAAGGTTAAAAAGGAATAGATTTATAAATTGTTCTGTTCAATAAAAATAAAAATTGCTAATGTCCTTGAAAGTGAAATATTTGAATCCCCGGTTAGTTAAGTCTAGTATATGATGTTTTAAATCAGCCGTTTATTGAACCATAGTTTACTTATTGGATCAATCAGTTACCTTAAAAGTTTATAGATTAATTTGAATAGAGCATTTCTACCTCAAATAGTAATTGTTTTTCTAATAGATATATTATTATTTAAATGTATGTATGAGTGTATCCGGATCGCTATTTTTATATGTTGTATCCATGGTTAATACAATTACAATATTACTTTACGTAGCAACTTATTTATAAAATTGTCTTATAATAATTATAACGTTATCGATTATCAAAATTTTAAACAAAATCAAACAGATATTTGTTTGAGTATGTATGAGTGTATCCGGAACGCTATTAGTATATGTTGTATCCATGGTTACTACATTTACAATATTACATCACGTATAAAATGGTTTTATAATAATTATAACGTGATCGAATATCAAAATTTGAAACAAAATTAAACAGAAATCTGTTTGAGTTTGTATGAGTGTATCCGGTACGCAATTTTAATATGTTGTATCCATGGTTACTACATTTACAATACTACTTCATGTAGTAGCTTATTTACAAAATGGTTTTATAATAATTATAACGTTATCGAATATCAAAATATGAAACATAATGTAACAGATATTTAATTATAATGTATGTATTGTAGCGTTCCGGATAGAAAGCTAGATAGATCTAAGTATTTATATTATTAATGTATTCTGTTTATGATACGGGCACCCGGGGCCCACAAATTAACCTACATAAGTATCAAGCATTTATGGAAACAGTTTAACTCTTTTACGAATGTATTTAATTATATTGATTGAAATATTTAACGGAATTACACGTTTTAACCACATCTGAATCAAATCTGACTATTTTTAAACCAATGTGTTTATGTGTGAACGCTCTACCGTCAATTAAGTTGAACCTAAAAGATTTGTATGGAAAATATATCTTTGAAAAGATTATTTAATCCAAAAGTAACAGTTTACTCAATATTTCGTAAACGGTTTGAGTTAGAGAAAAAATGTATTCTATAAAAGTAAAAGATATTAAAATTTCTAGCAACTTTTATTTCAAAATTTCTTTTGAAAAATGTACCATTTACTAATAAATCGCATTTGCAAATAGACAAATTACGTTTACGTTTTTCTAATTTAAAACAATATATATATATATCGATATAGTGAATGTATAAGAAAGTCGAGTGAAGGCCACACCGGTTCTGTGTTATTACGAAGGCATTAGCAATATCAAATAAATATAAAAATACAAACTTAAACATAAATAATCGTTGCCAACTTCGTCAAATCCAAAACCTCACTAAATCGAAACAACATCTTGTTAAGTGTGTATAATATTTATGTGAGTCGCGTTTGCTTGAGTAAACAAACAAACCGGCAGTTTTCTAATATAAATAATGAACTATAAACGAGTCACTTACCAGCTCAAACTTGCTATAGGTGCACGATTGAACTGAACTCACTGTATGTACTGTCTATAAATACAGCATCAGGAAAGTTTCGGTTGGCTTCAAATACGGCCGGCCAAATGACGTGTGTTTTAATCATAACAGCAGTCTCCAACAAACATCGGCCACAGATATGTCTGCTTTGTATCTGTCTGTCTGTCTGTCTGTTCGATGGCCTGCCACTTCTTTTAAATTTAACCTAATTTTGTTTATTTTGCTTAGAAAGTGAGGAATTTTCGGTTTCGCTGGATTTCTTGCACGTGCCTTACTATTTTTAGTTCATTTGAAACCGTTTATATATTACTACAGTATTCGGTATATATGGTTTCAAATATTTTAAAGCCTGTAAATTTCGCAACAATTGATTGCAACTATTCCAACATTTGTCGAAAACAAAGTCAAGTAACAATTAATAATAATTTACGGGTTTTAAATTTAACATTTCAAAAAGAATTTAAAACGGTCTTAATTTATTTAGGAATTTAAATCCCTTTTAATAATGAGGACTTTAGACTTTGAAATTGAAATCATTTTAAATTAAAGGCGTCGGTACCAAAAAGGCATTAAGCCATCAACATTTATAATAGTTAAAAAGGCTGAATAGTTTCAAATTAAATTTCAAATTAAAAGTTACATACATAATTTCTAATTTATTATTATAAAATAGACTTTAATTCCTTTTGATTATTGATTTATAATACAAAATTACATACAAGGCTAATTATTGTCAAAAAGGCTTCAATTCCTTTTGAATTATAAAAAATTTGTAATTCACGTTACTTCTTATTTACCAAACGAATTAAAAACTCAATTAAAACTGTTAAAATGTAATTTTTTGGCTTCAATTCCTTTTGAATTATAAATTATTTGTAATTCACGTTACTGCTTATTTACCAACTGAACTAAATACTCAATTAAAACTGTAAAAACGTAATTTTCTGGCGGAGGTGCCCCATCTAAATTAGATATTTATAAAATTTAAGTGTAAAATACAAAAACTGGTGCAAGCACCAGTGCTCCCACCGAGCCCAATTATCGTAAATACAATACTAAAAGCGATAGCAATTGCTATAGTAAAAATTGTTTATTGCAATCATAATTTTTTTTTTTTTGAACTTCAGGTACCCAATCGTTAAAAACATTATAAATATAAAATGTCTTATAATTTTTAGAAGATTTTTTTGATATAATAAAAAGAAAAAGTTTTTTTTAATATTTATTATTTATTTATAGCCCCTGGGCTCATAATTTCAAAAAACTTTGTTGATATAAAATATCTTAGATTATTTAATAAAAAAATCTAATTTCTTTAAAATTTGATTAAGGGCAGTATTTAGGGGGGCTCTAAATTTTGGGGCCCTATTACTCTAGACCTGTACTGAAGATTGGATATAAAATGTGAGGGCAACTTCATGGGCGTAGAAATTATATATATATATATATATATATATATATATATATATATATATATATATATATAAATATATGTATATCAAAAACGCAAATAATAACACTTCAGGATTTCGTGTAAGGCAGCTAATCTCCGGATCGACCAAACACAGAGACTTGGGACGGCAAAGCGCGGGTAAGGCTATTTGGTACATTTCCAATTTATGAATATTTAATTCGTTGAATAAAGCAACGTGAAACACACTATGGTGTGAAATTGAAGTTAGACGAAGACACCGCATATAAAATAAATAACAAGGAAAATAGAGTTATTAAAATAGTTCGTTTTAATATTAGCAGGTGAGATACACGCGCACGCTGCCAGAATACTTGAATATTTTTAAGCCAACAATTTGTTAAACATAATTCGGTTAATTTATCTAATTTTAGATTATATTTATCTAATATTCCTGCACCGGAAATACTATTCAACATTTAAATGCATTACTAATTGAGACTGATATATACTTAATTTAATATGCGTATACAAAATGATTACATTTTTATTTTGTGCACGTTTTGGCTATAGATAATATTTCTTTTTTACACATTGCATAAAAAATCATGCAATTATTTTCTGTTGTAAAGCAGGTGTCTCATGATGTATTCATTAGGTTTCAGGATATACATGTCAAACGACGACAAATTGTTGTACTCACTTCCGGCGATTTGTACATCGTTAGTAAATCCGTCGTAAAAATAATATATAAATATTCAGATATATTTTATTTGATTACTATATTACTAGGTTAACACGTGGGCACGTTGTGCCCATTGCATATCAGCCCAATCTTCATCAAAATCATAATAATGCAATTATAAATAATATTAATAATAATATTCTGTCAAATGTAATTTTAATATTGCAGTACTATGCGCCCAAATCATATACAGTTCATTCTTCATCCAAATAATAATAATGTAAATTTTAATTAATTTTGATATTCGACGCAACGTTTATTACGAAACAATTTTGTAAATTAAGTAACCGAAGACAGTGATTACTATATCCGGTAGCAAGTACCAACTTGAAGACAAAATTATTATTCTACCAGACTGAAATTAATCGTGCCTTTTCCGTATTATCATAATTCTGTTTAGTTTAACAATCAATCAAGAATATTATCATTTTATCTCTTAAAAATCACTGATTATAAATAAACCTACTATTTCTCACAATGTACACGTAATATATATTAAACTTCGGTACTGCTTCTATTTTTGTATTCACTATTCACAAACAATAAATTTATTATTTGAATATTACGATGCCAGATATTTACATTTTGTTCACAATAATTGGTTTTCAACATATCTCCGAAATGGCATGAGTTACAGAAAATGTATATCTAATAAAAGTTAAAGATATTAAAATTTCTTGTAACTTTTGTTTAAAAAGTATATTTGAAAAACGTACCATAATTTGAATAAATTATTTTGAAAATAGTTATTTAATATTTACATTTCCCTATACTTATATTATTAAATTGGTATTGTTCACAATAATTGGTTTTCCCAATATCTCCCAAATGGCATAAGTTACACAAAAAGTACATATTATAAAATTTGAAGATATTTAAATTTCCAGTTTTTTTTTTTTTTTTTTTAAAGTATTTTCGAAATACGTACCATTTATTGAATAATTCACTTTGAAAATGGTTATTTAATATTTACGTTTCCCTATAGTTACATTTTGTTCACAATAATTGGTTTTCTACATATCTCCGAAATGGCATGAGTTATTGAAAAAATATATCTTACAAAAGTTGAATAAATTAAAATTTCCAGTAACTTTTGATTACAAAAATGTTTTCGAAATATGTACCATTTATTGAATAATTCACTTTGAAAATGGTTATTTAATATTTACGTTTCCCTATAGTTACATTACATATTGATTTTGTTCCATAGCAATTGTGGGGTGAATTTGAAACAAAATATAGTATTATACATAGAGATAGTGAAAGTCGAGTAGCTTTAGCTATATAATATAATTTCTCAAAAAAGAAAAACTTTATCTACAGCTCGATTGGACATAAATTTTCCACATAAATGTAATAATTGCTGTTGTATTTACACTTAAAGTTATTAATAAACAGTGAAGTAGATATTCTGATGAAGTTGATTATGTGGTTGTACACGTACACATGTATTGTCTATACACACATACACACGTACAGACACACACATATACAGAGTGATGTGATGTTAGTGTAAAGTCAAGTGTCCTTACAGCATGTTGTCGGCATTGTGCCAGCGGTAATGGGCTGGGTGGTTCCGGGGCCGGAGTCGCTGGAGCCGGAGCCGAAGCTGTCCGATGCACACATCATGTACTTACCCCTGCAATGCTCCCTCCCTGCCCGGCCACGTGTCACCGCCACGTGTAGCACACAGCAAATACACACCAGCTTACTACACTCACTATCCCTATATATATATATATATATATATATATAGTTCAATATATATATATTTAAAATGCACGCATGATTTCACTATATCATATATTATTAGATGAGTTGTCTCTTCAATAAATAGGATAGTCAATATTTATTTTAGGGTTATAACTTGCATGAATTAAATATATATATATATATATATATATATATATATATGATACTGACAATCATTGATTTTAAGAGGAATCCCTGAACGCAGTAGCGTAAAACAAAAATCATCGTTGCGCTCTTGACGTTTTCTGTCCCTCAATTAAAATATATTCGTTCCAAAAACATATATGTCGTTTAAGTATGAACTATTGCACCACTGTACAGGCGCAATTTTACAAAATCTATATATTTTACGTATAGAAATAAATGAAACATTTACCAATAAAAATGGATGATTTTCATACAAGGTTTATTATGAATTGAAAAACGATATTCACAATTAACGGCTGTACAAGCCTAGATTGAACGTTTAACTTGCAATTATTAACAGAAATGAATACTATAAATACATTTTATAGTAATATTTCGAAAAATTGTACTCGCATTTTTAAGCAAACTGTACATTTGTAAACACTGCGGAACAGACGCAAGCATTTCAATATCTGGTTTTTATGTATTTTATGATTGGCTATATTTATGCTACTGTTTTGTTGTTGCAGTAGTGGTATATGTGTGTAGTATTATGTTATTTTTAAAATGTGTAATAGCTGAGAAAGTGTCAATGCAAATGTAGAATAATAATAAAAAAGACAAGAATATAATCGTGCTGGTATGTTTGTATTAAAAGACCGAAAAATAAATGCACAAGCGACAAGAATTCGCATTGGTATTTTTGGTCTGCACACGTGGACATAACACCTCTATAGCGCATACAAGAAGAATACGAAGAAGAGGCTTTAAGTTGTATAGAGTCATCGTCAACAGTTCATGAGTGCAGTATCAGCGGCGGGCATCTCCTGGTGGACGATTGTATGGTAATGCGACATACCGTTCCAGAGGAGAGGAGACTCTGGCCCCAGGTCATTTGGTCACCCGATGTCGTGTCGTGTCGTGTCGTGTCATGTCCGCCGTAAAACTTATAATCCCGTTTCTTTACCACTTCTGCAATCTCATCATTTCACCATCGATTTATTTATAGTATATAGGTGTGCGCGTCTCGGTAATGGCTCCTCCGACGTAGACTGCTTATTACTACGTATTTTGGCGCATATTACAATGTAAAATTGAGATGTTGGGTCCGTCGTCTTTGTACGTCCGTTGCTGTGCCATCATATGTTTCAGTTTCTCCCCTGACTTACGCTATACGGTTTCTTTGTGTGATTTGAGTGTGGCACGAGCACGAGCACTGGCACGAGCACGAGTACGAGCAGTGCGTGTCGGTGACGTATGAATATGAGATGGCGGGTGTATGTATGTATGTATGTGCGTGAGAAATTGCTTTATATGTTTCGGAAGGAAGATCGAGGAGGGCTGAATGCATACTATGACTGCCTTTATGACGCAATACTACTTTACGCATCGTTAAGGCATCAGGCACCCTCATACCACTGCCGCCCTTGTGTTACTGTCTATACTTCATACTTTACCACCCCCAACGATATATGCCAAAGAAATATTTATATTTTCAGCAAATATAATTATATACATATATATATATATATATATATATATATATATATATATATATATATATATATATATATATATATATATATATATAAATATACGTCTTTTATAATTAAAATAAACAGAATCAAAAAATGAGGTGGGATGCTTAAAAGTTTATTTTTTCAGTCGAATTTCGTAAAATTCTTTTAAGAATATATTCTAGACATATTAAACTATCAAAAACAAAAACAAAATATTTCACAATGTGAACACCCCCTTAACCTATT
Source organism: Leistus spinibarbis (assembly GCA_933228885.1). Classification (NCBI taxonomy): domain Eukaryota; kingdom Metazoa; phylum Arthropoda; class Insecta; order Coleoptera; family Carabidae; genus Leistus; species Leistus spinibarbis. The sequence goes on along the minus strand of OW121794.1, from coordinate 1,330,510 downwards.
TACATTTATAGGTATAAGTATAAGTAAGTCGAGTAATTGCCACTCCAGCTTCTTTGTTTTTCTTTTCCCCTCGATGCAGTGATTGGGTACGCATTATTTACTGTATGTAGTCTGTAATTATTAAACGTCAATTCCGCGTTGTCTGTTTCTGACGACACACACATTTTATATTACAAATAGGGGATACTTTATGGCTCATCAACTTTTGTAGTTAGTGAATACTGTATATATACATACAGGCTTATAATAAACGTTATCAGTTTAACAATCTTCCGATATTGCTCGATACCCTACAATGGCCTACATTTAGTAAATTACTTAATTGTTATTGTAATTTTACTTTAGAACTGATGTATTTTTAACTGTGTAAATATACAGGCAAAAATGTATAAAACAAAGTATACGCGTAATAATAATAAAATGGGCATCAGTCAGGGATGATTCTGAGAGTCAGAAACGCGTGAAATGTGTATTGAATGCATGAACCAGAAAACGCGTATGTTTTCTAAATAGGGAGGGTTACAGACAGACAGACACCCTTGATTTGGCGATGTGAACGTGGTGGTGCTGGTGACAACGCGTGTGGACACACTTGATTCCGAGTCATTACCCGCCGTTGTTCAGGGGCGCCACTGCGGTCAAATGTCGTAAAATATCATCATCGCTATCAAGGGGTGACATTCACATTGTCTATACTGTTGTTTCATTCGACTACACCCAAGGGCACTACTTCAATTTTGTATTTGATTCCTATTACATGAAATTCACTTATATATTTATTTAATAAACATTGTTAAACTGATAAAACATTAAATATTTCGTATTTCACTATATCCTAAATTATTACAAGCAGAGGTACAGACCCCAATGCTTTCTGTACGCTGAACGGCGTATAATCATTAAATAAATATTTATGTAAAACATATTTGTATATATAGTCACTGTTTTTTAAATTGAATTTAAAATTGAATCATTATAATATGTTAAAATATTGCACAATATATTGTGCACCAAGCATGCCACCAGGCAAACAGTCCACCTCGGAGCCAACGAGGATATAGTCATCGATTTCTTTTAATCAAGAAAACTGTTCTACAATCTTGAATAGAAGTCATAGAATATCAAAATATACATTATAATGTCGATGACAAATGTACTGTATATAAAATGGGCACATAGTACCCACTAGTGATTCAAGATACTATCACATATTAGTATTTAACTTATATAATAAGTGACTAAGTCTTAATTACGAAATTAGAATGTCATAATTGCAAATAAACGAAGTAGGAAATTGCTGATTAACAGCAATAAATAAATCAGTTCCGCTTGAGCCAAACTGGACAAACAACGTGAATTTCGTTACTGCGAGAACAAGAACAAGAAGAAGAAGAACATGAAGAAGATGGTCGCACGTGTGCATACATATAGTAGTATAGACACATATGTTCACAAGCCAAGGCCAACTGTACAAACCAGAGGCAGAGGCCGGAGCAACGAAACCAAAGGCAATATTTATGCAGTATTGTTTGTCAATCTGTCAACTGTGCCGGTCCATCAGGCCACAAGGACCACCGGGCGGGCTCCGATGCGCTGCTGCACTGACCTGTCACCGCCACATCATCCTCATGCACAGCAGCATTACCTACTCTTATAGACATCGATGGTGCTGGTATTGTCTAATAACAATTTCTATTTATTTATACGGTTTAAAAACAGATCAAAAACAAATACAAAAGTCTCTACAGTCCTTACAAGAATTATTAAAATATTAATTCTATAAGGTTAATTGTATTTATTGTGGACCCAAAAGCTATAAATAATAATTAAAAACACTAACTTTAAAATTTTAAATATTCGTTTTATTTTAGTAATAGCATAAAAAATTCAAGTCATTTTAAAACCTTTTGTATTTATAACGTGTATTTGGATTGTCTAAAAAGTCATACATATTTTGTATTCATTTTGAAATATATAAAGAATAATTTAGTGCATATTTTTAAATTCCATTTTTTTTAATAGCTTTTGGGTTAATAATATGCAAAAATATTATAGATATAAAATATTTTTGAATTATTAGTAGAATTTTTGATTGTTTAAATTATTTTTATTAGGGTAGTATTAAGGCCCTATAACTCGGGAAGTATACGAGCGGTTGGATTTAAACTGCTAGCGGGTTCAAATGGGATGCCAAATAATATGTATACCAAATTTGGCGTAAATCCCTTCGGTACCTTCAGAGAAGTAGAGGGCACAAGCGAACGACGACTAACATTCAAGTATAAAAGCTATATATATTTTTGGATTCAGAGCGACAAGACAAAGACTTTTTAGGTTTTTTTTTTGATTTGAGAATGCTACAGACACACTTGACCGAATGTTTAACTTGTTTTGTACTTTGTACGAGCAAAAAATTATAAAACTCTACTATATAAATTACTCAGCGAGCTGAAGGCATTTGAGCTAGTTTACATACGTGTAGCTTGTTTACATAGTGTAGATATCGATGTTTTCAAACATTACTTTTGATGTAGTGTGTACATTGGATCGCATATTTGATTTAGGCGGTTACATCGGTGATTGCAAGCAAGCAAGCAACGCCAGTTCGTAAAACAAGACACATTTTACATTGTGTGTATGTGTACATGGTTGTACTTGTACTTGTCGATGGTTGGACACGAGTGAACACGCGTGTTTATACACATCAACCGACAGACAGACAGACAAACACACAAACGTGTTGTTACCATTTTCCCACATTGGAGGCGACGGACGGATGGGTTTGCGGTAAAAAAGGCCATTCTATTGTCCATGTTTGGAGCCGGTTTCTGTATTCGATGATTTAGCAAACGCATTAAAATTGCATTTTTCTGGCGGACGGCGGTACTAGTAGTACTATATGCGATGTGTCGAATATACAGCGCATTCGAACATGACCATGTTTGTTTGTTTTGCATCGAATTTATGGTTGCGCATCATGTCGACTTATGTCGCTGTTCAACTGTCGATTTCATTTCGTTTCTATGAGACAGGCGACATGCTCTCACTTGTTATCTCAACAAGTATCTATACACAGTATTACCAACTACAGGCGAATACATACCAGAAACATGTATCAACATTGCTAATTATCAGTCAGCTCGATTTTCAAATATTATTGTTATACGAACACATTTGTGTCAGCTAAAGACAAATGTTTCAGTTAAATATAAAATTTCATCATTATATACTTGGCCATTTTTGCCATATATACACACAGATGGACACCATGTGCCCATATAGTACAAAAGCCTAGGTCAGTTTTGACGGTTGGCGATTTTTCATGTAATTTAATAATAATTACACGATTTTCCTTCAATTTATTAACTAACCTACACACATTTAAATATTAATAATTTGAAATATATTTGCTGGCCAATCACGGGTCAAAATATGTGTGAATTAACTCTTCAAGATTTTGTTAATTATTATATTATTAATAATAGGGTAACCCGTGGGCACCGTGTGCCCATATTACATACAGAATATGGTTTATTTTTGATGGGTGGTGAATATATAAATAAGCATGAAATGAATTCCCGTTTAAATAAAATTCCAATTTACGCCCAATGAGAAATCACTCGCAAAATGAACTTGACTGACTGAACTTGAAATGTATGTAGTGTATAGTTTTAATTCAATATGAACTGATTATTATATAATGTATTTTATATATCCGTTGTGGCGTAGGGGTTAAGAGTCTCGTCTGATTCCGTGAAGGTCGTGAATGTTTGCGCGAGGCGGTGTACAATACAATTAAATCTAATGCTAGGCAATTACCGAAGAGCACTAACATAAATATGTTTGGAGCGCGGTGAGTTTTCTAGATTTTTATCGATGTCCATCACGTCGCTTTGGTCTGTCGCTTCAGTCGTACCTGCATCTATAGACAAGCGCATATAATAATATATGATCGCTGCTGCTGCTGCACCACCAGCAGACTAATGTATTGCATTCGTATACACGGTGGTGTGTCTGTAGTACAACAACAACAGCAATGTATGCGTGGAATGGGCAAAAACAAGAGACTGCGTCTTCATAGTAGGGCAAAAACAGAAGAATACATTTGGCCATCCATGTCATATTAGGTGGGCATAAAGCAGCGCTTCTTTTTGCCTGTTATCAGATTATCATCATCATCATATTCTCGCATGATCGAAAAGGTTACAATGTTCTCACCACTCGACACACATGACGGGAATACTCAATTTAAATGCCCACCGCTGATACCTTTATCCAACGTGTCCAAATCACCCAAACCACAAAAACAATATTATTTTGCTACTCATTAACACTTTTTTAATAGATGGTTTAAACATTTTTGTACCACTTATTTATAATTGAAAGAATCCAAACTGGGTTTCCTTAGAGGTATCAATATCTATAAAGATGTGTTGTGAAATATTTATATTATTTTATTACAAACACATAGAGAAAAAGGAAGAGTGAAAGAGAGTAAAAAGGGGGGAGAAAGGAAGAGGGAAATATAGCAAAGGGAGATACAGGAAGAGGAAGATATAGAAAGTGGGTAACAAAGGAAGAGGGAGAGAAGAAAGAGTGGAAAAAGAATAAAAGAAAGAACAAAGAAAAAGGAGGAAACGAAAAAGAAATAGTAGAGGTTAATCCGTGGGCACTTTGTGCCTAAATCATAACAGTCCATTATCCATTCTTCAGTATGTATAAAAATAATAATATAATGTTTGTAAACCATTTTTTCAACCTTATAGTTAAATTTTCATGATTTAATCATCGATGGCTTCGAGATAGACTGCTTGCTAGTATTACAATGGTTTTGCAATGGTTCAGTTCGATTAAAAATACTAATACGCCGCGTAGAGAAAAACAAAGCTTTCTCGATATATTGGCAAATCGTTTTACACACACACACACACACACACAGACAGAGAGATGTAGTCTGTTGGCATCACGGTGGCTATGCACTGCCGATTGTGTTGACAGATTGACGACGCCGCCAAACCAAATGGCCAAGCACACTCGTAAGTTCTGTTCTTGTCCGTCCGTCCTTCCTTCTTTCCTTCTTTCCTTCTTCAGACTCATCCTTTCTCTACTACTCACTGTTTATTCCAAAGACTATCTACCTTTCACAACACTGTACTTTTGAATGCTAAAGACACACAGCCGAATTACGACATAAATTAAAATTTTAATTAAAAGGTAGTAGTAATATTACGAATATGTTTGTTTAGAATTTTTAATAAATGCAATATATAAATAGTTGCTGTCTGACAAACAACAAACTGATTTAAATACTTTAACGACTTTTATAAATCTATATTAATTTATCATATATACGTGTGTGTGTGTGTGTGTGTGTGTGCGAGAGAGATACAATATGACTGTTGATCTTAGGCAATGTGCCCAAGCGGGTCCCCTCGTTTAGGCAAGCCATAGCCTTCTATTCGAGACTTTATTGCAAAAAAATCAATCACCAGTGTCAAAACGGAGCTGGGAAAAAATATTGATTTTTATCAAAGCCACTATGACATAATTAATGATGTTTTTATGGAAATTCACATATACTTATTATATTCTGTTCTGTTCTGTTTTGTTCTGCTTTTGTTCAAAATGCACACATAAAAACAGAATATGTTTTTGTTCAAATTTGAGCATTTTAATATTCATCAGATTATTAGAAAATCTGGAGTAGGCTACACTTGCCTATTACTACCATAAACAAAGGCGTTTGTTAAATATACATATAATATATTAAGCATATTTAAATTAGATAATATTTTGGAAATAATTTGAAAATTATTTGAAAAGATGAGCACATATTAAATCGTGGCGTGACTAAAAATTATTCTTTTGGATGAATTTTAATTAGAATGTAAATGATGCACGGCTAATCAGAGAGACAGACAGACAGACAGAGAGAGAGATGTGTTCAGTAGCCTATACCTGTGTCTCTTTCCATCTTCAATAAGTATCCACCTCCTACCTGGATTTTAGCTACTGAACTGCTTTAAGGCACAACTCTACACTTTTCAATATTCACCCAAAATTGATTTGTTTTTTGGACAAGTTTAAAGGCAGCCTGAATCAATATATTATACAAAATATTAATTTAGTAAGTTTCCTGTGAACATTGGCATTATTTAAAAAGTACAGAGAAATCTGTAGAGCTCTACAATTAGAAATAACAATCCACTTTGTTTTATAATAAGTAATGCAAGCGTTCCCAGCATTTACATTTTTAACAAATTCGTAATTTTTGTAAACAAACCGGAGTATAATTATTAATTTCTAATTTTAATCACTAATTAACAGGTTTGTTCATGTTTTCTTCTGGGTTTACAATAAACGATGTATTTTTAATTTCATAACTTCATATTTTACAAACACACAGACGTCATTTCGAAAATTCTTAATATATTAATAAATCGATGATTTCCTTGTTTAATTCTTGAATTCGCATATGTTTATGATTACAATTAAATTGAAAATCGAAATTACCAAATGAATATTCAGAATGCAGGAATATAAATGGATAAATTGTTAGAAAAATTTGTCAATCTGTCTATAACAGCAGATATAAATATGTTTAATGTTTATATACTCGCATATATTATAATTGTCTTTGCAGAAGAGAACAAAGCGAGTGTGAGTGAATATTCGCTGGACATGTATTATAGTATAGATATAGAATTGAGTATTTACGATATTTCCAATGCAGGTGATGTATGGTTATAGGAATAAGGCATTATTTCTGTGCGCGCACAATGGACTCCTGCCTGCTTGTTCATATTTTACAAACATGTTCTTATTGTGTACGATCTATACGATATATATGAATATACGCGACTATACATTCCATTCTACTATTCTTTGTTATGCAAACAATTCATTGCTAAAATATTATAATAAATAAAATATTAATTGGTATTCATTTTATTTATAAATATTTTTAGACTAAACTCCTCGACTATCAATTATCATATTATACAATTTAATAACCCATTAAGTCTTATTTCACTACCCTGATTTAATTTTAAAATAATATATGTATCACAAAATATTTATTTATTTTGAATATCCTGGTAAAAGAGTCGCTTTTAAAATACAAGAAAGTAAAGTAACGTAATGTAGTTTCAATATTTAATCAGTAAAAATAAAACGTTAATTATAATGTTTATTTTTTATTTAATTGAATATAAAAATGTCTTTGAAGTTTGTTGGTGACATTACTTTGAGGTTGGTAATTATTTAAAAAATTCATTTGGTTTTACAGCAGGGGGTTTACATAATCAAAGGATCTACTTTCATAAAAACGAACGTTTCCACTATTACTTACACCGTCAAAGATCAAATTTGATTTCTAATATATTTTTAATATCTTTTAAGTTTCAGCGAAGTAAATTAATCATTCTTGCTTTCTTGGAAAGTTAATATTTGCACAAATTTTTAATTTTCTTTTAGTAACACATTAATATAATATAAATATACAAGTACAAGAAAGTCCAGTGCAGGGCACTTAAAATTTTTGTGTATATAGTGTATGACGAGCTGCTAAATAGGATAAGGTTAGGTAATAATAAAAATTCAAGCTAATGACGAAAATTTGCGAGCGATGCGATCCGATGTGACTGGGTATGGGAACGTGTTGCGTTCACGGACACACGGACACACAGACTCACAGAGCCGGTTGCGTGGGTTGCCGTGTACAATAGTCACAGCATGGGAACAAGTCGAGTGGCGTGCTCCCCAGCTTGGACCCGCGGATCACACTACAGCTGCGGGCCATTCTACCGCCTCATTGGGATTGGGTCAGGTCAGAATGTCCAATCATTGGAATGTCTGTCTGTTCGTCTGTGTGTAGTTATTCGATACACATTCTCATTACACGTACACACGGTGTCGCGGACATCACGCTTTATTTGTTATATATAGATCAAAAAATGCTTATTTGCCGAATTATTAAGTTTGAAATAAGAATTGTCCCGAATTATTTTCATAAAACAGAATATCAATTGACGCTTAATTACTTATTGAATGTCTGGAAAATGTAATTATTGGAGATAAAAATTATAGTTTCTAATTTTACTTTTAAGAAGTAATAAATCTTGCCATTATGAACATCTTCGAACTCGAGATATTAACGGATATACACGTTTTGACCTTCTTAGAATCGAATGAAACTATTTTTGGTATGCCGTCTGTGGGTCTGTCAACGCTTAACGTGAACGTATGCATAGTTCCAACGATTTTTTACTCGCCGTACAAAATACCGAAAACGCTAAAGCATTCAGTCGTGTGTCTGTAGCATTCTCGGGTCACAAAAAGTGTTAGTCTCGTTGCCCTGAATCCAAAAATATATATATAACTTATATACTTGGATGTTAGTCGTCGCTCGCTCGTAAGACCAAATTTGTGCCCTCTACTACTCTGAAGCTACCGAAGCGATTTACACCAAATTTGACACACATATTATTTAGTACCCCATTTAAATCTGCTCGCAGTTTAAATCCAATCGCACGTATACTTCCCAAGTTATAGGGCACCAAAATTTGGAGCCCTCCTTCATACTGTCCTAATAAAAATAAATAAAACACCAATAAATTCTACTAATAAGATTATTGCATATTGTTAACCTTATGGCCATAAAAAAATATTAAATATAAAAGGAATAATAATAATTAAATACCGCTGCTCGCTTCGCATATATTACTCATAATGTGAGCTGGACGCATAGGTGCGTTGTACCTAAGCTTGTTTAAGGAAACAGTTTGGCGAGAAATGAAGTGAGGTTATATAATAAGTATATATATATTTGACAAAAGAAAGATCCGTCTAAGAATTAACATAAATAAATAAATAAATAAATAGAAATGAAGCAAACATTCCACGCATAGTTAAAATGAAGGTATAAGGATCATAAGTTATAATAGAAAGAAGTCATAAAAAGCGAGAACCCATCAGTTGTTGTTAGGCGAGTAGATTAATTGGCTATGCGAAGACTTCCCTGCCGATGTGGCACGGAATGTGTCCATCACAACCAGAACGACCATTCTGGCCATAGATACACATACATACATATCGTATTCGCTAACGCGCGCGTCCTTCTAATCTTGAGTCCGTCCAGGTGCGCTCAGAAACATACGTATGTCCCCCCATCGGTCTCGCCGCCTCTTAGATTCTTATCGCGATTCGGCCTAAAAGTTTGCAAGCAGCACGTGTGCTGTTCCTGCTGTTCCTGCTGCTGCTGCTGCTCTTGGGTGTCTTTCTGGGACGTCTTTCAATTAAAATCGTACATGGATCAATTCCGTAACTATACAATCTCCATCCGACATCTTGTTGTTGCTTGTCCTTCTTTTTTCTATCTTGCTTTTTGTGGCATTCCTTATCTTTTAACTGCTTGTAATAGCTTCGGAATTAGCTACTCCTCATTCTTGGACATGTCTGTGCTTTGATTTTAGATTTTACTTCGGAATTTATCGAAATTCTTGTTGATAAATAATCTATTGTTTTTTATACGATTTATGTCTCCCTGATTAATGAAAAATGTATATAGATACACTTTTCACCATATTAAGGGGCTCGGACTTGTTTATTTCTCGTTCTCTGTCTAGCAATGGTAAATATCTATTGATATCAGACTTATTACGACTAATTTAAATAATTTGGTAAAGTAACCATACAATATCTACAATATGGTGTATTTTTTACAGCGAAATTTTATTATTGTAGTTGCTAATTGTTGTAATCCAAATATATATATATATATATATATAAATATATATATATATATATATATATATATATATATATATATATTTATATATATATATATATATATATATATATTTATATATATATACATGTGGCTACAGAGGAGGTTATGTGCAATGCAATACTGCCAACCAATAATCTGTAAAATTAATAATAAAGTTTAAATAAATAAAGTTCGGTTATTTTCAGAACAGACCATGTATATATATATATATATATATATATATATATATATATATATATATATATAAATATTTGCTTATATAGATATATGGGCGACAATATATAATGGCGAAGCTTACAGAACGCTAATTTGAACAGCATATAGGATGTGGCTGACAGAAACACAGATATTTGTGGACGGTGTAGATGTTTTTATGTGCAGAGAATTAAAGAGCCACAAATCAAAAGTGAAACTGACTCACGGAACAATTCTTTTTATACTAATTTATTCAGTTCTCTGGTTCTCCGTCGTCTGCGTCTGCGTCTGCGTCGCCTCTGAACCCCATTCCCAGCGAACACGAAACAATAAAAAAAGAAATAATAATAATAATAATACAACTAAAAGAAAGAGAAATATGCGGTTGGGATCAGGACGCCCGCGATATAAGTCATCATCATCATCACATATACGCCGAGCAACAGGTATATACTAGTATATATATGTACGCGTGTACAGACACACACACACACATACATACAACGGGGCAATCTGTCATTTTGAGAAAATGTTTGGAAACTAAATTTATCTTATTTCGCTTGACTTGTTGTTTCTTATTTACTAGACACTCTACCACATTTTTAACATCATCTTTGTTCAATTATAATTAAAATTAATTATTTTATTCTTTTTCTTCTTTATTTATATAGTCGCATTTATAAACTTGCATTGTTTTTAATTGTCTTAAAATAAGGAAGTAACCAGCAATACGATATTAAATGTAAAAAGTGAGTATGTAAGTGAAGCACATCATAAAGTGGGCGCCACTTAAAGTGTTGTGGAATAACGCAAGTGCAAGTTGTAACAAGCATCACCTCCCCCCGCCCTCTACCCCGCTACAACATTATAGTAATAATAATGACTAAAAGCTGTGGATTGCTTTGATCTAGAAACACACTTAGCACCCGCTGGGCAGCAGCAGCAGCAGCACTACCGTTACGATCAAGTCGGCCACAGCACAACACAACTTTTATTTCATACCACGTGAAATACACGATTATGTGCTTACTTACACTTATTTACACCTCCACCAAAATTGCGCTTATTATCCACCAAATGGAAGCAAGGGAAACATTTACTAATAACACATACATTATTCATTCCGTTTCATTTCAAACTATTTCTCTCACCTTAAAACATATCCAAAATATTTACTAAATCAGTAATAATTCCAGTTTGTTGTATGAAACACGTTGAGAAACACGTCTACTTGGGCCGCTGTTTCAATACTGAATGTTCACAGTGTTATACAATTGTGTAACTGTAAAACTGTTTACGCATAACGCCGCTAAAGAATTAAATTTTTCGACAAGACATTCAATAATTGGTTACCAAATTATGTTAATGAAACTGGTATATATTTATAATGCTACGTAATAGCGATTAAATAATGATTACAGTAATTTTCCAATAAAGCAGATGCACCAGTGATCTAGTACTAAAGAGTACGTAGTAAATAAAATCGTCGCATAATGAAAGACAGAAAGCATATCGCAGTCTTGAACAAGCTCAATAAATATGGCTGATGACATGCGTTACGGCCTATATGGCATCGTGGCACACAATGTGTTAATGTGTGAAATAAAGTCTGTAATATATTGTATGACAAGTAAGCACTGGGCATCTCATCCACTGCCACCCACACACACACACACACACACACACATATGCCGAACAAAACCCAAACTTACGAGGTGACTTTTCGAGCGTTGGTCGGCGAAAAATTATTATTCGATGCAATAAGAATATATAAATGTGCTGTGACCACTGTCTGCTCGTCTGCTCGTCTGCAAATAAACGATGACAATGTGTCTAGCGCGCGCTTGGGATTCATATTTTATTTGGTCTGCAAACGGACTTTACAATATTACTGCTGCTGCTGCAGTATCAAGATTGAACTATAAACATTCGGAATATTTTATTCTCTTTGTTGTTGTTGTTGTTGTTGTTATACCACTTATTCGAATTGAGTTATAAACAGACACCACCAATGCTTATAGCTCACCGCATGGCATATTAATTATCACAATTAAATATATTATACTATTATAAGATAATATTTATTGTAATAAATGTCGTTTCTATAATGGATATAAACCACAAAACGAAAATGAGAATGGATAAGAAGATCGAAGAGAAACAAAAAGAGAAATTAAAAGATATAGGAAGAGAGATGATAAGAGAGCAAGATCGAGAAAAAAGAAAGGGAGGTTCTAACCTTTATGCCAATTATTATTTATTGTGCCCCTGTTTCCCTCATACATTAAGATAAGAAATAATATAAAATTGGGTCTTTCTTTACAGCCAATGAGCATATAAGTTAATTGTTGACGATTTTAAATTTAAAACATATTCAAACACAAATAATAATAATAATAATAATAATAACAAAGTGTTGGACACGGATGATACTATAGTAGTTGTGCCTCAAAGTATAAAAACGGCATTCCAAAGGTTGTATCTTCCCTCTCACTCATACCCCTGGTAACCATGATCTACCCTTCGCACACACACACACACACACACAGTCGTCATCGTCGTGATGTGGTTGTAGTAGAGAAAGAGTAAATAAATTGAAACGCTACAGAAACCATAAATAATATGCGGAATTCGAGACCCCACGATTTCCATCTTATTATAATAAATACACGAGCGAGTGGACCCTGTTCCCGTACCAACGTATACCATATCTACCATGACCCTAGATATGCGACACACTAGATCGGTCAACACGGCCCGGTCCATTGGCTGGCTATTCGTGCTCGGAAATTAATCGAAGCGTCATCATTACTTTTTATACTTTTTAATTCATTGAAATGAAACATTCGGATCAAAATAATTCTTGTCTGGTCGTTCTGAACCCAAAAATATATATTAATCATATACTGTTAGTCCTTAGTCAGTCGTAAGACCAAATGTGTGCCCTCGACTCCTCTGAAGGTACCAAAACGATGTACACCAAATTTATTGCACATATTCTTTGTAATTACATTTGATTCCACATTCCGCCGGATGATGACAACATCTTAAATAATTTTTTTAAAAAGAATTGGGCAGAATAACCCTAGAGATTCTACAATTAGATGGTTCTTCAAGCTCCAGCGCTTCATCTAACTATAAATGGTCAAAGATGTAGAGGACAGTGAACACTGCCTAATAGCATTATACAAGTGTACACACACTTACAGACACACAGACACATACACAGAGAGATAAATATAACGAACTACCCAATTGACATGCATATTCATATGAACAGGAAAGAATGTTTACATTGCCTGTTATTTATAAGCAATATAAATATGTCATATCCCTCTTTTTCACCTGCGTGTTTCTCTCTTTCTCTTCTTTTGGTCATCTGACACACACACACGGACACACGGACACAAGTTTTAAATAAATGTGGACACATTCTTTATTTAACGCATATTATATTGACGCTAGAACCAATGCTATATAATATGGTCAATGGGAAATACATAATTTCATCGTTTTTTCTACTTTTCATTAATGAATAGTTATTGTTGTCAGGTGACAACTGCGTTGAATTTTAATTGTCAGTAATATTGCGTTATTTCTATAATATTATTTAAATGTTTCTTTACCGTTACATCCAGCATTATATTTAGTTGTTTAACTAGGATGACATTTTTAGCTCATCTTATAGTAGAGGTAAACATAGGTACAGGCACCTATGCCAACAGCTTGCCATTCGGTTTAGTAGAAATCATTTTATTAATCCCTGAAGTGTTTAAGTAAGAACCCCAATTACTAACCAGTCATTTTTGAAGAGATGAAATGATAAATAACAATAATGACAACAAAAGCACTTGTTGGAATAATAGGTACAGGCACCTATGCCATCAGCTCACTGTATATTCAATTTGGTAATTTATTTTATACAGAAATTATTTTATTAACCCCCGGCTGTGTTTAAGGAAGAGCCCCCAATTACAACAAATTATTTTTGAAGAGATAAAATGATTAAAAACAATAATGACAACAAAAACATTAATTAGAATACAAAATGAATTGTTGTAATCATGCAAACACTCAAATCACATGTTTGTTGTTTTGAAAATTAACCTTTTAATATTTTGTCGACGTTCAGGTTCCCAATTTTTAAAAAAAAAAAGAGTTGCCTGCACTTGACTTCTTTTTAGACTTCGTCCAAGTGTGTCACACAGTTCGCAGTGAATAATTAGATAATAAATGTTAAACAAGTTAGCAAAAATGTATATATGTTGTATAGAAACAATAAATGTTCGCATCACAGTAAATTGATTGAGCAACATGTATGTATGTATGTGTGGTTGGACAAGTGTAATCCTTACAAATTTCAGACAGACAGAACACGGAGTACGATTTAGGAACACCTTACAGCAATAATAACGAACACACAAGACACACGACTGACGATTTTTCAGGATTTAACATGTTCGCAGCCATAAGCTTGTGCAACCCGACACACACACACACACACACACACACACTGTCACAAGTCACAGCCAAACTCGTATTCTGAATTGATCTTTTATTGCTCCTGTTTTCACGTTTGCATACAATACAATACATGGACTATTTTTGCCGCAAATTTAATATTTTTAATGAAAACTTATGCCTCTAAGTGTAGGCCACTCTGAATTAATTTAATGTATATGTGTGTGTGTGAGTAGTAGTAAGAATGTATAAAACGTAAGAAATATGTCACGATGGAGCAGTGAAATTTAAGAGTGAGTATATGGAATGCCTATCCGGCGCCACGAACCATACAAAGACAGAGAGACAGAGAGACAGAGACAGAGCATATATATATATATATTTATGCCGTTGGTATATTTTATACGATGTGATATCTACGCGATGTATCTGTGATTCTTTAACGAACCATTTTTTACTGCTTGTTTTAGATGGGTCGAGCACCTTCTTTATACTAACATTATTTCTTTAATTGGTTGTAATTTTGTCAAAATATAGGAATTATTATTATTATTATATTTTACACAAAAAATATATAAAATAAAGTAATGTGTCATAGTAGAATGTCACATTTTGGCCCTTATATTTTTACAAAAATGTATTGTTATTTCTGCGTTTAGTTTGTACAAATACAAAGATGTACTGCCATCTATGATCCATACCGAGAATTTCGGGTGATCGTAAAGCAAGGTTAAACATCAAACACGAACCAAAATATTAAAATAGAAAAAATTCAAGATTAAAAATTAAATAATAAACGTTTAGATATATATATTGCAAATTGAAATTTAAAGCAATAACTAAATTAATTATTAATAATGCATAATTTGATATTTGAAGAGAACTAATTTAGTCGCATAACCAAACAATGTAGTTATATCTTGTAGTTATCGTAAAACGAGCTAAAACACAAAAAGAAATCTTTATACCAATTTAATATAATAATAATAATAATTTGAATAAAATATTCCCTATTCAAGAAATGTTGGCGCCACATGACGCCGGCGAGACAGGACATTAAACAGAACAACATACACACAGCCACTATTAAATATCTCGAAAATATGTCCAATTCAAAAGATAAACTTATACACACGTATTTATAAATGAATGAACGAACAAATCCCTACTTATACACAATATATATTTATATATATATATATATATATATATATATATATATATATATATATATATATATATATATATATATATATATATATAAGAATAACTTTTCAGTTAATTAACAGTTCATATACAACTACACCGATTTTAATAACACATTTCCGGTTCTTTCATTATTTCTTGTATTTTGCTAATTATAAACAAAATATATTTCAAGATTTATTACAATATTTATTAAGCTAGTGTAATTTTTTGTTACATTTGTATGAACTTCCTGCCCAAATCTAGATTGTTCCGCTTTTAGAAAATTATAATATTATATTTGCATATTATATGATTTATATCAAACAAGTTGATTCTAATAAACTAAATTCATATATCTTAATTAAGCTAAAATTATAACAAAAATATTACTGTTTTCTTGTAATTTTATCTTTTTAAAAATCAGTGGTTATAAATAGATTTTCTAAATTATAAACATCACTGGTTAAAATAAATATTTTCTATCATTACTTATACATATACCACCAAATACCGCGAGCTGAATGCATTGGTGCCTTTACTTATGCTTGTTTAAAGTTTATTTATATGAATCTAACAAAATTAATATGTTTGGATTATTATATTATAAGTTTAAGTATAAGTTTAATGTTCGTAAATCGAACGTTTGTAAACTATCAGTACTAAATAAAGAATTGAACATTTGACCTTTATTTATGTATCGAGTGGTCACAATTTTCAAACAAGTTCAATCCGAATTCACGGAACACAATTGCACCAACAATATAAACATATGAATGTTACAACTTCGGAATGCTTTGCATTGATATTCAGCCAACTTTTTATTTCTTTTTATTTGTATTTGTTTAGTAAATTATGTGTTTAAATATATTTATCACAGTGTGCGGAATCGCAACTTTATTATCAGTTTCAAGGTTATTCAACGACGTAAAACACCAGTGTCCTACAAATTCAATTTAGCTAGTAAATGTGGAGTGACCTGCACTCAACTTTCTATAAAACGTAGTGTTCACTACAAATATATATCCCAATCAAACTTACTAATTGCTTCGCTGTGAATTTAAAAAATGAATTACATTTTAAAATAATCTCGCATTTATTCCTAAAATAATATATATATATTTAAAATTCGCCATAATTCCACTGCAAAATAAAAGAAACAACAAAGAGAATTAATAATTCCAAACGTTTGACAATTCGCGTGCGTACAATCTTGTGTAGACTATGAGTGGTGGTCACGAAGCGCGACTTATGCTACGATACACATAAGAAACAAAAATGAAACGAATTAACAAAAAAAAAAAGAAAAACAGATAAACAAAACAAAAAGTAATGTTCTCTCACGACAAACTCCCACAAATCAACAGCGTAAGTTACAGCATGCATGCATGCGTGCGTGCGTGCGTGATCCCCCCTTTCTCTCCATGCCCCCCTGCCCCCCCATCGAACTATTTCTCGACGAATCGACGGCCGCGCGATAAATCGAATACACGCGATATAAATCAATATGAAACAATTATGGAATAAAGCAATTAATAGATTCCCGAAACAGCTTGAGATCAGTAGCCTCTGTCTGTGTGTGTGTGTGTGTGTGTGTGTGTATTACGTGGTTTAAAGTGGCCCACTATATAATAACACTAGCCGGTTCTTACTTTATTATTGTACAAGTGTGCACCGTGTGGTATTTGTAGCTATATGTTGCACTGACGCCTAATTATAAGAAGAAGTATTTCATTTTTAGTTTCTTATACGAATGTATATGTATATATAATATATGAATTAAACCATTATAACTCATATACATCGATGTTAGTTGTTATTTGCTTGGTCGCTTGTACTATTTAACTTTGTGACTGCAAATTCTCTAAAGGTACCGGGCTGATTTTAACTAAATTTGACATACACATCATTTGAGTACCCAAATAGTTCTCGGTACAATTTAAATCCAATCGTTTGTACCGATTCAGAGCTATAGGGCTCCAAACTTTGAAGCCCTTCTTAATACTATAACAAAATAATAAAAAATAAGAAATATAACTTCTTAAAATTGTGAACCTAAAGGTTATATTCTACTAAATATTCTAAGATATTTAATATCTACAAGATTTTTTTCATATTCTTAACCCAAAGGCCATAATAAAATATTAAATATTATAATTTTGAATTTTAAAATATGCACTTACTCTTTTCTTATCAAAAGACTTTTTATGTTTATAATATTTTTACAAAATTGTTAACCAAAAGGTCATAATAATTAAAAACCACTGTTCGCATCGCATATCTTACCTAAAGGTGAGCTCTACGCGTTGGTGCGTTTTATGCGTACCAAATCTTGTTATATTAATTACAATTTTTCAAATTGTAAAGTCATTGACCAAAAAGAAATTATTAAAAATAATAATTAATTACAGGCATTATTGTCTTTTACTATTATATACATATATACTAAAAAATATTCCATTAACTTTGAGTTTACGCAAATCAGGAGGTGAACTGGAGACATTAGTGCCTGCACTATTGCTTGTTTATTTTCAGAAAATCAAAATTTGTCATTAGAAGAGCATTTAAAAATATTTGGACTAGTATTTTGATAAGCCATAAAATGTAAATAAATCATATATTTTATAGTTGTATATTGTAACGGAGTGAGCAAAAATGATCGAGTATTCGTTGGTTTGTTCTTGATTTACATAAATACACCTGTGTTGGTAATTTGCAAGCGCCGTACGATATTTGTTGGTGTACGAGCGTCGTCATCGGTGTACACAGACACAGGTCGAGCAAGCGACCGAGCGACCGAGCGCATAATTCATTTCAAAGAAACATTCATTGCAGCATTTGCGATTGCGCTTACATTACACAAGGCCAATCATCTCAAACAGAACGTGTACCTCATATATCTTTCGCACATTTAAGCTATTTATTATACTTCTACACTGATCGTCTTATACTCCTTTTACTCATAATCTTATTTTTGTTTTTGTAGCAAATTTGCAAATACCGTAAACCATTAGGTACGTCTAGAGTAACGCCGTTTCGGTATATATATAACTCAGGAAGTATACGGGCGATTAGATTTAAACTTCAAACAGAATCAAATAGGATGCCAAGTAATATGTGTAGCAAATTTGGAGTGAATCGCTCCGGTACCTTCAGAGGAGTAGAGGGCACAAATTTGGTCTTACGAGCGAGCGACGACTAACATCCAAGTATATAAGTCATATATAATTTTGAATTCGGGGCGACGAGACAATTCGCTAAATAATATTAGAATCTTAAAATCAGTGAATTTGTATATAGAAACACTTATATATATATATATATATATATATATATATATATATATATATATATATATATATATATATATATATCGATAATATTGTAGATGAGTGAATCAGGGGCACTATAAAAGTATATAATAGTGTGCTATAGAGCACTAGAATGTATATAGTGTGTGTACTGTACGTACACGTCTCGGCACTTGTTTAATAAATGCCATACATCATTGTGACTTATGATCGCACACAGCTATGGCTATGGCTATGGTAACAAAAACGAATACAGGCGGGAATGCCGCCGCCACCGCCACCGCTCTTCTTCTTCGTCTTCTTCGTCTTCGTCTTCTTCTTCTTCTATAGATGCCTGTATATATATATATATATATGTTCGGTGTATAGTGGCGTGTTTCAAACATTTTCGATCGAGAACGAAAACGAAATATAAAACGAAAAGAAATGCAACCAACAAACAAAACAAAAATTAATGAGTTATGCTCCCCCCACCTAACCAACCAACCTAACGTGACTGTCTGTGCGTTGTGTGTTTGCGTGTGTGTCTGTGTGTCTGTGTGCTTGCGTCTACTGAGCCTGTGTGCTGATGTGCTTCACTGCATTTTCCATATTTAACCATTTTTCAACTAAAATTCACACAGAACAAGATGGAGGAAACCATATTAATGGTGCGATTCTGAAACTGTTTATAGATCTATAAAGACAATCTGTAAGGTTTTGAAAAGTTCCTTAATGTAAACATATTTAATTATAATTTTTCTAAGTGCAAGAATATAGTTTTTCGTAATATTTTTTAGGCCTCAATATGTAATTTCTCTGTTCTGTGCTTAATAGTTTTTAAGATATGCCAGCCACAATTAGTTAAATCGTACTTTGAGGACTTCGAAATCCATTTTTATTCATAATACCTATATACTTCCTTTATAGAAAAGTAACAGTATTTATTTTAAAAAAAGACCGAATAACCCTAAATAAAGAATATAATTGGCTCTTTTAGCCGGAACAAGTATTTGTAAGTGTTTATGTGTGTATTGCGTGTGAACCGCAATAAGAGTGAAAGAGTATAATAATTGCACATAGTTAAGTTAATCGAAACGGTAGCGCAGCAAATTTACTGCTAAATGATTTAGAATTTTTCGTTTTGGTGCGCAACGAAGCTACAGCCACGACCACCACACGAATTATTGTCGCTGGTGGACAATAAATAATGCAACTCTGTAGAGAGTTTGTTTATTTGCTTTGCTTTGAGGTTATGTGATGTATGTGGTGTGCACAAGATGGCTGTAGCGCATGCGCACCATGCGTGTCTCTCGCAGTAATAAGGCGCGCACAGCGGGGGCACAGCGCACGCCACCCGAAATATGTTTGCTGTTGTTCATTGTTTGGCGGAAAAAGAATAAGGAGCAAACCAACAGCAGCACCAGCAGCAGCTAATGTTATGTTCTGGAAATGTACTCTACTGTTTTCGGTTTGGCTCAGACGAAGCACCAACATTATTTTACGTTATATATATATATATATATATATATATATATATATATATATATATATATATATATATATATATATATATGTAGGTTAGATACCAGAAACATAGGAGCAAAGGATGCGTTGAAAATAATTAGTTTTTGAGGCATATATATATATATATATATATATATATATATATATATATATATATATATATATATATATATATACGAGTGAACAAACAACAAGTGCTGTATGAGGAAGAAGAAGAAGATGAAGAAGAGGAAGAAGAAGTGTACAGCAATAAGTGTAGTGCATACAGATAGCCGGTGGCAGCAGCAGCAGCAGCAGCAGGGGCCGTGATGCTGCAGCTAGTTAGCTACCAAACATAGGGCACACACACACACACACACCAATCACTGCCATGGCCTGCTTGATCCTCTCACACATCGGCCCGGCCATTACACGCCACAAAACGGAGGCAGGCTCAACTGAACTCAACTAAATCGAACGACCAACACGTAATTATCTGGGGAAGCCAATTGGCCTCAACTATTTCAGATGCATTGCCACTAGTAGCACACTAGTGGCCCATGCTCGACCACCACCATCTGATGACATTGGTTTTAAGCAAAATTTAGAATTCAAACTGTAGACTAATTAGTCAATTAATGTGTAAAATGTTATTTATGTACGAATTATTAACCATATTTTACACTTGTAGTAGAAAAAAATTTCCTGTCGAAAGACAATTTCAAATTTTGCCAAAGTTCGAAATATAATTCAAATTATAGGGAAATAATTTTAATTATAATAATATACAGAAAACATACACCTCAGCCACTAAAGTTTGACAAAAGGAAAAATTAGCCTTAAAGAAGTTCGAGATATTAAAGTTTCACTGTATTTCGAAAAGTCGATTATACTTTACACGATTTCTTTTTTTTTTAATAGTGTTTCCAGTTAGCCATTCGAAGAAATTATAATCAATGGCAGTGGAAAAAAAAATAGGAGCAAACATTTTTATATCCACTGATTATTTTAAAGATAAAAATATTGATTTGTATAAATATTATTGCCTAGTCTAAAAATATTAAAACTCGACAATAAAAATCATTTGTAATAATATTTAAAAAGAAACAATTAAAACAAAAAACATTGTTACTCTCAAGGATTGAAGTTCTTTTTACTTTCTTCTGACTATCAGAAAAAGTAAAAACGATATTTAAATATCTTTATTGTTTTATAAATTTAAACATAAAGTATCGATTCCACAAAAAAATTATGTAATTACCTAAATAAATGTCCACACAAAAATTAATATTAAAGCATAAGTGATTTCATAAATGAAGTTAAAAGAATATTCCTAAATTAATTTCATTCTTCACAATTAGGAATAAATATCAAAAATAATTCTAGTTAACATTAGGAATCCATAAAATATTAATATTATTAAATATTAATATATCAACCTAGACTTCGAATTATGTGTCGTAAAAATGGGCAACATTTATGTATCTAATATTCAACGTATTCAAATAATAATAATAATAACTAACCAAAAAAACAAATGTACTTACCATAAAACGCCAATTCACCATGACAAAGTTCGTATCGTTTCATCAATCAGCAAGCAGACACCTCCCAAAAATCCACAAAAAAGAAACAAAAGCAATCCAAGTCATAAATGTATCATAAACACAATCACTATTAATTTAATTAACTTTCAACAACAATACACATATTAAACTCGCGATATTTACCACATTTTCATAAATTTAATACAAAAAATGGCCTGTAGGAAAGCAAATCTGCGAAATAATATCTTAAGCTTAAAGTATTTACAGTTTTTGCTGTAGAGCAATCACAGACAATACAATAGTTAAATACGAAGATTCAAAAATACGCGAAATTATAAAAACAATCATTAAGCCCGCACAGAATGTCTTAAAAACACAATTTTCCACGATGTTTGCACGTACAAGTATATTCTCGAAATCATGCAATAAAAATCATAGTCTTTGTCTTCAATTATGGATTAATTTGTACACGTCAAAGCAATACTAAATATTGGAAAATGTTACTAAATACATAAGATGCACACTTGAAAAGCTACCAGAATCTGCCCAAGTACTTCAGAAATAGATTTACATGCTAGTTATTGCGATCAAATCGATCTTTTATCGACATTTATTAGTTTTCAATAAGACAGAATAACGATGCACTTGTATATCCAGCAAACGCCGTGGACACTATGACTGCGCGTAATGAAAAACAAGTTCAAACAACAAGAACACTTCGTGTAGAGGTAATTAAGGACGAGATTCCTATAGTTTCCATCAACTGTACTTGTCGAAAACTGTTTCTAGAATAATTTAAATTCAACCCTTTGCTAACAATTTTAACAATTTCAGGACATTTATTTAAGGATGGTCCAAACAATACTATTTCATATGCATTTGTATAAGTAAAGAAAATTAATAGTGGCCTGCACTCGACACTGTAATACCCTAAAATTGTTCTATTTAATTTATTATTTTATTAAGTTATCAAATACTGTTTCTTTAATATAAAACATATTTGTTGCTTAAATAATGTTTCTTTTTAATTAGTACTGTTTTTCAATATATATTTCTATATTCAATACGTTATCAGTTGGTCTGTTTGTATTAACCATTGAAAAATTTAATTCAGTGTACTTTGTTTCCCTGTCCAAATAACACGCTTGAAACGAGCTTAGGTACAACGCACCTATGCGTCCAGCTTGCCTTATAAGTAATTTATGCGATGCGAACAACGCATTAGTTAATTATTATGCCCTTTTAGTTTATTTAAAATAATCTTCCACTTTTTGTAATTTACTTTAATAATCAATAATTTTTTATGGCCTTTAGGTTAACAATATGAAAAATACTTATAGATATAAAATATCTTAGAACTATTAGTAGAATTTTTAGGTGTTTTAGTTATTTTTATAAAAGCAGTATTAAGGGGGGCTCTAAATTTTGGGGCCCTATAACTCGGGAAGTATACAAACAATTGGATTTAAACTACGTACAGATTCAAATGGGGTGCCAAATAATAAGTGTAGCAAATTTGGTGTGAAACGGTCCCGTACCTTCAGAGGAGAGTGTGAAAGCAAATTTAGTGCATATTCAAAATACAAAATTATATTAAATAATTTTTTATAGCCATTGGGTTAACATAATGAATAGTTCATGTAGATATAAAATATCTTAGAATTTTTAGTAGATTATTTGGGTGTTTTAGTTATTTTTGTAAGGACAGTATTAAGAGGGGTTTAAAATTTTAGGGCCCTATAACTCGGGAAGTATACAGGCGATTGGATTTAAACTGCGAAAGGATTCAAAAGGGATACCAAATAGTATGTGTAGTAAATTTGGTGTAAATCGCTTAGGTACCTTCAGAGGAGTAGAGGGCACAAATTTGGTCTTATGAGCGAGCGATAACTAACATCCAAGTATATAAGTTATATATATTTTTGGAGTCAGGGCGACGAGACAAACACATTTTGATCCAAGAATGCTACAGACACACGAACGAATCCTTTAGCTTCTTAGCTCACAATAGCATTTACTCTATATCAGAAATTAATGCTCTTAAATATATTCTTATAATAGCTACAGATTCACAAGTAATTTATAATATATTCGTATATAATATAAAGCTGATTTAGTTCACATATAGTAATTAAAATAATTGTAATAAGTTAATGAAGTATCGAGGACGAGCAGTTAACACTTTCACTTGTGTCTTATAATTGCAATTGAATCCGTTATATATTTATATATTTTCAGTTTCGCAAACAGTTGTTTTGTGCGTGTGTGTGTGTGTGTGTGTGTGTGTGTGTTCCGGTTACAGATGTGCGGGTGTACATACATACATACATATATGCAAATATATGATTTCGTATTCGCGCAGACGTAATTGTAATGTGTAAGTACACATTCGCGCCCGCCAACTTCAACTTATAATTAATGAATTTGTCCGTCGTCGTTGCGAAACGGAAACAGCTGCCGCTGCCGCCGCCGCCGCCGCCGCCTCACTCCTTCACTCTGCCCCCACGGCTATGCGAATTATTATACGCAACTAACAAAACATATGACGATGAACTCTATAAAGAATTGGAGACATCCAACAAACGCGGGGAAATTAGTGCATCAATTTGTAAAAGCAATTTCAATAGTATAGAGTGAGTGTTGCGTGAGAAAGAACCAACAACAACAGGTTGATTTAGTAAACGTCTTTGCATTTTTATTCGCTCGACACAAAAATGAGTAATGGCGCCCAACTTATTTGCGCATAAGTCAACCAATTTTTGTGCATTTTCTCAGCGAATAAACAGAGTCGTATATTATATATATATATATATATATATATATATATATATATATGTTTCACGAGTGTTGTCTCAGCAATATCGAGATCTGCCGATAGATATTATTGTCGTCCGCGCAAACAGGATCCAGGCATGCCATGCCAAAGATATGTCGATGCATTATTTCACGGTTATCGCAGCAATCGCTGATCCCAGCGCAAACATATAAAAACATTGACAACAACCTATGCGTATATATTCTAATCTTGTGCTCCGTAAGTCAAGATTATATCTCGCAGCACCGAACACTGTCACACTCAGTGCGTGAACAATAAATGTGATACTTGGCCAGAAATATAGGTTAACATTCTTCAAGCTCGCCGTACAAAGTACCGAAAAAGCTACAGCATTCAATCGTGTGTAGCAATCTCGAATCAAAACATTTCCGCAATAAAAAGTGTTTGTGTTTCGTCGCCCTGAATCCAAAAATATATATAACTTATATACTTGGATGTTAGTCTTCGCTCGCTCGTAACCCCAAATTTGTGCTTTCTACTCCTCTGAAGGTACCGAAGCGATTTGCACCAAATTTGTTACACATATTATTTGGCATCCTATTTGAATCCACTCGCAGTTTAATTTTGTTCGCCCGTATACTTCCCGAGTTATAGGGCCCCAAAATTTAGAGCCACCCTTAATACTGCTCTTATAAACATAATTAAAACACACAAAAATTCTACTACAAATTCTAAGATATTTTATATCTACATGATTTATTCATATTGCTTACTCAAACGCCATAAAAAATTATTAAATATTATAATTTTGATTTTTTTTTAAATATGCACTAAAAATGTAAGACCTTTAATATCATGTTTTCAAATTTTAGGCACATAAATCCTAAAGAATTATAAAAGATAATATAGGGTAATCTAGCAAGCAATAGATGACATTACAGTTACCTATATTATGTATGCTCTTGACAATATCAAAAAATGACTTTTTGTATTTAAATTTTTCAAAATTTGAACCCATAAGCTATAATATTTCAATTTTAATGCCAAACTTAAAGTAACAGGGGGAAGTGCACTGCTCGTATCTTACCTATAAGGCGACCTGGACGCATCGGTGCGTTGTACGTACTGAATCTTGTTTGTTTACTTTCCTGTAATTACAATGCATATTGATATGATTTCATATTAATCGCAGGATGAATTTAAAACAAAATAAAACATTTTTATAAACACAGATAGAGTTAAAAGGAAACAACGCTTTTTTAAATAATTTTATAATTCCCTGATTCTCTAAATATTAACGATCAATTAGAAATTATTATAAATATATTTAGTCTAGTAAATGCCACTCCAGTTTTTATGCCGAGAACAGATATTTTAATAAAAATAATCATATTTCTGTATAAAGCAACTAAAAAAGAGTATAATTTACAACTGCCATATAAATAAATGAATACACACGTTATATCACCGTTTAAGCATAAACACGGTTGTGGGGCCTAATGAAGTTTAACAACGATACTAACCATAAAAATCCGTGTTCATTTTGGGAATTCTGGGAAAGGAACACGTTAACTTGAACATGTAAAAATACATGCATTTAAAATGTAATAAAAAAGCAGCTCGTTCATTTGACAAATATATTTTTTATTTCTTCGTGGAAATTCAGAATTCTCTTCAATCATCCAAGTCATATTTTATACACAATATAGCATATTATTATACATTCATTATTAATATTAGAATTTTTTTACAATTTAAAAGTAATTATTTACATTATAGTAATGTTACATACTATATATAAAATATAGTAGCACTCAACCCTTTAGTGGTGACGAGTATTGTAATTATAGTTTAAATATATTAAACATCGGAAGCAGTCGTGCGAAAACGACAATGGTCGATTGAGTACATGCTTTGTATGTTCGTCGCGCGTGCGCCCAAATAATTAAACTAACCACTACGCTGAAGCACACAAAATGTTGGTTGTCGTAGCTAAATTATTCGTTTATGTGTTAAAATGTGTTTTGTAATTAGTTTTGATTATAATGTATTTAGTTGTAGAGTTCGCACGTCACCACTAAAGGGTAAAAACAAGTTTCAATTATACTATATCACACACGATTTTTATTTAGCATTTTTTAAATTTTTACAAACTTATTCTAATTTTAACAGGCAGTCTTACAGGGTTATACAGTCAGAAATTTTATTATTTTCGATTTTGGAAAATATATATATTTAATCAGTGTTGGACTAGCGAAAAGGAAACTAGAGATTTTTGGCTGAATTATTTATAGGGTCAAATTTAGTAATTTTACGAATTTTAAATGTATGATATACAAATTTTAATAAACTGTTGAATATAAATAGGGATTTTTTTATTAACTCGTAATAAAATATATTTAAATAACCAATTGCATTACTAAATTTAAAAAAAAAACACGTTTAAATATTAAACAATCAAGAAAATCTCCCTATAAATGAATTACAATGTCTAAATCAATTTAAAAATTCGTATAATCATCGACAAATAAAGACAAAGAACTAATTTAAAATCATGTAAGGAACATTGTAATATTTATTACACTTTCGATGTTTTGAATCGTTGTTGAAATGTTTTATTTGAAAATAGTGACAAACGTATCACATATTTACAAATAGAGAAAGTATTAAACCGACGATATTGATAAATGGTTAACGCGAAAACATTGGTTATGTTTTCCAAATCGACAAGTCATGATTTGTAGATTATACTTTAACATTTCTTGTCGTTTTAATACAAAATAAACGATACTAGACGGGAATTTAGTACCACATTTGTCGAAAAGGGGCAATTTAATTCTTGTAGATTTTTCTACACTGTTGCTACACTGTAAAAAATTGTACATTTATATTTCTTTCGCATTTTAAGGATATTTTAGTATTATTCTGTATAATTACGTAGTTTTTAATTGTACATCTTGTAATTTTACTTTTATTATTTAAAAAATAAGATTGTTAACGTGATATGACAACACGTTGGGTGCTGTTACCACTGATTACTGGTAAGAAACGTATTGCAATAGATAGTTTCGGCATTCAACGTGTTACGGTATTAGATTTTAGAAGTTATTTTGAGATTTTGATTTAACAGAAGTTAATTGTCAATTATATAAAAAATGTATAAATTAGAAACACCATAAATACATTTTTTAGGGAGTTTATGTAATTTTGTACCTTATTAGGTTTTTGTTTTGATGTCTACAATTTATATTGTAATAAAAAATAAATATATTGTTTACACAAAATGCACATTTAAATAGTTTTGGGTTTTAAAATTAAAAACTGCATTCTGTGAAATGACATAAGACTGAAATAGAAATAAATTCTTATTTCTTTTCTATGTCAGTCTTATGCCATTTCACAGAATTAAGTTTTTAATTTTAAAACCCAAATTTAGAAAACTATTTAAAAATGCATTTTGTGTAAACTATATATATTATTATTCATAATATTAATTTAAATTAAAATAATCATGTCACTTGTTATAAATAATATATTTGTGATTATTTGTAACGATTTTAAAATAGAAAAACTTTCTTGATTAATTCCAATGAATATAAACAACAATTGGGCAGTATAATTAAAACTTTGTGATTTAATACGTTAAAAAAAATGCAGCATTTCGAGAAATAGCAGTAAATAACGTTTGTAATGGATGACTTGATCGTGTATAACCCTGTCGCTTAAATATTTATTTGTTTGTACACTTTGTCTCTTATATATATATATAATATATAATAGTCTATATTGACAATATCCCCGATCCACTTTGGCAAATAATTAAAACAATAAATTAAGTCCTCCTTTGCGTCGTCAAATACAAAATAAAAGCAAATAGAACAACATCACATTTCTCAACCGGGGCAAAAAGAAGCACTGACTGACCGCAAAACAAACCGACTGCGCCCTTTCGTCAAAACACACTTTTTCTTAGGCAATAAGTTACTTACAGGCCACTAGATTACTGATGATACTAATGAGAACATATAGTATAAGATGAGTGCGGTTGTGGGGTGTGTGTCGGTCAGAGCCTCCAGGCGGCGGTGTTGGTTCTACAGGCGGGATCGGGGGCATAGTCTCAGTAGGCCGTCGCGGCGCCCGTGTGGTGGTGCATGAGGTGGTGGTTGAAGTGGTTGAGGTGGTTGACGGGCGAGTGCTCGTTGGAGGGGGGCGTGGGCATGCCCGCCTGGCACACGTACCACTCGCTCAGGTTGGTGTTGCCGGCGGCGGTGGCACCACTGGGGACGGAAACGGGCTGCATGGGGCTGGCTGCGCCGTTGGCGACGCTGATGCTGCCCGCGCTCGACGTGTTGGACTCGTCGCCGTCGCTGTCGTAGTGCGGCGGGGACTTGCCGCCGGTGGACGAGCCGCCGCAGCCGTGCACCTTCATGTGCTTGCGCAGCGACGAGGGGTGCGTGTACGACTTGTCGCAGCCTGCCACGCGGCAGTTGTACGGCTTGTCGCTCGTGTGCACGTGGCTGTGCTTCTTGCGGTCCGAACTGTTCGCGAAACGCCGGTCGCAGCCCTCGTACTCGCACTTGAATGGTTTCTCACCTACAACAACAACAACAATCACATCGTTAATTTTATTAGTACATTTCACACGTCACACCAACAAAGATAACAACGAATAATTACTTATTATTGTTATCTGTCGTAATGAGAACATATTTTAATGTTTGTATCATAAATATTTGCTACGTTTTCTCACATCCTTCATTCAATTAGTATTCAATCTCAGGAATCAGGAAATGGACAGTACACATAAGCTATATTGTTTGGTTACAATATTTTGAAAATGTTTATCCTTATTTGTTTTAACGATTTCAATTTATATTCTCAAGGATTAATTAAATGTTTGATTAGGTTATTAAATTTATGTGATTTCCAAGCTAATTATTATTTTTTGTGTTTGAATTATACATTCTTGATATATCTGTAACATTTATATATTAATTTTCAAAAATTTTTATACTTATAAAGTTTAAATTTAAAGTTTTGCCTTCAACAGTTTTTGTTGTAAAACGTTTACAAACACAGACACTTACAGATGTCATCTAAAACATATTTAATATCGATTCGAATCAAAAATTGTATTTTCGGAAATATCTTAAGAAATTAAATCAATATGTAAACATAATAACCATTAAAAATGTAAAATTACTATTTTTAAAAAAAAATTACAATATATAGTAAATTATTCAAATAGACAAGCATTGGTGCAAGCACTAGTGCTTATAGCTCTCCGTACCGGCGAGCCGAATCACATAAATACAATAATGAAAGCGATAGCAATTGTTAAAATACAAAATATATAGTTGCAATCAATCGATCACATTTTAAATTTCAATATCATTACTATTAATATATATTTTTTTGACTTTAAAGTTCATAATCTGTAAAAACGTTATAGAGAGATTATTTTGATATAATAAAAGAAAATTATGATTATTATATTTTTATAGCCCTTGGGCTAAGAATTTGAAAAAACTTTATCGACATAAAATATCTTAGAATATTTAGTATAAAATACCAAAACTGTTAAAAATTGACTAAGGGCAGTATTTAAGTGTGCTCTAAATTTTGGGGCCCTATAATTCTTGACCTGTACAGACGATTGGATTTAAAATAAGACAGGATTTTCATGAACGTGAATATTATATGTATATTAAATTTCATTCAAATCGGCCCGGTACCTTCAGAGGAAATACATTCACAAAGTTGGACTTACAGACGAGCGAGCTTATAATATGTTTACCAACAAAAGTTGTTGGAAATTTCAATATCCTTAAGTTGTATAAGTATCACTTTCTATCTAACTAATGTAACATGAATAAACCTTTATTTCCGGTTATTATATTGTTTCCAAAATAGGAGGTGCTCCTTCAAAACATATCGTTAAAAGATTCTAATTTTGCCCTCAACAGAATTACGATTCTTTTCAGGGACGGTCAAAACGTGTATATCCGTTATAATACAGAGTTTGATAATTTTCAAGATCATTTATTCATATAACAAAATGGTATAATTAATTTTAAAGTTCTAATTCTTTGAAATTAATTACCAATTGAGCGAAATAGTTATGATTAAAACAGTATATGAAATAGTATAAGTTTTTATTTACAAAGAAACAATCAAGTAGCGAAATGAAATGATGTCAAAAGCTTAATATGAGTTTGGAAAGAAGACAAGCGAGCGAGTCTGAGAAAAATCCCAGGTAAAAGTCACATAAATATAAAACAGTTGGTCGAGTTCTTCAGATGTCAAAGTCAATGCCCACTCGTCGGCATACTATACGCTTAGAAAGAAAGAACAGAACAGAACAGAACAGACGAACGGGAAAAAAAAACTGTAGTAAATTTTCTTTTTATATGTTTTTGTTGGTCGGAGAGGTTTAGCTACGGCTACGGCTACGGGCGAAACCAACCGGGTTCCTTAGTTCCATTATTCACAAATTCGGAAAGAAATTCTATGAGGCGGACACGATGTGATGAACGACCTACGTTACAGTTCTCAGTAGTGCCTCTAAGGACACTATTTAAAAACCTATTTAAACCCGAATTCTTTTAACGGAAACGAAAATTAACCAATTTATGATTATAGCATTTTTACTGCTCGGACACCCTTATTTTATCTGAACAGATTCAAGATGATTCTTTTTAATATTGTTTCCACATATATTACATTAAACTAGACTAACCAGAAACATTAAATATTAATATGTGTGGGAAAGGGACACCACACTACACACAAATCCCTAAGGACGAAATAAACCCTCCATGTAATAAACTGTTCCCAATTGGGGACACTTTGCTTACGCTAAACAAATTTATATTTAATAAGTACTGGTTTAATCGTATTAGCACTATTGTATTTTTTATTTGACAAACATTAGAGCAAGCATCAATACTTTCAGCTCGCGTTACATATTTTATTTTAGCCATCCAAGAACTAAAAAGCATATTTTATTATACGAATTGCTAGACATTTTAGGAATACATTGAAAGAACTGGGGTGGCCTTTATTTGAGAACCCATTTTTAAAATTTATTAGTTTATCATCAAACAAATGATTTCTCGAGTGTCAGTGCCCTTTTTTTGCGAACGATCGTCATCCGTAATAATATTGGTGGCGCATTCTTATTCAGTTCTACCACCACCACAATAATAAATATGGTGAACAAAGCCAACATTCTCATACACACTCAATATATTTCGAATGGCTGCAATCATTAAATTACTGCGTAGTTTTCGTGATACCTTTCTGGATATTCTGGATATGCTGGATATGCTGGTGGTGGTGGTGAATAGAGTGTGCGCGTGTGTGTCGTGTCGACAATGGTCTGGTTCATGACACCCATAGATCTTCTTTTATGCCAAATGTCAGTCGCATCGTTAATCATTATTATTATTGAGCAGCCAAGGGTTGGTTGCTGCGATTTTTTCCACCCTGTCCGCCAGAAGCTTTTCAATTTCTCAAATTTGCGAATGATTTCTCACCTTTTGCTTTCTCTGTGTGTACGTGTGTGTGTGTGTGTGTGTGTGTGTGTTCACGGTTTTGCAATTCCGGCCGATATCCTCTATTTTATGTGTTGTCAACAACCATCTCCAATATTCGAGAGGCCATTCTTATTATATATATATATATATATATATATATAGAAATATAAATTTAACAGAAAATAGATTTTATTTGTCAAACAGATGATTGATTATATTGTCGTTTATGATAAGTACTTTGTCAAATAACAAGATTGACAATTTATATTCAGACATTTTTAAATCGCCGTACAAAGTATCGAAGAAGCTAAAGCATACGATCGTATGTCTGTAGCATTCTCAAAAAGGGTTTATCTCGTTGCCCTGAATCCAAATATATATATATATAACTTATATACTTGGATGTTAGTCGTCGCTCGCTCGTAAGACCAAATTTGTACCCTCTACTCCTCTGAAGGTACCGGACCGATTCACATCAAACTTGCTACACATATTATTTAGTACCCTATTTGCATCCGCTTGCAGTTTAAATCCAATCGCCTGTATACTTCCCGAGTTATAGGGCCCCAAAATTTAGAGCCCCCCTTAATACTGCCCTTATAAAAATAATTAAAACACCCAAATATTCTACTAATAATTCTAAGATATTTTATATCTGCAAGATTTTCTCATATTGTTAACCTAAAGGCCATAAAAAATAATTAAAAAATAATAACATTTCTTTAAATTATTAACCAAAAGGCCATTATAATTAAAAACCGTTGCTCATTTCGTACATATTACATATAAGGCGAGCTGGATGTATCGGTGCCTTGTACGTACTAAATCTTGTTTTTTATTTATTCGAAAATATTACTAGACACATGACTAAACACTATAGCGTTGAACTAACATGATTTATTTTAGTCTGAGACGACAAGCTGCACGTATTGGTGGCATGGCTTGATTATATTGCTATAATAGTATAAGGTTCAAGTCAATTTTGAAAGACAGATGCAGTGTAGTAACGTTGTATAAGAGCAAGTTTTCCTATAACCATCAGGATTAGTCCTATTATAACAAAAATGAAGCAGTGATCCGCGCAAATAAATCACATATTATTTAGATGTATTTATCCAACCAGCCAGCAACTTGGGCGCAAACACAAAAAAGAGAAAAGTGGGATTAAGGCAAGTCAAACAGAGCGGGATAAATCACTCCAATAATCAGGCGAATGAGAGAAGAAGGACAAGGACAGTGCTGGTGACAAGGACAAGAACGAACAGAACGACAACATATATCTAGCTTAGAGGCCTGATCGGATTAAGCGAAACAGAGCAGGCCTAGTTCGGTACGAAAAGCGATTTTTCCCCGTCCGAGCCTAGCATGCGCGCCTCATGGACACTTCCAGTGACAGTTAATTATATATGTTAAGTTGTTGGCAACACTGATCTGATGCGCGCTACATTACCGGCATAGCATAGCATAGAGTCCGTGAGAAATGAAAAGACACGTTTTGAAAACGATCTGACAGACAATTATGATGATCCGTGTATAATATACATATATTGTTTATGTGTTTGTTATATATGTATATGGTTGCATACCTGGACGCGTTTTCGCCCATAAATTTCCCCGTGTCACACACAATACTGACCTCATATTTTTATTATACTGCCTTTGAGACTCACATTTAATTTACTGGGTGACCAGTTCACTTATCAACTGCTTCGAATATTTCGTTATACGAGAAATAAAAACATTAAAATTACTTTCAATATTTCTTATTCGCGCATTAAAGAAACCTCTACTAAAGGTTCTTAGAATTTAAAACAGCAATAACAATAATAAAATGATAACTAGAAAATGTAAATTATTCCCAAAGAAATATTAAAAATATATTCGAGGTCCCCTGATTGCGATATTACTATTTTTGAAACATCCATAAAATTGACATTAAGGGTCTGGGTAGAAATTCTAATTATAATATAAGATAACTAGGTTAACCCATGGGCACCATGTGCCCATATTATATACAGAACACAATCCACTCCTCACCAATTCATCTGTCTCATTGAATAATTTTACAGGTGTCAATTTTCCATGTCTTTTAGTTCTATACACTATATAAATACTGTATTTCCCTTACACGGTTTTCCTTCTAGACAAAGTAATGAATATAAATATAACCTAACCTTACATCATTTGATGTTATTCTTTAGAAAATAGAAGATAATTTCTAGTTTAATTTCCCTTATTAAACATTTAAATATATAATAAAAAAATAAAGATAAATATTTTGCTAATTCCCTAATTCAGAGGCTCAATAATTTAATATGTATATAATGATCCCTACAGTATGCATTTCCAGTAATATAACCACCATAAAACTAACATATGTAGAGGCATCTAGTAGTGGTTAAAGCGATTGTATCAAAATTCGAGTAGTTTTTAAGGAATTCCGATTTAAATTCATGAGACATAGCATCAGAGTCTCGAGTTTAAGAAGAATTTCAGGAATTTAGGCGAGAAATGCGTTGTGGCACGCGAGCACTCGTCATTCAAAATGTTTAACATAAAATGCCCGATGGAGCTGGAATGGCCAGCTAATTACTAATGATTCTTATATTATGTATATATATATATATATATAGTGTGTGCGTTCTCTGTCTGTTAGTGCAGATGCAGATGTACAGGTATAGCACGAAGACGGACGAGTCGCTGGCTCTGGCCCGTTTGTCTCCTGCGCGGGGCCCAGGCTCGGGCCAGCGCAGTGACAGCCTGTGAACAATGGCCCGTGGCGGGCGCATTCCACGCGCGGGGGCGGCGGGGCACACGCCACCTCTGACCTCACCACAACTCTCTGCCTAACCTCTCTTATATATATTGTGTGATACTACATCCACAGCACTTTAAAATTACTACAATTATTCTACTTATATTATCAAATTCTTCCAATAAAATGTTATTGTTTTTAATAAATCACGATATTTTTGTTAAGTAAGTGATCCCTAAAGGTTTAAGGAGAATCTAGAATCTTTTGGTGAAAAAAGAAAGCATCAATATGTCTAGTTTAGATAACGGCAAACAAAAAACTCTTAAAAGTAAAATCCTAATATGGTGGCAACATCAGATAAACCAGTATGAATAGTTTACTTTTAACAATGTTTACACCTCGAGGTGTCAGTTAAATATTTACACTTCTTTTGACCACTACGGTACTTAACTTTAAACCGGAAATGGTTAAACGCCACAGGGGGAAAGGTGCAATTGGACTATCTTCTTTTTCCCTTTATATATACCTATCTCTATTCTTCTTTACGGCCTTAAAAAGGGAACAACAAACAACTTTCCAAATAATAAAACTCTAATTTTGACTTTTTCTTTAATGCGGGTCGTTTTCTCGATACTTAATGAATAAGGATATGTTTGTATACGCGTTTCCATTACGGTTAATTCGTACAATTAAATATTTATATTCAATATTGGCCCGGATAATAGGAGCGAAACTGAATAGCCTCGAAATTGAATGCGTTTGGAATTATTCCCCTCGCTATTTATCAACGCATTGACAACTTTTAGATTTTATTTTAGGTTTTCCAGCTCTATTGTGTGTTGTTGGAAACCCTGATAGTTGGGCAACTTGGTCAATGCGACACACTGTCATAGCGTCCATTGTTGTATCACAACGGCTATACACTTTGTGTGTGTGTCTGTGATGCAGTTGAAATATAAATAACTATATACAATTTCGTTTAATTCTGGGGTGAACAGTGTAGCCCATATTTGGGCTATTCTATATTCTACAGTAATTGGGCCCATTTCTAAGTTCAACTTTGATATCTAAATTGATAATTCTTTGTAAAGAAAAATTGCATTATTATTTAATTTCAAGATATTAAATTTTTACTGTTTGTTTTTGTTTGTTTGTATTGTTTTTTTTTTTTTTTTTGCTTTTTTATTTCAGGTCTCAAATCACATGAAATAAATTCAATATTATAGTTGTTGGCATTCAAGCGCATACCTATACAATACAATACAATACAAGAGTCAAGCAATAAGCTATAACAGTCTTAATTTGAAATTCCAGACATTTTGATAACAATCTAAACATCTATACTTAATATACCTACGATGGCATACATATATATATATATATATATATATATATATATATATACTAAATGTCCACCATTTTATTTTTTTATTTCTTTTAGGAAGCACACAGACAGAGACAATGCTATTGCTATTGTTGTTGACCAGTTGTACATTGTTTGCATAAGCATTAATTTAACGGAAACAGGATATTCAGTAATTCACAGGACGGTTTTGTACATCTCTGTTTAGATTGTGTGTTCTGTGTTTTACTAAACTTTTGGTACCAGAACCGGACTAATCAGTTTTTAACTATTTGGAATATATATTATTAAATATATTTTATTATACACCAATTATTAATTAAGCTTAAATATTACAATTAATTAATCCAGTTTAATTCATGATAAACAATGCTTGAGGTCACAGTAATAAAATTTATAGTTAATTGGGATAATTTTGTTGCTGTGAATGCTAGCATTTCTTGATATAGTACAAACTGGATTATTATTTGTAATTTCTAATTTTACTTACTAATTGGTTCACACCTAAATATTTCCGGAAACAATAAATTGATCTAACGAAGATTATAATGCTATTTATTTGTCGTAATAAAATAATTATGAGTCAAAAAGAATTTGCACAGATATTCGTTATATGCTTCTTCGTAAGATTAAATTACGAGGGTGTTTCTCATTTGAAGGTATCAATTTTAACAATGAAACTAATATTACAATATAAATTTAAAAATATGCTTTTTTTTAACTAAATTTAATTTTTTTTCAGCTAAATAGTTGCTATATATGTTTTTATTTCATGCTTGATTTATCTCTTCAAAAAATAGTTTTTATATATATATATATATATATGTTATTATTTAAAAATGTATTTGTTTTAAATTGTATTATTAAATTTCTATTATATTATGTATTATAAGCTTACTGTATTTCGTGCTGTATGCATTGGGGCTTTATGCATATAAATCTTCTTTAGATTGAACTAACTTTAAAATATATATATATATACCTATATTTTGTAGAAAAATACTTAAATATAGTTATTCTTAGAAAATTAATGATCTAAAACTATCGTAACCCGATATAATAGTTTATTCTTCCTACTATTTGCATATCTCGAAAACGAGAAGAGAATAAGTTAATTTTCATTTGAATAGTACACTGAATTAATTATGTTTAAAAATAAAAATGATTACTAATGTTGATATTATTTCATGAATTTAAAACAAATTAAAGAAATACCCAGGTTATTACACACTTTAAAGACACCCCCTTCTTAGGACAGGTTATATACTAATAAAGCCATCCTTAATTGTACAATTTGTTGCATTTAAATATTGTAGAATTTTTAATTTTTTTTTCCCATCTTAAAACTTATAAGAATAATAATTAATTAAGAAAAAAAAACAAACGGTATAATATTCAATTTGTTTGTAAGTTGCATTTAAATATTGTAGAATTTTAGAGTATGGTTCTTTATTTCCTTAAATTAATAAGAATAATAATTAATTATTTAGTATGTATGTATGTGTGTAATGAGCTAATAATGTAGACAAGGCAAATGAATATAATTAGCGAGTCCAACTCTGTCGGTAGCGATCGCGCAATGTAATTTGTGGCTGGCTGGCTGTTAGTCGGTTGCTTGTATCAGACCCGGATCCAATTACACTTTGGGTCCGTCCGGAGCGCGAGAGGAACACAACGTCCACAAGACACGAGACAGATGAATGGGACAGATTATTGCGTTTAGGTATAAAACACGTATAAACATCACAATGCGCATGCGCGCACACACACAACCCACGCTGCTAAATTGACTAACGGTTTATTTACCTGCGTACTTTTTATCGTTTACATCTTCATCTAAATCGTAGGAGGCCGTGTCATTCTTTCTTTAACGCACGATTTTTAGGTTTTTATAGTATTCACAGCCAGCAAATAGAGATGTCTCTCGCAGCTTACGGCTTAACCTTTCATTGTCATTCTTAACCTCTTCAAACATAATTATATAAATATATATATATATACCCAGATAAGAATGTATGTGTAGAACGCTTTGTTTATATGAATCCAATGGTTAGTATTAGAAACAGGTATTTTTAGCTCGCCGAAGTACCAAAATTAACTAAAGCAAACTGGAGTTATTGGTGCTTCTATGCTTGTTTGATACAGAAAAACAACTGAGCATTACAGCGCTTTGGTACTTATACTGTACAAGCTACAAAAATAAAAAAGCATAACTACTCGTTACATATGTAAATGTTTAAACTGAAGAACACTTCAAAATATAATCCAATGTTCATTCGTGTATTTATAATATAAGCCTCATTCATTCATTCATCGTACATTTATACATAAGAATATAAGAAATCGTTGGTGGTAAGTGGGACACATGGTGTAGGAAAATTAGAATTTCAAATCGATTAGGTTTTTGGCAGAGTGTCTCATTGTTATTTTGGGCGGGTGGCGCACTAATTATCGCCTCGATGCTGCATGCGTAAGTGAGTGAGTGAGGTGACCGGTGTCGGAGAGGGTGTCCAAAATTAGTAAACAATGGACAAACGACAAATGAACTGTCACACACCGCATTCTGTCCCTTTTTTATCCTTATTCAACCTTCAACGCGATGCCATCGTGTCACATATCCACATATACTTAATATAATGCATACCTAGTACAAAAAAAATGTAGAGTGGCCTGTACTTGATGCCTTATACACAGTTTTCAGTAAAAATATACATCCTAAACAACTAAAAACTTTGTGGACGTATATTCTCTGAAGGTACCTACCCAAATTTAATAAAATTTGATAAACATATAATGTATACACCCGTGAAGTTCCCAACGCATTTTAAATCCAATCGTTTTTACAGGTCCGAAGTTATAGGGCCCTAAAATTTTAGAGCCCTCCTAAATACTGCCCTTAGTCAACTTTTAAAATTTTTAGAATTTTCTACTAATTATTTTAAGATATTTCATACCAATAAAGTTTTTACAAATTGTGAGCCCAGGGGGTATAAAAAAATAATAAAATTAATATATCATTTAGAATTATAATGTTTTACAGTTTTTACATTATTAATAATAATAATATTGATATTTAAAATGTTGAATGATTGCAACAATAAATTTTGTACTCGCTATCGCTTTCTTTGTGATTGGGCTCGACGATACAGTGAGCTGGAAGCACTTATGCTTGATTTATAATACGCTAAACGTATAAAGCGATTATATTTAAACTACCAGTGAATTCAAATGGAAGTTAGTTAGCAGTGAACATGTTAATATTATTTAATAAAAATTAAATTTATTAAAAACGTTTAAATTTATGAGGAGGTGAAATAAAGTTGAGTGTCATTAATGGCATTATATGTGATGTGGCATATAAATAAATTTAAAGCAAAAATGATAAAACCCAAGAAGAAATAATAATAAAAAGAAAAAGCAGAAGCAGAAAAAAAGCGAAAAATAATAAAAGCAAAAGGGGCGGCCAGTTGACTCTTGACTTGATATTTAAATACATGACGTGTCTACCCAAAAATTATTACATAGAAATATAAAGGCGAAATACGGCCCGGCCACGTATATTAAACATTTCACTGCATATATATGTATACATACATACTACGGCCACTATTGCCATTAATTTTCGGCGATATACGCCACAAGCGAAAAACAACTTTACCGAGACTGTTTCTGCACACTAAAATACCAACACTCCGAGATAAAATGATATTTGAGAATATATATTTAAAATAATAATATATATTAAGCTATATAAATATATATAACGTAAATAGTTTTTAGCTTTACAAAGTACCGAAAAAGCTAAAGCAATCAGTCGTGTGTCTGTAGCATTCTCGAATCAAAAAAATTGTTAAACAAAAAGTGTTCGTCTCGTTGTTCTGAATCCAAAAATATATATAACTTATATACTTGGATGTTAGTCGTCGCTCGCACGTAAGACCAAATTTGTGCCCTCAACTCCTCTGAAGGTACTAAACCGATTTACACCAAATTTGCTACACATTTTACTTGGCATTCCATTTGAATCGGCTCGCAGTTTAAATCTAATCGCCCGTATACTTCCCGAGTTATAGGGCCCCAAAATTTACAACCCCTCTTAATACTGCCCTTATTAAAATAATTAAAACACCCAAACATTCTACTAAAAATTCTAAGATATTTTATATCTACAAGATTTTCTCATATTGTTAACCCAAAGCCCCATAAAAAATTATTAAATATTATAATTCTTAATCCGCATCGCATAAATTGCTTTATTAATTTTACAATTGCAAAATTTGTCATACAGGCATTATTTTCATCTAAATTATCCTAATCTTTATAAACAAATAAGAAATATATTTAAAACAAATAATAATAACAGCGTAGACCAAATGTATTTCTTAGTTTTACGAAAACAGTCTTGAAATGCAAGAAATTAATCCAATTAAACCAACAAAAACGTGTTTGAACCAAGTAAAATTACGATTATAACCAGTACATCGTGAGGTATCGTAGGTATCAGTTGTGTTCACGTTAGTGGGTGATTAAAGAACGCCTTTTCGGGTTAAAAGTGCTTTGGTGCGGACGTGAAATATAATTATTCGTACAATTCAGTGACGGTTTTATGGGATCTAAACAGAAATAAGGTAAGAGTTTTTAGCTCGTTATACGAAGTAAAGCATTCGGTTGTGTGTCTGTAAGATTCTCGCACCAAACAAGCTTAGGTATAGGCACCTATGCCTTAAAGAAATATCGCATAAATGCATTTCTATGACAACATAAATAATATTAAGATTGATTCATGACAATGAGTTTATTTATTTTTTATTTTTACATTTTTTTATTTCCTATAGTGTGTAGAATATAGCTCTAAAACGGATAATCGATATTCAAAGTATTGACAAAGTTATAGTCGATTTAATGCGAGCGCGCACTGATTTAAATACAGATATACGAAACTAGGTGTAAAGTAACGTTTCAACAAAACAACTAAATATATTTTGATTTTTTAAACCTGAAAGCTTATTCGATTTGTAGGGCCATGAACCTATAATATGTTAAAAATATTATTTTTTTAAATTATTTCAGGCACATTAAAGAAAAATAAACATGGGCAAAGATTGACCCTTTTTTTTAAATGGCTACCATTTTTGCAAATTAAGTGCAATTTTAATAAAAAATGGTCCATGGTCCCCCAAATTAAATATATATTTCTAAAATAATTGTTTTGGTGTTTTGAAAATGTTAGGAAAGGCTGGAGCTTACACGCGCTGCATACCCTTACTCAATTTCGATCAATTTTTATGAAAACAACGTGATAAATATGTTAATATGTAAATATGTTAATATGTACTTTATTCGTTCCCCCAAAAAAAAATCTCAAAGTTGACCTATATTTCGAGTTGATGAATGGTAACCCCTCCCCTTAAAATAAATCCTATTCTCAGTGTATAGCTTATGAAGGGAAACTAAAATGTGTTTACGAAAATTCAATCAAACACTGTCTTAGAAATGTACAAATATAATGTGCCAAAGACACAACCAGAAATCGACAATAATATTGGTTCGTCAGTGAGCGTGTTTCCTGTGAATGTAATTGGCCGCGCAGTCCCGCAGCGGCGGCGGCAGACGGCGGCACCGTCGCCAGTGGTAGAGTATGGGGTGCGCACATCACGCAATACGATACACTGTTGTGTCATTGTCATGGCAACCGAACCGAGCCGGAATAATGGCGGATTAGACATCGTTGTTTTCTATACATGTGTGTCTGTGTCTGTGTGTTACAGCTCAACGTGTCCTCTTTAATCGGCTCGTGATGCGCGTAGCAGCAGCAGCATTCGTCCGCTCGTTTCGTTCATTCTTTCTTTTTTTTTTAATACTTGGACGGGGGGGGGGGGGGGCAGGGGGGCAGTGGATCAGTGTGGATGCGAAAGTGGCAGATGTTACGCTTTTTAATCACGCGGCCATCTTGTTTCTGATGCATTTGAATTCAATCACGTGCTACACGTACACATGTTTCACTAACGACAATTATACCTTATTTATTATTGCCATTTATAGATACATTTTGTATCCAAATTTACAGGAAACGTTTAGTTTCTCTTTCGACGAGAATTAAACGTACATTTGACTATAACATATATGTTATGCGGTATTCACAGCGAACCAATTAGTAATTTAGATTAGAAATTACAAATAATAATCCAAGTTGTATTAAAACAATGCTAGCAACAAAATAAACACAATTAATTATTAATTAGCAGTGAGCATTGTGTGTTATAAAACCAACTGGATTTATTAATTGTAATTTCTAAGCTTAATTACTAATTGGTTCGCTTCAGTTTATCAATTTTTAGTACTGTCGGAAATCCAGTGTTTTAGGCAACACTGAATCTGTGTTCATTTTGCATTGAAGTGTTATTTTAATGCTAAATTAACATTAATAAACAAGCACCTATGCGTCCAGCTCGCCTTATAAGTAATGCGATGCGAGCAGCGATATTTAATTATGATGCCCTTTGGGTTAACAATTAGAAAATATGTTATAGATATAAAAAGTCTTTCAATTTTTTGTGAATTATTTTTATATAATAACAAGGTTAGGTACAACGCTCCTATGCGTCCAGCTCGCCTTATAAGTAATATATGCAATGCAAGCATTATTATAAAATTTTATATTTTTTTACGGCGTTTGGGTAAACAATATGAAAAAATCTTGCAGATATAAAATATCTTAGAATTTGTAGTAAAATTTTTAGGTGTTTTAATTATTTTTATAAGGGGAGTATTAAAGGAGGCTCTAAATTTCGGGGCCCTATAACTTTGGAAGTATACGGGCGATTGGATTTAAACTGCGAAAGGATTCAAATGGGATGTTAAATAATATGTGTACTGAATTTGGTGTGAATCGGTCCGGTACCTTCAGAGGAGTAGAGCGCATAAATTTGGTTTTACGAGCGAGCGACTAACATCCAGTTATATATATATTTGGATTTAG
This sequence comes from Leistus spinibarbis, assembly GCA_933228885.1. Lineage (NCBI taxonomy): Eukaryota > Metazoa > Arthropoda > Insecta > Coleoptera > Carabidae > Leistus > Leistus spinibarbis. Next base: position 1,287,125 of record OW121794.1, on the reverse strand, counting down.
AGCGACGAGACCAACACTCTTTGTTATCCGAGAATGCTACAGACACACAACCGAATGTTTTAGCTTTTTCAGTACTTCGTACAGCGAACTAAAAATGGAAAGTGGCCGGCACTCAACTTCCTATTAGAAATATATATCCCAAACAATTAATACTCCACAGTAATACTCTAAAATTGTAACATTAAGTTTCTTATTTTATTACGTTATCAAATACTGTTTAATCAATATAAAATATTGATGGTTTCTTTAACTGAAATTATTGAAATACAAGGAAATTGCAAGTTATATTATTTATAATCGTTGCATTTAGAGAATAATTAACGCATATTAAACAGATGTAGATTATTTATTTAACCGACAACTATTATCAATAAATCGTTAAAATTACGTCAGTTCCAACATTTTTGTGTGAAAGCCTCGTAAATGAAATTCTATGGGGATATTAATGTACAATAAATCGAAGGTAGCTGTGTGTATATATGTGTGTAATAGCGAGCCATTCATGGTATGAAAGTTTTTTTTTTTCTTTCTTCTTTTTACGTTTTTACTTTCTTTTACAGAGTAATAAGTAAGTATTGTAATCATGAAAAATTTCGAACTCGAGATTTCAACGGATATACATGTTTTGACCTTCCCTGAATCGAATGTGACTATTTTCGGAATGACGTCTGTGTGTCTGTGTGTGTGTGTGTGTGTGTGTCTGTGTGTGTGTGTGTGTGTGTGTCTGTGTGTGTGTGTGTCTGTGAACGCTCTAGGGCCAAAACTGTCGAACGAAAAATTATGAAACTTCAAACTTAAGATTTGTATACGGTCTAGATGTGCACCTCCTATTTTTGAAAAGAATATTCAAACCGGTAGTTCATGTTTACTCTATACATTTTTTGTTCTATCTCCAATATCACTAGAACGGCTACACTTACGGCAAAAATAGCAATATTCATAATGAAAGATATTAATATTTCGCACAACTTTTGTTTGAAAAGTTTCTTCATAAATTGTACCAGTTATGAGAAAACTGCTACGAAAAAACTCAAATATCTTATTTACGTTGCCATGGTGATACCTACAATTGTGACTAATTTTATTATTTTTAAAACGAATCAACCATGAGTTACATCATTTGTTTCTTGTTTATTGAGAACAAACAAGCATTCCTTTGACAGTTATCTGTATGAATTAATATTTAAAATATTGATTTCTTATTAGAATAAATTGTATCAGGTAAATTATTATAGAATCAATTTATATTATATATTTGCTGACATAATTAATTAACAATTTCAGAGTTTAACTGTGAAATTTGACTGTTTAAGAGTGAATACGATAAGTACTTCAAATTCAGATCCATTATAAATTGGTATAATTATCCAGTTATTTTCATTATATATTAATATCTATCTATTGAAAACTACGTAAAAGAAAGTTGAGTGCAGGCCACTCCAGATATTTTGTTGTTGTTTTGTTTCTTTCGTCAAGCGACAAGACAGCCCCTGGCGGTTTGCGCGCGTAACACGATACGCTGAGAACCTGGATGCGGTTACACTACTCCGCCCTACGCACTTATACTTTCTTTCTTTCTTTCTTTGCTTGTGCAATTGCCTCCCCTCTTTCTTCCACTGCCACCCTACCCCTCTGTCGCAATTCTATTTTTGCTAGTATTGAATTTACACAATAAGCAATGTTCCAATATTGATGATACTGTAACGTTATATCGCTTTTATGATTTCTATACTGTTAAATATTAGAATTATCCACTATTGAAGCACGTCTCGGGTTACGAACATTCGATTTGCGAACAATTACATATTTCTTTATTTTATTTGTACATAGGAATTTAAAACAAATTATAGCATTATAATAAATACATATAGTAAGGGCAAGAAAGTCGAGTAAAGGCCACTCCACAGCAACACAATTTTAATTTAAACTTATATATATTTAAAAATTCAACTTATTTTATAGTCAAGCCTTAACAGACGTACACACAAATAATTAAAATACAATATTAAAAATTAGTTTCCCTACATTGTGTACTTGTAATATTACAGATTACACTCATTTATTGTTACTCAATTATACTATTATATTTAAAACCCCCCTTAATACTGCCCTTATAAAAATAATTAAAACCCTCAAAAATTCTACTAATAATTCTAAGATTTTTATATCTAACAGGTTTATTCATATTGTAAACTCAAAGGCCATAAAAAAATAAATTAAATATTATAATTTCGAATTTTTAAATATGTACTAAATTTATTTTATCGCGAGCTGGACGCATAAGTGCGTTGTACCTGAGCTTGTTTACTAAATGATTTCAATATTAATGTAAAAGAAAGTGGTGTGCATGTCACTCCAGATATCAGAAAGTGTTTATATATGGTGCATTAATCTCACTCCATTTTTATTTAATCCCCGTGATAAACGCTGCTTAGGGATCGCCCTTATATGAACCCTATATGACTATAGTGTCATCATGATGACATTCAGCTGGTGTTAAACACCCTATAGGGACATACGAACTAAGGGATGGGGTTGCAATGGACGTACAACTACCCTATATATATATATATATATATATATATATATATATATATATATATATATATATATATATATATATATATATATATATATAAATATGTATATACATGCATGGTATCTGTCAAATAAAATGTCTAAGCGGTTACGATGATGTGCGAAAATAAGCTCTAATGACAAGTACGATAAGGACCAATTTGCATATATAAAAAGAATCTTTTGAATAATGTTACGGTACTTGATAATTCTAGTGGATGATTTAAATCCTGATTTTTTTTTCTTTTATTTGAATGCGCATATGGCGTCTGGTTTGAAAATGTAGCCATTGGTTAAGTATGAAAAATGCCTATTTAGGTTTACTTATACGTTATGTATAAAAAGAAATATTGTTATCATAAATATAATCGATTTCTACATTTTAATCGACATATCTGGTTTCAGGGTCTCTGTGTATCTACCTGTCTGTTTGTCTGTCTGTCTTTCTGTTTGCCTGATTGTTTGTCTATTTGTCTGTACGTGTGTCTGTTTATATGTTTGTGTGGCTGTGTCTAATCGCCCTAGAGCCAAAACTGTTGAAGCCAAAATTATGAAATTTAAAAGTTATGGCTCCAGTATACACCTCCTATTTTTACTGAAAGTATTAGTTTACTCATGCTACATTTTCTTTATATCGAGAACGGCATAAGTTAGAAAAGAAAATATTCTAATTAAAGCTGGAAAATTCGTAGAACGTACTTTTTCTTAAAGAACGCCTTTAAAAACATGGTTATTATATATTTACATTTCCCTAATTATAATAGTCTGTTTGTCTGTCTGCTTGTATGCCTGTTTGTCTATCTGATTATCTGTCTATTTGTATGTCTGTTTGTCTATTTGATTATTTATCCGTTTATATATTTGTTTATCTGTCTGTGTATCTATCTGTTTATATATCTGTTTATCTGTCTCTCTATCTGTGTATCTGTCTGTTTGTTAACTAAGCCTGAGAAATTCAAGTGAAGGCCACTCCAGATCTTTGTATAAATATATAACTGAAATTAAAATGGAACTATAGTGGCAGTAAAACATTTAATAACGTAATTAAACCGAAGTATATAGTTTAATTAAATGCAATCAGTTTAATATAATGAATGTAAATATATTGCATTCACATGGCAATTAATACTGAACAATAATTACCTTATTTTGATTTACAACACATAACAGTTTAAAGATTATGATATAAACATTGGCTTACTTTTATTATTTCATAAATATTAATATATGTAAGTTGGAATGTTTATAGTTTTTGTAATATATGTTTATTTATCATAACGACCAAAACCGTTTTTTTTCCATTTAAACAAGCATAGTTACGGTCCTTGGTAAAATCACTTATTTTAAGAAATTGATTCTAATATTTATTTAGGCTACTAATGTTTTTAATACACAAATTAATATATTTTCAATGACTGAAAGCCTCAATTTTTGTTGTAGTTATTATAAATATCGTTCGGTTAACTCTGAATGGATATAGCTTCTAAAATAGATTGCGATATATGTTCAAAAACACATTGGTACCGGTATTAGGGAACTGTTTAACATCGATCGACAAACAGACACACACACACAGCTTTCTATATATGTATAGAAACGGTATAAGCGGGAATGTATATGAGTTGACGTGCCGTATATTTGAGTAAGTCACACTGGTTAGACGGCTGTCATTCACGGTTCAAGTCAGAGGTAACCCGACCCAAAAACAATATTATCGCAAAAGCGTTTGCTTGGAAGCCATCTGCAAATGCAGTTCCAGGAACATTGCTGGAATTCACTTGTACTTATCAGTATGCATAAAAGAGCTATAGTGTATTTGAAACAGTTTGCTTGCAAATGCGAGCACAATTTTTCAAAATATGACTATAAAATGTATTTTTAGTAGATATTTCTATTAATAATTGCAAGTTAGAAGTTCAATCTAGGCTTGTACAGTCGTAAATTGTGAATATTGTTCTTCAATTCATAATAAACCTTGTATGAAATACATCAATTTTTATTGGAAATTGTTTCATTTATTTTTATACGTAAAATACATATATTTTGTAAAATTACGCTTGTACACTTGTGCAGTAGGTCATACTTAAGTGATATATATTGTTTTGGAACGAATATATTTTAATTTAGGATTAGAAAACGTTAAGAGCGACGCGATGATTTTTGTTTTTACGCTACTGGGTTTAGGGATTCTTTTTAAGACAGCAATATATTAAAAATGTATATACCTCTTATACTTGGATGTATGTTGCACCACAAAATGCAAATAACATAGAATTTAGATCAGACCAATTGAGTTTACTTAATAATTAAACTATTTTAGGGCGGCATATCCACATTGCAAATATGTTTAACTCTTTTACAAACAATTTCATTCAGCACAATAATATTCTAGTGGAGTGTGGGCTTAAAATGTATTCAATGTGCCCAATGAATGAATGACTGAACCAACCAAATATTTACAGATGTCGGTTTCTTTATAAAAAGTCTGAAAAGCCCTGTTATAGAAATACCGGTAAATATTAGCGTAAAACTTTCTCATTGAAAACGTACTTCATGAAGCCTCGCTTTTGAGGGCCTTAACCTATAAGTGGCTGTGACGGTGTTTTCTTGTAGAGGTGTTCGTAAGGGCCTACTTTAAGCTTGGAGTACTTAAGCTTGGATTATCGGAACATTTTGCTACTGTACCAACATTTTCAAACAATTTTTTGGTAAACACAAGCGTAGGGGAATAATTATTTAAGAAGGGGTTCCATACAATTAATTATTGAAAACATTAAATTCTAATTTTACACTATTTGTACCATATGTCCACCTTGGGACCCAAACGTGACAACTCCAGTACAACGAAATAATGATATATATTAGAATTAAAAATATATAATGAAAAAGTGGGTCAGAAAGAATGTATGCCCCGTTTCGTGCGCCACTGTGTGTGATCAGGTATAGAAAATTTGCAGAGATCCGGTGAGTTTTGTCAAACACAGACAAACACGTTCGATCGTTTCGAATGTACGTTCTATCTCTCTCTGATGAGTGTATATAGTGGTGTATTGCTATCTCTGTCGGTTTTCACCGTATTAAATGAATATAATGGCGTCATTATGTGCGAGCTACGAAAGTGGAAATATCTTTTTCTTTCCATTGAAAATTACAACAAACAATGTTTGGTTACTACTGCTTTAACAACAAGGGTACTTTTCAGAGGGCTGCTCCACTCATCAACAACAGAGCTGGATTAAGGGTAATTATCACTGGGTCTTTGAAAGATATTGTTCAAACATTTGTTATACAGTTAATTAAATTTCCACATTTTTTACTGGTTTTTCACGCATACCAAAGTGCTTAAGAATATTATTTAATTGTTTTACTTAACTTAAGTCTTGTATATGGTCTAAAAGTGCACTTATTTTTGAAAATAATATTCAAACCGGAAGTGCTTACTATATGCATTTTTTGTTTTATCTCCAATATCACTAGTACGGCTGCACTTATAGCAAAAATGGTTATGTTCATAATGAAATATATAAATATTTCGCACAACTTTTGTTTGAAAAGTTTCTTTAAAAAATGTACCAGTTATGAGAAAACTGCTACGGAAAATGATATTTCTAATGTTTATTCTACGCATTTTTGTCTTTCCTCCAATAACACTAAACCGGCTGCACTTACGACAAAAATAAATAAGTACATAATGAAAGATATTAATATTGCGCACAACTTTTGTTTGAAAAGTTTCTTAAAAAAATGTACCAGTTATGAGAAAACTGCTACGGAAAATGATATTTATAATGTTGTACTCTATGCAATTGTTGTTCTATCTTCAATATCACTAAAACGGCTGCACTTACGGCAAAAATAGTTATGTACATAATGAAAGATATTAATATTTTGCACAACTTCTGTTTGAAAAGTTTTTTAAAAAAATATACCAGTTATGAGAAAACTGCTACGGAAAATGATATTTCTAATGTTTACTCTATGCATTTGTTGTTCTATCTCCAATATCACTAAAACGGCTGCACTTACGGCTAAAATAGTTACGTACATAATGAAAGATATTAATATTTCGCACAACTTTTGTTTGAACAGTTTCTTTAGAAAATGTACCAGTTACGAGAAAACCGCCATGGAAAATTTGTAATGTTGCATATATATGTTTAACAAATTTTACGAAATAGCCTGAAAATATTGTGACATAGAAATAATTTATATGTCATTTTGCACCGGTTAACACAAATAGATCGACTGGGAACGTGTTTGTAATAGTTATTACAGATAAATATTGAAATAAAAATTGTAAAACAGTACGTATTACAAATATATTTGAATATATTGATAAGATGAATATTAAAGAAACAATTTAGTATTTGGTATCGTAATAATTGTACAATTTCAGGATATAATCAGAAGTAAACCCCAATTACTTCAATTTATTTTATCAACAATCTAGACTATCTCGATTTACTTGGGCACCAATATACAAATTAGATGAATACTACCCTGTAAACAACCGTAAAGTCCGTAGTGTATATTTGTGAAGAATTCTGTGTGTGTGTGTGTGGTTTACCACCGATGTTTGAGAGTCTTTTGCACCAGCAATGTCTACTTTTTGCTGTGGCCCTAGCTAGGGGCATAGAAAGCGCTTGTTGTGTGTGATGCAGGCATCAACATATCATCATTGTGCCGCAGTGGCTCTATTGTTGAGCTTGTTGTGCTCCTCTCGTACTGCCAAAAGTTGGCGGTCACTGCGCACGCACGCACGCCCCAACTATATACCCTTATTCTCCGTGTTTGTCGCTATTTGTTTGTGATTTGTGTATCGTTTGTTGATCATGAGAACTTTAGGCTTATATTATATATGTAGTAGGCTATGGTGTACCTACTTGATTTTGTTTGTGTGAGGTATTTACATGGAAAGAATACCACGATTTATATACGGTGCTGTTGTGCGAGTTGTTGTTCTGCTCATAGAACCATGCATGTTTTTGAATTAAATTCATGATTGTAGAACTTTGCGGTTTCTTTCAATTATACTTACGTTTCAATGATTTTTATAAATATATAACTACTTCACGGTTAAATAAGTATATAGGTATCAATGCCTTCAGCTCGCCAGAAAGTAAGCTTATTATCAGTAACATATTTTTAGCTCGCCAACAAAGTACCGAAGAAGCTAAAGCATTCAGTCGTGTATCTGTAGCATTCTAAGAACAAATAATGGTAGTCGTCGCTCGCTCGACCAAATTTGTGCCCTCTACTCCTCTGAAGGTACCACAACGATTTGAACCAAATTTGCTACACATATTATTTGGCATCCCATTTAAATCCGGTCGCAGTTTAAATCCAATCGCACGTTTACTTCCCGAGTTATAGGGCCCCAAAATTTACAACCCCCTTAATACTGCCTTTATAAAAATAATTAAAACACCCAAAAATTCTACTAATATATCTAAGATATTTTATATCTACAAGATTTTTTCATATTGTCAACCCAAAGGTCATAATTATTAAATTAATTATAATTATGAATTTTTAAATATGTTAACACCAAAAGGGCATAATAATTAAAAACCGCTGCTCGCATCGCATATATTACTCATAAGGCGAGCTGGACGCATAGGTGCGTTGTACTTAAGCATGTTTTAATTGCAATAATTTGCCTAATTCCTGTAGTGCAGTGGTCGTAAAATTAATAAATTGTATTAAATACGTATACGCTGTAGAACGAGCTGTAGACATTGGTGCTTGTTAATATATTAACTAGAACCTTCCAGATTAATTATATAATATAGGTAATGGATCAAATGACCTATTTATTAATATATTCATAATGAAACTAGATAGACAGACAGACACACAGATTGTTTAGCATATGAGACATAATAAATCGTATATACGCATAAACGGGATATACAGAAAGATACGGATGGGCGGTTACGCGTATACGATCATCCCTCGGCCCCCCAACGGCCCCCCTCTGGTTAGAGCTCGTCGAACCGTAATCCTCGGGATCAGATCAGGCCCCAATGGGGAACAGAACATCCCTATCGTCGCGCCGACCAGCTCTCATGTTACTATTAAATAGGGTTCATCTTCGCAGCTATGTGTGTGTGTCTGTGTGTCGCTGACGTTTTTCAACGATATCAACAGAGGGGGACGCGATGGTTTGCTTGCCAATATTATTATTTCATTTAGTGGCAGACGTTTCTTTGTGTTTACTCCTCTACGTGTCTGTAATTACGCGTCCATGTTTTAGACATTTTGGTTTCTAAAACGTAAGGGGGGGGGGGGATGGAAACTGTTGTATTTACAGTAATTAATATTAAAGAATTACAAATAACATGGTTTTTAACATCGACTATGTTTAAAACGTTTTTGTTTTAAACTTGTTTTAATCAATTGTTTAAAATAGATTTCCAAGTACAAATTATAATATAATTAGCTGTGTTCACAGACAAATCTTCTAGATGTAAAATATGTTAGAATTAGTAGTAGAATATTTGGGTGTTTTAATTATTTTTCTAAGGGCAGTATTAGCAGGGGCTCCAAATTTTGGGCCCCTATAACTCGGGAAGTATACGGGCGATTGGATTTAAACTGCGACCAGATTCAAATAGGATGTTAAATAATATGTGTAGTAAATTTGGTGCAAATCGCTTCGGTACCTTCAGAGGAATAAAGGGCACAAATTTGGTCTTACGAGCGAGCGACAACTTACATCCAAGTATATGAGACTGATTGCTTTAGCTTCTTTAGTATACTTCGTACGGCGAGTTAAAATTGTATTAGAAAATATACGCCATATCGGTCAAAATATTCAATTAGACCTTTATATCGTTGACAAATTGATTTCCTCTGTATATAATATGGGCACATGATGCCCAAGGGTTAATCTAGTTAGGATTCTAACAAACTATGTGTATAAACATGCCAAACAGTTTGATCCACGCAACATGTATACGAGAATCGTAGGTATATAAACCAAAACAATATCCTGCCGGTCTCCACGGTAACATGTGCCCCCCTTTAGGACAAGGTGGGGGCGGTAGGGGGCGGCAAGGAGGAGTGAGCGTGTCCTTGCTATGGCGGTGGCGGCGTTTGTTGTGTCATGTTGACATGGCGCGTCTGTTTCTCCCTTACGCTGCGCGATCCCGGTTTGCGACCCGTTTGCGACCGTTGCGACGGATAGAGCGTCGTTACGCCGCGGTCACACACACACACACACAGCCTACGCGTCGCTACTTTTGTCCCACGATCGATATGAACGAAGAATAGGTGCTGTATTCTGTGTTTTGTCGCACGCAATATTTCTAAACGCGATTTTCACTTTTTTATTTTTGCCTGTATTATCACAGACGTACGTCGCTGTTTACTCATATTTTATTGTTCTAATAATACGATTTAATACTCTGTAAAAAAGTACGTAAATTTAATGTACTATTACGCATTAAATACATTTTACTAAATTAATGTAAAATTACGCTTATACATATTATGTTTTCCAAAATGCAATTATATGCTTTATAAGTATATATATTTTTTTTACAGTGTAATAAATCTCATTATCATCTTTAATACTGTCTAATATTTATTTCGGTAATAGTGACTTTATTTTTATTTTATTTCTACTTAATTGAAACGAATAATTTTTAATAAATTAATTAAACATTTTTTCATGTAGTCTGCGTAATAAAAAAGCTGGAGTGGACTTCCCTGGACTTTCACTATCTACTTAATTTTGTTTTCGTTTTAAATTTATACTAGATTGCCGTGAAATAATATCATTAGTTTCTAAAGGAAAACATCCAAAAATTCTACTAATAATTCTAAGATATTTTATATCAACAAGATTTTAAAATAATCTACTAAAAATTGAAAGATTTTATGTCCATAAGGCTATAATAATTAAAAACCGTTGCTCGCATCCCATTACCCATTAGGTGAACTAGACGCATAGGTGCGTTATACCTAAGCTTGTTTATTTTAACGAAGGAAAACATTTTAATGGAATATTAAATTGTTTAATGGAATATAAATATAATTGAATTCATTTCGACGACCCCAACAAAAATCCCTTATGTTAACAATCAAGCCCCTATTCTCACGAACACCACTGATTGACAATAGCAGATTGTCTCGTACACATAATAGCGCCATAACACAATTATATTCACAAACCAACAATTATTGTACCTATGTAATTATTCTATACACACTTTGATGATGAGGAACTCGAAAACAAAATGGCTTACACACACACACACACACACCACACACACATAGAAACAGGTGCGAGTACACAATATCTGCATAATATAATAGTGTTGGTCGGTGTTTATAAATTAATTAATCTCTGAACCGCCTACTCATCTTCCTAATTAAACTTCTAGTAAACAGACAGTATTTGTTCATTCACTGGTCGTTCAATCGATAAACAAAAAGATTTGGTTGTGTTTAATTAAGTAATAACATTAATTATACACAAATTAATCCTACGGCTAAATGTTTATAACCATTTGAATATTACGCGGAAATAAGTTTCGTATCCAATTTTGTAAAAGTTATACTTGGAAAATAAGATTATGGTTTTAGGTTTATTATTTTATGACTTGGGTTCCTAGGAAAGCCTACTTTCATTTAAGGGGTTGTTGTAAATCACTGTTTCCCTCTTGTTAAGAGGATTATAAAAGGGGCAGATTTGTTACGCTTTCCCAAAATTTTAAATAAGTATTTTAAGCTCGCTTTACGGCATAATTAAGTAGCACAATTCATAAAATACATAAAAATGCTTACGACTGTACCGCAGTGTTTACAAATGTTACCGCTAGGGCCATTCGAAACAGTTAGCTTGAAAATGCGAGTACAATTTTTCAAAATATGACCAAAAAATGTATTTTTAGTAAATATTTCTATTAAATAATGCAAGTTAAATGTTCAATCTAGGCTTGTACAACCGTAAATTATGAATAATCGTTCTTAAATTCATAATAAACCATCAATTTTTATTGGTAAATGTTTTATTTATTTCTATACGTAAAATATATAAATTTTGTAAAATTGCGCCTGTACACTTATGCAATAAGTCATACTTAAGCGACATATATTTTGCTTGGAATGTATATATGTTAATTTAGGGACAAAAAACGGCAAAAACGGAACAATGATTTTACAGACAAGTAAATAGAGTAAATTTGAATGTTTGAGTGTACATTTGTGTAAGTAACATTGGCGTAGCATATGGTAAATATTGATTGGTGTAGAAATAAACACAGACTGGTTTATACGCAAGTGAAAACAAGAAAACAAAATTAAAATGCACATTTAAAGAGGATATACCTACACGTATACGCGTTGTATTTTAATATTACTAACCATTTACATTACAATATTCGTAGAAACATATAACTTGTTGTCGTAAACTATGTACAAAAGGGCTATAGTGTTCGGTGTGTCTATAAAAAAATATATACTATATTAAATATTCAATAAACAATAGTTGAATTTTGAATCTTTACAAAAATCAGTATAGTTATAATTTTTTGTTCAGTGTGTGGAGAGCTGAAGGCATTTACGCTTGTTAAAACAACTAATTGATTTATTTAAAACCTATTAAATTGAATTTGGGCAAATTCGCCCACAAACGTGTATAATTGAGGTAGACGTGAGAGCTACTGGAATATAGTGGGAAAGGCAAAGTGCTATATTAAAAATAGGCTAATAAGTCAGTGGCGGCCGTCGCTTGAGGTACAACGGCAGCCAGAATAGGGGGCGGGCCGGCGTGGTAATAGTGCGTCGCTCGGGGGGCCTTACGGCTCCGGTAGCCTAACGAGCCTATACCTGCACTAGCCCCCAACTATATATATATAGAGGTATATTTAGGTTAAGTACACAAACTATATATTACGATTCAAAATGGTTCGTAATTACAGTGGATTATGTTACAAAACCTGCAGCCTTTTTCGTATACACTCATTTATGGCTTGTTTTCGAATTTTTATTTAATTTCTTGGCAGAGTATTGTGATAAATAAAAGATTTTTACGGAAATATACGTTTTGTTGATTCCCTGAATTGATATTAATTATTTAAGAGATGTTATATATATATAAATATATATAATGTTGTACACTGAACCAAAAATTACATGATTTCTGCTTTAATATTACAAATAAAAATTAGTTAATTATACAGAAAGATAAAAAAATTACATTCATCCGTAAAATTACAATATTTTTAGTTATAATATTACAGTAAAAGTGATGCAAATTTTACAGTGTATCCTTTGTTACACGTTACACCATATTTACAAAATTATTTCATTATAATCGCATTATCAACGAGTATAAAATTATAAACAAAAGTATAACAATATTTTGAGAATTATATCGAAAAATCCATTCCGAAATTCTTTTTCTATTGAAATAAAATTGATATACAACATAAATATATGCATATTCTTTTATTATACGTATAAGAAAGTACAGTGTATGATACTGCAGATTCTAATTTAATATTTTTATTAGTGTACCAAATATAACCGGGCAAATATTAAATTTATAATTTACAATTAATCGTAATGTAACTTAAACTTACACTTAATTGTATCCTAAAATTTATTTAACCTAAACAAAACACTAACGGCCCTAAACCCTAATTTAAAAATACATTTTCATTTCTAAATATAATTAAATTTTTTATTCACGCACTAAGACAAATTTTATGAATCGACTATAACATTAAACACTCCTACTCGAATATACAAATAATGAAAATATTGTAAATTCTGACAGTTATTACCATAAAATATGTATATTTTTTGGTTCTATTAGGATTTCAAAATATTTTAATTCTGACATATGACACTTGTTTATAAATTTATCAAAATTAATTTCGCCAATAATTTCTGATATTTGATACATTTTATAAATATTTTTGTTCCGTGTGAAGAAAACTCAAATCAATATTTTTATTTGTCACATAAAATACGTGAATCATTTATTAACAATGGCATAAATTAATTAATAAATATTTATAGAATTAAATAAAAATGTGTATAACAGTTAGAACTAATTTATTTTACTCGTGAAATAGAATTAATTAAATAAATATTACAAAAATTGATAATGTAGCTATGTTAAAAAGACCGCGGGTTTAGGTATAGATTTGCCCGCACATGAGCGGTCGCTAGCCGGTAAGTTACCTGTGCACTAGCGGACTCCGTTCACAAGGAAACCAGTTTATTTTTAAATTCTAGTGTACAATTAAATACAAATATTTTAGTAAAAAATATTACTAATAATGATGTAATACATATTTGTCTATACTGTAAAAAATCTGCTGTGGCCTACACTAGATTTTATTATCTATATTGGATATTTATACAGATAATTCATTATGTATATTTTTGCATTTTAATTTTTTACTATTGTTAATATTGCGATTAGAAAGTAAAGAAAATAATAAATAAGAGTATTTATGTATATATATATATTTTATAAAAAAAAATACCAGTAATTCTTGCATATACAATTCAATTCCATTCAATTCCAACTATATGTGTCGATGTATCTTCATGAATAAACAGTGAAGTGCTCTCAAAGTAAGCTAAAGAATGGCCTAGTGCCAATAATTCTTTTTCTAGCATCGTTCAGTGTCGCCGATTTAGTATTTAGGGGGGGCGGAGCCCTAACAGATTGATAACGAGCCATCCCCCTATATTTATTTATTTCGTTCGCTTCGCGCGATTTGCTCCGATTATCGCGATCGATAGCGCTTAATATATATACAAAACGATCGGTGCGGATGAAAAGATTATTTAGTTACGTACTTGATTGATTTAAAATTGGACCGACTAATTTTAAATTGACGCTGATGTCGGCGAAATTCGATTATAGGTTCAGTTTGATCGTTTTAAATTTGCTATTGAATTTATTAAATATATTTAGCATACTTAAAATAAATTGTACAATTTGTTTGTTTTGAATAAACAATTTTAATCATCTGTAGTGGCCTACACTGAACTAATACATACAATCAAATTGTGTGGTATGAAATAACTTAATAATAATTAAATTAATCTAGTTTGGTTTACCACAAATAATACTAGCGTTCACACCAACAACATTTATAATAAATTGTGTAAATTTTGCTCGTCAGTTGCTTCGCAATGAATACAGCCTAAAACGGTTATTATTTTGTTTTAAATATTTACATTTGATGCGTTTACCAAGACACAATTTAATTATTACGGTAAATATGGAGCAGAGAAATAATAAGTGTTCCTAGACTAATCTGGAGTGGCTTTCACTCAACTATTTTGTCCATTTACCATTTATATTTATAATAATGCGTAATTTTATTTTAAATTCGCCCTACAATGAAACAAAAACTATACTTTTATGTATTGTAACTAAAGAAACGTTTATATTTAATAACAATTTTCAAATAAAAGTTGCTATTTTGCGATTAACTTTTTTAATAACTCGTTTTGGAAATATACAAAAAGTTATATGATTAAACCTTTACTTTAAGTTTTCAAAAATAGGAAATGTATAAGTTTAAAGTTATATAATTTTTTCCTTTAACAGTTTGAACCTACACTGTAAAATATATATGTAAATTTACATAACCGTTAATGTAAAATTATACTTATAAAACATTTTGCAAAATTACTTAATTCTTAGTGTATAAGTTTAATCGTTGTTTCTTTAATAGTTTGGACCTACACTGTACAAAAATATGTACATTTACATAACCTTTAATATAAAATTACACGTTTAAAGCATTTTGCAAAAATATTTCATTTATAGTGTAATTTTACTATAATTCAGCAAAATTATACTTTTATGTGTAATTTTACATTAGAAGTTATGTAAATTTACACATTGCTTACAGTGTATAATGGCATACAATCATCTCGTAAACAATTGGATTTCATGCTGGGATGTTCAAAACGCGTATTTCCGTTCAAATCTTTCCTATTTTTCTTATTATATAATAATAAAAATAAAAAATAAAGAATTTAATAAATGGTTTTCCTAAAAATGCGATATATTTTTGAAAAATTGCTTTAAAAATATTGTATATTTATGCATAATTACTACATCTTTTCATGTTAATCGTAGTATCAACGTATGTTACTATATGAATTGTTCATTTTGTTTGTGTAATAAAATAATATATAAAAATAGCACAAATTCTTTAAATATACGTAAACGAAAGTCTAGTATTGGGCACTCCAGATCTTTTAATTAAAAGTACGAGTAATAAAATCATTTATTATAAGAACTATAGTCATAAATCAAAGCTCCTTTAATTTTTTTAACTTAAATTTCACCGATGAAACAAACCTAATAAATGCCCAAATATTATATTGCAATTTGTTCAAACAATAAGCTACACTGTAATTAAAAATAATGTACATTTACCTGCCCTTCACTGTATAAAGACATCAATAACATCGTAGATTTAGTTAATTTTAATGCAATTTTCACTATAAAGGATTGTTCACAGCGAAACAATTAGTAATTAAACTTAGAAAATTATAAATAATAATCATTTACATGCCCTTTACTGTATAAAGACATCAATAACATCGTAGATTTACTTAATTTTAATGCAATTTTACTAAAAAGGATTGTTCACAGCGAAACAATTAGTAATTAAACTTAGAAAATTATAAATAATAATCATTTATGCCCTTTACTGTATAAAGACATCAATAACATCGTAGATTTACTTAATTTTAATGCAATTTTACTAAAAAGGATTGTTCACAGCGATACAATTAGTAATTAAACTTAGAAAATTATAAATAATAATCATTTATGCCCTTTACTGTATAAAGACGTCAATAACATCGTAGATTTACTTAATTTTAATGCAATTTTACTAAAAAGGATTGTTCACAGCGAAACAATTAGTAATTAAACTTAGGAAATTATAAATAATAATCATTTACATGCCCTTTACTGTATAAAGACATCAATAACATCGTAGATTTACTTAATTTTAATGCAATTTTACTAAAAAGGATTGTTCACAGCGAAACAATTAGTAATTAAACTTAGAAAATTATAAATAATAATCGAGTTTGTATTATGACAAGCAACACAATTTATGATACATTTTGTTGCTGTGAACGTTAACCTTGTATGTTATACAACAAACTGGAATTATTACTTATAATTTCTAAGCTTAATTACTAATTCTTTTGCTGTGAACAATACTTAATTCTGTACAATTAAATAATTAGTAACAGTAATTTTATATTGAATATCTTGTAAATTTATTTCTATTTGTTATAGTATATAAGAAAAGACTTCTATTTTCAATAATTTCGGGATTTACCAAATAATATAGTGTAAATATACGCGTATTAGCTATCTAGAAATTCAAATAGTTCTATTTCGCTAATAGTTATAAAATTATTAAAAGAAACTAATTTAGTACCCAATTTCCTAAGTATTATAAACAATTAGCTATCAGAACCGTTCTAGAGGTGAGAAAACGTAACTTCTTAAATTCCAACAAAATAACAAATGTGGACTTACCAGTGTGCGTTCTCTTGTGTATTTTCAAATTCTCCGACCTGGCGAACACTTTCCCGCATCCAGGAAACGGACACGGGAACGGCTTCTCGCCCGTATGCACCCGGATATGGTTAACCAGCTTATACTTCGCCTTAAACGGCCTACCATTCCTAGGACAGGACTGCCAGAAACATGCATGCGTCGTACACTCCGGCCCCCCAACATGCTCCACCGTCAAATGCGTCACAATCTCATGCATCGTCGTGAAATTCTTGCCGCACGTCTTTCGCGGCAACGCCTGATCCGGATCAATCCACAAACACTGCATTTCCTGCTTAATCGGCTGTCGCATATACCTAAAAAAGGCCCCATGCGAATGTGTCGGATGCGACATAGTCATCGGGTGGTGCGACATAGCGAATTGGTGATGAGGCGTCGGCTGCGTGTAGCCGTGGTGATGGTCTGTGCGCGCGTAGACATCCATTCCTAAGCGCATTTGGTGGTGATGGTTCAAATGGTGGTTGCTGATTTGGTGGTGATGGTTCAGCGACATGTTGTCGGTTGGATGGTGGTGTAATCCGGTCGGGAAGAGCATGGAGTCGCTGGGGGGCGGCTGGGCCGTCGGGAACTCGTGGTGGTCCCGACGGAGCAGGAAATCGCGGGCCGCGTACCCCGTATGCGGGTTCAAATGGCCCATGTGGTGCGGGTACGTGTTGGCGGTTTGGAAATGCTGGGAATGGGTGTTTGGGGCGTCAGGGGCCATGGGCGCGGAGCCTTGATGCGGCGACGGGATCGTGCTGCCGTTGGAGCCTGGGCTCATTTTTATCCCGAATGTTGTTAGGTGCGCGTGGTGGTGCGCAGGCGGTTCCATGAATGCGTTCATCATCGTGCGGCTAAACGGCAGTTAAACTGGTCACAGTTTGTTGGAACTTGCTGTTTTCACATATTTGGACACACTTTTTTCACTTCGCGGTTGATCTTAAACCACACATTAGTTGTTTTACACGCACTAATTTAATACTATCTCAGTTTGTAAAACGATTTTAGCCCAAATGTTTATCAATTTCAGGACTGTTCCTCATTAAAATAAGGATTTTAAATAGCAAATTGCTTCCCAGTTTACAAAAACACAATTATAACGATTATAAATCCCGCCTATTCACACTAATACGTTTATATTAAAAAAGAATTGTTTCTCAATTTAAACATAGTCTTAAAAAACACAATTTAAACGATTTTGTTTCAAAACTATTGCATTTTATTATTAGAAGGTTTCACTATTTAAAATACGTAATTATGCCTACTTAAGTCCACTAATTTCTCAATTAAAACGTATTGGTAAAACCGGTAGAACCGTTCAAATACGTAGTTTTCTATCGAAATAGCAATAAAGTATCACTTCGCGATTGTTTGTACTCGTAAAATGCACATAGAGTCTTTTTTATCAATACCCAGTTGGCATGATTGCAACAAGAATGTATGGTTGTGAATAGTACCGTTCGTTCGGTGCTCCGCAAGACTTCGACACTTGTCTGCGGACACAGCGTGACTGAACGAAGGCCCCGTGCCGCAGGGCGCAGTGGGCGCCCCTCGGTGGGGCATGCCGCGACTCGCGCCTTCGTATAGGCCGCCTAGGGGACCCCTGCAATTGGCCCGCTGGGTGCCTGCGAACCGATTGGCTGCAACGAGGGACTCATGCAGGGCCAATCAGAGCAGGGGGCATGCCCACCGATTTAGACCTACCTTTGCACTTCAGATTTTAACGTTGCGTAAGGTTATTATTCGCGGATTTACAATTATTTCTACATTTTTGTAGTTTTTTAGTTTCTTGAACGATATTTAATAGTTAATATTGTATTTAAATGCTCGAATATTAATAGTTAAGCGACTATTGTTCAAAAATTTCAATTTACTAAAAGAAAATGTCATTTTGCTGCTATTTATTTACTTAGACTTCATGTAATAATTCAAACTCGTGTTATTAGAAGAAAATATACGTTTTGAGCGTATATAGAATTAATATTAACTATTTTCGAGATAACCTCTGTGTATGAACGCTCTACAATGAAAACTGTGTTAAAATTATAAAACTGCAAGCCTAAACTGTTGAAGTGATAAAATTATGAAATTTTCTAAACCGGAAGTAACTATTTATTCTTGCTACTATGTCTTAGAAACGGCATGGGTTAGAGAAAAACATATTTTATAAAATTTAAAAATGTATAAAATATTACATTTTTGTTTCCCTATACACTGTAAAATTACACCATTTCCAATGTAAAATTGCAGTGAAAGTTTCTATAATTATACAGAATAATAATAAAATTACATTAATACACAAGTAAATTACAGAATTCGGTAAAATTACATAGCTTTTATTTGTAATTTTATAGTAAAATTAATGTAAATTTACAGCAATATTTTACAGTGTACTAAAGTATATTTGTGTAAATTTACACAATTTATAATGTAAAATTACATAATAAATCTTGTAATTTTACTAATTTATAGTAAAATTACACTAAATATTAAGTATTTTAGCAAAATAAAATTTAAAAATACATAAAATGTTACATTTACGTTTCTCTATACACTGTAAAATTACAACAATTCCAATGTAAAGTTACAGTGAAATATATAATTATACAGAACTATAGTAAAATTACATTAAAACACAAGTAAATTTACAAAATTCGGTAAAATTACATTTACGTTTACACTGTAAAATTACACCATTTCCAATGTAAAATTACAGTGAATGATTATATAATTATACAGAATATTAGTAAAATTACATTAATACACAAGTAAATTACAGAATTCCGTAAAATTACATAGTTTCTATATGTAATTTTACAGTAAAATAATATAAATTTACAGCAATATTTCACAGTGTACTGTAGTATATTTGTGTAAATTTACACAATTTATAATGTAAAGTTACATAATAAATCTAGTAATTTTACTCAATTATAGTAAAATTACACTAAATATTAAGTATTTTAGCAAAATTCCATCTAATTATTGCAATGTATAGAATTTTGCATTAAATGTAGTGTAAATTTACACTTGTTGGTTTTAATTCAAGCACACAGGAAGAGTTTAAAACAAAGTAAAGCAAAATTATATAAAATAAATAGTGGAAGTTTAAGAAAGTCGAGTGAAGCCCACTCTAAATTTCTCTTTTTAATAAATGCTATTATATCATTCTTGTTCACTTGCCAAGAATTATGAAATAATTTATAATAATATACGTTAGTTTATTTAATATTAAATTTGTTGAAATATTTATTATTATTTAATCCTTACGAGGAATCAGTTAATTCCTGTTACTTTCAAATATCTGATAATCCTATTACACGAGAACAAGGGAATTACTGTTTCTTTTCCTCAAAAAGTCTCCTTCATTTTGGATTAACTGTAAATTTGATTGTACTGTTCCATTAGTATAAATAATCCCTCTCTGATGATTTTTGCAATACCTAAGGTACAGGTAATTATTAGAAAGCTAAAGGGTTACAATTGTAAAGCCAAACTTATTTCATACTGCGAAACGTCAAAATATTTATTGGCAACTCTGCCAAAATACTTTGAAATCGTTTACCGATTTACCACAATATTGAATTTTGTATACGAAGAATATTTTATTAGATAAAGAAATTTGTCTTTATAGTCATAATATATCTTTATTTGGAAAATTTCTAATTGTGCCCTGTACTCCTCTGAAGATACCGAAGCGATTTGAACCAAATTTGCTACACATATTATGTAGTACCCCATTTTAATCTACTCTCAGTTTAAATTCAATCGCCTGTATACTTTCCGAGATATAGGGCCCCAAAATTTTAAGCCCCCCTTAATACTGCCCTGAGGAAAATAATTAAAACATTCAAAAATTCTACTAAAAATTCTAAGATATTTTATATCTACAAGATTTCTTCATATTAGTAACTCAAAGGCCATAAAGAAATATTTAAAATTATAATATTGAATTTGCACTAATTATCAAAAAAAATATATATATATATATATATATATATATATATAAATATTATGTTTTTATTTTATATGAGTGCAAATTAATAAAACATGTGTCTATTGTTCATATAAATAATTTATATTAAAATTTCTAAAAAATATGAAATCGAAAAATACGAAAAAAGTGCCGTGCGGATTATTTCCAATTTAGACAATTTTTACTCCTGAATGATCATATATCAATTAAAAGAAAAAACAAGCTTAGGTTCAATGCACCTATGCGTCCAGCTCGCCTTATAAGTAATATATGCAACGCGAGCAGCAAATTTTAATTAATATGGCCTCTTGGTGTTAACAATTTGTAAATTTGTTATAAATATAAATTATTTTTGTTAAAAAAGGAATTTTAATGCATATTTTAAAATTCAAAATTATAATATTTAATAATTTCCTACGGCCTTTGGGTTAATAATATGAAAAAATATTGTAGATATAAAATATCTTAGAATTCTTAGTAGAATTTTTAGGTGTTTTAATTATTTTTATAAGGACAGTATTAAGGGGGGTTCTCAATTTTGGGGCCCTATAACTCGGGAAATATACGGGCGATTGGATTTAAACTACGGACGGATCCAAATGGGATGTTAAATAATATGTATACCCAGTTTGGTGTAAATCGCACCGGTACCTTCAGAGGAGTAGAATGCACAAATTTGGTCGAGCGAGCGACGACTAACATCCAAGTATATAAGTTATATATATATATATTTGAATTCAGGGCGACGAGACAAACACTTTTTGGGAATTTTTTTGATCCAAGAATACTACAGACACACGACCGAATGCTTTAGCTTCTTCGGTACTTCGTACAGCGAGCTATGAAGTGCGCATGGCATATATTACTTCAACCATTTGGTTTAACGTGCGATCAAAATACATCCAATTTTACAAATTGTATTAATTTTTTAAATCGAATTTCTATAAAAGGATAATTATTTTAATATTAGACACGTGCCCGACTACTCAAGTTCTTTGCACACAGTACGTGGACATAAAAGATCACTTAGCACAAGTTTGCAAATACTTGAAATGTGGAGTGGTGTACCTGTACCACAAGCAAACACGAGCCAAACAGGTAGAACCTAAAAATCACTTGAGATAATAATGCAGTTGTGTTATTCCAGTGGCTCAGTTCACTATTTCTAATAAACCAGATATTTTTAATAAGATTAATGTGGTCGATTTGTTTGTGTTAGTGTGCAAGAGCAGTCTAAGCTCGGATTAAGATTCAACAAGGAAGATAACCGGGATTTGTTATAATCTCGTGTTTGAGTTCTAATTGCGATATTGTTGACTGACAACATTTTGAACGAACCTTATACGGATTTTAGATGTGTGTTTGATGTTATCTAAGTGGAGTTCGGTTCGATTTCAAATCAATATATTATATCGGTTACTGGAGTTTTTTGCTCTTACTTTTTATTGTTAATCATTCTATGATATACACTATAAAAAATGCACGTATTTTTACTGTAAATATTACAGTAATTTTTAAATAAAGAAAACAGAAAAACAGTCAATTGTTCAATTTATTACATTTCGTCTTTTATTCAAAAAATTAATTACAGTAATTATAAGAAACTATATAAATATATGTAAATTTAGTAATATTCTTTATTTCTAAAGGATAAATAAAAGAAAGTCGAGTGCAGACCACACCAGATATTTTTCTAATGTAGGCAAAAAAACGAATAAGAAATAAAATTCATTTTTTTTTTTTGCCTCAAGTTGTATATAACCCCGTCCAACAAATAACTATATAGTAAAACAAGCTTAGGTACAACGCACCTATGCCTTATAAGTACTATATGCGATATCCGCGCAGCGGTTATTAATTATTATGGCCTTTTCGTTACCAATTTGAAACATATTTAAAAATTCATAATTATAATTAATTTAATAATTTTTTATGACCTTTCGGTTGACAATATGAAAAAATCTTGTATACATAAACTATCTTAGAATTATTAGTAGAATTTTTGGATGTTTTAATTATTTTTATACGGGCAGTATTAAGGGGGGCTCTAAATTTTGCGGCCCTATAACTCGGGAAATATACAAGCGATTTGATTTAAACTGCGAGTGGATTCAAATAGGGTGCTAATTAATATGTGTAGAAAATTTGGTGTGAATCGGTCCGGTACCTTCAGTGCACAAATTTGGTCGAGCGAGAAGTTATATATATTTTTGGATTCAAGGCGACGAGACAAATACTTTTGTAAATTAAGTGTAAATTTAACACGAAATTGAATATAGATTCTTCTTGCAAATGCAAATACTATAACCCGTGGGCATCATTTGCCCATATCATATACAATTATACTGAATACTCCATTCGCCAATTCATCTATTAATTGAATCATTTTAATATTTATAATATTGCGAATGCAGTTGGTGTGAATTGTATTATTTGATTCTAGTTTGTCTTGTTTGACAATCAATCAATAACAATATTAATCCATCTCTTATTCAGGATTAAATCAGTGTTAATGCTTCTATTTAGTATTTAAATGAATTATTCAATGCACATTAATTACTTCACTCACAATGACTACTTTAATATTTGACAGTATATAAATTTGACAGTATATAATTTGACAGTATATAAATTTGACAGTATATAAATTTGACATTTTAATAAATAACCAGTGGCAGGGCTAGATTTTTAATTTTGCAGTGGTATAGTATTTTATTTAAAAGTGATAAATTACCATATGTTAAAATAATTTTTATATATATATATATATATATATATATATATATATATATATATATATATACCCAGATGTATATGTTTGTCTGAATGTATGTGTGAACGTATGTGTAGAACGCATTGTTTATAATGTTTCTATAATAACTACTAGTGGCTACGCCACCATATATATCTACTTAACCCTTTATAAACACTGTAGTGTTTTTCGTAACAATTTAAATTGTATTATAATTTCATTAGACTCTTAGAATAACATCCGTCTGTCTAATAAACAAGATTTAGCATTGCATTTAATTGTGTTGAAGAATGGAAGAAAGGAAAATATACACTTACTTAGGTACGATTAATTGAAAACAATCGCACTTGCGGTTGAGCGTCTGTTTTTCACTGTTGTTTTGGGGGACGCTGAAGGGTGAGGGGGGGGGGGGGCTTTTACTACAAGTACAAATGAGAATGTGTCTCATCCGTGTCGCATTGTGGTTCAATTAGGGCCCTGCATCCGTCCATTAGCCCCATCCGCGTGGAGGACACACACACACACAGACACACACAGTGACGGAGAGAGAACTTTCCCTTACGTTTTAATAGTAGATTTATTTAGTTTAGATCCATATAAATGATTACATTTAACGAAATTTCATGTTTTCGTTTTATTACTTATGCAAATTTAGTATCACGAAATTACAATTTTGTTATTTCTATAAGCAAGTAGGGTAAATAAATAGAAGTTTGTTTGTTTTTGTGTTACAGATACGCCACTGACGAGGGATGGAGGCGGAAGAAGCTGTACGCAACACGTATAATGAAGTGGGTATGTGCGCGGAGTGGAGTGGTTGTATCCCGCGTGTAGATGCTCACTTGATGGCCCTTAATCTGTTTGTGGTAAGTGGATTTTTGCTAACAAACATTGTTTGTTCGTTTGTCGTCACAGTAGTGTTGTAGGGTTGTTAATAGGAAAGATGTTCTGTGTCTCGTATATTGACGCAGTAATTGACTAATCAAATGATCGCTCACTATGATACGGGAAATGTTATTTCATTTGTGTTCTTGTAATTACTGTACGGACAAGAAATAAAAGAACTATTGTTTGCTAAATGAATGATTCATTCGATTCATTAAATGGTACACTCCCTATTACGCATTTTATCCATATATATATATATATATATATATATATATATATATATATATATATATATATATATATATATATATATTATAATAATTAGTGTTTTCAAGAAGCTAAAGCATTTCCTTAACAAAAACTGTTTGTGTTTCGTCGCCCTGAATCCAAAAATATATATAACTTATATACTTGGATGTTAGTCGTCGCTCGCTTGCTCGACCAAATTTGTGCTTTCTACTACTCTGAAGGTACCGGACCGATTCATTCCAAATTTACTACACATATTATTTAACATCCTATTTGAATCCGTCCGCAGTTTAAATCCAATCGCCTGCATACTTCCCGAGTTATAGGGCCCCAAAATGTAGAGCCCCCCTTAATACTGTCCTTATAAAAATAATTTAAACACACAAAAATTTTACTAATAATTCTAAGATATTTTATGTCTACAAGATTTTTGCATATTGTTAATCCAAACCCCGAAATTAAATTATTTAATATTATAATTTTGAATTTTAAAATATGCACTACAAATGTTGTTTTTACTTTCTTTTACGAAGTAATAAGTAAGTATAGGGATCACCAAAAAAATCGAACTCGAGATTTCAACGGATATACACGTTTTGAGCTTCCCTGAATCGAATGTGACTATTTTCGGAGTGACGTCTGTGTGTGTGTGTGTGTGTGCGTGTGTGTGTGTGTGAACGCTCTAGAGCCAAAACTGTCCAACGTAAAATTATGAGACTTCAAACTTAAGACTTGTATATGGTCTAGTTGTGCACCTCCTATTTTTGAAAAGAATATTCAAACCGGCAGTGCATGTTTGCTCTATGCATTTTTTGTTCTATCTCCAATATCACTAGAACGGCTGCACTTACGGCAAAAATAGTTATGTTCATAATGAAAGATATTAATATTTCGCACAACTTTTGTTTGAAAAGTTTCTTCAATAAATGTACCAGTTACGAGAAAACTGCTACCGAAAATTATGAGAATCTTGTTTACGTTGTCATGGATTCGAATGTAGCTTAATAAATCGGATCATCTGCGCCTGTCAATATTTCGACAAGAAAACAAAATGGTCTGAATTAGATAAATGACATTTCAGAATATTTCTGTAGAGAATTGTTTAGTTTTGATAGTTAGTTAGTTCAAAACCATTACAAATTGGTATTGGTATAATTTTGCACCTATTCATTTATATAAGGTAAGGTTGGTTTTCATATTGTTTCTGTTGGATTATTATTTCCTAATATTATATTTTTATAATCAATAAATATTGATGAAAACTGCGTAAAAGAAAGTCCCGCGTTGGCCACAACCCATTTTTTTCAATGTAATCTTTATATAACTATAACAGTTTTTCAAATTGTTAACCAAAAGGTCATAATAATTTAAAACCGCTGTTCGCCAAGCGAGTTCTACGCATTGGTGCGTTTTACGTGTAGCAAATCTTGTTTAAATGTGTATAGTGCTGTGCTAAAAAAATGTAATGAAAATTAATTTGTATCTTATATTTTTATGAGATAACGTATCAATTTTGATCGTCCGATAAATCAGGTGTGGCTTGGGCTGGACAAATATGGCAGTGTCGCGTTTATTCGTTTTCGACAGTTTTTATCGTAACGTCGCACGGCACCTGAGCAACAGTGCGAATTTGATATAATTTTACGACGTTTGAAGAGGTGTGGTGACCCATTACTTTTATCATTATTAATTTCTGGGGTTCACGTTCCTTTATTTACCTATCAATACTTTTATATCTATAATTATTTCTTTTATTTTTGCGGCTGTATTAAATAAAATATGATTCGCGTGCAACAATAGCTAAGTACATGAAAGGATATATTATTCTTAAGAGAGACAAATTGCATATTTTAAAATGACAAATGTCCACCTGTGGCAAATATTACGTTTATGAGTCAAACACTAGGACTAAACCAGCCGTTCTCAAACTAGCTCACTGTTTCTGGATCATTAGATATAAACTTAATATTAATTTAATTACAATTTAAAACACTGTAATACTTTGGTATTGTATTATTTAGTTTACTATATTATTACGTAATCAAAGACTAAAAAGTGTTTCATTATATCAGAACCAGCAAGTGATGGGATCGCGTGTGCAATTGTTGTGGTGTTGTGTTGATAGTGGCGCGTCGGAGCGCGGCCGGGAACCGAACCAAACACCGCGCCATAGCTAGGAATAACACGAACGGATAATATATCCTATCCTGTTCGTACAATGACAAAGGCAGCACGAACGAACGAACGAACGAACGAACGGACGAACGGACGAAGCGCGCATGCCATTCGATATATAATGGCCTGCACGGAATTGCGTTATTAATCATATACGTACGTGTGTGTGTGTGTGTGTGTCTGTGTGCAGCATGTCAGATGAGATATGGACTCGCCGAACACGGTTCAGCTTCAAATTAAATTATTCTTCTTTCTTCTATAATATAAATAGGTTTCCAGACCTTTATATGTATTATTGGTTCGCTGCTAGTGCTGTATATCTATATATATTTCAATATATTTCTATATATATATATATATATATATATATATATATATATATATATATATATATATATATATATATATATAATTGGGTATATAGTGCCCTATCTACAATAGTAGATCTAATTGTTTATTTTTAGCTCGCCGTACGAAATATAGGAGAGCTTAGGCATTCGATCGTGTATCTGTAACATACTCGAATTGTCTCGTCATTCTGAATTCAAAAATATATATAACTTATATACTTGGATGTTAGTCGCTTGCTCGTAAGACCAAATTTGTGCCCTCTACTCCTCTGAAGGTACCGGAGCGATTTGAACCAAATTTGCTACACATATTCTTTAGTACCTTATTTGAATCCGCTTGCAGTTTAAATCCAATCGTCCGTATACTTCCCGAGTTATAGGGCTCCAAAATTTAGAACCCCCCTTAATACTACCCTTATAAAAATAATTAAAACATTTTGTGTGTTTTTTTTTTAATTTAAATAATTACAAAAAATTGTAAGACTTTTTATATCTATAACATTTGCTCAAATTGTTATAATAATGGCTATAATAATTAAAAGCAATTGTTCGCTTCGCATATATTAGTTATAAGGTGTACTCTACGCATTAGTGCGTTTTACGCGTACCAAATCTTGTTATATTTATAAAAAAAAAATCAAATAGCCAAAACGCTATAATAATTAAAAACTGGTGCTCGCTTCGCTTATATTACTCATCGATCTGGACGCATAGGTGCGATGCACCTAAGCTTGTTAATACATTTTAAACCGGCTTTCTACATAAATACGTCGACCTTTTTTATATTACGCGTATAAAATTGTAAGAAATTACATTTTCCCTCTAAGAAATAAATTTTTGCTAAATTTCGATTATGAAAAAGTCTTATAAGTGGACAATTTATTTAGCATCATTCAAAAGAAAGAAAAAAAAACTAAAGTAAATATTTGTTTCTGTCACTTTAACTGCCAAAGAATATCTATAAAAATGGACAATAAAGTTCTTCAAAATTTAAATGACGCATCATAAACATTCCCGCGCATCATTACGATATTGGAATATTTTATGATCGAAATTCACATGTCTTTGTTTTCACGATGCAAAATAAAAAAACAAACAAATCTGAAATTATATATATACCAGAATTAAATTTCTATACAGTTCGTTCGCAATGCGAACATTAGGCCACTTAAGTTTAACTGTTTTCGCATCGAGTAACACTTAATACGCCTATACCTGGGACCCATCGTCGCACAGCAATAAATTTTCAATATTTTGAGATGAGCGAACATTTTAAATTTAGCTTTTTGTTTTTGAGCCGGTTTTTTTTTTGTTTCTGTTGCGAGTGGGTTGGCGCGTGCGTAGGCGTTTCGTCTAGATGAAATATGATAGTTTTGTCGCTTCTTAAGTTTCTCGTGATTTGGTTTTAATTATACGCCTTATTAACTACTACTGTGTTTTAATTTTTATATTTGTTGGCTTTTATTTATTGGTATTGGGTGAATATGTGCAGTAGAATTTCTTTTTGATTTGTTTATAGTGGATAATAATTGAAAATAATATTTTTAACTCGCCGTACAGAATGTACAAAAGAGCTATACTGATCGGTCGTACGTCTGTAACAAAGAGTTCTTGTATTTTCGCCCTGAATCCAAAAATATATACAACTCATATACTTGGATGTACGTATCTCGTCTACCTGAGTTTAGACCGCAACTTGTCTGAAGGTACCAGGCGGATTTTAATGAAATTTGGCATACATATAGTTTCTACGCCCATGAAGTTCCAGTCGCATTTTAAATACAATCGTCTGTACAGGGCCGAAGTTATACGCCCCCAAAATTTGGAACCCTCCTAAATACTGCTCATATTCAACTTTTAATTGTTTTAAAATTTTCTACTAAAAACTCTAAGATACTTTATGTCATTAAAGTTTTTTCAAATTGTGAGCCAATAGGCTTGAAAAAAATAATATAAATATATTTTGAATTAAATCAGACATTGACCGGCCTCTATAAGTGAAACGAAGAAGTTATGTGACAGTAATTTGTTTGGTTATATTTCCCATTATATGCTTCTATGATTTAATTAATAAAATTACGAAATGTTCCTGAAATAATATTCATAATCCTTGGCTAATCCGAACGATATTAACAATGCATGTGTGCCATTTTAAATGTGGGGTTATGGAAATTAATACTGGTACAGGAATAAATAAATCTCGGGATCATAATTGGTTGGATTGGTTCAGTGGGCACTGTGAGTATAATGTCGATGATTTAGAATTATATACGTAAAGACAGAAATGCATTTATTTCATATTAAATGCAGAAATAATGTCTGCAAACATTCAAGACTACATAAACCAAATTTTAAAGACTCGTTTATTAATACATAATTGTATAAAGCAATAATTTGAATATGTTCCAATAATGAATTGCTATCGCTTTTAGTATCGTATATATTATGATTGGGCTGGTACCACTGACGCTAGCAGTTGTACGAGTTTGTTTCGGTTGAAATTCGTTTGAAATGAAACACTTAGGTTGTTCATTATTGGGAGTTAATATGACTTTTGGGCCACACATCATTATTCATTATTCTCTCTGACGACGAATTACATCGAACGCGAACAGATACATATATAGATAGAGTCCTTTATAATAATAATAATAATAATAATATAGGCGCGCAATCTAGAAGAGAGAATAGTGAGTCCACAATTAAAGTGTATTAGCTCGGTGGTGGCACAATGGCCGTGCCTGTTGAATGTTGAAATGATATCGGCCGTGCGGAGTTTGATGATACGCCGACGGCTCCTTTGACGCACCGATCATGCCGACACCGTCTGCTCTCCATTGTCTGCACTGCCTCCCTGCACCTATTTTCTACTCATCAGATTCCTTACTCAATATTATTACCAACTCACAGAATACACTTCATTTTAATACGAATATATATATATATATATATACGGATTCATTCACTTCTGGACGTTTCCAGAAGCTATACCAAATTGTCATATTCTTATCTACTTTTCTCGACTATTTTCCGGATAGTTTCCTCCCATTTGTCTCTTCTTCTTATCGTGCCTTGTAGCCGTCGAGTTTTCTATCCGCTTTCTGTATAGATTCTTCTTGCTGTTTTTGAATCTCTTCTTCCTTTCGTGCCCTGTAGCTGCTTTCAATCCATTATATGTTTTTTCTTTTGCCTATTTTCTCTATAGATTCTTCCCATATTCCTCTTCTTCTTACCTATTCGTTTCGTGCTCTGTATGCGTTCTCAATCCATGTTTTGTACTCCTCTCAGTTTCGTGCTAATATCTAACTATTTTCTTGTTCTCTTCTTCTTCTTCTTATTCCTTTCGTGTCTTATGGACGTTGGGTTCTCCATCCATTTTTGGTACTTCTTGTGTATTGCTAATATTGTTGTTTCTTTTGCTATTTGCTCTCTTGCCTCTTTCCCTAATATTTTCTATATAGTTTCGTCTTACTTCTCTCTTGTTTTTATTGCATCTTCTATTCTTATTTATTCCTTTTGCACTCTGTTAGTGTCATGTACTAAATCCAATTTTGTACTCCTCCCGGTTTAATGATTATAACTTTGTTTCTTTTACTCTTTGCTCTTTCTTGCCTCTTTTCTCAACTATTTTCTGTATAGGTTCATCTCATTTCTCTCTAGTTTCTTATCTATTCCTTTTGCACCCTGTTAGTGTCATGTCTTGAATCCATTTTTTGCACTCCTCCTGGTTTAATGGTAATAACTTTGTTTCTTTTACTCTGCTCTTTCTTGCCTTTTGCTCAACTATTTTCTATATAGTTTCTTCTTATTTCTCTCTTGTTTTTATTGTATCTTCTATTCTTATCTATTCCTTTTGCACCCTGTTAGTGTCAAGTCCTGAATCCATTTTTGTACTCCTCCCGGTTTAATTAATAATAATAACTCCTTGTTCTGTTTTCCCTTTTTCTCAACTATTTTCTATATAGTTTATTCTCATTTCTCTCTTGTTTTTACTGCATCTTCTATTCTTATCTATTCCTTTTGCACCCTGTTAGTGTCATGTCATAAATCCATTCACTCTGTGTATTGCTGATGTTTTTGTTTCTTTTGCTACCTTGTTTCTCAACAATTTTCTATATAGTTTCTTCTTATTTCTCTCTTGTTTTTATTGCATCTCCTTTTCTTATCAAATCTTTTCGCACCCTGTTGGTGACATCTGGTAAATCCATTTTTGTACTCGTTCCGGTTTAGTGATAATAACTTGGTTTCTTGCACTCCTTGCTCTGTTTTCCCTTTTTCTCAACTATTTTCTATATAATTTATTCTCATTTCTCTCTTGTTTTGATTGCATCTTCTTTATTTATCTATTCTATTCGCACCCTGTTAGTGTCATGTTCTGAATCCATTTTTGTACTCCTCTCGGTTTAGTGCTAATAACTTTGTTTCTTTTACCTTTTGCTTTTGCCTATTTTTTGACTATTTTCTGGATTACTCTTCCTATCTCTTCTTGTTTGTCAACTTCAACCGAACTTGACACGTTTATTATTATTACACGATAATTATTTCGATACAGGACTGAAAATGCATAACCTGATAAAATTACCGATTGAGCCAATAGGTCATGTCGAAAATGATCAATTTCAATTCAGTAAACTGCAAAACGTGTATTCTAGTTAAAATATTATATGACTACAATATTTCCCCTTATAGACTTATTATCGATAAATCGAAATTTTGCTAAAGCCTATAATTTTATTCTCTTTTTTTATGCGAGTTGAAACACAATTAAATTTTAAGATTTATTCCTTGTATTGAATATATATTTATATTGTTACTATAATATGTTCAAAGAAAATCTATTCAATATTTCACCATATTAATCGTTTTTAAAATGACGACGATTTATATAACCGTAACGTCTAGCAACCTAAAGCCATAAATCAACAATTTCAATAAATAAATTAACTGAGGAACATTATAATTTAATAAAAAAAACTTGACAATAAACCTAACCTTACCTAACATTAATATCGATAATATTTATGAGTAATCATGATCAAAATCGATTATAAATATGGCGAATAACAAACAGTAATATTTTGTAGTTTTGAGCGTGTTTTAGTTTTCGTAGACAGAATAACCGAATGCACACTTGCTTTACAATGAATTACGGTGCGTCCCCCAGCGGGTGGGGCTCTCCCCGCCCGCTATCACACTCTAGGGGGCGGTCGACACTTAAAAATTATGAAAATGCGACAGCACTTTTTCATGTTCTGGGAGAATAATAATTTATGGTGGCAAATAGTTGTTTTTCTAATAATTTACACAGAAAATGTTTAACCGACTGAAAATTACATATGTTATCGTAAAATTGGAGCAATCTTAACGTTTCCGTTGCCAAAATATAAACGTGCGATAACAATAGCGTCAATACAGAATCAAAAAATCGTCAGTTCAACAAAAGAAAATGGCACACAAGATTTCACCCCCCAAATAACAATGCACAGTACAATAATTACTGAATACGGACAATAGCACGTGTATACACTACTTCCGGTTCAATTCACCCCACTTCTTACAACACTAGCAACCCCTAAGTCGATAATTACACAGCGCCAAACAATAGTAAGTCACCTGAAGAAATCGCAGATCCGTGGGAAGAATTTGAATATTTTTTCCATCACGTTCAAACTTGTGTGTGTGTGTGTGTGTGTGTGTGTGTGTACGTACAATTTGTACGCTAAAAGCTATTGTGCTTTGTGTTCAAGTATTGTCTTGGATTCGTAAAGGGAGAGACATTTTTCTTTATATCAAAAGTCGGTTATATATTTTGTTTGTTCAAGTCAAGTCAATTTTTAGTTTGGCTGTGAAGATTTCGATGGGGGGTCATCCAAATCGACGATTTTATTATGTGTTAGTTATTCGAATGTATTCCAAGATTTAGGGGTTAGATTTGTACACATTTCTTTGTTCGTATTATTACGTCGTATGATTATTGTTTGAATTTGTACGTTTCATTTTTTCAAGTTAGTTCAACGACAATTTTTAAAATAGTTTATTATAATCGTATTTTTATAACGATGAAAACGTTTTGGAATAAAACAGCGTTCACAGTGAGCCAATTAATACTTAAGACTAGAAATTAACAAATAATAGAAAATAATAATGTGAGCATTGATCAAATTAACGCATAAATTATATAAATTTTGTTGCTGTAAATGCTAACATTATTTGTGTTCCGACAAACTGGTTTATAAGTTGTAATTGCTAATTTTAATTACTAATTAGATCACAATGAACACTTTGCACAAAATAAAAAGCTTAGCTACAACGCACCTATGCGTCCAGTGCGCCTTATGAGTAATATATGCAATACTAGTCTTAATTATAATATTTATTATTTTTTTATGCCCTTTGCGTTAACAATATGAAAAAATATCTTAAAATATCTTAGAATTATTAGTAGAATTCTTAAGTGTTTAAATTATTTTAATAAGGGCAGTATTAAGGGGGGTTATAAATTTTGGGGGCTTATAACTCGGGAAGTATACGAGCGATTGGATTTAAATTGCGCAAGGATTTAAATGGGATACCAAATAATATGTGTAGCAATTTTGGTGTAAATCGCTCCGGTACCTTCAGAGAAGTAAAGGGCACAAATTTGGTCTTACGAGCGAGCAACGACTAACATCCAAGTATATAAGTTATATATAAATATATGTTTTTGGATTCAGGGCGACGAGACAAACACTTTTTGATCCAAGAATGCTACAGATACACACACAGCTTCTTATTTAAAATAAAATACTTTTGATATAAAGGTTCCATTAATTTGTTTATTAACGAGCGTTAGAATTGTAATTCTTAAAGTAATATAATTTTTATTTGTAAAATAGGTCAAATAACGTTTAGAATTTCTATGATTCTGTTATCACTTCTAATAAAAGCTAGTAAAATATTTGATTAACACTATATATATATTTCATCTGAATGATATCTGGCCCAAAAATCATAATAATATTTGAATAAAAAAAAAATGCTTTCAAAGCAGGCACGAGACAACTCATGAATATTAAACAAAATTTCCATGTTTTATCCTTAATTCGTATGATAATAGTCGATATAGTAAGAGACAACTATCCTAACGTAACTAATTTATATGAATTTTTAATTCGATACACAAATTTGTATACCACAGAAATAGCTATAATTAAATACGAAAAAGTAAAGAATGAAACAAGAAAAGAAAAGAATGTGTATATGCCTAATAATATGATGAAATATTGTATGTCGTTTGGGCAGACATGGGCGCACGTTTTCAGTGGGGCACTCTCCAATATAAATCATATTGTTTAAGTGTTGTGCTGTTAGAAAGAGGTAGTCCTTATTTGGGTTTCTGTGTTTCGTGATAATTTACTGACCAATTAAAATTTTATTACAAGGATTATTTACATACTAATATCCTTTAGGACGACAAAACATATATAGGCCCCATTTGACAGTGACTCTTATCCCATAATACTTTACTGTTAAAGGGTTAAAGTTTTGAATTTGGTAATTATAGAAATATTAGTATTTAAAACAAATACATTCCTGATTCCGTGAATGTTTGCTTAGTTTAGTAGATGTGTCTGTCCGTCCGTCCAGCTTGTTTCAATTCCATCAAGTCGAGTGTACGATTTAATGAAAGCAATAAGTCAGCGTTGGCCATGGTTCAGGCGCTCAGGCGCTGCTGGGCGCTGGACTGAACGAACCCGTCCGCGAGATGACCGATGTTTTACTGTAAATAATATAATAACTAACAACCAACGTTTGCTTATAGCTATTGGTACCCACATATCACTAAACATACAGTGCCGTAATAAAAATTATTATTTTAATTGAAATAATCATGTTATTACTGTAAAACCAAAATATTGAAAATTATTTTCAGGAATATTAAATTTAGAAAAGACGTATTATGCCTTTTATTATGTACAATCAATCAAACTTTGTATTTTACGGTATCAACTCAAGCGCATAGCTTAACGCAGTGCTTGAATTGATACCGTATAATACAAATTGTGTTTGATTAAAGCTAAGGCCCACATTCAAATTTACATGGCCCTTACTTTATAATTAAAGCAAACTTTTAAGATTAGTTAGCATTTATACAACTTTTTACATTCGCTATGTTAATAAGTTAATACTTTTAATAATTAAACTGTAATTACAAATTATCAAAAAATTCAAACTAATTTTTTTTTTTTTTTTTTACTTATTTGCAACAAACTTTGCATTGGAGATTTTCGTCTAAATATCTTCTTTTTTTTTGTATAATACAGTAAAACTTCCCTAACTCGAACTTCTATAACTCGAAGTATTCTCTAAGTCGAACTTTTTTCTTGAACACTAATGTTTCGTTCTTTTTATTGATGATTGTATGTTTCTGATTATATATACAATTGTTTAAATTTAGTGGAAGATTTTGTAGAAAATAAAAGGTGGTCTTGTAAAATACAAAAGAAAATTACTTAATACTTTAAAATAAACAACTAATTTATTCACAAATTTTTATTGTGTATTTTCTATAACTCGAAGTTTCCCTAACTCGAATCTTTTATCCTGTACCTTGAGATTCGAGTTAGAGAAGTTTTACTGTAATAATACGTCTTTTTATAAGTATTTTATTTTTTTAAAATTAATTTTTGCACAATAAAATTCCTCAATGTTTTAAAAATTATAATTAATAATTGAAATATTCAACATTTTGAATAAAATTGGGGTAATTAAAAAGTCCAATATTATATATATATAATATATAACTCAATATCCTATTAGGATATTATTAGAGCATAATGCACCATTTGCCCATATCATATACAATACTAAGTCTATGCCTCACCAATTATATAAATATATACATACATATATATATATATATATATATATATATATATATATATATATATATATATATATATATATATATACCCAGATTTATATGTTTGTGTGAATGTATGTGTAGAACGCTTTGTTTATAATGTTTCTATAATTACTACCAGTGGCGAAACCTGGTCTTTTTTACAATGGCGACATTAGATATTTATAATAAACAACTGCTACGTTCTTGACCAACAATAATATGATTAAATGAGAATATATAGATATATATTGAATGGATACAAAAATAAAAGCAGTACCTAAATTTAATATATATGGTTTATACATTATGAAAAGCAGTAAGTATATTTATAACCACTGTCAGAGTTCTCAAAACAGATAAATTCACGTATATATTCTTTGATATTTGAATATACGTAAAAATACCAACAGTTTGTTACATACAGAGTGGTGTAAATAATAAAGATGAATAAAGATTTACGGAGAAAATAACGAAAATACAAAAAACCGTGTAAGGTATATAGTTTATTTATTATATAAAAAATAACTTGAAAAATCGCCACCCGTTAAATAATTCAATTAGACACATGGATCGATGAGGAGTGATCTGTATTCTGTATATGATAAGGGCACCTTGTGCCAACGGCTTAACGTAGTATTTAAATAATTTCTATAGAATATCCACTGCTGTCTCTGTTTGTAATAAAATAATATAAATATACCACAAAATAACTATAAATATTCGATATGTACACTGTTAAAAATGGATATAAATTTATTACAATACTTTTAATTCAAAACTACAGTTATTATGTTTAAAATTCAATTAATTTAACGAAATTCGGTAAAACTAATTTGTTTTTAGTTGTAGTTTTACTGTAAAAGTTTAGATGAATAAAGGAAGTCCGCAGAATTTTTAATTTGAGCCGATACAACCGTTACGGTCCTGTATTTGAAACAGTTCACAAATCACGATGGACTCCCGGTTTACGAGAGGCCACATTCCACTCTTAGCATCAGACGTGCGTCGTCTACTTCGTCTTCTACTACGAATTAAAAACAGATTTATGACATCCATTTCACGGTCAGATCACGTCTCAGCGTGTTTGTTCGGGACTTAGGGGCAAGGTCAAATGTCGACTAACTATTACCTCTAAGTTTTCGGTATCTATATTACTAGGATTTTGTTTTAAGAATACTATATTTAAATATACACAAATTATTAATAAAAGAATACACGGTTCAATATTAATTATAAAAATTATTAAATAGTTTAAAATAAAAAAAATGGTTTGTTTTAAATTCGTTTAGGCATTTATAAAACACAAAGTAGTCGAATACATATATTTTTATTCCGTAGGGAAAAAACTTGCCAACAACTTTATAAAACAGCGATAAAAAGCTACAGCCGTCAAACGTTTGTAATAAAAAGATGATTTCTGATATTTCGACCGTAGAATTTATGCCCAAGTATGCCATTAGACCCTCGCGACTCGGGTCTCGTGCTGTCGGCGTGCCCTTAAGGTCCCCCGCGATGGCCTATCTGTCGCTGTGATCGCGACACGGACGAAAATTGATGTTTTGCCAGCTTGCGCGCCTTTATCTCCTGACTTTCGGAAATCACCGCTAGCTACGGCGAACACACACACATAACCTACAAATACATAGAAAGATATTTATTGTCCGGCGATGCCGCCATGACACTTTTCGTTATTAATTTGAAAATTATTTTAAATCGTTTGGGGTTTTTTTTTTGTCGTACGCCCCCGCACTAAAATCTGTCATGTTTCAAATGATTTGTTTCGTGTTTTCGTTTTTGAATATTTGTTTATGATCATGTTCAAAAAATATTTTTTCACTTTAAGGTGATAATTATTTATTGTTATTATTGTACTGATTTGATTTGTTTTTCTACATCAATGCAACTTTCACACTGTAACAAATAAATAAGGGAATATACAAGCACCAATGCTTTCAGCATTTCCTATTTAGTGTATTAGACATAGGCCTTAAACTAACATATACTTGGTTTTGTTTCGTAAGTACAGAGATTGAAAAATATAATATTTTTAAAATCTACTGGGTTTTAACCAATTAGGAATTAAAACTAGCACCAATTACTCCAGCACCAGCTTGTGAAACGGATAACATTATTACGAACAATGCGACAAACTTGGAAAATATTAATTATGAATTTAAAGAATCTCAAATCGAGTATTTCCGTTAAAATACCTTTTAAATGCCGCCGAAAAATATCCTTAACAACAAGTGTTTGTCTCGTGGCTCTGAATCCAAAAATATATATAACTTATATACTTGAATGTTAGTCGTCGCTCAGTCGTAAGACCAAATTTGTGCCCTCTACTCTTTTGAAGGTACCGGAGCGATTTACACCAAATTTGCTACACATGTTATTTAGTATCCCATTTGGATCCACTAGCAGTTTAAATCCAATCGCCCGTATACTTCCCGAGTTATAGGGCCGCAAAATTTAAAGCCCCTCTTAATACTGGCCTAATAAAAATAATTAAAACACCCAAAAATTCTACTAATATATCTAAGGTATTTTATGTCTACAAGATTTTTGCATATTGTTAACCCAAAGGCCATAAAAAATTATTAAAAACTATACATTTTCATTTTAAAATATGCACTATCTATAACATATTTTCAAATTGTTATATTATATATATATATATATATATATATATATATATATATATATATATATATATATATATATATATATACATATATAAATATATATATATACATATATATGCATATATATATATATATATATATATATATATATATATATATATATATATATATGTTTTTAAATCAAGAAAATCGTAGTGTAAATGCTGAAGATGCTGCAGATGGTGCAGATGCTGTAGATGCTGCAGATGATAAATAGATAAAGCAGAAAATGAGGCTCCGCCCACTCGTTCGCGATTGGTCACCAACTAATGGCTACCCGCGCCTCATCCACTTACCTGTGATTTGTATATATATATATATATATATATATATATATATATATATATATATATATATATATATATATAAATATTTAAACCGATAATAAAACAAAATATAAACTGGTAATTCAAATTTACTCTTATAACTCAAAAAAAGTACGAATTATAGATATATATATTATACAAAAAGGATTATTAAAGTTTGAAATATTAAAATTTCGTAATAATGATTTTCTAAAAAATGAACGTAATATATTTACTAGAAAATCGTTTTTGAAATTAATACATTTATATACTGTATACATGGTGACTAAATTGTTTCATTCAAATCTGAGTATTAACGAAAATCAAAATTACTGTAAAATAAATATATATAAAATCGGTTTTTATGCGTATACACAAAA
This sequence comes from Leistus spinibarbis, assembly GCA_933228885.1. Classification (NCBI taxonomy): domain Eukaryota; kingdom Metazoa; phylum Arthropoda; class Insecta; order Coleoptera; family Carabidae; genus Leistus; species Leistus spinibarbis. The sequence continues at coordinate 1,247,339 of OW121794.1, read as the reverse complement.
TAAAAAATTAAAGATTTTCTGTAGCAGTTTTCTCGTAACTGGTAGATTTTTCGATAAAACTTTTCAAACAAAAGGTGTGCGAAATATCAATATCTTTCTGTATGTACATAACTATTTTTGCCATAAGTGCAAACATTCTAGTGATATTGGACATAGTACAATTTGTTAATTACACTATCCATATATAAGATATTTACGATTTTCCGTAGCAGTTTTCTCGTAACTGGTACATTTTTTGATAAAACTTTTCAAACAAAAGTTGTGCAAAATATTAATATCTTTCATTATGTACATTACTATTTTTGCCATAAGTGCAATCGTTCTTGTGATATTGGAGATAGAACAATTTGTTAATTATATTATCCATATATAAGATATTTAAGATTTTCCGTAGCAGTTTTCTCGTAACTGGTACATTTTCTGATAAAACTTTTCAAACAAAAGTTGTGCGAAATATCAATATCTTTCTGTATGTACATAACTATTTTTGCCATAAGTGCAATGGTTCTAGTGATATTTGAGATAGAACCATTTGTTAAACATATTATCCATATTTAAGATTTTCCATAGCGGTTTTCTCGTAACTGGTCTATTTTTTGAAGAAACTTTTCAAACAAAAATTGTGCGAAATATTAATATCTTTCATTATGTACAAAACTATTTTTGCCATAAGTGCAGCCGTTTTAGTGTTATTGTAGCTAGAACAAAAATGCATGGAGTAAACATTTATTTCCGGTTTGAATATTCTTTTCAAAAATAATAGGTGCACTTCTAGACTATATACAAGTCTTCAGGTTGCAGTTTCACAGTTTTACATTGGACAGTTTTGCATTTAGACACACAGACAGACAGACAACATTACGATAATAGTTACATTTACTTATTACTGTGTATAAGAAAGGATTTTGTTTGTAGTAAATGTTGAAAATTGTAACTTCAAGGTAGAGTAATGAGTGAATAAATAATTTAAAAATAAAGTTGTTCTATCAATTCACATCACAAGTCAAGATTAACATCGGCGAAGAACTTGTAATAAATATGAACAACATATGATTTAATTGGCTTTTGTAATTGCAATAAGCGGTAAAGTTGTAATGAATAAAATATAATTAAGCATAATTAGTTTGAAAAGAGAAAAAAAATTATACCTACTAGTTCATATTTCAACTGTCTTACAAATCACGCTGGCCGACCGCGATTTAATATTCAAACTAATTAGGTTTTAACTCATTATTATCTAATGTGATTGCGAAAGAGATAGATAGATAGATAGACGGAGATATTTTTAAATTTCGTTATAGAAGCCTGAACAATCGCTCATCATGCAAAATAATTAATTATATTTTGCTTTTCTATATATACGTTCGCCTATTCATGAATAGTAATACACTTATTCTCGTATTGTAACAAATTATAAATAAACATATTAATTACTTATATAAGAAATGAAAGGTGCGGTGCGGTGCGCGCCTTGGAGCCTCACATTCTTCTTTGTTACTGGAGAATTAATTATTTATTTTTATTCTCGCTCCAAATTAATTTAAACTAATCTTATATTATTCCAAAGTCATCTTATTTCTTTTACACTGAAGTAAAAATCTTCTCCTTATAATTAATAAATCGAGCATTTCAATAATAAATAACTAGAAAGTCGAGTAAAGGCCACTCCAGGTTCTTTTATATTATATTTCTTATGTTATTAAAAAATACTATTTAAAATTAAAATAAATTCAATTCATACTATTGCAATGAGCAGATATTACCGTTGATTTAAATGTTCGCATGATTGCAACAATTATTAAATCGAGTAAATGCTACTCCCGGTTATTTTATATTATATTTTTTATATTAATAATAAAAACTATTTAAGAGAATAATAAATTCAATTTATAATATTGTAATGAGCAGATTTACCGGTGATTTAAATGTTTGCATGATTGCAACAGTTATCTCTTAAAAAATAATCATAAATAACAAGGCCCAACCTATGCGTCCAGCTCGCCTTATAACAACAAGACAACATTCTGAATTGGTTCTACAATAAATAAGCTCAGGTATAACGCACCTATGCGTCTAGTTCGCCTTATAAGTAATATATGTGATGCAAACAATGGTTTTTAATTTTTATTGCCTCTTAGTTAATAATTTGAAAATATTTTATTAATGTAAAAAGTCTTACAATTTATTGTAGAATATTCTAAAAAAAAAAAAAAAATTTGTAGTCCATAATTTAAAATTCATAATTATAATATTTTGATATTTTTTTATGGCCTTTAGATTAACAATATGGAATAATCTTGTAGATATAAAATATCTTAGAATTATTAGTAAAATATTTAAGTGTTTAAATTATTTTTATTAGGGCAGTATTAAGGGGGGTTTCAAATTTTGGGGCAATATAACTCGGGAAGTATACAAGCGATTGGATTTAAACTACGAGTGGATTCAAATGGGATGCTAAATAATATGTATAGCACATTTGGTGTGAATCGGTGCGGTACCTTCAGAGGAATAGTATAATATTTAATAATTTTTTATGGCCTTTGGGTTAACAATATGAAAAAATCTTGTAGACATAAAATATCTTATAATTTTTAGTAGAATGTTTGGGTGTTTTAATTATTTTAATTAGGGCAGTATTAAGGGGGGTTGTAAATTTTGGGGCCCTATAACTCGGGAAGTATACGGGCGATTAGATTTAAACTGTGTGTGGATTCAAATGGGATACTAAATAATATGTGTAGTTAATTTGGTGTAAATCGCTTCAGTACCTTCAGAGGAGTAGAGGGCACAAATTTGGTCCAAGTATATAAGTTATATATAAATATATGTTTTTGGATTCAGGGCGACGAGACAAACACTATTATGATCCGAGAATGCTACAGACACACAGAATGCTTTAGCTTCTACGGTACTTCGTACGGCGAGCTAATAAATTTCCACTGAAGGCATAGGTGCACTTTCCTATTCTTGAATTCCTTAATTTGTTTTCCCATGACTAAAACTTCTTCGCTTCAAAACCCTAACGCAACATACTGTAAAATTCTTAGAATTAAAAAGGTTAAAACTAAACAAAAACCCAATTTTGACAAATCATTTATAAAATTAGTTCGACACAAAGAAACGGTGAAATTCGCACAATCTAATGCCATTCTTTCCTTTTATTCACCGTCAAAACGTGTTCCATTAACCAAAAAAATAAATGAAACCCTCCAAAAAATCGGACAACAAAAACGAAGGGAAAGAGATACATATGAAACAAAGACAGTTTTATTCGACGTTAGACATTCGAAAATGACAAATGAACGATAGTGGTGGATCCACTCTGAAAATTATGTTAAATGGAATATTTACAAAAATATGTATGGGGGTGGTTCCTTGTCTGGCGGCGGTGTGGGTGCAACAAGGACACGGCTAGGATAGTTGTATAATGTTGAAGATGCACGCACAGCTTGCCCTTCAGATTGTGACAAAGGGACGGGCCGGAACATTTATTTTAACTTGGTGGGGGGTTGTGCGTGGAGCACCTGCGAGGGTAGGCCAGGCGCGCAACCCTCTCCCGCATCCTAATACCTGATCATGTGCCACAAACACTGACCACCAAACATCATTCATTCCTGTTTGTGTGTCTGTTTAACTGTGTGTGTGTGTGTGTGTATCACCAGAAAAGTTATTATCATTATCTTACTGTGCTATATATAATACAAAAATGAGTGGCCTGCCCTTGACTTTCCTTTACATAAAGTTCCAAACAAACTGTAATACCCTGAAATTGTACCATTTAGCTAATTATTTTATTACGTTATCAAATATTGTTGTGTTCAATATGAAACATAGATGTTGATTCATTAAAATACAATAAATTAAAGCAGTCGTGTGTCTGTAGCATTCTCGGGACAAAAAGTATTTGTCTCGTCGCCCTGAATCCAAATATAATATATAACTCATATACTTGGATGTTAGTCGTCGCTCGCTCGACCAAATTTGTGCTATCTACTCCTCTGAAGGTACCGCACCGATTCACACCAAATTTGGTACACATGTTATTTAGCACCCTATTTGAATCTGTACGTAGTTTAAATCTAATCGCCCGTATACTTCCCGAGTTATAGGGGCCCAAAATTTAGAGCCCTCCTTAATACTGCCCTAATAAAAATAATTAAAACACCCAAATATTTTAATAATAATTCTAAGATGTTTTATATCTACAAGATTTTTCCATATTGTTAACCCAAAGGCCATAAAAAATTAATTAAATATTATAATTTTGAATTTTAGAATAATTTACAAAAAATTGTACGACTTTTTATATCTATAACATATTTTCAAATTAATAACTAAAAGGGCATAATAATTATAAACCACTGCTCGCATCGCATATATTACTTATAAGGCGAGCTGGACGCATAAGTGCGTTCTAGCTAAACTTGTTTTCTCTCTAACATTTCCCTTTATAAATATCAAAAAATGGTTTAATCGATTAAAAAATCGCAATTAATAACAAATTAGGTATATTACTTATTAGGTGAGCTAGACGCATAGGTGCGTTGTACCTAATCTTGTTTTTTTCTATACCTTAAATAAATTGCAATAAATGGTTTAATCGATTAAAACATTGCAATAATTAACAAATTAGGTATATTACTTATAAGGCGAGCTGGACGCATAGGTGCGTTGTAGCTAAGCTTGTTTCTCTCTAACTTTTCCCTTTATAAATTCCACAAATTAATTTTATCGATTAAAAAATCACAATAATTAGCAAATTAGTCAAAAATTACCGTAAACATTAGAAATAATGTTTATAGCTCTTGAATTCTTTATAAATATATATATATATATATAAATGTATAAATTAAGTTTCGGAATAATAAACGTATTATGTCCGTGGTTCATTATCGTTGTTAGCAGAGGGTTAAGTGTGTTAGAAGGGGTTTGGTCTAGGGCCAGGCGCACTTCGGCTGAAAGATAAGGCGCGTGACCAATCGTAGGCGGCAGAAATGTGAGGTTAGGAGGTGCTCGCGTGCTACAGACAGCCCAGGCCCAAGCATACCAAGCATTCCCTACATTTCATTATGTCTGTCTTAAAGATAATCATATATCTCTCCGCAACGAACCGAACGTTCTAAATCACAACCTTACTTAATTAAGCCCAGTAAATTCGATCTATATATTATAATGCGGTCACGTTGACAGCCCGCTAGGCTAGCTGATTTCACAATTGTTGGATCGCTCGCTCGCTGGGGTGTTTTGCATAATCGCCGCATTCATAATCAAAGCTTTTCTGCGTTAAATAAACGCCTGTACGCTTCAGCCATCACACCATTATTTATTACTATGTCTTTAGCGGGCTGAGTGACATATAATTAGTGCGCAGGTATGCACTGCGCATGCATATGTATACGTATACGTCTTTGAGAACATTTTGCACTTTAGCGAACACAAGTAATTTAGTTTATTATTGTCTTATACGCTACGTATACAAGAATTATGGAATTAATCGTTTTGAGGGCCCCTAAACACATTTTGACGCTCTACAGCTAATATTTGGGAATTGTTTATCCCGCGGGATTAAATTAAAATAATTTTTAGCTAAAGCTAAAGTATTTGGTCGTGTGTCTGTAGCATTCTCGGATAACCAAAAGGGTTTGTCTCGTCGCCCTGAATCCAAATATATATATATACTTATATACTTGGATGTTAGTCGTCGCTCGCTCGACCAAAGTGGTGCTCTCTATTCCTCTGAAGGTACCTGACCGATTCACACCAAATTTGCTACATATATTATTTAGTACCCTATTTGAATCTGTTCGCAGTTTAAATTCAATCGCCCGTATACTTCCCGAGTTATAGGGCCCCAAAATTTAAAGCCCCCCTTAATACTGCACTTATAAAAATAATTTAAACACTCAAAAATTCTACTAATAATTCTAAGATATTTTATATCTACAAGATTTTTTCATATTGTTAACCTAAAGGCCATAAAAAAAAATTAGCTCGCCATACGAATTTAGAGCCCCCCTTAATACTGCCCTTATGAAAATAATTAAAACACCCTATAATTCTACTAGTAATTCTAAGATATTTTATTTCTACAATTTTTTTTTCATATTGTTAATCTAAAGCCCAAAAAAATATATTAAATATTTCAATTTTTAAATATGCATTTTTTTTTATCAAAGTTAACTACAAAAAATGGTATTTTTTTTTTTATATTTATAATATTTTTTAAATTGTTAATCAAAAGGGCATAATAATTAAAAACTGTTGCTCGCATCGCATATATTACCCTAAGGCGAGCTTGACGCATCGGTGCGTTGTAGAAACCGATTTTTTTTATTTTTATAAATACCAAAGATGGATTTTATCGATCAATAATCATAATAATTATTTCTAATATTGACTAAATTATAAGTTTTTAGCTCATAAAGTAGTACAAATGAGCTACGGTGTTCAGTGTGTCTGTAATCAATTATAATTGCATTTAAAGTTCTAGATTTGTTTTTATACCGTTCTCTGTCCAACAATGGTATATATTTATCAATATCTGACTTATAAAAATGTATATAAATAATTTTGTAAAACAATAACTAAAATGTGCCTCGATTTCGATTGTAAAAGTTTAGTAAACACCCGGACATATTAGTCGAAATGACACGGCTTACAACCAGCATATCAGCAGACAATTCCAACAAGCATATCACAGTGGTTGTCAACCCCCACAAATAATAATAATACGAAAAGTCACCAGGTATCGTGTCTTGTTCCCAGCTTGCACACGATGATGCAGCCGCGTAATCCAGATGTCACAACAACACTCTGGTATGCCGGTTGCCGGTTGCCGAGCCGAGCCGGGGGCCACCAGGGAGGCGTACTACGTCATCAGTGACCATAAATATGCCAGGGGACGCTTGTAAAAGTGCCTATCAGCTTTTATACGCGTGGCGAATCTATTCAACTGAGTTGTAAATAACCCTGAAATTAAACAATGAACTTATATATTGAGCGTCAATATTAAACCGAGGGTTAAGGTTTTCAGAATTCTTTATATCCGATTTCACTAAATTTCGAATTTAGTTAATTAAAATACAGTTTATTTATTTCACTGAGGGAATAAACCTGGGGGCACTGGTGCTAGCACATGAATGGCTACTTTGTTCTTTGTTTAGTGTCTCCTCGGGTGGCATTTGTAATTTATGTAATTTTAAACCCGGACTAACAATAAGTTAACACTCTCTGTAATACGGAAATCTTATGAATATAACATACATACATATACAAAGCAACCTACCATAAAAATGAAGGAAAACGTTCAGAAAGTTGATTTAAATTTTTTACGAGCGCGTAATATAGCAACAAAACACGTGTACATCATTTTTAATTACATTAGCATTAATTAAAAGTCACAAAGCGTACGCGCACACGGGCGCAGCACTCTTCGCCACCAGAGGTAACACTAAATCTAATTAATCAATTCTCACATATATACATATAACAATCTACACTCAATTCCAACATGTTTCATAATAGAACGCACCTATGCGTCCAACTCACCTTATAAGTAATGCGATACGAGCAACGGTTTTTAATTATTATAGCCTTTTAGTTAACAATTTGAATAAATGTTATAGATATACATATTTTAAAATTCAAAATTATAATATTAAATAATTTTTTATGGCCTTTGGGTTAACAATATGCAAAAATCTTATAGATATAAAATATCTTAGAATTATTATTAGAATTTTTGGGTATTTTAGTTATTTTTATTAGGGCTGTATTAAAGGGGGCTTTAAATTTTGGGGCCTTATAACTCGGGAAGTATACGGGCGATTAGATTTAAACTTTGTCCAGAATCAAATGGTATACCAATTAATATGTGTAGCAAATTTGGTGTAAATCGCTCCGGTACCTTCAGAGGAGTAGAGGACACAAATTTGGTCGAGCGAGCGACGACTAACATCCAAGTATATAAGTTATATATATTTTTGGATTCAGGGCGACGAGACAAACACGACCGAATTCTTTATCTTCCTTGGGACTTCGTACGACGAGAAGTAGTAAGTTTATTTTATAAATACTATCAGCGCTTAAAATACCGACAGTTTGTTGCATATCGAGTTTTGTAAATAATAAAATACATTATAATAAAAATCAAAAGGTATCTTTTATAAACTTACGGAGTAAACATCGATAATATAAACAAGTGTCTACAAGGAGATAAGAAAAATGCTTTATTTATGTGTTGTATCCATGATTAGTTCTACATTTACAAAATAGTTAGAGTGACCTTCACACGTAATTCCAAAAATAGTTAGATTCAATTCAAGAATGGTTAACACGTTCGAAAGCTTTCATGTTTACAATACGACTTGGATGGAGATGGATTTATGAGTTAGACTGTACTCTGTATATGATATGGGCACATGAAACCAATGGGTTAACTTAATATTAAGATAGTTTTATAATTACTTTGTTAACTCGCTAAAACAATCGGTCGTATGTCTGTAGCATTCTCGGATCAAAAAAATTCCTTAACAAAAAGTGTTTGTCTCATCGCCCTGAATCCAAAAATATATATCTTATATACTTGGATGTTAGTCGTCGCTCGCTCGCTCGACCAAATTTGTGCCCTCTACTCCTCTGAAGGTACCGGAGCGATTTACACCAAATTTGTAACACATATTAATTGGTATACCATTTGATTCTGTACACAGTTTAAATCTAATCGCCCGTATACTTCCCGAGTTATAGGGGCCCAAAATTTAAAAACCCCCTTAATACTGCCCTTATAAAAATAATTGAAACACCCAAAAATTCTAAGATATTTTATGTCTACAAGATTTTTTCATATTGTTAACCTTAAGACCATAAAAAAATTACTAATTTCATTTTTATCAAAATAATCTACTTTTTATTGCATTTGCCATAATAATTATAAAACGCGGCTCGCATTACTTATAAGGCGAGCTAGACGCATAGGTGCGTTGTACCTAAACGTGCTATAGAGGAATATATCGTGGAATAGATAGTATCGTTTGTTCAGCAGCTCACGGTGACTGTTTTTAATTAAAGAATTAATTTATAACCGAACAGCGTGATGCGAACAGCGCCACATTGCGATACCTTCGTTCTAACAGAACCTAAGAACGAAAAAACAAAAAAAAATAGAATTACGTGAACCGTGAACGGTAAAAATATCGTGTTGTCACAACTTGATTACGGAAATACGTTACAATAAACAGACGCGGATCGCGGACGAGACACAAGGCACGCCGAATATAAAGAATAGAATTGGAATTCAAAAGCTTTGTGCTGTGCCACTACCCTTTTGCTGCGCTCCGTGTGGTGCTTATTATTAATATCACTCATCATCACACATACATACAGACATACACTACAGACATATCGACGTGTAGTATAAAAGCTGAACATTGCTTTGGATCGGCAAACATCTGTCGAATGGCGAACAGCCCAAGATATATCATTCGTATTCTTCTTTTCACTCATTTGTTAGGTTAGGATTCAGCCCGGGGAAGCCCACACACGAATTCGCCCTAATATGCGCGACACTAACTCACTCTTAATTTCATAAATAGTTTAATTGCACAGAGTGAAACTATTGAAAAAATATACTTTAATTTGCTGCGATCGAAATTATCTTGACGGAAAACAGCATATAGTCGTCGCTAATATATAATAATTTTTAGCTAAAGCTAAAGTATTCGGTCGTGTGTCTGTAGCATTCTCGAATCAAGCAAAAAGTGTTTGTCTCGTCGCCCTGAATCCAAAAATGTATATAACTTATATACTTGGATGTTAATCGTCGCTCGCTCGGCCAAATGTGTGCCCTCTACTCCTCTGAAGGTACCGAAGCGATTTAAACCAAATTTGCTATACATGTTATTTGGTATCCTATTTGAATTCGCTTGCAAGTTTAAATCCAATCGCCTGTATATTTCCCGAGTTATAGGGCCCCAAAATTTAGAGCCTCTCTTAATACAGCTCTTATAAAAAAAATTAAAACACTTAAAAATTCTACTACTAATTCTAAGATATTTTATATATATAAGATTTTCTCATATTGTTAACCCAAATGCCATAAAAAATTATTAAGTATTATAATTTTTAATTTCTAAATCTATAACATTTTTTCAAATTGTTAACCAAAAGGCTATAATAATTAAAAGCCGTTGCTCGCTTCGAATATATTACTCATAAAGCGAACTGGACGCATAGGTGCGTTGTATCTAAGCTTGTTTAAATATAAAAGGCTATTGGATACAATTTGTAAATATACGTTTCACGCTTGAAACACTCAATTTCCAACAAACAAATAATGCAAAGATTTTCTTAAACTTGTCTACTCTGTTATTGTTTGAGTGACAAGACATTTGGAAACTGTTCGAGCCACCACACTTCCGAGAAGGGTCACCCGGACCCGGACCCTTCTCATTCAACTTGGTGCAGAGGTTAGTTTTTATTTTCATTTTGTCCGTGTAGCATAGCATATACGTACAATGCGCGTCAGAATGTTTATTGGCCATATATTTCACTTTGGTACAGACCTCCAAGCTCGTCCCAGCCTAAATATGATCGGATACAGTTCACTGTTAGGATTGCCATTGAATTTTTTATTTATTTACACTTTATGTGTATCCATAAACGTACGATGACAGCATAAAATCATGCTACAAAACTGGTATAGTTTTGAATAAAGAAATATATTCTACAACAATTTTAAATGACCTTCAATCGATTTTCTTATGCTTTGTATTAACTATATATGTAATATTAATTTACTAGGTTAACCCGTGGGCACTATGTGCCCATATTATATACAGTCCATCTAAAATTAACTGTGAACTTGCCCTGTTTTGTCAATTCTGTATTTTTAATTAATTAATCAAGAACAATATCATTTTAATTCTTCAATACCCCAGAGATTATCAATTAATTTACTGTTTGTCTCAATTCACACATAATATATATTAAACTTAGGTACTGCTTCTATTTTTGTATTCACTATTCACACAATATATTAATTTTAACGTTTAAAAACGTAGCATTTGTTTTTTTCACAATAGTTTGAGCCACTATAAAATAAACCTGACCTCACCCACTGGTAGAACATATAAACAAAGCGTTCTACACATTCATTCACATAAATACACTTATATATAATTGTGTTTTATATTCATTTTACTATTAAATTTGGAACTGTTAAATAATATCAATATGTGTAACTAGAGACATGTATATGTAATAATTGGCTATTTTCAAAAGCGATTTTGCAGTAAATGGTACATTTTTCGTAAAAACTTTTTATATAAAAGTTGCTAGAAATTTTATTGTCTTTAACTTTTACACAATTCACTTTTTCTGTAACTCGATTCCTTTTCGAGATATGCAATAAATTACACAAGTAAACAAATATTTCTGGTTTACATTTGTGTGAACGCTCTAAATTCAAAACTGTGGAACGTATAAAGTTCAATCATGCATCTCTTATTTTGGAAAATAATATTTTAACCGGAATTAACTGTATACTTTTGCTAATTTTTCAATGTCTCGAAAATAGCATGAATTAAAACAGAATTCTTAAAAAATGCATGTTTACAATTTGGTTCTATCTCCAATATCACTAGAACGGCTGCACTCATGGCAAAAATAGTTATATTAATAATGAAAGATATTAATATTTCGCACAACTTTTGTTTGAAAAGTTTCTTTAAAAAAATGTACCAGTTACGAGAAAACCGCTATGGAAAATCTTAAAATTCTTATATATATTGTCAAACATTTTTCTATCTCCAATATCACTAGAACGGCTGCACTCATGGCAAAAACAGTTAAGTTCATAATGAAAGATATTAATATTTCGCACAACTTTTGTTTGAAAAGTTTATTTAAATAATGTACCAGTTACGAGAAAACTGCGACGGAAAATCTTAAATATTTTATTTATGTATCCATTTGTTCTATCTCCAGTATCACTAGAACGGCTGTACTTATAGCAAAAATAGTTATGTACATAATGAAAGATATTAATATTTCGCACAACATTTGTTTGAAAAGTTTTATCAAAAAATGTACCAGTTACGAGAAACGCGATCTTAAAATTTCAAATTTCAAAAATTCTATATTTCCATGTTTGATTTATGGCAATAATATAGCATGAATTTAAAAATGGCACCAATTTAGTAAAACAAATCCCACTATAAATTAGTGTAAAATTAATTACTAACTTACTAAAAAAACCAAAACCTATCCCATAGTCAGCTACTATAGTAAAGTAAAACAGTAGCGGAAGGCAATTAAAAAAATCTAGTAGAAAATGTATGTGGCCACACCCACCCCGTCTCTGATGTATAATTAGCAGTAACTCATCTGTGGGCGAGTGATGAGATGAGGTGGCAGGGGGGTGGAGGGTGCAGCCGCGTTGTAGACTACAATTAACAAGGCGGCACCGACCGACCACAAACGAAATTACATCTCATTTTTGTGGAAAGCTGCCGAGCCGTGCCGCGTCGGGCCGTGTCGTGCCAAGCCTTCACGATCTCGTTCTTGCAGATAATAATATGTTATACATGTAGTCGCATACACAATATGCAGGTTGAAGGCACGTGTTCCCAGCCAAACATGTATAATGAAGTGTTGATTACTTAATTAACTACTCGGCCACACCCACCAACCGCTGCCTTTGTCTATTCATCACATTTTAATTGTTAGGGTCAGTGTGTGGCCATATAGGAAGTCGTATTCCACTAATGGCGGCGATAAAAGTTAATTCGTAGCCAGCCAATTATAGTAATCACCAAAAAAATAAATAAAAAAATTGTTTGTCTTATAACAAACAGTACTAACGTTCACAGCGTTAATGCATTAATTGGTAAAAACTACGTCTATGTTTGCGATTTTTATATACCCTTAATACTGTCCTTAGAAAATAAAGTTAAAAACATATTTTATTCTAATTACATTTTTTCATATTGTGACCATATAAAACAAGCTTAGGTAAACGCACCTATGCGTCCAGCTCGCCTTATTACTAATATATGCGATGCGAGCAGTTTTTAATTATTATGACTTTTTTATTAACAATTTGAAAACATGTTATAGACATAAAAGTCTTACAATTCTTTGCAGAATATTTTCATATAAAAACAAGCTTAATTACAACGCACCTATGCGTCCAGCTCGCCTTATAAGTAATATATGCGATATGCGAACACCGGTTTTTAATTATTATGACCTTTTAGTTAACAATTTGAAAATATGTTATAGATATAAAAAGTCTCACAATTCTTTCTAGATTATTTTGATAAAATACAAGCTTAGGTACAACGCACCTATGCGTAATTTTTGTGCATATTTTAAAATTAAAAATTATAATATTTAATAACTTTTTTAATGCCTTTGAGTTAACAATATGTAGATATAAAATATCTTAGAAATATTAGTAGAAGTTTTGGGTGTTTTAATTATTTTTATAAGGGCCCTATAACTCGGGAAGTATACGTGCGATTGAATTTATAATACGAACGGATTCAAAGGGGATGCTAAATAATATGTGTAGTAAATTTGGTGTGAATCGGTGCGGTACCTTCAGAGGAGTAGAAAGCACAAATTTGGTCGAGCGAGCGACGACTAACATCCAAGTATACAAATTATATGTATTTTTCGATTCAGGGCGACGAGACAAACACTTTTTGGGAAATTTTATGATTTGAGAATGCTACAGACACACGACTGACTTCGGTACTTCGTACTGCGAACAAAAAATATTAAAAATTACAATAATGCATTTTAAAATATGTAATATATTTTCTTTTTGATATGCAACAAATGTATGATTTAATTTTTTATAAAATGAACCTAAAGGCCATAATAATTAATAATTCTTTTATTTATTATACGTATACGCATGCGCTAAGATTGAGCCATTAGCCTTTGTGTTCATAATAGATCTTTCTAACATAAATTGCATTTAAATAGAAGATCTATTGCTTATTTTGCAATACCTTTTCTAGAAAGTCAAGAAACGGAAAACATTAATAACGAATTTTGAAGGCACCATTTTGTTGACAGTGACATGACAATTTCCTTGTTTAGAATAGAAACACACATTTCTAGGATAAATCGACAACAAAAGAATCAGGCACCGCGCCACCCACGTCTTTTGCGTTAAAGTCACAAAAGGGAAATAGATATATTTGGGGAAATTGCCTTTTCTTTCGCTCGTTCAAAATTAGTTTAGTTCACAGTATAACCATAACAATTGACCAACTAAAATAAGATAATTCGTACTGAATCCAAAAATATATATACTTGGATGAATCGTCGCTCGCTCGACCAAATTTGTGATTTCTACTACCCTGAAAGTACCAAAGCGATTTACACCAAATTTGGTACACATATTAATTAGTACCCCATATGAATCCGGTTGCAGTTTAAATCCAATCGCCCGTATACTTCCCGAGTTATAGGGCCCCAAAATTTAGAGCCCCCCTTAATACTGCCCTAATAAAAATAATTAAAAAACTCAAAAATTCTACTAATAATTCTAAGATATTTTATATCTACAAGATTTTTTCATATTGTTAACCTAAAGGCCATAAAAAATTATTAAATATTATTTTGAATTTTAAAATACGTTTTGGTGAAACAAATATGTATAAACAAGGCATTATAATAGTGCCCCGTCGATATTCAAAGAAGTATAAAAATGTAAAAAATTATAAAAATGTCGGCGCCAGCAAATAACAAATATCCAATAATGTTTATTGATATTTAAGAACCAAGCCTTATTCTTCGGTTTTTAGCTGATTTAAACGACGAAAGAGTCTTCTGATGTTTAGTGCAATCGATGTTTTAAAAGCGAACCGAATTGTCAATTAAGTTTCGAAAGCGAATGCTAATAAACGGGGAAATCGGTTAAAACAGAGCTCGGCACTGTCAAACACAAACCGTAATACGAATACGCACTGAAGGTTTATGCTGAGAAACATTTTTATAGACTTATTTGCGGCGGCACTAAAAATATTATTATTGAATTTAACTTAATATTAAATATTCGCTGCGGGAGAAAATTCAGCCAAGAATTTATACACTACACTCTAAACGAGAATGCTCAATATTTTCTCAAACATTATTTTGTGTCATTTCAGATTTATATACTTTTAATTTATGATAATATTTAAATATATAATTATAAATATATTTGTTTTTTTTGTCATTGAATATTAAAATTAACAAAAAATGATGTATTCATTCTCATATTTAAATATAAATTAAATTTGATAAGTTCAAGGTTATTCGTATTCTTCGAGCAAAATTCTAAAAAATCTGCAGTGTCCAACACTGGACTTTCTTATACATTTATACATATAATCAAAGTTAATTTATTAATATTTTGTGCTACATTTAATGTTATTACAAAAACAGTAAAAACGAATAATTTTTTTATAATATTATTAGCTCGCTGTACGAAATACCAAAGTAGCTAAGATATTCGGCCGTGTGTCTGTAGCATTCTCGGATTAAAAAAAAACCCTTAATCCCGTATCCAAAAATATATATAACTCATATACTTGGGTGTTAGTCGTCGCTCGCGCGACCAAATTTGTTCTTTCTACTCCTCTGAAGGTACCCAAGCGATTTACACCAAATTTGCTACACATACTATATGGCATCCCAATTGGATCCACTAGCAGTTAAAATCCAATCGCTCGTATATTTCCAGAGTTATAGGCCCCCAAAATTTTGAACCCTTCTTAATACTGCCCTTATAAAAATAATTAAAACACTCAAAAATTTTACTAATAATTCTAAGATACTTTATATCTATAAGATTTTTTCATATTGTTAACCCAAAGCCCATAAAAAATTATTAGCTCGCCGAAGTACCGAAATTGGTAAATCAATCGTTCGTGTGTCTGTTGTATTCTCAGATCAAAAAATATCGTTAACAGAAAGTGTTTGTTTCGTCGTCTTGATTCTAAAAATATATATAAGTTATATACTTGGATGTTAGTCGTCGCTCGCTCGTAAGACCAAATTTGTTCCGTCTATTTCTCTGAAGGTACCGGAGCGATTTACACCAAATTTGGTACACATATTATTTGGTACCCTATTTGAATCTGTTCGCAGTTTATATCTAATTGGGTGTATACTTCCCGAGTTATAGGGCCCCAAAATTTGAAACCCCCCTTAATACTGTTTTTATAAAAATAACTAAAGCACTCAAAAATTCTACTAATAATTCTAAGATACTTTGTATCTACAAGATTATTTCATATTGTTAACCCAAAGGTCATAAAAAAAAATATAATTATTTTAATTTTGAATTTCTTCAAAGGCCATAATAATTAATACCCACGTTTCGCGAGCTGGACGCATAGGTGCGTTGTACCTAAGTAGAAGGAATGTTCGAAAAATGTAAGTGTAATATTAACAGTGTAGATAATATTAAAATATAACGAGCAGATATCGTATTAAAGTCTTTAATGAATTGGCCGGTCGATTATCGGGACTCCTTGTGAAGTGAGCGCCGTGCAACGTAGATTATATCTTCATTATCGTCATCCTGATTGAAGATATGGTCGAATGACTATAGCGTTACACACATACACACACATATAATATGCATAGCTCCGCCGGCTATGACACTAATTGTTAAAAACATATTGACATCTTGAAAAATACATTTCGTCATCATTCTTTATGATTCAAGGCGATATTTGTCCGTCGTAAAGTTTATATTGATTATTAAAAATAGTTCCGTGTTTAAAAATTCTGTTATATATATATTTTATATAATGTCTTCTTTTCAACTTGGGTGATGCCTGCTGATTTCTATGGCACAGATATTAAATTAATTACGTATTGGAGAAAACATATTAAAATTGAATTGCAACATAATATAAAATATACTTACGTTAAGTGGAACTTATTCTTGGCCATAAAAACAGTGGATTGATATTTTAAATATGCCATTTTGTATTTTTGTACTTCGTACAGAAAAGAATAATAAAATACGGCACAAAAAAGAATGTCAATTTTTGTTCAAGGCAATAGTAAAACCAAATATGTCAAAACTTACAATTTCTAAACCAGGTCTTAATTTATGGCGTGTAATAAACTTATCAGGCCTTTTCATTTGTAAAAAAAAATTCACAAAATCCGTAAGAGTAATGGTTAAGTTACCCTAAAATACATTGTAAATTTCAAGGTCATTTTTCGTTAGTAGAACGCCATAAATTGTGTTGGCATATTTAAGATTTATATCTTATAAAAGAAGATATATTAGCCACTTTTTGCATAATATTGTAAAACTGTTACTAATTCTTCACAATTAATAATAAGAAAAAAAATATTAAAATATGGTATTTTTAAAAGTCCCTCTGTAACTTCAAGATTTATTATATTTACTACATAATAAATAAACTGGAGTTGCCTTCTCGATTTTCTTAAACTTTGGCTATTAGGTTTAATTTTATTTTAAATTAATGCTAAGATTCTCGTGAATATGTATATTTAATAATTTTTTTCGGGCTTTGAGTTAACAATATGAAATATTCTTGAAGATATAAAATATCTTAGAATTATTAGTAGAATTTTTGGGTGTTTGAGTTATTTTTATAAGGGCAGTATTAAGGGGGGTTCAAAATTTTGGGGCCCTATAACTCGGGAAGTATATAAGCGATTGGATTTTAACTGCGAGCGGATTCAAATAGGATACCAAATAACATGTATACCAAATTTGGTTAATTTCTAATTATTTTTAATGATATTACATATTGAATATGTTTTATTATATAATTTTATGAATCTTCATCTTCAGTTTCTTGGGTTTTAAATAGGGTATACGGTTGTCCTGTTTCGGTTTTTTGGCATGTTGGTAGATTTATGGTGTTTTCTGGTGCAGCCATCATACACTCTGTAAATAAATTATGTCGCTTAAGACTTGTATATGGTCTAGATGTGCACCACTTATTTTTTAAAAGAATATTCCAACCGATAGTTCATTTTTTGTTTTATCTCCAATATCACTAGAACGATTGCATTTATGACAAAAGTAGTTATGTACATAAAGAAAGATATTGATATTTCACACAACTTTTGTTTGAAAAGTATTATCAAATAATGTACCAGTTACGAGAAAACTGCTATGGAAAATCTTAAATATCTTATATGTGGATAATATGTTTTACAAATTTTTCTATCTCCAATATCACTAGAACGGCTACACTTATGTCAAAAATAGTTAAGTGCATAAAGAAAGATATTGATATTTCGCACAACTTTTGTTTGAAAAGTTTTATCAAAAAATGTACCAGTTACGAGAAAACTGCTACAGAAAATCTTAAATATCTTATATATGCATAATATGTTTAACAAATTGTTCTATCTCCAATATCACTAGAATGACTGCACTTATGGCAAAAATAGTTATGTACATAATGAAAGATATTGATATTTTGCACAACTTTTGTTTGAAAAGTTTTATCAAAAAATGTACCAGTTACGAGAAAACTGCTACGGAAAATCTAAAATATCTAATATATGCATAATAAGTTTAACAAAATGTTCTATCTCCAATATCACTAGAATGACTGCACTTATGGCAAAAATAGTTATGTACATAATGAAAGATATTGATATTTTGCACAACTTTTGTTTGAAAAGTTTTATCAAAAAATGTACCAGTTACGAGAAAACTGCTACAGAAATTGACCATACCTGCATATTCGTTATTGTAGAACTTATTCGGTTCGGTCTTATTGGTTACAGTTTCATTTTCTTGTTTGTTAACTAATCCTGGATTTTTAGGAGTATTATTGTTTGAATTAGACATTATATTATTTAAATAATTAATTAGACTAGCTCAAATGAGTCAAGATTGATCACTGTTCACAATTTCGACGTTTAATCTTTATATATATAAGTCTGTTAAAGTTAATATTAGCTTAATATTTATTTGTATTTTGCATAATATTTAAGTATATGACAGGATCTTGTACCAGCGTTTATTTATCGTATAAATAAGCAAAATGATTTATAGATTTATTTAAGTATTTTTATTGTTATTTCTGTAGTGTAAAACGCAATGTGTTAACCTTTATTTGACCTTAACGACTTAGAGCTATTCAAGGTCAGTTAAATTAGACAAACAAACCAATGTTTTTAGCTCATTTTGTGGCGATTTGTTAAAATATCCATGGGGAAAATAAATATATACGTTATTAGTTTTTTAAACATTAGAAATCGTATTAATTATATTCAATTTGAAGTTTGGATGTGAGCATGAGTGGGGTGGTATATTCACGGAAGCGACACGGCGCTGCACGTCGCCACCGTGGGGCGATGACGTCGCTCGGCCCCCCATGACCGCATTGTGCCCCCGTCGATGGGGGGCCGCGACATTACACGTGTGATCTATACTTCAATGCGTCCGTATGTGTTCTGTTCGCCTTTATGCTACATCAGCGTGATTGCATTGTTGGAATGTTGTATACATACACACAGACACACACAGGCACACATAGATGAGCTTTCAACTATAATAATAAGGTTTATTATATTAATCTTGTTTATGTTCAAGTCTACGGATTATTATATCGTATATTGCAGTTTTATTGAAGTTTATGTATGAGATATTCGAGTTTTGTTTTTAAGCTTATATTAGGCGAGCAGAAGGTATTGGGGCTTGCTCCTATGTTTGTTTTTAAGGGTCTCGAGGGTTCCAATAAATATGGTTTTGTACGATTTGTATAAAAAATATATCAGTCGATCCATAATTGCATTAATAATGCCTGGTAAATATATATATTTTTCTGCAAATTAAATTTCGGATATATAAAACATAAATCTCCAAAATATGCCATTTACTATTATTTTTTATTTATCTCCGCAATATGAAATATATTTTTTTAGCTCGCCGTACGAAGTACCGAAGAAGCTAAAGGATTCGGTCGTGTGTCTGTAGCATTCTCGAATCAGTGTTTGTCTCGTCGCCCTGAATCCAAAAACATATATTTATATATAACTTATATACTTCGATGTTAGTCGTCGCTCGCTCGTAAGACCAAATTTGTGCCTCTACTCCCCTGAAGGTACCGAACCGATTTACACCAAATTTGCTACATATATTATTTGACATCCCATTTGAATCCGTTCGCAGTTTAAATCCAATCGCCCCTATACTTTCCGAGTAATAGGGCCCTAAAATTTCTAGCCCCCCTTAATACTGCCCTTATAAAATTAATTAAAACATTTAAAAATTCTACTAATAATTCCAAGAAATTTTATGTCTACAAGTTTGTTTCATATTGTTAACTCATAGGCTATAAAAAAATATTAAATATTATAATTTTGAATTTTAAAATATGCACTAAATTATTTTAATAAAAAGATTTATGTGTTTTGTTTCAAATAAATATCCAATGGCGGGACTAGACTACGAAGTACAGATGAAGCTAAAGCATACGGACGTATGTCTGTAGCATTCTCGGATTAAAAAAAGTGTGCCCTCTACTCCTCTGAAGGTACCGGAGCAATTCACACCAAATTTGCTACACATATTATTTGACATCCCATTTGAATCCACTTGCAGTTTAAATCCAATCCCCCGTATACTTCCCGAGTTATAGGGCCCTAAAATTTAAAGCCCCCCTTAATACTGCCCTTATAAAAATAATTAAAATACCCAGAAATACTACTAATAATTCTAAGATATTTTATATCCACAAAATTTTTGCATATTGTTAACCCAAAGGCCATAAAAATATAATTTATATAATCTACAAAAAAATGTAAAACATTTTATATATCTATAACAATTTTTTCAAATTGCTAACCTAAAGGCCATAACATTTAAAAACCGTTGTTCGCTTCGCACAAAGGCGAGCTAGACGCATAGGTGCGTTGGACCTAAGTTTGTTTTATATTAAAATCATTTAAATGAAATTGTAACATTTTCTCAAATTGTTAACCAAATGGACATAATAATTAATAACCGCTGCTCGTATCGCATAAATTACTTATAAGGCGAGCTGGACGCATAAGTGCGTTGTACCTAAGCTTGTATACTTTGAACTAGACGTACCGGATGATTATTTTGGTTTCGTGATAAATAAATAGGGCATTTTTACGAACAAATAGTATAGAAAAATAATAATTGATGATTGAGCACTAGTTGAGCGCATCTGCGTCCAACTTGGACGTATATTCTTGAGTCGATTTATGAAAAAAAAAAAAAAAAATCTCTACATGAAAACCTAATAACAACAGGCTGAACAATAGAAAAATATAAACGTTAAATAACTGGCAGCAAATTGCAGTGTCTGCGCGCATATGCCACACATACCGCACGCGCCGCAGGGCCCCATACGGGCGCTGTGCCCCCCTCGTGACAACCGTTCAATGCTAATCATTGTAAGACGCTGCGTGCGTGGCCCCGCGTGGGGCCTAGTGGGGCCTGGGGGGGGGGGGGGCACTCGTTGGCGCGAAAAGCCTAAAACGATTGTTGTAAATGTGAAGCGGCGGTGTGCGCCTTCGGTGGCCCAGTCGGACACCCAGACCCCCCCGGATTCGCGACAAATACTATTCGACTCTGTATACTCAACCGAATATGTCAGTTGGCATTTCTCATTTTGGTTGGTTTTCTATTCAGCTGAATGTCAAACGGTTGAAATATACATTATAATTATTATTTAGAGCGTAATGTACACATGTACTTGTACATCATTATGTTTTAACAAACATTGAGACAAGCACCAATGCCTTCGGCTAACCATACTATTAATAACTTGACTTTATAGTTAATAAACTCTTATTAGAGTAATTCTCGAAAATTCTTTTCTACTTCCTTATAAAGAAAAGCATAAATATAGGCACCTATGCCTTACACTGCAAAAATAGTTAATAAATCTATATTTATAAATATTATAAATGTGCTATTTCTCTCTTTCTCTTTATTAGTAATAAAATAATATAAATATACCATAAAATACATCTTTTATAATACAAGTATAATGGTACTGCAGATTTTATCAAGTATACGATATGAATATAAGTGAAGTACTCTTTAAACTTATAATAGGTACTTACCAGTGTCCTTAATCTCACGTGGCGAGCACGGACCTTTACGTACTCACAAAACAATTCACACCTGTCATTTTCTCGAAATTTCACACAACGGGAAAGAAACAAATACGTAAATTATACCAAAGTCCCGCTTATATTCAAATAATATTGATATTACAGACAACTATAAATAGTACACCTTACCGGTGGTGTATCCAATTACAAAGTTTCAATTCCCACCGGTAGATGGAAAATAGATGTAAACTTTTTAGTATTTTCAGGATTATATATATATATAAATATATATTTCAGGTTTAATTTAATTTTTTAAATATTTCCCTAAAACATTTTAGTATATTAAACAAAGTAGATATATTATTTGGTGGAGGCGCATTTGAACTTGTATAACAAAGAAGCTAAAGCAATCAGTCGTGTGTCTGTAGCATTTTTGGATCAAAAAAATACCCAAAAAGTGTTTGTCTCGCCCTAAATCCAAATATATATATATAAATATATAACTTCTATACTTGGATGTTAGTCGTCGCTCGCTCGACCAAATTTGTGCTTTCTACTCCTCTGAAGGTACCAAAGCGATTTACACCAAATTTGCTACGCATATTATTTAGTATTCGATTTGAATCCGTTCGTAGTTTAAATCCAATCGTTTGTATACTTCCCGAGTTATAGGGCCCCAAAATTTAGAGCCCCCCTTAATACTGCTTTTATAAACATAATTAAAACATCCAAAAATTTTACTAGAAATTCTAAGATATTTTATGTCTACATGATTTTTCATATTGTTAACCCAAAGGCCGTAAAAAAATATTAAATATTATAAATTGTGCCCTGTACTCCTCTGAAACTACCGAAGCGATTTACACCAAATTTGGTATACATATTATTTGGTATCCTATTTGAATCCGATTGTAGTTTAAATCTAATCGTTTGTATATTTCCCGAGTTATAGGGCCCCAAAATTTAAAACCCCCCTTTAATACTGCTATTATAAAAATAATTAAAATATCCAAAAATTCTACTAGTAATTCTAAGATATTTTATGTCTACAAGATTTTTTATATTGTTAACCAAAAGGCCGTAAAAAAATATGAAATATTATAAATTGTGCCCTCTACTCCTCTGAAGGTACAGAAGCGATTTACTTCAAATTTGGTATACATATTATTTAGTATCCGATTTGAATACATTCGCAGTTTAAATCCAATCGTTTGTATACTTCCTGAGTTATAGGGCCCCAAAATTTAGAGCCCCCATTAATACTGCCCTTATAAAAATAATTAAATCATCCAAAAATTCTACTAGTAATTCTAAGATATTTTATGTCTACATGATTTTTCATATTGTTAACCCAAAGGCCATAAAAAATTATTAAACATACAAACACAAACAAAAACAGAAACACATACACTCACACATACACACACACATACACAGACACTTACACATGTACAAACACACACACACATACACACAGAGGCAGACAAAACGTAAAAAATAATATTAAATATTATTATTTATATAATCTACAAAAAATTGGAAGACTGCTGCTCGCATCGCATATATTACTTATAGAGCGAGCTGGAGGCATAGGTGCGTTGTACCTAAGCTTGTATTTTCCGTCAATCTATTTCTTTTACAAATCACTTCGTATAACTGAATATTTAAAAGTATTGAAACAATTAATAGTGTTTCTTTATATAATAATTATTTTTGAGCAATAACGTGATATTAAGACATAGAAACAAGTTGTCAATATGTCATTTGTTCCAATTACCCAGAAATTAAGCAATGACTGTCAGAAAACATCTGATTAATTCTCGTAATCCACAAAACACCCCTCTGCCTAGTGACAATTATGTAATGTTAGCATCACGAACAATAAAAGTGACATTGGCGATATATTATTGTGTTTGTGTTAGAGTTGACCCCGTTTTTTATATTATTGCAAGACACGTAATTATTTAATCCAACCTACATATGGTCCTCATTAATCTATAAACTAAAGGAATTACACTGTAAGTCATCTTCAGGTGACATCTTATTAGGTCATCGAAAATAAATATACGCTAGCTAAGACACGTATAATTGTATAAAATTGACCTAAATTAGCATTCTGGATAGAGAACTAGATACATATTATAGATTGATATAGGCACATAGTTTCGGGTTAACCTTGTTTTTATTAAAATGGAAATGTTAACAAATTAAATCAATCAATTTGAAAGGATTTTTAACGAAATATAAACATAACACACGACAGTCACGAGTCATTTCATACGAACTCTATAGAATAGAGGCGTCAATCGGGACACTAGGAAAATATTTTACCGTCAAAAAAACCTACATAATAGTTTCGTCAAATAATGTGGTACCTTTAAGTGTATTTTTTCTAAAACTATTATTCTGTGTATGCCGTGGGAATTAGTGATTATTTACAGGTTCTGTCGTGAGCGAGATAACGCTAAGTATCACCAAAATTGCTCAATTAATATGTAAGTAACATTTTATCTTTATTAATTTCATAAATATACAAGTTCATTAAAATAAATGTTGAGGAAACCTCGCCGTACGAAGTCCCGAAGAAGCTAAAGCTAATTCGGTCGTGTATCTGTAGCATTCTCGGATTAATTAAAAGTGTTTGTCTTGTCGCCCTGAATCCAAAATTATATATATATAACTTGGATGTTAGTCGTCGCCTAAGTTTGTGCCCTCTACTCCTCTGAAGGTACCGAAGTGATTTGAACCAAATTTGCTACACATATTATTTGGTATCCCATTTGAATCCGTTCGCAGTTTAAAACCAATTGCTCGTATAGTTCCCGAGTTATAGGGCCACAAAGTTTAGATATTTTATATCTATAATTTTTTTTTCATATTGTTAACCCAAACGCCATAAAACATTATTAAACACACACACACACACACAAAAACAAACACAAACAAGTACAAACACAAACATAAACTAAAACAAAAACATAAATTGAAACACAAACACAAGCAAACACAAACACAAGCAAATACAAAGACAAACACAAAACCCAACACAAACACAAACCCAAACAAGCACAATCACATTCACAAACACTCTCTCAGACACACACAAACACACTCTCTCACACACACACACACACATACAAACACACATACACACACACGCACACACACACACACACACACACAAACAAACACAAACAAGTACAAACACAAGCATAAACTAAAACAAAAACACAATTACAAGTAAACACAATCAAATACAAACACAAACACAAAACCCAACACAAACCCAAACAAGCACAAACACAGACACACTCTCTCACACACACACACACACATACAAACATACACACACACACATACATACATACACACACACATACATACACACACACACATACATACACACACAGGCAGACAAAACATGTATTTCCAATACAATTTTTTATGATTACAATACATACTTCCTTTTAGAGAAAAAAAGACATTCCAATACAAATGCATCAACTTGTACATTTCATTACGTTCTAATATAAAATTAAAACAATTTCAAATCAAATCAGCAATCGCGCAATTAGCTTTCTATTACAGCTAAGCTCATTAATCATTCGTGCTAATAGCATGTTAAATGAAATGCCATTAAGAAAACATGTATATATATATATATATATATATATATATATATATATATATATATATATATATATATATATATATATATATATATATATATATATATAAATATATATATATAGACTAATGTGTGTCTTTTCATCTATCAACATCTTCAAAAAATATCAGAATCGCTTTTTTTTTTTTTTTTTTGTTATTTTGTAACAAAGCTATAGAATATAATAGGTGAAAGCACGCATTTCATTCTCCACTTATGCGATGGCAAGTCACGATTACGATTAACTAAACGCCCAAGATGACCACGATAATAACATTAAACGTATTTCATATTATGTATTAGGGTTGCTAGTTTAGACATGTTCAAACACAATTGTGACAATTGTTTCACTTTTGCCGTCTAACTGAATCCTTATAATATTCATACTGTATTTTTAGTTTTTCTGCAAGAACTTTAGAAAATTCTAAATGGTAAGTTAGTGGTGAATATCTGTAACATTCTAAAAAACTTAAATATGTTTCTACTACAGACACGTAGTTTTACAATAACGCCTATACAAAAGAAAACTAGTGCAATTAACAAATCGTCCAGAGGGAATTTGCACAATATGTTTAAATTCGATCAAAATGTGATTCGACCAAGACGAAGTGCCGTATGGAGCGTTTCTAACAGGTTTGTCGAATAAAACTAACTTCACTTCCCAGTATTTCATTTTACAAAATAATTATCCATATTTATAAAGTTTAACTAATACTCTACAAAAGTTACGACTTTTAACTACACATTTGTGTTAAAAAAATCGTAATTTAGACAAAATGAGGGGAGAATCCAGAATATTAAATCAGCAGTTTTCTTATTACACAATCTAATTTATTCTGCATACAAAATATCGGTTCCACGCAACTATCGCCTCTTAAACGTTTAACTGGTTGCCTGCCAATAATGTTACGTACCTATTATGATTAACAAAAGAAAATTAGGCTAATTTCTGTAGCTGTTTTATTTGTTATTTGACACATAGTGTAAATAAATGGAAATATATAAATCTTTATTCGATACTAAATGGACTAGTGGGCACGTGCCCATATCATATACAGAATACGAACCATTCCGCACTGATAATAATAATAATGCACATTTCCATCTATTAACTGAATTAATCTTATCTAAAAATTTATAAATAAAGGATTGCTCCTCGGATAATAAAATAAAATTCGCGATATTTGGGAATTTTATTTTATTATCCGACTTTATCCAATTTCCGACGAGCCATCCTTTATTTTCATGTATCTAACTTTCTATCCAGAACATATATGGTATATTTAACATTCACAAAATATGAAATTAATGTGTACATTGTCAAATGGGATTGATAGTCGATGATGTTACGATTATTATGAAACAATTTTATAAATCTAGTAAGCATAGATACAACATATGAATACAGCGTTATTATGTAACAAGTAATTCCGATTCAAACATCCTATTAACAAGAATTTTAAGTTTTCTTTCTTTGGATTTACGAATCTTAAATGTAAACATCATATATTTATGTGTAACTGTATAGACTGTAGAGCGTTCACACATACACACACAAACACGCACAAACACAAACACATAAAATACACAAACAAAAACACAAACACAACACAAACACATACAAATACACACACACAAACAAAAACACAAACCCACAAACAAAAACACAAACCCACAAACAAAAACAAAAACCCACACACACAAGCACTCACACACATGCACACACACACACACACACACACACATGCGTCATTGAGAAAATAATTAAAATGGATTCAAAAACCCTTAAAACGAATATTACTATTAAAATTTCAAGATTGATTTATTTTTATTTATCACAATTATTCTTAAAAACGTTCGTATACGATAATTAAAAAAAAGTAATGTATATCGTGCAGTATTTTAATAATATTGCATGCAGTGTTGCAGTCATATCAATTACGTATACGTTCAAAAAAAAACCTTCCAGGATATTTATCATTGCGTTAAATAGATTAAATAAAATACATTATTTGCAATTTGCATGATTAACAGAATATAAATAGGTTTAGTGTATATTATTGATACTATATTTACAGAAACATTGGTCTATAGCTCGTAATACAGTGGTAGAAAAGAGCTATAGTATTCAGTTTGCACAGAAATACGTCTTTCTAATTCCGAAAATATATATATATAACTTACATGTTTTCTTGCAATAAAAGTATATAAAATATTATAATATATTTAATTTTTACTAAAAAACACATTTGACTTTGTAATTGTAGCAAGAGTAAACAGTTAATTCTGGTTAAGGTATTGTTTTCAAAAGTAGGAGATGCTTACTAGTCTTGAGTTTCAAGTTTCATAACTTTTCCGTCGACAGTTTTACCTTTAGAGCTTTTACATTAACACACACACACACACAGACACATTGTTTTACAGCGAGCTAAAGGCATAGGTGCCTGTACCTATTCTTGAATTGAATCTGTTTTGCCTATACAATAGTTTAGAGTAATATTTAATATAATTATTTTATTAGATTCGCAGGGAATCAAGCAGCAAATTTTGAAAGTTTAAATAAAAATCTTGAATATGAATATGCAAAACAAGAACTTGCTGATCGTGAACGTGGTTCTGATCGTGATGAATATATGCCTGTAAAACTACCAGTGTATGTACTGTCAAAAAAAAATATTTTTTTTAAATCATTTATAAAAACAAAACCATTTTTATATTTTTGTGTAGACGAAAACTACAAATACCTGAAACAATAGAAGAAAGAAAACCGAAAAAATATAATGTATCAGGTAAAGCAATTCGAAGATATTTCCAGGATTATTGCGAAGGAACAAGTCTGCATGGTTTACGATATGTTGGAATGGATAACGTCAGTTTTTTTGAAAGGTACGAAGTACCAAAGAAGCTAAAGCAATCTGTGTGTCTGTAGCATACTCGATTAAAAACCATTCCTTGAAAAAAGTGTTTGTCTCGTCGCCCTGAATCCAAATATATATATATATATATATATATATATATATATATATATATATATAACTGGATGTTAGTCGTCCGTTCGTCAGACCAAATTTGTGCCCTTTACTCCTCTGAAGGTACCCGAGCGATTCACACCAAATTTGGTACACATATTACTAGGCATCCTATTTAAATTCGCTCTTAGTTTAAATCCAATCGTTTGTATACTTCCCGAGTTATAGGGCCCCAAAATTTAAAACTCCCCTTAATGCTACCCTTATAAAAATAATTAAAACACCCAAAAATTCTACTAGTAATCCTAAGATATTTTATATCAACAAGATTTGTTCATATTGTTAACTCAAAGGCCATAAAAAATTATTAAACACAAACAGAAACACAAACACATACACACAACACATACACAAAACACTATCAGAAAACACCCAAATATTCTACTAACAATTCTAAGGTATTTTATACCTACAAGATTTTTTCATATTGTTAACCTAAAGGCCGTAAAAAAAAATTAAATACTATAATTTAGAAATCTATAGCATTTTCGCGCATATATTACTCTTATAAGGCGAACTGGACGCATAGGTGTGTTGTAAGCTTGTTTTAATAAACATTTGTAGATTATTTTGGATAATTGCATTTATAAGCGCAATAGGTTTCTCAGCGTTTTTTATTAGTAACATTTACGATAAATGGAATCTAACACCGATGTTAGTTGGAATTAATCCTGAATATAAATCAGTATCCGATATTCCGTTTCCTGCGATTACTATTTGTAATATGAATCAAGCAAAAAAGGAGGAAGTGGAAAAAATTATTGCTGGGCAAGTAAATCAAACTTATCGATTGTCTATATAGACTGTAGCGCGTTCACACATACACACACACACAAAAACACATACAAATACACAAACAAAAACACAAACACAAACAAAAACACAAACAAAAACACAAACACATACAAATACACAAACATAAACACAAAACAGAATCACAAACACAAACACAAATACAAACACAAACACAAACACAAACTCAAACACAAACACACTATATCCATTTTGTCATACAATTTAACTGTGTAATTTTAGAAACAATGACGCAGAGAAGTTTCTATTAGAAGACATTTGCAATTTGGAAGATAAATTCGTAAAATCTTCTGCCTCATTGGAAAATTCAACAAATTGGGAATTTATAAAAGAGTTTATGTTAAAAGTGAGCCAACCTTGCAGTGAACTGTTGGTACACTGTAAATGGCAAGGATATAGTGTTCCTTGCAAGGAGATTTTAAATTCGGCCATTACTGATGAAGGAGTTTGTTGTACGTTCAACAGAGTTGCATCCAATTTCATGTATCACAGGCCGTATGTAATATTCAATTATTCAACATATTTTTAGCTCACCGTACGAAGTACTGTGTGTCTGTAGCATTAACAAAAAGTGTTTGTCTCGTCTCCCTGAATCCAAAAATAAATATATAACTTATATACTTGGATGTTAGTCGTCGCTCGCTCGACCAAATTTGTGCTTTCTACTCCTCTGAAGGTACCAAAGCGATTTGCACCAAATTTGCTACATATATTAATTAGCACCCCATTTGAATCCCCTCACAGTTTAAATCCAATCGCCCGTATACTAGGGCCCTAAAATTTAAAGCCCCCCTTAATACTGCCCTTATAAAAATAACTAAAACACTCAAAAATTCTACTAATAATTCTAAGATATTTTATGTCTACAAGATTTTTTCATATTGTTCATCCAAAGGCCGTAAAAAAAGATTGAATAATATAATTTTGAAATTTATAACATTTTCGCGCCATTAGGCGAACTGGACGCATAGGTGCGTTGTAAGCTTGTATTATTTTTTTAATTACAGTTTAGCTGTGGCGAGTTTTAATATTTCGACCCCGAATGATAGCGTAGACTGGAGTCCGGAAAGAGGCTACCCGACAAATGCTACAAATACAACATGGCCCCTAAGAGCTCTAGGCTCTGGTGCAAATTTAGGCCTTTCTCTTATTACTAACGTCGCTCCGGACAGTTATTATTGTTCATCGACAAGCAGTGTGGGTTTAAAAGTAAGCTTTAATTATTAATTTAATTAGAAAATTTCAAATTTGTTAAATTAAAGGAATTATTTTGTGTTTTTTGGACGAAGTTTAAACATGCTGGAAGTAAAACTATTAAAGGAAAAATAAAACTAAACTTAAGACTTGTATATAGTTTGAATGCACCTTCTATTTTTGTAGTAAAGGTTTACTTTAGCTACTTTTTGCATATCTCGAAAACAATACAAATTAGAGAAAAAGTGATGTTTTTTCTGTATTGTTTGTCAATCAATCAATAACAATATAATTTTATTTATTCAAAAATCAGAACTATAAATGTACTTACTGCCTCTATTTTGTATTTGAATAGATTATGCACATTAATAACTTAATTAACAATAATAACTTAATTAGACATTTTATGTGTTTTGTTTCAAATAAATAACCAGTGGCGGGGCAACACTTTAAATTTTGCAGTAGTCCAGGATTTTTAGCTCGCCATACAAAGTATAGAAGAAGCTAAAGTATTCGGTCGTGTGTCTGTAGCATTTTCGGATCAAAAAATGTATGCCCTCTATTCCTCTGAAGGTACCGGACCGATTCATACCAAATTTGGTACACATATTATTTGGTATTCTATTTGAATCTATTCGCAATTTAAATACAATCGCCCGTATACTTCCCGAGTTATAAGGCCCCAAAATTTAAAACCTCCCTTAATACTGTCCTTATAAAAATAATTTAAACACCCAAAAATTCTACTAATAATTCTAAGATATTTTATATCTACAAGATTTTTCCATATTGTTAACCCAAAGGCCATAAAAAATTAAATTAAATATCATAATTGTGCATTTTAAAATATGCACTAAACATTTCGAGCCCCCCTTAATACTGCCCTTATAAAAATAACTAAAACACACAAAAATTCTACTAATAATTTATGTTTACAAGATTTTTCCATATTGTTAACCCAAAAGCCGTAAAAAATTATTTAATATTATAATTTTGCATTTTAAAATATGCACTAATTTTTTTTTTATTATTTTTAAAATAATCTACAAAAAGTTGTAAGACTTTTTATATCTATAATATTTTTTCTAATTGTTATACAAAAGGCCATAATAATTAAAAACCGCTGGTAGCAACGCATATATTACTTATAAGGCGAGCTGGACGCATAGGTGCGTTGTACCTAAGCTTGTTTAAAAGTAATAACTAATAAATGACCATAAGTTAAAATACAAATTAGTCAAGGGTCAGTTTTCTCGAAGTTTTAACGCATAGTAAATATTTTACAATGGCGTAGCGTTCTACATATTCACACACACGTTCATAAATATGTTTAAAATGCGTTATTAGGTAATACTTCATAGTCCGGTCGAAACTCCGAGAATGGCTGATTATGGCTTTTTTATTCATCCAAGAAAAGAAGTTCGAATTGCAATAATGCCGTCATTATACGAAGCATTTCCATCAATCAATAAAATACCAATAAATAAAAGGCAATGTTATTTTTCAACCGAAAAACAATTATTCTTTTATAGGTAATTTTTTAAACACTGGGAAAATAATAATAAATTATTTCTGAATTTATTTTAGAACGTATACAAAAATGAACTGCGAACTTGAATGTGTATCTAACTTTACTTTGAAGCAATGTGACTGCGTACCATTTTTTTTACCAAGTATAAATGATTTAACACTTCAATGGTGACGTACTTCACCACTAAAGAGTTTGTGTGTTTCAGAGGACAGCGCTACACCGATTTGTGACAAAAGCAAAGAAGATTGCCACGATAAAGCAAAAAGTAAACATTTATCTAAAACAGTGGTTCTTCATTTTTTGTTTTGATTTTTCTTTTGCAAAACAATTTTTATTTGTATATTTTATTTTTCCTAGGGATTAAGAACCACTGGTCTAAGGTATAAATGCTAATGTATAGGGTTTAACATTTTTAATTCCTTATACGCAATAATAATACATATAATATTTTCTATTGATATTTATTTTGACACAAAATCATTAAAATATTGCAATTGCAATTTTTTAGATAATGGTACAAATTAGAAGAAAACTTTTCAAATAAAAGTTGATTAAAATTAAATTATCTAGAGTTTTTATATTTATAAATTTTTCTGTAAATGTAACCATTGCCAAGATATTTAAAAAAATACACGAGTAAACGACAACTTACATGTAATATTTTCTATTGATATTTATTTTGACACAAAACAATTATAAATATTGCAATTGCAATTTTTTAGAAAAATGGCACAAATTAGAAGAAAACTCTTCAAATAAAAGTTGTTTAAAATTAAATTATCTAGAGGTTTTATATCTATAAGTTTTTCTCTAAATGTAACCATTGCAAAGATAATTAAAAAATTACACGAGTACAAGACAACTTCCGGTTGAAATATCTATTTTTCAAAATAAGAGGTTTTCTATTTTGAAGTAAACAAATCTTAAATTCAAAATATCATATGTTTACATTGAACGGTTTAGGCTGTAGAGCGTTCACAGACACACTAACAAACATACACACACAAGCAAACACACACACACAGACATCATTAAGAAAATAGTCAAAATAGATTCAAAGATCCACAAAATGGATTCAAAGATCCCCAAAATGGATTCAAAGATCCTCAAAATGGATTCATTGATCCTCAAAATGGACTCGATGATCCTGAAAATGGATTCAAAGATCCTCAAAATGGATTCAAAGATCCTCAATATGGATTCAAAGATCCTCAAAATGGATTCAAAGATCCTCAAAATGAACATTTCCGTTAAAATCTCGAGGTTGTTTTTAGGTGATCCTTATACTTACTTAATACTACGTACAAGAAAAAAATATATAAGGTCATATGTATATATTGAACAGTTTAGGCTGTAGAGCGTTCACAGAGACACATACAAACACACACACATAGATATACACACACACACACACAGAGACATCATTGAAAAAATAGTCAAAATTTATTCAAATATCCTCAAAATGGATTTAAAAACCCTCAAAATGGATTCAAAGATCCTCTAAATGGATTCAAAAATCCTCAAAATGAATTCAAAGATCCTCAAAATGGATTCAAAAGTCCTCAAAATTGATTCAAAGATCCTCAAAATGGATTCAAAGATACTCAAAATGGATATTTAAAAATCCTTAAAATAGATTCAAAGATCCTCAAAATGGATTCGAAAATCCTCAAAATGGATTCAAAGATCCTGAAAATGTATTCAAACATCCTCAAAATGGATTCAAAATCCTCAAAATGGATTCAAACATCCTCAAAATGGATTCAAACATCCTCAAAATGGATATTTCCATTAAAATTTCGAGGTCGTTTTTAGATGATCCTTATACTTACTTAATACTACGTACAAGAAAAGAAAATATAAGGTCATTAGTTAAAATACAAATAGGTCAGAGGTCAATGGTAAAAATAAAATTTCGTTGTAAGAAAATATGCCATATTGGAAATATTGTATAGTTCTACAAAAATATATATATATAAGTCAAAAATCAATAGTTATTTACGGTTGCTAGACATAAAGAGACATAAACAAGTCTTAATTACAAATCTCTTACAATGTCTTAAATTACATAAATAAAATTAATTTAATAACATATTTTCTCTTTATTTTTATAGCCGATATGAATCTTTATTATAACCCGGCGTAAGTATGAATTTATTTTATATAATGACTAATTTTTGTAATTAATTTTATTGCTATAAATAATTAAAAACAATGTAATTATTTCTAGAACATACTGCAATTGCTTACCAGCATGTAATGAACTATCGTATAACCAACACCACTCATTAGGTGATTTATCAAATGCACAATTACTTCAGCCAGAAACAAATAACACTGATATGTAAATATCTACTATCAAAAGACTATAATTAAATTATTTGTAAAGCTAATTTTATTTATTGCAGCCGCAGTTTAATAATATTGCATTTTTTCTACCAACAAACACAATTTCGTAGTTTCCAAAAGAGTGAATTATTCGGTTTTACCGAATTTTTATGTAAGTATTAAATATTCCCGGGAGAAATAGAAAATATTAATAAAAATTTAATTTCCAGCAAATTCTGGTGGACTACTTGGGTTATTTACAGGTTTTAGTTTTTTAAGCGCATTAGAAATTGGTTATCATTTAACCCTACGATTATGGTGTGTATATTATAGAAAATATCAAAATCATAAGAATGAAAAAGATGAGATCATCATTATTCCCTTTACGCGATGATTTTACGTAATATAACGATACGCCGCCCTGGTGTCAATTCAATGAACTAACCTCCGCCATTTTATGTTACATGTATACAATATTTACTTGTATCTGTGTTTAAGCTCATAGAAAGTAATTTAAATGAATACACAATTTGTTTAAAATACTTTATTAAATTATTTAAGCAATTCTGTACACTTAGAATACGCATATATTATATATATTTAGTGAATAATTACAAAATAAAACTACAATAATCTCACAATCATTCTACTTCCGGTCAAAACAACTTATAATAAACACAGTCAAAGAGAGATTTAATCAAATTAACAGACCAATCCTGTATATAGCACCATCTATTTTAAACTTCATGCATTTATAATAAATTGAAGGTATGTACGAGTAAAATATTTAAATAGTGTACAGGCTCGAACTTCCCCAAATCACAGCTGTTGTGGGGTAACAACTGCCAGATTGTGCCTGTACTGTTTTGCACATTGTATTCGACTACTCTGAAAAGCTAAATGTGTTTGGATAACAATGTGCGGTTTTGTATACATATATTAATTTCTCAAGGTTAACGATAACTTAATATATAGGGGTAATATATGGTATATAGTTATCTAAAGTGTAAATACACAAAAAAAATATATAGTCAAGTCGCCATCTTGAATTATCAACTTATAAACATAACCTATAATTGTGTTTCCAGTAATTTTCCTCCTAATTATTAATTTATTAATCTCAGTTAACGTAACTTTTATTTTTGTTTTTCCAATTTTAACAACCATTTTGTAAAAGACCAAACCAGCATTCTATATATGTTAACATATTTCCTATAACACTAATTAAAAATAGTCCCGTGATATATTAAATATATCGCATATTCTATGTCTTTAATGAATTTTATAGGAATTGTTAATAAATATATTTCGTTTTGGCTTTTGTAAAATTGTTGCTTAATAGAGAAAAAATAAATATATAGACTTTACTTACCGAAATTAAAGTTAAATAAACAATCTAAATACAAAAAATAAACAAGCCGGACTTAATCGAATGTTAACGTCAATAGCCGAACGTGTTCATTCTAGCTATGAGCTCCGCGCATGCGCCTTGAAACCGATTTGTCTATGAGTCCAAATAAACGTCGTTTTATTGAAAAATAAACAAAATTGTATACGATTTTTATTTTTGTAATTCAGATAAACCATCTACATCAATTGTACTCAAGATTATCGATGTGTATTTGCATAAATAAAGTCTGGTAATAATAGCTTTAGTACTTTCTTGTAATTCGTACTCGATATTTGAACGGAAATACACGTTTTGACCGGCCCCAAATTAGTATTGATGCCGTAAATTACTCAAAACATATTAATCCAATATATATCAAATTGTAGTCTGGATTATCGATGCGTATTTGCATAAATAACGTCTGGTAATAATATCTTTAGTACTTTCATGTACTTCGTACTCGATATTTGAACGGAAATACACGTTTTGTTCGGTCCCGCATTAATATTGACTATATATGTTTATGTGTGTGTCTGTGCACGCTCTACAGCAAAAACTATTGAAGATAAAAACATTAAATATTAAGTTTGAATGTAGACCGGTAATTGCTATTTATTTATTATTTCGAAAACGGCACGAGTTACACAAAAAATAATAGATACATAAATTAAAGGTATTGAAATTCTTTATAACTTTTGTTTATAAAGTTTTCTCAAAAAGTGTACCATTTAATAAAAAAAAAACGCTTTTCTAATTTGTAAAAAATAAAAATTGGAACTTTTCAATAGTTTTTATTTTTTATCTCCGAACAGGAAGAGTAGAATCAAATAGTATTTTTACCAGATGGTCTTTATGCAATTATCCATCGATTATATTTTTTTTTTATAATTGCACGGTTAAGTTGATGGTTTATCTTAATCTTAGGTTACTGTAATTCTGTTTACGTCATTTGCGCATGCGTATTAAAACAAAATAGTCAATTATGGTCATAGAAAACAAACAAAATAACTACTTATTTAAAATGAAGTTTCTCTACAAATAATGTGATTTTTCTAGTAGTAAGAATATATAAAAAGTATAATCTAAAATAAACTACACATCACCCAAATATATTGTCAAAAGTAATTCGTATTTGTGATTAAAATACAAATGATCTTCCGAGATTCTCCCACGACGTTCGCGTAATAATAATTCTAACTCCCGAAAATGCGTTTAGAATTCCAAAATAATCAATACAATAAACTCAATATATTAAAAATTAATTCTGGTAACTACAATAGTATATATATATAAATTAAAACAAAAGAAAACGAACAATTTTAAATTTTTTCTATGCTTGAAAAAATATATTCAGAATACATAAAAATCGATTTTGCTTCAAATTAGAATTGATTTGCAAGTCAAAATGGATGGATGGATAACTTAAATAACTAAATCACGGTCGCGGACGTTCTCAACACTTGTAGATGGCAGCACTGTCACTTCGATTTCCCTAGCTGATAGAACATCAGCGCCACTAGTGTCGCCGCTCGAACTACTCGACTCATCCTTATCATTCTCTAGTGTTTCAGTGTTAATCGAATGCTCACCGGATGCCGTCACAAACATACCTAAATAATCATTTTACTATTTCTTTACTCTACAAATGCACACTTGTAGCTACATTCACAACGCGCCAATTAATAATTATTATTATTTTATATCAGTTCGAGCTTAAGATCCATTCACAACGAACCAATTAGTAATTAATATTAGAAATTACAATCATCCAGTTTGTTTTATGAAAAACAATACTAACGTTCACAGCAATAAAATTTATAATAATTCTTCAATTTTGTTGCTTATCATAAAACAAACTAGATTATTATTTGTAATTTCTAATCTTAATTCATATTTGACTCACAGTGAATGCAGTTTTAAAACTAGTAATTTAAATAATAAATACTGGAACGAAAAGTAAATAGAAAGCAGAAGTACAGGCGCCAATAACTTCAGCTCGCAATATATTCTATATCTGGTTGATTTTTGTATTTATGTAACAATTGTTTAACCACTAATTTTTTTATTTTATTATTATTTTTGCAGAAATAAAAGATATAAAAAAAACTAAAAATGAAAGCAATTGTTATTAATTGAATGACAAACTTGAAATACAGCATTGATTGTTGCAATCATGTCAACACTCAGTGCACAGTAATATTTTAAATTTCAAAATTATTATATTTAATATTTTATATGTGTCTTTGGAATTACAACTAAAATAAACTTTGTAAGCCCAGAAAAAAATATTAAAAGTAATAATTTTGTAATTTTAATTGTTGTAATCATGCCAACACTCAACGCATGTTTATGCACAACAATATTTTAAATTTCAAATTTTTAATATTTTATTAGAATCTGAAATAAACTTTGTGAACTCAGAAAAAATTATTAAAAGTAATAATTTTGTAATTTTAATTGTTGCAATCATGCCAACACTCAAGGCATGTATATGCACAACAATATTTTAAATCTCATAATTATTATATTTTATTAGGATTTTTGGATTCACAATCTAAAATAAACTGTGTAAACCCAGGAAAAATGATTATAATGTCATAATTTTGTAATTTTGGTTGTTGCAATCATGCCAACACTCAACTTAACGCATGAATATGCACAACTTCAAAATTATATTTAATATTTTATTAGAGTCTTTGGATTCACAATCAGAAATAAACTTTGTAAACCCAGTAAAAATTATTAAAAGGAATAATGTTGTAATTTTGATTGTTGCAATCATGCCAACACTCAACTCAACGCATGTATATGCACAATAAATCAAATTTCAAAATTATAATATTTAATATTTTATCTGGATTTTTGGATTCACAATCTGAAAGACTAGCTATTGTTGCAATCAATTAATAATAATGTCATTATTGCCTTTTAAAATGTATCTCTTCAAAATGCAGTAGTTATACATAGGTTTCCTTCATTTAAACATTATTAATAAAAAAAAATGGTTTCTATATAAATTAAAAAGTTAAAGCATTAACTGAATAAATAATACAGCTAAAAGCATTGGTGCCTGAACCTATGCTAATAGCAATTACTAATTGGCTAGCTGTGAATGCAGTTTCATACACAAGAAATATTACATAAATCCTAAATTAATTATAATTGCAATTTCCACAAGTTTTCTGTAAACTTAAAATATAAATGTAAAAAAAAAATACCTTCATTTTGAATACCCTGTTCTCCGCCCTCTGCAATCTGTGATACCGACCGAGCAGCCCTCTGAAACGGATTCTCTACTTGGTTGGCGAACGTGCCGTGGCTCCGGTTCACCGGATTAATCAGCGGGGTCGTGTCGTCTGCGTCGCTGTCGCTATCCGTATCCGGCACCGGTCGCTCGTCGTGCGCGAACACTTTGCGTTTGCACACGGGGCAAACGCGACGGTTCTTCGTCAGCCATGGGTCAATACATTTACAATGGTAAGCTGTATTAAAAAAAAAAAAAAAAAACATTTGTTTCATTGCATAGTGAATAAAATTATACGTTTGTTTGTTTCTTTTTTTTTTTTTTTTTTGGGAATATTAATGTCGTAAGCTGCTTCATAAGTCTTACCGTGAGCACATGGCAATACTCGTAATTTTTCCCCCTCAATATAATCGTCCAAACAAATAGCGCACGTATCGTAGGGGTCGCCTTTGCTAAATTTGCAAGTTGGTATTTTATTTAAAGAAGTCGATGGAAGACGATGTCGTCGTTGTCGCATTTGGTCTTTGACGAATTTTACTACCTATAATATGACACAAAATATTACCAATTTATTAGTCTCTATGGATGTTAGGGTCAATATTTACCATAAAAGTAATCATGACAATAAAACAAATACCAACAACAATGCCGAATGGTAATAGCAATTGTGTGTTTATATTAAACGGTTGATCATCATTTATAATAATAAAAAATGCGTTGAAGTATTGGTAATGCTCCTTCATTATGAATCCAGCTTCTTCGCTAACCATTACGGATGGAATGCGAATCCCGAATGGATTCTTAGCCGACATTGGTACTATAAATCGATTTTAAAATTAGTAATTCTAGTGTCGGAGATATGTTTAAATATGTATCGCGCCAAGGAATTATGACGTCATCTTCCCCTGGTGTTTGTTATGTGAAGTTTAGGGCATAAGGTTATTTTATTACTAGATCCGCCATTGCTGTTTTCGTTTCTGGTCTGTTAATTGACATATCAAGTTGTCTTTATATGTTTAAATCGTTTTATACCCTATATTATTTTTATTTTATTATTATCTCGAAAACGGCACGAGTTACACAAAAAATTATAGATATAAAAATTAAAGATATTGCAATACTTTATAACATTTGTTTAAAAAGTTTTCTCAAAAAGTGTACCATTTAATAAATATAAACGCTTTTGTAATTTGTAAACAAAAAAAATTGGAATTGTATAGTAAGATAGAATCAAATGATATTATTACCAGATGGTCTTTATACAATTATGCATCGATGTATATTTTTTTTTAAGATTGCCCGGTTAAGTTGGTTAAATTATATACTACTAATAGTAAATAATAATTATGTATGTGTTGTATGACATACAAAGTTAACGTTCACAGCAACATAATTTATAATTGCGTTAATTTATTTGTTGTGAATGCTAACATTGCTTGTTATAATACAAACTAGATTATTATTTATAATTTCCTAATTTTAATTACTATTTGGTTCGCTGTGAATAAACCTTAAAGATTCATTCACAAACGAAATACGGCGAAGTTTAACATACGAGAATATGTGTATCCGTTCACAGCGTTCTAATTTGGTATTGTGAACGGATACACATATTCCCGTATGCTAAACTTCGACAAATTTCACCGAATTTCAGAAATACAATGGTAACATTCACAGCAACAAAATTTGCAATTAATTGCGTTAATTTTGTTGCTGTGAATGCTAGCATTGCTTGTCTTACTATGAACTAGGTGAATATTTGTAATTTTCTAATTTTAATTACTAATGATTTCACTGTGAATACACAAAGGTTCATTCATAAACGAAATTCGGTGAAGTTTAACATACGGGAATATGTGTATCCGTTCACAGTGTTCTAATTTGGTATTGTGAACGAATACCCATATTCCCGTATGTCAAACTTCGCCGAATTTCGTTTGTGAAAGAACCATTAAGGCGTTTTCACAACGAAACAATTAGTAATTAAGCTTAGGAATTATAAGTAATAATTCCAGTTTGTTGTATGACATACAAAGTTAACGTTCACAGCAACAAAATGTATAATTGCGTTAATTTTGTTGCTGCGAATGCTAACATTGCTTGTCTTACTACAAACTAGGTTAATATTTGTAATTTTCTAATCATAATTACTAATTGGTTC
Organism: Leistus spinibarbis; assembly: GCA_933228885.1. Lineage (NCBI taxonomy): Eukaryota > Metazoa > Arthropoda > Insecta > Coleoptera > Carabidae > Leistus > Leistus spinibarbis. The sequence goes on along the minus strand of OW121794.1, from coordinate 1,205,881 downwards.
ACTGTGAATACACCTTAAAGGTTCATTCACAAACGAAAATCGGAGAAGTTTAACATACGGGAATATGTGAATCCGTTCACAGTGTTCTAATTTGGTATTGTGAACGAATACACATATTCCCGTATGTCAAACTTCGCCGAATTTCGTTTGTGAAAGAACCTATAAGGCGAAACAATTAGTAATTAAGCTTAGAAATTATAAGTAATTATTTCAGTTTGTTGTATGACATACAATGCTAACGTTCACAGCAATAAAATTTATAATTGCGTTAATTTTGTTGCTGTGAATGCTAGCATTGCTTGTCTTACTACAAACTAGATTATTATTTGTAATTTCCTACTCTTAATTACTATTTGGTTCGCTGTGAATGCTAGCATTGCTTGTCTTACTACAAACTAGGTAAATATTTGTAATTTTCTAAGCTTAATTACTATTTGGTTCGCTGTGAATACACCTAAACTGTTTGTTTATGCTAGTTGCGCATAATTATAAACCAGCAAAATGGCCGCCTTTAATTCAAAGGCGCCGACAATATATGTCACTAATTGAACGAGATGAACATAACCTGTAAAATCGCCAAAAATACTTACCAAGTTGACTTGAGTTCGTATTATGAATAATGGCGACATCAAACGACGCATTTTGGGCCATTCGGACCTTTTCCTCGAACGAGCAATTGTATCTTTGGATCAAAACGACCCAGTCGCCATGATCGGGGGGGCCTTGAATTGGCGAGCACGCATCGGCCGGGTTCGCGTAGACTAGCTGGCCGCGGAAGCCCCCTTGCGAGAAGCCCGGCCCAAAGGTGGCCGCCATATCTTTGAACGCATCTTGCGGCACTAATTCACCAATCTTCAACGTGCAACACACTTAATAACACCCAATCACTTAATAAACTAACGCAACTTACCTCAGAATACACTAAAATGTCTCCATTCGTAGTCTTGCTCACACTTATCGCGATCACAAACAACGATATAAATCTTGAAAACATTTTTTATTATTTACACAAGTTGGCACAAACACTGTATTAATAAATGTTTGGTAAACATTCACGCGATTAGATCAACTACAAAGAAATAACATGCTTGAAGAACAACCAAAAGTCGCGATTCTTAAATATATGACCGAACTATTCGACTATTTCCAGCTTGAAATTAAACTAAGATTTAGATTATTAATGATTTAATTGTATCGACAAGTCAAACAATGACGAATTTTGCTCTAACATTATTCAACATGAGCAAATAAGCATATAAACAAATTATCTGTTCAATGCTTATACTCTGTTCAGAGATTGCACGGCATTGCCTAATCATAAACCGTAGTTAACGAGATCTAGCGGTGAAATTATTAACTACTATCAGTGAACCAACCATTTTGTGCTTTGTTCATTTATCTTGCACTGACTGTTCAGTTCATGATTTGTCTCTTTTCCACTTGTAATGAAGAAAAAGGACAGAGTATGATCTGAGTATGACCAAAGTAATCACAACAAGCTTAGATATAACGCACCAATGCATCCAGCTCGCCTTATATGTAATATATGCTATGCGAGCAACGGTTTTTAATTATTATGGCCTTTTGGTTGGCAATTTGAAAAAATGTTATAGACTTACAATTTCTTGTAGATTATTTTAATAAAACAAGCACCTATGCATCCAGCTCGCCTTAAAAGTAATAAAAGCGATGAAAGCAGTAGTTTTTAATTATTATGGCCTTTTGGTGTTAGCAATTTGAAAAAAATGTTATAAATATATTAAAAGGCTTAAAATTTCTTGTAGATGATTTTAATAAAACAAGCACCTATGCATCCAGCTCGCCTTAAAAGTAATAAATGCGATGAAAGCAGTAGTATTTAATTATTATGGCCTTTTGGTTAGCAATTTGAAAAAATGTTATAGGCTTACAATTTCTTGTAGATTAATTTAATAAAACAAGCACCTATGCAACCAGCTCGCCTTAAAAGTAATAAATGCGATGAAAGCAGTAGTTTTTAATTATTATGGCCTTTTGGTGTTAGCAATTTGAAAAAATTTTTATAAATATATTAAAAGGCTTAAAATTTCTTGTAGATTATTTTAATAAAACAAGCACCTATGCATCCAGCTCGCCTTAAAAGTAATTAATGCGATGCGAGCAGTGGTTTTCAATTATTATGGCCTTTTGGTTAGCAATTTGAAAAAATTATATAGATATATTAAAAGGCTTAAAATTTTTTGTAGATTATTTTAATAAAACAAGCACCTATGCATCCAGCTCACCTTATAAGTAATAAATGCGATGCAAGCAGTGGTTTTTAATTATTATGGCCTTTTGGTTAGCAATTTGAAATAATGTTATAGATATAAAAAGTCTTACAATGTTTTGTAGAATATTTTTATATAATAAAAAAATGAGTGCATTTTAAAATAATAAATTTTAATAATTTTTTACGGCCTTTGGGTTACCAATATGAAAAAATCTTGTAGATATAAAATATCTTAGATTTTTTATTAGAATTTTTGGGTGTATTAATTATTTTTATAAGGGCAGTATTAAGGGGGGAGAGGTGATTTAAACGCTATAAACGTCTATTTCATAATGCATTGTTCTAATTTACTATCACTAAACAATTTAATGACGCATATAATAATTAGTTGTTATCTATATTTAAAATTAGAATGTGTTTCCTACTAAAAGACCTTCAAACGTAGTCGTTAAGTTGTACTGCATTTTATCGTTGCAATTAGGTATTATTTAAATAATTTCCGAGGTATAAGTTGTGCATATTACAATTATTTATGTAAATATACAGTTTTACAACACCTATGTGTAAAATATTTGTGTTATAAAGTGTAATAATTATAATAAAACGGGGATCGTATATATTTTAATTTAAAATGGTGTAGTGTACGTGAATGAGGTATACTTAGTCAATAATGCGCAGTAAATAAAAAAAAACGTAAAACTCACTATAAAGCAACAATTTTTTACTGAATTATAAATAATTCTATTATTATTTCAAAACTTAGACACAATCATTTATGTAAATTTATTTAAACTAAAAAAAATTATAATATGACCACTTAACACATGACTTTTGTGGCCATGGCCATTTGCTTTATATATATATATATGACTAACTTCACGTAGGTACCGGTATTATCTTTTTAAAATTAATTAACTAAATATGATACCAATTTCACGTAAAATGAAGCAACTTATTGGTTTTATTATTTGTATTTTATTAGGTAAGTACATTTAATGTGATTTTAATGTATCAATATGTCATTGTTGACGTTTAACATTTAGGTTATGTAATGTTTATTAAATGTTTCAGTATTATGTTTTTATTTAAATTGGGCTCAAACTCAGCAAATTTACGTTGATGACAATTTGAAATTATTTGAAAAGAGTGTTAGGACAGAACGACGGATCGTAGATGAAAATGCGATTGAAAATGACCAGGAAATGCACAAGGATGAGGCTTCCAGTCGGATAAAACATTTAGAACGTAAGATTAAACAATTAGAATCACGAATACCGAAACAATTTCCTGATGTCGACTTTTTGAACTACAGAGCTCGAAAAAGAATACTCGTAAGTTAACTTTATGTTCTTATACAGCTTCTTTGTTAATACGCCGCCCTGGTGTCAAATTCGTGAACTAGACTAGACTGCCGCCATTTTGATTTTATCCTTCAACGTTATATACATTAGTGGTACTAGTGCAAGTGTTGTTATTGTGTTACTTGTTGATTTTAAGATATTTTTTTAATATAAGAAAGCTAGAGTGGCCTTCTCTCAACTTTTTACCAATACGTTTTAAATAAAAGTCGCTAGAAATTGCAATATCTTTAGCTTTTATAATTTTTTTTTATATTTTATCGTGCAGTTTTTAAAATATACAAAAACTAGCAAGAGTACTTTAATTTTTTTTTCAGGGTAAGATAACATTTTCAAAAATAAGATATACAAGTCTTAAATTTAAAAATTAATAAATTTACTTTTATATATATATATATTTTAAATACCAATAAATGTGTCCTTATAAAAGAAAATTATATAATAATTTAAATTTCACAATTATTATTGTTGATGGAAACTAAAGAAACTTTTTTCCCACACACCATAAAATATACATTATGAAATTTTAATTATTATATAATTGTTTTCTTTATAAATAAAAAATCTACGGAAGAATATGAAGAAACCTTATATTTCGTAGATTTTTTTATTTATAATTAAAATTAAATTTGGTGTAAATCGCTCCGGTACCTTCAAAGGAGTAGAAGGCACAATTTCTGCCCTCTACTCCTCTGAAGGTACTGGACCGATTCACACCAAATTTGGTACACATATTATTTGGCATCCCATTTGAATCTTTACGCAATTTAAATTAAATCGCTCGTATACTTCCCGAGTTATAGGGCCCCAAAATTTACAACCCCCCTTAATACTGCCCTTATAAAAATAATTAAAACATTTAAAAATACTAATAAAAATTCTAAGATATTTTATGTCTACAAGATTTTTTCATATTGTTAACCCAAAGGCCATAAAAAAATATTTAATATCAAAAGAGTGGAAGGTAAAATTTGCTGCCCTCTTCTCCTCTGAAGGTACCGGAGCGATTCACACCAAATTTAGTACACATATTATTTTGCATCCTATTTGCATCTACTCGCAGTTTAAATCCAATCGCCTGTATACTTCCCGAGTTATAGGGCCCCGAAATTTAGAGCCCCCCTTAATACTGCCCTTATAAAAATAATTAAAACACTTAAAAATGCTACTAATAAATCTAAGGTATTTTATGTCTACAAGATTTTTTCATATTGTTAACCCAAAGGCCATAAAAAATATTTAATATCAAAAGAGTGGAAGGTGAAATTTGCTGCCCTCTTCTCCTCTGAAGGTACCAGAGCGATTCACACCAAATTTAATACACATATTATTTAGCATCCTATTTGCATCTAGTCGCATATTAAATCCAATAGCCTGTATACTTCCCGAGTTATAGGGCCCCAAAATTTACAACCCCCCTTAATACTGCCCTTATAAAAATAATTTAAACACTTAAAAATTCTACTAATAAATCTAAGATATTTTATGTCTACAAGATTTTTTCATATTGTTAACCCAAAGGCCATAAAATATTAAATTATATATTATAATTTTGAATTTTAAAAATAATCTACACAAAATTATGCGACTTTTTATATCTATAATATTTTTTCTAATTGTTAACCAAAAGGCCTTAATAATTAAAAAACACTGCTCGCAACGCATTACCTTAAGGCGAGCTCTACGCATTGGTGCGTTTTACGCGTACCTAATCTTGCTTTATTACTTAAGCTAAAGGCACTAGTGCACCCGACCTGAAAAAATACTAGGTACTTTGTTTTTTATTTTATATAAATTGCATCGGTGGTAATTTAATGAACTACTATTGGTTTAACGCCGCCATTTTGAACGGCCATTACCGAATACTTAATTCTAGATAACCGGTGGCGCCGGCTTCGTAGGTTCACATCTAGTGGACCGTTTAATGATGGGCGGCCACGAAATAATCGTAGTAGACAATTTCTTTACCGGCCGCAAACGCAATGTAGAGCATTGGTTAGGCCATCAAAATTTCGAATTAATCCATCACGACATTGTAAACCCATTATTCATCGAAGTAGACCAGATATATCACTTAGCAAGTCCAGCTAGTCCGCCCCACTATATGCACAACCCTGTAAAAACGATAAAAACGAACACGATGGGCACGATAAACGTGTTGGGACTCGCTAAGCGGGTGCGCGCACGCGTACTAATTGCGAGCACGTCTGAGGTGTATGGCGACCCGACCATACACCCACAACCCGAGACGTATTGGGGCCACGTGAACCCCATCGGGCCCCGAGCGTGCTATGACGAGGGCAAGCGGGTCTCGGAGACGTTGAGCTACGCGTACCAGAAACAGGAGAATGTCGATGTGAGGGTTGCGCGCATTTTTAACACGTTTGGGCCCAGGATGCATATGAATGATGGAAGAGTTGTTTCGAATTTTATCTTACAAGCGTTACAGACCGAAGATATTACGGTAAGTTTGATATCTATATATTTTACATGCTTTTTTGGATGATTTACAGGTTATTTAATGTTTAATTAATAATTAAACGGGAAAGCATAATTAGTTAAATTTATTTAATCAATCTCACGATTCGACAAAACATTTGTCATCTTCAGATTAATTAAATATATTTAAAAAATGACTTCTACACATCTAATTTTATTATTATCCATTATTAATATAAATAAAAAGGCCAAAGTGATTGATTTGTGAGAATTAATCACATAAACCGGTAATTATTAATAATTCACAACTATTTCGCTAAATATAACCAAAATAGTGGAAAAAATTCAATATTTATATGTTACGGTTCAAGTAATTAATTTATATTAATAATAACCGACCATTATTAATAAAAATAAAAATACCAAAGTGATTGATTTGTGAGAATTAATCACATAAACCGGTAATTATTAATAATTCACAACTATTTCGCTAAATATAACGAAAAGTGTGGAAATATTTCAATATTTATATGTTACGGTTCAAGTAATTAATTTATATTAATAATAACCGACCATTATTAATAAATATAAAAATACCAAAGTGATTGATTTGTGAGAATTAATCACATAAACCGGTAATTATTAATAATTCACAACTATTTCGCTAAATATAACGAAAATAGTGGAAAAAAATCAATATTTATATGTTACGGTTCAAGTAATTAATTTATATTAATAATAACCGACCATTATTAATAAAAATAAAAATACCAAAGTGATTGATTTGTGAGAATTAATCACATAAACCGGTAATTATTAATAATTCACAACTATTTCGCTAAATATAACGAAAAGTGTGGAAATATTTCAATATTTATATGTTACGGTTCAAGTAATTAATTTATATTAATAATAACCGACCATTATTAATAAATATAAAAATACCAAAGTGATTGATTTGTGGAGAAATAATCACATAAACCGGTAATTATTAATAATTCACAACTATTTCGCTAAATATAACGAAAATAGTGGAAAAAAATCAATATTTATATGTTACGGTTCAAGTAATTAATTTATATTAATAATAACCGACCATTATTAATAAATATAAAAATACCAAAGTAATTGATTTGTGGAGAAATAATCACATAAACCGGTAATTATTAATAATTCTCAACTATTTCGGTAAATATAAATAAAATATAAATATATATATATATATATATATATATATATATATATATATATATATATATATATATATATAAAAACACCTAGAAGTATTTGTTTGTGTGAATGTGTGTGTAGAACGCGCTTTGTATATATGTTTCTACTATGTTTACTACCAGTAGCGGGATTAGTCCTTTTTTATTATCATTCACTATCTATATTATATATATAAAAACACCTAGATGTATTTGTTTGTGTTAATGTGTGTGTAGAACGCGCTTTGTATATATGTTTCTACTATGTTTTCTACAAGTAACGGAATTAGCCCTTTTTTATTATCTTTCACTATATATAATTATATATATATATATATATATATATATATATATATATATATATATATAAACACGTAGATGTATTTGTTTGTGTGAATGTGTGTGTAGAACGCTTTGCGTGTATATGTTTCTACTATGTTTACTACCAGTGACGGGATTAGTCCTTTTTTATTATCTTTCACTATCTATATTATATATATATATATAAGAACACCTAGATGTATTTATTTGTGTGAATGAATGTGTAGAACGCTTTGTATATATGTTTCTACTATAATTACTATTAGTGGCGGGTCTTTTTTACAGTGAAAATCGTCTAAGCTACTATAAAATTTTAAAATATTCTACTATACGCCAAAACATTGAGAAAATTGACCTCTGACCTAATTGTATATTAAGTTATGACCATTTAGTACTTTTAAGAAATGTTGTGACACTGTAAAATTCAAAGTTTAGCCTCGCTACGAGTTATTTATTTTATATAAAACCAAAATGACACAAATAAATAATGATGAATTATCTATTTATATATAAAATAGAAGCAGTTAGTAAAATTAGAATCGTGTATTTTGAAGAAATAATTGACGCCATTGCATTTGAAAAACGAAACTGTTTTGAAAAATTATTTTATAATTAAAGAAATAAATATAAATTCAAATCGTATGTTACGGTTCATTTAATTTTAATATTAATTTGAAGATTTGATTAAAGTATGGCCTAAACGTGTATTTCCGTTAAAAACTCGATTCCGGAATTTTTTTATAATACAATATTTCCTTTAATACATAAATATATTATTATTTGCAATTAATCTGTTAAAAAGGTAATTTTCTAAACGGCACAAAATTGTTAATTTGAACATTTTTATAAAAATATTTTAGTTTTGTTTTTGGACAAAACTACCTAATTTAACTATATGTAGATAGTACATAAGCTTATCGTTTAGCGTCCTTAAGATTGCCCGCATAAAAATAAACAATTTAGTTGTATAAGTCGTTATTTTCGATAAGCCGTAAAAACATTGTTAATTATTGAATAGTTAACAATTTCATGTCCATTTATACATATTTTTATCTAATCAGACATATTTTTTTGTAAGGCAATTTAAATGTATATCAAGTGTAGCATAATTTTTTCTTGATCATTGATATTTATTGATATATTTTGTTATTTGTGCATGCATTTAGATATACGGTTCAGGGGATCAAACAAGGTCTTTCCAGTATGTTACTGACCTTGTTGACGGCCTAGTTGCGTTAATGGCGTCCAATTATACGCAACCAATTAACATAGGCAATCCAGTTGAACATACAATAAATGGTACACTTATTCATCATTTTTGCTCAATTATACAGTCATTTTGCCCGACAATTTACTGATAATGCATGTTATATTAACTAATATATACATATTAGCTACTTGCAATGTCTTAAACTACATATTAAAAACCCCAAGAAAGTATGACGTCATAGATCCTTAACTTTCAAAAATTCATATCTCCCAAACTAGTGGCTTTAATAAAGAAATATATATATTAATGACTTTAGAATCTTCTAATCTTGATTAAAAAAATTAAAAACTATTTTTGCATTATCCCTATTATAAAACATTTATTACAATAACTCAATAAACTACGCATTTATTCACAAATTAAATGTTTGTCTCCGATTATTTTAGAATTTGCGACTATAATAAAAGACTTGGTCGGGGGTCATAGTAGGATACAGCGGATAGCTGCCGTCGAAGATGATCCCCAGCGGCGAAAGCCGGACATCACACGTGCAAAAACGTACCTGAATTGGGAGCCAAAAGTCCCCCTAAAAATCGGTCTAAAAAAGACGATCGATTTCTTTAAAAAAGAACTCGATCGCACTAGCCACTCACAGAGAAATATATTTATACCAGAGAAGACTTAACAAATCTCAGTATTTGCCATTTAAATTTTACACTTGTTGTCTTATTTTGTATATATATTTATGTATATGTTATATGGTTAAATTATACAGCAGCTGTTTTTTATGCACCAGCCATTTGTTTTATTTTTTACTTAAATTTACCTATTTACACATTATAATAAAAATAATCATATAAGGGAAATGCTTTATTTATATAGAGTATCCATGATTAAGTCGAATTAATCATGGATACACCATATAAATAAAGCAACAGCCATTTGTTTTATTTATTTATTTAAATTCTCTTACTTACACATTATAATAAGAAAAACCGTATAAGGGAAATGTTTTATTAAGTCTTTAGACTTAATCATGGATACTCCATATAAATAAAGCAACAGCCATTTGTTTTATTTATTTATTTAAATTCTCCTACTTATACATTATAATAGGAAAAACCGTATAAGAGAAATGCTTTATTAAGTCTTTAGACTTAATCATGGATACTCCATATAAATAAAGCAACAGCCATTTGTTTTATTTATTTATTTATTTAAATTCTCCTACTTACACATTATAATAGGAAAAACTGTATAAGGGAAATGCTTTATAAAGTCTTTAGACTTAATCATGGATACTCCATATAAATAAAGCATTTCCCTTATACAGTTTTTCTTATTATAATGTGTAAGTAGGGGAATTTAAGTAAATAAATAAAGCAAGTGGCTAATGCTGTATTTATTTATTTAAATATAAGGGAAATGCTTTAATTATATGGTGTATTCATGATTACGTCTTTAAACTTAATCATAGATTCGCCATATAAATAAAGCACCAGCCATTTGTTTTATTTATTTACTTAAATTCCCCTACTTACACATTATAATAAGAAAAACTGTATAAGGGAAATGTTTTATTTATATGGTGTATCCATGATCAAGTCAAGGCTTAATCATGGATACACCATATAAATAAAGCATTTCCCTTATACGATTTTTAATACCTATTTTCTTAATATATACATTAACAAAATAAGTATAACGCACCGATGCGTCCAGTTCGCCTTGTAAGATATGCGATCCGAACAGCGGTTTTTAATTATTATGCCCTTTTGGTTAACAATTTGAAAAAAAAAAAAAGTTTGTAGATTTTTTTAATAATAAAAAAAAATATTTTGGTGCATATTTTAAAATGCAAAATTATAATATTTAACAATTTTTTCCGGCCTTTAGGTTAACATTATGAAAAAATCTTGTAGATATAAATTATCTTAGAATTATTAGTAGAATTTTTGGGTGTTTTAATTATTTTTGCAAGAGCAGTATTAAGGGGGGCTTTAAATTTTGGGGCCCTATAACTTGGGAAGTATACGAGCGATTAAATTTAAACTGCGTACGGATTCAAATGGGATGCTATATAATATGTGTAGCAAATTTGGTGTGAATCGGTACGGTACCTTCAGAGGAATAGAGGGTCTGAAATGTTGCTTAATTCACAAATTCAAATTTGGCGCTAAGAATGACCTCTATCAGTAAAAAAAGCAATAAGAATGTTTAATAAATAAAATAAATACATATTTTGCTGCATTTTATAACAATTAGGAATAAACAAGATAAAAACAATCTTTGTTTTCTTATTTAAATCTTTTATTAGGGAATTATTTTATGCAGTACATTGGCAACACTGGGTACAATTGCAATGTGTTAAACAAAGACAAACGACATATTTACGTAAATGTGCTAGACAAGGATAAAAAGTTAATATGTCTGCAACATTTCGTAAACTTGTTGTGACATATCTGTGAAATCATCTGACAAATATTTGTGTTTATCGTCGTCATATTTAATGCGATTATAGCTTAAAGTAAATTTAGTGTGTTTTGATTAAATTATAAGTGTAGTACAAGTGTATCAGCGACAATGGGAGCTATTTTAGGCCTTTGTTCTGTGGCGCAGGTAGACAATGCAAATTTCAACTACAAAAACACAACTAATACAATCAAATTCTCTAGTTGGCATGTTGTTGTGGCAGCGCAGCTTGTTCTCTGTGTTGCACCGCATGTCCATCATGCCGAAATTCAACGTCAACTAGAGTGATGTACGCAGTTATGTTGCTTTTGGGGACAATCGCTGCGTGCATCACTCTATCGCCAGGGCTGCAAGACTCGTTACGAAAGGTAAGCTAGTGACACAGTGTTGTTTGTGTGATTTTGGTGCTAAATAGTGGTTTTAAAGGTCCCGTTTTGTGGGAACACGTCGAAAACTATGGTGCCGGATAGTGTTATGTTCAATTGTGAAGGTGCAGTGGGTTATTTGGCAGTGTATCGCATTTGTTTTATATTAACATGTTTCTTCATGTTGATGGCACTTGTTACGATTGGTGTGAAACATTCGAAAGATCCTCGAGCCGGATTGCACAATGGGTAAGTTATATTTGTGACGTCACTAGCACTTGTAAAGATTCGAGTTTCAACGCCATCTTGTTCCACTTTTATGAACTACACATTACATATTTGCAATTATTAACAGACTGCAGCACTTTTAAAGAGTTTTAACACCATCTTGTGGTACTTTTATAAACTACACTTTACATATTTGCAGTTATTAACAGATGGCAGTACTTTTAATGCATTGTTTGAGTTTCAACGCCATCTTGTGGCACTTTTATGTACTACACATTATATACTATGTAAGTTTTTTATATTTGTGACGTCACTAGCACTTTTAAAGGTTTGTTCGAGTTTCAACGCCATCTTGTGATACTTTTATGAACTACATATTTGTAGTTGTTAACAAATGGCGACACTTTTAAAGCTTTGTTTAAGTTTCAACGCCATCTTGTGGTACTTTTACGAACTACAGATTACATGTTTGCATTTATTAATAGGTGGCAGCACTTTTTAAGTTCAAGCAAGTTTTTTTTATATTCGTGACGTCATTAGCACTTTTAAAGGTTTGTTCGAGTTTCAACGCCATCTTGTGATACTTTTATGAACTACATATTACATGTTTGCACTTATTAATAGGTGGCAGCACTTTTTAAGTTCAAGCAAGTTTTTTTTTTAATATTTGTGACGTCACTAGCACTTTTAAAGATTTGTTCGAGTTTCAACGCCATCTTGTGGTTCTTTTATGAACTACATATTACATATTTACAGTTATTAACAAATGGCAGCACTTTTAATGCAATTGTTTGAGTTTCAACGCCATCTTGTGGCACTTTTATGTACTACACATTATATACTATTTAAGTTTAAGTAAGTTTTTTATATTTGTGACGTCACTAGCACTTTTAAAGGTTTGTTCGAGTTTCAACGCCATCTTGTGATACTTTTATGAACTACATATTACATATTTGTAGTTGTTAACAAATGGCGACACTTTTAAAGCTTTGTTTGAGTCTCAACGCCATCTTGTGGTACTTTTATGACCTACTTATTACATATTTTCAGTTATTAACAGATGGCAGCACTGTACAATATTTTATTAGATTTCTATTACAAGAACATGCTATAACCTACTATGAACATTGCTTATTATTAATTATATATATATATTACTCTTGTTTTCAACTAATATTAACATGAAAATAATATTAATAACTGAGATAATAGTACAATTACATAAAAATATCTTCAAACTATTAAAATATAATAATAAAAGTGACCATTAGCCATCTAGTGTTAATTCAAACAACTAATTCATAAGTTCATGAATTGACCATAGATTTTAAATCCTAGATTCTGGGGTTTGAAATTTCTGATAGTTATCGGCGGCATAGTCGGAGCGTTTTTCATACCGGAGGGCTCGTTCGGCACCACATGGATGTATTTCGGGATGATTGGGGGTTTTCTATTCATATTGATTCAATTGATACTAATCGTTGATTTTGCCCACACTTGGGCAGAATCATGGGTTGGTAGTTATGAGGAATCAGAGTCACGTGGCTGGTATGCTGCCCTACTTGCGGCTACATTCATTAATTATGCGCTAGCTATCACTGGAGTCGTTTTATTATACATATTCTTCACGAAAGTAAGTTATTGTGTGTGTAAATTGCAAATGGCGGCATTTTTTAGAACTTTCTTAAATTCTGTACAGTTCTAAAAGTGCTTCAAATTATTTTGTTATTCGTAAAGTGGTTTAATGGCGTCCATTCAGACAAAATGGCGGGCGACGGCCGCCATTATGTGTACATGTGGTGTTTGTTGTGTGTTTCGTTGTTTGAGGGAATATGTGTGAAGTTACATGATTTATATTTATATAATTATTAGCGAAAATGAATTTTAATTCATTTTTATTACACAAGATATAATTTTACAAGAATAATAACACAAATATTTGTACATAAATAATTTATTAGTTAAATAAACACAATAATTAATAATCTTTTAACAAATTAATTTATCCAAATTTAAACACAAACATTATTACATAACAATAAAATAATTTATTAGTTTAACGACTAAAATCGGCAATATTAATTAATTTTATGCTCGAATAATAGCGAAATTATCTTTCTCTTGAAAATTCATTATTTTGGTACTAAACTATAATAGTTTTTAATTATTAATATTAATAAAAACTAGATTAAGTCGAAGCGCCTATGCCTTCAGCTCACCTTATAGAAATTATATGCAATGTGAGCAACAGACTCCGCTCTCCCATTCTGCGCTTGCGCATAAAATAATTATGGCCTTTGGGTTCACATTTTGAAAAAATGTTATACATATAAAATGTTTTACAATATTTGATACATTTTTTTGATATACTAAAAACAAACTTACGTACAATGCACCTATGCGTCCAGCTTATAAGTAATAATGCGATGCGAGCAGCGGTTTTTATTTATTATGGCCTTTTGGTTCTATAACAATTTGAAAAAATTGTTATAGAAATAAAAATGTCTTACAATTTTTGCTAATACTAAAAACAAGCTTAGGTACAACGCACGTATGCGTCCAGCTCGACTTATAAGTAATATTTTCGATGCAAGCATTATGGCCTTTTGGTTAACAATTTGAAGAAATTGTTTTAGAAATAAAAAAAACTTACAATTTTTTGTAGATAATTTTAGTAAAATAATTTTTTTAATGCATTTTTTAAAATAGAAAACTATAATGTTTATTTATTTTTAATGGCCTTTAGGTTAACAATATGAAAAAATCTTGTAGATATAAAATAGCTTAGAATAATTAGTAGAATTTTTCTGTGTTTTAATTATTTGTATAAGAGCAGTATTAAGGGGGGCTCCAAATTTTGGGGCCCTATAACTCGGGAAGTATACGGGCGATTGGATTTAAATTGCGAACAGATACAAATAGGATATCAAAGAATATCTGTAGCACATTTGGTTCAAATCGCTCCGGTACCTTCAGAGGAGTAGAAAGCACAATTTTGGTCGAGCGTGCGACGACTAACATCCAAGTATATAAGTTATTAATATATTTTTGGATTCAGGGCGACGCGACAAACACTTTTTGGGACATTTTTTTATCCGAGAATGCTACAGACACACGACCGAATGCTTTAGCTTAACTTATAAAACATATAAATAGTTTAACATATGTTAAAAATGGTGTTAAACCACTTTACGAATAAATGAGTGAATTGTTATTTTAAATAAATGTTTTTTTCTGTAGGCCGATGATTGTTCTTTGAATAAATTCTTTATTTCCATGAATTTAATTCTGTCCGTAATCGTAAGTGTAGTATCAGTGCTACCATCTGTTCAAGAACGCCAACCTAGGTCCGGTTTACTGCAATCATCTGTTGTCACACTCTATGTTGTGTATTTGACTTGGTCTTCCGTTACTAATTCACCCGGTAAGTTATTAGAATTAAATCTTATTAAATAAAAAAATTGTTTAACCAATTTTAATCCTTGAACGCAGTTTCCATTGAAATTAAATTCCTAGTTACGGATTTTGCGCAATTAAAAATATATTTCGAACGGTTAAACACTTTTAAAATAAATTATACATTAAATCGTTGAGGAATTTCATCTTGAAATAATTAATTTTAGGAAAATTAAATTAGAAAAGACGTCTTATTCTTCATAGTTATTTAAATACAGTTAAACGTTAAATTGTTATAGTTCAATCTTAAGAAACCGGAAGTGCATGTTTACTCTATGCATTTTTTGTTTTATTTCCAATATCACTAGAACGGCTGCACTTCCTCTTACTTATTAATTTTTAGATAAAGAATGCAATCCAGGATTATTTGGCATTGTAGAAGGCCACGATTTGAATAAACAAAGCCACATGTCCTTCGACAAAGAAAGCATCATCGGTCTTATAATTTGGATGTGCTGCGTTTTGTATTCTTCTTTACGTTCTGCTTCCAAATCGTCCAAAATTACGATGTCCGAACACGTTCTAGTTCATGATAATGGCGCAGGTAAGATTCCCCATTAATTTCTAGTCATTTTAATCTTTTTTTTTTTAATACATTATGTAGCCTGAAATATTTATCATTTGTAGTGTTTATTTTACAATAGTGTAGCGCCACTATTTATTTTTCAGTTTAATTAATTTATATATATATATATTTTTGTTTGCTTCCCAGTGAGAGGCAATAGCGGAAACGCCAATCTGATTGATAATGCAGGTATATATTGGCTTTCTTAATTTTAATTATAAGTAAAACACTAATAATTTGGCCGTATTAAATATGTTTGGGCTGCATAATGATTTATGCTCAAAATTTAGACTTAAAGGCCGGTCTACTTAATATATATAGAGCTAAATTTTCAGTATATAAAAGTTTCAGTTGTATTTTCGTTCATTTATCCGGTACAGTATCGGCCACACAAGATTAATGTGGTGGTACAAGCTCTCAGTTTCGTCATTCCCACAAAAGAAGCGTTCTACACATTCACACATCTGGGTGTATATATATATAAAATTGCATATGATTGTTTTTAGCTAGCCGTACAGAATGTACAAAAGAGCTATAGTGTGTCGTGTGTCTGTAACATGCTCGGATCAAAAATAATCATAACAAAAAGTACTTGTATTTTCGCCTTGAATCCAAAAATATATAACTCATATACGTATGTATCTCGGTCGGTCGTAACTCCTCTGAAGGTACCGGCCCGATTTTAATGAAATTTGGTACACATATAATATCCACGCCCGTAAAGTTCCCATCGCATTTTAAATCCAATCGTCAGTACAGGGCCGAAGTTATAGGGCCCCAAAATTTGGAATTTTCCTAAATACTACCCTTAGTCAACTTTTAAAATTTTTAGAATATTCTACTAAAAATTCTAACATATTTTATATCAATAAAGTTTTTCCAAATTGTGAGCCCATAGGCTTAAAAAAAATAATATAACTATATTTTGAAGTATAACAGACATTGACCGCCATCTATAAGTGAAACGAAGTAGTTATGTGACAGTAATTTGTTTGGTTATATTTCCCATTATATGCTTCTGTGAATTAATTAATAAAGATCGGAAATGTTCCTGAAATAATATTCATAATCCTTGGCTAATCCGAACGATATTAACAACGCATGTGTGCAATTTTAAATGTGGGGTTATGGAAATTAATACTAAAGGAATAAATAAATCTTGGGGTCATAAATACTTAGATTGGGTCAGTGGGCTCTGTGAGTATAATGTCGATGATTTAGAATTATATACGTAAAGACAGAAATGCATTATTTTATATTAAATGTAGAAGAAATGGCATCAAATAATCAAGACTACATAAACCAAATTTTAAAGACTCGTATATTAATACATTATTGTATAAAACAATAATTTAAATATGTATCGCTTTTAGTGCGATTGGGCTGGTAGCACTGGCGCTAGCTAATTTTAAAGCAATATTAAAACATATTTTAGATAAAGTAAATGTTCTAGATGCTACTAGTAATGATGGGGGTGAGTCTGGAGCGAAAGGGCGTAAAGTTTGGGACAATGAAGAGGATGCGGTTGCTTATAACTGGAGTTTCTTCCATGTGATGTTCGCATTGGCTACTTTATACGTTATGATGACTTTGACTAATTGGTACAAGTAAGTAAAATAAGCCTAAGTTTAACGACTAATTCATGACTTTTTTTTTTTTTTTTTTTTTAAAGGCCCAATTCATCGTTGAACACTTTAAACGCGAATTCTGCTTCGATGTGGGTGAAAGCAATTTCTTCATGGCTTTGCATTTCCTTGTACGGTTGGACTCTGGTAGCCCCGCTCGTTCTGCACGATCGAGAATTCAACTGAATACGGTCCTGTAAGTAAGTTTTAAGTACTAAATCTGTGAGTTAATTGTGATCGCTTACCGAATATTTGATAGTTTTACTAGAAATTATTCAATCCAAAATATGCAAGTAGTTTTAGAAGTGTTTACAAAATAATATAAGTATCATAATCACGTTTTCTTTTAATCCTTTTATAATTTTCGTTAATCTACAGTTTAAAGATAATATTAGTCCTATAAAGGATTTAATTCCATTTGGAATTTGGAAAATGAAATATATTGTTTGTTTGATGTATCGAAAGAAACATATTTTATATACTGATTCTAATTAATATTAAGACCTGAATTGAATTGGACAGGTTTTAACTTGTTTAAATGTAATAAATTGCATTTAAAATGTCGTTTAACCCGTTTCTGTATTTAACCGTGTAGTTAACTGTTTAGTCATTTGTTGCAAATATTTATTTATACGGTATATCCCTTGTATTTATCAATAAACTTTTAAAATGTCCATTTATTCGTTTTCTAAAATAATTATTGACTGAATCAATTGCGACTCCAATATGTCGGATGTATGAAGGCAGGTGTAGTTATTCCTTAAGCCGTAAGGAGGCTCACCAGTCAAACAAAACTACGAGTCCGATTCGGTTGAAATTTTAACAGTAGCCGTGTCTAAGATAATGTACTACACAATAGGTTATGGCTCTTGCGACAGTGGCGCCATAGGCCGGTGATGCTAAGTACTTATCGGACAGCCCTCGTATATATATATATATATTGCTAAGTATCTAAAAAAAAAGGTGCTTCCACTTGTGACAGGATTTTGAAGCTCAGGGGCATCTGACAAATAAACGTTTAAAAAAAAAATCTTAATCTATATGAGTATGGTTATTGGCGGAACCAGAATTAGCCATTTTGCATGTATTTAGAAACAAAATGGCACCACAGTTTAAAATAAAAGTGTGAAATTTGACCATTTTTTTGAGATTAAAGTGGCCATATTTTATCCAAATAATCTGGTTTAGCCAATAGAGACATGTGTTGTAAATATTCTGTCCAAATTTGAGCTAATTTGGATGAATAGATTTAGAGTAATCTTGACACAAGTGTCGAAGAAAGGCATTTCGAGAAACACGCGTATAAAGGTTTATTATTTGATAAAACTGAAATTGTTAAAATATAACATAGGGCAATAAGAAAATTTGGCTGGTAGTGACGCTGCACTTGCCGCCAATATTGTGTGATGGTGCGGGCTCATTATTATAATTTAATAAATGCGAGAACAATAATAAAAATTGCTAAAATATAACATAGGGCATTAAGAAAATTTGGGATATTGTGATGGTGCGGGGTCATTAATATTAAAAGCAATTGGTCGTGTGTCTGTAGCATTTTTGGTTCAAAAAATGTCCTTAACAAAAAGTGTTTGTCTCGTCTGAATCCAAAAAAATATATATAACTTTGATGTTAATCGTCGCCGAACCAAATTTGTGCTTTCTACTCCTCTGAAGGTACCGGAGCGATTTACACCAAATTTACTACATATATTATTTATTATCCCATTTGAATCCGTTCAGTTTAAATCCAATCGTCCGTATACTTCCCGAGTTATAGGGCCTCAAAATTTGGAGCCCCCCTTAATACTGCCCTTATAAAAATAATTAAAACACCCAAAAATTCTATTAATAATACTAAGATATTTTGTATCTACTAGATTTTTTCATATTGTTAACCCAAAGGCCGAAAAAAATTATTAAATATAATTTTGAATTTTAAAATATGCACTAATTATTTTTTTAATTATATCTAAATAATTGACAAAAAATTGTATTACATTTTTTCAAATTGTTAACCAAAAGGCCATAATAATTAAAAAGCAATGCTCGCAACGCATCGGTGCGTACCAAATCTTTTACAAATAATATAGATTTTTGTTTATGATTTGGCCATTAATAATTTTATTTCATCATTTTCGAAATACATATATCGAGTTTCACATACATACACACTAATTTATAATAATTGATAATATTTTATGGGTATTTTGTAATTTTATACGAATATATTACTCAACATGTTCCGCTGGGGGGCCCTCGTGGAAGGTATATTGCAAATCTAGGGCTTTATTAAATTTGCACCAATCGATTAACCTTCCAGCCACTGGATCTGGTTCAGACGCCCACCAAAGTACATTCTAAAAAATTGAAACAATTAATTTTAAGATTAATTAACACGCTAATAAATTCTTTTAAATTATTAATATATCGATGAAGAATGGATTATATATGAGTAAAAAAAAATATATATATAAACATCTAGATGTATGTGTTTATATGAATGTATGTGTAGAACGCTAAAGCTGTAACTTCTCGTGTCAACTTACTTTAATATTTAATGGGATTACGTCGGCCATAGGGCAGAAACTTCTATCTAAAAAGTTAAACAGATCCTTCCCATCAATGTCACAACATTCATTTTTATGTAATCTAGAAAAAGTACATAATTTATTTTTAAATTAAAATATTTCTAGATGTTGTTGTGCAATAGTCTCTTACACATCAAGCATATGATTTAATAGTTCGACGTCAAGTGGAAGTCTGCAGCCTTTTAATAAAGTGTACACGTCTGCCCGTGGCAAAAAGCCTGTACGTTGGGTGTCTTTGGCAGCGAAAAATTCTTTCAAACGTTCCATATCGTCCCATAACATTCGTTTCAATTCAGTTAAAACCAGTTGTCTGAAATCATATATAACAATGCGTGTAAAATTCGCATTAGGTTTCTTTATTATTCCGATGTTTTTTTCTTTTTTGAGATTAGGAAAGATTTGTCTAATTTACAAATTATGTAACTTAATACTCAATATTCAACATTATTTTCGTTTTTCTCGTATATATATATATATTTATATACTGCTTCTATTTTGTTCTGTATTGTTTATATATACAATAAACAAAATAGAAACAGTAAATAAATTGATAATCCTGTTTTTTGAAGAAATAATATTTTTTTGTTTGGCGTAATTAAACATAATTAATATATAAATCCGTGAAAATAGGGTTTAGTGATAAATACCAAGTGATAATTCTGTTTTTTGAAGAAATAATATAATTTTGTTTGGCGTAATTATACATAAAAAATGTAAATCCATGAAGAAAGGGTTTAGTGATAAAAACCAAGTGATAATCCTGTTTTTTGAAGAAATAATATAATTTTGTTTGGCGTAATTAAACATATAAATTCGTGAAAATAGAGTTTAGTGATAAATACCAAGTGATAATCCTGTTTTTTGAAGAAATAATATAATTTTGTTTGGCGTAATTAAACATAAAACATATAAATCCATGAAGAAAGGGTTTAGTGTTAAGAACCAAGTGATAATCCTGTTTTTTTGAAGAAATAATTTTGTTTGGCTTAATTAAACATATAAATCCATGAAGAAAGGGTTTAGTGATAAGAACCAAGTGATAATCCTGCTTTTTAAAGAAATAATATAATTTTGTTTGGCGTAATTAAACATAAAAAATATAAATCCATGAAGAAAGGCTTTAGTGATAAGAACCAAGTGATAATCCTGTTTTTTGAAGAAATAATATAATTTTGTTTGGCGTAATTAAACATAAAAAATATAAATCCATGAAGAAAGGGTTTAGTGATAAGAACCAAGTGATAATCCTATTTTTTGAAGAAATAATATAATTTTGTTTGGCGTATATAAACATAAAAATTATAAATCCATGAAGAAAGGGTTTAGTGATAAGAACCAAGTGATAATCCTGTTTTTTGAAGAAATAATATAATTTTGTTTGGCGTAATTAAATATAAAAAAAATAAATCCATGAAAAAAGGGGTTAGTGATAAAAACCAAGTGATAATCCTGTTTTTTAGAAGAAATAATATAATTTTGTTAACGTAATTAAACATAAAAAATATAAATCCGTGAAAAAAGGGTTTAGTGATAAGAACTAAGTGATAATCCTGTTTTTTGAAGAAATAATATAATTTTGTTTGGCGTAATTAATCATAAAATATATATAAATCCGTGAAAAAAGGGTTTAGTGATAAAAACCAAGTGATATTCCTGTTTTTTGAAGAAATAATTTTGTTTGGCGTAATTAAACATATAAATCTATTAAGAAAGAGTTTAGTGATAAGAACCAAGTGATAATCCTGTTTTTTGAAGAAATAATATAATTTTGTTTGGCGTAATTAAACATAAAACATATAAATCCATGAAGAAAGGCTTTAGTGTTAAGAACCAAGTGATAATCCTGTTTTTTTGAAGAAATAATATAATTTTGTTTGGCGTAATTAAACATAAAATATATAAATCCGTAAAAATAGGGTTTAGTGATAAAAACTAAGTGATAATCCTGTTTTTTGAAGAAATAATATAAGTTTGTATGGCGTAATTAAACATTAAAAATATAAATCCGTTGAAAAAAGGGTTTAGTGATAAAAAACCAAGTGATAAGAAATAATATAATTTTGTTTGACATAATTAAACATAAAAAAATATAAATCCTTGAGTTATTATATTGGTGAGGGGGCACTGTATATGATATGGGCAAATTGGTTAACCTACCTTATATAAGCACGAGTGTATCTTTCAGTTCTGCAAATTGCTGAAAAATGGCGGGCCAAAGTGATCATTTCTTGTTCGGTCCAATCAGTTTCCATTATCGAGCATATTTTATTTCTAAAAAAAAAAAGATGTAAATCATTTTGTATTTTAATTTTGTGGCAAATAATGAAAATATGTCACACCTTAATATTTCGTATGGGATCACCGGTTGCTCATTGGGCAAATGTTGTGCCACAAAATCTTTATAAATCGGTCTTAATTTCTCCCTAACTTTATCCAATACGATATTAATATTCGATTTTGGAAACTACAACAAATAAAAAAACGAATTAATATTGATTTCGAGTCGAAATTTGAGTAGATTTAATACTTCTTGCGGATGTAATTCCATGTATCGTAACGCATATTCGTCCGCGTCGACTAAAACGAAATCGAATTCGTTTATGTTAACTCGAGCCCCTATGAACATATGGTAAGGTTCGTAGCAATCCGGGGGTTCACTGGTGAAGTACTCTTGCCCGGGCAACCGGATCTGGCGTCTTGTTAAAAAGCAGGAACCTTTTAATTATCGGATAGCATTATTATAGATTATAGATATATAATTTCTATGAAATTGATTTAATATTACTTGCATGTTGGTCGATTTCATGCACTGATATTGTGTTATCTGCTAAATAGAAGCATATTATAAATTTGCGGCTGCAATTTGTTACTATTTTCGATAACATTCGCGCAAAGAATCGTAATATGTGGCTGTCCATGCCTTGCCTAAAATATATACAAATTATAGTCGATTTTGGATTAGTGTATTTTTTTGGCTGGATTTGTCATTCTTATGGATAAATATATTTAAAATATCGGCAGCTTTAAAAACATTTTCTTATTAGTTATTTTTATGATTATTTAAGAGCTGAAGGCATTGGGCCTACAATACAAAAACGACTGCTTTTCCCAAGAAACTCGATATTTTCCTTCATCTACCTTAAAATATATTTTAATTAGAATTTTTATTTGTCAACATTTCTAAATTTTATTAAAATCGATTTTGGAAGAACAAAACAATCGTTTCTAATTATTAATTCTATTGAACTCGGCAACCCTTATGCCATCTTCAGGAGTTTGATGAACATGTCGAAACGCGTAGGGTTGCATTAAATTAATTATTAAAAACGACTGCTTTTCCCAAGAAACTCATTTTTTCCCTTCAATAGTCGATTTTAATAAAATTTAGAAATAATTGACAATTAAAAATTCTAATTACAAGATATTTTTAGAAAAATATATGAAGGAAAATATTGAGTTTCTTGGGTAAAGCAGTCTTTTTTAATAATTAATTTAATTCAACCCTACATTTCGGAAACCCTTATGCCATCTTCAGGAGATTGATGGACATGGCATAAGGGATGCTGAAACGTAGGGTTAAATAAAACTTATTATTAAAAACGACTGCTTTTCCCAAGAAACTCATTTATTTCCCTTCAATAGTCGATTATAATAAAATTTATTAATGTTAACAATTAAAAATTCTAATTAAATGATATTTTTAGGAAAATATTGAGTTTCTTGGGTAAAGCAGTCAATAATTAATTTTATTCAACCCTACATTTCGGAAATCCTTATGCCATCTTCAGGAGATTGATGAACATGGTTTAGGGATGTCGAAACGTAGGGTTGAATTAAATTAATTATTAAAAACGACTGCTTTTCCCAAGAAACTCAATATTTTTCCCTCAATAGTTGATTTTAATAAAATTTAGAAATATTGACAATTAAAATTCTAATTAAAATATATATTTATAGGAAAATATTGTGTTTCTTGGGAAATGCAGTCGTTTTTAATAATTAATTTTATTCAACCCTACGTTTCGGCAACCTTTATGCCATCTTCAGGAGATTAATGAACATGGTATAAGGGATGTCGAAACGTAGGGTTGAATAAAATTAATTATTAAAAACGACTTCTTTTCCCAAGAAACTCAATTATTTTCCTTCGAAAGTCGATTTTAATGAAATTTAGAAATTTGACAATTAAAAATTCTAATTAAAAGTTATTTTAAGGCAAATATATGAAGGAAAAATTGAGTTTCTTGGGAAAAGCAGTCGTTTTTAATAATTAATTTTATTCAACCCTACGTTGCGGCAAACCTTATGCCATTTTCAAGAGTTTGATGAAGATGGCATAAGAGATACTGAAACGTAGGTTAAATTAAATTGATTATTAAAAACGACTGCTTTTCCCAAGAAACTCAATTGTTTTTTCTTCAATAGTCGTTTTTTACGTTAAACCGAATAAAGTAGTAAATAATTATACAATTTTCGATTTTAATAAAACTTGAAATGTTGACAAATAGAAATTCTAATTAATTATTTTTTTTTTTTTTATAAATGTATAATACCCAGGTGTATGTGTTTGAGTGAATGTATGTATGAATATATGTGTAGAACGCTTTGTTTACACTGGCAATTACGAAAATCGTCTAAACCATTGTAAAATTTTGAAATATTATATTATGCAACAAAACACCAAGAAAACTAACTTATTTGTATTTAAAAAGTGCTGTGGCACTAAAAAATTCACAGTGTAGCCCCGCCAGTGCTTGTTTATTTGATACAAAACGAATCGAGCAACAAATTAAATTATATTGTGAATAATTTATTCAAACACAAAATAAAAAAGCAGTAAAATAAACTGATTTATTATTTTTAATTTCTAATCCTGATTACTAATTAACTAATGAGTTGAATTTCAAATTAAATTAAATTTAAAGTAAATTATGCGTGAAATGTGTCACATATAAATAAATCTTGCAAATTCCTCTATACGCAATGCGCTCATTGTTATATAAATAGCGTTTTATTAAATAGAGCATAGAAATTTATTCTTGTAGCCAATATTTTTAAAATACCCGGTTAATAAATCACAATTAAAATATACCTGTCTAATTTTAAAAACTTTTTAAAATTACGCATTATCTGTTTCATTTCAACAGTAACACAATTTTGCGCCGAATCCTCGAAACTGCCGTAACCATTCCACGGCGGCAGTTTGCGCTGGCGCAGTGGGACACTTATTATTTCGGTTTTTTCGTGCGGGAATTCCTTTGCCGTAAAATCAACTATTCAAAAATTCCTTTTTTTTTTACTGTTTAACTAAATTTCTATATCCGGCTGCGAAATTCGAAAATTTGTATTTTTGTTCAGATTATTTTGCGTCTCTTATGTAAATTGTAATGAAGTTTTTCTTTTAGAATTTATTATGCACTTATAAGGGATTTCTTATATAAATTTACTGGAAACTTTTTGTAGCCCTGTTCTTTTAATACAACACAGTTAATTTGAACATTCCTGAATATGTGAATTAAAGTCGATATATCAATTTAGCTAAACCTCTGTTTATAGGAATTTTTCGCGGTTGCCATTTAAAAATACAAATCATGCTATAACCTATTGTAAACATAACGTATGAATAAGTTGTTTCATTTGACACTAGATGGCTAATTATTATATTTATTTGTTAGTTCTTTTTATTTAGATATGTTAATTGTACGATTATCTAATTAATTAATGTTGTTTTAATATTATTATTAGTTGCAAACAAGTGTAATATAAATATAATTAATTATAAGTTACGTTTATAGTAGATTATAGCATGATTTTTATTTTATAATGACAACCGCGAAGAATTACTATAATTACTGTGTTGTAATAAAAGTATGTTAGTGTAAAAAGGTCCCTTATAAGTACATAATAAATTCTGGGGGAAAAAGTTCATTACAATTTACATAAATGAGCAAATGTAAATTTTCAAATTTCGCGCCCGAATATAGAAGCTCATTCTCGTTCCCTATTTGTTATACCAGTTATCCACGCTAAATCAGTGTTGCCAACCAGAGTAACCAAATTCTCCTACATTATAATTTCGTTTAATACGCGGTTAAATTTAAAATTTGGTTACTCAAGTTGGCAATTATTTATGTTTTTGCAAACCTATGCCATATTTGACTCTGTAGTATTCCTTGGTGTACGGGTCACAATCTGTAAGGATAATTTTGCGACCATACACATTAATTGCGGCACCAATGGCCAAATCTTGTGGATGGTAAATTTGCACAGGATTTTTGCCACAATTTAAAGGATCGACGACGAAACGACTTTCCTGCATGTTTGGCCCTAATACGTTTAAAACCGTTGATAGATCCCCTGCCCCCGGGGCCGGCAAACCCTCATAAAACTAAATGCAAATATTATAAATTAATCCTAATCTCCAAAAAGAAAAAAATGGAGTGGCCTTCACTCGACTTAGTCGCCCTGTAACCAAAAAAATATATATAACTGGTCGTAAGACCCAATTTGTGCCCTCTATTTCTCTGAAGGTACCGGAGCGATTTACACCAAATTTGCTACACATGTTATTTAGTATCCCATTTGAATCCATTCACAGTTTAAATTCAATCGCCCGTATACTTTCTGAGTTATAGGGCCCCAAAATTTGGAGCCCCCCTTAATACTGCCCTTATAAAAATAATTTAAATTCCCAAAAATTCTACTAATAATTCTAAGATATTTTATGTCTACAAGATTTTTTCGTATTGTTAACCCAAAGGCTATAAAAAAATATTAAATATTATAATTGTGAATTTTAAAATATGCACTACTCCTCTGAAGGTACCAGAGCGAGTTATACCAAATTTGCTACACATGTTATTTGGTATCCCATTTGAATCTGTTCGCAGTTTATATCTAATCGCCCGTATACTACTCGAGTTATAGGGCCCCAAAATTTGGAGCCCCCCTTAATACTGCTCTTATAAAAATAATTAATACACCTAAAAATTCTACTAAATATTTTAAGATATTTTATGTCTACAAGATTTTTTCGTATTGTTAACCCAAAGGCCGTAAAAAAATATTAAATATTATAATTTTGAATGTGCACTATAGTAAGAGTTTTTATATATATATATATATAATTTTTTTTCAAATTGTTAACCAAGAAGGCGTTTGTGGCGAGCTGGACGCATAGGTGCGTTGTACCTAAGCTATCGTATTAAAAACAAATTAAAGCATTATAGTACATATAGAGACAAGAAAGTCGAGTAAAGGCCACTCCAGTTTTTAGAACTTTGTGCATTATTATAAGTAGAAATGTACTTTTGGTAGTTTGCCTCGTTTGATAAACATTAATCCAGTATCTCTTCCGCAATTTCCCCTTAAAACTTCTTTTATGTCAACTGTGTCATCAGCTAAATAATAATGTATTTGTAAATCATGGCAATAGCCACCGTCCGTCTCTCTGTCGTCCCAATATCCATAAAATCGCAATACTTGGCGGTCATGCGCTAAAAATTGCCCAAACGTGTCTACAGTACGATTTGGTTTTTTAGGGAGTATTGTCTCTAACATCTAAATAAATAAAAGAAAAAACATAGAAAATTCATAGTATTTCATATAGTTTTATCAATAGTAGCAAATATATTCATTTTGTTAGGTTGTGTCGTAATTCTAGAACTTCCCCGTATGCTAATAGATGGCTCTCATTACTAAAGTAATAGGAGAAAAGGGAACGTGTACGTATAAAGTTCTAATGTTGGCCACTAGGTGTCACTAGTAGTAATACATATTGAAATATAACATAATTGTACGTATAAAGTTCTAAAGTTGGCCACTAGGTGTCACTAGTAGTATTACATATTTGTAATATAACTTACTTTTTGTCGGCCGACCATGTACGGATCTAATGGCGTGTCTATTGGATCAGGTACAGGAATACCCAATCGATTTAGGAAATTCCTTGTAAACCCATCACAATTTGTTAGCTTAAATACTTTGCCAAATAATTCGATTTCTCTACCGATATTGAAATCGATTATATCGTAAAATTGGTCGTCTTTTGGTGCCGGAAAACTTATTCTTTGACGAGCTATTAGCGTTCCTAGATAAACCCAGACGTATATGTTTATATGTATATGTGTCCGGAACGTTTTATTCATTATAGTATTTTTGGTTACTTCCAGTGGTGGGGCCAGGCTTTTTTTTTACAGGGGCTTGAGTCATTGTAAAAAGCCACTGGTTATTTATTTAAAATTAAAACAAAATCAAACTAAATTTATGACAATTTATTAATAAAAAAAAAAAAAAATGTAAAATATAAAGTGTAGCCTCGCCACTGGTTATTTATTTAAAACAAAAACAAATACTACATTATGAACCATAAAAATTACCATAATTATCGTCAATGATATTATTAATATTTGTGCGTTGAATAATCTATTCAAATACAAAATAGAAGCAGTATGTAAATGCATATATATATTTATATATATATATATATATATATATATATATATATATATATATATATAATACTATGAGCCAAAACACCAAGAAAACTGACGTATTTTTGACTATTTATTAAATTTAAAAAATGTTAAGCCCCTGCAAAATTCAAAGTGTAGCTTCGCCACTGGTTATTTATTTAAAACAAAAACAAAAGCTACATAATCAAAAGTAAAAATTAAATAATTATCGTCAATAAGATTAATAATATCTGTGCGTGGAATAATCTATTCAAATATAAAATAGAAGCAGTATGTAAATATATATATATATATATATATATATATATATATATATATATATATATATATATATATATATATATATATATATATATATATATAGATATAAAAGCCAAAACACCAAGAAAACTGACGTATTTATGAATATTTATTAATTTAAAAAAAAAAAGTTAAGTCCCTGCAAAATGCAAAGTGTAGCTTTGCCACTAGTTATTTATTTAAAACAAAAACAAATGTTGCATTATCAAATGTGAAATTAAATATATATATACCATGAAAACTGACGTATTTATGACTATTTATTAATTAAAAAAAAAAAAATGTAAAGTCTCTACAAAATTCAAAGTGTAGCCTCGCCACTGATTATTTATTCAAACCAAAAACCAATCCTACATTATCAAACGTAAAAAAAAAAAAAAAAACATCAAAAATAATATATATATATATACTTGTGCGTTGAATAATCTATTCAAATACAAAATAGAAGCAGTAAATGAATTGATAATCCTGATTTTTTAAGAAAGCTTTATACATAAACAGACGCATTGGGTAAAATGAGCTCATAGTGCCTACTGGTTTTTCTAGTTTAAAATATGAAATAAATGTTTACCTTGAGGTATGCCGCTGTTTTCAACCTTGGGTTCGACTATTTTAATAGTGCCATCTTCTAGGAAAAAGAATAACTTACATTTGCGCACTTGAAATGCAGAGCCATGCATTTCTTGCAACGTTTCTTGATAAAATGCGTTGAATGTTAATACCTGTTTTCATTCATTCATTCAAAATATATATATATATACTCTAAAAAGAATTAAAAAAATAAATGTTATTTGTTACTTGTCTATCAAATGCGATCCATGCGGGCAACTCAGCAACTTCGTTGCGGGAGTAAACAGAGGGATACCGGTTAGCAACTGTGCCAAAGAACGGGGCACCCCCAATACCGGGTTTTGGTTTTACAGCTAATATTGGTATTTGGCCTGGGCTATGATCAAATAAATGGGATTTGTGGAAACGAGTTTGCCCGATCTAAAATAAAAGTAAGTTATATTTATTTATTTTTATGCGAAGTTATAACCATTCCTAAATCAAAACTATTTATAAAATCGAGATATTTAATTTTTTTTATATCGATTTCAATTAATCAATTAAATCGAACAAAGTACCAAAGAAGCTAAAGCATTCGGTCGTGTGTCTGTAGCATTCTCGGATAAAAAATGTCCCAAAAAGTGTTTGTCTCGTTGCCCTGAATCCAAAAATATATATATAACTTCTATACTTGGATGTTAGTCGTGGCTCGCTCGACCAAATTTGTGTTTTCTACTCCTCTGAAGGTACCCAAGCGATTTACACCAAATTTCCTACACATATTATTTAACATCCCATTTGACTCCACTAGCAGTTTAAATCCAATCGCCCGTATACTTCCCGAGTTATAGGGCCCCAAAATTTAGAGCCCCCCTTAATACTGCCCTTATAAAAATACTTTTAACACCCAAAAATTCTACTAATAATTCTAAGATATTTTATGTCTACAAGATTTTTTCATATTGTTAACCCAAAGGCCGTAAAAAATTATAGTTTTCAAATTTGCACTTTTTTTTTTTTTATATTTCTTAAAAATCTTTTAAAATATTGTAAGACTTTTTATATCTATAACATTTTTTCAGATTTTAAGCCCAAATACCCTAAAAAATGTTAAAAACAATATAGTGATGCCTTATCTATTAGTTAATCTAGCCAGCAATAGATGGCATTACAATCTTCGTTTGTGTTATGCTCGCGCTACTTGTTTTTTTGCTGGTTCTATAAATATGCTCGTATTTTATTTTAAAATGTAATATTTTCAAATTAAATCTTGTAAAAAAAATACTTACATTCGGATTGAATGAATAACCTGGTAGAAAAGGAAGTAATGGACACCGAACAGACATTTTTTAAAATAATGTTTTAAATTTGTTACACTGCAAATAATGACAACTTGTCAAACGAATTATTTCGTTTGATTATATTTTATTCGTTGTCTTGGAAATAAACAAAAATAAACTGAATGCATGTATTGATATAACAATTATTGTCCCTATCTGTTTCTTATGGTTACCATGTAAATGAATCATATTAGTAAACGTAACCGAAAATCGATTTATTAAAATTTTCGTTGTCATTTAAGAATAATATTTAATGTAAACTATTGATAATTTGTCGTAAATGGATTCCGTATTCAAAGAATTAAATATACTGTATAAGTAGATCCTGATAACCATGGTCAAATCAGCTGTGAACTTATTCCTCTGTCAAAAGTTAATTAGTTCGACTAGTTAACTTTTAACAGAGTTTAATCAACTATAATAATAAGTTATCACAGTTTAGAATAATTCTTTAATCTTTTATAACTCCTCTGGAAAATGTGGACTACGCCACTGTCTTTTATTATGTAAATAATGGGTTTCCCCGTCATAGTTGCCAACTGATAAAAAAATCCCTGTTTTACTGAAGAATGTCGGTCGTTTTATTTAAATTGTTATTTTATAGTGCGTAAAATACAACTATTTTATACCAAATTTAATGCGATTAGATACAAAAATCTAATATTTAAGTTTACAAAAATAATTCCCGGGAATTAATCAGTGTTAGCTTAGGGATAAATATAATTATTGCTGGGAATTTTAAATCATTTTATACTAAATTAATTATGAAGTTTATTCATTGCAAAATGGTTTTATATCAAGTTTAAATAGATTTAAAAACAATTTATATGCGTAAAAAATTCCCGGGGAATTCTGTATCAGTGTTGTTAACTTAGAGATAAATGTAATTTTTGCTGGGAATTCTAAATAATTTTTATACTAGATTAATTATGGAGTTTATTAATTGGAAAACGGTTTAATTACAAATTTAAATAGATTTAAGGACAATTTATATGCGTAAAAAATTCCTGGGGAATTCTGTATCAGTGTTGTTAACTTAGGGATAAATATAATTTTTGCTGGAAATTCTAAATCATTTTTATACTACATTAATTGCAAAATGGTTTTATATGAAATTTCAATAGATTTAAGGACAATTTATAAGCGTAAAAAATTCCCGGGGAATTCTGTATCAGTGTTGTTAACTTAGAGATAAATGTAATTTTTGCTGGGAATTCTAAATAATTTTTATACTAGATTAATTATGGAGTTTATTAATTGGAAAACGGTTTAATTACAAATTTAAATAGATTTAAGGACAATTTATATGCGTAAAAAATTCCTGGGGAATTCTGTATCAGTGTTGTTAACTTAGGGATAAATATAATTTTTGCTGGAAATTCTAAATCATTTTTATACTACATTAATTGCAAAATGGTTTTATATCAAATTTCAATAGATTTAAGGACAATTTATAAGCGTAAAAAATTCCCGGGGAATTCTGTATCAGTGTTGTTAACTTAGAGATAAATGTAATTTTTGCTGGGAATTCTAAATAATTTTTATACTAGATTAATTATGGAGTTTATTAATTGGAAAACGGTTTAATTACAAATTTATATAGATTTAAGGACAATTTATATGCGTAAATAATTCCTGGGGAATTCTGTATCAGTGTTGTTAACTTAGGGATAAATATAGTTTTTGCTGGGAATTCTAAATCATTTATTATGTAGTTTATTCATTGCAAAACGGTTTAATTACAAATTTAAAGAGATTTAGCGACAATTTTGATGCGTAAAACATAAAATTTAAAGTTTAGTTTAATTTCACGCAGGTTGGCAACATCGTTTATATCTGTCCTCGTAATAAAATTTCCCAGTCTGTTTTTGTACGTGATTCTTATCGGTGGTTTATAAATAATCCATGATCTAATAACGTAATTATTATCGGGAGTGCGGTACAATTACAAATGTGTGATTAAACTCAAAGGTGCGGCTAGTGTCGCCGATTAAACATTTGAATATCAGGTGTCAAATTTTGTGCATTTAGGTTAGGTGAGTGACGTTTAAGTTTAAAGTGGTTTAAAGATATTTCGCATCGATGAGATCATAAACAGGTTGTAATTATTTATGGTAGTGTTGTAATTCGTCATTATTATGGCTGATTCAAAGCAAGTGAAGAAGTCTCTTTTACCCAGAAGAGTTGGAGGTGTCAGCGTTGGAACCATGATTTACAGCATCATGAAAAAGGTAAGTCATTTGACTTTTTCATGGTTATTGTTGTTTATTTATGTTATACAATATGTGGTTTTACTTAATAATATACTGAGGTTTGCGGTTTCATACATAAAATTAACCATTTTGCTGCTGAAGCGTCGGTAAAAATTTCCGATGAAATTTAGCCTATTTGGAATTCTATGCATTTTTTATGAAATTCTTGTTTTGGATTCAAGTCAAAATTAAGTCAAAACGGACATTTTCATTAAAATGTCGGTTTTATTGTGATATATATACAAATTAAATGTATATTAAATTAAATTACGCATTTGTGTATATATCACAACAAAACGGAACTTTTCATGGAAATATCCGTTTTGAGGGTCCCTGAATCAAATTTTGACTATTTTCTTAATAACGTGTATGTCTGTTTGTCTCTGTGTGTGAACACCCTATGGGTAATACCGTAAAATATATAAATAAGATGTTTTTAATTTAAAATGTGTTAATTTCTGGAAAGAAAACCATTTTAAAAGAATATTTCAACCGGAAGTGCTTGTTTTTCTCAAGTTATTTTTGGTATATTTCGAAAATGACACGAGTTAGAAAAAAAGTTATTCTTATTAAAGTTAAAGTTTCTAATTTCTAGCAATATTGTTTGAATTTTTCGAAAAAAAATATTATTTACTAAAAAAATGTTCAATTTTTGTTTCCCAAATTTCCGCATATATTAATATTGTTTCATGGCAATGTTAGTATGAATTTAAAACAAAATAATTCAATATTACATTTTTTTTTTTTCGTATTCTAATTAAATATTCTTTTGATCCTATTTTAATATAAATAATTTATTACTTTATGATACTCAATAAATGATAACAAATTTATTATGTTATTTATATTTATTACCTATTTGATAAAATTAATTAATATTCCGGTAATTGAATCTGATGTCATTGTTTACATTGTTTACTTGTTTTGTTATTACATATAATAAATAATAATTAATACAAATATTCTAATTTATGGAAATTATAATTTATTTAATTTACGCAAACTTACTAAATAATTGTTTATGTGTTCACAATTTTTTTTTTATACATTACGTATAAGAAAGTTAAAAAATACAGCGTAATAATTGGTGGATGAATAAATATAGTTTGTATTATGACAAACAATGCTAGCGTTCACAGCAACAACATTTATAATTAATTGTGTTAATTTTGTTATTGTGAATGCTAGCATTGCTTGTCTTAATACTAATTGGATTATTATTAGTAATTTCTTAATTACTAAATTGAATACAGCTTAATCAATTTCGAAACATTCAAGTTTGGTCATAGGATTCACCAGTAACCATTCCAACCACTTATAATTTAAATAATTAAATGTTTGCACACTCCAAACTATTGAATTGAATTTTCCAAATGTTTTATTCTCCTTTCGTAATCGTTTTCTCAAAAGTTATAGATCACTTATAATTAATGGTGTTAATTTTGTTACTGTGAATGGTAGCATTGTTTGTCTTAATAGTAATTGGATTATTAATTGTAATTTCTTAAATACTAAGTTGAATACAGCTTAATCAATTTTAAAACATTCAAGTTTGGTCATAGGATTTACCTGTAACCATTCTAACCACTTACAAATTAAAGAAATTAAATGTTTGCAAACTCCAAACGAATTGAATTTTCCAAATTTCTTAAACGTCCTTTTGCAATCGTTTTTTCAAACATTAATATTAAAATTGAATTATGTTCCATTTACCCTAAAATGTCCCTAAACCGCCAACCTTAGACCCTTCCGTAGCTCATTAAATATAGAAATTAAATTATCACCCCGGAAATAGGACCTCCGATGGACATTATGTTTAGAATTAAGTTAGATTAGTTTTAAATATTATATGAAACCCATGATGACGCACAATTTTGCAAAATTATGCAAATAAATGATTAATAAGTAATAATATGCATTTATTTTTAGATAACTACTGTAGGAATTGTATATCTTGCTGGATATATGCATTGGTCAATCGCGTGGTTTATTTGTCCAGTAATTTTACTGGCTGTTAGGGATCAATATCGCGAAGAACACGAATTGAAGCGTAACATTGCAAAGGCCACCGCTTTGAGCACTGAAAAAGAAGTTATTTTGGCCCGCGTTGACGATCTTCCTGCATGGGTAAGTACTACTTTTATCCAAAAACAAATCATACATTTTTGAATGATACATAATTATTTATCGATTTTATTTTTTATTAATCATCGATTGATCGCGCTATTGAATATTGTTGATGATTTTCAAATATTCGTTGTTTTTGAAATAATCAATGTTTTTTTTAAATAAATAATGTTTTTAAAATAATTGATGTTAATTAAATTATCTATGTTTTTATTAATAATCAATGTGTTTAGAATTATCGATGTTTTCAAAATTACTATAGTTTTAATTTATTATTAAGGTTTTGATGATATTCGGAGTATTGTTTGTTATCGATGATTTTAATCGATTATAATTTTAGAATCGATAATTTGACTATACATAATCAAATATATAATTATAATCGATTTTTTTACTGTAACTTATATGCTATTTAATTATAATCATTTTTTTTTACGGTAAATCATCGATAATTTGAAAATCATCTTTGATTTTGGAATCTTCTATTGTTTGTAATTATCGATTATGTTAAAATCATCCATTATTTTAAAACCATCGATTATTAATTAATGAATCGATATAATTGTTTATATTAAAGCATCGATTATTGTATAACCATCGATTATTAATTAATTAATCGATATAACCGATTTTTTTATTTAAATATAATCATTTTTTTTACTGTAAATCATCGATTATTTGAAAATCATCTTTGATTATCGAATCTTCGATTGTTTGAAATCGTCGATTATGTTAAAATCATCCATTATTTTAAAACCATCGATTATTAATTAACGAATCGATATAATCGATATTTTTACTATAACTTATATGCTATTTAATTATAATCATATATATATATATATATATATATATATATATATATATATATATACATATATATATATATATTTACTGTAAATCATCGATTATTTGAAAATTATCTTTGATTTTGGAATCTTCGATTGTTTAAAATCATCGAATATGTTAAAATCATCCATTATTTTAAAACCATCGATTATTAATTAATGTATTCATACAATTTATTGTATTAAAGCACCGATTATTTTTTAACCATCGAATATTAATTAATTAATCGATATAATAGATTTTTTACTGTAACTTATTTGCTATTTAATTATAATCATTATTTTTTTACTGTAAATCATCGATTATTTGAAAATCATCTTTGATTTTGGAATCTTCGTTTGTTTAAAATCATCGAATATGTTAAAATGCATCCATTATTTTAAAACCATCGATTATTAATTAATGAATCGATATAATTGTTTGTATTAAAGCATCGATTATTTTTTTAACCATCTATTATTAATTAATGAATCGATATAATTGATTTTTTACTGTAACTTATATGCTATTTAATTATAATCATTATTTTTTTTACTGTAAATTATCGATGATTTGAAAATCATCTTTGATTTCGGAATCTTCGATGGTTTGAAATCATCGATTATTAATTAATTAGTCGATATAATTGTATTAAATCATCGATTATTTTTTAACAATCGATTATTAATTAATGAATCGAAATAATAGATTTTTTTATTGAAAAAATCATCGAACAGCACTAAATGAGATTCAGTTTATACTTAATTATAAATTTACATTATACAATAAGAAAACTGCGAAGAATTTCTAGTTTCCATTATAATTTTGCTAAATTCATATCTTTACGATGAAATTCCTCAACGAAATTGTTATTTAATAGGTTTTCTTCCCAGATGTTGAGCGAGCGGAATGGTTGAATAGGGTAAGTTATTTAATATTATTATTAGAACTCAAATATTAGTGAATTTGTTTATTTTGTTTATCGCCCATTTGTTGACTTTTTGCTACTAAATAATATTATAAATATTTATCTAGAAGATAAAAATTGGTTGATAATTTTGTATTTATCTTCCACCGGATATGTTTATTAGTGGTTTAATACTTAAATGCATTTTTTTAACGTAAAATATAGGTCAGTTTTGATACAATAATTAATAAAACATAATTAAGATAACAATGTAAAAATATTTTACCTTATTTTTACTTAATTGAATTTTTAATTCATTATATTCCACATTTGTATACATTTATTTAAGTTTATACGAAAATACAGGTCAAAATAAAACAATTAATAGTTTTTTTATAATTGGATATCTAAGCTATAACGTGTATATCCGTTAAAATCTTATAATAGATTTTTCCCACTAAATGTACTCATATCCTGTATTACTAATAATAATTTCATTGTTTTCGCAATTATTTCATGGGAAAAAAATGAAAAATATAATCTTATTGTATTTTATGTTATTTACTTTACTTTATTATTTATATATTATTGCCCAAGTATAAGTTTTTAGTATTAAATCTTCGCAATAACGTCTTTATCTAAAAATAGATATTTATCGGGTTTTCGGCCGCTTACTAAAAACAAAATTTATGAGTGCGTACATTTTCGTAACTGCTTAATTACATTGTGCGTGTTAAATCTACTAAAAATAAACACTGATTTGTATATTTTCCCAATTTGTTCTTCTTTGAACATATATTAGTTCTATCGATATAAAAATTACGTGTTATTCTCCATAAGGAATATTTTAAGAAATGTGTTTATAAAGAGAAAATCAAATAATTTATTATTTGTGTATTATGGTATCATTATTTTGAAATTAATAATTAAATAGGATTTCGAACAATGTAATTTAATTACTACAATTACAATATACATCTTATATTTTATTTATGAAATCAATTTCACAATTTAATTGAATTCAAGGTGAATTAATTTGACCTTACGTAAGACATGTTAATTTTGTAACTAGATATTACGGCAAGTATGGCCTAACGTAAATCATTTCGCAAGAGATTTAATACGTGATTCGATTGAGCCAAGCGTTCGGAAGGCCTTAGCCGGCTACAAACTGAATGGCTTCAAATTTGAACGTGTTATCTTGGGCAGTATCGTAAGTAAAAAAAAAAAAAAAACAAACAAAAAACAAATACTAATTGATTTTAAAATATTACTAATTATTATTTAGCCACCACGCATCGGAGGGGTCAAAGTTTACGATAGGAATGTGTCCCGAAACGAGATCATCATGGATTTGGATTTATTGTATGTTATTCTTTTAATTTATTTTGTCTTTGTAAATAAAATAAATACCCAGTGGCAGGGATAAACTTTGAATTTTGTAGAGACATTTTTCATAAGTGTAAATTAAAATAATATGGCTAATTTGATGAATTTGTGTTTAGTTATGCAGGTGATTGTGATATAACGTTTTCGCTTGCCGGTGTGAAAGGGGGTATAAAAGATTTTCAATTACACGGAATGGTTCGTGTCGTAATGAAACCTCTCATCACCTCGATGCCGATTGTTGGAGGTTTACAAGTGTTTTTCTTGAATAATCCAACAATAGAATTCAATTTGGTTGGCGTTGCCGATGTCTTAGATATGCCAGGATTAAGGTAATTTAATATAACTTGTAATTTGATATTTATTACATATTTTAGTTAAATCAGGTATAATTTTATTAAATATACAGTGTGAACGACCCTATAGTGCTGATTAGCTTAATTATTTTATATGTAATTTATAAAAAATAGTATTGTGTTTATAAAGGAATTGATCTCGACATTTTAGTGGAAATATCCGTTTTAAAGGATTATTCACAGCTAAAAAATTAGAAATTATTAGTAATAATTTCAGTTTGTTGTATGACATACAAGGTTAACGTTCACAGCAACAAAATTTATCATAAATTGTGTTAGTTTTGTTGCTTAGAATGTTAACATTACTTGTCATATTACAAACTAGGTTATTATTTGCAATTTTCTAAGCCTAATTACTAAATGTTTCGCTTAAAGGATTGTTCACAGAGAAGCAATTAGTAAAGTTTAGAAAATTACAAATAATAATCTAGATTGTATTATGACAAGCAATGCTAACATTCCAAGCCACAAAATTTATCAAACATTGTGTTAATTTTGTTGCTTGGAATGCTAGCATTGCTTGCCATAATACAAACTAGATTGTTATTTGTAATTTTCTAAGCTTAATTACTGATTGTTTAATAATCTAGATTGTATTATGGCAAGCAATGCTAACATTCCAAGCCACAAAATTTATCAAACATTGTGTTAATTTTGTTGCTTGGAATGCTAACATTGCTTGCCATAATACAAACTAGATAGTTATTTGTAATTTTCTAAGCTTAATTACTGATTGTTTAATAATCTAGATTGTATTATGACAAGCAATGCTAACATTTCAAGCCCAAAAATTTATCCAACATTGTGTTAATTTTGTTGCTTGGAATGCTA
The DNA here is from genome assembly GCA_933228885.1 of Leistus spinibarbis. NCBI lineage: Eukaryota > Metazoa > Arthropoda > Insecta > Coleoptera > Carabidae > Leistus > Leistus spinibarbis. The sequence continues at coordinate 1,166,445 of OW121794.1, read as the reverse complement.
GCATTGCTTGCCATAATACAAACTAGATTGTTATTTGTAATTTTCTAAGCTTAATTACTGATTGTTTCGCTGTGAACAATACTTAAGGGTCCTTAAATTTATTTTTACTGTCTTCCACATGACTTCTTGAAGTTTCGTGTTTTTATACAATCTAAATAGATTCATATATTGCATTTATGTAATAAATTGTATAAAATTTGCGGCAAAACATAATTATTTTAAATATTCATAGAATAGTCTTATAAATCTACGAATTACCTCAGAATTCCACCAATAAACTGATCCACAGTGTACCAATTAGTAATTATAATTAATAATCTAGTTTGTTTCATGATTTATGATTCATAGCAACAAAATGATCGCATGAATTATAAATAATGGTGTGAACGCAAAAACATTCACAATGAATCACTTAGTAATTAAGATTAGAATTTACAAATAATAATCCAGTTTGTATTATAACAAACAATATTAGCATTCACAGCAACAAAATTAACACAATTTATTATACATTTTGATGCTGTAGACGCATTGTCATAAAGTAAACTGGACTTATTAATTGTAATTACTAATTGTTTCGCAGTGAATACATCTTTAACCACCTTAGTAATTAAGATTAGAAATTACATTAATCCAGTTTGTTTTAAAACAAGCAATACTAACATTCACAGCAACAAAATTAACACAATTAGCTTTAAATTTTGTTGCTGTGAACGCTTTGTCATAAAATAAACTGGATTTATTCATTGTTTCGCTGTGAATACACCTTTAAGCTATATTCACAACGAACCACTTAGTAATTAAGATTATAAATCGCAAATAATAATCCAGTTTGAATTATGACAATACTAGCATTCACAGCAACAAAATTAACACAATTTATTATTCATTTTGTTGCTGTGAACTCTACGAGTTGTCATAAAATAAACTGGCTTTATTAATTGTAATTACTAATTATTTTGCTGTAAATACACCTTTAAGCTATATTCACAACGTACCATTTACTAATTTAGATTACAATTTACAATTAATAAACCAGATTGTTTTATAACAAATGATGCTAACATTCACAGAAACAAAATGAACACAATTAATTATATATTTTGTTGCTGTGAACGCTAGCATTGATTAATTGTAATTACTAATTGTTTCGCAGTGAATATTCACAACGAACCACTTAGAAATTACAAATTATAATTCAGTTTGCATTATGACAAGCAATACTAGCATTTTCAGTAACAAAATTAACATAATTAATTATACATTTCGTCAAAAAACAAACTGGATTTATAATTTCTAAGCCTAAATTACTAATTCTTTCGCTGTGAATACAACTTTATTTGTCATAAAACAAACTGGATTAATATTTGTAATTTCTAATTGGTTCATCTCTTTATTTCCCTGTAATTTACCACTAAATGCGGGTAACCAAATCATTAAAAATGTTTATTTTTACAGTGACATATTACGTAAAATCATTGTAGAGCAAGTGGCTGCAATGATGGTGTTACCCAATAAATGGCCAATCAAATTAAGCGACATTGTTGAATCGGCTACACTAAAAATACCTGAACCAGAGGTACTAATTATTAAATTTTACCTAAACTTTTAACACTTTAGTCTAAAATCGTTTTATTTTTAAGGGAGTCTTACGAGTACATGTCGTTGAAGCAAAACATTTAATGAAAAAAGACATTAGCATGTTAGGCAAAGGGAAATCCGATCCGTACGCCATTATCAATGTCGGGGCACAAGAATTCAAAACGAAAACCATCAATAACAACGTTGATCCGAAGTGGGACTACTGGTGTGAGGTATGTAACACTTTTAACACTAATGTTACGACAAAGTAGTTACGTGAAAGTTACTCAAATATTTTTACTTGTTACGTTTTCGTTTTTCTTCTTAGATGAAACTAAACTATTAATACAGAGTTTTTTTTTAAATATTTAAAATTGTTAACACCAATTTTTACTTATACGTAGTATTGGCAAACTGAATTAACTCGTTTGTTGTCGCGACACATTCGTTTGAAAACGGTTTATTTTCGTTTTTCGTGTGACGTCACTGGTCCCACGGACCAATGACGTCACATTTTATACTTTTTCGGTAAATACTGATTGCCCACCGGTTTAGTTTAGGCAAATGAACCGTTTGAAACCAATGTGTCTCTTATTAAAGTTAGTTACACACAGCACTAGTGTCGCTTAAATGTTGCAATTGTTAATTTTGCACAATTTCATTATCCATTGTGATTTCACTCGCAAAAACATTATTAAGTTGGTTTTGAGGCTTCAAACCGCTTGAAATCTCAAGTTGTTTTAGTTTACGCTTATTTTCTCTATTGTAGAGATACTTGGGTAGCGTATCGGGTCCACGCCAGGTGATGTTTCGCGTTTAATGTGTTTTTACTATCCAAACTTAATTTACGTTTATAATTAATGTTTATGGAATACTTTTTGGGTTTTACTCTTAGTGATTTAGAATATTTTTACAACTTTTAGACTTTTAGAATTATTTTCTTAATTTGAATTGTAGTAAAGTTTATGTGTTTTACGTCTGGAGCGTTTTTTGAATTAGTAACTTCAATACTCTAAATATATTATGTTTTCAAAACCGTAACTCTTCCCCAAATATTTCCAAAAATTAATTATTACGAAATATTAAGCTTTTTTCCTCAATTAATTTAAAAAAAAACGCTCTTTTTCTCATTAATTTAACCCCGCTCTGTTAATTTTATTTTTAACGCCGTGTTATATTTCAAACTATGGTGTATAAATCGGAGATTAAATTTTAAAAGCTGCTTGAAATTCAAGCCATTAATATGGTCGTTTTAGCGGGGAAAGAAATATGGTTTTTAAATCATTTATTATAGCTTAATTAATGAATTAAAGAAAACTAAACATGTTTTAAACATTATTTCGATTAAAAATACTTTTTAAAATGCGGAAAACCCCTATTTATAAAAAGAAATGTTTTTTATTTACGCTATACTACGTGTGTCATCATCAGGAGTCTGTTACTCATTAATTATATTACAATTTTTAATTGTAACGAATTGAAATCGTAGATTCATAGAGATTAGTTCATTGTTTTAACACCAGGGCGGCGTATCGTTAAATCAGTTTGTCAATAATGTTACGTCTTTATTCTAGTTAGTGTTCACACTACACCAATTAAATTAATTTTGGGGATTAAGTCTGCTTATCATCGCAGAACACTATTATTTAATAAAATCGCATGAATTTTCAAACATAAATAGTATTTTGGTTCTAGATTTTAGAAAAAAAAAACACTTATTTTAAATTTAGAATATATTTTTTACATGTAGTTTCATTGAATTCACATAATTTTAGAACCCGTTTACACGATTCTTTTCTCCGAAAAGCCTGAAATGATTACTTAATCTATTATTTAAGACATTTTACGTATGTTTTGAAAAAGGAACGTGTAAAAAGGGAATTATATATATATATATTAAAAATATTTCAGCACCAAAATAAACAATTCAATCGGGGGGTTTTAAAGGACAATTAGATTATTAAATTATATGTTCTAGCTAGACTAAGAATTGCGCATGCGCAAGCATATTTTCATCCCTAAAAATCTACGTAATTAGTTGTCTAGCTAGAACATACATAATAAAAACTCAGTAAATTATTTTCTTTTGTTATGTATTCGTTACATATTTTCAGAATGTTTGTTAACTCTTCTACTTTATTCCCTTGCATTTTAAAACAAACAAAATAAACAGTATAATACAAACTGGTCTGATATAATTTCTATTGTAAAATTTGTTTTTTAGAATGTTTGATTGTTAAATATTGATCGATGTAAAAACATTGGTTACGGTTAGGATTGCTGTGTGTGTTTTTTTTTTTTTTTTTTGTTTTGTTGTTGAGTGGTGTGGCTTCTTAGTTTACGGTGCTGGAGTCTAATGGACAACAGCTGTACCTCCATTTATGGGACGCGGACGATGGCCCTAAAGACGACGAACGCCTCGGCAGGTATGGTTTAACTATGATTTCAACCCTAAAAAACACCAAATACCAGAAAATTGGTGACTTTTGCTCGAATTAGAACCGTTATATTGCGTATATATTTTTACTTTCTTGGACAAGGTAGTATTGTAATCATAAACATTTTTTACCTCAGGATTTTAACAGATATACACATTTTAACCATCACCATTTTTAAAATCCAATTAGTAATTAAATTAGAAATTACAATTAACATTCCAGTATGTTTTATAACAAGTAATACTAGCATTCACATCACAACATGAACGCATTAATTATAAATGTTGTTGCTGTGAACGCTAGCATTATTTGTCATAAAACATACTTGATTATTATGTGTAATTTCTAATTGACTCGCTGTTAATTGATCTTTACTCCTTTGTCAATTAATGATGAGATCTGACAAAGATAACAATGTTTCCAAATGGGATAAAACGAAAAATATACCTAAGTATTTGTAATTGAAAAAGTAATTGCAATTAATGGTCTAATTAGTATAATTACACAACATATTCCAATTGTATTTGATTATAATTGCGTCAAAAGTGATCAAACGAAACACTTATCTAAGTATTTGTAATTGAAAAAGTAATTGTAATTGTAATGGTCATATTAGTATAATTACACAACATATTCCAATTGTATTTGATTATAATTGCGCCAAAAGTAATAAAACGAAAAACTTATCTAAGTATTTGTAATTGTAATAGTTAAATAAGTACAATTACGCAACATATTCTAATTGTATTTGCTTAGAATTGCGTCAAATACAATGTACAAATAACAGCAATTTTAAAATATATAATTAAATCAAATTACAAATAACAGCAATTTTTAAAAATATAATTAAATCACAAAGTTTAATTACATACAACAAAATAGTACATGGAAGTCATTTTATATTCTGTATGTTTATAACGAATACGTATTTATATATCGTATGTTTGCAAATCGATAAAAATAGTCTAAGCAGTTTGAAATGTGTATTGATTCTTGGTATAAATCTATATACTTGCTTAGAAATGGCAAACTTTAACAAAACTGAAATTACGTAATGCTAAATTTGAATAATAGGAACGAAAACACATTCCGTATTGAAATATTCGAGTAATTTCGTCAAATTAATAAATGTATATTTTTCTATTGCATTTCTAAATAATAAATCTACTACTAAAACGTAAAGGAAAGTACTGTGTTGGCCACAACTGATTTTTTTTTTAATATAATAATTATTTAATTGATTATAACTTCATAATAAAATATAACGTTTCCTAATTCGATCAAAGTCGCCTCTTTTTATGGTACAATAAACTTTTGATCTGAACGAAATTAAACTCAATTGAATTTTATACAATTGTATAAAAGATACAATTAATTAAACTACTGTCTGTATTACTTCTGTTTAATTATTAAACCGAGCTTAAACTAGAGAATTTGTTACGGTGCTCTCTGTCTAACAACGGTTAATATAATTGATCTTGTAAAACAGAAGCCTAGAACCATACAATATCTACAATATGGCATATTTTTATACATATTTTTGTTATTGTAGCTTTGTAGCTACAATAATAAAATGTCGTTGTAAAAAAATATGCCATATTGTAGATATTGTATGGTTCTAGGCTTATGCATTTCAAGATTATTTATATAAATCTGTAATTAATAGTTCTTAACCATTGCTAGATAGAGAAGCTTAACCAATACGCACAAATTATGATCCTACTAACAAATTTATGTGTTTATACTACGTTTAAGCGGAAGTAATACACCAAAAAGGCTCAAATAAATGAAATAACTAATAGTGTAAATAAAATCATAATCATTATTATATTTTATTTCCGTCACGCATGACCGCTTGCGCTTTGCATGTTTGCACGTGGGTTTGTGGGTGAAATAAATAATATTTCTATGTATGTTTTAATTTTTGAATAATGCCCCCTTTAGTTGTTCCCTGATTTATGTGTGTGTTATGTGTACTTAGGCTGAAGTTAGTTCACGTAAGGGTCAAGAAGTAGAATTAGAAGTTTGGGATTGGGATCCAGGTTTTCCCGGTGTGCAAAATGACGATTTCCTTGGCAGGTAGTTTTGGGTTTTCTCCTCAACGCAAACAACAATGGGTTCTCTTTTTTATGTATTTGTGTTGTGTGTATTTTTTTTTTTTTATTAACTATTTGTGTAAACACAGAATACATTTGTATTTTGAGATTATCTTGGTAACAATGTTACGTATTTGATACGTTACACAATTCATCTATTATTGTATAAATGGTACAATTAATTCAACTTCTGTTCAAATATTAAACCGGGCTTAAACCAGAGAATATAACAATAAAAAAAGAAGGTGTTCAAAAACGATTCATAAAACATTGCTCCAATTTATTAATATTAAGGGGTAACACCATTTTGGCCACTTTTTATCTCAAAAGTACTCATTTACCTTATGAGTAATTACCCTTTCAACCTGCCAGTAGATGTGTATGCTGTTTACTGTTGAAATAATTTGAAGGAAGAGTCTTAACGGCTGAGTCTAAACGCTGTAGCTGTGTTTTTCTCGAAACTACATTCTAGCTTCGCCAATTTGCAATTAATCTCCTTGATTGATTTTTTTATATAATCGTAATATATGTTTCTATCGAAAACGATTTTTTGAAAATATTCATATCTCGATTTTCTATGCTAAATAACGAAATTATTGGCGAAAACTGTATGTTTTACTTTAAATCGATGCCATTTCATTAAAAATGCTTTTTTTTAAACAGCTACGTATTTTGATAGTTTTTAGACTAAGAAAACCATTTCTTTTTGTTTCACTGTTCTAAATTACAAGTAAACTGACTTATCGTACCCCCCCGTTTAATTATCTATTTACGCAAGGCCCCCGATTATTAACGGTCTAGCCATTTTTTTTTTTTATATATATATATCGAAAAACAAGATTTGGTACGCGTAAAACGCACCAATGCGTAAAGCTCGCATTTGGGTAAGATTATGGCATTTTGGTTAACAATTAGAAAAAATGTTATAAATATAAAAAGGCTTACAATTATTTGTAGATTATATTTATAACAAAAAGTACATATTTTATAATTCAAAATTATAATATATAATAATTTTTTTCGGGGTTTGAGTTAACAATATGAAAAAATCTTGTAGATATAAAATATCTTAGAATTATTAGTAAATTTTTTGAGTGTTTTAATTATTTTCATAAGGGCAGTATTAAGGGGGGCTCCAAATTTTGGGAACGCGGGTAGTATCCAAGCGATTGGATTTAAACTGCGAGCGGATTCAAATGGGATGCCAAATAATATGTGTAGCAAATTTGGTGTAAATCGCTCTGGTACCTTCAGAGGAGTAGAAAGCACAAATTTGGTCGAGCGAGCGACGACTAACATCCAAGTATAGAAGTTATATTTTTGGATTCAGGGCGACGAAACACTTTTTGGGATATTTTTTTATCTGAGAATGCTACAGACACACAACCGATTGCTTTAGCTTCTTCGGTACTTCGTACGGCGAGCTAACAATGTACTTATATTTCAATGTAATTAAATATGATTTCAACGAAGCGGTACATGAGTAAACCGCTTTATACAGAATATATTTTTTGTTAAGGACATTTTTTGATACGAGAATGCTACAGACACACGACCGATTGCTTTAGCTTCTTCGGTACTTCGGCGAGCTAACAATGCAGTTATATTTCATGGTAATTAAATATGATTTCAACGAAGCGGTACATAAGTAAACCGCTCTATACAGAATATATTTTTTTGTTACCGAAATTGTTTGATCCGAGAATGCTACAGACACACGGATTGCTTTAGCTTCTTCGGTACTTCGTACGGCGAACTAACAATGCACTTATATTTCAATGTAATTAAATATGAATTCAACGAAGCGGCACATGAGTAAACCGCTCTATACAGAATATATTATTTTGTACAGGTAATTTTTTGATACGAGAATGCTACAGACACACGACCGATTCCTTTAGCTTCTTCGGTACTTCGGCAAGCTAAAATATTCTACTTAATCTACATAAATAGTGTACTTAGATTTTCATAAACGTTTTCATGTCATTAATAATTAATAAAAATTCTCGAATAAGGCTTATATTTCGTTGGGTTAAAATGGTGTTACCCCTTAAACAAATCATAATAGTATCCCAGCAAACATATTCTTTAATATGACTTCCCTGAGATGTCGCCGAGACGTAACATAGATGTCACAAGATTCAAATTGTTTGCTGGGACGTATGACTAAGATAATTTCAAAATGAGTAAATTACACAAATGTCTTCAATTCCATCTAATTCAAACGAATTGAATATTCCTATTTTCGCAAATAACAAAGCTTTAACAGAAACATTATTTTAAATAATAAAATACGCATTTGTTTAGTGTGATTTTTGGTGATAGAATCGTATGTGGATTTTGGCTTTGGTATCCAAATATTCTATCGCCAAGAAATCGCTTATGATTTTCACAAGAGTGTTTTCCGAGTGCTTCACTGTAAAATAAAATGTGTGTTAACCATTGAACTGATCTAGCTGGCATGGTGTTGGTGTTAGTTTTAATGGTGTGTTTGGCAGTTTGTAGTGGAGGAGGCTTTTGGTTCACGTATTCGGCTCCGCCTGTTTGATAAAGATAACCACGGCAAAGATGATTCACTTGGAAGGTATTCATTCTTTTATCATACACATATTATACTTATATAAATCACACATAATTCTTACAAAATACACGAAATTCAATCAAATATTACATATTTTAAAGATAAAAGATTGTTTATAACGCGGATACTGTACCTGCACGTGTAATTCATCCAATTTATTTAATAGTAATTTAAAGGTGAAAAAAAAAAAAACAGTAAACTACTAGAGTAATAATGAAAACAGAACAACTTGTTGTAAATAATTTGCACAGTATTTTTGCATGTCGTAAATATTAAATATACAAACGCTTACGGTTGCAGTGTGGCTATTAACAATCATACATGCTCATTAAATCATACGGACACGTTCTAACATGTTGATTTTAATCAAATATTTAATTATTCCAGGGCAACCGTCGAAATTAGTAATGTTGTGAAACAAGGACAAGTTGATATTGTAAGTATTTTTATCAGGAACTTGAACTATGGTATAAGTTGGTTCGTTTGTCCTGTATTTTATGCTTTGTCCTTTTTCTACATTATAAGTGGAAGAGAGACAAATCATGAACTGAACAGACGAACAAATTACGGTTTTTTAGTTAAAACGAATCTCGGTTTGCAATATTTTCTTATTACTACGATAGAAAATTTTATTGAATAATTTGATGTATTTTTATGTAAATGTAGACCCAAACATGGATACACTATATAAATAAAGCATTTCTCTACGCGAACAGCGAAACAGTTTCATTGACTTGTTGCATTCTGTATTGTTTGTCAATCAAAGAACAAAAACCAAAATTATAAATTTAATTACTGATTTTGTTTTGTATTTGAATAATAATAATAATAACTACTTTAATTTGGATATTTTAATAAATAACCAGTGATGGAGTTCGATTTTGAATTTTGCAGTGATACTGTATAGATAATCTAATTGAATAATTTAACGAATGCGATTTTTCATGTATGTTTATGTAAGTGTAGACTCCAAACATGGATACACTATATAAATAAAGCATTTCCCTAACATATATACATTTACGCGAGCAGCGAAACAGTTTCATTGAATTGTTGCATTCGTATTGTTTGTCAATCAAACAATAACAATATTTTATCTATTCAAAAACCAGGATTATGAATTTCTTTATTGATTTTATTATTATTATTATTTATTTATTTAAGCTCCAAACATTTGCAATGGTATGAGGAAACTTTTTGTAAAACAATTAATAATAAAATATATTACAAATATAAACAACAAAATATACATAGAAAATATATATATACATTTTCCTTAACATATAATTTTAATTTATTTTTAAAGTGAGTTCTTTTTTGTTTCGGTAAATCATTGAATAATTTTGAATCATTATGACATTTTTTATTTTTTTTTACCTTTATTAGAATTAATATTATTTAAAAATATTTGAATAGATTAATTGAATAATTTGACGGATGCGATTTTTCATGTATTTTTATGTAAATACAGACCCCAACATGGATACATTATATAAATAAAGCATTTCCCTAACATATATATATATATATATATATATATATATATATATATATATATATATATATATATATATATATATACACATTTCCGCGAGCAGCGCAACAGTTTCATTGAATTGTTGCATTCTATTCTGTATTGTTTGTCAATCAAACAATAACAATATCATTTTATCTATTAAAAAACCAGGATTATACATTTAATTACTGCTTTTATTTTGTATTCGTATAGATTATTTATTGAACATTATTAACTTCAAATCACAATAACTATTTTAATTTGAACATAATTTTGTTATTTTATTAAATAACCAGTGCCGGGGCTAAATTTTGAATTTTGCATTAGTAAAAATTGATAAAGGACCATATATTAAAATACAAATAGGTCAGAGGTCAGTTTCCTTAATATTTTAGCGCATAATACAATATTTCAAAAATTTATAGAGGCTTAGACGATTTTTATAATGGTTCGAGCCACTGTAAAATTAACCGCAATACTTATAGTAACCATATAAACATCTAAACAAAGCGTTCTACATATACTTACACAGAAACACTTACATGTGGGTGTTTATATATATATTATATGTATAGTAGACTCCCGTATAACGGGATAACACGTTACGTATTGTATACAATCGCTTTATAGGAAACCGTGTTATATAAGAATTAACCTCGTATAACAAGGATAATATAAATAACTTGTTAGTTTCGGAGAGCAAAATGCCACTAAAGTAAACGGGGAATCCCGCAATTTATTCGTCCCAATATTTTTAGCGCGTTATACGAAAGGCTACTGTGTATACATACATAATTTCAGTAAACGGTTAAATAATTAGGGGGTTCAAGTTCCTGATTTTTACGTTATATATTTACAAAGACTAGTCTTGATTTCCTCTTTTTTTTTTTTTTTTTTTAGTGGGTAACTCTTGAGCAAGCCAAACACGGCATGGTACATTTGCGCATGTCCTGGTTACGTTTAAGCTCAGATTATAACGATTTAAAAGCAGCTTTATTTGAAACGCAACAATTACGAATTACCTCAATGAGCACCGCCTTATTGACAGTGTACATTGATTCCGCAAAACATTTACCGGTATTTAAATTGTACAAGTGTTTAAAATATTTAAATGATTAAAATTTTAAAAAATGTTTTAGCAAGTAAGAGCTGCAAGTAAACCGGACCCGTTTGTAACGGTGTCTGTCGGTAAGGAAACTAAACAAACCACTACACACATGCGGACAGATGAACCCGTTTGGGAACAAGGGTTTACATTCTTAGTTCAAAATCCTGAGAGTGATACTTTACATTTTAAGGTAAAAATGGTTTATTAATTTTTATTGTATTTTATTAATATATTTTTATTGTTTATTTTTAGGTATCTGATCAAAAGACAAGTCAGGATTTAGGATCATTTAGCTATAATTTATCACAGCTGCAAACTAAGGCTAACTTAGAAGTTGAAAATCAACCATTTGGGCTAATCCGAGGTGGCCCAGATAGTAAACTTATTATGTCCTTAAAATTACGAGTAAGTGTCCATTATAACAATAAATATAATTAATATTACGTTTTACTAATTTTAATCAAGTAATTTAAGAACGAAATTTAGTGATTTAAATTTAGGCATAATATATGATTAGTTATTATGAATTAATGATCTTAGGGTTGTGATTAGGCAATAAGGCAATTTTAACGACATTGACAACACTTATTGTTAAAAAACTAAATATAAAACTAAATTGAATGCATTATAGATTTTAAAATATGAATCTACTGAAGATAACACTGACGACACCGGAAATGGAGAACAAAATGGTGATCATCTTTCGCTTAAACGTACAGACTCATCTATTTCTACATCGTCGAGTAAGTTTAAAATTTAGAGCACTTCCCCTTAATACTGCCCTTATAAAAATAATTAAAACACTAAAAAATTCATTCTAAGATATTTTATGTCTACAAGATTTTTTCATATTGTTAACCCAAAGCCTGAAAAAAATTAAATTAAATATTATAATTATGAATTTTAAAATATGCACTAAAACAATTTTTTATCAAAAAATTGTAAGACTTTTTATATCTATAACATTTTTTCAAATTGTTAACCAAAAAGCCATAATAATTAAAAACCACTGCTCGCAACGCTTACCTAAAGGTGAGCTCTACGCATTGGTGCGTTTTACGCGTACCAAATCTTGTTTGCCTAAAATTTAATCATTACATTATCTTTTTATTATAGTTATGTTACAATTTACGTTTCCCTAGTTACAATACATATTTAAATTGTTCAATAGCAATCCTAGAATCAATTTAAAACAAAATATATTAATATTATATAATTGTAACAGTATGAGAATGTCGAGTGAAGGCCACTCCAGCTTTTTTATGTTATCTGAGTCAGAAGAAATTATATTGATTGTATTACCGAAGTATAATCGGTTCCTTTTTCTTTTATCTTCAATAGAAACTGGCAACCTGTTTCATATAGTTTATAAATTAGCCACCAGAGCGGCGTAGCGCGAAAACACTGTGTATAGAATGTAGAATCGCTTTTATCTTCAATAGAAACTGGCAACATGTTTGATATAGTTTATAAATGCGCCACCAGGGCGGCGTAGCGCTATAACATTGTGTGTTTGTATTTTATTAGATAGATCTGGAATGCCATCAAGTCCAACAAAAAAGGATGTAGCTCGTGAACCCTCTATTAAAAGTGCTGGCCAACAATCAATACCAGAGAATATCGAAGAATCAGAATTAAGTGTTGAAGAAGCAATTCAAGAGCAATTAATTCCTTTAATGAGCGCAACGCCACCTGGTAGTCCAACCCTTGAAATGCACCATAGAACACCAAGCGTTACATCGTAAGTTATATATATGAATACGCCGCCCTGGTGGCAAATTAAGGAATTTCTTTAAGCTTACAGCCTCTATACTTGTTTGAATCAAATATTACTTTTTATTTTAGATCTGCTGGTGAAGCAGGATTAGGCCGTATACGATTAACGTTACGATACAGTGTTCAACGTCAAATTTTAGTAGTTGTTGTGTTAAATATATCGTAAGTTTTGTTTAATTAGGTTTTAAAATATTTTTAATTGTAAGTCATATTTATTTTGTAGTAATTTACCATTGAAAGACCCGTCAAATATCCCTGATCCATATGTCAAGCTATATTTGTTGCCCGATCGTAACAAGGACTCAAAACGTAAAACTAGGGTAAGTTTTCAGAAGCTAAAGCATTCGACGAAAACTCGTCTTTTAAATCGGAATTAAATCTGTAATTCTACTAAATAAAATAATTTTATGTATACATTTAGGTGGTAAAAGACAACTGCAACGCGGTGTATGATGAAACGTTCGAGTACCTAATGTCGCAGGGGGAATTAAACAATCGTCAGTTAGAAGTGACGATTGTTACACAAAAGAAACTCTTTTCATCTGGAAGCAACGTAATGGGACAGGTAAGCAGCAATATGCATACAAATACATTTAAAAGTAGAACATTCTTCTTCTTCTTTATTAGAAATGTATAAAAATTATACAATTTATTTAAGGTAATCATTGATTTGAATCAGTACGATTTGACCCAAGCGTACACAGATTGGTTTGACTTACAACCAGAAATTCCACGTGATAACTGAATCATTGCGACTTAAAAAACAAAACACACAAAATATTTACTACAATTTGCACAACTTATTAATTTTATTATTGTTGTTATACATTTATTCATTTTGCTTCTAAATCGGATTTGTAGTACACGAATTTTGAGACCATTAAATAAATGATTTTCATCATAGGTGCAGGTACCAATGCCTTTAGCCATATTATCTATTTAGTGGATTTATTTATATAGAAACATTTTTTTAACCGATGTTTAAATGAACTACTGCATTTTGGATATATAAAGTGTTAAATAAATTATTTTCATCGTTCAAACCAGCATAGGTACATGCACCAATGCTTTTAGCTCGTCATGTTGTCTATTTAGTGGATTTATTTATATAGAAACATTTTTTTAACCGATGTTTAAATGAACTACTGCATTTTGGATATATAAAGTGTTAAATAAATTATTTTCATCGTTAAAACTAGCATAGGTACAGGCACCAATGTCTTTAGCTCGCCATGTTATCTATTTAGTGGATTTATTTATATAAAAATATTTTTTAACCGATGTTTAAATTGAACTAGTGCATTTTGGATGTATAAAGTGTTAAATAAATTATTTTCATCGTTCAAACCAGCATAGGTACATGCACCAATGCCTTTAGCTCACCATGTTATCCTATTTAGTGGATTTATTTATATAAAAACATTTTTTAACCGATGTTTTAATGAACTAGTGCATTTTGGATAGATAAAAGTGTTAAATAAATTATTTTCATCGTTAAAACTAGCATAGGTACAGGCACCAATGTCTAGCTCACCATGTTATCCTATTTAGTGGATTTATTTATATAAAAACATTTTTTAACCGATGTTTTAATGAAGTAGTGCATTTTGGATATATAAAGTGTTAAATACATTATTTTCATCGTTAAAACTAGCATAGGTGCAGGCACCAATGCCTTTAGCTCGTCATTTTATTTATTTAGTGGATTTATATATAGAAAAAAAAAATTAACCGGTGTTTAAATGTGGAAATACTATTTAAAACCATTGAATTTTTGAGATATAGTGTTAAATAAATTATTTTCATCGTTAAAACTAGCATAGGTGCAGGCACCAATGCTTTTAGCTCGCCATTTTATCTATTTAGTGCATTTATTTATATAGAAACATTTTTTTAACCGTTTAAATGAAGAAAGACTATAATAAATAATAAAGTGTTAAATAAATCATTTTCATCGTTAAAATCAGCATAGGTACAGGCACCAATGCTTTTAGCTCGCCATTTTATCCATTTAGTGCATTTATTTATAAAGAAACATTTTAAACCGATTTAAATGTGGAAAAACTACTGAATTTTGGGGATGTAAAGTGATAAATGACAATAATGGCATTGTTATTGATTGCAACAATATATATATACTTCAAATTTATAATAGACTCTTGCATAAATAAAAACAAGCATAAGTACAGGCCTCAATGTCTTCAGCTCGCTGTATAATCTGTAATTTATTTAAAATACTTTTTTTTTTAATGATTAAACTGAATTTTGAAGAGATAATATGATAAAAGACGATAATGGCATTGTTATTGTTTGATTGCAATAGTTTAAATTTCAAAATTATTATTTTTAATACATTTATCGGCTTTTAAGTATACAATCTATAAAAATAATGCTTTTAGGCCCACAATTTGATAAAATAATTTAGAATATTTTCATTTATTTTTTGTAAGAGCCCTATTAAGGGGGGCTACAAATTTTAAGGCCCTATAACTCCGGAGGTGAATGCATTTAAACTGTGACGGGAACTTTTTACATGAAAATTATTTATATAAAGTTTAATATATATCAAAAATTAATACATATTTACTGTTGTTAATCAGAGATCAAGATATAAACAGGTCCTTAAGCTCAAAAATTCTTATACTACAAACCGAAGAAGCAAAAATCTTTATTAAGGATAGTTAAACGATTGCCTTCTATATAGTCTATAAAAAATCTGCAACAAAGCAGTTGTGAATCATTTAAAATCTATTTATTAAAAATAAAATTGTATCTGAAATGACACACTAACAATATTAAATGTGGTAGTGCTTACTGCCTCTATTTATACTTTTCTATATTTGTAAACTTCTATAGACTCTCTCTCCACCATTTTTACTCATTTGTTGTTATGCTTATTTATTCGTTCATATTAAGAAGACAATTTTATAATATTATTAATTTTTATTAACCCTTTCATTGTTTTTATTATGTTTCATGTGATTTTACTATATTTTTTAAACAATAAAACGCTTTTTTAATGTTTATAGTTAACCTGTTACGCTTTTAATATCGTATTAATGTTGTACTGGTGTATAATTTTTGTAATTATTTTGTTGTATATTTCAATCAAAAATAAATGATTAGAATATAAAATTGTTTCATTGCAAAATGGGGCAAATTTAAAAACAACCATTACATTTTCTCCGAGAAACATTAAGGCTTAAACATTCTGTATTGAATAGTTAGTAACAAATACAGGATTCAATGATGAAAAAGTATTATTTATAGCATAATTAATTCCCTAAACTTTAATTTACGTCGACTAAATACAATTATAAACAGTCCTTATTGTCCATTTTGGTGCGTTAGAGCATTTTTACGCGGAAACTTGACGTAAAAAATCTAACTAACGCACCAAAATGGACAACCAGGACTGTTTATAATTGTATTTAGGTTATCTTTTTCTAACACACCAAAATGGATAACCTGTCTTACTCCCACTAAAGACATCCCAATTTGGATCAGCGGTTACACATTTATTTCGTTTCTAATCGACTTTTAAGAGCTAAAATAATATTATTTCGATAATATTATAGCGATTATAAACCATTTTACTACTAATTTATCCTCAAAATGCTTTTGAATTTCGAGTAATTTGATATTTTATTCGTTAGCGGTTACAGTGGTTCAATTTCGGAATATACGATAAGTGCAAGCAGGATGGTTGTCATTCGTGTGCGCTAGATAAAGATAGCTATTGCCGTGAAAAATCTATTATAATTGCACCTTAATGCTTGTTTGAACCACTTTAAGCTTAACGTACAATATTTTTGATAGCTACGCTAATTTCCCATATAAATTGTCGTTTTGTTTCTCTTAAAATGAGACCACCGTGAACATTTTCATAATAAAGAAGCCTAAATTATTTTTAATTAAATATGTGTTTTATAACTATACCCGTTTATTTAATAGGATATTATATAAGCACCAGTCTTCTTTAATTCTGTATTTTAGAACGTATAACCATTTACAGTTTATCTGCCAGTGAAATAGGTCGTGTATTGAGAGTGATTTAGTGAGTGACAAAAGTGTTGTGAATTATTATTTGAGGTGAGGTTGATAGCTAATCTATAACGTATTTTTACGATTATTTTACTTATTTTGTATACAAACATTAAAATTATGTAATACACATTTATTTCATTTAGTTTTATTATCGTTTTAGTACAAAATTTCACAGTTAATTAAAGTTAAATACTTATATAAAAATATTATAAATGATTATTTTTATCAAAATTTACAATATAAATATTGATATGATTGTATTCTGTAATTATTTCAATTTAATTGTATGAATCAGATTTTTATTTAATATTTATGAAATAAAAATGTGTTCAATGCAATTATTTATGAACATATTGAAAAGAAAACTCAACCAATACATCAATAGATTCGCTATTAATCAATCGGTAAGCATATATTTGTGTAAAATTAAGAAATTAAGATAAGCGCCGTTTTTATTCGCTCACATCGCCATACGTATAATTTTTTTCCGAGAAATCCCGATCAGCACAACATTTTTAAACGATTGTTTAATATTGTGGCAAATTTTGATAATTGCGTTAACATGTAAAAATAAACGTTTCCGATCTATATATATATACATATCCGAACTTTATTATTACTTTTACAGATTATTGGTTGTGCATAACCTCCTCTGTAACCACATGTTCTTGGATTGTTGATATCTCGTTTAGTTTTCGTGATATTGTTATTTTAGTGCAACTTTGGTCTCTATTTGCGGATTTTTTCACGTAATTTTAACGAAAACTAAACGAGATAACAATCCAAGAACATGTGGTTACAGAGGTTATGCGCCACGCAATGCTGCCAACTAATTTATAAAAGTAATAATAAAGTTTAAAAAGTAAAGTTCGGTTATTATATATAATAATACACCAAGAAAACTAAAGTATTTTTTAATTTTAAAAAAATGTAAAGCCCCTGCAAAATTAAAAGTGTAGCTTTGCCACTGGTTATTTATTTAAAATGAAAACAAATGTTGCATTATCAAATGTAAAATTAAATATATATACCAAGAAAACTGACGTATTTTGACTATTAATTAAAAAAATAATTGTTTAATTTATTTAAATTTTATTTAAAACACGAAAACTAAGAGATATCAATAATCCAAGTACATGTGGTTATAAAGGAGATTATGCGCAACGCAATGTTGCCAACCAATAATCAGTAAAAGTGATTCGTATATATATATATATATATATATATATATATATATATATATATCCGGAACGAAATTATTTCATAATAATCGCAGCTTCATCGAATGTGAAAATTAGAAACAAATATTTAGCAATTGCTTAAAATGTATGCGTTTATTTAATATTTTTTGTACATTGGCAAACAAAAAACATATAAAGTTAGATTCATAAATGAATACGAGACATAAATAGTATCATAAGACTGGAAAAACCCAGCTACGAATCCAAATTAAATCTTATTAATCTCGACATGTTTCTTCAAATGCGCGTCAAGGTCCCGTTTCCTATTAAACCCCTTCGCACATAAGGTGCAAGTATACGGTCTAACCCCCGTATGCAAGCGAATATGAACCTTAAGATTCGACGACTGCGCAAACGACAACCCACAATGGTGGCACGTATACGGCTTCGCGCCCGTGTGTGTCCGCGTGTGCACCGTCAACGCGCTCGAACCCGCAAACGCCTTCTCACAATATTGGCACTTAAACGGTTTCTCCCCACTATGCACCCGTTTATGTTTCGTTAAATCACCGCGAGATGGCAAAAACTTGCCACAATGTTCACACTGGTGCATTTGTTTCGGCCTTTCCTTCGTTTTATCATAAGTTCCTTCACGAATTTGCTTATATTTTTCGTGTAAACTTAAATGGCGCTTCAAATCAAATGGGTTCACAAACGCTTTCTCACAGTAAGAACACGGGAAATTACGTTCGCCTGTGTGTAGTTTTAAGTGGTACGACAATGAGCGCGCAGTTTTAAACTTTTTATGGCAAATATTACAGGGATACTTTTTATCGCCTGAATGTGTTTTCATGTGACTGTTTAAATTGCTTTTTAATACAAAACTCTTAGGGCAAAACATACAATGGTGACTACGAACCGCGGCGTGTGTTAAAAAATGTTTTCGTAAAAATGAACGTAACCTAAACGATTTCCCGCACGTAGCACATTTATATGGGCGTTCGCCACTGTGTAATCGCATATGTATTTTAAGTTCGGACCGGAAGTTCGTAATTTTACCGCATAACTCACATTGTTGCACTTTACGCGTATGTTGTTTCACATGTTCACTTAAATCTAACGCGTTTGTAAATATATGGTCACAATGTTCACAATTTAACTTTATATGCTCCTTTAAATGTTCACTTAAATCAACTTTATTTGTGAACACTTCTGTACAGTGTTCACATTTTAATTTAATTGCATCACTAATTAGGTTTTGTTCACTTAAATATGGCACTTTTCGGTGTTCACTGGGGTTAATATCACTATGTAGTTTAGTGATGTGTTCTTTTAAGTCATGTTTATTTGTGAACACTTCGTTACAATGTTCACAATTATAAATCAAATTTGGTCGTTTTCGTTTAGTGTGCTCTTGTAAATGTTCACTTAAATCAAGTTTATTAGTGAATAGTGCCGGGCAGTGTTCACATTTTAACATTTCAACACGTTTAATTACGTTTTGTTCACAATTATAAATTAACATTGGTGCATCAGTACGTTTTTCTTCGTGTAAATGTTCACTTAACTCAAGTTTATTAGTGAATAGTGCCGGGCAGTGTTCACATTTTAACATTTCAACACGTTTAATTACGTTTTGTTCACTATTATAAATTAACATTGGTGCATCAGTACGTTTTTGTTTAGTGTTATGTTCGTGTAAATGTTCACTTAAATCAAGTTTATTTGTGAATAGTTCGGGGCAGTGTTCACATTTTAACATTTCATCTCGTTTAATTAGGTTTTGTTCACTATTATAAATTAACATTGGTGTATCAGTACGTTTTTGTTTAGTGTTATGTTCGTGTAAATGTTCACTTAAATCAAGTTTATTTGTGAATAGTTCGGGGCAGTGTTCACATTTTAACCTTTCAACACGTTTAATTACGTTTTGTTCACTATTATAAATTAACATTGGTGCATCAGTACGTTTTTGTTGTAAATGTTCACTTAAATCAAATTTATTTGTGAATAGTTCGGGGCAGTGTTCACATTTTAACCTTTCAACACGTTTAATTACGTTTTGTTCACTATTATAAATTAACATTGGTGCATCAGTACGTTTTTGTTTAGTGTTATGTTCGTGTAAATGTTCACTTAACTCAAGTTTATTAGTGAATAGTTCGGGGCAGTGTTCACATTTTAACATTTCAACACGTTTAATTACGTTTTGTTCACAATTATAAATCAAATTTGGTCGTTTTAGTTTAGTGTGCTCTTGTAAATGTTCACTTAAATCAAGTTTATTTGTGAATAATTCCGGGCAGTGTTCACATTTTAATTGAATATTTTGTTCACTAATTTTTAAAGAGCGTAGTTTAATATGTTCACTTAAATCAATGTTGTTTGTGAACGTTTTAACACAAGGTTCACTTTCACTAGTTAAAGAATGGACATAATGCGAACTATCAAAACTTTTAATCACACTTTGTTCACTATTATCACTTAAATAATCAGTCATAGTTGACGAATTTTGAACGAAATTGTCCGTTTTATCACTATAAGTCTCAGATATATGCAACGTATTTAATAAATCGTCGTTCGAGTTCCTAATATCACTTTTTAACTCAAAAAACTCACTATTTACAATATTAAATGCACTAAAATATTCACATAACTTCACTTGCGATTTTTCACACTTTTCTTTAAAACGTACCGCTGTTTTCAGTTCTTCGTAACACAATTTACAGATAAATTGTGGATATCCATCGTCGAGATTCACCTTAACGATGGCAAACGACATTATTATTGGCGCTAAGCCTTCTTCGAATATATTTCTAAGTTCAACATCATTTATTAAACATACGCGACAAATACTACCGAGTTTTAAATCCATTATTGTGTGAAATATTTTAAATAAATAACAACAAACACGACCGTCACACTTGCCGACATGACAGCCAGTGTTTCCCCCCATTAAAAACAAAATATTTCGGTATTAGCTGTATTCTTTTTACACAAAATCACAGCTAAGTTCATGTTTTTACTCTGTTTGCCTCATGTGTAGACAGAGCGAGAAGATGAGTTTGTGTATAAAAAGAATACGGCTAATATAAATAAAACAGCAACGATAACGTTTTAAATATGTTTCTAGTTTATGTATAAATACTCAAAATATAACTATATTTGATCTAATAGGTTGGGAACATTGATTATTATATATCTAGTTATATATTTTTCACTAGTATTGGTAATAGTGGTCTACTATACTCGGTTACACATTGAATATTTAAATTTATGTCGACTTCCTGCGTATCTTTGGTGTAACCCCTATTGCTTGCATATTAGGCGTTTGAATTTTGATTATAGATTTAATCATTTCTTTTCAATATTGCAATTGCTACTGGGCTATGTAAATTATTATGTACGTAATAGTTTATACATATATTTGTTAATGTAACTGTAACAGTTGTTATAAATAGTAGAATTATTATTATAATACTAATTTAGTATATGTCCTCGAAATAGTTAAACATTTCTTAGTGTACTTGAAATATTAAGAGCATTTTGCAATATTAGGAAATTATATTTATGTTAAATGCGTAATACCACACGGAAATTTAATTTATGGTAATTTAGCAAAGTAATATGTATATATATATGTATCTTGTATATTTATTGAATATTAATAATAAAATAATTGATTACGATCTTCAGAATTATGAAATGTATGAATGAAAAATGATTATACGAAAGTTACCACAGAATTAATAATATTTCATGGTACATGCCCATATCATATACAGAATACTGTCCACTGCCGATCGATGATTCTATTAGACTCTAATAGAATTATTTTCGTGATATTAAACAGAAATCCGTCACTTCCGGTTTATATTTATAATTGTATACACTGTTCCGAAAACGAATGAAGGTGATTGTATTATATATGTGCAGTACAACAATCAATCAATACACAATCTCATGAATATGAAATTTATCCAATAAAAATCCCGTAAATAACTATTGTAAATATTCCAGTTTCCTAATTGATATTTGATCAATTCTTTAGATTTACCTTGACGGTTTATTTGTAAATCGTACGCATTGAATACACAATAATGCAATTGCATTGTTTTTGTTACAAAGATTAATTGTATTTAAATCGATTTTCTTTAAAAATATATGGGGACCGATATTTTTTTATTGAATGCATTTGCAATTTGATAATTCAACTCTTTTATGTCTTTATTATGAAATATTTCACTATTATTTTAATAATTATGACGCATGTGTCTTGCTTAACGAGGTTATTGTGTTAATTGATAAATTTAATTCTGAAATATCAAATTTAAAATATTTTCCGGGTACAAAAAATCTCTTAATATATAATTTAAATAGATTTTTTTCCGTATAGTTCGGATGACGATATATTAAATTTAAAGAACATTAGTGATGAGTAATATTTGCAAAGAAAATTAAATATGGGAGACATGTCTTCTTAAGCTTATCTATTTTTAAAAATTCTTTGAACTGAGGGTTCGGCTCTGTTCTGTCGTAAACAACATTTACGTAGTCTGGAGTTTCCGCCAATCCAATACGCCTACTGTTTAGCAATGATGTTCAAAAAATACAATGTTTACTCGTTTTTTGAATACATTACCTATTATAATTCTTTTTTAATTCTGGAGTGGCCTACACTTTATTTTCTTGTACTATATTACTATATGTAATATAAATTAATTTTCAAATGCAATTTTTCTGTAAATAGTACATTTCCTGAAAAATCTTTTCAAGTAAAAGTTACTAGCAATTTAAATATCTATAACTTTTATAAGAGTTACTTTTCTCTACCTCGTGTCGTTTTTGAGATACTTAAAAAATTAGACTAGTAAACAAGCGTAATTGTAACGTAGCTATTTTCAATAGCGATTTTTCAATAAATGGTACATTTTTTGAAAAAACTTTTCAAGCAAAAGTTGCTAGCAATTTAAATATCTATAACTTTTATAAAAGTCACTTTTCCTCTAACTTGTGTCGTTTTTGAGATACTTAAATAATGACACAAGTAAACAAGCATAATTGTAAGGTAGCTATTTTCAATAGCGATTATTCAGTAAATGGTACATTTCTTGAAAAAACTTTTCAAGCAAAAGTTGCTAGCAATTTAAATATCTTTAACTTTTATAATAGTCACTTTTCTCTTACTCGTGTCGTTTTTGAGATACTTAAAAATTGACGGAAGTAAACAAGCGTAATTGTAACGTAGCTATTTACAATAGCGTTTATTCAGTAAATGGTACATTTTTTGAAAAAACTTTTCAAACAAAAGTTGCTAGCAATTTAAATATCTTTAACCTTTATAAGAGTCACTTTTCTCTAACTTGTGTCGTTTTCGAGATACTTAAAAAATAACACAAACAAACCGTTACATCTGATTATTATGTATATTTTTCAAAAATAAAAGGTTCTTTCCCCGCGATATACAAATCTTAAATTCAATTTATATTTCTAAATTCAACTGTTTTAGCTATAGAGCGTTCACACACACACACACACACAGATGTTATTAAGAAGAGAATAAAAATTAATTTAGTTATTTCCATTCTTATTACGAGATCGATTTCTTTGTGATCATAATACTTTCTGTTGTGCATTACGTATAAGACAGTAAAAATGCTTAATAAAAGTTTATTGTTGACAATTGGTGAATACACGAATGTCAACTGACTTAAGTGCAAATTTAAACGACGACCTTCACGAATTATATTGCCCCTACTTGTACTCAAACTCAAATATTTATTTTTGAAAAAAAAAAACTATTTACAATACAAAAACAAATATTTACTAGGAAATAATTAAGAAAAAATTTGATCAATTCTCATATTTTGAATTTGACATATATTATTTTAAAGATTTCTTTTATTAGGCTTTTATTGTAATCATGAACAAATATTTTAATTTTAATTCACGTTTTGAATTTAAATGAATTGATTTTGACTATTTTCGAGATAATTTCTATGTGTGGGTATATTATTTGTGTGTTGTGAACACTCTACAGGAAAAACTGTTAAAATTTAATAAGAGTTCTTGTTTTCTGGAATATATAAATCTTAAATTCTGATTCTTAATTTTCGAGGTCGATGTATGTTGTGATACTTCCTTATATACATTCATGTACGGATGTAAGTCTACATTCATGTTTTTATTATATGAGTAAAAAGATCCAGTTTAGGGCATTGCCATTTATTTTTGTTATTTTTGACAGAATAAGATTAGATATTTAATCAAAATTGTAAGTTTATTTATCCAAAGCACGTTGTAAATTGCCAAATGAAGCAACTGTGGTCATTGATAGCTTGCGTAGGTCCTTTACGACGTGATTGAAAGCACTAAATACAAATATCTACGTACATGAATTACCACAAACGTATAACGTTCCGCGAATAATAAGTGAATTGAAGACATATTTACGACATTACCGATTAATTTATTACTAACGAAAATATTCCTATTAATCAAATACGAGTTCGACATTTATACAACACTTCCGTTTAGACTCCGTCCAAGATAATATTAAACATAATAATTATGCATTTTAAAGGATTCGATCGTGTGTCTGTAGCATTCTCGAATAAAAAAATGTCCCTAAAAGTGTTAATCTCGTCGCCCTGAATCCAATAAAATATATAACTTATATACTTGGATGTTAGTCGTCGCTCGCTCGACCAAATTTGTGCTTCCTACTCCTCTGAAGGTACCGGACCGATCTACACCAAATTTCCTACACATATTATTTGGTACCCCATTTGTATCTGTACGCAATTTAAATTGAATCGCCTGTATACTTCCCGAGTTATAGGGCCCCAAAATTTAGAACCCCCCTTAATACTGCCCTTATAAAAATAATTTAAACACCCAAAAATTTTAATAAAAATTCTAAGATATTTTATATCTACAAGGTTTTTGCATATTGTTAACCCAAAGGCCATAAAAATATATATAACTTGGATGTTAGTCGTCGCTCGCTCCAAATTTGTGCTTTCTACTCCTCTGAAGGTACCAAAGCGATTTGAACCAAATTTGGTACACATATTATTTGGTATCACATTTAAATCTGTACGTAGTTTAAATACAATCGCTTGTATACTTCCCGAGTTATAGGGCCCCAAAATTTAGAGCCCCCCTTAATACTGTTCTTATAAAAATAATTTAAACACCCAAAAATTCTACTAGTAATTCTAAGATATTTTTGATCTGCAAGATTTTCGCATATTGTTCACTTAAAGGCCGTAAAAAAATATTAAATATTATTATTTTGCATTTTAATTTAGAGCCACCCACCCTTAATACTGCCCTTATAGAAATAATTAAAACACCCAAAAATTCTACTAAAAATACTAAAATATTTTATGTCTACAAGATTTTTACATATTGTTAACCTAAAGGCTATAAAAAATTAAATTAAATAATATAATTTTGTATTTTAAAATACGCACTAAAATTATTGTTTTTTATTATAATAAACTACAAAAAATTGTAAGACTTTAACATCTATAACATATTTTCAAATTGTTAACCAAAAGGCTATAATAATTAAAAACCTAACCTAACCTAACCTAGACGCATAGGTGCGTTGTACCTAAGCTAATTAATTTTATATATATATAAATATATACAGAACAATAATTAAGTGACCTATAAAGCCAGTATTGTTCCTAAATGGGAACAACTTTTATTATATATATTTTAAAGACCAAGTTCTTTTTTTTTCTGTCTATACGAAATTGGAATGTTATAGTGGGTTAAGACTTCTTACATAACGTATGTTGAAGTATGTCGCATTTAAAATTTTAATGTGTCGATCATTTTTTTATGCTCATACACGAGATTACCCGCCAAAAACAAATTACTTGTATAAAACATTTAATTTGGTGATTTTATAATAGTGGCTGACCTTCACCTGCATTTTTGCTCTTGCAAATTTTCACTCTCGTTTTCTTTGCGCCATTTCTCAGATGGAATCAGTTTCGTTTTTAAAATACTTTCCCATAACTTTATTCGTAGTTCATTCACATTTTATTTTTGTCGTTTGTCTAATTTATATTTCGGTAAGTAATAACGTTTCCTATACGTATACAAATATAAGGAAGTGATGAATAGTGTCTTTAACGGAAATACACGTTTTGACCATTCATGAATCGATTTTTTGTGTGTGTGTGTGTGTGTGTTGTAAAAGTAAAAGCAAAACAACATTCCAAAGAATTGTCTTCATCATTAATGAATATTTGTTGTTTATTTTTGAATACAACATTTTAATATTCTTTGTTTTTACTTTAAAACTCAAACACATAAGTCGCATTTGTGTTTAGAATATTAAATCGGCTTTGGGTTCAATGTCAAATATTTGGCTATTGTATTAAAACAATTATACGATAGCCAAAATATTTCGTTTTTGATTTAGATAATTTAATCTGTCACAAGGAGTTTCTTAAAATAAAATAAAAACGATCCCAATCAATTCTATAGGATTAAACCTTCAATATTATTACTAAACGAACTTAACTAAACGCATGTTGCGACATGTTTCATAAATGAACAGTTGTTTCGTTTTTATTAACTATAAAAACAAACAATCTTTTTGAATACAATACGTGAGCTGAATATTTTTACGATATTTTGCATATTTAAATATATATATTATTTTACACCATTATTATACATATAATTTATTACTTCCTTATTCGTAAATAACAAGATTCAGTACCTAAACGCACCGATGCGTCTAGCTCACATAATTAATTGTTGCAACCGTTTGGTTATCAATTTGAAATAATGTTATAGATATAAAAAGTCTTACAATTTATTTAATATTTTTTATGGCCTTTAGGTTAACAATATGCAAAAATCTTGTAGATATAAAATATCTTAGAATTATTAGTAGAATTTTTCGGTGTTTTAATTATTTTTATAAGGGCAGGATTAAGGTAGGTTGCAAATTTTGGGGCCCTATAACTCGGGAAGTATACGAGCGATTAGATTTAAATTGCGAGCAGATTCAAATAGGGTACTAAATAATATGTGTAGCAAATTTGGTGTAAATCGCTTTGGTACCTTCAGACGAGTAGAAAGCACAAAATTTGTCGAGCGAGCGACAACTAACATCCAAATTATATATATTTTTTATGGGCTTTCGGTTAACAATATGCAAAAATCTTGTAGATATAAAATATCTTAGAATTATTAGTAGAATTTTTAAGTGTTTAAATTATTTTTATAAGGACAGTATTAAGGGGGGCTTTAAATTTTGGGGCCGTAGAACTCGGGAAGTATACTAGCGATTGGATTTAAATTGCGAGCGTATTCAAATAGGGTACTAAATAATATGTGTAGTAAATTTGGTGTAAATCGTTTCGGTACCTTCAGAGGAGTACAAAGTACAAATTTGGTCGAGCGAGCGACGACTAACATCCAAGTTATATATATATTTTTTATGGCCTTTCGGTTAACAATATGCAAAAATCTTGTAGATATAAAATATCTTAGAATTATTAGTAAAATTTTTGGGTGTTTAAATTATTTTTGTAAGGGCAATATTAAGGGGGGCTCTAAATTTTGGGGCCCTATAACTCGGGAAGTATACGAGCGATTATATTTAAACTGCGAATGGATTCAAATGGGATACCAAATAATATGTGTACTAAATTTGGTGTAAATCGCTTGGGTACCTTCAGAGGAGTAGAGGGCACAAATTTGGTCTTACGAGCGAGCGACGACTAACATCCAAGTATACAAGTTATATATTTTTTTGGATTCAGGGCGACGAGACAAACACTTTTTGTTAAAGAAATTACCTTTAATTGTTTAATACATATTATAAGAAAGTATATATATATATAGAAGTGTATTACGAAACAATGAAAATTGGTTTGATAACGTCGCGTAAAACTAGAAAACTCTTATTTTTATCATAGAAACGTACGAATGTTACGAAATAATCAATGTTACTGTAAATGTTTTATTATCTATTTAATTGCCATTAGTCTTATAAACAGAAAATCTCGCTAAAATATTCAAATTGTCACCTAAACTTTGGTAATGGTAATAAAAATATAATATTCCAAAAATATGGTAATTTTGCAAATCCTAAATCATTTGAAATAAACTAAAAACAGTAAATTATCGATTTGTTCTAAATTTTGGGGCCTTATAACTCAGGAAGTATACGAGCGATTGGATGTAAACTGCGTACAGATTCAAATGGGATACCAAGTAATATGTGTAGCAAATTTGGTGTAAATTGCTTCGGTACCTTCAGAGGAGTAGAAAGCACAAATTTGGTCGAGCGAGCGACGACTAACATCCAAGTATATAAGTTGCTTTAGCAACTATAAACGAAAACAAAGCGTGTTTTTGAAACGTTTTGCAAGAAATATTTAATATCAGACAATAGACGAAGTCCTACAAATTACAAATATTTTTTTTGCGACTTTTTCACTTTACTAGAACTTGTTCAGTAAAAGATGCATCTGCGCAGTGCGCAAGCTGTTCTTTCTGGTTTTCCGGTTCAGTTTCAAAGAAGAGTCAACCTCTGATATTATCGCCGTACTTATCTATATTTGAAACCTTTAAATAAGGAATGGTAATGTCTTTGTTTGTCCTCGATGTCATTCAAAACGTACATTACTCATTATATGTAAATACATATGTATGTATTTACAATTGCAACAAAACTTTCTCCCACTTCTATCAATTTCGGAGCTCAGGTAGGCCACACAGATATACTCACCTGTGCTTACTCTGTTCGTTTATTTCTGATACACTTTTCCAGCATGGTGCAACTTAGTATTGTATAACACAGTGATTAACAACGACTTAGTGCATCAAAAAAGAAAAGAGTTTATAATATAAGTTCGTGCGGATACAAAAACAATTGTGAATAGTTTTATTATATATTTAAATTAATACATTTTAATTTATAATTATCGATTATTTTTAAAACGTCGTACAATTGAAAGAGCTATTATGTTCGGTCGTGTGTCTGTAACAAATTGAAAATATATGCACAGAAATTCGAAATAATTTAATTTTACCCTAAATTAAATATGATTTGTGATTAATCACAAAATACGTAGTTTTATAAAGTGTCGTAAGTCTACATTAAACTGAGCCAAGGGAATCCTATACTTAACCCATGGATTGTGACCCAAATTTGGGTCAACAAGCTATTATGAGTGGGTCGTTTAATTTTTTATTTAAATATCACTAAAAATAAATTAGTTTACTTTTGGGACTTTTTACTATTTCGTAAACGGCAGAAATTAGAGCAAAAATAATTAATATAAAAGTTAATTTTTTTCCTCTAATTTTACTACTCTTAGAAAAAGAAAAAAAAAAAAAAATATTAATTTCTACAATTTCTGAGCTATAAAAAAATAATAAAGAATAATTTTGAAATTAAAAGTACCCATAATTTAATTTTAATCAAAATAATGTATAAACGTATTTATTGTAAATCCAAACACGAGTTATTTTTTAAATAATAATTTTAATTTTAAATATTGTAGCGACCACATTAAAATATTGGCTATTGTTGCAATCAATTAGTAACAAAATTTAATGATAATAATAAATGTTTTCTATATAAAATGAGCTAAAAACATTTAGGGAAAAAATAATAAAATATTAATTTGCTTCAAAATTAAAACAGTATTTTTTGAAAATATTAATTTCTATAATTTTTTAGCTATAAAATAATAATAAATAATTTTGAAATTATAAGTACTTATATATTCTTTTTTAATATATTAAAAAGTTCTTCAAAAAAAATTATTACAATTTTTAGTTCGTAAATGCAAAGATGAGATTTTTTTTTAAAATAATAATTTTAATTTTAAATATTATAGCGACCACATTAAAATATTGGCTATTGTTGCAATCAATTAGTAACAAAATTTAATGATAATAATAAATGTTTTCTATATAAAATGAGCTAAAAACATTTAGGGAAAAAATAATAAAATATTAATTTGCTTCAAAATTAAAACAGTATTTTTTGAAAATATTAATTTCTATAATTTTTTAGCTATAAAATAATAAAAAATAATTTTGAAATTAAAAGTACCCATATATTCTTTTTTAATATATTAAAAAGTTCTTCAAAAAAAATTATTACGATTTTTAGTTTGTAAATGCAAAGACGAGATTTTTTTTTAAAATAATAATTTTAATTTAAAATATTGGCTATTGTTGCAATCAATTTTCTAATTTTACTGCCATTAGAAAAAATTGAAAATATTAATTTCTACAATTTCTTAGCTATAAAAAAATAAAGAATAATTTTGAAATTAAAAGTATTGTAAATCTAAAGACGAGATTTTTTTTTTAAATAATAATTTTAATTTTAAATATTATAGCGATCACATTAAAATATTGGTTATTGTTGCAATCAATTTTCTAATTTTACCGCCCTTAGGAAAAAAAAAAGAAATTGAAAATATTAATTTCTACAATTTTTTAGCTACAAAATTGAAATTAAAAGTATTCATATATTTTTTTTATTATTTCAAAAAAATCTATTACGTTTTTTAGATTGTAAATTTAAAGAGGATTTTTTTTTTTTAAATAATAATTTTAATTTAAATATTGTAGCGATCACATTAAAATATTGGCTATTGTTGCAATCAATTAGTAACACAATTTAATGGTTATCTTCATCGTTAAAAAATTAGTATTTTATATAAAACGAGCTAAAAACATTGGTGCCTATGCATGTTGTTAAGGATTAATTGAATCTGAGTATGTTACAGACACACGAATTGTCGTACGACAAACTTATATATTATATTTTTTAGTCGATATTTTAAAATTAAACTCGCAATAATATAGTATGACTGTATTAAAATCGCAAATAACTGTTTATAAATCTAATTAATTCTAAAACAAACGATTCATACATTAAACATAACCTTACTTTACAAAATAACCTATAAATTACATTCAGAAAGCGCATTCACTTAAGTTAAATCACGGTTACTATTAGCGCGCAATAAATAAATAATAAAACTATTTACTATTATAGCTTATCGAATAAAAATCGCCTAAAAATTGCAACATTGGTTGAAATATGAAGTCACCAATAACGGTGTTGCTGTTAAGTACATTATTGTTTGTGTTTGTGAACCCGAAAGTAGAAGATGTGCATTTTGTGCCACACGGACAATCGCATATCAGCGAAGAAGACATTTTTAACGTTTTCGTTAACAAAACGCCACTAGTGGTGCAAAACGAAACTAATTCTAGTGACTTCACTACCTTAACGTTGAACTATCATAACGAAACATCCATAGACAATTTTGAGACGATTGAAGATTACGAATTGGATTTTGAACAATTTCTGGAACGTAAACACTGTTTGGATAATTTGACCCAGTGTATTGAAAATGGTAAGGTTCTTAATGTATTTAGGTACCGTGTGTTTGAACCAATAAAGAAGTATAATATGTTTTTAAATGGGGAATTTTAACCGAAAGTCCTTGTTTACTCGTATCATTTATTATGTATCTCAAAAACTACACGAGTTAGAGAAAAATGACTCTTATAAAAGTTAAAGATATTAAAATTTCTAGTAACTTTTGTTTGAAAAGTTTTTACGAAAAATGTACTATTTACTCAAAAAACGCTATTGAAAATAGCTACTTTACAATTACACTTGTTTACTTGTGTCATTGTTTAAGTATCTCAAAAACGACATGCGTTAGAGGAAAAGTGACTATTATAAAAGTTAATGATATTAAAATTTCTAGCAACTTTTGTTTGAAAAGTTTTTATGAAAAATGTACTATTTACTGAAAAATCGTATTTGAAAATAGCTACGTTACAATTACACTTGTTTACTTGTCTTATTTTTTAAGTATCTCAAAAACGACACGCGTTAGAGGTAAAGTGACTATTATAAAAGTTAATGATATTAAAATTTCTAGCAACTTTTGTTTGAAAAGTTTTTACGAAAAATGTACTATTTACTGAAAAATCGAAATTGAAAACAATTACGTTACAATTACGCTTGTTTACTTGTGTCATTGTTTAAGTATCTCAAAAACGACATGAGTTAGTGGAAAAGTGACTCTTATAAACATTAAAGATATTAAAATTTCTAGCAACATTTGTTTGAAAAGTTTTTTCGAAAAATGTACCATTTACTGTAAAATCGCTATTGAAAATAACTACGTTACAATTACACTTGTTTAATTGTCTTATTTTTTAAGTATCTCGATAACGACACGAGTTACAGAAAAAATGAATCTTATAAATGTTAAAGATATTTAAATTTCTAGCAACTTTTGTTTGAAAAGTTTTTTCGAAAAATTTACCATTTATTGAAAAAACGCTATTGAAAATAACTACG
Source organism: Leistus spinibarbis (assembly GCA_933228885.1). Taxonomy (NCBI): domain Eukaryota; kingdom Metazoa; phylum Arthropoda; class Insecta; order Coleoptera; family Carabidae; genus Leistus; species Leistus spinibarbis. The sequence continues at coordinate 1,133,735 of OW121794.1, read as the reverse complement.
TTACAATTACACTTGTTTAATTGTCTTATTTTTTAAGTATCTCGATAACGACACGAGTTACAGAAAAAATGAATCTTATAAATGTTAAAGATATTTAAATTTGAAGCAACTTTTGTTTGAAAAGTTTTTTTGAAAAATGTACCATTTACTGTGAAATTGCCATTGAAAATAGCTACGTTACAATTACACTTGTTTACTGGTGTCATTATTTAAGTATCTCAAAAATTACACGAGTTAGAGAAAAGTGATTATTATAAAAGTTAAAGACATTAAAATTTCAAGCAACTTTTGTTTAAGAAGTTTTTTCAAAAAATGTACCATTTACTGAAAAAACGCTATTGAAAATAGCTACGTTACAATTAATTTGTTTACTTGTGTGTGTATCAGTGCAGCTTGCATAGCATATCCATGGCAATAAATGCGATTAAAATACTATAAAGTGATTGTTTAGTAAATCGATTATAATTATTTATAACTATTTATATATGTAATGGTTTTACTTAGGATTCAGAAAAATGAAATGTATAATAATTCATGAATAATTAACCGAGAACTTTCATTATAATCAGTGATCAAGGTCTTAAAACTATTGAATGTGACAGTAATTTTCGTTCGATATGTAATTGTATTAATACGCGGATTTGCGCTGTCTTATTTCATGCCAAGGCAAATATATTTAAGCATCACGCATCCCTTAATTAAATCAAATCATATACTCAGAATCATATGATAATTTATGCGTTATTATTTGTGGCGAAATAATATTAGTATTTTTGATTGAAAATTGGCGTTTAATTTTTTACAAAAGTGGTCTTTAGTAGATTCATTATAAACGTATATATATACCCTACGCAGTAGAAAGTCGAGTGCAGGTCACTCTTAATTTCTATATGTTGGTACATTATTTCTATTACGAAAGTGCAGTCAACACGTTTTTAGGTATAATTTCATAGAGTTTATTATCCCCTTAACCTTACGAGATTTTTAACGTTTTTTATTGTCAAACTTTTACGCAACAAAACCAGTATATGGTTGCATGCTAAGGAACGGTTTTGTGTCTACTCGATTACGGTAAGAGCGCCTGACCTTGAAATTCACTTTCTAAGCCACCGTGATCTAGGTATTTCACGTGTGTGCGCACCGAACAGGCCGATGCTCTCAAATATTAAGTTATTTCCTTCACTATCTATCCAACAATCTTCAAACTTGATTTTTATGTATTTATATTTACTTTTAAACACCTTTAGGCTGCTTTTACTCTCTCATAGTTAATATATATATAAAAGAAAGAATTGTGACTACGTTTTGAGTGTTTCGAAGAAGCTAAAGCGTGTGTCTGTAGCATTCTAGGATCAAAACATTCCCCAAAAAGTGTTAGTCTCGTCGCCCTGAATCCAAAAATATATATAACTTGGATGTTAGTCGTCACTCGCTCGACCAAATTTGTGTTATCTACTCCTCTGAAGGTACCGGAGCGATTCACACCAAATTTGCTACTCATATTATTTAACATCCCACTTGAATCTGTACGCAGTTTTAATCCAATCGCCCATATACTTCCCGAGTTATAGGGCCCTAAAGTTTAAAGCCCCCCTTAATACTGCCCTTATAAAAATAATTTAAACACCTAAAAATTCTACTAATAATTCTAAGATATTTTATATCTACAAGATTTTTTCATATTGTTAACCCAAAAGCCATAAAAAAAATATATTTTTTTTAATTATTTAAAAATAATCACTAAATTTGTGCTCTCTATTTCTCTGAAGGTATCCGAGCGATTCACACCAAATTTGCTACACATATTATTTAATATCCTATTTGAATCTGTACGCAGTTTTAATCCAATCGCCCGTATACTTCCCATGTTATAGGGCCTCAAAATTTGGAGTCCCCCTTAATACTACCCTTATAAAAATAATTTAAACACCTAAAAATTCTACTAATATTTCTAAGATATTTTATATCTACAAGATTTTTGTATATTGTTAACCCAAAAGCCGTAAAAAAATATATATTTTTTAAATTATTTAAAAATAATCACTAAATTTGTGCCCTCTACTTCTCTGAAGGTACCGAAGAGATTAACACCAAATTTGCTACACATATTATTTAGTACCCTATTTGAATCCCCTCATAGTTTGAATCCAATCGCTCGTATATTTCCCGAGTTATAGGGCCCCAAAATTTGAATCCCACCTTAATACTACCCTTATAAAAATAATTTAAACCCCTAAAAATTCTACTAATAATTCTAAGATATTTTATATCTACAAGATTTTTGCATATTGTTAACCGTAGAAAATTATTAAATATTATAATTTTGAATTTTTTGTTTTTATTAAAATAATTTACAAAAAATTGTAAGACTTTTTATATTTACAACATTTTTCAAAATTGTTAACTAAAAGGCCATAATAATTAAAAATAAATAAATGCTCGCATCGTATATATGACTTATAAGGCGAGCTGGACGCATACGTGCTTGTTTTATTTTTATTTTTAACCGATTCATAATAGATTTTATGATTCTAATCGATTTTGGAGATTCTGAAAAATGCCGAATACGATATATCGCTGTTCTATACATACAAACACACACAGACAGACAGAACAAAATTGCGAAATCAATCAAATCGTACTAATGAGGCCTCGAGACGGTATTATCTAGTAAAATCTTGCGATTCATTTATTTCATGAGTCGTTTACTTTCTTAATAAGAAAGTTAAAAGCACAATAGAAAATATTCTAAAAACACGGCAATGTTTAGAATATTTTTGGTGCGCGCGCAACGAATGATAAACTAATGGCGGGCGAACAGTGCAACTGAGTATGCATAAGAGGTATGCCGGAAATATTAATCTCGACATATTTTAATGTTTACCTTGTCCGTTCTAACGGTTCAAGGAGAATAACCGGAGTGGCCTTCACTCGCATTTCTTAAACCTAGTTTTTACTATATATGACTTCGTTATTTAAAACAAGCTTAAATACAGCGCACCCCTATACGTCCTGCTCGCCTGATAAGTAATATCGATGCGAGCAGCGCTTTTTAATTATATTATGGCCTTTTGGTTAACAATTTGCAAAAATGTTATTGATATAAAAAGTCTTACATTTTTTTGTAGTTTATTTCGATATAGCAATAATTATAAAAATGATTAGTTTAAATTTAAAAGTTAATTATATTTCATTATTTTTTATGGCCCTTGGGTTAACAATATGAAAAAATCTTGTAGATATAAAATAACTTAGAATTATTAGTTGGATTTTTAGGTGTTTCAATTATTTTTATACGGGCAGTATTAAGGGGGGCTCTAAATTTTGGGGCCCTATAACTCGGGAAGTATACAGGCGATTGGATTTAAACTGCGTACAGATTCAAATAGGATGTTAAATAATATGTGTAGCAAATTTGGTGTAAATCGCTCCGGTACCTTCAGACACATGAACGATTGCTTTAGCTTCTTCGGTGCGCTAAAAATTCCGGTTGGCAGATGTCACCACAGTGTGATGTCATGAATGGGAATCTACATAATTCTGAGTAATATTTAATAATGCAAGAGAAAAATGTCGTTAGTGAAGACAAAACGATGTCGAAAGGATGTCTGCAGAGATTACCTTGGTATGCTGACCTTCAAAATTGTGAAATTATTACTTTTACTTCAAGGATACTTTTACTATATATATATATATTGTTATTACCACCTGTTACTTGTAATGTGTAAAAATCATCATTTTACAAATAATATTTACTTATATTCTTTTACTTGTACAAAGTAATTTGTAATTGACAACCAGGGCCAACATTTATTTGAGTAAACATTAAAAATGTTTAAAATTAAAAATACAAATATATTTACAGAGCAAACAATTAGGAACTTGATTTGAATTTATATTATACATATATAAAAGGTCATGGTCACTCTACAATCAATAACAAGCGCAGATGCAGGCGCAAATGCCTACAGCTCTGCTCGTAATATTTATATAAATATTTCCATTAAATTATGTAGATATTTTTAAATATATAATAAATTGCATTGTTTCGTGTATTAATATTTAATAAACTAGGTTAATCCGTGGGCACTATGTGCCCATATCAGTAAGATTTATTGAATTGTATTGCATTCTATTCTGTATTATTTGTCAATGAACCAATAACAAAATTATGCTCGCCATACGAAGTACCGAAGAAACCAAAGCGTTCGTGTGTCTGTAGCATTCTCGAAAAAAGTAAACCCTTAACAAAAAGTGTTTTTCTCGTCGCTCTTAATCCAAAAATATATATAACTTATATACTTGGATGTTAGTCTTCGCTCGCTCGACCAAATTTGTGCTTTCTACTCCTCTGAAGGTACCGGAGCGATTTACACCAAATTTGCTACACATATTATTTAATACCCTATTTGCATCTGTACGCAGTTTAAATCCAATCGCCCGTATACTTCCCGAGTTATAGGGCCCTAAAGTTTAGAGCCCCCCTTAATACTGCCCTTATAAAAATAATTTAAACACCAAAAAATTCTAATAAAAATTCTAAGATATTTTATATCTACAAGATTTTTGCATATTGTTAACCCAAAGGTCATAAAAAATATATATAACTTGGATGTTAGTCGTCGCTCGCTCGACCAAATTTGTGCATTCTACTCTTCTGAAGGTACCAAAGCGATTTGAACCAAATTTGCTACACATATTATTTGGTATCACATTTGAATCTGTACGCAGTTTAAATCCAATCGCACGTATACTTCCAGAGTTATAGGGCCCCAAAATTTGGAGCCCCCCTTAATACTGCCCTTATAAAAATAATTTAAACACCAAAAAATTCTAATAAAAATTCTAAGATATTTTATATCTACAAGATTTTTGCATATTGTTAACCCAAAGGTCATAAAAAATATATATAACTTGGATGTTAGTCGTCGCTCGCTCGACCAAATTTGTGCATTCTACTCCTCTGAAGGTACCAAAGCGATTTGAACCAAATTTGCTACACATATTATTTAGTACCCTATTTGCATCTATACGCAGTTTAAATCCAATCGCCCGTATACTTCCCGAGTGCTAGGGCCCCAAAATTTAAAGCCCCCCTTAATACTGCCCTTATAAAAATAATTAAAACACCTAAAAATACTACTAATAATTCTAAGATATTTTATATCTACAAGATTTTTCATATTGTTAACCCAAAGGCCGTAAAAAATTATTAAATATTATAATTTTGCATTTTGTGCACTAAAGTACGAGTTTTTATATCTATAACATATTTTTAAATTGTTAACCAAAAGGCCATAATAATTAAAAACCGCTGCGAGGCGAGCTGAACGCATAGGTGCGTTGTACCTAAGCTTGTTATTTGAATAGATTATGCAATTTGATTATTGATATTTCATAAATTTGAAAATGTGTAGTGGTATTATTTATTTCTAATAAATTATAATTAATCTTGCTACATTTGTTCATAAAAATATTTCACCATAATTTAAATAGGGATATTTATGTAATCATTATTATTGGCAACGAATAATAATCAAAATTTGCTAATCGTGAATCAACTTATTGAATACATTCAAAGATCACACAAGAAGAAAGTAATAAATTATTGTTACAAAAGAAATAGGATTTCTTCTCCGAATAAAAGAACTCTAATAATAGTAGGCCAAGGCAATGATGGGCTACACTAAAAAAAAAACATATTCAAATCCATTATATGTTGTAATATTTATGTGTTAATTTGTCTAATTTTTTTGTAAATAAGTAATTTATTTATTAAATAAAAGATTGTACCACAAAGATTATCGCAATTCATCGGCTTAAAATTGAATAGACGCATTACGTATAGAATTTGCAAGATTAATTTATAAAAGAAAATTACGTAATTTTGCAACAATATAAAAAGTGGGTTTCTATAATTATAATTACGATAAACTATTTGGTCAAAATTATATTTCTTAATTACATAAAACTACTTAAAACCTATAATGATTAAACAAACCTCAATTACGCAAAAACCTACCAACTAATCTTTATAAAAAAAAATCAGTGGATACATAATTCTCTAAATAATGAATGGTAATTTTTTGAATTTTTTTGAATTTACAGTTTTGGAGATAAAAAATAAAAACCCCCAAAATAGGTCATTTATTATAGTTTTTATTTTTTATCTCTGAAACTGTAAATACAAATAAAAACACATTTTTACCAGACATTACTAATGCAATTACGTATCCACTGATTTTTTTTTATAAAGATCGAGTCGGTGCTTTTCCTTTTTCGAGCCTTAATGTATTTATTTTTGCTCGTTAGTTTGAAATAACGCAAATAACACTGAATCAAATATCAATTTCGTAGTTATATATTTTATTATGTAAATTATAAATAAGTATACTTCATTTAACTATCATAGGTAGAGGCATTAATGCCTTCAGCTCTACGAACAATAAATATCATGAATTTAAAAAATACATACGTATCTATGGCAACATAACTAAGTAATTTAAGATTTTCCGCAGCAGATATGTAATAAAATATTTACAACGTTAAAAGAATGTCTTAATGTTATTTTTCAGATGACCACTTCACAATAGCAGCTGGGAAAATTACGAAACTTCTCTTTTCGACGTCCCAAACATTTGACCTTTCCAAGGTTAACGGCATCTCGAACAAATGCCACCAACAAGCTGCACTTTATCAAAGAGAACTACAGAAGTTCACACTATGGGCACTAAGAAGTAAGTTTTCTTAATATTCGATGCATAATTATATAAAGATATTCCTGGTAAAAATATATATATTTTTTTAATACAGTTTCGGAGATAAAAATTGTCCAAATGTTGTAGTTTTTATTTTTTATCTCCGAAACTATAAATTCAAAATAATTAAAAAAAATACCAGGCATTTTTTATACTATTGTGGTCGCGCCAATTTTTTTGTTTTCGACCTTGATTTACCATATATTTAATTTTATAAAAAAATATGTAATAAATAACTGAAGCCACCGCAGAAAACAAAGACTTTTTTTATATTCCATGTCATTTTTATTTGTGGTTTTTACCAGACGGTTTTTGTTTATTAAAATTCTATACTAATCTGCAATTTTGTAAATACCCCGAATGATACATAATATTTCGGTGTAACAAATTATATTTAAATAGATAATAAATTATAGTTGATTTTTATTTATGACTTTTTTATTCATTCTCTTTGTGTGAATTATATATCAAATATTTATTAACATACTTAGAATAAAAGAATATTTTAACCGAAAGTGCATATTTTGTTCTATCTTCAATATCACTAGAACGGCTGCACTTATGGCAAAAATAGTTATGTTCATAATTAAAGATAATAATATTTCGCACAACTTTTGTTTGAAAAGTTTCTTTAAAATATGTACCAGTTACGAGAAAACTGCTACGGAAAATCTTAAATATGGATAATATGTTTAACAAATTGTTCTATCTCCAATATCACTAGAACGGCTGCACTTATAGCAAAAATAGTCATGTTTATAATGAAAGATATTAATATTTCGCACAACTTTTGTTTGAAAAGTTTCTTTAAAATATGTACCAGTTACGAGAAAACTGCTACGGAAAATCTTAAATATTTTATATATGCATAATATGTTTATCAAATTGTTCTATCGTCAATATCACTAGAACGGCTGCATTTATAGCAAAAATAGTTATGTACATAAAGAAAGATAATAATATTTCGCACAACTTTTGTTTGACAAGTTTCTTTAAAAAATGTACCAGTTACGAGAAAACTGCTACGGAAAATCTTGTATATGCTTATGTTTAACAAATTGTTCTATCGCGAATATCACTATAACGGCTGCACTTATAGCAAAAATAGTTATGTACATAAAGAAAGATAATAATATTTCACACAACTTTTGTTTGAAAAGTTTTGCCAAAAAATGTACCAGTTACGAGAAAACTCCACTTAAAAATCAATATTATTGTAAATTTGCAGTGTTCGATTCAACAGCAAAAGTGCCATCAGGGCTTCTGAACGGCAACGTGAATCAATACGGCGATTTTGACCAGTGTTTATCGGTGAATAATGACCTAAATGTCAAGGGCAAGTATTGTTTGGCGTATATGCAAGTGGAAGTACGTCAGAGTCCCTACTTGGCGATGCTCCATAATCTGATACAATCACATTCGCCATTCAAGAGTCGTCTGTCCGATGTGAGTTAAAACTTATAAGTTATGTCACCATTTATATGTATATTTGTTGCTTGTTTAACAGTTGTGGTGGCCATGGATGTTCCAAATTTAATTTATTTGTTTTTTTTAATTCAACAAGACAGTTATGAGCTATGAGTACTTCTAAGATATAATTTACATATAACATTAATCATTTTTAACTCGCCGTACGAAGTATCAAAGAAGTTACAGCATTCGGTGTGTCTGTAGCATTCTCGAATCAAAAAGTTTCTCAAAAAGTGTTTGTCTCGTCGCCCTGAATCCAAAAATATATGAAACTTATATACTTGGATGTTAGTCGTCGCTCGCTCGTAAGACAAATTTGTGCTTTCTACTTCTCTGAAGGTACCCAAGCGATTTGAACCAAATTTGCTTCACATATTATTTAGTACCCCATTTGAATCCCCTCGCAGTTTAAATTCAATCGCTTGTATACTTCCCGAGTTATAGGGCCCCAAAATTTCAATCCCCGCTTAATACTGCCCTTATAAAAATAATTCAAGCACCTAATTTTTTTAAAAATAATTCTAGGATGTTTTATATCTACAAGATTATTTCATATTGTTAACCCAAAGGCTATAAAAAAATATTAAATATTATAATTGTGCATTTTAAAATATGCACTACTCCTCTGAAGGTACCAGAGCGATTTACACCAAATTTGCTACACATATTACTTGGCATCCCATTTGAATATGTACGCAGTTTAAATCTAATCGCCCGTATACTTCCCGAGTTATAGGGCCCCAAAATTTAAAGCCCCCCTTAATACTGCCCTTATAAAAATAACTAAAACACCCAAAAATTCTACTAATAATTCTAAGATATTTTATATCTACAAGATTTTTTCATATTGTTAACCTAAATCCACAAAAAAAAATTATTTAATATTATAATTGTGAATTTTAAAATATGCACTACTCCTCTGAAGGTACCAAAACGATTTACACCAAATTTGCTACACATATTACTTGGCATCTCATTTGAATCTGTACGCAGTTTATATCTAATCGCCCGTATACTTCCCGAGTTATAGGGCCCCAAAATTTAAAATCCCCCTTAATACTGCCCTTATAAAAATAACTAAAACACTCAAAAATTCTACTAATAATTCTAAGATATTTTATATCTACAAGATCTTTTCATATTGTTAACTCAAAGGCCATTGAATATTATAATTTTGCATTTTTACTTTTTATATCTATAACATTTTTCAAATTACTAACCAAAAGGCCATAATAATTAAAAATCGCTACTCGCATTGCATATATTACTTATAAGGCGAGCTGGACGCATATGTGCTTGCTTAAATCGAAGAAATCGATTCTTTTTAGACAGATGGATCGGTGAACTATATATGATATGGGCACACGGTGCCCACAAGTTAACCTAGTTTTGTATAACGTAACTGCAATTAGTACTTTCAAAATGTTAAAAACAGAAATTATAATTCATTGCTATAATTGGATACGTATTTGATTTCCTGATACAAAATTGTCAGAAATATACGTTTATTATTTATTATAAAAATAATTTAAGCGACGGTAGTCAATTTATGTACTAGAAATACTACAGCACTATTAAAGCATACATTTTTAATCGAAGTATATACTTTTTAAGTAGATGGTTATAAGATATTATTTTTATAATGACCAGTTACAGAGCTTCCATTTATTTCTCACATGCAAACTTGATTAATTGTACAAAATATCATATTACTTTTTACTTTCTTATACATACTTAGTTATGTATAAAAGTAAGTATTGTGCACTTTTGTTTGAACAGTTTTATTTCGCATAATACATTAAAACACAATATAGTGAATACTAAGTGTAGTGAAGGCCACTCCAGATGAAATATGTATAACTTTCAGCCAGGACATCGTGTTCCACGGGTTTCGACAGTGAATTGGGCGCTATGTGTTCCGGACGGATGCTCTGCCAAGGATGTAGAAATTGGTGTAAAAGAACTTATAGCGGAACCACTAATTGACCTTGGACTTCATGTGCAAGTTGAGGTCAACAGCGATATGTGCCAATCAAAGACCTCGAACTTCAACATCCCATTATCAACTATACTGGCTGGGTAAGCGATCTAAATATCTAATTATTGTTGATTATTGTTGCATTTAAGGCCTTAATAAACCTGAAATCAATAGATATTAACCGTTACTAGACAGAGATAGTGATATACACACTGTTGAAAAAGACCCCGACACTTATAGTAACCATACAACCATATAAACAAAGCGTTCTACACATACATGCACACAAACACATACATCTGAGTGCTTATATGAATAATATTAGTAAATGGTATCATCAGATTTGAATAGTGTTCTGGATAGACAACTAGATACGTAGACAGGTGACGAGTGGACTATAGCGCTACCGTTGCTAGACAGAGATATAAACAGAGTAAAAAAGACCCCGGCACTTGTAGTAACCATAGAACTATATATATAAACAAAGCGTTCTACACATACATGCACACAAACACATACATCTGAGTGTTTATATAAAAAATACTGGTAAATGGTGTCTTCAGATTTGATTAGCGTTCCGGATAGAAAACTAGATACATAGAGATGTAGTGGACTATATTCTGTATATGATATGGGCATATGTAGTTAATTATAATCATTTGAAATTTTTATTAAAACAATTCTGTACATTGTAATTGTTTTTTGTCCACCAGTCAGACAAAAATTAGTGATTTATATATTACGGAGTGCTGAAGGCATTATTGTATCTATGCTTGTTTAATATAATATGCAAATATTTATTTATTTACTTTTAATTTCAGATTATTTTTTCTAATTTTTATATCGCTACCAGTTGTAGCAACGATTTACGATTTGCTATCAAAGAAACATAACCGTAAGTATTGCTTTAATTACCATAAAATTAATTTCTATAAATAGATTTTTTATATTTGTTTAGATGAATATCTAATGGCATTTTCATTAATAAAAAACGTGAAATCTTTGCTATCGCTGCAACGATCCGAGGGCGACATCGCCAGTGTGCACGGAATACGATGTTTAAACGCTCTTATGTTGGTAATGGCCCATAAGGCAATGGCGTTATACTTCAATCCGTATACAAACCGAACTCAAATGACCGAGGTATAAGTATAACGATTTGTATGTAAGCCTGATTCACACGAGGCTTTAAGTGACATCATTCAAATAGGGTCAATAGGGCCTAGTATTTTTTAAAAGAATTTTTATTCGAAAGCCTGCGTACTGAAGACATGTTTAAAACATATTTAAATTTATTTAAACATATTTTGTTTCCCCGCTAAAACGACTACAAAAACATTATATGGCTTGAAATGTGTCTGTTGGTATTTAATATCGTTTTTAGAGGAGAAACGTATTATTAGGGAAATTTTTATGGCTTTTGGGTTAAGAATATGAAGAAATCTTGTAGATATAAAATATCTTAGAATTAATAGTAGAATTTTTGGGTGTTTTAATTATTTTTATAAGGGCAGTATTAAGGGGGGCTCAAAAATTTTAGGCCCCTATAACTCGGGAAGAATACAAGCGATTAGGTTTAAATTGCGAACGTATATAAATGGGATGTTAATTAATATGTGTAGCAAATTTGGTTCAAATCGCTTCGGTACCTTCAGAGCACTAGAAAGCACAAATTTGGTCGAACGAGCGACGACTAACATCTAGTTATATATATATTTTTTATGGCTTTTGGGTTAAGAATATGAAGAAATCTTATAGATATAAAATATCTTAGAATTATTAGTAGAATTTTTGGGTGTTTAAATTATTTTAATAAGGGCAGTATTAAGGGGGGCTCCAAATTTGGGGGCCCTATAACTCGGGAAGTATACAAGCGATTGGGTTTAAACTGCGAACATATACAAATGGGATGCCAATTGATATGTGTAGCAAATTTGGTTCAAATCGCTTGGGTACCTTCAAAGGAGTAGAAAGCACAAATTTGGTCGAGCGACCGACGACTAACATCCAAGTATATGGAGTTATATACAATATATTGCTGTATTCAAACACTTTTTATTAATGCTACAGACACACTGAATGCTTTAGCTTATTCGGTACTTCGTACGGCGAGCTAAAAATAGCTATTTTGGTGGACCGGTAACAAACTATAATATCCCTAGAAAGTTACCATATCCAAATTGTAGATTTATTTCATTTGGTCAAATTTTATACATTCTAAGCATCAAAATTAAAATTTTGAATAAATTCACTTAAAATATCGTGTAAATCAGGTTTAAGGTTTCATTTGAACTATAAAACTACCAATAAATAAATCAAAATCACCATTAGGAGACAAACAAAGTACAACAACAACAAAAACATTCTAAGCAACAAAACTAACACAATTTATGATAAATTTTGTTGCTGCGAACGTTAACCTTGTATGCCATACAACAAACTGGAATTATTACTTAAGGATTGTTCACAGCGAACCAATTAGTGATTAAGCTTAGAAAATTACAAATAATAATCTAGTTTGTATTATGGCAAGCAATGCTAACATTCCAAGCAACAAAATTAACACAATTTATGATAAATTTTGTTGCTGTGAACGTTAACCTTGTATGTCATACAACAAACTGGAATTATTACTTATAATTTCTAAGTTTAATTACTAATTCTTTAGCTGTGAATAATCCTTAACGCGTGTATTTTTGTCGGTTTCCTTTTGATGTTGGTTTTATTATTATTATTTGCTAGTTTTATAGCTGAAATGTGCAATTGGTATTTATGATTTAAGTATTTGATTTGTAAAGCTTGAATTGTTTTGTATAGTTGTTAGGTCAACCTTGGTCAGTATTGGCTCGTGCTGCTAGCTTATACACGGATCCGTTTATTATGCTAAGTGGAATGTTGACGGCGTATTCCATTCTCGGAAGATTGAAAAAGAATCAAGATATAAATATTTTCAAGGAATACGTATCCCGATTGTTCAGGTTTGTATTTGTATGAAATGTGTGTGGTGTCATTAATTTCTTGATTATACTGATTCTATGACTAATTAGTATTACTATAGTAGCATTGCAATTTATGGGTAATTCTATTGTCAATTTAAGGAATTAAATAGAAATTACATCAATTTTAATCATGAATATATTCTATCCCACATATTTTCGTGGAGCGTTTCTCAAAAATCACATTTTATTAATAACACGTTTAGGTACAACGCACTTATGCGTTCAGTTCGCTTAACCAACGCAGTGGACTCACTCCTTCCCTCGTAACCAATGCACATACAATTTTAAATTAAAAATGTATAGCTTTTAATTATTATGGCCTTTGGTTAACAATTTGAAACCATGTAAGAGATATAAAAACAAGATTTGGTACGCGTAAAACGCACCAATGCGTATAGCTCGCCTTTAGGTATAAGATATGCGTTGCGAGCAGTGGTTTTTAATTATTATGGCCTTTTGGTTAACAATTTGAAACAATGTTATAGATATAAAAAGTCGTACAATTTTTTGTAGATTATTTTAGTGCATATTTTAATATTTCAAAATTATAATAATTAGTATTTTTTTAGGGCCTTTGGGTTAACAATATGTAAAAATCTTGTAAATATAAAATATCTTAGAATTATTAGTAGAATTTTTGAGTGTTTTAATTATTTTTATAAGGGCAGTATTAAGGGAAGTTGAAAATTTTGGGGCCTTATAACTCTGGAAGTATACGAGCGATTGCATTTAAACTGCAAGGGGATTTAAATGGGATGTTAAATAATATATGTACCAAATTTGGTGTGAATCGCCCGTGTACTTCCCGAGTTATAGGGCCCCAAAATTTAAAGCCCCCCTTAATACTGCCCTTATAAAAATAATTAAGACACTCAAAAATGCTACTACAAATTCTAAGATATTTTATATCTACAAGATTTTTTTATATTGTTAACCCAAAGGCCCGAAAAAAAATATTAAATATATTATAATTTTGAATTTTAAAATATGCACTAATTCTTTTAAAAATTATATCTAAATAACTGAAAAAAAAAAAAATTGTAAGACTTTTATATCTATAACATTTTTTAAAAATTGTTCAACCAAAATGCCATAATAATTAAATACCACTGCTCGCATATGTTACCTAAAGGCGAGCTCTACGCATTGGTGCGTTTTATGCGTACCAAATCTTCTTTTCATTTATATATATATACATATAAATGTAAAATGGTTATTTTTAGAGGTATATGCACTTTTCATGCAAAAGTTGCTTACAAATTTAATATCACGATTATCATAAAAATAGACATATATTATTTGGTGGAGGAGCTTAACTTGACAAAGAAAGATATTTAGGAGCAAAAGTTGCTACAAGTTTTATAAGAATCACTTTTCTCTAATACGCGTTGTTTTCGAGATATGCAAAAAGTAGTAATAGTAAACAATTACTTCCGGTTAAGATATTGTTTCTCTTTTAGACTTCGTCCAAAAAAGTACAAAGAGCAAAAGTTGCTACAAGTTTTATAAGAATCACTTTTTCTCTAATTTGCGTTTGTTTCGAGATATGCAAAAAAAACTTCCGGTTAAAATATTGTTTCTCTTTTAGACTTCGTCCAAAAAAGCACAAATAGAATTAAATCGTTAATTATCGAAATAAAACTATGGTAAACGACAGAATTAATTTTACAATAAACCGTAAATTCATACATTGAATTGTTTTAATTCAATGTAATTCTATAATTATTTAATAATTTTTCTTAGACTGGTACCAACTTTAGGAGCACTAATTCTATTCTGTACGTTCATATTACCCATGTTGGGTTCCGGTCCCCAATGGCCCCTAGTCATCAACCATCATGCAGACATTTGCAAGAACACCTGGTGGAGAAATTTACTATTCATTCACAATTACTTCGGATTTAAGAATATGGTAAATAATAATCATTTCATTTGCCGCTATTCTAATAATAATTATTATTCAATTTGTTTAGTGTTTAACTCATACTCATCACGTTGGCATTGACACTCAATTATTCGCATTTTCCCCGCTATTTATCTGGCTAATATGGCGCTGGCCTCGCCAGGGGATTACCCTTCTTTTTTCCCTAGCGACCATTTCCACAATTATGCGGTATTACGTCACATACACAATGAAATTGTCCAACTACGTCCATTTTGGAACCTCGTAAGTTATTAAAAAAAAATTAAAATAATTATATTATTAATTTTTTTGTTTTTATATTTTTAGAATTTCACAATTATTTGCTACAGCCGATAATATGTATATTCTTCCCGTTCATCGATTAACTGTTTATATTATGGGAATATTATTGGCTTATTTCATGAGAACTTCAAAGAAAATTCATTTGGAACCGGTAAGTGGTACTAGCGCCAGTGCTACCAGCCCAATCGCACTAAAAGCGATACATATTCAAATTATTGTTTTATACAATAATGTATTAATATACGAGTCTTTAAAATTTGGTTTATGTAGTCTTGATTATTTGATTACATTTCTTCTGCATTTAATATAAAATAATGCATTTCTGTCTTTACGTATATAATTCTAAATCATCGACTCATTATACTCACAGAGCCAACCAATCCAACTAATTATAACCCCGAGATTTATATATTCCTTTAGTATTAATTTCCTTAATCCCACATTTAAAATTGCACACATGCGTTGTTAATATCGTTCGGATTAGTCAACGATTATGAATATTATTTAATGAACATTTCCGAATTTTATTAATTAATTCACAGAAGCATATAATGGGAAATATAACCAAACAAATTACTGTCACATAACTTCTACGTTTCACTTATAGATGGCGTTCACAATGTCTGATTAACTTCAAAATATATTTATATTATTTTTTTCAAGCCTATGGGCTCATAATTTGAAAAAACTTTATTGATATATAATATCTTAGGATTTTTAGTAGAATATTCTAAAAATTTTAAAAGTTGACTTAGGGCAGTATTTAGGAGAGTTTCAAATTTTGGGGCCTTATAACTCTGGCCCTGTATTGACGATTGGTTTTAAATTGCGATGGGAACTTTACGGGAGTGGAAATTATATGTATATCAAATTTCATTAAAATCGGCCCGGTACCTTCAGAGGAGCGAGCAAGATACATACATCCAAGTATATGAGTTATATATTTGGATTCAAGGCGAAATCTTTGTTTGGATTACTATAGCTCTTTTGTACATTCTGTACGACGAGCTAAAAACAATCACAATTATATATATATATATATATATATATAAACACCCAAATGTGTGAATGTGTAGAACGCTTCGGCAAGCTAAATAGGACAAATTATGATAATAACTATACCAATTTTATTTCTTTTATCAAAAAACTTTCTTAGAATCCTAAAAACATCGGGCAAAAATCTTATATGCAATTATATATATATATATATAAACTCCCAAATGTGTGAATGTGTAGAACGCTTCGGCGAGCTAAATAGGACAGATTATGATCATAAGTATACCCATTTAATTTCTTTTATCAAAAAAACTGTCTTCGAATCCTGAAAACACCGGGCAAAAATATTATATGCAATTATATATATATATATATAAACTCCCAAATGTGTGAATGTGTAGAACGCTTAGGCCAGCTAAATAGGACAGATTATGATCATAAGTATACCCATTTAATTTCGTTTATCAAAAAAACTGTCGTAGAATCCTGAAAACATCTGGCAAAAATATTATATGCAATTATATATATATATAAACACCCAAATGTGTGAATGTGTAGAACGCTTCCGCGAGCTAAATAGGACAGATCATGATCATAAGTATACCCATTTAATTTTGTCTTAGAATCCTGAATAAATCGGGAAAAAATATTTTAAATATTAAAATAATAATATATATATTATTTGATTTTTGAATGTTAAAATGGTGACAGTTATCGAGTTGTGTAAATAATAAAGATGAAAAGGTATCTTTTTCTAGTGAAGGCCACTCCAGATCATTTTCTATGTCCGTTAACGTAATTTAAGTTACTTAAAGGTTTTTTTTTTGCAATATTATATTGTATTAAAAAATTGTTTTTTTTTTTCAGGCTCTTATAAAAGCTGGCAACGCGTTCGCAGTTCTAATGTTTTGTTTCGCGTTTTTCGGGCCTGCATTTATGGGTACCATCGGCTACAAATATAATCCGAGAGACGCCGCCTGGTATGCTGCATTTGCTCCAATTGGTTGGAGCTTTTCGTTCGGATGGATTATATACACCTCTCATTTTGGATACGAAAGTAATTTAAAAAAAAAAACAATTGTTTCTGTTATATAAATATATAATAATTTACAATTTCCCGTTTTTACTCATTTCACAGGTTATATAAGTAAATTGTTTTCATGGAAGGGATTTTTAATAACTACTCGACTATCTTACGCCATTTATTTGACGCAGTTCCCAGTATTTTTCTACAATATCGGCGTAACTAGAAGCTCTGAGCAGTACACGTTCTTTAGAATGCAGGTAAATCGTTAATTTTAGGTCCAGTAACGTGTAACTTTAACTAAAGATTAACATTTGTTGGGATTTTGCCAAAAAAAAAAAAAAAGTAAATAGTTAATTTTTTAAACCCACTAAAACGTTTAACTTTAACAATTGTTGGGTTTTTGCCCAAAATATATTTGCTTTACTTTCTTTTACGAAGTAATAAGTAAGTCTTGTAATCGGATCATCTGCGCCTTTGATAGGAAAACAAAATAGACTCAATTAGATAAATGACATTTCAGGATATTTTTGTAGAGTATTGGTTAGTTTGACCGCAGGTTTTGGATATATATATATATATATATATATATATATATATATATATATATATATATATAAATATATATATATATATATATATATATATATATATATATATATATATATATATATATATATATATATATTAATGTTTGTTTTTTATGTTTAGCTAAATATTCCGGAAATCATAAACATTGTGTTCTACTCAATTTTATTAACTCTGTTGTTTGATACACCATTTCAAAATATAAAAAATATATTGTTCCGAAGAAGTCGAAATATTAAAAAACTACACACAGAAGAGAAGAAAATCGACTGAAAAAAGCTAATATAATTATAATTTATTACTTTAAAAGCCATTAGTGAGTATTATTAAATTCTATTAATATATATATATAACGATATTATTTTATAAGAATGTGTTAATATTATTTTAGATTTAAATATAATAATAAATAAGTGTTAAACGATTCATTTGTGTTTTTACTTTAAGCTATACTTAACTAATTGCTCATTTTATCTGTTTAAAAATCAGTGGTTATAAATAAACATACTGATTCTCACTATTTACACACTATATATAAAACTTAGGTACTGCTTCTATTTTTTTATTCACTATTCACACACACAATATATTTATTTTCATGTTTTTTATAAACCAGTGCCGAATGCAGTTTGAATTTTAATAGTAATATAAACATATAAACAAAGCGTTCTACACATATATATATATATATATATATATACATAATATAAATACTTATCCGTACAAGAAAATCCAGTTTCTTGATGCACACATCACCAAAAAAAAAGCCAAATAATAATAAAATTGTCTTGTATTTATTTATTAAACAATTAATTATAATCAGTTACAAAATAAACACATGAAATTATGCATTTTTTTTCGCAATTTTGCTGCGTCCAGTAATTTTATCTTGCAAATTTTCAACAATACGATTTAAAACATTAATTTTATGTTTAAGTCTTCCATTTTTCTGTTTCTCAATTTTTATTGTTTGTGTTTGTTTTGCAAATGTCGTATGCACTAATTGTAAACTTCGGATAATATCTATCGGAGTCTTGAAATGGTGTACGGTTAATTGACTTGGGCAACTCGGGCGACAAAGTGGCAATTTCTTTTCCATATTAGGCTCTATTTGTGTTATACACTCTTCGTCTTCTTCGTCCGCTGAGGTATCCAAAAATGCAGCTTCACATTCGCTGAAATGTTATTCAAATGCGGTTTTACATGTTTTTTCCTAAGACTAAGGCGGATGAAATCAGTCAGTGCGCTAAGACTATTTAAGTCGTATGACGATTTAAACTGTGAACGGATTCAAATGGGGTACTAAATAATATATGTAGCAAATTTGGTTCAAATCGCTCTGGTACCTTCAGAGGAGTGAGCCTAATTTGGTCTTAGGTGCGACGACTAACATCCAAGTATATAAGTTATATATATTTTTTATGGCCTTTGGGTTCACAATATGAAAAAATCTTGTAGATATAAAATATCTTAGAATTATTAGTAGAATTTTTGGGTGTTTAAATTATTTTTATAAGGGCAGTATTAAGGGGAACTCCAAATTTTGGGGCCCTATAACTCGGGAAGAATACGTGCGATTAGATTTAAACTGCGTACGGATTCAAATGAGATGCTAAATAATATGTGTAGCAAATTTGGTTCAAATCGCTACGGTACCTTCAGAGGAGTGAGCCTAATTTGGTCTTAGGAGCGACGACTAACATCCAAGTATATAAGTTATATATATTTTTTTATGGCCTTTGGGTTCACAATATGAAAAAATCTTGTAGATATAAAATATCTTAGAATTATTAGTAGAATTTTTGGGTGTTTTAATTATTTTTATAAGGGCAGTATTAAGGGGGGCTTTAAAATTTGAGGCCCTATAACTCGGGAAATATACGGGCGATTGGATTTAAACTGCGAGCGGATTCAAATAGGGATGCTAAATAATATGTGTAGCGAATTTGGTTCAAATCGCATTGGTACCTTCAAAGTAATAGAGGGCACAAATTTGGTCTATGTTATATATTATTTTTTTTTGGTTTGGGGGTTAACAATATGAAAAAATCTTGTAGATATAAAATATCTTAGAATTATTAGTAGAATTTTTGGGTGTTTAAATTATTTTTATAAGGGCAGTATTAAGGGGGGCCTTAAAATTTGAGGCCCTATAACTCGGGAAGTATACGGGCGATTGAATTTAAACTGCGAAGGGATTCAATTTGGATGCTAAATAATATGTGTAGCAAATTTGGTACAAATCGCTCTGGTACCTTCAGAGGAGTGAGCCTAATTTGATCGACTAACATCCAAGTATATGCATTATATATATATATTTGGATTCAAGGCGACGAGACAAACATTTTTTGTTGCGAGAATGCTACAGACACACGAGCGAATGCTTTAGCTTCTTCGGTACTTCGGCGAGCTAAAAATTGTATCTGTTATTTAACTAAGGTTGGTGAAAACGAACAAAAATAAATAATTAAATGTAAGATTAGATTATTTAGATTTTTATTAACTTAATTATATATATATATATATTTTTGTTCCTTTATAATTAACAGTTTCTTTTAAATATAATTAAAAACTTAGATATTACAATAAATAAAAATATTAGCTGGTAGTAAAAACACTAATGGTGCAAATCTGTAATTCTGTAAGTAAAACAGTAAACATTTTAAAGGTTTACAGTTGTTTAATGAATACATATTTTAATATAATCCATTATATAAAATAAGAAATTTGTTATATATTTGCTTCCTAACGCGAAACACAAGACTTTCAATAAATATTTAATCTTCAAATTGTGTTAATAAAATAGAATATACAATTTATTTTATTCCAAAGTTTCAAAAACAACTATATTTTTCCCCCAGTATTGATAATTATTTAAATATATTGTACATATTCTCTTAAATCCACTATGTTGTAGCGTGCAACACAGACGCAGTTAAGTTTATAAATTCGTAAAACAAAGTAAAATATTGCGTATATAATTTTAATAAGTTGGCTGATCGGGCACCGCCTCAGTTTGCCGCTGTTGCTCCAACCGTTGCGCTTCCGCGTCAGCCGCGCGTCTCGCCCGGCGTAACGCAGTCCGTGCGACTCGTTTCGCTGCCTGGATTTGAATTTCGGCCGGCGTCTCGATTTGGCGCCGTAAACGCTGATAGCGCGCGTTTGCACTACGTCTGGCCTGCCTTTGTTCTTGAGACTCAAAGGCGCGCATGCGCGCTTTCTGCTCAGCGTCTTTTCGACGCAGTATTTCTAAAGTTTCCTGACTTTGACGGTCGCGCCATCTTTTCCGTCGTTCCCTCGCCATGCGGCGCCTTCGCTCAATCGGGTCTTCGTGCGATTTTAAACTAAAGTCAAGAAATACTTTTATAAAGCCAAGTGTGTTGTACTTTTTCAGTATTTTTGTTTTCACGCCGTAAGCGTTTTGTTAGTTAACAACAATATTAAAAAAAATCATTAGCACAATTATTTATACATTATAAATAATTCAAAGATTTGATTCACCAACCTCAGTTAATCGGATAAACTAACAGATATTTATATCCAATTTGGAATACAATTAAGTTTCGCAAAGTGTATTATAGTACTGCTTCTTAGTAATAAGCGATACATGCAACGATTTAAGAGGAATCATATGCAAGCGCACCTATTTATATATAGGAGGAAGTTGCTGAAATCGTACCCCTGAGCAATTTTGGTTTACTTATTTAAACATGTAGACCAACTTATAGAATAACGCCTAATCTTTACCCTCTAAGACAATAAATCTATAACTTATGTATAATATTTCTTGTAATTGATCAAAAGGTACGATTATGGCAACCTTTAATCGTAAAGTTTGGGAATAAAACGCGTAGTTAGAAATAATTTTATTTTTCTATGTTATGCACTATGTATATATATATATATATATATATATATATATATATATATATGTATATATATATAGGAGCAAGTTGCTGAAATCGTACCCCTGAGCGATTTTGGTTAACTTATTTAAACATGTAGACCAATCTTTACACTCTTAAGACAATAAATCTATTTATAACTTATTAATATTTCTTGTAATTGATCAAAAGGTACGATTATGGCAACCTTTAATCGTAAAGTTTGGGAATAAAACGCGTAGTTAGAAATAATTTTATTCTTCTATGTTATGCACTTATGTATATATATATATATATATATATATATATATATATATATATATATATATATATATATATATATATATATATATACATAAGTGCATAACATATAATATATATATATATATATATATATATATATATATATATATATATATATATATATATATATGTATATATATATATATAGGAACAAGTTGCTGAAATCGTACCCCTGAGCGATTTTGGTTAACTTATTTAAACATGTAGACCAATCTTTACACTCTTAAGACAATAAATCTATTTACAACTTATTAATATTTCTTGTAATTGATCAAAAGGTACGATTATGGCAACCGTTAATCGTAAAGTTTGGTTTGGGAATAAAACGCGTAGTTAGAAATAATTTTATTTTTCTATGTTATGCACTTATATATATATATATATATATATATATATATATATATATATATATATATATATATATATATATATATATATATATATAGGAGCAAGTTGCTGAAATCGTACCCCTGAGCGATTTTGGTTAATTTATTTAAACATGTAGACCAATCTTTACACTCTTAAGACAATAAATCTATTTACAACTTATTAATATTTCTTTAAATTGATCAAAAGGTACGATTATGGTTGTAACCGGTATCCAAAATCGTACCAGTTCCTTTATACGTAAAGTTTGGTTTGGGAATAAAACGCGTAATTAGAAACAATTGTATTTATTACATATATTACATTGATAAATGTATTTAAACATTAATAATAATTAATAAATTGCATTCACACAGCGCATTAATAATTAAGTTTAGAAATTACAAATAATAATAGCAAATAGCATTCACGGCAATTATAATTATTTTCGCCAAAAACCAACTGGATTATTAATTGTAATGCGTAATTTTAATTACTAATTGGCTGTGAATGGACACCTGTACATTGGATAAATATATTTGGGACAGTAGTAAATTTTTACTTCGGATAACCGATTCCTTCACCCATATTTACACTTACTTTTGAATATTTAACTCTGGGATAACAAAAATATGTCTATTATTAGTATTTTTAGCGGAAAACTTTGTAGATATTTATTCTGTATCTGCAGCATTATTTAAGATAAAACGATTCACAGGCCAACATCCTGTAGTTTTGAATGCAGCAACAGCATTACTAATAGTCGCTGCTTGCAAATAGGCGGATGTACATAATGGAGCAATCTCATATTGTGTAATATTACAATCGTTACTAAGTCGCCATTGATCTAACGCTTGATTATAATAAAAATGCATTAAATCGAACATTCCGACGTTTAGGGGCTGTAATGTGCGTCCAGGCACTTGCAATAAAATAACACCATTACTTTGCGCTAATTCTAACGCTTCTAAATTTTTGGTATATGTACTATGTGCATCCAGTAATAAAATGATTTTTTCTTGTAATGTCGATTGGACACAGTAAATAAAATGTTCGAGCCAATTAACGAATAATGCACTAGTTATAAAGCCATCTTCAGCCACTTCTACTATACTACCAATAGGTAGCCCGACGCTTAATTGGGGGGTTAAACGCTTTCGTTTAAAAATGAACATTGGTGGCACAAATGAGCCGGAGGCACTAGCGCAACATAGAATTGTTGTATTAAATCCCTTATCGATTTTCTTCCATCGTTTCCCAATATTTTTCCCATGTACCGTCGAAAATCCAATATCGCCCATATTGTAAATCCTATTTGCATCGATGCCATTAATCCGGACTAAATCTTGTAGTATATCAGAAAACAGGGAAATTGTATCTTTAGTTAAATGAGTAGTTTGTGCCGGAATATTAGTATGTGCAAGTAAAAGGTGTGGATGTCGTTTAATAAACGTATAAAACCATTTTTTCCCAGCTAACTTAGTATTACGGTTAAATTTATGCGATAATGCATGTTTCTCCGCAATTTCGTACGCTAACCGTCGCACATCTGTAATGGTTATTGCGAAGTGGTTCGATTCTAAGCTAGCTAAATGTGTAACTAATGCCATTTCAATATGTTGGGGGAATGTTGGTAAATTGCCGTTCCGTTTTGATGCGGTTAATGGCCGTTTAACAGCGCCTTGCAGGTGCCGTTTGAACGTAGGCTTTGGTATTTGATATCTGCGGCAGCACTCATTAAAACCGTATTCATTTTTACGGTATGACTCAATTGCCTTTTGCATAGTTTCCTCATTCCATTGTCCGTATATTCGTTTTTCGGTACTGTGGAAAAATCAGAAATTTCAAATTTTACTTATTAGTAACATTTCCTAAATCGTACTGGTACGATTTAAGAAACTTAGTAACTAGTAAGTGTAGGAATGTAAAAAAAAGTATGCAATTAAATATCAGGTAAATAAAATCGTTAAATGAAACTTACCTGATTTATGACCTAACTGTATTTTGCACATACAACCAAGTTCTTTTACTTCGATTTTTAACCTATATTACGGAGTTAATATTTAATTCCTCCATTCGCCACTAGATACCGCTGCCATACATATACGTATATACAGGGATGATGAATCAAAATCGAGTACATAGGAATTTACATGCGATTTTTAAAATATGCAAACAAAGTGTAAATACAAAACTTGTTAATTTTAAATTTTAAACTGCGTCAATTTAATTTCATTGATTAAATATATTTAATATATAACACTTATTTAACAAATTAAATCAAAAATCAATGTGGCCCCGGAATTTCTTGAAAATTCATTGAATATTATATATAAAATATATTTTCTGGGTAATTTTTTTTTTTTGTGTGCCAAATTAGGCATTATAATAGAAAAGACAAGCTTAGGTACAACGCACCTATGCGTCCAGCTCGGCTTATAAGTAATATATGCGATGCGAGCAGTTTTTAATAATTATGGCCTTTTAGTTAACTAATTGAAAAAATGTTATAGATATAAAAAGTCTTACATTTAATTTTAGATTATATTAAAAAAAAAAAAAAATTGTTCAAATTTTGAAATTCAAAATTATAATATTTAGTAATTTTTTTCGGGCTTTGGGTTAACGAAATGAAAAAATCTTGTAGACAAAAAATATCTTAGAATTTCCAGTAGAATTTTTAAGTGTTTCAATTATTTTTAAAAAGGCAGTATTAAGGGGGGCTCTAAATTTTGGGGCCCTATAACTCGGGAAGTATGCGGGCGATTGGATTTAAATGGGATGCCAAATAATATGTGTACCAAATTTGGAGTGAATCGCTTCGGTACCTTCAGAGGAGTAGAAAACACAAATTTGGTCGAGCGAGCGACGACTAACATCCAAGTATATAAGTTATATACATTTTCGGAATCAGGGCGACGAGACGAACACTTTTTCTTAATGACATTTTTTGATCCGAGAATGCTACAGACACACAACCGAATGCTTTAGCCTCTTCGGTACTACGTACGGCGAGCTAAAAACATTATATTCCTTTTTTGGCTAGTACGAAGTACCGAAGAAGCTAAAGCCTTCGGGTGTGTGTCTGTAGCATTCTCGGATCAAAAAATGTCCCAAAAAGTGTTTGTGTTTCGTCGCCCTGAATCCAAAAATATATATAACTTATATACTTGGATGTTAGGCGTCGCTCGCTCGCTCGACCAAATTTGTGCTTTCTACTCCTCTGAAGGTACCGGACCGGTTCACACCAAATTTGCTATACATATTATTTGGCATCCCATTTGCATCCGCTCGCAGTTTAAATCCAATCACCAGTATACTTCCCAAGTTATAGGGCCCCAAAATGTGTTGCCCCCCTTAATACTGCCTTTATAAAAATAATTAAATCCTCCTAGTGAACATGGTAATTAATCATTAAGTTTTGTTTTTACACTTTGTCTGCAAAATGTAGATAATATTTGCATATTTGTAATCGATTTGATTCACGCGCGATATCGAACCCTAGCATTTTCACTTGATTCGCGAAGTATTTATATAAAACATTAGCTGTTTTGTCACTAAAACGTATTCAACTGAATTCAGAGGTTTGCAATTTTTCGAAATAAACCATTAAAAACACGTTGTGGCGCAGAAAAAAAAAACTGACTTATATAGATACGCCGGTGTACTAGGCGAGGATTAGCTCGTGTTCTAGACGGGGGGTGCACTAAGCGGTGGTGCACTAGGCGAGGTACGAGTGTATATCAATCCGCGATAATATGTAATATGTTTATTATTCAACATTTATTAGGTATAATTGAAGCTCAAAGTTGAGCTTATTTGGTATCGATTAATAACGATATTCAATGAATAAATTGAATAAAATATAGCATCGTGACTAGATTCAACTATTAGTAATTAATTTGTATTGAATTACAATAAAACAGTACTTAGCGCGCTAACTATTGATTCCTCTTAATTGAATATGAACGGGAGACATTGCGTAATTTCCAAAAATGTTACTTACGCAACTGAAATAGTACTTTCTGAAGATTCTTCCGGTTCCGTGTAGACAGTCTCTATAATTTCTTCTTTTATTTGCACCTCTTCTTGATTTTCCTTAATTTCTATTTCGGGTAAAAACACTTCGTGTGGCTTATTTGGTTCAGCATAAGAATGGTCGGATTCTTCTTCTTCTTCTTCTTTTACAGTTACATGGTCAGTTTCAGTGAAGACTGGTAAAAAGACTTCGTGAGGCTTTTCTAGTTTTGGAGGCGGTTCCCTGAAAATATACAGGGGCATTTTGGTTCACACATATCAACTTGAATCCCAATTCACGTTGAAGAAAGTGAAGCTTCGGTTATTATTCTTGATTGAAATTTAAACATTTCAATTTGAATTCAAATTGAAGTATTTCAATTAACAAAGTGAAGCTTAAGTGCCGATAAATCTAGCTTTCTATCCGGAACGTTAAATCTTACCAACTATGCAACCAATTATAAGTAAAACAAATTCTTTTATAAACAAACTTTTATTTATTTCCAAATGTTAACAATTGATTACACAAAAATCCTATATATTAAAATAAAATTCTTACTGTTTTATTTCAGGTATAAGTTTATTGCTTAATTCCTTGAAATTTGATGCATATCCTTTTACTATAACAATAGGTTTTTTTGAATTTCTAATAGACGACTTAGGACCTTTAATTAGTCTTATTGTTGTTTGTTTTGTGCTAAAAATAAATACTTATTTAGATTCGTGTAATAATTACGATTAAATATATTCACCTATGCGGGAAATTCGTTAATCGGTGATAAATCGTAGGAGTACATTTCGGGTTTGCTGGTTTACTAAAAATATATATATTTATTCATTAAAAAGCCCACTTTTCCATGAATTAATTTGCCATTAAGCATTTTTTTTACATTCGTAAACGAACACAGTAAATATTTATTAATTTCCGATATATTAAGCGTTATATAATTTCGTATTTCAGAAATTTACCGTTGCTAAACAGAGAACAAGGTATAAACAAGGCTAGTTAATGAAATAGTTCAGCAATTAATAAATAAATAAATATTAAAACATAGGTATGTTAAGAAAGTTACATATAAGTTCAATTGCCGCCATTTGCTTTTATCAAATACAATTTTTCATATTAAATATTATTATTTGTTCATAAAATGTTCCTTTAGGTAAAAGGGGCTATAAAATAATAAATTTCCTATTAAAAAATATCTATTTATTATTTTACAGCTACAATATTATAATTTAATTGTAAAAATGGGGTATATTGTAGATATTGTATTTTAACGGCACGTTTAGCGAAATTACGTATATATAAAAATAAATATTTCAGAAATTTACCGTTGCTAAACAGAGAACAAGGTATAAACAAGGCTAGTTAATGAAATAGTTCAGCAATTAATAAATAAATAAATATTAAAACATAGGTATGTTAAGAAAGTTACATATAAGTTCATTGCCGCCATTTGCTTTTATCAAATACAATTTTTCATATTAAATATTATTTGTTTATAAAATGTTCCTTTAGGTAAAAGGGGCTATAAAAGTAAAAGGAACTCTGGTTTAATCAAATTATATATATATATATATATAAATTATATTATGTATTAGAAATAAAGAAAAAAAATAAAAAAATATATATATGGAGCTGCCTGCCTTAATTGTTTATTTTGTGGAAAACTAAGATATTTATTAAACTGTAATCAATACTCACAGATGAAGACAAATTTCACCTTCCATGTAATTATTTAAACACACATTACATCTTTTTACCATATTTATTAAATTTATTAAACAAGAAAATATACTTTTATAACAAAAATACTCGACAAACAATAACAAATAATCATAACCTTATTAAATACGACAGGGCGACTAATAAACCATAGAGGTAATTGCTAGAGCAGTCCACTGTTCATTCATTCTTATCTATTACAAATTAAAATAATCTAAATGATTAAAGTTGCCTTAAAGATATATTTAAATATATATATATATTAGGAATTATATACATTTAAGCTTTACAATTTGGGAAAATATTTAGTTTGTTGCGTTGGCAACACTTATAGACTGAAACCGTGTTAATATCACTTCCGGTCATTTTAGCCCGCGAACTATGAAAATACCAAATACGATAAATACATATGTATTATCAATTAGACTAATCAGTACGCGGTTTTCCTTCACAGGAATTGGAAATTTATTACCAATTTGAAATTATATTCAATTTTCCTGGATATTATGTTGAATCTTAAGCATTTAGCTTTTTTTATATATATATATATATAATCACCCAGATGCACGGGTTTATATGTATGTGTAGAACGTTTTTCCTTAAATTAGTAATTTCCAAACAGACTTTTGATGCCGCATATTCGATGTATTATATTATTGATAAATCACCAAGCTCATACCTAAATTGATGCCGATGTATGATTGATGGAGTTATTGAAGTAGAAGACCCAGGCTTTGTCATTAGTTTATCTTTATTGCGTTCGTAGATCGTTGGACGATTATTTCTATCGCCATTCACAAAATGGCAGCTACAAACGACTGAATGTTTAGACGGTTTTTTGTCACCACGTCTAAACAAATATTGTATTCACTATTATTTATTATATATATATATATTTATATATATATATATAAATTACCGCAATAATTGTATCCATTTTTCCCTCTCAAGTGGATCTTTTGGAAACACAAAAAATTGGCACGTGTTCTTTTTACTGTAGTGATTACAATGCGGAGCAAAACACATAATCATCTAAATAAAATCAAATATAATAGATTTTCAAATCATTTAGATTTTTAGTTCAAATTATTAAGTGCTCCGCCATCTTGATGGATCAAAACATTGCATTTCTAATTCTCTTTGTTTAAAACAAGCTTAGATACAACGCACCTATGCGTTTAGCTCGCCTTATAAGTAATATATGAGATGCGAGAAGCGGTTTTTAAAAATCATGGCCCATGGGTTAACAATATGAAAAAATCTTGTAGACTTAAAATATCTTAGAATTATTAGTAGAATTTTTGGGTGTTTTACTTATTTTTATAAGAGCAGTGTAAAGGGGGGTTTCAAATTTTGGGGCCCTATAACTCGGGAAGTATACGAGCGATTGTATTTAAACTGCGAACGGATTCAAATGGGATGTTAAATAATATGTGTAACAAATTTGGTGTGAATCGCCCCGGTACCTTCAGAAGAGTAGAAAGCACAAATTTGGAATTTGGGTTAACAATATGAAAAAATCTTGTAGACTTAAAATATCTTAGAATTATTAGTAGAATTTTTGAATGTTTTACTTATTTTTATAAGAGCAGTATTAAGGGGAGTTTCAAATTTTGGGGTTAAGGAAATTTTTTGATCCAAGAATGCCACAGACACACGACGGAATGCATTAACTTCTTCGGTACTTCGGCGAGTTAAAAATAATGTGAAACGAATAAAAATTATTTAATTTTAAAATATACATTTCATAGGATTACAAATTAATACATGGACAATCGTCCCATGTCACATTTCATAAAAATTGCATTGTGTACAAATTATTACATAGTTTTTCTAATTACAAATTTTAATAATACATTTATACAATATATAATTCGATAATATTAAACTAATGATTTAAATTAACTGTGCATAAAATTATATTGTAGATACTTACTTGTAGAACGTAATTTTAATTCCAGAAGCTTCAATTTGTAATTGTTTACTTTTATTATTTTAAAAAAATACACACTAATTAACTAAATAAAACACTTAAAATCACTGTTTAACTTTCACATCACCCAACAAATTGTATAACACTACACTTATACATAAATATTTATACACTGAATCAACCAAAATAATGAAATAAGCACAAACAATAATGAACTAAATAAAACTCACTGTTAAACGTTCACAACACTTAACAAATTGTATAATTACACCACACTACACTTATACATATATATTTATACACTAAATCAACCTAAATGATGAAAAAAGCGTAAAAAAAATGGTAAAATTAACGAAAACTGTGCCTACACTATGCGGAATTAACAAATGTTTTGATCTAATCAAAATGGCGGCGAATACAAACATCAGAGCAGTGTTGCCAACAGTATCAAATATTGTAAAAAATTATATTTATTAGTGTAAAAATGCTTACATTATTATTCAAAATAGGTGAAACATCGTTAGGTTCGACATTTTCTAGATTGTCAGTTAACATTAAATGGGGTATAACATCTTTTTTAATGAATATTTTCCCCCCCATATGCGAAAATCGCATGTAATTTTCCATGTCATTTTTGAGCTATAACAAATTTAGTAATAGTGAGTTTATACATAAAAATTAAATTAGAAACTAGAATTAAACTAAGAAATTCCCGTTTGAAGTGCATAATTACATGTATTTAATTCAAAGTTGTCAATAATGGGCATATATTAAATAAGAAAATATGGTTAAAATCACAATGGACGACAAATACACAGCGATGCGTACTACGCATGCGCTTCACATAAAAACATTAACAACTAAACTAAGAACTTGTAATTTAGTTCTAAAATGTGTTTAATTGTTAATTTACTGTATGAACGTTGCCATACGTATTGTTTAAGTTATTAATGTGAATTCTTAGTTTAATTTTGGCTTGTTTAAACCCACCATAATATATATTTAAATAAAGAATCAAGTATAAATGTGTAATGAAAAATGTATACTTACATCAAAATGATCTTCGCAACAATATATTGTAGTCAACGTCGAAATATATGTTCGCTCGATTGCGTTAAACCACCGATCGCGAATACTTTTCACTTTCGGAACACTAATAAATATTTTATCCGGTGTTTTAACCAACGAATTTTTACACGACGGCACAAAACAACTTTTATATGACATCCTAAACACTTATATTATCAAATAAAATATTTATTTCACAAAACTGATCACATGTAAATAAAATAATCGGCTGTCAATATAATTATAACCTCACTATTTCGAAATTCAAATTCACTTTAATGGCAACGCTGTAGGCTGGGGTGCACAAATTTAGTTCTAAAATTTGATATTCTAATCACAAATTTTAATTATTCTCTTATGTAAATCGCGATAAACGTTATTCACATAATTTATTGTGGAAAAATGTAGACCACTCCAGATTGTTTTTACCGGATTGCTCTTTTACTTCATGGGTAATTTGTAAGATTTACATAGCGTTCTGGATAAAAATAGATACATACACAGATGAATCGGTGGACTGTATTCTGTATATGATACGGGCACATGGTACACTCGGGTTATCCTAGTAATATATATATATATATATATATTTATATATATATATATATATATATATATATATATATATATATATTCAGAGATATGTGTTTGTTTATATGTTTACGTGTTTGTTTATATGTTTATTTATGTGTTTGTTTATAAGTTTGCTTATAAGTTTGTTTATGTGTGAGTTTATATGTTTGTGTATGTTTGCTTATGTGTTTGTGTATATGTTTGTTTATAAGTGTGATTATGTTTGTGTATATGTGAGTTTATTATTTCATAATAATCGTTAAGTTATCCGAAGAAAAGACTATATATGATATGGGCACATGGTACCCACGGGTTAGCCTAGTATCTATAGATGCATAGATGAATCAGTGAGTGGATTATATTCTGTATATGATATGGGCACAGAATATCTAGGAGGTTTATAATGAATGCAGCATAAATTAAATTATATATGATTAGGGCACATGGCGCCCACTAGTTAACCTAGCATAGATGTATAAATGAATGAATCAGTGATTGGTTTGTATTCTGTATACGATACGGGCACAGAGTGTCTATGAGTTATAACCTTGTCGGTTAAATTAAATTATATATTATAAAATTAAATTAATTTAAAAATTGCAGTGTTGCCATTTCACCTTGAGCACAAAACTAAAAAAAAACGTAAATCTAACCTAATTTACCTTCTGTGGTTCCCCGCCATTTTCCTTTTCCCTCTTACGTTAGTGGATTTAGATGTGGCTGGTGAGTCGGGCGGAATCGTTGGAATAACATTAATTTTTAATTTCTTTATCTTTGAATCTGTATAAATATAAATTTATAAATGCTATTAACAGTTTTGGCTCTAAAACTATCAAAAACAATGTCGTATTCCGAAATATATTTCGCCTAGGGGATTTATTTACTGCTATAGTTGGTAACACTGTCCATAGAGATAATACGTATTAGAACAACTCACCGTCAGTGCTTCGCATATTTCTCGTGGACGTGGAAGCTTTTTCACATCCAGATGTGGATGGTTCTTCACTGGAAATAGCAATTTTGTCTTTTTCGGGTGATAAATGGTGTTTTAGGAATCTTTTTCCTTCATTACGTTTAAATAGTTCGGGTCCATTTTGTTTTTTCCCGTCAACAAAATGACAGCTACAAACAAATGCCCCTGGGCCAGGTTCTGCAACACGCCTAAACATATATTAATAAAATAATTTCGATTAAGAAATGGAGACAAATATACCTAATTAATTTTTTCCATTTATTCCTCTCCTTTATTTCTCTAGGGAACTTAAAAAACCTACATCTTTCTCTCTCGTTGTAATGTCTACAGTCTGGGGCCCAACACATGACCATATTTGTTGGAAAATATCCGTATTTTATTTAAAACATTACTTATAATTACACAAATAGCATCGTTTAGGAAATATATTGATGTTATAGATGTATTAAGTAAAGCTTAAATAAGATACGTGATATTTGTTCATGATTTATACTGAAATATATAAAATAAACTAGTATTTTAATCTTTCCGTATAAAGTTTGTTTAGATATTGCTCACTGTACACCAAGGCCAACTAGATTTAGTGTTATAACACTAAATCTAGTTGGCCTTGGTGTACAGTAAGCAATAGTGTTGGGTAGAAAGAAAGCTAATTTATGAGAACTTTTTATAAAGCGTAGGCTGCATCCCCATGCATACGTGTTTACGTACGTAAATAATACACCCGTCCCCATATATGCATTATCCGGCATTAGGATGATGCACATAATTATTTTATACTATTATTATTAGTATATAATGCATAAAATTACTTTAAAACGTTTACATTATTTATTCAAATTTGAAATGTTTCGCTTCCCCTTCCAATTAACAATGTTGCCAATCAAATAAAAATAAAGTGACAATTTTGTTGTTATTTATTGAAAAAAAACAACATATATACATTTAGATATACGTACTGATACACAGGTTATTTTATATGTACATTAACTTACTCGGGTTACTTTCTTTAATATCTCGGAGATGGCATGAGTTACAGAAAAACTAATTCTAATAAAAGTTGTAAATAATTAAATTTCTAGCAACTTTTGTTTGAATAGTTTTTGTGAATTATGTACCATTTACTGAAAAATCACATATGAAAATGTTTATTTTCTTTGTACGTTAATATACTCCAGCTACTTTTCTTAATATCTCCGAAATGGCATTAGTAGCAGAAAAAGTATATCTTATAAAAGTTGAAGGTAATTAAATTTCTAGCAACTTTTGTTGGAATAGTTTTTATGAAAAATGTACCATATATCGAAAAATCATATTTGTAAATGGTTAACAGGTAGTATTAGTTTACTCCGGCTACTTTCTTTAATATCTCGGAAATAGGAAGAGTTACAGAAAAAGTAATGCTTATTAAAGTTGAAGGTAATCAAATTTCTAGCAACTTTTGTTTGAATAGTTTTTATGAAAAATGTACCATTTACTGAAAAATTACGTTTGAAATAGTTAGTTTCTATATACGTTTCATAAACAAACAGCATAAAGTATTATAAATACAGATAGAGAAAGGGTATAACAGTCGAGTGTAGGCCACCCACCGATAGATTAAACGTTACATTATTAATATAAGGGGCGCTAGCAAGCCTAGTTAATTTCATAAGTCACTAACAAAATAAGTTCGTCCGACGACCCTTTTGAACAAATGGAAGAGTAGAGATAACTAATAACGAACAAAGAAACGTGATTCTCATAATCATGATTAATTTATAGTTCGAAGAAACACGATTATTAGCTGAATATGTTTTCACAGATCCGTGAATACGTATTTATGGGAATGCAGCGTTACGAAGCAATTTATTTTTTGTTGCTACTGTTGGTAGTATTGAGGCCAAGCGTTTATAAATGACATTTGCAGCTAGCTTTATAAATATATTTTGTTTGGATGAGGAGGCTAACAGAATTTTTCAGAACACTATTCTGAATAAATCCTGTTATTAGACGAAGTATGTCTACGATAACTTCACCATCAGTTGAACTAAGTTCGTACCGTGACCAGCATTTTAAGGTAGTATGTGCAAAATATGAGTGAGCAGCTAATTTCGACTGTCCTAAATTATAACCTTACTAAAACTAGGGTTCACGAGGCGAACAGGATCGTTTACTACGAAACTCAACCACATTATACGTAGGGAATCTATCGTTTTTCACTACCGAAGAACAAATTTACGAATTATTTTCAAGATGCGGCGATATCCGGAGGGTTATAATGGGACTTGACAAATATAAAAAAACGCCTTGCGGCTTTTGCTTCGTAGAATATTATCAGCGCGCAGACGCGGAAAATTGTTTAAGGTAACATTTTTTAATTTTATTAAGTTTCTTGCGATACGCACGCCACCTGTTTCGAACTAAAATTACCTAAAATGGCCGCCATTACCTGAAACAACAGGCACTCTGACGGCAAAAACATGTAACTACTAGTGTATTTATTTATTCTTGAAATTTCGTGGTGCTAAATTTAAATAACGAGAAATTTCGTTAAATTTAAACATTTATATATTTTATCGCATCTAAACGAATATAGTCCTACGGCTAAAACGTTTATGAAAGTTCTGTGTTGGCCACAGTAGTACCGAAGTAGCTAAAGCATTCGGGTGTGTGTCTGTAGCATTCTCGGATTAAAAAATGTCCTTAACAAAAAATGTTCGTCTCGTCTCCCTGAATCCAAAAATATATAATTTATATATTTGACTCACTCTGAAGGTATCGGAGCGATTCACACCAAATTTGCTACACATATTATTTGGCATCCCATTTGGATCCACTCGCAGTTTAAATCCAATCGACCGTATTCCCGAGTTATAAGGCCCCAAAATTTGGAGCCCCCCTTAATACTGCCCTTATAAACATAATTAAAACACTAAAAAATTCTACTACTAATTCTAAGATATTTTATATCTACAAGATTTTTACATATTGTTAACCTATGGCCTTTAGGTTAACAATATTACACAACAAAATTAATTAAATATTATAATTTTGCATTTTAAAATATGCACTAAAAAACCTGTAAGACTTCTTATATCTATAACATTTATTCAAATTGTTAACACCAAAAGGCCATAATAATTAAAACCGTTGCTCGCATCGCTTTACTCATAAGGCGAGCTGGACGCATAGGTGCGTTGGGTCTAAGCTCGTTATTATATAAAAATAATCTACAAGTAATTGTAAGACCTTTATATCTATAACATATTGTCAAATTGTTAACCCAAAGGCCATAATAATTAAAACCGTTGCTCGCATCGCTTTACTCATAAGGCGAGCTAGACGCATAGGCGCGTTGGACCTAAGCTTGTTTTTTATCAAAATAATCTAGAAGAAATTGTAAGACTTATATATCTATAACAATTTTCAAGTTGTTAACCTAAAGGCCATAATTATTAAAACCGTTGCTCACATTACTCATAAGGCGAGCTGGATGCATAGGTGCTTGTTTTTTATCAAAATAATCTAGAAGAAATTGTAAGACTTTTTATATCTATAACATATCAAGTTGTTAACCTAAAGGCCATAATAATTAAAACCGTTGCTCACATTACTTATATAAGGCGAGCTGGACGCATAGGTGCGTTAGACCTAAGCTTGTTTTTTATCAAAATAATCTACAATAAATTGTAAGACTTTTATGTCCATAACATATTTTCAAATGGTTAACCTAAAGGCCATAATAATTAAAACCGTTGCTCGCATCGCATTAGTTATATAAGGCGAGCTGGACGCATAGGTGCGTTGTACCTAAGCTTGTTTTAAAATTATGTGTTCTTTTGAAATTTGAGCGAATAGAATGTAATGATTTTAGATATATAAATGGGACCCGATTAGACGACAGAATTGTTCGAACTGATTGGGATGCCGGTTTTATCGAGGGTAGACAGTATGGCCGGGGTAAAACTGGCGGACAAGTAAGTGCAATTGGAATGGTTTTCAGCAGTAGGAACGAGTTGGAAGAAAAGTTTGAAATGTTTTTATTTGTTAGGTACGAGATGAGTACAGAACAGACTTTGATGGGGGACGAGGTGGTTATGGTAAAATAATGCAAACTAAGGTAGTACCCGCTGAGACCGGCTACACTCGATGAAATTTACTATTTTATATATATATATAAAGAAATTCCATATTTTATACCACCAAACATTATTGATAAATATAAGTTCTAATTTTATTTATTCTTGTAGGTTTTTAAATATAAACCATTCTGGCCTAAAATTCCCGAGAAAAAACTATTTCCTGTTAATCCTTAATCCGTCTACACTCATTATATATTATGTTTCATTTGTATTTCATTCAATAAAATATATAAATTTATTATTTTATTCATTCACACATTTTATTTAGGTTCATTACTTGTTTCAACATACATAAACACACAACTGGATACACAGTAGTCTTGAAAAAGACTGATTTGAAATAATAAAGCATATTATTAGAAAAAAAATTGTCCCATCTTGCAAAAACTCCGATATATCTAACTACGTTCATAAACACACAACTGGATACACAGTAGTCTTGAAAAAGACTGATTTGCAATAATAAAGCATATTATTAGAAAATGTTTTATCCCATCTTGCATAAACTCCGATATATCAGTAAACGTTCATAAACACACAACTGGATACACAGTAGTCTTGAAAAAGATTGATTTGCAATAATAAAGCATATTATTAAAAAATGTTTTGTCCCATCTTGCAAAAACGCCGATATATCAAACTACGTTCATAAACACACAACACTGGATACACTGTAGTCTTGAAAAAGACTGATTTGCAATAATAAAGCATATTATTAGCAAATGATTTGACCTATTTTGCAAAAACTCCGATATATCAATCAACGTTCATAAACACACAACACTGGATACACAGTAGTCTTGAAAAAGACTGATTTGAAATAATAAAGCATATTATTAAAAAATGTTTTGTCCCATCTTGCAAAAACGCCGATATATCAAACTACGTTCATAAACACACAACACTGGATACACTGTAGTCTTGAAAAAGACTGATTTGCAATAATAAAGCATATTATTAGAAAATGTTTTGTCCCATCTTGCAAAAACGCCGATATATCAATCAACGTTCATAAACACACAACACTGGATACACAGTAGTCTTGAAAAAGACTGATTTGAAATAATAAAGCATATTATTAAAAAATGTTTTGTCCCATCTTGCAAAAACGCCGATATATCAATCAACGTTCATAAACACACAACACTAGATACACAGTAGTCTTGAAAAAGACTAATTTGAAATAATAAAGTATATTAAATGTTTAAAACATATAAAGAGTTAATTTCTACAGTATTATCTTTTATACTTTTTAAAAATAAAAGATCATACAATTATTTTCGTCTATTTTAAATGATAATATTACAAACAAAGCAACTATTATTCATGTAGGCTAGATATGCTTTAAGTTGGCGGCAAGTAAAGCGTCACATACCGCCATTGTAGGATTTGCCGGGGTATTTTACTGTTACGATATTCCGAATTTAGATCACAGTAACCGGTTAAACATTTATTTCGTTTCTAATAGACTTTGTAGAGCCATATAAACATTATTTCGATAGTATTAATGATTATAATCACTTTTACAGCCTATTTATCTTCAAAACACTTTTTAAGTTCGAGAAATACGATATCTTATACGTTACTATTAGTTACAGTACGGAATATAAGTAATTAATATGATTTATGAAAATATTTACGCACTTAAGAAGATATAATAGGATTTTTATTCAATTAAATAAGTAACACAATAACATTTAGGATAGTAAATCATAGGATTCGAATAGGAACATTTGAGAACTGGGAGAATAAAAATCGTGCATGTGCGCCAACACCTAGTTATAAAATAACCCTATTATGCAATGTCCTAATCTTAACAAAAATAAAAAAAGGGACCAGAGAAGCATGTTATATTTTCTTAGCGTGAATAGTTTTAATTAATGTATATCTCCGAAACTAGAGGCTTATAAAACTGGTAGTTTTGGAATTTATGTATAAAGAAAACGTGTTTACCACTTTTTGCATAGTTGGCACCATTGCTATATATAACTGCGCCTGCGTGCGCACTATTACAATTTTGACATCACATAAACATAATTTTAACGAAACGAATAACTAATAAATTAAAAATCAACGATGACACCGTAACGACTACGCTACAACCATTAATAATACGTGTTAAATTTGGTTATGTCAGTTCATAACCTAACAGTTCATTGTGTACAAGTGTAACTATGCTACATTTAAATTATATCACCGAAAGTGTACGGTGAATTATCGACAATGACCGCAGACGGGGGCAGAGAATG
The DNA here is from genome assembly GCA_933228885.1 of Leistus spinibarbis. NCBI lineage: Eukaryota > Metazoa > Arthropoda > Insecta > Coleoptera > Carabidae > Leistus > Leistus spinibarbis. The sequence continues at coordinate 1,094,500 of OW121794.1, read as the reverse complement.
CCTGTGCTACTGGCTAGGCCACATGCGTCTATCTCGCATCATAATTCTAGTATCAGTGATACTATTCCTAGTACCACTGATAACACACTATTATTTATCATCCGTTGAATCGAACACTGCGGGCCAAATTCGCGATATACACTCACACTTAGACCTATCCGAGGACTACAGCGTACTAAAAGCGCAAGAATTACGTACACGAGTCGAAGAACTAATCCGGATCAAAGGATCCGTATCGAGTGAGCTACGCGATATGGAGTCTAAACGGCAAAAACTACAAATTGAATTGACTGCATACGCGCGCCATATCGAACAGTTAAAATTGGAATTATCGCATCAACAAACCGAGTTGAATCGGTTAAAAGTGAGCGTGGAGCAAGCGCAGGTCGCGCAGCGCGAAGCGCTACAACAAAACACACCCGAATTAGCGCTGCCGCGCCGTTTAACCGCTGCTAGTATACCGCGTAAACTGGAACCACTACCGCGTAAATCGGCGCGAAATTGCCGGATGCACTCGTGTTTCGATCACTCGCGTTGCTCATTAACATCCTCGTTTCCGGTTTATTTATACGACCCTGACGCATATCCGGTTATGAATAGCGGGTGGGATGTCGACGGTTTTATTAAAACTACGTTAAAACAAACACTAGGCTATAACCCACATTTAACACGCGAACCGAAGGAAGCTTGCATTTTCTTAGTTTTAGTCGGCGAAGCTTTAGTCGACTCAAAAGAAACCACTAATTTCCCGCTAGATTTAACCTCACTAAAACGTTTACCGTACTGGGGAGGCGACGGGCGTAACCACGTACTGTTAAATTTAGCGCGCCGCGACTTATTAACCTCAAACTTAGGCACTGTCTTCGATAATATGGACACTGGCCGCGCGATTTTAGTCCAATCGACGTTTTCACACACACTTTACCGCCCAAAGTTCGATTTAATTGTGTCGCCAGTGCTCGGTCCACCTGGCGGCGATGTTTGGCAAGACTGTATTTCTATGCTACCCGCGCGCCGCAACTACCTACTGTCGTTTCAAGGTGAACTAAAGTATTTACCGCGCAAGAATTTAACCCCGTTAATCGACGATGAGACTATGCTATCTGCGCCTAGTATTGAGAGTATTAAGGAGTTGGATTTGTTTATTGTTGACCATTTGCGAGAGATGGCGCGCGGTGTGACGTCAGATCGCTTTTATTTTGAGTTCGAATGTGTGCCGGCGAATGAGGAACAAAATGGCGGCGGCAATGACTGGGCACTTTGTGGTACTGATAGCTCACGCAAAGCGGTACTGAAGGATTCGACGTTCGCGCTGATTTTGGCGCCAGGAAATCCGAATTTAATCTCGACGACGTTACTGCAAGCTAGGATTTATGAGTCGCTACGGGCGGGCGCTATTCCAGTCATTTTGGGAGGTGATCAGGTAATTAGGATACATACATTATTGTGAGTTTTTGATCGATAAAGTCAATTTTTGGGATTTATAAACGTTTTAAAGCATTTTATATTAATATTGAATCAATACTGGGTAAATGTAAGGAATATACGTATATTTTATATTTTTACGTATATGTTATGTATAAAATAAAGTATTATCACAAAGAAAATCGATATTTTAATGGAAATATTCGTTTTGAGGGTTTCTGCATTTATTTTAACTATTTATTAAGTCACGTCTGTGTGTGTGTGTGTGTGTGTGAACGTTCTACAACCAATACAATAGCACATATAAATATGATATTTTGAATTTAAGATTTGTATATTCTAGTATATACAAACTTTTTATTTTTGATAAGGATATTTTAACCGGAAGTAACGGTTAATTCGTGTAATTTTTTGCATATCGCGAAAGCGACACCAGTTAAAGAAAAATTGAATTTTATAATGGTTCAAAATATATATATATATATATTTTTTTTAGCAAATTTAGTTAGAATAGTTTTACAGTAATATCAATATTTGTGTTAATTCTGGCTATTTTCAAATTAGGATTTTAGTAAATTATACATTTCTTGAAAAAAATGCTTTTCAAACAAAAGCTGCTAGAAATTTTAATTTGTTTTGCTTTTATTAGATTCGTTTTTTATTTAACTCGTGCCCTATTCGAAATGAGCAAAACATGACACGAGTAAACAAGCATTTCCGGTTAAAATTATACATTTCTTGAAAATAAAAAACTTTTCAAGCAAAAGCTGTTAGAAATTTTAATGTTTCTAGCTTTTATTATATTCGTTTTTTATTTAACTCGTGTCCTATTCGAAATGAGCAAAACATGACACGAGTAAACAAGCATTTCCGGTTGAAATACCTTTTTTAATAATAGGGTTTCTTCCATCGGATATGCAAATTTTAAATTTAAAACTATATATTTTTATGTTAAATGCTATTGGCTGTAGAGCGTTCACACATATATACACACACACAGACATCACTGAGAAAATAGTCAAAATTAATTCAGGGGCCCTAAAAACACATATCTATTAAAATGTCTATGTCGACTTTCATTTTTAAATTTAAAAACAATTTATTTCAAAAATACGGTAATTACCAATTGATAATTTCGTTTTTTTTTTAATCTTATATAAAGTTTCAATCATTAAAATAATGATATTATTTAAAACAAGTAATGATAATATTACAAATAATTCAAAACATAATAAAAACAACAAAATAAACAGAAAATTATTAAATATTATAATTTTGAATTTTAAAATATGCACTAAAATAATCTACAAAAAATTGTAAGACTTTTTATATCTATAACATATTTTCAAATTGTTAACAAAAAAGGCCATAATAATTAAAAACCGCTGCTCGTATCGCATATTTTAGTCATACGGCGAGCTGTACGCATAGGAGCGTTGTACCTAAGCTTGTTATTATATAAAAATAATCTACAAAAAATTGTGCGACTTTTTATATCTATAACATATTTTCAAATTGTTAACCAAAAGGCCATAATAATTAAAAACCGCTGTTCGTATCGCATATTTTACTCATACGGCGAGCTGGACGCATAGGAGCGTTGTACCTAAGCTTGTTATTATATAAAAATAATCTACAAAAAATTGTACGTCTTTTTATATCTATAACATATTTTCAAATTGTTAACCAAAAGGCCATAACAATTAAAAACCGCTGTTCGTATCGCATATTTTACTCATACGGCGAGCTGGACGCATAGGTGCGTTGTACCTAAGTTTCCTTCTAATTCCTAGATTGAATTAAGCTACTCCGAAGTAATATCCTGGCGAAGAGTCTGCATCTTTCTACCACGCGCACGCGTAACCGAGCTGCACTTCCTGCTGCGATCCGTTCCAGATAACGACCTTTTGTCATTCCGGCGCCAGGGTCGTTTTATTTGGGAACGTTACTTAAGCTCAGTCCAAAGCACCGTAGATACTGTCGTAGCCGTCTTAAGAGACCGTTTGGGCATTCCTCCGAAGCCCGTCGAAGACATTCCAGCGATTTCTGTATTCAATGCCACATTTAAACCACTGCAAACTGATGTTATTGCTGGCGAAGCAGAACCGGAAGAGAATTTAGGACCGCTGGAACCTCCTTACGCCAGTCCTGCGTTTAAACGGAATTATAGTTTGCTGTTGACACAAGGGCATGAGTTGTGGAATGTTTGGGGGGATCCGTTTCGGTTGTATCCTCAAATGCCGTTTGATACGCTGCTGCCATCTGACGCCAAATTTTTAGGTAAGTTCAATTCCAATTCCTGACTAAGTTTATTTCGATGCTTAAAGCCATTTGGACCTCTAGTGGTTTATATTTAAAGCGTATTCTTTCTATTATTTATTTCTAATATTAAATCAGTGGATTGAAAACAAGATGGCGGATGATTGATGAGTTTTTACGAAAAAAAGATTAAATCTGTTGTGGCCAACACAGAACTTTCGTTAACGTTTTAGTAGTACTTTTATTTTGTTTAGATGAGTTATAAAAATATATACATGTTTAAATACGATGAAATTTCTAATGCATTGATATACGGAATGTGTTTTCGTTCCATTATTCTAATTTAGCATCACGAAATTTCTATTTTGTCAATGATCTATGCCATGAATCTATAAATATTTCAAATTGCGACTATTTTTATCGATTTGCAATTCATTATTTTGTAGCAATGAACTATTCATTAATAAATATATTCGATATATAAATAACTGATAAAAACATTTAATTAAGTACTTAAATTGCAATTTTTTAGAGAATTTAGGAGAAAACTTTTGAAATAAAAGTGTGTTTGTATTTTACGGAATGTGCTTTCGTTCCATTATTCAATTTTATCATCACGAAATTTCAATTTTGTCAAAGATCTATACCATGAATCTATAAAATGCCAAATTGCGACTATTTTTATCGATTTGCAAATCATTCATAAATAAATATATTCGATATATAAATTAATATAAATAACTGATAAAAAGAAATAATCAAGTACTTAAATTGCAATTTTTTAGAGAATTTAGGAGAAAACTAATGAAATAAAAGTTGTTTGTATTTTACGGAATGTGTTTTCGTTCCATTATTCAATTTTATCATCACGAAATTACAATTTTGTCAAAGATCTATACCATGAATCAATTAATTTTTAAATTGCGACTATTTTTATCGATTTGCAAATCATTCATAAATAAATATATTCAATATATAAATTAATATAAATAACTGATAAAAAAAATTAATTAAGTACTTAAATTGCAATTTTTTAGAGAACTTAAGAGAAAACTTTTGAAATAAAAGTTGTTTGTATTTTACGGAATGTGTTTTCGTTCCATTATTCAATTTTATCATCACGAAATTTCAATTTTGTCAAAGATCTATACCATGAATCAATGAAATTTCAAATTGCGACTATTTTTATCGATTTGCAAATCATTCCTAAATAAATATATTCGATATATAAATTAATATAAATAACTGATAAAAAAAATTAATTAAGTACTTAAATTGCAATTTTTTAGAGAATTTAGGAGAAAACTTTTGAAATAAAAGTTGTTTGTATATCACGGAATGTGTTTTCGTTCCATTATTCTAATTTAGCATCACAAAATTTCAATTTCGTCAAAGATCTATACCAAGAATCAATAAAAATTTCAAATTGCGACTATTTTTATCGACTTGCAAATAATTATTTTGTAGCAATGAACTATTCATAAATATATAAATGCGATATATAAAATAACAGATTAAAATAAAAAAATTAATTACTTAAATTGCAATTTTTAGAGAATTTAGGAAAAAAAGTGGTTTAAAATTCGAATATCTTGAGTATCTGTAAATGCAGCCTTTGCCAAGATAGTTAAAAAATTATACGAGTAAACGAGCACTTCCGGTTGAAATATCCATATCAAAATAGGACGATTTTAAAATGATTTATTTAATACGTGTATCTATAGGTGTACCAAATATGTTAATATTATGGCACAAATGCATTTTAATTTCATAGAATAAATACAAAATCAATGAATTGAAACATTGTATTACCTCAAATAAACATTATTTTGATAGCGCAAATTGTTACTGTAATAATAAATGGCAGCACTAGCGATTCAAATATCTAGTGTGACCTTCAGACGACCTTCAAGATAAGCTAACCTAAAGTAACCCTGTCTTAAAGTCTTGGTGTGAAAAGGGGATTATAATTAGTATAAATTAGGCCTGTTAATAACCGAAAACATTAACTGGTTATTTAAATAACCTTCACCGGTTAACCGATTAACCGGTTACTCACTAACCGGTTACTTAGCTAACATTTAAAATTATATAATTTGTAACCAACTTAATGTAATATTCCTATAATCCAATCAAATTATATATATATATATATATATATATATTTATTTTTTTAATTAAATCGTTTTAGGTTCTGGTATGGGTTTTAGGCCAATAGGCAAAGGTGCTGGGGGCGCTGGTAAAGAATTTTGCGAAGCCCTAGGTGGTAATAACCCCCGGGAACAATTTACAATTGTTATATTAACGTACGAACGTGAACAAGTTTTAATAAATTCGCTAAGTCAACTTCATGGTCTTCCCTACTTAAACAAAGTTGTTGTTGTTTGGAATTCACCTAAACCACCCTTAGAGGACTTAAGATGGCCAGACATCGGCGTTCCAGTTCATGTAAGTGCCATTTTATTGTATATCTTCCATAATTATAAATTTTACAATTATATTACGTTTAATAATTATTTGGAAGTCTAATATGGCCCGAACTACTGTAAAAATGGTAGTAGTACTAGTAGTAACCATATAAACACAGCGTTCTACATATACATTCGCACAAACACATACATCTGGGTGTTTGTTGCTGTTTTTAATACAAAATCTATTTAGTTCATGATTCAACCACGTGTAAAATTAAAACAAATTTGTTTCTTTGTTTTGTAAAGGTTGTAAAAGCAACTAGGAATAGTTTAAACAACCGATTTTTGCCGTTGGACGTTGTTGAAACGGAAGCAGTTTTGTCGGTGGATGACGACGCACATTTGCGGCATGACGAGATCATGTTTGGATTCCGAGTGTGGCGCGAGCATCGAGATCGAATTGTCGGATTTCCGGGCAGATTTCACGCTTGGGATTTGAACTATCAAAATTCGTGGTTGTACAACTCGAATTATAGTTGTGAACTTAGTATGGTTCTTACAGGTATTATAAATTTACTATTTTTGTATTTGAATAGATTATTCAATTTAGTACATAAGTTTGATATTTTAATAAATAACCAGTGGCGCGGCTACATTTTGAATTAGGCAGTAAGACAGCATTTTTAGTTCGCCGTACAAAGAAAAATTTCCTTAACAAAAAGGGTTTTTCTCGTCGCCTTGAATCCAAAAATATATATAACTTATATACTTGGATGTTAGTCGTCGCCCTTAAGACAAAATTAGGCTCACTCCTCTGAAGGTACCGGAGCGATTCACACCAAATTTGCTACACATATTATTTAGCACCCCATTTGCATCCGCTCGCAGTTTAATTCCAATCGCCCGTATACTTCCCGAGTTATAGGGCCCCAAAATTTGGAACCCCTCTTAATACTGTAATAATTAATACACTAAAAAATTCTACTTATTATTCTAAGATATTTTATGTCTACAAGATTTTTTCATATTGTTAGCCCAAAGGCCATAAAAAATTATTAAATATTAAAATTTTAAAATAGTTTATCAAAATTGAAAAACTTTTTATATCTATAACATTTTTTTAAATTGTTAACCAAAATGCCATAATAATTAAAAACCGCTGCTTGCATTTATTACTTAGGCGAGCTGGACGCATATAGATGCATTGTACCTCAGCTTGTTTAATATTAAAATAATCTACAACAAATTGTGCGACTTTTTATATCTATAACATTTTTACAAATTGTTAACCAAAAGGCCATAATAATTATAAACCGCTGGTCGCATCGCATTTATTACTTATAAGGCGAGCTGGACGCATATAGGTGCGTTATACCTCAGCTTGTTTAATAGTAAAATAAACTACAACAAATTGTGCGACTTTTTATATCTATAACATTTTTTCAAATTGTTAACCAAAAGGCCATAATATAATTATTATAAGGCGAGCTGGACGCATAGATGCGTTGTACCTAAGCTTGTTTAATAGTAATAACTGGTTATATGCTAATATATTAATAGGTCAGAGGTCAGTTTTCTCGATATTTTAGCGCATAGTACAATATTTGAAAACTATTACAGTAGATTAGACGATTTTCACTATACAAAGAGTTCTACCCATATATTCACACATACATACATATATATATATATATATATATATATATATATATATATATATATATATATATATATATATATATATATATATGTATAATATTTCAAAACTATTACAGTTGCTTAGACAATTTTCACTATACAAAGAGTTCTACACATATATTCACACATACATACATATATATATATATATATATATATATATATATATATATATATATATATGAACAATATTTCAAAACTATTACTGTGGCTTAGACGATTTTCACAATACGAAGAGTTCTACACATATATTCACACATACAACACACACATATATATATATATATATATATATATATATATATATATATATATATATATATATATATATATATATATATATATATATATATATATATACACATACATATATTTTACTGCTAGAACCACTGTACAAGAGGTCTGTCCCAATTACTCGTAGTAATAAACAAAACGTTTTCCATACACATTCATACAAACACATACATCTGTGTGTTTATATATATATATATATATGTATATAATTCCCTGAATACGTGATTATTATTTTAGGTGCAGCATTTATTCATAAATATTATATGTATTTATATTGGTATTGGCTTCCTCAAGCGATTCGCGACAAAGTCGATGAATATATGAATTGCGAAGACATCGCTATGAATTTCTTAGTGTCTCACGTCACAAGAAAACCCCCAGTCAAAGTCACCTCTAGGTGGACATTCCGCTGTCCAGGTTGTCCAGTCTCTTTATCCGAGGATGAAACCCACTTCCAGGAAAGACATCGATGCATCAATTTCTTCACACAGGTATTTATACATTTATTAAAACATTTTTTTTTCTTCGATTTTATGATGCGATTAGTTAAATATTGAAATAAATTACAGGTATTCGGATATACTCCATTGCTGAACACACAATACAGGGCTGATTCAATACTTTTCAAAACCCGAATACCGCACGACAAACAAAAATGCTTTAAATTCATATAAATTTTTGTAAAACTGTCATTTTTGTAACACTGTACTGTATATGTAGTATTTATTTTTAGTGTATTTTTTCTTTAATAGTGTAAGTTTTGAAATAGTTTTACTCCAGCGACGAACGTCATTAAATATGCGTATATGAGTGATATTAGAAATACACACATTTTAATGTAGTTTACATTATTAATAATAATTTTTATAATTATTTGTTTCTGATTTTATGTGCCATGTAATAATTAAAATTTATTTTTCAACCAATTTAATTTGTACAAAAAAATACATTAATTAATTAATAACTATGAGTTGTTTTTCACGCTAAAGCAATCGGTCGTGTGTCTGTAGCATTCTCGGACAAAAAATTGCTATTGAACTAGATACTATTTAAAATTTGCTATAAATGGCATCAAATTAATTGAAAATAGTAAAATAGAGCAATGTATTAGGCAATAATTATTTATAGCGTTTAAGTTTAAACGCTATAAATAGTCTCATATTTGATTCAGGGAGGGTCAAAACGTGTATTTCCGTTGCAAAATCCGTATATTAAAACAGAACTTACATAATCGCATATAAAATAAGTTGTATGTGGCTACAGCACCATCTACCGGCAACAATGTGAACCTACTACCTAGATTGTTGTCTTAGAACACAAGCCTTAACCCCTTAAAGATCAAATGTGACTATTTATAGCGTTTAAATTTGACATTTAAACGCTAAAATAGTCAAATTTGATTCAAGGAGGGTCAAAACGTGTATTTCCGTTGCAAAATCCGTATATTAAAACAGAACTTACATAATTGCATATAAAATAAGTTGTATGTGGCTACAACGCCATCTACCGGCAACAATGTGAACACCTACTACCTAGATTGTTGTCTTAGAACAAGTTTTAAGGGGTTAAGGCTAGTTCTAAGACAACAGTCTGGGTTGTAGTTTCAAGTAGTTGCCGGTAGATGGGTGTAGTGGTGGTGTAAAGCGGTTGGTCGTGGGTAGACAGTTGTGTGGCGAATCAATACCGTTGTTCTGTCATGACGTCACGATCTATGCCACACGCCATTGGCTTAGATTTAACTCATCCTATTATTTATTAAGGCTGCATGAATGGATAATTGTAGAGTTTGATATGTCGTCACGATAGCTCCGCGGAAAAAGCTGAACAACAATTGTGTGTTATAGTGCGGTACAGTATAATTGTTGTTAAAAGTACAAGTGTGCAGTAGAGCCGTATAGGCACGGCCATTGTGAGTTTGCCGCGTGATATAACCGGTTCAGTGCAGACCGCACCTGGGTCAAACCGGTTTTAAAACTGGTCCGAACATGTTTGCAGGCAGCATTAGGTAACACGTAAGTAGAACGGGTGTGTGTGTTGTGTGGTAAATGGTGTAGCAATGAAGCGGTACGGCTGTGCTAGGTGTCGAAAGTTGTGTGTTCACACAATGGTGATTCAGTGCGAATAATGAAGTAACATATAGACTGGTGGGGATTTATTTTCATTTTGATTTTCATTTGTGACGATTAACGACTAGAATATATATATATTAAAATTCAAGTGATATTATCTGTCGTCCGTGTGTGTGTGTGTATATTATATTTATCCAAGATGGTCGTCGCTCAGTTTGAAGATTTTAAGCGAAAGATCGCGACGTTTGGCTGGTACGCGCACTTGAGGCGACGCTCGAAGAGTCGCAAGTGATTTCGACGTTCTAAGAGCCGGGGCCCTCGCTCCTCTGCCATTCACTATTTTTTCGTAACGTGAACATTTGCGATGGCAGACATACCGGATCTGTCTCACTTAACGCCCGAAGAACGGGCCATTATCGAGGGCGTTATGATGAGGCAAAAACAAGAGGAGGAACGCGAAAATGAAATCATGAGGTTAGTTTGCCCAGCACCCCAACCCACCCCCAAATTTACCCCAACCCCCCCCCCCCCCCCCGAATTTTACCCCAAACATAACAAGCCTACATTAAAATAACACGAATTATATTAAAATAACAAGGTTCATTATATATATATATATATTTATTTTTTATTTATTTTTTTATTTTTTACTATTATACGTAATATATAAAAGAAAGTATTGTTGATTGAATTTCCATATTAGTTATGTTAGTATTCAATAAAACGTTATTTAAAATTAATTTCCCAACCAATAAATTGGGCATTTTTAGGGTAAAAAAATTAATTTTTACTATTTCTTATACGTAATGAATATAAGAAAGTATGGTTGATTGAATGCCCATGTTAGTTGTGGTGTACTTTAGGTAAAACGGGATAACATAACTCTACAACGTACAATAAAACGTTATATAAAATTAATTTCCCGACCGATTGGGCATTTTTAGGGTCAAAAAATTAATGTTTACTATTTCTTATACGTAATGAATAAAAGAAAGTATGGTTGATTGAATGCCCATGTCACTTGTGGTGTACTTTACAATAAAACGTTATATAAAATTAATTTCCCGGCCGATTGGGCATTTTTAGGGTTAAAAAATTAATTTTCACTATTTCTTATACGTAATGAATAAAAGAAAGTATGGTTGATTGAATGCCCATGTTAGTTGTGGTGTTCTTTTGGTAAAATTTACGTTTTCCTCGTTACTACAAATATTATTGTTTCATGAAAGAGTAAATTGTTACTTCTAGTTAAGAGAAATAGTAAAATTACTGTTTATATCTCGAGTTAGATAATTTTTATGATTGAAATACTTCCGTTTAGACTTCGTCTAAGAAAGTAAAACGTATTTGTGATAAATATGTGATTTTATTTATTATAATTATAAACGTTACTCTGTGTATTTATGAATGAAAACGTATTATAGTAAATATTGGTGAATTTTTTTAAGAAATAATTAGAATCACTTAACTTACGTAAATAACAATGATCTATAAAGAATATACATACATAATTAATAAAATAAATTAATGTAATTTAGAATTTAGTTTTGATGCGTAAAACGTGTAAATTTAGTGCACTGGAAGCATTGGTGTTTACATAATAGTAAAATGGTTGAATCAAAATTGTATACGAAAAATGGTGGAGGTGCAAAACTGTTACTTTTTACTTTCTTACACGAATGTATACATATATATATATATATATATAAGGAAGTTTTAGCAGAAGTGTAAATGACGTCTGTGTGTGTATGTGTAGAACGCTGTAGAACCAAACCGATTGAAAGTAAAATGATGTAACTTTAAACTTAAGTCTATAGGGTAATGTAATTATTTTATGTGGGCGCTACGTGCCCATATCATATACATAATACTCGTCACTAATCAATTTGTCTAATTGAATAATTTGACGAGTAACCAAATTTGTACCTTCTACTCTGAAGGTACCGGACCGATTCACACCAAATTTGCTACACATATTTTTTAGCATTCCATTTGAATCCATACGCAGTTTAAATCCAATCGCCCGTATATTTCCCGAGTTATAGGGCCCCAAAATTTACAACCTCCCTTAATACTGCCCTTATACAAATAATTAAAACACCCAAAAATTCTACTAGTAATTCTAAGATATTTTATATCTACAAGATTTTTGCATATTGCTAACCTAAAGGCCATAAAAAATTAAATTAAATATTATAATTTTGAATTTTAAAATATGCACAAAAAAAAATATAAGACTTTTTATATCTATAACATATTGTCAAATTGTTAACACCAAAAGGCTATAATAATTAAAAATCGCTGCTCGCTTCGCATAAATTACTTATAAGACGAGCTGGACGCATAGGTGCATTGTACCTAAACTTGTTTATTATAAAAATAACTTACAAGAAATTATACGACTTTTTATATCTATAACATATTGTCAAATTATTAACCAAAAGGCTATAATAATTAAAAAGCGCTGCGCGCATCGCTGGACGCATTGTTGCATTGTACCTAAACTTGTTTATTATAAAAATAACCCACAAGAAATTGTACGACTTTTTATATCTATAACATATTGTCAAATTGTTAACACCAAAAGGCTATAATAATTAAAAAGCGCTGCGCGCAACGCTGGACGCACTGGTGCTTGTTTTGAGTAAACACAGTAAATCAATAAATTAGGCTGCATTGGTTAAACGACTTTCACCGTCAAAAACAGAATTCGTTGCACATACTAGTTGGCATATTTACAAAAAAAAAGTGTTCTACATATATACACAAATAAACACATACATCTAACTGTATATATATATATACTTTTTAAGGCGATAGTGTAAATAATATGGAAATCGCACAGTATCAGTACACCCCCTGCCCCCCCCCCCCCGCTTCCCGTCGTGCCGCTGCACAAGCTACAACTATAGCTACTTAATAGGGGTATACGTTCGGTACGGTTCGGGGTTCGGTACTGTTCCCGTTCGATGTCATCATCTGTCGTAATTAACCTTTCATTATGTTGCATCCTGCACGGTGTCTATAGACTCCATGTCCCCTCCATTCCCCATCCCATTGTTTCGACTTTCCACTCTATTCTCTCTAAAACAGGAACTGTCTACCTGCTATCGTTATTGTGCTAAAAATAAGCGATTTATAGCACAGTGAATACTATTATTTCACTAAAAAAAAATATATATATATATATATATATATATATATATATCCTAAAGCAGCAAAACATCAATTATGTATTTTGGTGTGTGTGTGTGTTCGCAGGCGCAAGCAAGACGAAGTGCAAATTCTGGAGGACACAATACGGCAGCGGTCCGAGCAGCAGAAGAAGGCGGGCATAGAGCTCGACGCGACATGCCACATATGCCTGAAGACGAAGTTCGCAGACGGCATCGGACACATGTGTAATTACTGCAACATACGTTGCTGTGCGCGCTGTGGCGGCAAAGTTACCCTTCGCTCAAACAAGGCAAGTTTACTACCACCTACCCGCTAATGTGTTGTGTGTTGCCCACCTAATGATAATAGCCATACTTTTTGTTTTGCTATTGCCACAAACTGATACACTAATTTCTTTTGTTGGTGCCATCTGTCGCATTTAAAATATACTTAAATGTATAGTGCCATCTATTATATTTAAGGCAAACTATCAGGTACTTTAGTTCGAAGCAATGCCACTCAGCGGTCTGGGTTATTCCTGTAGGCGCCACTTTACAATTTCGATTATATAGAGATTATAAGTACTATCGAATAATAACTGGTTAATAAATAAAAATGAATTTTGACCATATTTAGGGTTCTTAATCCCAAATTAGTGACTTTTACGATAAAATTACAGTTAAAAATTATGTAATTCGGTAAAATTATGGTTTTTTGTTAGTAATGTTCGCTTAAGATATACTGTTTTTTTTGTCCCTGCGTCAGTTCATAATATATTATAAACTTCGTTATTGGCTCGAGTCCAAATAGTTAGAACCATATGTTAGTTTTTGTGCTAGATTTTATAATGTAAATAATAAATATTGTAATTTGCAACAAGAATAATAGACTATTGTCTATATTATTTAAGAAATATGCAAATATTAATGGTTACTATTCGCAAAATGGTTCGTAGGACCAATTAAAAATACTAATAAATTCTATAAAAACTATTAAGTTTTATTAAATTGTGAAGGCTACAAAAAAAATAGTAATTCAAATTTTCAATATTCATTCCATTTTTTTAGGTATATTACTATAAAAAAATCTAGAGTGGCCTACACTCGACTTATACGTATTTTTCACTATTAATATATATATATATATATATATATATATATATATATATATATATATATATATATATATCTGTTCCGAAAATAACTGAACTTCATTTTTTATACTTTATTATTAAACAGCATTGTGTTGCGCATAACCTATGTAACCACATGTTCTTGGCTTGTTGAAATTTCGTTGTTTTCGTCATATTTAAGTGCAACGTATATCCCAAAAATTATACCATTTAGTTTATTATTTTATTACGTTATCAAATACTTTTTCTTTAATACAAAATTTTAATTTTTTTCTTTTTAAATTTACCTTATCAATATATTTAATATTTATTTTCAATAATTCGATTCAGGGAGAGTAAAAACGTGTATTTTCGTTGAAATGATTACAATACTTACTTATTACTGCATAATAAACCAGGTTTTAGTGTCATATTTTCAATTTCAATATTGTTTAAGACAAAATACTTTATTATGAAGATTAATTGTGTGTTTTATTAAAAATGTTCTTTACGTAAGTAATTATAACCTACAAAATGTAGCATATGTGACAGGGAAGTAAACAAGTATTATGGCGCAAGTAAAATAAGCGACGATTCACTTTGCGAATAGATTACATTTATAATTAAAATTACTAAAAACTTAATTAATTTATATATATACATATTTTTCGTTGCTTTTTATTTAGGTTTTTTTTATTTATATGTTATTGTTATTTTATTTGTTTTATGTTTTTTGTATGCTTATATAAAATAAAAAAATATTTTTGTTTGTGTTTTTATTTATTGCTTTAGCTATCCAGTGGTGACGTATTTGGATTTTTTTAGTTTCGTTTTAGTCTTGATTTACTCTCGATTTTATTAGTCTTGTCTTAGCCTTTCGAAACAAGTCTTGTTATCTGATCTTTTTATTAGCTCACCGTACAGAATGTACAAATAATCGGTGATCGGTCGTGTGTCTGTAACATGCTCGTATCGAAAAAAATACTTGGCCGCAACTCTTCTGAAGGTACCGGGCCGATTTTAATAAAATTTGATATACATATAATTTCCACGCCCGTGAAGTTCCAATCGCATTTTAAATCCAATCGTCAGTACAGGGCCGGAGTTATAGGGCCCCAAAATTTAAAACCCTCCTAAGTACTGCCCTTAGTCAACTTTTAAAATTATTAGAATTTTCTACTAATAATTCTAAGATATTAAACATCAATAAAGTTTTTTAAATTGTGAGCCCATAGGCTTGAAAAAAATAATATAAATATATTTAGAAATAAATCAGACATTGAACGCCATCTATAAGTGAAACGAGGAAGTTATGTGACAGTAATTTGTTTGGTTATATTTCCCATTATATGCTTCTGTGAATTAATTAATAAAATTCGGAAATGTTCATTAAATAATATTCATAATCCTTGGCTAATCCGAACGATATTAACAACGCATGTGTGCAATTTTATATATGGGGTTATGGAAATTAATACTAAAGGAATAAATAAATCGCGGGATCATAATTAGTTGGATTGGTTGGCTCTGTGAGTATAATGTCGATGATTTAGAATTATATACGTAAAGACAGAAATGCATTATTTCATATTAAATGCAGAAGAAATGGCATCAAATATTCAAGACTACATAAACCAAATTTTAAAGACTCTTATATTAATACATTGTATAAAACAATAATTTGAATAAATTCCTATAATGAATTGCTATCGCTATTCATTTATAATAAGCGTACGTCACTACTAGACGCTTAACTGTTGCTTATTGTATTATATATCGAATGCGAATAGTTTATTATTATGATTTTCCATTGTTTTTCTTATAAAAGCACTTTTATGATTGCCAAAGCATTATTAGGAATAATTAGATTTCAATAACGTGAATGCAGTTGTAATTGGCATAAATCAATGGAATCTGGGTTCTGGACAAGTAGCACTATAGACTATAGGTAAAAATCGACATGCGATAAATAATTCCTGTCATATTTATTTAATTTATCATTGCCGGCTTTGCACATGATTAATACTCCCCTCGCCCGCTCTGCGTTCGTCCGTCCGTTCGGTTGCTTATTTGATTGTTGGATTATTATTAGCGTGTCCGTGTGTATTCGCCCCCGAAATTGCGTTTTGATGACTGTCTGTCTGCAGAGGCACGTGTTTCGACACGATACACTCTCACTTTCTTGAAACACCATTTTTTAACAGTTATTTAATTGCGATATTTAAGATTTTCTGTAGCAGTTTTCTCGTAACTGGTACATTTTTTGTCGAAACTTTTCAAACAAAAGTTGTGTGAAATATTCATATCTTTCTTTATGAACATAACTATTTTTGCTATAAGTGCAGCCGTTCTAGTGATATTAGAGATAGAACAATTTGTTAAACATATTATGCATATTTAAGATTTTGCGTAGCAGTTTTCTCGTAACTGGTACATATTTAAAAAAAACTTTTCAAACAAAACTTGTGTGAAATATTCATATCTTTCTTTATGTACATAACTATTTTTGCCATAAGTGCAGCCGTTTTAGTGATATTCGAGATAAAACAATTTGTTAAACATATTATGCATATTTAAGATTTTCCGTAGCAGTTTTCTCGTAACTGGTACATATTTTAAAGAAACTTTTCAAACAAAAGTTGTGTGAAATATTCATATCTTTCTTTATGAACATAACTATTTTTGCCATAAGTGCAGCCGTTCTAGTGATATTGGAGATAGAACAATTTGTTAAACATATTATGCATATTTAAGATTTTCCGTAGCAGTTTTCTCGTAACTGGTACATTTTTTGTCGAAACTTTTCAAACAAAAGTTGTGTGAAATATTCATATCTTTCATTATGAACATAACTATTTTTGCCATAAGTGCAGCCGTTCTAGTGATAATGGAGATAAAACAATTTGTTAAACATATTATGCATATTTAAGATTTTGCGTAGCAGTTTTCTCGTAACTGGTACATATTTAAAAAAAACTTTTCAAACAAAAGTTGTGGGAAATATTTATATCTTTCATTATGAACATAACTATTTTTGCTATAAGTGCAGCCGTTTTTGTGATATTGGAGAAATACCAAAAAGTGTAATAGATACACAATATTAATGCTCTTTTGTGCATAGTGTATGATGATGTAAACATCTTAGACAAAATGGCGTCTGTTTTAGTTGTCTTTAATAAATAGAGTGGAGTAGTTTTGGGAATGGGCGATGTTGGCCAGGCAATGCAACGGGATTTATTATTTATTTTCGGTCGTTTGGTGCGCTCGGTGTACAACCGGTGGTTACTATGGCAACGGCCCACGCCAATTTCAAACGGCTTTCACATCGCTCTCTGACGTTGGCTGCTCACTGCTCGCTGCTGGCTGCTGCTGCTCTAAGGCCCTGGGTTGGTTCATTCATAAATCGTTGTTTGCGCATTTGTACGTTTTGGCATTTTGCATTCTTAATCAATGTTGTATTTTGTTTTTCATTCTTTATTCATTCGGCCTTCCTCTATTTTTCTACACTCGCTATTGATGAATATTTTTATTCAACATTGTTTTTATATTAATTGAAATATACATACGCACAAGCGGTAATGCTTACAGCTCGCCTAGTCTATGATTCTACAGTCTTTACAATCGCTATTGATGAAATTTGTTTTTATTAGGTTTATTTAACAAATTAAACTTTGTTTTTAAATTAATTGAAATCTATATAAGTACAAGCGGTAATGCTTCCAGCTCGCCTATCCTATTATTCTACAGTCTATACGTCTCTATTAATGAAATTTGTTTTTCTATTGTACGGTTTGTTGACTAGGTTTATTTAACAAATTAAACGTTGTTTTTAAATTAATTGAAATCTATATAAGAACAAGCGATAATGCTTCCAGCTCGCCTAGTTTTCTATTATTCTACAGTCTTTACGTCTCTATTGATGAAAATTGTTTTTCTATTGTACGATTTGTTGTTGACTAGATTTATACAACAAATTAAACGTTATTTTTAAATTAATTAAAATAAATATAAGAAGAGGTAATGCTTCCAGCTCGCCCAGACTTCAATTCTCGCTATTGCTGAAAATTGTTTTACTATTATACGGTTTTCAACAAATTAAACGTTGCTTTTAAATGTATATACATAAGAACAAGCGATAATGCTTCCAGCTCGCCTAGTACCGAAATAATAATAAATCTCAGCGGAAATAGCCCTTTTAAATAATACACGAAACTGAGAACAAAATTAATCAAATTAAACGATGTTTTTAAATGAATTGAAATATACATAAGAACAAGCGGTAATGCTTCCAGCTCACTAAGTACCGAACTATTAATAAATCTCGGCAGAAATAGACCTTTTAACTAATACACCGAAACCGAGAAAAAGATTTACTTTAATCGAATTAAACGTTGTTTTTAAATGAATTAAAATAAATATAAGAACAAGCCACAATGCTTCCAGCTCACCTTGTACCGAACTATTACTAAATTTCGGTAGAAATAGACCTTTTAAATAATACACCAAAACTGAGAAAAAATTACGTTATTTTTAAATGAATTAAAATGTGCATAAGAACAAGCGATAATACTTCCAGCTCGCTTAGTACCGAACTAATAATAAATCTCGCTGGAAAGAGATTATTTAAATATTACGCCAAAAAATTTAGTCGTAAATCTATTACTATTAAATTAATTTACATTATAATAAAGACAGAAACCTTAAATTAATTTATTAATAATGAAGAAATTGAGTAATAAATTATAGAATTTTTGAGTATTTTTCTAAGAGTAGTATTTTGGTGCCCTATAACTCGGAAAATATACAGGCGATTGGATTTAAACTATAAACGGATTCAAATGAGATACCAATTAATATGTGTAACAAATTTGGTTCAAATCGCTCCGGTACCTTCAGAGAAATAGAGGGCACAAATTTGGTCATACGAGCGACGACTAACATCCAGTTATATACATTTTTGGATACAGACAAAAACACTTTATTAAGGTCATTTTTTGGTCCGAGAATGTTACAGACACACGACCGATTACTTTAGCTCTTCTATAATTCGTACGGCGAGCTGAAGGTGATCTTAATATTTAAGAGAAATGTCTCTAAAGATAGTACAGCCTAAGCTTAAGTTGCACGTGTCAATAGCATAGAGAATAACACAACATCACATCCGGTGATAACCGGTTGCACTTCCGGTGAAACACGGCGAGAAAATCGAAGTGGCCTCTGTTTCGCCGCACACAAAATACGCATGCTGCATTAACGACCGCGCCGGCCGGCCGGCCCTATGTCATGCCGCGGCACTTATATAACCCTTGCTAACAAATTGCACCTCCTAGATATCTTACACACTTACACTGAGCTGAACAATGCCCTAAAACCCGTATAACCTTGAATAAAAAAACCCCCACCCCTGCTCGCTTGTATTTGTAAAAAAAAATATGGTATATCTATGATTAACTCTAAATTTACAAAAATCGCCACCCGTTGGTGTATAAGATATGGGCACATGTTGTCCACGCGTTAGCCTCTAATAATAATAAAATATAACAAATTTACAACCACTTAGAAAGTATAAGAGTATATATTTATTATTGCGTTAGATGTGGTTAAAAGTGTTCCGGTAGCTTCAGACAGCATGTTAATGTATGTATGATACGCTAAAAATGGATATAGTTCCCTTTGTCGCTCCATAATTTAATTTCGCGTTTGCCGCATCGATACTAGAATTATGATTGTCATCATAATGTAATAACCTATCACTGATTCGTTGCCGTGGTTACTTTACTGACAAAACAATTCAATATATTTAGAATATTAACGATATATACGGAATACACGCACTACGTAACATCTAAACATTGTTAATGCAGGAAATATTCAATTAACTCAATTACGAAGTAACGAAAACATTATTTAAGCGTTAAACTCGTCTATCTATAAATAAACTTGTAAAACAGAAACCTAGAAACTATACAATATCAAACAATATGGCATATTTTTACAACGAAATCTTATTTTTGTAGCTGTACATTGGTGTATAGATCAATTAACAGCTATAATAATAACAAATACGCCATATTGTTGCAGGCTTCTACTATTCTAGATTATTTATATATATCATAATAAATCAGAAATCAATATATAATAATTGTCACATAAACAAATATAACGCCTTAAATGTACACATTTAATCATATTATTTTCTACACTAAAAATAAACTTGCCTTTATAGTTAATAAATCATTAATTAAGCATTTCTTTTGAAAATTCTCTACAATTATTTTTCATATTGTAAATTCAAAAGCCATAAACAAATATATATTTCTATTGAGAATATCAATATAATCTACAAATATCAAAAATTTTTGAGATTGTGCACTTAAAAGCAATAATAATTAAAAATAATTATGTTTGCGCAGCGTGAAGAATTCATATTTAATAATAATATAGTCTGAAATTGTGAAATTTGGTGGAGTCGCATTAAATAAATATAATTATGTTTGTTCCCTAACTCTACTCATACGACATAAGGCCTAAAAACACTTTAATACGGTCCTAGTATTATGTATAAGATATGGGCATATAGTGTAAAAGGAAAATATCAATAATATATATATATATATATATACAAATATAACAAAACAAAATCTCGTATTAAGTGTATAGCACTTCGTAATACTGTAATACTGCCCTGATACTATGCATAAGATATGGGCATGCGTAAAAAGAAAATATCAATAATATATATATATATATATATATATATATATATATATATATATATACAAATATAACAAAACAAAATCTCGTATTAAGTGTATAGCACTTCGTTATACTTTAATACGGCCCTGGTATGTATAAGATATGGACATATGGTATAAAAAGAAAATATCAATAATATATATATATATATATATATACAAATATAACAAAACAAAATCTCGTATTAAGTGTATAGCACTTCGTAATACTTTAATACGGCCCTGGTATGTATAAGATATGGACATGTGTAAAAAGAAAATATCAATAATATATATATATATACAATATAACCAAAGTGTATAGCACTTCGTAATACTTAATACGGCCCTGGTATGTATAAGATATGGACATGTGTAAAAAGAAAATATCAATAATATATATATATACAAATATAACCAAAGTGTATAGCACTTCGTAATACTTTAATACGGCCCTGGTATGTATAAGATATGGGCATGCGTAAAAAGAAAATATCAATAATATATATATATACAAATATAACAAAACAAAATTTTGTATTAAGTGTATAGCACTCCGTGTGAATCGTAAAATGAACCGTCGCAGACCGAGAGGTATTGAAAATGAATAATGCATTGCATAGTGTCAATATTTCAACGTGAAAATAAAATAAAACAGTATCGATAAAAATAAAAAAATCCCTAAGTTAAACCTACGTGGGGAATGTATGACGCATGATATAGACGTCATCACATACATAAATATAATAATAAAACATAATAATACCACACGACATGTCTAGGATGGAGTGGGCACAACGCCCACTCCATCTAGCATCAGAGACCAGAACCAAACTAATTTATATATCCAGATAATTACGCGCGAATAGTGTGCTCTAACACTAATAACGCTAAAAACAAGTACGCTGCCGCGTGACGTACGAGGTTATCGACGCGACTACATGTGTCTGTATGTTTTATCTAGGAATATTTTACATTCGTGTGAATGAATGTTCGCTAAACTCTAAATTTCATTGGCCCTATACACATTTTTTCATGATTACTGCGTATAAGAAAGTAAAGATGAGTGATGGCCACCCTGGATAAAATCTAAATTCAGTCACAAGCCCTGTGGGCATCATTTTGTTTTCCGTACTGTTGGTTGCGGTTTTTCAAACTTCTGACAATCGCGGGCACATGTGACAAATACCAACTTTGCCAATTTGGCCATTTCCTTGACACATGTATCTCACAGCACGACGTGATAATGCAATATTACACAACCACCATCTCATATTACTCTTTTTCCCCATTGCACCACGTGCAGAGCCATCTTACGGCCATTAATCGAACTACACATTTCAAATTGTACCCATAGGCCATAATAATAAAAAAACAATTATTTTAAAATTGTAATATTATGCTAATAGTACTATAAGCTGAAAGCATTGGTGGCTTGTTAATTCATGTATAGTTAGTTTAGTCGTAGTTAACAGGAAATACAGCTGATTGTAGCCCCAAAACACAGTGAATCGCTGCATAGAAAGGCCGGAAAATTCAAAACCAAAGTTGCTAGTGCCGGGTCGCCGCGCGCGTCCTCTCGCCGTCCGCCGATCAATAAGTTGCGTCACATCCGAGAGTGCTGTAAAACGAGCGAGAGCCACACACTCGCCCGTGACGTCAGCACAGCTTTCCTCAGCCCACTGTTGCCCCCACCCTGCGCAATGAACCTGCCTCAACCCACATGCAGGCCGCCTACGCGCTGGTGGGGGAAACAGCGTCGGCGTTCGCCAAGCCCTGATGACGTAGCCCCTCCCCCCACACTGCCTGCTCTCCCGAATGCTATTTCTGTGTATGGATGGATACCTTAAGCGAAAGCAACGACCGAATGTTTGGGGTTGCATTTTTGTTCGATTCCGGCGGCGCAGATGTACACGGTTATTTGTACTGTTTAGCGTAGGAGGCTTGGGAATAAGCTTGTTATTAGTTTAGGGCTTATTTCAACCCCTTTATGACGCTGTTTCCTACTACAAACAATGACTGATGCTTCGGCTAAATGTTATTATTAACATATTCTATTATGATGAAAGGGTAGTATATAATTATGGCCCTATGTATAAAGATAGTTAGATTTATTACACTGTAAAACAAGCTTAGGTACAACCTATGCATCCAGCTCGCCTTATAAGTAATATATGCGACCAACGGTTTTTAATTATTATGCCCTATTGGTTAACAATTTGAAAATATGTTATAGATACAAAAAGTCGCACAATGTTTTGTAGATTATTTTGATAAAAAAACAAGGTTAGGTACAACGCGCTTATGCGTCCAGCTCACCTTATAAGTACTATATGCGATGCGAGCAGCTGTATTTAATTATTATGGCCTTTTGGTTAACAATTTGACAATATGTTATAGATATAAAAAGTTGCACAATTTCTTGTAGATTATTTTTATAATAAACAAGTTTAGGTACAATGCACCTATGCGTCCAGCTCGCCTTATAAGTAATTTATGCGATGTGAGCAGCGGTTTTTAATTATAATAGCCTTTTGGTTAACAATTTGACAATATGTTATAGATATAAAAAGTCGCACAATTTCTTGTAGATTATTTTTATAATAAACAAGTTTAGGTACAATGCGCCTATGCGTCCAGCTCGCCTTATAAGTAATATATACGATCCGAGCAGCTATTTTTAATTATTATGGCCTTTTGGTTAACAATTTGACAATATGTTATAGATATAAAAAGTTGCACAATTTCTTGTAGATTATTTTTATAATAAACAAGTTTAGGTATAATGCACCTGTGCGTCCAGCTCACCTTATAAGTAATATATGCGATGCGAGCAGCTAATTTTAATTATTATGGCCTTTTGGTTAACAATTTGACAATATGTTATTAATATAAAAAGTCGTCCAATTTCTTGTAGATTATTTTGATAAAAAACAAGCTTACATACAACGCGCTTATGCGTCCAGCTCACCTTATAAGTAATATATGTTATGCGAGCAGCGGATTTTAATTATTATTTCCCTTTGGTTAACAATTTGAAAATATTTTATAGATATAAAAGTGTTAGAATTTTTTGTAGATTATTTTTATAATAAACAAGATTAGGTACAACGCACCTATATGCGTCCAGCTCGCCTTATAAGTAATAATTGCGGTGCAAGCAGCGGTTTTTAATTATTATGGCCTGTTGGTTAACAATTTGAAAATATGTTATAGATATAAAAACTCTTACAATTATTTCTATATTATTTTATTAAATATTTTCAAATTCAAAATTATAATATTTAATATATTTTTATGGCCTTTGGGTTAACAATACGCAAAAATCTTGTAGACATAAAATATCTTAGAATTACTAGTAGAATTTTTGGGTGTTTTACTTATTTTTATAAGGGTAGTATTAAGGGGGGTTTTAAAGTTTGAGGCCTTATAACTCGGGAAGTATACGAGTGATTGGATTTAAATTTTGACCGGATTCAAATGGGTGGCCAAATAATATGTGTAGCAAATTTGGTGTAAATCGCTCCGGTACCTTCAAAGGAGAGAGCCTAATTTTGTCTTAGGGGCGACGACTAACAACCAAGTATATAAGTTATATATAAATATATGTTTTTGGATTCAGGGCGACGAGACAAAACACTTTTGGGGGAGGGGCCGTATTTGCTCTAGAAAAACAAACCATTCTAATCGTGATGGCTATAAAATATTGTCTTAACCAATTACACAAAGTATCTTTCTACAGTCTGAAAGGAAAAAAGCACTAAAAAAACTATGAAAATATTCATCTTGTATGTATGTATGTGTGAGTATGTGAAAGATATAATAGATTACGTTTCGGCGAAGTTTATGAATTGTTCACGACGCATAACATGGCAGTTAAGACGAGCGAAACCTCGACCCATATTTATAGTTTGTCCCCCCTAACTGCCTGCGTCTGTCTCGGCCTGAACGGGCAGACATAGTGGCTACAGTGCAGTCAGGGTTACAGCCAAAGATTTGCCCCGTTTTTGTCTTCTTTATTTGCTCTTCGCTGCGCCACTATTTTTTGGAACTGCGTAAATGGTTTGAATTTTACGAGATTAAATCTACTAAATCATTATTATTCACGAAGTAAAAAGTAATCATTATTTTGCTCTATTTATAATGGCAAAAAAATGTTTATTCACTGCGCCAAATAATAGTATGCAACTTGTTCTATGTCCATAAGTAGATAATGGTATATTCGAAACTTTATAAACTAGCGAATATGTGCAATAAAATCCCAAGATATATTGAACTTATTTACATAAAATGTTGTTTTTCTGAAAGATTTGATTTATCTCAACATAAATGTTTTGATATGCTAGTCATTTTTACTTATACTGTCTGGCTTTTGACCTCACCGAATATGCAAAAATATTTTGTAATAAAGAATACTCGGTTTTGTGGCAAAAGACCCTTTTATATTTATAACTGAAGTCAAATAACGAATATTAAATTATTTGAGGCGCATACTTTATACGATTTAGTAAATATAATCCCCCTATACAAACGTGTATATCGAGTTTTTCATGATAAGACTTACTTATTAGTGCGTATAAAAAAGTAAAAAATGTTTCCTTATTAGTTTTTGTCTTGATTTTCGTATTAATTATTTGGCAAAACGAACAATACCAAATATGATAAAATCTCACACAATAGATAAAATATTTGGCAATTATTTTTTTCAATGTGCAGTATCAGGACATTTTTTAATGCTGACCAAACTCCACTCAAAACATAATTTAAAATAAATAATTCACACTTCAATCAATTCATCTTGAGACTTGAAGCTATTTCGATAATTTTTCAAACTTAAGTTGTAAGAAATTTTAAACTTTTATATCGTATCTCTTTTCTATCTAACTTGTGCCGTTTTTGAAATATTTAAAAAGTTAATTTCATTTAGTACTTATAGGGTCAGCTGAACGCGTAGGTGCGTAGACTATACCTAAGTTGGCAACACTGTCTGATTGAATTAATAATCGCTGCTCGCTTCGCATAAATTACTTATAAGGCGAATTGTACGACTTTTTATATCTATAACATTTTTTCAAATTGTTAACACCAAAAGGCCATAATAATTAAAAATCGCTGCTCGCTTCGCATAAATTACTTATAAGGCGAGCTGGACGCATAGGTGCATTGTACCTAAACTTGTTTATTATAAAAATAATCTACAAAGAATTGTACGACTTTTTATATCTATAACATTTTGCTCAAATTGTTAACACCAAAAGGCCATAATAATTAATAACCGCTGCTCGCATTTCGCATAAATTACTTATAAGGCGAGCTGGACGCATAGGTGCATTGTACCTAAACTTGTTTATTATACAAATAATCTACAAAGAATTGTACGACTTTTTAAATCTATAACATTTTGCTCAAATTGTTAACACCAAAAGGCCATAATAATTAAAAACCGCTGCTCGCAAATCGCATAAATTACTTATAAGGCGAGCTGGACGCATAGGTGCATTGTATCTAAACTTGTTTATTATAAAAATAATCTACAAAGAATTGTACGACTTTTTATATCTATAACATTTTGCTCAAATTGTTAACACCAAAAGGCCATAATAATTAATAACCGCTGCTCGCATTTCGCATAAATTACTTATAAGGCGAGCTGGACGCATAGGTGCATTGTATCTAAACTTGTTTATTATAAAAATAATCTACAAAGAATTGTACGACTTTTTATATCTATAACATTTTGCTCAAATTGTTAACACCAAAAGGCCATAATAATTAATAACCGCTGCTCGCATTTCGCATAAATTACTTATAAGGCGAGCTGGACGCATAGGTGCATTGTACCTAAACTTGTTTATTATAAAAATATACTACAAGAAATTGTGCGACTTTTTATATCTATAACATATTTTCAAATTGTTAACCAAAAGGCCATAATAATTAAAAACCGCTACTCGCATATATTACTTATAAAGCGAGCTGGAGGCACAGGTGCGTTGTACCTTTACTTGTTTACAGTGTAGAGTCTACACTGTAAACAAGTAAAGGTACACACTGTAGACCATTGTCAACAATTCTATTATAATATAATGCCAATCTTCCCAAATGTATATGAACGAAAGTGCAACAATTTTAAAAAAGTAAAAAAATATATATAATAATTAATCGTAAAAATGTGTTTAAATGTGTACAGGTGATATGGGTGTGCATCCTATGCCGCAAGAAACAAGAGCTACTCAGCAAAACCGGGCAGTGGATGAACAAGGGGGACCCGGTGATGCGGCGCATGGAAGCGGACATGCGGGGCCACGAACTGATGATGGACGACATGCCATCGTCCGTGTGCATTGGCGGCGACAAACGGCCCAAACTGGAGCGGGCCCACAGCGCCGCTGAAAAAGAGAACTTACCGCTGTTGCAACGGTCGGGCAGCGTGCTACGGCGGCAGTACTCGCAACAAGAGGCGCCTGGCCCGCGCCGGATGAGCACTAGTGATAGCGGCGTCGATGTTATTTCGCCCGGCCAGCGGATAAGGCCCAGGGAGCCCAGCTGCGAACGCCAAGGGAATATCTACCATCAGGTGTACCATGAGGACGATCCCAGGCATTATCAAGTAACTATATATATATATATATATATATATATATATATATATATATTGTACTGGTGTATTTTCTTATATTACTGTTTCAAACTCCTGAAGATGGCATACGCGATGCCAAAACGTTGGGTTAAATTAAATTAATTATTAAAAAACGACTGCTTTTCCCAATAATCTCATTTATATATTGTATATATTCGACTATGTAGAGAAATAAAAACCCCAATGCCTTCAACTTTTTATATAATCATTAAAATATATGTTTTTATAGCTACCAATATTTTTAATATATTATTTATTTATAGGCATCACTTTTTCTCGTTGTATTCACAGCGAAACAATTAGTAATAAAGCTTAGATATTACAATTAATAAACCCAGTTTGTTTTATGACAAACAATGGTAGCATTCACAGCAATAAAACACTATTGGACTTAAGGTGTATTGGCAGCGATTCAATTAGTAATTTAACTTAGAAATTACAATTAATAAACCCAGTTTGCTTTATGACAAACAATGGTAGCATTCACAGCAATAAAACACTATTGGACTTAAGGTGTATTGGCAGCGATTCAATTAGTAATTTAGCTTAGAAATAACAATTAATAAATCCAGTTTGCTTTATGACAAACAATGGTAGCATTCACAGCAACAAAACACTATTGGACTTAAGGTGTATTGACAGTGAAACAATTAGTAATTTAGCTTAGAAATTACAATTAATAAATCCAGTTTGTTTTATAACAAACAATGCTAGCATTGTATAACAACAGAATGTATAATTAATTGTGAATACACATTAAAATTCTATTTACAGCGTACCAATTAGTAATTAAGATTATAAATTACAAATAATTATCCAGTTTGTATGACAAGAAACATAATTAATACAATTATAAGTCTTGTTGCTGTGAACATTAGTATTATTTGTCATTAAACAAACTGAATTAACTAATACGTAATTTCTAAGCTTAATTACTAATTGTTTCACTGTGAATATACCTTAAAACTCTATTCACAGTGGACCAATTAGTAATTAAGAATTGAAATTACAAATTATTATCCAGTTTGTATTATGTCAAGCAATAAAATTTACACAATTATAAATTTAGTTGTTGTGAACACTAGTATTATTTGACATTAAACAAACTGAATTTATTCATTATAATTTCTAACCTAAATTACTAATTGTTTCGCTGTGAATCCAACTTAAAACTGTTTTCATAGCGAACCAAATAGCAATTAAGACTAGAAATTACTAAAAATAATCTGGTTTGTATTACGATAGGCAATGCTAGCATTCACAGCAGCATAATTAACGCAATTATAAATTTAATTACTTGTGAACGCTAATATAATTTATTATTAATTGTATTTTCTAAGCAGCAAAATTAACACAATTATAAAATTTGTTGTCACAAATCAGGAATTATTAATTGTATTTTCTAAGCTTATCTACTAATGGTTTGTAGGTCCGAAGAATGTAAACGGGTTTCCACTAGTTTGATAATAAAAATCTGGGGTGTCCTGCACACGACTTATACATAATTATTACTGTATATGTATGTATAGTTTTATTGAGTTAATAATAATAGATGTCAGCTTAAAACTGTATTCACAGCGAACCAAATAGTAATTAAGATTAGAAAATTACAAATAATAATCTAGTTTGGATTATGGCAAGCAATGCTAACATTCCACGTAACAAAATGAACACAATTACTTATAAATTTTGTTGTTGTGAACGTTAACTTTGTATGTTATATTTTGAACTGTAATTATTACTAGTAATTCTAAGTTAATTACAAATAGTTTCGCTTCGTAATTCGGTATAATTAGTAGACATTCATTCGAATGAACTTGTCAACTACGTATATACGAATCTTGCAAACTCAACACCATTGTCTACAAACACAATCGTGTGTCTCCCTCTCTCTCTCTGTTTTAGGGCGAACTGGAGAGCCTGATGCGCACCCATCCGCACCTAGTGCCCCGCCGATATCCCGGCGACGCGGAGTACTGCAACGAGATTCTCGTCGGCGAGCCATCACCGATGGACATACCGGCGATGAGCGGCGTGCCGCAGCCGCAGCCGCCTCGCGTGACCGTTGCGAACGTGGGCAGCGGCAGTGGGGGCGGGGGGAAGAAGCACAAACGCAGCGGGTCGACGAAGAGCAAACACCACCACCACCAGCAGAGCCAACACCAGCAGCTGCAGCTGCAGCGCTCGTTCTCTAGTTCGGACGATGAACTGAGATCGACGCCCGACTGTGGCAGTTGCGATGACCGCGACAGCGAAAAAGGTCAGTTGCGTTGCGGTTGCGTTTGCGTTGCGGTTGCGTGTGCGTGAGCAAAGCTGAGCGATGGGATATGCCGATTGTTATCCATATTTATACAAACACTATATTATTTATGTTTGATATGAAATTAAGTGAGACCGATTATTGTTTTCTGTCATTTTCGTTAACACTAAAACGGTGTTAGGTTCACTAGATTTTTATCTGTAGAACGCAACTAATTTATATATATATATATAAAAAAAATCGTACCGAAGTTCAGGCTATTTTTATAATTATTTGTAGATTTCCTACAAAAATGTATAAATTTCAAACATTTTAATTCACGAATTGTATGTGATTTTTAGTTCAACTTAAATATGAATAATTTTTCGTGTCGAAATTTTCAAAATTATATTATTCTGTAATTATTTTTAACGGGAAAAAAATATTTTATGCGAATATTTGAATTAAAGTTCATTATTTGTTATTTTATATATTGCATTTGGAGTTTAGTCAACAAATAGAATAAAAACACAAATTTTAAATTGTAAAGTTTCACTACTAATAAAATATTCAAATTTTTTTTCACAATGAAAGTTTTAAATTAAATAAATTAACAGCATTTTCATATATATTAATAACTATTAATTATTTCATATTATTTATTATATTGCGAAAATTTTAGGTATACTAATAAAAATTTCGATTTTTTTTTTGTTTTTCCGTAATGACATTTTTAAATTAAATAAAATAGCAGCAATTTCAAATATATTCAAAATTTCTTATTAATTCATTGGAATTTTTAGTTTTTTCACTCTGTCATATTATAGAAAATATTGCAAAAATTTTAGGTTCACTAATGAAAAATTGGATTTTTTTTTTGTTTTTTCGTAATGAAATTTTTAAATAAAATAAAATTGCAGCATTTTCAAATATATTAATTTTTTTTTAATATTTCATTGGAATATTTAGTTTTTTAACCCTGTCATATCATTAAAAATATTGCGAAAATTTTAGGTTCACTAATGAAAAATTGGGTTTTTTTTTTGTTTTTCCGTAATAAAATTTTTAAATAAAATAAATTAGCAGCATTTTCAAATATATTAAAAATTTCTTAAGATTTCATTGGAATATTTAGTTTTTTAACCCTGTCATATCATTAAAAATATTGCGAAAATTTTAGGTTCACTAATAAAAATTTAGATTTTTTTTTGTTTTCCCGTAATAAAATTTTTAAATAAAATAAAATAGTAGCATTTTTACATATATTAAAAATTTCTTAATATTTCATTGGAATATTTAGTTTTTTAACCCTGTCATATCATTAAAAATATTGCGAAAATTTTAGGTTCACTAATAAAAAATTGGATTTTTTTTTTGTTTTTCCGTAATAAATTCTTTAAATAAAATAAAATAGCAGCATTTTCAAATATATTAAAAATTTCTTAAGATTTCATTGGAATATTTAGTTTTTTAACCCTGTCATATCATTAAAAATATTGCGAAAATTTTAGGTTCACTAATAAAAATTTGGATTTTTTTTTGTTTTCCCGTAATAAAATTTTTAAATAAAATAAAATAGTAGCATTTTTACATATATTAAAAATTTCTTAATATTTCATTGGAATATTTAGTTTTTTAACCCTGTCATATCATTAAAAATATTTCGAAAATTTTAGGTTCACTAATAAAAATTTGTTTTTCCGTAATAAAATTTTTAAATAAAATAAAATAGTAGCATTTTCACATATATTAAAAATTTCTTATTATTTCATTGGAATTTTCCTGTCATATCATTAATAATATTACGAAAATGTTGGTTTTTTAATTTTCGCTCTTATAAATTTATATTTAAATTCAATTTGGTTTCTTTTGTTACAACATGAAAAAAATAGTTAATATTAGACTATAATTTAAATAATTTTGATATCACAGTGTTTTATATAATAAAATCTGAGAAATATACTTTCGTCTTTATGGTATAAATATATTTTTATTTTATTCGACGTTTTTGAATGCTAAATTCACGAAAAGGCTTTATATTTTGGTGGGTCAAAATCTTGAGAAATATTTCTTTAGATGGAAAAAATAGGAGGAAACAAACTATAAACAATAAAGGTTTTAATAACTGAAACAATATAAATGTATTTATTTGGCATGAGTTTCAGTATGATCAGATTACACTTTATTATATGTCCATGCCGTATAATAAACATCGCATTTAAACACAGCACAACACACACACACACACACATAAGCACAAAATAAGATAAGCACAAACACAAACACACAAATCACCAAATAAGCGAGTAAATGTGTTATGGAATATTTAGAGAATAATTTTGTTGCGTTGTGTGCCCGCCAGAAATGGAGGCTAGAATGACCGCCAACCACCCGGTAGTACGTTGTTGCTCCCATACCATAATTTAATTAATTTTAACTAGAGATGTTGGTGTTTTATTGTGGTGTTCTGAGTCGATTTTCTTTGTCATATTATTTGGTTATTCTTGTTTTGATTCTCCAAAAGTTTGTATGTAATTTGAGGTAATGCGTGTGCGCCAGTGTGCGTGTGTGTGCGTGTCCATAATTGGTTTACATTTGCAGGACATCGCGACCGATCAAACAAAATAACTGAGCGACTGAATCGCCAGGCGATTTTAGATGAAAAAATGAAAAAGTTTTTAGCGGTGAGGAAGAAGTTTGGTTGTGTTTTCCATTTTTTATTGTTTTACGCTTTTGGCATTCGGTTTCACCAATTCTTACACTGTTTATTCACCAGTTAAATTCAGGCGATTTATCTCATTTCTCTTATTTGGATTAATTTATATAAGAATTACCTGCTATTTATCTTACGGCAACTATTAACAATCAAATTGAATAGCAAACTTAGTAGTTGTTTATATAAGTAACATTTTCTACTATTAGTCATACGTCAATTAATAATCAGTTTGATACTATTTGTCTTAAGTCGACTATTAATAATTAATTTGAATAATAATCTAGGTAGTTTATATAAGTTACATTTTCTACTATTTATCTTACGTCAACTATTAATAATTAATTTAAATAGTAAACTTCGTTTTTATAAGTAGCATTTTCTATTTGCTTTACGTCAACTATTAATAATCAATTTGAATAGTACACTTCATAGTTTACCTATAAAAGTAACATTATCTACTATTTGTCTTACGTCAACTATCATTAATCAATTAGAATAGTAAACTTCGTTAATATAAGTAACATTTTCTACTATTTGTCTTACGTCAACTATCATTAATCAATTTGAATAGTAAACTTCGTTAATATATGTAACATTTTCTACTATTTGTCTTACGTCAACTATCATTAATCAATTAGAATAGTAAACTTCGTTAATATAAGTAACATTTTCTACTATTTGTCTTACGTCAACTATCATTAATCAATTTGAATAGAAAACTTCGTTAATATATGTAACATTTTCTACTATTTGTCCTAACGTCAACTATTATTAATCAATTAGAATAGTAAACTTCGTTAATATAAGTAACATTTTCTACTATTTGTCTTACGTCAACTATCATTAATCAATTAGAATAGTAAACTTCGTTAATATAAGTAACATTTTCTACTATTTGTCCTACGTTAACTATTATTACTCAATTTGAATAATAAACTAGGTAGTTTATATAAGTAACATTATCTACTATTTGTCTTACGTCAACTATTAATAATCAATTGGAATAGTAAATTAGGTAGTTGAAATAAATAATATTCTCTACTATTTGCCTTACGTCAACTATTAATAATCAATTTGAATCGTATACTTCGTAGTTTACCTATATAAGTAATATTTTCTACTATTTGTCTTACGTCAACTATCATTAATCAATTAGAATAGTAAACTACGTTAATATAAGTAACATTTTCTACTATTTGTCCTACGTCAACTATTATTAATCAATTTGAATAATAAACTAGGTAGTTTAAATAAGTAACATTATCTACTAACTTTAATGGATGATGCTGTTGCCACTCAGTGAAACATAATGAAAAATTAAAATAAAAACACTCGGTGTAAGTTTCACAAAAATAATTTATTGAGACGACTAGTTTCGGTTGTTAAACCATCTTCAGGTCTGAAGATGGTTTAACAACCGAAACTAGTCGTCTCAATAAATTATTTTTGTGAAACTTACACCGAGTGTTTTTATTTTAATTTAACATTATCTACTATTTGTCTTACCGCAACTATTAATAATCAATTTGAATAGTAAATTAGGTAGTTGAAATAAATAATATTCTCTACTATTTGCCTTACGTCAACTATTAATAATCAATTTGAATAGTACACTTCGTAGTTTACCTATATAAGTAACATTTTCTACTATTTGTCTTACGTTAACTATCATTAATCAATTAGAATAGTAAACTACGTTAATATAAGTAACATTTTCTACTATTTGTCCTACGTCAACTATTATTAATCAATTTGAATAATAAACTAGGTAGTTTATATAAGTAACATTATCTACTATTTGTCTTACGTCAACTATTAATAATCAATTTGAATAGTAAATTAGGTAGTTGAAATAAATAATATTCTCTACTATTTGTCTTACGTTAACTATTAATAATCAATTAGAATAGTAAACTTCGTTAATATAAGTAACATTTTCTACTATTTGTCTTACGTCAACTATCATTAATCAATTAGAATAGTAAACTTCGTTAATATAAGTAACATTTTCTACTATTTGTCCTACGTCAACTATTATTAATCAATTTGAATAATAAACTAGGTAGTTTATATAAGTAACATTATCTACTATTTGTCTTACTTCAACTATTAATAATCAATTGGAATAGAAAATTAGGTAGTTGAAATAAATAATATTCTCTACTATTTGTCTTACGTTAACTATTAATAATCAATCAGGATAGTAAACTTCGTTTATATAAGTAACATTTTCTACTATTTGACTTACGTCAACTATTAATAATTAATTTGAATAATCTACTTAGTAGTTTATATAAGTAACATTTTCTGCTATTTGTCTTACGTGTCAACTATTAATAATCAATTAGTATAGTAAACTTCGTAGTAAAAATCTAAGATATATTAAGAATCTAGCGGCCATAAGCAAATATTAAAAATAATTATTATTAATTTAGATTATTTTTAAAAAAATCTACAAAAAAATTGTATAGTATTTTATATTAATAACATTTCTTCAAATTCTGAAGTAAATTTAGTCATTTCGGTAAAATTACAATACTGAAAGTGATGTTTCCCGCCAAGAATATTAGAATACCTAACCTCAAAATGTGTTTAGTAATTGAACCGCCAAAAATAGAAAGAATTGAAGGTTAAATTGTCGAATTTAACTCGTTAGAATAATCGTAATATGTATATATATATAATTGTTGGTGAAACCATTGCAATAAAAGCGTAAAACATTAAAAAATAAAAGCCGATGCATGAGTGTTTGGTTGGGCCTCACTTGCGCGCGCTCACTGCACCAATTATTCTCTGTCTCTCTTATTATCTATCTATCTCTCATCTCTTTCTCTCTGTATCTACATGTGTCTATTATATATCTTATCTATGTATTATGTGTGCGTGCGTGTGCGTGTATATATCCACGAGATTTGATTTGATTTGATTTGACTCGTATCTGAAACAACTGAACTACAACCCCCTATATATATATGTAGAAATATATAATTTTCTAAACATCTTCTGCGTAAGTTTATGCGTGACTTAACACACATCTACGATTATATGTATCACTTAAAATAATTAATTTCAACTGTATTTAAACTTACTCTTAAATATTACGTCAATAATCGACTTAGTCGTACAATAATCGTTTTCAAAGGTTGAAAGTCGAATAAATGACGCAAAAAGTATGTCTATAGTCAGACTTTTTTGGTCACATTGTTACTTGAGTACTTAATAACTAACTATTTGCAATGTCCTAAATATCACGTTAAATTAGTCGAATAAATGACTCAAAAAGTACGTCACATAATTAGACTTCTTTGGTCATATTGCTACTTGGGTACTTAAAAAAATATTTATTTGCAATTATCAAAATATTACGTAATAAACAATGGTTTAAATATACCAAATAATTATTTTAAGCGATACATTAGTATATATCTTCGATTCTAAGTCTGATTCTGTAAGGACGTATTTTATGAACAAAAAATACAAATATATACAAATTTTAAATAATATTATAGTTTTATATACGGTATTGGCTGTAGAGCGTTCACACATAGACCAAAACACAGAGACGCCATTGAGAAAATAGTCAAATTTAATTAAGCGACCTTTAAAACGAATATTTCCCTTAAAGTAGTCAATTTAAAAAAAAAATTAAACAAAACGTAATAATTTATATTATTTTTAATTAGTTATTAATTTTAATTAGTTAATAATTCAGAAATTGCCAAAACCCCATTAGAATATCTAGTAATATTTTGGTGGAGTCGCCTAGTAAATTAAAATAATACCAAAAATTATTAATCTAAACTGTTTTATTTTCAAGAATTTTCCCTAAATTTTTTAATGCCATAGAAATATCACGTATTTTGTAATAGTATAAATATTTTTTGTCTATATATCAAAGTAGTATTTAAAATATGCAGTCACATTATTTAAAATTGATAAGCTGTTAAAAATAATAATTTTAAAATAAATAATATTGCCCGCCAATAAAATGTTCGATGCCTGTGCATATCTGTTTGCTTTTTTACAAAAAAAAGTTCTACACATACATATATTTGGATGTTAGTATATATAAAGTCAGAAATTAATAGGTATATACTGTTAGACAGAGGATTAAAAATAATAATTTTAAAATAAATAATATTGCCCGCCAATAAAATGTTTGGAATAATTCAAGATTATTGAATTTTAATTGTCGCCGTAAGAGTCGTGGTTCGATTCCTGTGCATATCAGTTCTACACATACATATAAATACAGAAATTAATAGGTATATACTGTTGTAAGACAGAGAACTAGATATAAACAGGTGTAGCATTTTAATTAGTCGGTTAAGTTATAAAACAAACTCACCAAAGTGTAATTATTTGATAAAAACTCGCCAAACGCCTTACAGAATCAGACTAACCCGTGTCTAACTATGAACGCATATAGTGATGTGTAAACATGTAGTGCGCAAGTCCAAGCGTGCGCTAACTGAGAGCTTTCAGAGCGACAAACACGTGACTTGGCAGCCATAACTAGCGCTGAATGCTGAATTGCTGTGGTGCACATCTGAGTAGAGCGTAAGCCCATAAACATACACACCGAATAAAACAAATAATAATGAAATCTTTCGCGCGACGAGTCGACGGTCGGTTCGGTCGCTTGTAGCATGTGTTATGTGTGCGTGGGGTATAGGCACTTCGGACAGCTGGCGCAACCATTATATCCTGCCGAACCACCACGCGAGCAACCAGCAGCACCAGCACCAGCGGGCGCTGCAAGACGTGACCGCAGACAATCGACGGTTCACTGAACGCAGAAAGAAAACAGTGCGGTTCGACCATGACAGTGGCAGCGCACTGCCCCAGAGCGGACTTCGCGGCACAGGCACAGGCACTGGCACTGGTGAGGGCACCGGATGGCCGGCGGCCACTTGGGACGAGGAGCGGCAGGGCTCGCAGGACTCGCAGACGAAGGACTCTGGCATTGACACCAGTTCCACGTTCACCTCGAGCGAGGACTCGAACCGCGGGGATGTACCCAAGGTGGGGACCCCACACACACAACTTACGTTATATTACTTACATCTAGCATTTAAGTATCATATGCTCGTTTATGTGTTACTGCGCTATTGTGAGATAAATACCAAAAGTTTAGGTTTACTATTTGGATATAATAACACGTTCAGTGCCACGTGGGAAACTAATTCAAATTTTTAATATATTTTTAAATTAAAATTGATAAAAACGTCGATTTTAATTAATTTTTAAGTTTAAAAAACTGAAGTGGCCTTCACTCAACTGTCCTCAGATTCATTAAAGCGTTTTTTAACTAAATGCTACATTTTACGAAATACGTTCTACAATTAAACTATTTTAACATGTTCAGTGCCACGTGGCCCCAATATTTGTTTCGATTCGAAATTACATTAGTTTATACACTGTAAAAATTAATGCAAATGTTTCATTAAAGCGTTTTTTAAGTAAATGCTACATTTTCCGAAATACGTTCTACAATTAAACTATTTTAACATGTTCAGTGCCACGTGACCCCAATATTTGTTTCGATTCGAAATTACAACAGTTTATACACTGTAAAAATTAATGCAAATGTTTCATTAAAGCGTTTTTTAAGTAAATGCTACATTTTACGAAATACATCCTACAATTAAACTATTTTAACATGTTCAGTGCCACGTGGCCCCAATATTTGTTTCGATTCGAAATTACAACAGTTTATACACTGTAAAAATGAATGCAAATGTTTCATTAAAGCGTTTTTTAAGTAAATGCTACATTTTCCGAAATACGTTCTACAATTAAACTATTTTAACATGTTCAGTGCCACGTAGCCCCAATATTTGTTTCGATTCGAAATTACATTAGTTTATACACTGTAAAAATGAATGCAAATGTTTCATTAAAGCGTTTTTTAAGTAAATGCTACATTTTACGAAATACGTTCTACAATTAAACTATTTTAACATGTTCAGTGCCACGTGGCCCCAATATTTGTTTCGATTCGAAATTACATTAGTTTATACACTGTAAAAATTAATGCAAATGTTTCATTAAAGCGTTTTTTAAGTAAATGCTACATTTTACGAAATACGTTCTACAATTAAACTATTTTAACATGTTCAGTGCCACGTAGCCCCAATATATGTTTCGATTCGAAATTACAACAGTTTATACACTGTAAAAATTAATGCAAATGTACAAGAATTCTGTATAATTACATTTTCACTGTAATTTTATATTAGAAATCTTGTAATTTTGAATCTTGAAATTTAATAGAAATACATCTGAAGTGGCATACACTTCACAATATATGCAATTGATCCATTGCCATGAATCAATATTAATGTCAACTACACTGTAAAAATAAATAAAAATAGGTAAACAACAGCGTTAATTTTTAGTTGGAATAAAAACAACAGAGTAAATGCAAAAAATTGAGTTTAAAAAAAATAAATTACAAATAACTTAGATAAAACTACGTTAACACGTTAAGTGCCATGTGGTACCAGTAAATTTGTTTCTCAATTATTAAAGTACTTTATAATAATTAAAAAGTATGTTTTTATTTACAGATTCATGTATTTTCGGATTTTAAAAAAAATGCTAAACTTTTTACAGTGTACATTGATTCATAACTATTAAAATATAAATGAAAGCTTTAATAACTAATAAATTAAATAATATTGGAAAATTGTCGAAACGATAAAAAAAAAACGTATATATTTATCACGTAAATAAAAAGGTTTAATTTTTTGTTACGAAAAATGTATTTTAACAATTTTCAATATTTGTGCTATTTGGGGTTCAACATATGCGTGAATCACGCTAATGATTTTTTAATTTAGTCCTTTTTTGTTGTTGTTGTTTCCGAAAATTTCTAAAACATATCAAATAATTAGGGTTCAATTATATAGTTTTGTTGTGTTGCGTCAAAAATATTTCGGTAACAAATTTGTGCTACAATTAATTAATTTCAAGGTTAAAAAAACTGGAGTGGCCTTCACTCACCTTTCCTGAGATCACAGACACACAGACTGCATTTTGAAGGTAGTCAGGGATACCCAAATAGTGCATTTCCGGTGAAATTCTTCCTTATATACATAAGAAAATCGATATTTAAATGAAATAATTTGTTAATTTCGTTTATTTACTGCCGCAGTGTGATTAAATTGGATAATTTTGTTTAAAACAGATAAATAATGATTGTTTATTTACAGTGACTTATTGGTAATTTTGTACGATCGCAGTAACACATAAACACATCATAAATCGTAGTTGTAAATATTGCTTAATAGTGTTTAACAAAATTGCAATAGGCAATGAATGCAAAGTGACAAATATTTTGTCGGAATTGAATTGGATAATACAGTCAGTGACATAGATAAATAATTGGTGGAGTCCGGTAGCTCCAAAGAGCGGGCAAAAATGGTTCGTCTTCGTCGCTAGTGTGCAACTGCAGGTGTATGCATACATATTTACATGTCAATTTCTCGATGTTCCATTGTTTTCTCTACTTTTTTATTCACTCTGAAATTTAACTGTGTATTTTATTCCAATTTCTCTGCCTCCGGACTGGCTTATTCAATGTGCTGCATGCATTGCTTGTTACTGTTTCCCTTTATTGTATTTCGGACAGTCTTGCTTGTGTCAACAAACCGAATTATTGTTGGATAAAGTGTCTACTAGAACTAAAGATTCTAGATATCCAGAATTTATTCTTAAACTACTTAAAAAAGTAGTATCAACACAGCAATAATGTTTGGTTGTCTATCTGTAATGTGCTCGAATAAAAAGAATAATTGCATCGTCCTCTGAATCCAATTTAAAATATTTTATATCTATTAAATCTCTTCAAATTGTGAGCCTAAAGGCTCAATTTTTAAATAAAATATTTGCAATTCTTCAAATTTTTATAAAACAAATTAATAACATTAGTTTCAATATGTATAATTAAATTATCTTCAATTAAACATAAGTAGTTAAAAAACTAGTATATACAGCGAGCTGGAGGTATTGACGCTTGCACCTATGCTTGTTTATTATTATTTCATCTCTTGAAAACTCACTGGTTATAAATAGGTTTTCTATATATATAATTAAATTCATTAAATAGATTATACAGTGAGCAGAAAGCATTGGCGCCTGTACCTCAGTGGAGGCGAGGGTACCTGTACTTGTTTCCCCATAATATTGATTATATCGTGAGCTGAAGGCATTAATGCCCGTATTTACGCTTGTTCTAAAAATGCCGACTTTGACCTTTTATATTCAAAATTCATTTTGGTTTGACACCCAACAAATGCCTATACTTGTTATACGTATTACTATAATATTAGTTATATGGCGAGCTGAAAGCATTGGTGCCAGTACTTATACATATCAGGGCGATCTTGATCCATTATATCCGAAATACATAATGGATATAAATAATTATGCTATTTTCCCTATAATATTGATATTATGGCAAGCTGAAGGTATTGGTGCCAGTACTTATACATGTCAAGGCGACCTTGATCCTTATATATATATATATATATATATATATATATATATATATATATATATATATATATATTCAAAATTCATTTTAGATATAAATAATTATGGTTGTTTCCCTATAACATTGATATTAAGGCAAGCTGCAGCCACTGATGCCGGTACTAATGCGTGTTTATTTGTAAATATGCCAAAACGACTTTGAACTTATATATTCATAATATATTTTGGTTTAAAACCCAAAATCTACTTGTTTCCCCACATAGTATTGGTTATATGGGAAGCTGAAAGCATTGGTGCCGATGCTTATTTATTTGTAAATATATCAAGGTGACCTTGAACCTATATATTCAAAATATATTTTGGTTTGAAACCCATAAAATACTTGTTTTACTATAACATTGATTATATGGGAAGCTGAAGGCATTGATGCCGGTACTTATGTAAATTTGAACAAAAATATTGGTTATATGGGAGCTGAAGGTATTGGCGCCGATGCTTGTTTATTTGTAAATATGTCAAGACGAGCCTATATATTCAAAATATATTTTGGGCAGAACCCCAAAAATACGCTTATTTTACTAAAATATTGGTTACTTGGGGGAGCTGAAGGTATTGGTGCCACTGCTTGTTTATTTGTAAATATGTCAAAGTGACCTATAAATTCAAAATACATTTTGGTCAGAAACCTAAAAAATACTTATGCTGGTTTCATATTCAATATTGGTTATATGGGGAGCTGAAGGTATTGGTGCCGCTGCTTGTTTATTTGTAAATATGTCAAGGCGACCTTGGCCCTATATATGCGAAATTGATTTTGGTTTGAACCGTGCGTTGAAGTGCCCTAGTAGACACAATGTCCAACAACAATTTAAGCGAGTTCGCCTTGGACTGAAACCCCGTAACAGAGAGAGCGATCTAGTTGCCTGCGTAACAAATATAACGTACATATACATCGCTAGTTTTTGTTTAGGGGGCCTAGTGTTATTTGGCTGACAATGAAGCACTCTCGCCAGAGACTTGGCTCGCCACCAAAATACATATTTGGCACTGGATTCACTGCTAAGGAAATCAAACAGACAACCAAAAATTTATTACTACATCCGAGATTCTCATTGCCATTGTAGCCAAACAAACATTTGCCCTACATTAGATATACTTTTTATCGAAGCTACTTCTCCATCTGATTATAGCTTCTTGATGACCAAATATACGAGGCCTCCGGTATTACGACGAAAATACTTTTGTCAACACGAATATTTGACCCAATCAATGATTTATATAATTTGGTCAACCTTAGAAACACATTAGAATAGTCTAAAGTTTCCTAATTTTACATTCGTCAGTTTTGGCTCTAGAGCGTTCACAGACATCCTTGAGAAAATAGTCAAAATAGATTTAGGAACCCTTTAAAATGCCGAGGATGGCCACTGTACTTTCTTTAATAACGTATAAGAATGTAAAAATAAATGACCAAATAGCCGACAAAAATATTTTCGGTAATACTCTGGTCCGTCCGAGCTTAGAATTAAAAATATATTGCATTTTGTTTAATTTTGCTAGCATCCTCTGTCGTGGCAAGTGAGCGCTGATGGTACTCGTATGATTGGGCATATGGTACTGAAGAAGGTAATACGGGAGGGTGTTAGTTCGGCTTCAAGTGCAGCGATACTGGGCCTTAAAGTGGTTGGGGGGAAAATTATGGAGCACGGGGGCAGGGGCGCGATCATTGAAAAAGTCAAGAAGGGCAGCATCGCTGATGTCGAAGGTCAACTTAGGCCAGGTATGTTTCACATCTCTAAAACAGCTTCTACATCACCAACACCGCTTTTAACATCTCTAAAACACCTTCTACATCACCAATAGCGCTTTTAACATCTGTAAAATAGCTTTTAACAACTCTAAAACAGCTTCTACATCACTCACACAGCTTTTAACATCTATAAAATAGCTTTTACCATCTATAAAATAGCTTTTAACATCTCTAAAACACACCACTTATACTTTTAACATTCCTAAAACAGTTTTTAACATCTTCTACATCGCTAAAACAGTTTTTAACATAACTAAAACAGCTTTTAACATCACGAAAACAGCTTATGCATCACTAAAATAGCTATTAATATCTCGAAAATATTTTTACAACACTAAAACAGCTTCTACTACACCACTTATATAACAGTTTTTAACATCGCTAAAACATCGCTGAAACAGCTATAAACATACCTAAAACAGTTTTTAACATCATGAAAACAGCTTCTATATAACTAAAACAGCATTTAAACATCACGAATACAACTTCTACATAACTGAAACAGCTTTCAACATCACGAAAACAGCTTCTGTGTTACTAGAACAGCTTTTAACATCTCGAAAACATTTTTACAACTTATTACATCTCTAAAATAGTTTTTAACATATTCAAAATAGCTTTTAACTTTCCTAAAACAGCTTTTAACATCTTTAAAACAGCTTGGTCTTCACTAAAACAGCTGTAAAAAAATATAAAATAGCTATAAACATCTCTAAAACAGTTTCCACATAACTAAAACTTGTAACATCACTAAAACAGCTTTTAACATATCTAAAATAGCTTTCAATATTTCTAAAACAACTTTTAACATCTCCAAAACAGCTTCGGCATCTCTCAGAGTTAAAAGCTATTTGAAGATGTTTAGTAAAGTTGTATTAGAGATCTTAAAAGATATTTGAAGATTTTAAAAGCTGTTTTGGAGATGTTACAAGCTATTTCAAGATGATTAACGTTGTTTTTGGAGATGTTACAAGCTATTTCAAAATGATTAACGTTGTTTTGGAGATTGTAAAAGCTAATTGAAGATGTTTAAAAGTGTTTTGGAGATGTGAAAAGCTATTTGAAGATGTTTAAAGCTATTTTGGAGATACTTTCTTATTTCTTCCTGGTTCAGAACCTCTTGATTATACTTCCTGGAAGTTGTTAATACAAATGAGTTGTGTTGATTAACTTAACTAGAATTAATTCTGTTTTGGTTGTAATAATTCGGCGTATGATTTTTGTGTAGGAGATGAAGTGATTGAGTGGAACAACAGATCGCTGCAAGGCAAGAGTTATCAGGAAGTATACGACGTCATATCGGAGTCGAAGCAAGACACACAGGTGGAGCTGATTGTGTCGCGAAGCATGGGGAGTCGGCGGGCAGCTCAAGCAAGTTGGAGACACTCGCATACAAGCATACTGCAAGGCAGAGGTAACCATAGTCAGGCCATTGTTGTATACCGCCTCACATTTATTAAATTCTACTTTCTTATATCTATATATACATAGTGATTTATTAGAATTCCGCTAACTCTTTTTTTTTTGTGGCTGTTGCTGTTATATTTCTATTTTAATACTATAATTGGCACTAATTTTAACCGAGAACAAACAAATCCATGATTTAAACTAAGTTTGGCTGGTGTGAATGTGAACGTATGGTTTAATTATAATTTTTGGTTCAGTGCATTAAATGGGAGCAACAACAATATAATAGAGATGATTTGTTGAATGGCCGTTGAAATGGTTGTGTTAGGTATTAAAGCGGTGCAATTTTGTGTTATGTATTGGTAGATATGTATGCGCGGACGCAGG
This sequence comes from Leistus spinibarbis, assembly GCA_933228885.1. Taxonomy (NCBI): domain Eukaryota; kingdom Metazoa; phylum Arthropoda; class Insecta; order Coleoptera; family Carabidae; genus Leistus; species Leistus spinibarbis. Next base: position 1,049,645 of record OW121794.1, on the reverse strand, counting down.
ATAAACCCAGTGTCCTTGTGACTTCTCCAGGCTCGCCTGAGGTGCTCGCCCCTGCCCGGCATCGCGGACCGCACGCCCGACTTGCACCGGCTAATCCCAATGTTGGAGGCCGACTGCAGGTATGTATTTCAACCTCTAATTAGAAATAATAATAATCCACTTTTTGTGTGAATAGATGAAGTTGGGTTTCGACAGTGGCACGCTGCAGCTGATCGTGACGCTGGTGTGCGCCGCGGGGCTGAACCCGCGTGCGAACGGGCAGCCGCGCAACCCGTATGCGAAGATATTTTTGTTACCCGACCGTAGTGAGAAGTCGAAACGACGAACAAAAACATTAGCAAACACCAATGAGCCTTGCTGGAATCAAACGTTCGTTTATTCCGGTCTTAGACGAGCCGACCTTAAAATGCGCATACTGGAGGTCACCGTGTGGGACTATGTGCGCTATGGGGCGAACGACTTCCTCGGCGAAGTACTGCTGGAGCTCAACGTGTCGCCACTGGACGACGAGCCCGAGTGGTACTGCATGGTGGCGCACGAAGAAGACCTCATGCAGATGCAAACGGTAACCAAATTTGTTATTAACACATTTTGTTGTAATAATTATTAGGGGCTATTTTAATTTACACTAAATAATAAAAATATGGGTATTTGGTGCCTTGCGGCTTTCAATCTACATATCCTTTATGCCCTTTTCACACCAAGACGAAGTTAACTGATCTTGAAGTTCGTTTGATGCTCACACTAGTTATTTAAATCACTAATACCATATTTATTCTTAAGTATGCACCATGTGAGGTTATTTTATGTTTTGATTGGTTGATTTTGTTCCTATTCCATAAAAAACAAGCTTAGGTACAATGCACCTATGCGTCCAGCTCGCCTTATAAGTAATATATGCGATGCGAGCATTTTTTAATTATTATGGCCTTTTGGTTATAGATATAAAAAGTCTTACTATTTTAATGCATTTTTTAAAATTCGAAATTATAATATTTAATTATTTTTTATAGCCTTTGGGTTAGTAATATGAAAAAATCTTGTAGATATAAAATATCTTAGAATTACTAGTAGAATTTTTGGGTGTTTTAATTATTTTCATAAGGGCAATATTAAGGGGGACTCCAAATTTTGGGGCCCTATAACTCGAGAAGTATACGGGCGATTTGATTTAAACTGCGAACGGATTCAAACAGTATGCTAAATAATATGTGTGGCAAATTTGGTGTAAATCGCTCCGGTACCTTCAGAGAAGTAGAGGGCACAAATTTGGTCTTACGAGTGAGCGACGACTAACATCCAAGTATTAGAGTTATATATATTTTTGGATTCAATGCGACACTTTTGTTAAGGACATTTTTTGCTCCAAGAATATTACAGACACACGGTCGATCGCTTTAGCTCGCCGTACGAAGTACCGAAGACGCTAAAGCATTCGGACGTGTGTCTGTAGCATTACCGAATCAAAAAAATTCCCAAAAAGTGTTTGTCTCGTCGCTTTGAATCCAAAAATATATATAACTCTAATACTTGGATGTTAGTCGTCGGTTGCTCGACCAAATTTGTGCTTTCTACTCCTCTGAAGGTACCGGAGCGATTTACACCAAATTTACTACACATATTATATGGTGTCCCATTTGAATCCGCTCGCAGTTTAAATCCAATCGCCTGTATACTTCCAGAGTTATAGGGCCCCAAAATTTGAAGCCCCCCTTAATACTGTCCTTATAAAAATAATTAAAACACTCAAAAACTCTACTAAAAATTCTAAGATATTTTATGTCTACAAGATTTTTTCATATTGTTAACCCAAAGCCCGAAAAAAAATTATTAATTATTATAATTTTGAATTATATATAATTATCGTATCTTCTTTATTTTGAAGGTTGTTTAAATTAAGTAAACAATAGCTTTAATATCTACTTACATTATGTGTATTTTTGTCCTAAACCCATAATATATTTTATAATAAAGTACCTAAAGAGAACTTCACAAATTTTCAGCACCACCGGCGAGAGCTAGAACCGACGGAGCTCGACTTGATCCTGACGCCAACCGACCACCTATCACCGCCAAGCACAACGTCCCGATTATCCGACTCGGACACGACGTCAGAGTGTGAACTTGACTGTGACGGCAGCGGTTCTGCGCGTGACCGCCGCGTCGCGGACGGCGCCAGCATCTCGAGCGTTGGCAGCTCGTCCAGTCCGCCGCCAGACGCAGAAGTATGCGAGAGGCGGTCTCGGAGGGACATGTCACCGCAGGGCCGCAAAAGAGCCGCGACCATGATGGATAGGGACAATAGAAGTCCGTATAATAGTCAGCCAGGATATAGAAAAGTAAGTTTAAGTTCTTGTTCGGACGAATTCTTTGTTCGCCGTTTTATCGAAGCTTATTTATTTATGCAAACTTTCTTTTTGTTTCTAATTATTTTTATATACATTTAAGTTGTAGTATTATTAAATTGATTTTTAAAATTCTTTTAGTCTATTTCTTGAACTTGGTCGAATTTTAGTCAGTAGAAAGAATCGCAGAACTGTTGTAGGGATTTTCTTTTTTTTTTTGACACAATTTCCTTATTTACGCAATATATTTATAGGGTCATTTCGATTTTACTGTCTTAATAGCTTATTTTGGGAAATTTATTGAAAAACTAGGGTGGCCCCTACTCAACCAATTTTGTCCTTTGACTATTTATATTTAAACCATTTATTTATTTATTTACACACTATATTAGAAGGTCAATTCGATTTTTATGTCTCAATAGCTAATTTTAAGCAACTTATTGAAAAACTAGGGTGGCCCCTACTCGACTTATTTAGGTTCTTTTTCTATCTGTATTTATATATTGTTTCTTTTTCATATCTACACTATTTATTTATTTACGCAATATATTTATAAGGTTATTTAGATTTTACTGTCTTAATAGCTAATTATTGAAAAACTAGGGTGGCCCCTAATCGACTTCTTTTTGTCCTTTCACTATCAATATTTATATTTACACAATTTATTTATTTACACACTATATTAGAAGGTCAATTCGATTTTTATGTCTCAATAGCTTATTTTAAACAATTTATTGAAAAACTAGGGTGGCCCCTACTCAACCTCTTTTGTCCTTTGACTATTTGTATTTATATTTTTTTCTTTATCATATCTACACAATTTATTTACTAACGCAATATATTTATAAGGCCATTTCGATTTTAAAGTCTCAATAGTTTATTTTGAGCAATTAATTGAAAAACTAGGGTGGCCCCTACTCGACTTTTTTTTATTCGTCCTTGCACTATCTGTATTTATATATTATTTTTTTCTTTCATATTTACACAATTTATTTATTTACACACAGTTTATTTTGAGCAATTTATTGAAAGGAAAACTAGAGTGGCCCCTACTCGACTTATTTTCGTCCTTTCACTATCTGTATTTATATATTTATTTTTCATATTTATACAATTAATTTATTTACACACTGTTTATTTTGAGCAATTTTTTTAAAGAAAAACTAGAGTGGCCTCTACTCGACTTATTTTCGTCCTTTCACTATCTCTATATATATTGTTTATTTTTCCTTCATATTTACACAATTTATTTATTTACACACCGTTTATTTTGAGCAATTTATTGAAAGGAAAACTAGAGTGGCCCCTACTCGACTTATTTTCGTCCTTTCACTATCTCTATATATATAATTTTGTTTTTCTTCTAATTTACACAATTTATTTATTTACACACAGTTCATTTTGAGCAAATTTATTGAAAGAAAAACTAGAGTGGCCCCTACTCGACTATTTTTTTATCCATTCACTATATTTAGTTTCTTGGACGAAGTCTAAAATGAAGTATTGTTTTCATGGGTATTTTCAAACTAGATAATTTAACGGAAATACACGTTTTATCGTATCTGATTATTTTCGGAATTGCGTCTGGGTGTGTGAACGCTCTACAGCCAAATATGTTAAACTTAAGACCTATTAACACCTATTTTTGAAAATAATATCTTTATCGGAACTGGAAGTAACAGTTTAACTCTAATTTTTTTAATAGCTCGAAAATTGCATGAGTTAGGAAAAAATTGTTTTTATAAAAGTTGAAGATAATCAAATTTCTAGCAACTTTTGTTTAAATTATTTTGCAAAAATTGTACCAATTACTGAAAAATCGCCTTTGAATATAATTAAGTTTAATGTTAGTACAGACAGAAGTTGTAGGGTGAATTTATAAAAAAGATAAAGAATTATATTATAAATACAGATAGTAAAAGTCGAGTTAAGGCCACTCCAGCTGCATATTAAATTCTCTCGATTATTTCAAGACTTAATTTGTATTGTAACTAGGGACACCTAAATATTAAATATCAATATTTAAAAACGATTTTTCAGTAAATAAAAAAGAATACTTTCTTACGTATAAAAATTGTAAAAGAAAGTAAAAACTTAATCCGATTTAACGACGTAAACATACATAATGAAGCAGCCTTAATATGTCATGGTTATTTCATTATATGAACGACTGCCAAATATTCGCGGTTGACGTTCGTAATATATATATATTATTTCGGACAATTTATTTCACTTGTCATTTTGAGATACGTTCACATTGGCATAACATAACATGGACACGACAGGAAATTATTAATGATTTGCCAAAACATACTAAAGCTTAAAAAATAATGATATAATAATATCTCAAAGAAAGTAAAAAACATTTCCTTTCCTTTTTAATTTAATAATGATTACACAATACTTCCTCCTTATATACGTATATAAGAAAGTAAAAACTCAAAAAGAAAAAGTAAAGATCTGTCAGACCAACGTTAGTGCAATCGATTATCCGATTATTACGCACCATCCGAAAGATTCGTTTTGTTTTGTTTTATATGAAATATCGATAAAATAAAGTGTGCCAACCAACCGGAAGATGAAATAGTGTTTCACAAAACTACACAAGTTTCTATACGTTTTTACTTATTTGGCACGAAATTATATTTGTATTATTTACATTGCATAAACTGATCATTTTGTTAAGAATTTGCCAAAAACTCATGGCTCCTTAGTGTCTGGGCCTTCGCCGAGCTTTTCCCGCATTTTCAAGGCTGCATTTTAATTTATTCAGCAACCTTCAAGTTTCGCAAAAGAAATCTGCACTAAATAATAATGTAATAATATACGACGAGTCTTTAAAGTCTTGAATGTTTGATGACATCTCTTCTGCATTTAATACAAAATAAATAGATTTCTAAGTTTACGTATATAATTCTAAATCATCGACATTATACTCACAGAGCCAACCAATCCAACTAATTATGACCCCCAGATTTATTTATTCCTTTAGTATTAATTTCCATAACCCCACATTTAAAATTGCACACATGCGTTGTTAATATCGTTCGGATTAGCCAAGGATTATGAATATTATTTCAGGAACATTTCCGAATTTTATTAATTAATTCACAGAAGCATATAATGGGAAATATAACCAAACTAATTACTGTCACATAACTTCTTCGTTTCACTTATAGATGGCGTACAATGTCTGTTATACTTCAAAATATATTTATATTATTTTTTTGAAGCCCATGTGCTCACAATTTGAAAAACTTTATTGATGTAAAATATCTTAGAATTTGTAGTAGAAAATTATAAAAAAATTAAAAGTTGACTAAGGGCAGTATTTAGGAGGGTTTTAAATTTCGGGGCCCTATAACTCCGGCCCTGTACTGACGATTGGATTTAAAATGCGTCGGGAACTTCACGGGCGTGGACCTAATATGTATATGAAATTTCATTAAAATCGGGCCGGTACCTTCAGAGGAGTTACATACATCCAAGTATATATTTTTGGATTCAGGGCGAAAATACAAGAACTTTTTCGATCCGAGCATGTTACAAACACACGACCGATCACTATAGCTCTTTTGTACCCAGTACGGCGAGCTAAAACGTATATATTTAATTGCTAATAGTGTCATTAAACATTTAATTGCAATTTTAATAATAAATTAACTCCAATAATTGAAACAAAATGTTTGGACAATAAGAATGTCAAGTGTAGGCCACTTCACATTTTTAATTGAGCTTCCAATAATTTCTTTAAAACATTGCGTATAAGAAAACAACAAATATATTATAAAAATTATAATAATCTATTGTCAAAATGGATAATTATAATCGTAATATTGTTTACTTTCATCGAAAATGTTTATTTATTTAAAAGTAAAATAATTTTCAAATATTCTATGTAAAATCTATTTTAATAAATATATTATTATTATAAAATGTGTGTTAATTTCAGACGGGAATGGCGGGGCAACGGTCGCAGTCGGCGGCGCCCTCCGACTCGCCGAGTATGCACCATTCGCGATCGCGGTCGAAAAGCCCGCGTCGAATGGGCGACCACCGTAGTCTATCGCCGCCCGAAGGCCGCATGCATTACTCGGACTACGACGCGACGATGTTACCGTCGCACGCGTACGTGCCGCGGTTTCAGTCGCGGTCGGCCACCGCAACGCCGACCGGCTCGCCGAAGAAGCGGCAACTGCCACAGGTGCCACAAGCGTTGCAGCGGGCGCTCAAAGAACGCGTTACGCAGGACTTAGAGGACCGCGCGCATGTTATGAAACAGAGGATGAAGCAGGCGCAGACGTACCGTAGCACTGGCATGGGAGGTAAATTCACCCCCAAATATTTGCACAATTTTTATTCTGAACAGCACAAATATAATAATTCATAAATGCTTGCGATTTGTACCGCAGTATTTACAAATGGTACCGCTAGATACATTCGAAACAATTTTTCGAAATATGACTATAAAATGTATTTTTCTTGCATCTCAGGAATGTGTACTCGAGTACAGCTAGTACTTTCAAGAATTGACTACATATCGATTCTTTGTACTCGAGTACAAGGACTACTTTCAAGATTTGAGTACATATCGATTCTTTGTACTCGAGTACAGCGACAACTTTCAAGAGTCGAGTACATATCGATTCTCAGGAACGTGTACTCGAGTACAGTGAATCAAGAATCGAGTACATTTCAATTCTTTGTCCAGTACAGCGACTACTTTCAAGAATCGAGGACATATCGATTCTTTGTACTCGAGTACAGATAGTACTTTCTAGAATCGAGTACATATCGATTCTTTGTACTCGAGTATAGCGACTACTTTCAAGAATCGAGTACATATCGATTCTTTGTACTCCAGTACAGCGACTACTTTCACGAATCGAGTACATATCGATTCTTTGTATTCGAGTACAGCGACTACTTTCAAGAATCGAGTACATATCGATTCTTTGTACTCGAGTACAGCGACAACTTTCAAGAATCGAGTACATATCGATTCTTTGTACTCGAGTACAGAGAGTACTTTCTAGAATCGAGTACATATCGATTCTTTGTACTCGAGTACAGCGACTACTTTCAAGAATCGAGTACATATTGATTCTTTGTACTCGAGTACAGATAGTACTTTCTAGAATCGAGTACATATCGATTCTTTGTACTCGAGTACAGCGACTACTTTCAAGAATCGAGTACATATCGATTTTTTGTACTCGAGTACAGAGAGTACTTTCTAGAATCGAGTACATATCGATTCTTTGTACTCCAGTACAGCGACTACTTTCACGAATCGAGTACATATCGATTCTTTGTACTCGAGTACAGAGAGTACTTTCTAGAATCGAGTACATAACGATTCTTTGTACTCGAGTACATAACGATTAACAGAGAGTACTTTCTAGAATCGAGTACATATCGATTCTTTGTACTCGAGTACAGCGACTACTTTCAAGAATCGAGTACATATCGATTCTTTGTACTTGAGTACATAACGATTCTTTGTACTCGAGTACATCGACTACTTTTAAGAATCGAGTACATATCTATTCTTTGTACTCGAGTACCTTATCACTAAAAATGATCAGAAAACGTTAAGAGCGGAACAATAATCTTTGTTTTCACGCTATTGGGTAGGAATTCGTCTTAATCCTGTATGTAATACATAATACGTTTTAGTTTTACTATATTTACTATTACTATTAGTACTAATAGTAAATAAATATAGTAAAATTCCAAATTTGAAAATGTAGTTTTATAAAGTTTTTAATTTGCATTTGTATTCTGCATTGTTGGTCAAATAATAACAAAATCATTTTATCTTTACATAAATCTGCATTATGCATTGACTTACTGCTTCTATTTTGTATTTGAATAGATTATTTATCGCATAATAATAACCTCATTCACAATAACTACATATAATTTCGGCATTTTAATAAATAACCAGTGGCGGGGCTAGTACTAATAGTAAATAAATATAGTAAAACTACAATATTGTAGTATTTATTACATTTCCAAATTTGTATATTTTGATATTTCATTAATTTCGACATTTTAATAAATAACCAGGGGTGAGGCTAGACTATAAATGTTGCAATGGCACAGCATTTTTCAAAAAAAATTATAAATTACAACATATTAAATTACTAATAGGTCAGAGGTCAGTTTTCTCGATGTTTTAGCGCATAATTTCATATATGTATATATATATATATATATATATATATATATATATATATATATATATATATGTATATATATATATATATATATATATATATATATATATATATATATAAATATATAATAATTGTAGGTTGGGAGCGGTACTACAGCGGTCTGAGTGACAGTGACCTAGTGACCCATTCGACGAATTCCCAGCGAATGCGAATCCGACGGAACTTATCGCCCGATAGAGACAAAGAACTGTTACAAGACTTGGGGGACAGCGATATGGAGTCTGTGGTCTCAGTGACCAGTAGTGCCTTTTCAACCCAATCGGAGCGACCGCGGGGCTCGAGGAATCTCACGTAAGTTTGCCGTTATAATCCTCGCTTATCTTTAATGGCAAAGTGAATGGAAGGTTTCAATTTTGATTTACGAATCAAATAACTAATTCATATCACAAAATAATAAAATTGTACTGCTAGGAAAATCTATCTATCAGTATATTATTCAATAATCAGAAATAAATTCACTTTGCCAACAATTATTTTTATGTTCTTTAAGTTTCTTTTAATTTATGTTTTAACAGGCCTTATTGGCAGCATCCGCCTTTAGACCGTAGTTGTTTGAAATTTAACACACCGTTTGTTAATCCCAGAGTTAAGCGTAAACTAACATTAAACCGTAGTTTATCAACCACTGGGCCTAAACCTAGAATTAACATAAAAACTAATTCGCTTGACAACGAAATATACACTGTACCATTTATTCCACATAAATCGATACAAAATAAATTACAAATACCTGAAAAACAATTAAAACAACCTAAACCTAAACTAAGCATAAAAAGCAAATCGTTAGACAATACAGATATTCCCCAAATAAATTTACCAAATAAACAAACATATTCTGAATTAAATATAAATCCTATATGTTGTTGTGGAAACTTAATTTCATCAAATATTCAAAATAGTCAACCAATCGAATTCCCTACGAACAAAATCTTAGATTTTAGAGGTTATGTTAGTTTCGATGAATCCCTTTTTTCACAAAACACAGCCGGCAGCCATTTTGTTGAGTGCTCATGTGACAACGAAGTTGTTAATATAATCCAGGCATTGCCACCCAAAAAAGATATTGGAGATAAACCTTCAGAAAATTATGAATCCCATAAAGGAATTGGGCATAATTATGCTCCAAGTTCTAGAACTTTTGATTCTAGAAACCCTGAATTCGACGAATTACCTAAAGTGGCAGAATCTCCAGAACAAGAATTTAAAGATACCACCCCTGAACATTACGAGCCTTTTAGACGAAATAGTACTAGAAGTTCTAGAACAGGTACTACATGTAATAGTAAAACAAATCCAGAAAATATTTATCCAGATAATGTTCCTGAAAATTGTGAATCTTACGAATTTAAAAACGTTAATTTTGAAGACGAATGCATTAACAGTTCTAGAATATATTCTAGAAGTAATACTAACAGTCCTGAAAATGTCAGATTGGTAAAAAATATTAACAGTCCTGAATATGTTGACCCTAGAAGAAATTCTAGAAGTAATACGAACAGTCCAGAAATTAATGGATTTGTGGAAAATATTAAATGCAATACTAGCAGTCCTAGAAGAAATTCTAGAAGTAATATGAACAGTCCTCAACATGTTAAATTTGAAAAAAATACTGGTAGTAATAGTAGCAGTCCTGAAACTGTTCCCTCTCGACGAACTTCTGGAAGTACTACGAATATTCATGAAAATACTAAATTAGGGAAGAATACTGAACGGATTACTAGCAGTCCTGAAAATGTACACCCTAGAAGATATTCTAGAAGTAATACTAACAGTCCTAAAAATGTAAAATTTGTGGAAAATCCTTGTTGTAATACTAGCAGTCATGAAAATGTCCAACGAAGAAATTCCAGAAGTACTCCGAACAATCATGAAAATTCTAAACATGGAGAGAATCCTGGACGCATTACTAGCAGTCCTGAAAATGTTAAATTTGGAATAAATGCTAATCGTAATACTAGCAGTACAGAAAATGTACACTCTAGAAGAAATAATTCTAAAAATGTTACATTTGTAAAAGATTTTGAACAAAATACTAACAGTTTTGAAAATATTTACCCTGAAAATCTCAAATTTGTGAAAGATACTAAACAAAATACGAACAGTTTTGAAAAAAGTACTAACAGTCCTGAAAAAGTACAACCAAAACATTCTAAAAATATGGAAACTAATGAACAAATTGCCAATAATACTAAATTTACCAGAGAAGAATTTGAAAATAATGAAGGTGAATCTAATAAAACTTATGGAGTAAATGTAATTAAATCAATAATAAGCGAAGTTCGATCCCAATTAATTGAAAGTGATCAAACTCATAATTCAGACTATTTTAATTTTAAAGATAATGATTCAAATAACACATCCTTAGAGGAAGAAAACGAAGACGAGCAATGTAAATATGAAGAATCTTCACTAGAAGAAGAACCCCAAATAGAAGAATCAAATAACTCGAACGAAGATTCAAATTTAGAATCGTCAAATGAAGAAACAGTTAAATATAATTCAGATTGCGAAGAGTCTGAAGAAAATAAATACGGAACAGACTCAGAAGACTCCAAATCGAATTTCGGTTCGTTGTTTTTAAAATGTCGATCATTTAGTATTGACACAACTGAGACTGAGACGAAGAAATCGTTAACTCCGGCCGAGTCGTTTTTAAAATGTAATTCACTTAACGAGGATATTCCAAATAATTTAAAACAGTCTAAAAATACTCCAAAACCAATTTTAAACCATACAACTCATAGCACGTTAAAGCAAAGTGATAAAAACATAATAAAACACATTCCCGCTCGTCCCCCCTCTGTGAAATCGGTAAATTTTAATTTGGATTCAGACGTGAATAATGTAGATACTGTTGCTAGTGTAAATGCTGCTATATGTACTACTTTTCCCCTAATGCTTGGCCTGCGCCACAATAATGGACCGGCATGCGATGGAAGCAGCGAGTACAACAATCGCGATAGATATGTGTACGAACGGAATTCCAGAGGAACGTCTGGCCACCAGCACGGACACCACGGCGAGCACGGTGAGATGCGGGACCACCGGGATATGCACGACCGCGATCGCGATAGAGACCGCGATAGGGACAGGGACGGCATTGAGGGCAAGCGCGCCCAGTTTACGCGGAGCTTGTCCAACACCGAACCGACGCCTGACGAGAAAACCGGTAAATATGCTTCATATTTTACTCTTAGCGAAACAAACAGTAATTAAGTTTAGAAATTATAAATAATAATTCCAGTTTGTTGTATGACACAAACTTAATGTTCACAGCAACAAAATTAATCATACATTGTGTTAATTTTGTTGCTTGGTAATTTTCTAATCTTAATAACTATTTGGTTCGCTTTGAACACGCCTTTAAGCTGCATTTACAGCGATCCAATTAGTAATTACAAACAATATTCCAGTTAATAAATGTTAAATTACAAGACTTCCAATGTAAAGCTACAGTAAAAATACATGAATTATCGTAGAATTACATTAAAATTGAAGTAATTTCATTATTTTGGTAAAATTATATTATCTTTAGTGATAATTTTACAGTAAAATTAATAAAAAAAGCATTTTTTTATGACAGAGGTAGACAGTAAAAAACTAACGTTAATTTACATTATATTTGCTGTAAAATTAGTACTAAAAATAATGTAATTTTACCTAAATTAATAAAATTACTTCTATTTTAATGTAATTTTAGGATAATTCACTAGAATTATATTTTCTTTAGTGATAATTTTACAGTATAATTAATGAAAAAGTAATAATTTTATGACCGACGTACACAGTAAAAACAACAGTAAATTTACTATAAAATTACAATTAAAAATAATGTAATTTTTCCTAAATAAATAAAATTACTTCCATTTTAATGTAATTTTATGATAATTCTGTATAATTACATGCATTTTCGCTGGAAATATATTGTCTTTAGTAATAATTTTACAATAAAATTAATGATAAAGTATTTTTTTATGACAGACGCACACACTACCGTAAATTTACTGTAAAATTACCACTAAAATAATGTAATTTTACCTAAATAATTAAATTACTTCTATTTTAATGTAATATTACGGTAATTCTGTATAATTGCATGCATTTTCACTGTAATTTTACATCAATTTATAAATTGTAAATAGCGCTTAGGTGAAATATAACAAATATAAATCTGAAGTGGCCTACACTCGACTATTTCATCGTTAGTTTTCATAATATATACAATTATTTTAAATCGATCATTGTAGCGACTAGGCGATAGATTTTATTAATGTTTTTTTTTTAAATTAATTATAACGAATAGATGGTAGTCTGAGCGACACAGCAGTGGGGCAAATGCAGGGGCTAGAAGTGCCCCAGAACAAAGAGACCCACCATCATCACCACCACAACAAGGAACACTCGCGCGAGTGGGAGAGGAGTAGGAACACACAATTCATCGGACTCAACAAGAAAAGCAATTCGACGAGTCAACTGTCCGCGACAGGTGAGAATTTTACCTATTTCGCCTAAAACCTAACACTATTTGGGAATATTTTACACTTTTATTAATATATATATATAAATATACACTGTAAAAAAAATATATATGTAAATTTACATTTCTTATTAAACGTAAAATTACATTTATGAAGCATGTAATTTTACTGAATTCTAGGAAACCAACTTTACTATAACTCAGTAAAATTACATTAGAATTAATGTAAAATTACACATTTCTTACGGTATATATTTATAAAAACATTTAAACAACTACTCAACCCAAAAACATAGTATTGAATTGAACCACAGTATTATTAAAATTGAGAAACCATACGAAACTTATTAAAAAAAAATGTTTCTCTGATAGTTATATGTAAATGTAGTTTGTGTATTTTCTAAAAACATAGGTTATTATATATTATATAGATTATGAAGTCAGTGACATATGTAATAGGTATTATAATATATAAATTTAACACGTTTAAAGCCATTTCTAAAATCAGGAGTGGCCTACACTCGACTTTCATTTGTTTTAAATTCACCCTACGATTACAACTCAATCAATATGTAACTTACACATATTTCTAAGGGGATTTCTCAGTAAATGGTACATTTTTTAAAGAAAGTTTTCAAACAAAAGTTGTTTGAAATTTTAAAATCTTCATTTTTTATGAGAATTATTTTTCTTTAACTCGTCTAGTTTTGGAGATATGCAAAGATTAATAAGAGGTTTTCTTTCCTGTATATATATATTAGTTTCGTAACAACATGGCTTTAAAGGTGTTAATAATTGTGCGTGTGTGTGTGTATATTATTTCTTGAATGTGTAGTACAACTATACTTGATATTACCGATATCATAAATGAGTCGCTCATCCTTTCTCAGCACCTCTGATTATTTGTAGTCTATTATACTTATATATATTCATAAATTAACCGTAAACTGAATGTCTATATTATTAATGTAATACACTTAAAATCTATTCCGTAGTTTTAGATAATTGACTCTTCTGTTTGGCAAATTTATTATTCTGTTTTTTTTTTTTATATTTAAATCGTCAGATTAATCAGGATAAAATGATTAAATTATGAAATGATTTGAGTGAGGTTATTAACGATTGGAAAGAAATGCGAGGAGTAAAGTATTGTTTAGTTGAATGTAAGGAAGGAAGTGGCTAAGTATAATATAGATTATGTGTGATGTGGCGAGTGCTGTAGGTCGCAAACGAAGGTTGGGGTTTGGCCGTCGAGGCAAAACGTCGTTCACGGTCCATCGCAGTGAGGAGGTACTGCCAGACGATTGTCGCTTGATTTCCAAACAGACGTCTTCTGCCTCTAGTGACGGAGAGGGCTCGGCAGATGGCGACAGGTCGGCCTCGACCCATTTATTATATTGCCAAATTTATTTTCATTCACTCAATATATTTATATATATATATATACATATGGTTTGTTTTTAATATAAGACATATTTTAAAAGTTTTTTCTAAATTTGAAGAGATTCAGATATACGAATATGAACTACACTGTGTTAAATATATGTAAATTTACATTACTTTTACTGTAAAATTACAATTAAAAGCAAACTTACTTGAATTCTGTAGAATTAAATGATTTTAAATGTAATTTTATATTTGAAAGTCATATAAATTTACAACAATTTTTTACTGCGAACAAACTAGATCTTTTTCTACATATATGAAAGAGTATGGATTCTCTTGCATAACAGCGAATTGCATAACAAAGAATCAAAAACAGGGAATAGTAAAACAGAGAATACTTAATTAAAAGAAAGAGAGAGAGAGAGAACGCGTAAAACAGAGAATACAAAAACAGAGACTGAACTATAAAAAATATATGTAAATTTATATAACTATTATTATAAAATTACATTTATAAAGCATGTAATTCTACTAAATTTTGGAATAATACTTGATTTATAGTGTAATTTTACTATAATTTAGTAAAATTATATGTTTTATATGTAATTTTACATTGGTATTGATGTAATTTTACACACATTTTTATAGTGTGAACAAAACCACTTATAAGCATGTAATTTTACTGGATTTTGGGAAAATACTTGATTCATAGTGTAATTTTACTATAATTTAGTAAAATTATGTTTTATATGTAATTTTACATTGGAATTGGTGTAATTTTACACACATTTTTATAGTGTGCACAAAACCACTTATAAGCATGTAATTTTACTGGATTTAGCAAAAATACTTGATTTTGAGTGTAATTTTATTATAATTCAGTAAAATTATATGTTCTATAAGTAATTTTACATTGGAATTGATGTAATTTTACTAAATTTTGGAATAATACTTGATTTATAGTGTAATTTTACTATAATTTAGTAAAATTATATGTTTTATATGTAATTTTACATTGGAATTGATGTAATTTTACACACATTTGCATAGTGTGAACAAAACCACTTATAAGCATGTAATTTTACTGGATTTTGCAAAAATACTTGATTTATAGTGTAATTTTATTATAATTCAGTAAAATTATATGTTTTATAAGTAATTTTACATTAGTATTGATGTAAATTTACACAAATTTTTACAGTTGGAGCAAAATCACGGATTACATGAACAGAGAACGTTCAGAAAAGAGAATTAGAAAAATAGAGAACATTTCTGAAAATGGGGTTTAGTTTTATTATCTTTAAATTGTTTTCGTGTCCCCTAAATAATTTACGACTACACTGTAAAATATGGATGTAAATTTACTTGACTTTCTATGTAAAATTACAGTTAAATGTTATTATATATAATTATAGTGAAATTACAAATGGATTCAAGTAAATTAATTAAATTCGGTAGAATTACAATGATTTTCGTTATAATTTTACAGCATATTGACATCGATGTTTTACAGTTAGAGTTCTCAAATGGATGAGTACGGCACTGAATATTCTCAATGTTAAGCTTACACTGTAAAAAATATGTGTAAACTGTATTTTGGGAAAATATTTAATTTCTAGTGTAATTTTACATTAGAAATTGTGTAAATTTACACATATTACGCTAGAATCAAGAATATCGAAAGTATTTATTCTAATTTAGAAGAAACAATTATTTATGTCGACGAAAACAAACTATATGTATATATTTTGGTGAAAATACGTTAATTGTCACTTTGAAATTTGTTTTCTCCCTTTTTTATGAGCACAGGTCAGGATTTTACATAGAGAGAAGAGAGAGAAACCGATATTTTCGCGTTGTATATAACCGCAATTATTTACTATCTATATATAAAAAAATATACGTTCAGTTTAGACTGTGATTAGGTTTGGAAGTGAGAGCTAATCTAGAGCGTAGTTTTAGAGCAAGTATTATTCTAGTTTAAAGACCCACTAACATTTATTTTTAAAAGTAATTAATACACTATAAAAATTAAGTGTAATGTTTACATATTTAAAAATGTACGTAATTTTCTGAAACTAAAATAAATGAATATATTCAGAACTGGTTTATAGAGGGAGGAGTTTTATGTAAACCGCAGCCAAAATAGAATGGCTACGTCTTTAACCGTATAATAAAAATACACCAATACCGAGTAGGCATGTGACGTCACAGTATATTAAAAAACGGACCAATGAGAAGCGTTTAACTGTTATATTGGTGTCATGGCTGATTCCAAACACAAAAAAAGTTGTATTATTAACATAACTCCGCCTCCATAATAACAAGACCCGGTTGGACGCATTAAATTATATTAAAATCTCGCGATTTAACGCTATAAAAATCTAATTAAATATAAAATTCAATAAAATAATTATATTCTTATTGAAATTATAACTAGACCTGATTTCAACTTATTTTTTTTTTTTGTTCTAGTTCGGTTCAAGTCTCAGTTTATACTCTGTAAAAAATGTATGTAAATTTACACCACTTTTACTGTAAAATTACAGTCGTTACATTAAATTTATTATTTTTACTGTAGTTTTACTATAATTCTGTAAAATTATCTCATTTTTTTTTTTATTCCACTTTTACGGTAAAACTACAATTAATAATAAAGTACTTTTATCAAATTTAGTATATTTGCTTGAATTTTAATGTAATTTTACTATAATTTCGTATAATTACATGACTTTTAACTGTAATTTTACATTGTAAGTCTTATAAATTTACAGCAATGCTTCACAGTGTAAATATATTCTTATTAACAATCAATTCAATAAATTTCATTTTTCGTGCATTTTTTAATGACTCATTGTCGACAAATGTTAATAACTGTTAGGTAAATATTTCAAAGGCCTTAAAAATGCAATGGGATCCTTTATTAGTTTTTTAATTTTGTAAAATAATTAACTTTCCTGTGTCGTTGGGGTTATATAGACCCCCTTAAAGTTATATATACTACAGTTTTTTTTGTTTATTAATTACTTCAATGTGTTGGCATATCACAACTTTTAATTATTTACAAAGTTGTTGCAAAAAAAACTATTATACAATTCATAATATTACACATGAGATGTTAGGGTCACATAAGACCCCATACGAATTTAACATTGAAATTCGCCTTGAACACTCAAATATTCAACACTGTAAATTTACATAACTTTTAATATAAAATTACACTTATAAAGCATGTAATTTTACTAGATTTTAGCAAAATAATTTATTTTACTATAATTTAGTAAAATTACAGTTTACATTTGATTTATAGTGTAATTCACTTGAACGCTGAATCAGTTATGGTCAAACATACAAAAATATGTACACTGTAAAAAATATATATATATAAATTCACATAACTTTTAATACAAAATTGCACTTATAAAGCATGTAATTTTACTAGATTTTAGCAAAATAATTTATTTTACTATAATTTAGTAAAATTACAGTTTACATTTGATTTATAGTGTAATTCACTTGAACGCTGAATCAGTTATGGTCAAACATACAAAAATATGTACACTGTAAAAAATATATATATAAATTCAAATAACTTTTAATACAAAATTGCACTTATAAAGCATGTAATTTTACTAGATTTTAGCAAAATAATTTATTTTACTATAATTTAGTAAAATTACAGTTTACATTTGATTTATAGTGTAATTCACTTGAACGCTGAATCAGTTATGGTCAAACATACAAAAATATGTACACTGTAAAAAATATATATATATAAATTCACATAACTTTTAATACAAAATTGCACTTATAAAGCATGTAATTTTACTAGATTAAAGCAAAATAATTGTTTTATTGTGTAATTTTACTATAATTTAGTAAAATTACAGTTTTATGCGTAATTTTACATTTGCATTGGTGTAAACTTATACGCACATTTGTTACAGTTTATTAACATATTTGAATAATTAAAATCATCATAATGTACATTGTGTACTGGGGTCTCTTATGACCCAAAACGTATACAGTGTAACCTAGAACGACACTGGAAAGTAAAAAAAATAAAAATTGAACGCCCTTAGCTTATATTTTATAAATGAAAAACGACCAAAATCTATGAAAATAAAATATGAATAGTAAAATGATTTCGTATATGTAAATGTAAATGTTAGTGGGTTTTTAAGTGGTAACAGTGCATATAAATCTATATTATTATTTTCCTATATTATAATAGAGCATCTAGCCGCCTAGGCCTAGGATAGCTGGGCTCATCATCATTTGCTTGTTTTTGCAGTATAATTATGTTTTGTTTTAGTTTCGTTTCGTTTATTGGATGAGGCGTAGAACTTAGACGAATTATATCTAAATATTATTATAATTCACAAAAGAATATCATTCTCTAAAATGCTTGCCCGTGTATGATGCTGATCATGTTTTTGCTATTATTATTATTATTACTTTCAGAATCTGTGCAATTTCTATTGTATTTATAGGTGTGTTGTCCAGTCATCCATGCGCATAGACTCATTTATAATAGAACTGCTATAAATCCTTCTATACCAAATCACTATTTTAGAATTACATTACACTAAACACACACTCGCTTTAACCAATTTAGTGCCACTGGTACATTTTCTCACCATATTCATAAAGATAATTTTCTAGAAGTCGTTCAATTGAGAGTTAAGAGCGTCAAAATGTTGCATGAGAATCGGGGTGACCTAATAAAAAAACTGGAGTGGCCTACACTCGACTTATACTATTTATAAAATTACTACAATTAAATTCATTCTAAATTGCCGTGAAGCAGTATCAATACGTGTAAATTTACACAACTTTGAATGTAATTCATTGTATTTTGCTACAATACTTACATTTTTTGTGTAATTTTGCTATAATTTAGTAAAATTATTTGATTTATGCTTGAAAATGTTGCGTATTGAATTAAATTATTTAATTTGGTGTAAAATTACACCACTGGCACTAGACAGGTTAAATATATATACTTATATTTCGATAACAAATTATTATTTGATATTTAATAATAATTCATATTTAAATTTTAGGAGATTACTCTATTACACTGTAAAAAGTTGCTGTCAATTTACTTTTACTGTAATATTACAACTAAAAACAATGTAATTTTACCAAATTTAGTAAATTTAATTATAATTATTAAAAAATAATAGTTACATGAATTTTCACTGTAATTTTACATTGGATGTTTTGTAATTTTACAGCTATTTTATATAGTGTACAATTACAACTAAAAACAATGTAATTTTACCAAATTTAGTAAATTTAATTATAATTATTAAAAAATAATAGTTACATGAATTTTCACTGTAATTTTACATTGGATGTTTTGTAATTTTACAGCTATTTTATATAGTGTACAATTACAACTAAACACAATGTAATTTTACAAAATTTAGTAAATTAAAATTATAATTCTGCATAGATAAATTAATTTTCATTGGATGTTTTGTAATTTTACAGCCATTTTATACAGTGTACAGTACGGACGCGATCCTGATAACCATAGCCCAGTCAACTGTTAATTTACTCATCTGTCTAAAGCTGAATAGTCGAACTAGCTAACTTTTGACAGATGCCTAAGTCAGCTTAAAATCGATTTTACATTAAAAATCGATCGATGTATCTATATAATCAATTAAATGTCGATTTTTATTTAATCTTACATCGATTTCTTCGGTTTAAAAACGATTTTTCGTTATTATATCATTAATCCATTTTTTAAAAATCGATAATCGTTTCATAAATTTAATAAATCGTCCAGCCCTACTTTGGATTATATCCATATTTGATCACCGATTAAAGTTAAAAAAATATATATATATATTTCTAACAATTACACGTAATTATGGCTATGTTTATTTTAATTCGAAAGCAAAACTATAATTTATGAACTATTGTGTACTTGCAGCGCACTTTAGTAATGGCAGATGCACAAAATTTAGTGTTTCGTCGCGTATTCATTGTCACTATACACATACGTAATCCCACACACAAATCCTGTTCGTTTTCACGATTTAAAAAATGGTTGCAATTATATTGTCTAATTTAAAACGGGTTTTATACATTAAATATGGCTATATGATCCGTTTCAAATAAACATTGAAAGAAGGAATGATATTACAATATAATCACACTATAAACTGTAATAAATCACAAGCAGAGACGCAGAAAAAAATGAAACCGTGCGGTGAATAATAATGAAACATGAGTAATTCATATATTTGTTTGTTGTTTCTGTTCGACTAACAACCCGCCACTACTCGAACAGAGGGCCTAGCTGGTTTCGGAAGTAGTAGAAAACGCGTCCCCCCCAGTGTCTGTATACAGCGATCACAAGAAGTGGTCCCTAGTATCCCGGTCCCGGTCCATTCCTCGTATCGCTCCATGCAGGGCCCCGGCCCCGGCCCCGGCCCCGGCCCTAGCCCAGACGCGGGCAGTCAGCGCGCGGCCAGCCTCAACTCAATCTCCAGTTCGGAAGGATCTTCGTAAGTAGACTTCCTTGCCTTGCGCCTGAGCCTGCCTCTACTGTCTGGTCTCTCTCTCTCTCTCTGTGTCCTACCCCTACCTACCCCCTACCCTTCACCCCACAACGACAAACAATGTTATTATTATTATTATGTCTCAGTTCTTCTGATACTCTTTCCGAATGGCCCGCTTTCAGTGTTTTACTTATCAAAACCGTCCAACTACACTTATGTAAAATATGCTATGGTTTATATTGTGAATTATCCAAATTGTGTAGGCAAATGTACGTAGTTTTAACAAAACTTTTTGATTTCTAAATACAGTAAAACTGTATAGTGAACCAAATAGTAATTTAGATTAGAAAATTACAAATAATAATCAAGTAAAGGATTGTTCACAGCGAAACAAACAGCGTAAAAAATAATAATCTAGTTTGTATTATGACAAACAATGCTAGCATTCCAAGCAACAAAATTAACACAATATATGATAAATTTTGTTGCTGTGAACGTTAACTTTGTATGTCATACAACAAACTGGAATTATTACTTACAATTTCTAAGTTTAATTACTAATTCGTTAGCTGTGAACAATCCTTAAAGGATTGTTCACAGCGAAACAATTAGTAATTAAGCTTAGAAAATTACAAATAATTATCTAGTTTGTATTATGACAAACAATGTTAACATTCCAAGCAACACAATTTATAATAAGTTTTGTTGCTGTGAATGATAACTTTGTATGTCATACAACAAACTGGCATTATTACTTACAATTTCTAAGTTTAATTACTAATTCTTTAGCTGTGAACAATCCTTAAAGGATTGTTCACAGCGAAACAATTAGTAATTAAGCTAATTTCAAATAATTATCTAGTTTGTATTATGACAAACAATGTTAACATTCCAAGCAACACAATTTATGATAAGTTTTGTTGCTGTGAACGATAATTTTGTATGTCATACAACAAACTGGCATTATTACTTACAATTTTTAAGCTTAATTACTAATTATTTAGCTGTGAACAATCCTTTTCACAGCAACAAAATTAATTATAAATTTTGTTGCTGTAAACGTTAGTGTATGTAATTACTAATTGTTTCCCTGTGAACACGCCTTAAATTTACATAACTTGCCATTGCTATTAAATTACAATTAGCAAGTATAAATAAAGGCACCAATGCTTTCAGCTCGCCGTATTATCTATTTAGTGGATTTTGTATTTTCATTATTACTTGTAATTGTTTCCCTGTGAACACGCCTTTAATTTACATAACTTGCCATTGCTATTAAATTACAATTAGCAAGTATAAATAAAGGCACCAGTGCTTTCAGCTCGCCGTATTATATCTATTTAGTGGATTTTGTATTTTCATTATTACTTGTAATTGTGTCCTTGTGAACACGCATTTAATTTACATAACTTGCAACGTAAAATTACAAGTAATACGTATAGGTAAAGGCACCTATGCCTTCAGCTCGCCGTATTATCTATTTAGTGGATTTTGTATATTCATTATTACTTGTAATTGTGTCCTTGTGAACACGCATTTAATTTACATAACTTGCAACGTAAAATTACAAGTAAAACGTATAGGTAAAGGCACCTATGCCTTCAGCTCGCCATATAATCTATTCAGTGCATTTATATTTTCATTTATTTATTTAAAATAACGAATTTAACTCCTGGTGTGCTTAAATATAGAAAATCTATTTATAACTATTGCATTTTATCGATCTTTTTTTTATATATAAGGAATTATGCTGATCCGAGCATGTTACAGACACACAACCACACAATATAGCTGTACTATCGTACGACTATAGCTAAAAATATTATAATTAATCAGAATTATAGTAAAGTTACACTAAAATTAAAATTAAATTACATAATTGTAATTTTACAATAATAGTGATGTTTTGATAGATTTTTTAAAATCTAAACCTCGATGAATCATTTGGTGCAAGCACCAATACCTCCAGCTTGTTGCTCATTTGAAAAAAAAAATAATAATAAATACGTATTTTTGAACAAATATATTCTAATTCTAGTAAAATGTTTTACGAACGTAATTTATTGCATATTTTAAATTACATATGATTTATTTTCTTTACTTTTGGATTCAGTTTGAAAAATTAATAAATAATATTATATCCATTAAAAATAAAGATTAATTTTCTTGTTTTGTAATTTTTTTAAACAAATAATACTCTTGTTTAAATACTATATATTATAGTGCAAGCACTAACGTATCCAGCTTACTGTTCATTAATATATATATATATATATATATATATATATATATATATATATATATATATATATATATATATATTGATATTGGTTTTTTAAACTTTATAGGGTAAATTAATTATAATAAATATTTTTATTAAAAATTACTAAGTATCCTACACTGTAAAAATATAAATATGAAAAATTACAGTGAAAATGTATGTAATTATGCAAAATTATAATAAAATTACATTAAAATTCAAGTAAATTTACAGAATTTAGTAAAATTACATAGTTTTCATTTGTAATTTTACAGTAAAAGCAATTTTTACGTTGTACCAAAGTATTAAAAATACTGTTTTATTAATTAAGCATTCATTATTTAACGGAATAACTTTGCAGCATAAAAATATCATATTACTGAAAATGATTACATATTGAATGGTGGCTCCGCCTATAAAAATATACTAAAGCGGAACGGATATTATTCGAACTAAATGGAACCTTAGACTAGCGTTAAAAATATGTACAATTACCAGAAAATTGTAAACATTGGTTAAATATTCACAATAACCATAACATATAATACGTATAACTCTAACTTAACTCTAATATGACTATAGTAAATATTTGATTGCTCATTGTTTTTACAGGCTGGCAAAGTGAGCAATCAATGTTTGTACATTCAGTGTCTTCTAAAATGGATATATCATATGTGATGTGTGTGATGCACAATTCTCTATAATAAGCATGTTGATGTTTTTAAGGTTATGTGCCTCAGTGTGTCTCCTTTTTTTTTTTTTTGTCTCTCTTTCTCTACAAACATCTCTCTTACGGGTACTCGTTGGTTTCTCTTTCTTTTATTTGTATGATCATCCACCTTTACAAACCAAACCAAACCCTCCCGACTCATAATGCTTGTACATTTTTCTCAAATTCGTCGTTATTATATATATATGAGATTTACGAAACTAGCAAATAGTTTTAAATTGTTTATTTGGTAAGGTTCTACGGCGATTTTATTAATAAATACGTTATTCTGATTTTAATACGAATGATAATTGCGTTTATAGAGAGTTAGGTATGTATTCTCACAATATGTATATACGCATGCGTTGTCTATTCTTTTTAGGGTACACTTAAATGTTGTTAAGTCACGTTTATAATACAATATTTATATAATAATAAGCTGTTGTTATTATAACCCTGGCAAAAAATGCGATTAACGGATTTAAATATATTTTTCATTTAAAAAAAATCGATTGATTATAACTCTACAAAATAACGATATTTAATCATTTTTGTTTCGATTTTTAACCTTTTCTAATTGAGTTTGTCAATTATAAATGCATTTTTCGTTCTACTTGTTGCACTGTAAATAAGCTGGAGTGGCCTATACTGGACTTTTTTTGTCCTTTAATTATCTGTATTTATAATAATGCTATATTTTGTTTTAAATTCACCTTGCGATTGTCAAGTATAAGTATTTTGCAATTAGGGAAACGTAAATATAATTAAATAGTTTTCAAAAAAGATTTTTCAGTACATGGTACATTATTCGGAAAAACTTTTTAGACAAAATATGCTGAAAATTTCAATATCTATAACTTTTATAAGTTACATTTTTTCTGTAACTCATTTCGTTTTCGAGATATTTACAAGATAACACAAGTAAACATTTTTTTTTTCATTTAACATAATTATTTTCAAATACGATTTTTCAGTTAATGGTACGTTTTTTGAAAAAACTTTTCAAACAAAAGTTGATATGAAATTCAATATCTTTAACTTTTATAAGATATACTTTTTCTGTAACTCATGTCGCTTTCGAGATATTTACAAAATAATACGAGTAAACAATCAGATCAATTTTTTAATTTAAAATAACTATTTACAAAGACAATTTTTCAGTAAATGGTACGTTTTTTGAAAAAACTTTTTAAACAAAAGTTGTTAGGCATTTAAATATCTTTAACTTTAATTAGATACACTTTTTTGTAACTTATGTCGTTTTCGAGATATTTACAAAATAACACGAGTCAACAAAAACTTCCGGTTGAATTTTTTTTTTATATTCACAAATAATAGGTTTTGAGGGGGCACGGGAAAGTAACGTTTCTTGGGTCATGTTGAACGCACAAGAGTAACGTTAGTGGCCGGGAAAACAACTGAAGGTCCGTTTATAAATGATTTTTTCCACGGCACTACACGCCGTATACCGATCTTTTACATATACGGATACGTCACGTTGTCCGCGTAAACTTGCCGTATAGCGCCGTGGAAAAAATCTATAATAAACGGACCTTAATGTCTCGTCTAAACGAAGAAATGTGAACGCGTACTGAATTTTGAAGAGATATAATGATAAAAGACTTTAAGTTTCATAACTAATATTTTTAATATGTTTTCTATAAGTGTCTTAAAACTTAAATATTTATTGTAAACGAGATTTAATTCGAATACTGTATATATTTGCATGTGGTATGTGCATGTAATTGTACTGTTGAATGAATGGACTGATTGTTTAGAAGCACCGAACATCTGCGACGAATGAAAAGTATACATCATCATTTTTTTTGTTTTTTTTTTAATCCAAATATGTATATTATACCATATTACCTATCAGTGCACAAAACACTACCATCTACCAATAAAACTACCAAATCACTAACCACCAGTAGCTGCAACAATTTATCTCTCTCAGATATATTATTATTGATTGGATATTATAACCCATGTGTTCTCTCTGTCTCTCTCTATGCAACATCTATGTGTGATCTCTATTTTTAATACACAACCCTTTTACACTATTTATATACCATTATTATAAATATTATTTCTTGAATTTTTTATAATATTTTTGGTTTTGTCTCAAATTTTTACATTTTTGAAAAATCACTGTTAAAAATGTAATACTGCATTATAATAACCCTGTCAAAAATTGTACAATTATCACTTTAATGCATAATTAAATCCTTGTAATTTTACTAAAATTTTACTTTGGTAATTTTACATCGTTTTTTACAATGTATTGTACGTTACAACTATGTAATTTTACCGTATTTAATAATTTTACATACATTTTAATGTAATTTTACTAAAATTGAGTAAAATTACATACATTTTTATTTTTAGTATTAAATTTACAAGATAATTCTGGGATATTACATGCATTTTTGCTGGGTTATTTTACGTGATTTGTAAATTTAACTAGCATTTTTAACAGTGTATAATATTTAGTTGTATATAGGTGTGTTCCGTAATTGTAACCGAATTAGTTTTCACTTAATTAAACGAGATTTAAATTCATTAGTTGTAGTAAAATTACACTAGAAATTAAATATTTTAGATAAATTTTCGCAAAATTATTCTCAAAATCAAAGATTTTAGCTTAATTTAAGTAATATTACACTATAAATAAAATATTTTAGCTAAATTTAGTAAAATTACAATAAAAATTAAATATTTTAGCTAAATTTAGTAAAATTACACTCAAAGTGAAATATTTTAGCTTCAGTAAAATTACAGTAGAAATGAAATGTTTTAATTAAATTTTGTAAAATTACACTCAAAATAAAGTATTTTATCTAAATTTACTAAAGTTATTCTCTAAATGCAATATTTAGGTTTAATTTAGTAATATTACACTGGAAATTAAATATTGTAGCTAAATTTAGTAAAATTACACTCAAAATGAAATATTGTGGCTAAATTTAGTAAAATTACAATAAAAATTAAATATTTTATCTAATTTTAGTAATATTACACTCAAAGTGAAATATTGCTGTAAATTTAGTAAAATTATAATAAAAATGTAATATTTTAGCTAAATTTAATAAAGCTGCACTCAAAGTGAAATATTTTAGTTTCATTTAGTAAAATTACAGTAACAATGAAATAATTGAATTAAATGTTGTAAAATTACACTAAAAATAAAATATTTTATCTAAATTTAGTAAAATTACACTCAAAACGTAATATTTTTGCATAATTTAGCAAAATTACTTAATTTCTATGTGTAATTTTACATTAAAAGTGTTGTAAAATTACAATCCATTTATATACCGAACTGGTACGCAGGTAAAAATTACGGAACACGCTTTATAATAATTAGAAAATCAATAACAATTTTAAGTTCATTGTTTCTAAATCTGTTTAATGCAATCTTAAATAACGTTTCTGATATAGATGGTCACCGTCGCTACGACTGGCTGGCGAAACTGGCCAACTATCTGATTTTATCGACGGACTAGGCCCTGGACAGCTTGTCGGTAGACAGGTGCTAGGTGCGCCGGCGCTAGGCGACATTCAGCTGTCCATGTGCTACCAGAAAGGGTATTTAGAGGTAGAGGTAATACGAGCACGCGGCCTACAGTGTAGACAAGGGTCGAAAGTGTTACCAGGTAAATACAGAAGTGGTTTTATTTAGGGAATTGGAGTTTGTAATTATGTTGTGGTTGATTGTGTTTTACAGCTCCGTATGTGAAAGTGTATTTGGTGAATGGGAAAAAGTGTATCGCCAAAGCCAAGACGTCTACGGCGCGTCGAACGTTAGACCCGCTGTATCAGCAGCAGCTTGCTTTCAGAGAGCCATTTCAAGGTTGTGTTTTACAGGTAAACATTCATTAAATGCAACAAAAATTATTCCATTCCAATCAAAAATTACTTTAAAGGAGTATACAATTATTATTCAGGTCATTTTGCTCTCTTATGTAAAGTCGTAGGACTACTTTTGTTTTTAGCTCGTCGTACGAAGTACCGAAGAAGCTAAAGCATTCGGTCATGTGTCTGTAGCATTCTCGGATAACAAAAAGTGTTTGTCTCGTCGCCCTGAATCCAAATATATATATATATATAACTTATATACTTGGATGTTAGTCGTCGCTCGCTCGTAAGACCAAATTTGTGCCCTCTACTCCTCTGAAGCTACCGGAGCGATTTACACCAAATTTGCTACACATATTATTTAATATCCTATTTGAATCCCTACGCAGTTTAAATCTAATCGCCCGTATACTTCCCGAGTTATAGGGCCCCAAAATTTAGAGCCCCCCTTAATACTGCCCTTATAAAAATAATTAATACACTCAAAAATTCTACTAATAATTCTAAGATAATTAATATCTACAAGATTTCTTCATATTAGTAACACAAAGGTCTTAAAAAAATATTAAAAATTATAACTTTTGTATTTTTCTTTTTAAGTATATCCAAATAATCTACAAAAAAGACTTTTAATATCTATAACATTTTTCCAGATTTTAAGATTATAAGCGCAAAAACCCAAAAAATGTAAAATAGAGTGTGATGCCAACTATTGGTGGCTAGATTAGATGGCAATAAAATCGATTTTTTTGTATTTTGCTTATTCTATTCAAAATGCGAGCTGGACTCATAGGTGCGTTGAACCTTGTTAAGTTTAATTGTTAATTATGAACAGAGTATTTTCTAAATTGATATATCGACTTTGATTTCCATATTCAGGAATATTCCAATTAACTGTGTTGTATTAAAAAATGGGTATAGAATTTCCCTTTTGTTCCATATTCCCTGGGTATATATATATATATATATATATATATATATATATATATATATATATATATATATATTTATATATATATATGTATATATATATATATGTATATATATATATATATGTATATATATATATGTATATATATATATATGTATATATATATATATATGTATATATATATATGTATATATATATATATATATGTATATATATATATATATATATATATATATATATATATATATATATATATATATCTGTGTGTGAGTATAGTAAGTGTAAGTTGCTAATAAATTCTGTGAATTAAGTTCACGATTTACATAAGAGAGTAGAATTATATTTCAAATTTCGCGGCCCGATATAGAAATTTCCTTTTGTTCCCTATTCCCTGGGTGTATATATATACCTATATATATATATATATATATATATATATATATATATATATATATATATATATATATTTATATATACTTATATATGTGTGTGTATATATGTGTATATATGTGTATATATGTGTATATATGTATATATATGTATATATATGTATATATATGTATATATATATGTATATATATATGCATATGTATATATATATGTATATATATATATATGTATATATATATGTATATATATATGTATATATATATATATATATATATATATATATATATATATATATATATATATATATATATGTATATATATATGTATATATATATGCATATATATGCATATATATGCATATATATGCATATATATGCATATATATATATATATATATATATATATATATATATATATATATATATATATATATATATGTATATAATAATACATTGTGAATTTTTGTGTGTGTGTGTAGGTGACAGTGTGGGGTGACTACGGTCGGATTGAGGGCAAAAAAGTGTTCATGGGTGTCGCTCAAATAATGCTCGACGACCTGAACCTGTCGAACATTGTGATAGGCTGGTACAAGCTGTTCGGCACCACCTCACTGGTTAGTGGGCCACCTTCGCTAGGCCTGTCACGCCGAAGTTCTATCGCTAGTTTAGACTCTCTCAAACTGTGAATCGTTTTCGTTCGTCAACCTACACCCCAACAACTACCCTACTACTACTTATATATATATATATATATATACTCTTCACGCCTATTTTCTCATTATTCAAAAAAAAAACAAACAAACTCAAAAATATTTATATATATATAATTATAATTACAACCACCTCAAAAATTAGTCCTCTCACCACTTTTTAACCAACAACATAAATATTATTTACGAACCAACCATCACATCACTGACGCATCGCCTCGGACGACAGTGCAAGCACCAAACAAACAAAATTGCAAGTTTTAAACACGTGATTTCCATTACACTTGCACGAACCTCACTTTGCAAACGTTGCAAATACAAACACACTTTACCTCATTTCTCCATCTAACGTTTACTAAACGTTGCACTCGTTGACTTCCACTAGCGTAGCTACAGTACACCATAAATATTAAAAATATCCATTTATTTATTAACTCCTTTAAGAACAAATACATCAAAATTAAATAATATTAATTTTATAAATACGATAGCTACGCTATTGGTAACTTCGTTTTGCAACGTTAGCATCGCTACCAAACGTTGTAAGAACCCGTGTATTTAATAACAGTTGTAGCACGAGTTATTTTGCGACCTTAATGAAACGTTGCAAGTTCTAGTCGTACCGCTTCACTTTATAGTTGGCCTTATTGTTGTGATTTTACCATTTTATATGGAATTATGTTAAAATTGTTTTAATTTCTAAACGAATTTAGAATTTGTTTCACTAAACTAGGCTTAACGCTTTTGTTAAGTGGTACAATTAGCCATAACAGGAATATAAAGCTATTTAGGGACAAAATTATATTAATTGAAATATAATTTCTGTGTAAAATTACTATTATATTTGAAATACGTAATTCGGAGTTTATAATGGAAATGGATTTCTATGTTGTAAGAACTAAATATATACGCGATATTATTGACGTATATTTATTAATAATCGATTTTATTACAAAAATTAAATAAATATTTAAATTATTTTTCGTACGTAAAGTTAAAATAATAAGTTTGTTTCCCCCACAAAAATAAATTAAATATATAAATTATTTCTTTTTAGTAATATTAAAATTATAAGTTTGCAGTTATTATAATAATATTATATACATCGAATTTTTATAGATTTTTCGATTATTAATTAATTTCTCGATTTTAATCGTTGTTTATTTCGTATATAAATTTATTTTGATTGAATCAATTTTTTGTAAATTGATTATCCATATCTAAATATGTACATTAATAACTATAATCGATTATATTGACCAAATTTCAATTTTATTTCAATGTTTAATATTTTCTATTATTAATCGATTTCTTCGATTTTAAATCTTTTTTTTTTAATTGATTTCAATTAAATTGTTCTTTTTTTCTTATCGATTATCGATTTTTAAATTTGAGAATATTATGTGATTAACGATTATATCGATCAAATTAGGATTTTTAATAGATAAATAGATAATTTTTCGATTTTAAATCGTTTATTTCGTATTTAAATTTATTTTGATTGAATCCATTTTTTTAAATCGATTAACCATATCTAAATATATAAATTTATAACTATAATCGATTATATCGACCAAATTTCGATTTTATATCAATGTTTAACAAATATTTTTCGATTTTAAATAGTTTTTATTTCTTTAATTGATTTTGATTAATTATTTTATTATCTATTATCGATTTCTATGTGATAAACAATTATATCGGTCAAATTAGGATTTTTAATAGATAATTAGATTAATTAATTTTTCAATATTAAATTTATTTTGATTGAGTCAATTTTTTTAAATCGATTATCCATATCTAAATATGTAAATTTATAACTATAATCGATTATATCGACCAAATTTCGATTTTATATCAATATTTTTCGATTATTAATAGATTATTTCGATTTTAAATCGTTTTTATTTATTTATTAAATTGATTTCGAATAAATAGTTTTTTATCGATTTTCAATTTCTAAATTTGAAAATATTATAGTATAATCGATTATATCGACCAAATTAGTACTTTTAATAGATTGTTTCGTAAATAATAAATCATTATTTTGATTATACATCGATTTTCTTTTAAATTGATTATCGCTTTCTAAATTTGAAAATCGACTTAACGGAGGACGTTCTTACAGTAGCAGCAAATAAGATATAAACAGGGATGAAATTCTGTAATAATAGCTTTATATTTGTGTAATATGCGTAACACTTGCACTATTTAACCCGATGTTATCGTCAGAAAAATCCGATTGTTTTAGTTATCCGATCAGATCGCACGATAATAAACAGTAGTGGTCATAAGTAATATTGTTTGCGACATTCTTCCCTCTACCATAAATGCATATCTTTCTCGTTGGTTGGACATTTTGTGCACGCCTATTAATTATCAATCAAACACGTTTTACGCAAAAAAAAAAACGGTTAGAATTTTAAACAATAAAAAAAAATTGTAACCGAAATGCAGCAGAACTATTACAAAATCGAGTGTTTCCTGTACTGCCTGCCCAGTAGGTACGAATCATATTTCATTCAACATTCATTCCTTATGCCCTAATTAACACGTATTGCATGTTATGTTTTTTTAGTTTTTTTTTTTTTTTTTTAGTTTGAAGAATTATTTTATATATAATATATATATATATTAAAAATGGTTAAACTTATTTTTTGCCAATTTGTGCTTCCGAAATTATAAATACAATTAGGATTTAAATTAATTTTAAATCAAATTATCAAGAATTACGCTAATTTGGTGTGTTGGGATAATTTGAACTTTGTAAAAAAAAAATCAATATCGAGTATTTTGTAATTTTCTTGTCTTCTGAATTTATCATTACGCTTTATTTGTACAATTTTTCACACTAAATATCAAAATAAAGGTTCAATTTGATCTAATACATCGATTTAATTTAATTTTACGATATTTTGAAAACCGAACAAATTTAAATTTCTTAAATATCTTGATCAGTGATTCTTGATTTTTCAATTAAAATTAAAAAAAACATTCTCAAAATTTAGATTACATACATAAATACATACATATACATATATACATACACATACACTCACACATACACATACATACATACATACATATATATATACATACACATACATACATATATATATATATATATATATATATACATATACATACATATATATATATACATATACATACATATACACACACACACGCACACATACATTCATACATATACACACATATATACATACGATACACACAAACATTAACATACACATTCACATTAACATACACACAAACCTACACACAAACATATACATACATATACATACATATACATACATATACATACATATACATACATATACATACATATACATACATACATATACATACATATACATACATATACATACATATACATACATACATATACATACATATACATACATATACATACATATACATACATATACATACATATACATACATATACATACATATACATACATATACATACATATACATACATATACATACATATACATACATATACATACATATACATACATATACATACATATACATACATACATATACATACATATACATACATATACATACATATACATACATATACATACATATACATACATATACATACATACATATACATACATATACATACATATACATACATATACATACATATACATACATATACATACATACACATACATATACATACATATACATACATATACATACATATACATACATATACATACATATACATACATATACATACATATACATACATATACATACATATACATACATATACATACATATACATACATATACATACATATACATACATATACATACATATACATACATATACATACATATACATACATATACATACATATACATACATATACATACATATACATACATATACATACATATACATACATATACATACATATACATACATATACATACATATACATACATATACATACATATACATACATATACATACATATACATACATATACATACATATACATACATATACATACATATACATACATATACATACATATACATACATATACATACATATACATACATATACATACATATACATACATATACATACATATACATACATATACATACATATACATACATATACATACATATACATACATATACATACATATACATACATATACATACATATACATACATATACATACATATACATACATACATATACATACATATACATACATATACATACATATATATATATACATATACATACATATACATACATATATATATACATATACATACATTGTGAGATCTGCATAGCGTATAAGAAAGAATAAAAGGTTGAGAAACACTGATCAATGATTAAAAGTTATTATTTAGGTAAAACTTGGTAATATCTATAACATTGGCTGGGTCATAGATACATACAAGTGCTTTTTAACCTATAATAAAAAATTCCAGAAAGGAAAAACGTTAAAAAAATATGTTTTTAATGACACCTCACTGCGATGGCTTTAACACTGATTTGAATTGTGATGAAATATGAAAGAATTGTGCATAATTAGTTTAGAAAATGATAGCATTTTAGTTGAAATAGTTTCTAGTAGCACGCTGTGGATGTGATCGATTACGCTGAACAAGCAAACTGATTGATTGATTTTATTTTTATGTTTCAGTGAATTGTATAGTTCAGTCCAAGTCCAAGTTGCAAAAAAAAGTGCTTCTGTAAATATTAAACAAACAAAAAAAAAAATTAATTAAAAAAACCTAGGATTTATTAAGATTTTGTACATTTGAAAGATATATTTATAATAATAAGTAAAATTATAAACATTTTGACGCATCAGTAACAAAACGATTGATTGTAAACTAAAAAACAAAGCTTTACTATAAACATTAATAATGAAAAGTTGTAAGACCGGAAACATTTCGATGCGTACATTTGCCATTGTAAGTAATACGCCGCCCTGGTGGTCAATTCCCCAAGCTCTAACCGCGTGGCCGCCATATTGTATACTCAATCTGACAGTTAATAGTTTAACCTAGTAGTAATAGTAAACCAGATAGTAATTAAGACTAGAAAATTACAAATAATAATTTTGTACTATGACCAACAATGTTAGCATTCGTAGCAACAAAATTAACACAATTAATTATAAATTATGTTGCTGTCAACGTTACCTTGTTAACAAACTGGAATTACTATTTGTAATTGCTAAGCTTAATTACTAATTGTGTCATTTTACACCAAATAATTTAAAAAAAAACATATGTACACTGTAAAAAATATACAAATTAATGTAAAATTACACTGCAAAATCATCTAATTCTTACAAAATTCAGTAAATTTACAATAATTCTGTAAAATTACATAATTTCATGATTTTTATTTATTATTATAGTATTTCTTTTTAAATATTTAAAAATTTAAATAACAATTCGTGCCTCTTTAGAGCCTAAAGGTTACATCTCCCAGTGCAAAATGTAAAATTATAAGATTATTATTTGATGAGTATAATTTTTTTTTTTAAATATAATTTTAATTTTAATTGAAATTAGAGCACAAAGGTGACATTTCCTACTGCAAAAATAAAAATTTGTTATTTCTGGGCCTCAAAATTGAAAATTAAGAATTATTATTTATTTTTTGCAACAATTATTTTACAATTTTGCTCTTATTGCCTCATAGGGCACAAAGGTGACATCTAGTGCAAAAAAAAAACCTATATTATTAATTTACATATATATTTATTTAGAATAATGTTTTTTTTAAACAGTACAGTATTAAATTTATTTTAAATAATTTAGTATTCTGATTCAAATAGCCCCAACAAGGCGCAAAGGTGACATCTCCTAAATTTAAAAAAAAATAGCAGCCGAAAATAATAATAAAAGAAAATGCTATATTAATTTTGTGCTCAAAATATTAAATTATGTTTTTGTTAAAAACATTAAATTTAATTTATATTTTTACTCAAATAATTCACGTGGGGCACAAAAGTGACATCTCGCAATACAAAAAAAAACTAATTATATTTATTGTTGCCAAAATATTAAACTATTACATTTTGAATGTTTCAAAATAAATATATTTCCTACAATTTAATTTTTTTAACTTACAAAAATTAATTTAAAAGATTGTGAAAACAAAATGGCGGCCACTAGGCGCGTATTGCTTAACACTGCCAATTCGCTCACACCGCACGAATCTGAGGTTATGTTGAACCGAAATGACGACTGCCAAACTATCCGATTTTATGCAGTGTGACAGACATACGAGTGTTTCCGCGCCGCCCACAAAAAGCCAATAACAATTGCCATTAATTAACGATAAACAATCCAAAAAAAATAAAAGAATTAAACATGTATTTCTATCTCTCTCTCTCTATCTCTCTCTCTTTCTCGATAAATAAAACTACTAGTAACATGATTCAACAGGAGCGGTGCGTTAAGCCACGACGACCCAAATAAAAAATAAAAAATCTCTATAGTTAGAACAATATTGTAGACGACATTGGTAGTGCAAGTAGTGTAAAAAAATTAAAAAAAAACAATACAAAGACGTTCACGATTTAAAAAAATGAGAGGCGTTAAAACGAACAGTGTTAGTAGGTGATATTATATTAACTGACAAGCGCGCACACCCGTTTGCTGTGAAATTATACGCCAAATGGGCCAATATATTTAAACCAAAGCTTAATCTGTGCTTAACAAATTTAAACTTGTTGAAAAACTCAACAAAAAAAATTAATTGAACCGAGATTATATTTTATTTTAACATATACAGTAAAGTCCGGATACAACGAACACCTATTTTGTATTCAACAGGTTCGCTATATCCGAACTTCGCTATAAAAAATAAGATTGGGCTTTAAAATATTATTTGTGTTTTCCCGAAAGGTTCGTTATAGCCGAGAGTTCGCTATAAACGAGTTCGTTATAAGTGAACTCAACTGTATTCGACATCAAATAGTAAATTAATTAATTATATGAATTTATTACATATTTTATTTAATTTCGCTTTTTAATCAATAAATAAACAAAATATTTAAAGCTTCCTTAAAGTTAAGTGTTGCTACACTGTAACAAAACGTGTATTTTACACGATTTCTAATACAATTAGTCATGTAATTTTACTAAATTATAGTAAAATTACTTTAAATATTAAATATTTTAGAGAAATTCAGTCAAATTATTTGATTTAATCACTCGATTTTACTTTGAAAGTTGTGTAAATGTACACCTATTTTTTTACAGTGTAACTAGCCATTAGGAAAATTATTATTATTTCGTGAAAAAGATCGTAAAATACAAAACAAAGTAAACATAATTATAATTGATGTCAAAACAGTAATAAAACGTAAGACCTGTCCTTGGTCAAGTCAATATAGTTTCAAATAAAAATATTACGCAAATTCTTGGGTTTCTTACACCGTAAAAATAACATTTACGGTAAAATTACAACGGAAACAATGTAAATTTACCTAAATATGTAAATATACTTCAATTATAATGTAATTTTCGTATAATTACATGATTTTTACTGTAATTTTACAGTGTAATAATCAAAAATAAAATCAAAGTATTAGTTTTAACGCTAAAATACATGCATAGATAATTCCAAAACTTAACCAAATGGTTAATAGGTTACGTGGTTATGTAACCACGTAACCAACCGCATGGTTAATTGTGGTTATGTGAATATGTGTAACCAGGAATAACCAGTAAGTCTGGTTACGTTTTGAGACACCGGAACTACTGTATATTTGAGGTTAATTCGTTTTTATAGTTGGTTATGGGAATATATGTAACCAGGGATAACCAGTACGTTTGGTTACGTTTTGGGACACGGAACACCTGTATATTTGAGATTAATTCGTTTTTAACCAGAAATAACTCGTAATTCTGGTTAGATTTTGGAACACTTAACCGGAACACCTGTATATTTGAGGTTAATTCGTTTTTATAGTTTAGTTGGTTGTGGAAATATGTAACCAGAAATAACTCGTAATTCTGGTTAGGTTTTAGAACACTTAACCGGAACACCTGTATATTTGAGGTTAATTCGTTTTTATAGTTTAGTTGGTTGTGGAAATATGTAACCAGAAATAACTCGTAATTCTGGTTAGGTTTTAGTACACTTAACCGGAACACCTGTATATTTGAGGTAAATTCATTTTTATAGTTTTGATGGTTATGGGAATATGTGTAACCAGCAATAACTCGTAATTCTGGTTAGGTTTTAGAACACTTAACCGGAACACCTGTATATTTGAGATTAATTCGTTTTTATAGTTTAGTTGGTTGTGGAAATATATGTAACCAGGGATAACCAGTACGTCTGGTTAGGTTTTGAGACACCGGAACACTTGTATAATTGAGGTTAATTCGTTTTTATAGATTGGTTGGTTATAGAAATGTGTAACCAGAAATTACTCGTAATTCTGGTTAGATTTTGGAACACATAACCAGAACATTTGTATATTTGAGGTTAATTCGTTTTTATAGTTTAGTTGGTTGTGGAAATATATGTAACCAGGGATAACCAGTACGTCTGGTTAGGTTTTGAGACACCGGAACACTTGTATAATTGAGGTTAATTCGTTTTTATAGATTGGTTGGTTATAGAAATGTGTAACCAGAAATTACTCGTAATTTTGGTTAGATTTTGGAACACTTAACCGGAACACCTGTATATTTGAGGGTAATTCGTTTTTATAGTTGAATTGGTTATGGGAATATGTGTAACCAGTAAGACTGGTTAGGTTATGGGAGACGTAACCGGTTAATTCGGTTATGGGAATATGTGTAACCAGAAATAATTAGTAATTCTGGTTAGGTTTTGGAACACAAACACTATCATTGTAAAAAATTGAGGTAAATTTACATAAACAACAATTAAAAATTAAATTGTAATTTTACAAAATGTGGTCTATAATTTAATGGTAATTTTACGTAAATAGTAAAAAAAAACAATGTAAATTTACACTAATTGCGGTTATTATGTTTTTATAGTAATTCTGGTTAGTTTTCGAAACATATTAATATTTTTTGAAGGTTTAAAGGTTTTAAACAAAGTATAAAATGGGCAAGTATAGATAAGTCTTGGTTAATATTGGCCTACGGGGTGTATCGTAACATAACTACTAAAGAAGTTTAAAAAAAACCATATCTATCACTATATATATATATAAATATATATTATTATATTATAATACATACATATATTATATATTACAACAAAATGCTTCATTGGAATTGAAAAACTGCTTTTTTACTTGAAATTAAATTTAACAAATATGAACTGTTAAAACAAAAATATAAATATATAATATAGAATTATACATTATGGAAACTATAGCATATTATTATTATTATTATTATTAAGTATAAGTTTGTTGATACAGTTTTTAGTATTAACGAAAATTCATTGATTGTACACACAATTTATTTTAAATACCATCATCAAATTTATTAATCGAAAAGTAAGCTTTGTATAAATAGTTCCGAAATTTCCACTGAAGAATGCCTCTAACGGCTTCAGTTATTTCTGTTGTCATGGCGGTTATGTAAACCGAATGCCTTAATGCATTTAACCGGCACATAAATTACAATTACTGCCGTAAACATTACAAAACAAAAATAATTAATTTATTTACATTTAAATCAATGCATATTTGTAACAAAATATCTAAAACTTAAAATAAGGAATACAGGAATGCATTTATGTAACGTTGGTTGTAGTATTTTCATAAGGAATACAGGAATACACTTATGTAACGTTGGTTGCATATTACAAAACTAAACCAAAATGCATTAGGGGATTCAGTGAATAAGTGACAAAAAAGCCACTAAAATAAATGAGTTTGTTGACCATTTTTGAAAGTAGATGATATATTGACATGTAAATATTTCTGCGTTTGTACATATAATAGGTATGAAATGATGATGAACATTATTTGAAATTTTTTAAAAACATATTTCATTTTCTACCCAAGCGGTTCAGGTTTACGTATTTATACATATGCGATTTACCCTACATATTAAATGAATTTGTTCTGTGGCGAGTTTCACACACATGTAGGCCCCGTATAGTTGGAACACTTTTCATAGAGAGTGTGTACTTATTTGAGTGAGTGCGTGCGCAATTGCTACCGTTTTTAAAATAATATTCAACAAAACACAATTCACCTCAGAGCGATTTCAAACATTTATTAAGAAACTACCCCTGTTTATACAGCAAATAAATATTAATGCACATATTAGTCGGGATTATGTGTAATTTTTATTAATTACTAATTGTAATTAGTTAAATACACAATTTCGTAAAAAGTGCCGTGTAGAACCACACAATATCTACACTATAACATATTTAGTTACAATTAAATTGTATTATTGTAGCTATAAAACATTAAATTGATATTTTAAATTATGCATTTATTATTTTAAAGCTACAATAATAAAATATCTTTGTAAACAATTATGCCATATTGTAGTTATTGTATATTTCTACACGGCTCATTTCACGAAATTGTAATTTAAAGCTAAATATGTTACGACGTTAATAATTATTTACTGTACTTAGACGGAAAACAGGGGTACCGTCTTAAATTTACGAAAATTGGACACTTTTCAGACATTATTTATAAAAATTATTGTTATAAACAAAAACCGCCATCTCATTTCATAAACCCATCAATTTTCTATTATTCACACATTTAAAAACAATTTAACCTTATGTTCTTTACCGAGCGACAATTTAGTAATAAAATTAATTTCCAGTACCACAAAAAATTCATTTTCTAGTAACAAAACTACATTTATTGCTACTAAAAAATCATTTTGAGGTATAAAATAATCATTTAATTTTCGTTAAATTTTAATCGACCGCTAAATGGTTAAACAGTAATTTTTAAACCCAAATCATTCTAGAAAAAATCGCAGATTAACTAATAACGTTGACTTATCCGCCAATAATAACTCGAAAATAATTTTAATATTTCAATATTATTTAAAACAAAAAAAAAGAACTATTGATTTCTAAATTTTTATATTAAATTATCGATTTTTAATGTTGTTATTGAGAAATTGACGTAATTCTAGTCTGGTTTGGCGTATTGGGCGTTAGAACGTATTATTGGCAAGTTTATAATAGGGTTTAAAAAAAATCATATTCAGATATCCGAGAAAACATTTTTAATTTTATATATTTCAGTTAAAATATGAAATATATTTGAGTCCTGCTCTGGATTATTATATAATTGCGCTTGCGCATATTATAAAAATTCATTTCAGATATTCGAGAAAATATCTGGTTAACTATTTCGGTTAAAAAATTAAATATATTTGAGTCCGGCCCTGGTTTATTACATAATTAATTTCAGATATTCAAGAAAATATCTAGTTAACTATTTCGGTTAAAAAATTAAATATATTTGAGTCCTGCCCTGGTTTATTATATAATTGCGTATAATATAAAAAAAATCAGATATTCAAGAAAATATCTAGTTAACTATTTCGGTTAAAAAATTAAATATATTTGAGTCCAGCCCTGGTTTATTATATAATTGTGCATATGATAAAACAATAACTGGAATTCAGGGCTAAAAATGCTGAAATAATTTTTAATAATCCTAAATTAATTAAATATGCGAAATTTTAATATAATTGCTACAAAATCCTACTATAAACAGGGCCTAAAGTTAATTCCACATGAAACGTTGTTGTTATAATCAAGACACTTAATGGCGGTAACGTTGAACGTTATTTCGGCGGCAACGTTCTATGTAGGAGCTAAACTCATAAGAATATACAGGAACATATGTTTAAACCCTTATTCTATGATACATTACGTTCTAAAATCGCATAAAATTTTAAATGGGACGTCATCGTCCAAGAATTATGCAAAAATAACCTTTTATATTGTGTGTAGACATCGAAAATATATCAGTAACACAAAAAATTATAACTTACCGGCCATTTTGGTCTTGATAAACACATTTTTAACATTGTTTTTAAGTTTATTACGTATAAAATCGCGATCACATTGTTTAAAACGTGGGAACACAAGAACACATTGTAAAGTTTTTACGTATAAAATCGCGAACTATTAAAAACACTAGCAACACAACCACTTGTTAGCCCGGACTGTAACACAATGAAACAAGAAAATTCACGTCCCTGTTTCTACCCGTAGCAGAGACTTCTGCCAGAGGTTTCTGCCAGAGTCTTCTGGCAGGAGAAAGCCTGCTAGATTAAATTATAATGTTTCGGTATTACATAAAAAGTAATGATTTTAACTGGAATTGCATTAAACTAATTGTTATACACTTGTTTCAAAGATTATATTGTTACAATCGTAAATATATTGTTTGTAAAAGTCGAAATACACTAAGCATCGCTGCCATCTAGCGACTAAAACGTTAAATACATAGGCGTATTTTCTATTCAATTGATAGATTGCGGCCATTTTGTATGTTATCGCGTATTTTCTGCGCCTGCGCATACTATACTAGGTAGTCTTTCCATAAGGCTTGGGTAAAACGACATACACACATTTTATTTATTTATTTAAATCATTAATATATCAATCATATATACACGCACACATATACAACCTAACCTACAAAACGATACAATTGTTCGTCTCCTAAACTATCAAACTCCCCTGTACCCTCAAACCTAACCTAACAAAGTAACCAGACAGTTTTTTATGTTCATCAACAGGCATACTATCATGCGTATAAATGATATTCGTTGTTTTTCACTAAATGATTCTAATTATACTCTCTGTAGCTGTTATTCATTTTGATTGTTGGTGCACGGAAAGAGACTGAATAATAAATACGATGTGTTTCATTGTTACGTATACGTGTATGTGTTAAGCGTAAGTTTAAGTTTTCAAAATTTTATATCATGTTTTACCCAAACGTTGTACATAACCTTACATATTATTACTATTACTCGACATACGTTACCGTTTAAGTATTTGAATAGAGGATTCAAATAGTGTACGGGCACGAGCTTCAACGTCACAGCTGTTTAACTTAACTATGCATTCTATTATTTAGTTTGATACCGCAGTTGTGTACCCAGAACAGCTGTGATTTTAGAAAATCGTGCCCGATAATAATAAAACGTCGACTGGAGACATAACATACAATATTTCTTTATTTATTAGTAATTCTGAAGTAAAAATTTCAATTATACTGAATAAAATTTACATTTATGCATTTAACCATATTAATACGAGTACACTGTAAAAAATATGTGTATATTTACAACACTTATTTATTATTATGTAATTTCACAAAATTACTTGATTTTTAATGTAAATTCCCTAAATTATAGTAAAATTACATGAATTTGATACGTAATTCTACATTGGAAGTGGTGTAAATTTATTTATTTTATAGTGTACACTGTTAAAAAAAAGTGTAAATGTACCCCCTGCAAATCATTTTACTTGATTATTGAAAAAATATATTAAAAGTTAATAATTTTGGTAATTTTAGTAAAATTACATGATTTTCTTTTGTAATTACTTGATTTTTAGTGTAATTTTACTAAATTATAGTAAAATTACATGAATTTTATGAATAATTCTACATTGGAAGTGGTGTAAATATGTTTATTTTATAGTGTACACTGTTAAAAAGATTGTGTAAATTTACCCCTGCAAATAATTTTACTTAATTATTGCAAAAGTATATTAAAAGTTAATAATTTATGTAATTTTAGTAAAATTACATGATTTTCTTTTGTAATTACTTGATTTTTAGTGTAATTTTACTAAATTATAGTAAAATTACATGAATCATATGAGTAATTCTACATTGGAAATGGTGTAAATTTGTTTATTTTATAGTATACACTGTTAAAAAAATGGTGTAAATTTACCCCTGCAAATCATTTTACTTAATTATAGAAAAAAATATATTAAAAGTAATAATTTTTGTAATTTTAGTAAAATTACATGAGTCTTTTTTGTAATTACTTGATTTTTAGTGTAATTTTACTGAATTATAGTAAATTACATTAGTTTGATACGTAATTCTACATTGGAAGTGGTTATTTTATAGTGTATTTTAATGTGTAAATTTACCCATGCAAATCATTTTACTTAATTATTGAAAAAAATATATTAAAAGTTAATAATTATTGTAATTTTAGTAAAATTACATGATTTTTCTTTGTAATTTAACTTTAGAACAATGTAAAATTACACCAATTTTTAACAGTGTAAATAACATTATTCAAAGCGGCTATTTCTGTACACTGTAAAAAAGGTGTAAATATGTTTGTTTTATTACAAAATTACGCAAAACATTATTGTAATTTTACAGATTATTTGGTGTAAAATTACGTAAATTTATAATTTATTATAAAAAGTTAAGTAAATTTACACGGATTTCCATAGAAATATTGTTAACATTTCCATTACAACACTGTAAAATTTTCAATTAGCATATTTTAACGTTAATCAAGTATAAAATAATGTAATTATTCAGATTTAATTGTTTTATTTGAATTTTAGAATATTTTTGCTATGAATCTGCAAAATTACATAATATTTAACTATTATTACATATATATATGTAAAATTACATTTATTTTGTATAGTTGGCCCCGTTTTTACAGTGTAGTTATATACAAAACGAAATATGGGAAAAAGAAATAATTATTTTAATATTTAAACGGT
This sequence comes from Leistus spinibarbis, assembly GCA_933228885.1. Classification (NCBI taxonomy): domain Eukaryota; kingdom Metazoa; phylum Arthropoda; class Insecta; order Coleoptera; family Carabidae; genus Leistus; species Leistus spinibarbis. The sequence goes on along the minus strand of OW121794.1, from coordinate 1,005,080 downwards.
AACATATGTTTTGTGTGAATAAATTATGAAAAAAAATCGAAAAATAACGGTAGATATTTGAGAGTTTGTCGCCGATACATATTTATTACAAACTGATTCTATAAATATAGAAACACACATAATATGAATGCACATCTTAAAATCACTGTCAATATCTTTGTAACCTATAAACGTTATGTTATATTTTGTGGAACATTTATCGAATGTATAACCTATCGGTTTTATTATCTAACCTAGCAATTATAATACGATTGATAATTTTTACCTTTTCAAGTCGAACTGCACTATACATGTAAACTCACACACTGAACAGCGAAACGTAATGGTTGAATTATTAAAAACATTACTTGTAACGCTTTAACAACTAGTTATAACGTTGTCTGAACGTCTAACAGACGCACATTCGCATAATTTTAAAACATTACGTTTCCTAACTAAAGAGAATTTAACATTTCACTTAAAATAACGTAAATATACAACTAATTCAACTGAGATGTACCAAGACCATGTCGATCTAAATCAGCGCCTTCGTGGTCGAATGTCCGAACTATATGCGCGCTGCCACCATTTTGTTTTATTATTAAACTTTACTTAAGTTAAATAGTCAATTTTGTTTAATATTTATTTAAATTGTGTTAAAACAGTTAAATTAATTATTATTTTGGTTAACTCAGTCTTTTTTTTGTTAGTTTGAGCATTAACTTTCGTGGCGGTAAATTTAAAAATTATCGATTTATTATAAATAATGTTTAGACAATAAAACCGAAATTATTCTGTATGTATAAAATTCAGTGCGTTTCCGAAATCACCATTATTACCCTATTAAATAATCTCATTGTTTATAGTGGACGGGCTCGACCTTAACAGCTGTTTTAAGTAACAACTGTTAAATTATGCTCTCAAACACAATAAAACATATTTAGTACTAAATTCGTGTATTCTGAAATATTTCTGTTAAATTAATTTTATTTTATTATATATGGACATTTACCATCATTTCAAAATTATAAATTAACGAAATGTCTTCAGAATACACTGGTTAACTAGTTTGGTAAAATAAACTGATAACCGTTTACTTGGTTACGATTATGGAACTTATAACAGTATAAATAAATATGTGCAACAGTTGTTCCGTGGAACAGTTGTGAAAGGTCGCGCCCGTACCTAATTAAGTGATCTGATCCACACGGATCAGTTCACAATATTCAATGTGTTCACTTAATTCTGTGTTTATAATTATTTGTTATATTATAACATTGGAAGTGTCGCCCGATAACGTGTTATTACTACTAGTGTCTACAAATATGATTGTGTATTGTTTGAAAAACCAGGATGCATATGATGAAAAATGACTCTTTTTAAAACAAAAATATGATATAAAAAAAAAAAACATTCCCCCGATTAGTATAACTCCTTCTAAGTCGATAATATTTCTTGTCTTCTCGTTATAATATGCCTGATGACTACCTTAAAACACTATAGACTAACTCTAAAACACTAATGACTGATTGTATCCATTTTATCCGGCTTCAAGAGGCCATGACAATAAACGATTGAATGAAACCTGTAATTTTTGTTTTATTTATACAAAAAAAAAACCCTTATTTTCTCCTTTCTACTTCGTTAAAAAAACGTGGAGTGGCCTGCACTCGACTTAGAAATACATCTCAAACAAATTAACAAAACGAAATTAGTCAAATCGCAATACTTCCTCCAAGAAAGTTTTTACTTATTATTAAAACATAATTTCCATAATAAAATTTAAAAAAAAAACAAAAGCAGCCAAGCAGCCCAACCAGGACTCGAACCTCGACACTTTTACATATCAATTTTCTAACCCTTAGCCAAACCACTCGACCACCGTCAATGTGTACACATGTTTTACTGTATTAACTATAAATACTAAATAATATTTGCTGTCTACATTTATTTATTAAATAAATTAATTTTTCGGTAATGCTTTAAAATAAATTTTACAGACAAAATTAAGCATATCAATGTTATTAAATTAAATAAAAATTGTAGAACGTTATTTATAATTGTAAAACATTGATGTCTACATTTATTTATTAAATAAATTAATTTTTCGGTAATGCTTTAAAATAGATTTTACCGACAAAATTAAGCATATCAATGTTATTAAATTAAATAAAAATTGTAGGACGTTATTTATAATTATAAAACATTGCGTTATATAATTAAAAACAAAACAAAAACAGTCTTTTATATGAATTTCTTTTATAAGTCTATTTACCAAATACAAATCAGTTATGTTTCAAAAAGCATTGTAGCCGTTTAGCCAATTATTAATTAGAACAAATTAAGATCTGTTTTTCAATTATAAATCTTATAATTCAAAAGGAATTGAACCCTGTATATGATTTTGTATTATAAATCAATAATCAAAAGGAAATAAAGTCTATTTTATATTATCAATTAGATTTTTTTATGTAAATTTAACTTGAAATGTGATTTGAACATATTCAATCTTTTTAATAATTAGAATTTTTGATGGCATAAATACAATTTTTCAAATTAATGCAATTCCTAATTATCAATTCTCGATTTAAATTCCTGTCCAGCTCAGACAGAAATTAAAATTTTGTATTTTTACAATTGTTTTATTGTTGTTGGACCTTAAAAATATGTAATATAATTTTAAAAAAAACAAAAGCAGCCAAGCAGCCCAACCAGGACTCGAACCTTGACACTTTAACATATCAATTTTCTAACCCTTAGCCAAACCACTCGACCACCGTCTATGTGTACACATGGTTTACTATATTAATTATAAATACTAAATTAAATATTTTAGTCTTTGTTTTATAAACAAATTAAAGCAAATTATAAATTAATCTAAACATATGAAAGTTATATCTTAACACTAGAAAAATACGCGGCTTGAGCCTAGGGGCGCCAGGCTTTTAAAAGGGCTTCACTATGCAAATAGGCACAGATTTTGTTAAAACACGTTAAACAATTACATTAAAGCCTTGGTATAAGGAAACCTTATATAACGGAAGGATAGATCGGATAAAAATACATTTTAATATTTTTAATAATTTAATTCTAGCCCTTGAGTTCATAATTTGTAAAATTAGTATTGATGAAAAGTCTTATAATTAAAAAAACAAATTGATTTAATAAAAAAAATCATATTTTTAATTTCAATATATATATATATTTTGCAGCTATCGGGCCTACAATTTTAAAAAAAAATAGGCAAATATTATCTTAGAATTCATTGTAGATTTTTTAAATTAAATTTTGGATTCAGAGAGACAAGATTTTTTTTGTACGAGCGGAAAATGAAATGACAAATACAGATTGTACGTCGTAAGATCTTTTCATTACTACGTCAAGTTATAACATGTCGTTAAGTCGCCCACTTGTTGCGTCAGTGCAAAACGAAATTCATCCTCAATGAGCCTCCGCTCCAATGACAGTATATATTCAGTTTAAATATAACGTTATAGCGTCATAAGGTTATTATTACGTTAGTGTTCCCTTATCAAATCAAACTTAATACCATTGTGACGTCAGAGTGGCAAACCGTTGACGTCATCGTACACGAGAGTGATGCAATATTGAAGGCATATCAACGATTTACGTTGAAGGAAGTTTATTTCATAATTGCATATTTATTCCTTTATATCGAAATGAGACTACTTATTAACCAAATAACTTTAATAATTATGCTTTTAAATAATCTGGAATAGCCTACAGTCGACTTTCTTGTCTTTATTTTGTTTAAAACAAAACCTTATGTGATTTATTAAATTAAAAATAATTATTATACATAATTTACGTAATAAAATTAAAAAAAAAAACAAAAGCCGCCGAGCGGATCTACTAGGATTCGAACCTCGACACTTTGACATATCAACTCTCTAACCCGAAGTAAAGTACAAATAGTCTAGAGAAATTCATTTTCAAAGACAATTTCTCAGTAAATGGTACATTTTTCGAAAAGACTTTGTTAATAAAAATTACTAGAAATTTTGATATCTTCAACTTTTACGAATAACACTTTTTCTCTAACTCATGCCGTTTCCGAGATATTGAAACAATAGTCGGGGTAAACTGTTATTTCCGGTAAAGAAATTGTTTTCAAAAATAAAAGGTCTAAACTGTTTGACCCGCGAATGTTACAGACACACGACCAAATGCTTTAGCTCAACGACCTAAAAATATTAATAATTCGTTTTCAAATCCAATCTATAAAGCTATATATTCCAGTGAAATAGTGTTATATGCAGTGCCCCTATTTTATCGACTTCCGTGACCTACATGCCGCCAATGTCATGCGGGTTGCAGCTAACCTTGCTCTCAGGGGCATTACCGAAATGAGCCAAGGTTTCTCTGCAGTACCCGAGGTCTAGTTATAGATTTTCAAAACAACTTCTTGAAAATATTATAACCAAATCAATCTAGTATATTATGTTACAAATATAATCAAGATTTATGTTGCAAAAACAAGTTTCAAATCACTAAACTGTATTGAATATGCGTTGCCGAATAAATGGGTCAATTCTAAGCCCTCTCGCACGTTTATATATATACACAAAAGAGCTATAGTATTAGTTAGGTGTCTGTAGCATTAATTAAATCACAATAATGTGTAAATAAATTTCGTTTCACAATTTTTTAATTCCGATAATGTACAATGTATTTATTTTCTTTTTAAATAATTCTTTTCTAAATAAGCATGCACCAATGCCTTCAGCTCGAATATTTTAATAATCACGGTGACTAGACAATTACTATTTTTTATTTGAGAATGTTACAGACACACTATAGCTGTCTTGTACTATTGTACAACTAATAAGATTGAAAGTGATTACAAACAAATAAAGAAATAGTTTTCGCGTTTGCTGAAAGCTAAAAATGTTCAACCAATTAGCACAATTTAATAATATTTTTATCTATATCTATAAATATGCATATTATTTATTTAAATAAATATTTAGATTTCCTAATTTTATTAGTGTCAGATAAGTAACTATGGTCACAATTCACTGCATTCGAAAGTCCAAGGCTATTCAAAACTCTACTAACATAATTTTTTCTTAAATACTATTCCTGTTTTTTTGCAAATTTTATAATAATTTTCCAAATTATTTATACTTTCTTATACAACAATAAAAAAATATTATAGATATAAAAAGTCGTACAATTTGTTGTAAATTATTTTGATAAAAACCAAACTTAGGTCCAACGCACCTATGCGTCCAGCTCGTACAAGTAATATATGTATATATTATGCCCTTTTGGTAACCAAATATAAAAAGTTAATTTTTTGTAGATTATATTTTAAAATTAAGAATTATAATATTTAATAATTTTTTATGGCCTTTGGGTTAACAATATGAAAAAATCTTGTAGACATAAAATATCTTAGAATTTTAATTCGTATTTTTTGGTGTTTTAATTATTTTTATAAGGGCGCTATTAAGGGGGGTTTTAAATTTTGGGGCCCTATAACTCAAGATGTATACAGACGATTCGATTTAAATTGCGTGTGGATTCAAATGGGGTACCAAATAGTATGTGTAGCAAATTTGGTGTGAAACGCTCCGGTACCTTCAGAGGAGTAGGAAGCACAAATTTAGTTTTTTTAATTCAAAATTATAATATTTAATAATTTTTTACGGCCTTTAGGTTAACAATATGAATAAATCTTGTTGATATAAAATACCTTAGAATTATTAGTAGAATTTTTGGGTGTTTCAGTTATTTTTATAAGAGCAGTATTAAGGGGGGTTATAAATTTTGGGGCCCTATAACTCGGGATGTATACAGGCGATTCGTTTTAAATTGCGAGTGGATTCAAATAGAATGCCAAATAATATGTGTAGCAAATTTGGTGTGAATCGCTCCGGTACCTTCAGAGGAGTAGAGGGCACAAATTTGGTCGAGCGAGCGAGCGACCACTAACATCCAAGTATATAAGTTATATATATTTTTGGATTCAGGGTGACGAGACAAACACTTTTTGTTAAGAAAATTTTTTGATCGACCGAATGCTTTAGCTAGTACGGCGAGCTAAAAGGAATGAAGGGTATTCTAGCTTTTGTAATAATTGCATGCATGTCCAGACAAGTCTAAACCTGCCAAAAATACTTTCAAATCATGATAATACATTGTTATAAATAATGCGGACATTTCTTGTGGTTAGAATAAATTTTGCAACCCAAATATTTCTATAAAAGAAAGAAATTAAAAAATATATAATTTGTTACAATTGATTTCACGCTTTCAATGCAACTGCTACGCCTTCTCATGTTTCTAGATTAATTATATTGTTTGTATATATATATATAGAATTTTAACGGTAATTAACGGTGAGTGGACGTCTCAAGTAAAATAAATTTCGTGGAGAAAGTTTTTGCACGCATTCATTTTCCTTCAAATACCAACCACGATTTCTAGTATTGTGAAATATTAAAAGAATTTTCATATATAATATTTTGAATAGAGAATTTTTTTTTATTTTCAGTTGCAACAATTTTCCGATTATTAGCTTGTCTAATGGTAATACTGCGTACAGACACACAAATAATATTATAACGAAACACCGTTTGCAAAAAACAATGTATAAATTACTAAGAAATCACTTTTGAAACTAGCCAAATAATACATAAGATCTTTGTGGCTGATCTACACTGAAGGTACCGGGCCGATTTTAACGAAATTAGGTCTACATATAACATAAGTACCCTAAATGTTCCCGTTGCAATTAAAATTAAATCGTATTTATATTTCCAGAGTTATTGGATCCCAAAATTTGTATCCTTCTAAATACAGCTCTTACAAAAAAATTAAAATGCTGGAAATTCTTACGATATAATCTAAGATATTTTATTACAATCCAATTTCATTAAATTGTAAAACCAAAGTTTATAAAAAATTAATTAATAGTCATAATTTTGATATATACAAAATATTTTTATTATATTAAACAAATGTTCAAAACATTATAAGAGTTTTTAAATCAATAACATTCTTTCAAATTGTGAATCTAAAGAGCAGAAAAAAATATTAAAAATAATAATATTAAAATTTAAGTTATTGAATCACGTTAACTGGTTATTATTGCAATCAATCAATAACAATAACGTGTTTGTTATTTATTATTTAATTTACTTAAAATTCGGTGCATATAAATAATGTTTCATAGTTTGTAAATGTTTTTATATAAATAAAACGAATTACAATTCCACTAAATAGATTATATGGCGAGCTGAAGGCACTGGTGCCTGTACTTATGTACCTATTTTCTAAATTTGTCTAGAGATAAACATAGGTAATAGTTTTTAAGTGGTCATTATAAAGATATTAAGGAAGATGAATATCTAAAACGGTATTTTACGAAAAGAAACAATTATGGATACTTAACCCTAATTTAATTACAAAGGTAAATACGTCCATCAATGCAAATTTCTTTTAAATTATACTCTTTGATTTATAAATACAATAGTGAGGATAATTTCTAATGTCTAGTTTGAATTTTAAATTTATTGCAATAAATTCTAAACAAATACGCAAATTAGAATATTTAATATTTTTTTATGGCCTTATGGGTAACAATATGAACAAATCTTGTAGATATAAAATATCTTAGAATTATTAGTAAAATTTTTGGGTGTTTTAATTATTTTTATAAGGGCAGTATTAAGGAAGGCTCTAAATTTTGGGGCCCTATAACTCGGAAAGTATACGAGCGATTTGATTTAAATTGCGAATGGATTCAAATAGGGTACTAAATAATATGTGTAGCAAATTTGGTATAAATCGCTCCGGTACCTTCAGAGTAGTAGAAGGCACAAATTTGGTCTTTTTAATTAAAAATTATAATATTTAATAATTTTTTACTGCGTTTGGGTTAACAATATGAAAAAGTCTTGTAGACATAAAATATCTTAGAATTACTAGTAGAATTTTTGGTGTTTTAATTATTTTTATAAGGGCAATATTAAGGGGGGGTCTAAATTTTGGGGCCAAATAGCTCAGGAAGTATACGGGTGATTAGATTTAAACTGCTAATAAACTTCAAATAGGGTACTAAATAATATGTGTAGCGAATTTGGTGTTAATCGCTCCGATACCTTCAGAGGAGTACAGGGCACAAATTTGGTCTTTTTAATTCAAAATTATATGGCCTTTGGGTTAACAATATGAAAAAATCTTGTAGATATAAAATATCTTAATTATTTTATTATTATTAATTATTAGTAGAATTTTGAGTGTTTAAATTATTTTTATTAGGGCAGTATTAAGGGGGGCTTTAAATTTTAGGGCCCTATAACTCGGGAAGTATACGGGCGATTGGATATAAACTGCGTGGGGATTCAAATGGGGTACTAAATAATATGTGTAGCAAATTTGGTGTGAATCGGCTGGGTACCTTCAGAGGAGTAGGAAGCACAAATTTGATCTTAAGAGTTACGACTAACATCCAAGTATATAAGTTATATATATTTTTGGATTCAGGGCGACGAGACAAACACTTTTTGTTGAGGAATTTTTTGATTCGAGAATGCTACAGACACACCGATTGTTTTAGCTTCTTTGGTACTATCTAATAACGTTATATATACGTTATACTTTTATTAACGTTATATTTTAATAGTTTTTGGGAACTTTCTTACTGTATGCTTGAAAAAGCATAACCGAATAGTTGTAATTTTAAAATTGGGACAAAAAGTTTTATATGCAACATTAACTTTATACGAATTGAATTTTTTGTGCTCAATCAGAATGTAGAATGTAGGTAGCAACATTATCGGCTTCTGGATTACGTTATATGGCATACATACAATCGCACGCACTTATAAGAAAGTGACATTGCATTCATTTTGATGTGTGTGTGTGTGTGTGTGTGTCTGTATTCCGTTAATGCGTTCAGCGTTCAGTCATGTACGTATTTGTTTAACGGTTTACAAAATATTTCCACCTGGAAAATTTCAACACGCGCTTTGTGACTTATTATGAAATGCCATGCGGGTACCAACCAACCAATTACCAATATATATAAGTGTACATTATATTTACTGTTGATTAAACATTTTTGCCATGTTCGTTCATCGCTTTTTTATAGTATTAGTATGCGTTTTTTATGACGTCATAAATAGTTATTTTTACACAATGAAGTTATTGCATTTTTGTGTTTTGTTGAATATTTTATTAATTATAAACGGGTTGGTGGGTAGTTGACTGTATTATGTATATAATATGGGCACGTTGTGCCCATGGATTAACTTAGTTATATATATATATACGTATATATGTGCTCATATCATATAGCATTATTTAATTACTAAGAAAATATACCTTCTTAGTAATTAAATAATGCTTTATGATATGGGCACATATACTTACTGTATTTCACATTAACCTGTGGGTATCATATGCCCATATCATATACAGAAAACCGTTCCATTAAATAATTTAACGAATAGCGCATTTTTATTTTATTTAATTATTTTCTAAATTTAGAGTTAATCATAAATAAAACTTAATAATAATTACTTAATATTTTTAAATGATCGAAAATCGATTAAATATAATAATTTATAACCAATATTTTATAATATTGATTAATCGAAAAATTTAAAATTGAGAAAAAGTGGATATTAATCGGTTAATATATATTTTTAAATGATCGAAAATTGATTAAAATACAATAAAAAAACACAATTTAAAACCATATATATAATATATACATATATATGTGCCCATATCATATAGCATTATTTAATTACTAAGAAAATATACCTTCTAAGTAATTAAATAATGCTTTATGATATGGGCACATATACTTACTGTATTTCACATTAACCTGTGGGTATCATATGCCCATATTATATACAGAATACCGATCCATCTAATTAAATAATTTAACGAATAGCGCATTTTTATCTTATTTAATTATTTTGTAAATTTAGAGTTAACCATGAATAAAACTTAATAATAATTGCTTAATATTTTTAAATGATCGAAAATCGATTAAAAATAATAATTTACAACCAATATTTTATAATATTGATTAATCGAAAAATTTTAAATTGAGAAAAAGTGGCTAATAATTGGTTAATATATTTTTAAATGATCGAAAATTGATTAAAATACAATAAAAAAACACAAATTAAAACCAGATTATATCGATTTAACGAAATTGATATAATAAACGAAAAATAGATTTTAAATTGAATAATAATTGGTTAATACATTTTTTAATGATCAGTAATGAATTGTATAAAAAACACAATTTAAATCCAAATTTTATAGATTATATCGAGATTGATATATATACAAAAAATGGATTTAAAATTAGGAAAAATGGAATAATATTTAGTTTATATATTTTAAGATGTTTGAAAATCGATTAAAAATAATTAAAAAAAAACAAAACAATATAAAACCAAAATTTTATATTCAATTTATTTAAATGAAAAGTTGATTTTAATTGAATAATCGAAACATATATATATTTAAACAGTTATTTTCGGTAATAACTTTAATTAAAAATGCGTTGTCAAAATGCAATGAATTCCAATAAGCCTGTAAGTGTCAATAAAACAATTACGAAATCGAAATAACGAAAGAATGTTAAACAAATAATTGCGAATAGCGAGTGGGTCAGCTTTTTTTAACGCAACGTCCTTGCCAGGCCTTGGATTTGGCAATGCTGCACTTTGAATGTCACCTGTGTCGATCCGCCCGTCTCAAAGCATACTTACTAATACGGCCATAAGAAGTGAGAGTACGCATATACACACGAAAAATGTCATATAACAGACGCCGGGTATGCGAGAAACCGGCAATAACGTTGTTATTACTACATTTTGCATGTATATGTATGTATATATGCGACCTTTCACTGCATCTACACGAGGACACCCGCCCCCTGCACAACCCCGCCGGCCCATAAACTTGCCGCTTTTTCCAAACCCGGGAAGTGGAATAGCTGTTGGCCAATAGCTGTATGTAGGTCAGCTGCTCCACCAATCAGAACGCGCACACGCGATCACGTGGCTTTGTTGTTATCATCAGCTGTGTCCGGGCCGCGAAGCGCGCTGCAACAGCTGTGCCAGTAGCGCATCCAACAAGAGGACTCTGGGGGCGACAACCCACACAAAGTTTTTAAGCTTTCTTAGCTCTCTGTACGAAATAACATGCTATCGCATCGCATATATTATTTATAAGGCGAGCTGGACGCGTAGGTGCGTTCTACCTAAACTTGTTTAATATTAAAAGAAATCTACATAAAATTGTAAAACTTTTTATATCTATAACATTTTTTCCAATTGTTAACCAAAAGGCTATAATAATTAGAAACCGCTGCTCGCATATCGCATATATTACTTATAAGGCGAGCTGAACGCATAGGTGCGTTGTACCTAAACTTGTTTAATATTAAAAGAAATCTACATAAAATTGTAAAACTTTTTATATTAATAACATTTTTTCACATTGTTAACCAAAAGGTTATAATAATTAAAAACCACTGCTCGCATCGCATATATCACTTAAAAGGCGAGCTGGACGCATAGGTGCGTTGTACCTAAGCTTATTTTTTATCAAAGTAATCTACAACAAATTGTACGACTTTTTGTATCTATAACATGTTTTCAAATTGTTAACAAAACGGCCATAATAATTAAAAACCGCTGCTCGCATCGCACATATTACTTATAAGGCGAGCTGAACGCATAGGTGCGTTGTACCTAAACTTGTTTAATATTAAAAAAATCTACATAAAATTGTACAACTTTTTATATCAATAACATTTATTCAAATTGTTAACCAAAAGGCCATAATAATTAAAAGCCACTACTCGCATCGCATATATAACTTATATGACGAGCTGGACGCATAGGTGCGTAGTACCTCAGCTTGTTTAATATTAAAAAAATCTACAACAAATTGTACGACTTTTTATACCAATAACATTTTTCAAATTGTTAACACCAAAAGGCCATAATAATTAAAAATCGCTGGTTGCATCGCTTATATTACTTATAAGGCGAGCTGGACGCATATTTGCGTTATACGTTTGGTAATTTTCTTGTATGACACTTTATTAAATAATTTTAATTATAAAGTAACATGCATAATTAACTCACCGTGAATATTTATGTATATTTGATGCACAGAACACAAATTACAATAACACTACCATTCCCTTTGAACTGATAAACTATACTGAAAGAGATATATTATAATAATAAATCCCTTTGATCGGGTCTGGTTAAGTTTCGTACAGGAAATTATATAAAACGAGTTGCATAAAACTATATATATTAAAATCGTCCTGTAAAAGTTGTAATATTTGTGTGTATTTGTAACGTTGGTCCTTGGGTGATGTGTGTGTACGCCGCTGAATCGTGTACACGCTCGTTTCGACGCGTTGTCTCTCTTGCAGATCCACGCGCGCTTGAGTGAAATGGCGATACGGGAATACGTCACGTGGATCAGCTGTTTGGCGAGTGCAAGCCGGCAAGCGGCAACCGGCCGGCTCCGTCGAATCAGTCAGCCACGGCCTGGCTACGTGCGCATACCTGTCTGGTCAATCAGTCACCTCGAGTCCTTTGTTCTGTTCGTACGTAATTGTATCATCAACATTATCATCATCACCACCACTAGATTTGTTGTGACAGTTCTTCGACTTTTGATTATTATGAAAAAAAGTATGCCAAACCAAAATGTTAACAGTGCTGACAAAACGTTTTGTGTGAAACTGGACAGTAGGAACTTTTGTAACCCCCTAGAACCCATACGGCTTCGTTTACTTGTTCGTAGATTATTCTTCAAGGACGCCGTTATATCTTGAAATAAATCCGTGCAATATTAAATCAATTATTAAATCAATTTTTAAGTGATCTTAGTGACTTTGTGTGTTTTATTAATCATGTCGACTGGAAAGCGTTTGGCGAAGCGTTCCATTATTGGAACCAGAGTTTGTGCTCCAGGGGAGGACGGCAAGTACTACGCCGGCCATATTCAGGCAGTTAAGACACCGGCCTCGTTCGCCGATAACAACAATTGCATTAATTTGACCCCAAATACGCGGTATACAGTCAAATTCGATTATAAAGAGGCGGCCCCGTTGAGGGGCTATCGCGAGTATCGGGAATGTGAACTGATAGGTCCTGGATTCCGGACCATCTCTGGCGTGCGACTGCTCGCTGGCCAGAAAGTGTTCCTGACGTTTAACGGGCGGGAAGTCACCGGGGACGTCGTGCAACATCGGGCCTCCACCGACGAGGTTCTCATCACCGCGTTTGCACCAGGCCATGAGGTAAACATTTATTTTATTTCAACCGATTTAAAAAATTCTTTTTGCATTTTCGGATACTTTAAAGTGTTAAGATTATATTTTCAAGGCTGTTTTGTGATTATTCCCTTGGATAGTTTAATAAATAAATCTTTAAACTACTTTTTTCAAACTAGGGGAATTTTCTCTGGAACTACTCGACCGATTTACATGTTCTTTATTTTAAATGAAAGTAAATACGATTTGTTACAACTTATACTTATAATATGTATACATTTTTGGAAAGTACTATTATTTATAGCGCCCTAAAGTGAAAATCAAACTCAAAAAAATGCATTTTTCTTCACATGGCCGCCATTTCGTGTGCTATTAACTTTGTACACCTAATGTATAAGCTGCAGGGTCTAACGTTAAAATTGGGCTCAGTTGATCCGTTGATGAGAGTTCGCCCGTTTAGTGGTGACCTAGACATACTTTCCTCGTTATCTACAAAAGTTTCATGTATTTTTACTTGAATTTTTTTATTAATGTACACAAAAACTCGACTCATAAATTGGATTAAACCTCTAATTGATATCTTTATCAAAACCGGAGATATAAATTAATAAAAATATGCTTTTTTTTAAATCTAATAGAATTGGGATTTTACGTATTTGTTTCTTTGTTATGAACTGCAGTTGTTATGTGTGTATATATATAGTAAGCCGGTTATTTTTATTATGATGGTTTGATTGACGCGCTAATGATAACAGTTTGATAAGATAACAATTATCAACGCAGAAATACCGGTACACATGTTGTAATCCTATTAATTCGAAACATATTGCATTTTAATTAAAATTACGAAAGTTTTTTCGATTTAAAAGTTTAATTATTTATAAGCTAGGATTTTCGAATATCCGGCTTTTCAATTTTCGTTTTCCCAGGAATTTGATCGCAGGTATAACCGGAAATACGATTTCGTTTACCAATTCGGACATTTATAAATAAGACAATACGGAAAATTAAATTTAGAAAAATTAGTTTCTTCCCAATGAATTTCCTCATCGATTTTAATACAAAATAAATTCTTGTAAATCAAAATAATGCGTCCTATAAATAAATGAAGCATCTTAATATGTTTTTCATTTGTTATTTGATTAATCGCGTATGTCTACGATTATATAAATAGAACTGTTGAAGTATCATATAATAATTTATATGATGTAAATATTTATTCAAACAATTTTTTGTTTGTTTTATTATTTTTTGTGTGACACTGATTCGTGTTAATCTTTTCATACGAGACGTGTGTACTGTGTAGTACACCAGTAAATAGAATAATGTTTCTAGAACGTGATTTTAATATTGGTGCAAACACCAATGCCTACAGTTTCAGGAATTAATAGAAACATGAGTATATAAACTTGTTTGGTGCGCTTAAATAACCTTAAAACTTAAAAATAAATGAGCAATTGTTAGCTTGACGGAGTACAGCGTTCGGGTGTGTGTCTGTAACATTCTTGGATCAAAAAAGTTCTTGTTAGGTATTATATATTTACAGCATATCATATTGTGACCCCAAATTTATTAAACATAATAACTATTGCACTTTAAAATATATTTTTTTAAATGAATTTAAATTTACATTACTTACAATATATAATTACAAAAAAAATAGGATTTTAGTAAATTTACACTAAAATTTGAACAACTTTACTAAATTACAATAACATTTGAGTACTTTGCTAAATTGTGAAGAATTACAATAAAATTTGGGCAATTTAACTAATTTCCGTAATATAACAATAGAATTTGAGTAATTTTTCTAAATTGTGTAAAATTACTATAATATTTGAGTAATTTTACAAAATTTTGTAAAATTACACTAAAATTTGAATAACTTTACTAATTTCTGTAAAATTTCTTTTTTTATTTGTTGCAATTTTGCAGTAAAACTGCAATAAAATTTACATGTTTTTGACAGTGTAGGTGTATACATAGTTACAATAAAAATTGAGTAGTTTTTCAAAATTGTGTAAAATTACAAGGATATTGGAGTAATTAATAAATTATATAAAATTACAATAATTTTGAGTAATTTTACTAAATTGTGTAAAATTACTATAAAATTAGAGTAAAGTTACAAAATTGTGTAAAAACTATAAAATTCTATTAACTATTCTAAATTTTGTAAAATTACAATAAAATTTGAGTAATTTTATTAAATTGGGTAAAATTACTATAAAATTAGAGTAAAATTACTAAATTGTGTAAAAACAATAAAATTCTATTAACTATTCTAAATTTTGTAAAATTACAATAAAGCTTGAGTAATTTTACTAAATTGTCTAAAATTACAATAAAATTCGTGTATCTTTACTAAATTGTGTAAAAATACAATAAAATCTGAGTTTTTATACTAAATTGTGTAAAATTACAATAAAATCTGAGTTTTTATACTAAATTGTGTAAAATTACAATAAAATTTAAGTAAAGATACTAAATTGTGTAAAAACAATAAAATTCTAGTAACCATTCTAAATTTTGTAAAATTTGAGTAATTTTACTAAATTGTTTAAAATTACAATAAAATTTGAGTAAAATTACTAAATTGTGTATAATTACAATAAAATTTTAGTAAAGATGCTAAATTGTGTAAAAACAATAAAATTCGAGTAATTTTTCTAAATTGTCTAAAATAACAATAAAATTCGAGTAACTTTACTAAATTGTGTAAAAATACAATAAAATATGTGTAATTTAACTAAATTGTGTATAATTACAATAAAATTTGATTAAAGTTACTAAATTGTCTAAAGTTACAATAAAATTTGAGTAAAGTTACTAAATTGTGTAAAATTACTATAACATTCGAGAATTTTTATTAAATGTTGTAAAATTACAATAAAATTTGAGTAACTTAACGAAATTGTGTAAAATTACAATAAAATTCGAGTTATTATATACTAAATTGTGTAAATTTACACTAAAATTTGAATAACATTAGTAATTTCTGTAAAATTACTAATTTTAATTGTTGTCATTTTACAGTAAAACGGCATTAAAATTTACATGTTAATTTCAGTGTAGGTGTCCACCTAATACTACTTAATTGTAATTTTATATAAAAATGTATGCATATTGTTGTAAATTTACATCTATTTTATACAGAGTAATATAAAAGAACTAGAGAATGATTCTATTATTTTTTTACTGGTCAAAACAACAACAACAACTTTACAATCTATCCCGTTAAAATCCGGTTTGAAACTATCATTTCGGTCACTGAAAAATGCGTATAATACATACAACGCATTAAACAAATCGCAGCTTCACGCAACCAGCTATAAATGACCCATTAGACATCTTTAGTTATCATAGAATCGCAATAATCTCTAGGCACACTTTTCTAACCTCATTATTAGCAAACAAACCTATTCTTTTGTGCGATTTCAATGTACATAATATATATATATTTCATTTGTGGCTTCAAAACCAATTATTTCTGGTGAGTACGACGCATGCGCATGCGCAGTAGCTAGTCGCTGTCGGCGCATGCACGGAAAGCAGTGGCTTTGTGTATGTTGATGGCCCCCCTTCCGTTTCCTACAGCGATTAATGATTGCATCCCAGATCAGATCGTTGGCAAAATGACGTCACACACAATAACATCTCGCAGCGAACGTATCTTTTCACGTAACCATCTATAATTCACTCAATACAGCTGACACACATCAAGGACACACATTCATTCGTTATTATTTGTGTTTTATTTACATTTTCACATATTTATTACTCCGTTTTCCGTTTTATGGCCCTTGGGTTAACAATATGAAAAAATCTTGTAGACATAAAATATCTTAGAATTATTAGTAGAATTTTTGGGCGTTTAAATTATTTTTATAAAAGCAGTATTAAGGGGGGGCCCGAATTTTGGGGCCCTATAACTCTGGAAGTATACCAGCG
The DNA here is from genome assembly GCA_933228885.1 of Leistus spinibarbis. Taxonomy (NCBI): domain Eukaryota; kingdom Metazoa; phylum Arthropoda; class Insecta; order Coleoptera; family Carabidae; genus Leistus; species Leistus spinibarbis. Next base: position 987,853 of record OW121794.1, on the reverse strand, counting down.
ATTGGATTTAAACTGCGAGCGGATTTAAATAGGGTACTAAATAATATGTGTAGCAAATTTGGTGTATATCGGTCCGGTACCTTCAGAGGAGTAGAAAGCACAAATTTGGTCGAGCGAGCGACGACTAACATCCAAGTATATAAGTTATATTTTTGGATTCAGGGCGACGAGACTAACACTTTTTGTTAGTGGCATTTTTTGATTCGAGAATGCTACAGACACACGACCGATTTTAAAATTTTTGTTTCTTCGGTACTTATATATTTAAAATTCAAAATTATAATTTTCAATAATTTTTTACGGCGTTTAAGTTACCAATATGAAGAAATTTCGTAGATACAAAATATCTTAGATTTACTTGTAGAATTTTTGGGTGTTTTAAATATTTTTATTAGGGCAGTAATAAGGGGGGCTCCAAATTTTGGGGCCCTATAACTCGGGAAGTATACGGGCGATTAGATTTAAACTGCGAACGGATTCAAATAGGGTACTAAATAATATGTGTAGCAAATTTGGTGTAAATCGCTCCGGTACCTTCAGAGGAGTATAGCGCACAAATTTGGTCTAACGAGCGAGCGACGACTAACATCCAAGTATATAAGTTATATATATTTTTGGATTCAGGGCGACGAGACAAACACTTTTTGTTAAGAATATATTTTGATCCGAGAATGCTACAGACACACAGCTTTATCGGTACTTCGTACGGCGAGCTAAAAATCGGACTTATTTTATTATACGTTAGAAAAATATAAATTTTTACATATAACGTAATTAATCGAGCATTAATACACGTAAAACGTGTTTTCGTTCCATTATTCAAATTTAGCATCAACCATAGTTGAAAAATAAATTTGATTTTACAGTTTTTATTTTTTTTATATACTTATTTACGTTTGTAAAATTTTGAAAAAATTCTATAGCGTTTGCAAGAATGTTATTTAATACTGTGATTTTTGTAAACAATTTTAGGCGGGTAATTCAAACGTAAAAAATTAAATAAGTATTTAATATTTTTTTGCTGGTTTAGAAGTTGTATAGTTTAACGTATTTAGGAGTCCTATTGATTTTCTTGGTGGCCTTCAGGTCAGGTCACCCATATTCCACTGACCTTATTCTTGTATGTGGGCCAAATTTTGCTTGTTTTATGTACCACCGGCACTGGGGGGCGGCAGCACAATCGATACAACGAAAATTGTATATTAAATATTGAATATCTGTCTTAATATTAAATAATAATTAGTTTTTCTTGCATTTTATTACTGCATAAAACTCAGTGTTTTAATTTAATATATAATAATTAAATACTTTAGACAAGTTTAACTCGTATAATAATTTATTTATAATCGAATTGATTTTATATTCTCGGAGTTTTAGGGCCCTAAATATTAAAACCCCTCTTAATACGATTCTTATTATTTTTTGAATAACTCTAAAATATTCACAAATAATTTTATACCTATAAAATTTTATTAGATTTTAAATATAAAGGCCATAAAAAATTAAATAACTTTGAAATTTATATTTTTCAATTAAAAACAGTTTTTAATACTTCAAATTTAATTTAAGACTTGATTCAGGGATGGACAAAACGTGTATTTTCGTTTAGATATTGAATTTTAAACTTTGTAAAAGTAAATATTTGAATTTTTTTAATAAAAAATATGGAATTTATTTAATAGTAAACTTAGATTAATTCAAGTAAATCCTCTCTTCTTAGTGCATATTTAAATTATCGTTTGAAATCATAGATGCTTGCGAAATAATACGTCCTCGCGCCATAACTGGCAGATAACGCCACGATGTCAACAAGCTGAACCAATTCTTTTTATTATTTTTTTAGCTGTTAATATTTTATTGATGTATGTCTTTTGTTCGCAATTAACCTTACAGAGTGTTGTGCAAATACCAGATAGATAAAACATCTTTTGTTTTACTAAAACACGTGCGCTAAAAATGCAACTCACCTATTTTTCTGTGCCCACTTCATTAAAAAAAAAAAAAAACTGCTGATATATCAAATCAATTTGTGCAATATGCAAAGAAGGCTGTTGCTAAGGTGGGCCGAAGCACTTGACATTTCAAATAAATGTTGAATTCCATTTCAACTTGTATAATTAAACAACGAAATACATTTTTGTCGAACTTGAAAACCTAACATTGCATAGGATATTGGATAAATCTTCTGGAATCGCTAGGAGACAGTTTTTAGAAATCTTTTAAAATCTTTAACAAAGTTAGGTAAATATTTAGATAACTTCAGAAATCTTTTAATATATTCAGAAGTCTTAAAAATCTTCAGAAATTTGTTTAAATAACTTTAGAAATCTTTTAATATATTTAGAAATCTTATAATATCTTTAGAAGTCCTAGAAAAGTGTTAAATAAATTTAGAAATCTTATAATATCTTTAGAAGTCTTAGAAAAGTGTTTAAATAAATTTAGAAATCTTATAATATCTTTAGAAGTCTTAAATAACGTTTAGGAAAATTAAGGAACCTTATAATATCTTTTTATAAGTCTTAGAAAAATGTTTAGGAAACTTCAGAAACCTTCTAATATATTTAGAAGTCTTAGGAAACCTCAGAAATCTTATAATATCTTTAGAATTCTTAAAAAGAAAACGTTTAGGAAACTTACGAAATCTTATAATATATTTATTAGTCTTAGGAAACTTCATAAATTTTATAATATCTTTAGAAGTCTTAGAAAAATGTTTAGGAAACTTCAGAAACCTTCTAATATATTTAGAAGTCTTAGAAAACCTCAGAAAACTTATAATATCTTTAAAATTCTTAAAAAGAAAACGTTTAGGAAACTTAAGAAACCTTATAATATATTTAGAAGTCCTAAAATTCTTCAGAAAATTGTTTTAATATCATTAGAATTTTTTTAATAGCTTTAGCAGTCTTAGAATAATGTTTAGATAACTTAGTAATCTTTTAATAAATTTAGAAATCTTATAACATCTTTAGAAGTCTTTAAATACGTTTAGGAAAATTAAGAAACCTTATAAAATCATTAGAAGTCTTAGAAATCTTCAGAAATCATATAATAAAAGTCGAAGAGAAATATTTAGGAAACTTCAACAATTTTATAATATATGTAGAGGTCTTAGAAACCTCCAGAAATCTTATAATATCTTTATAAGTTTAATAAAAATGTGTAGAAAACTCGAAAAGATTTTAATTATATTGTGAAATCCCTAGAATTATTTTTAAATCTCTTAAAATCAAAAATCCAATCTTAAGTTTAAAGTTTCATTATTTTTCCTCGTACAGTCTTGCTTCTAGAGCATTTACAGACACACACACACAGCCGTCATTCTGTAAATAGTTAGGAATGATCTAAACGTGTATTTCCGTCGACATTTTCATGATTACAATATGTTTTAGACTTGTTTCAAGAAAGTAAAATTAATCAGCTATGTTCGCACCAGAGTAGTACAAAAAATACAATATTTGAAACGAATTCAACAGTTTGGTAATAATAGTACATGTATAGTTCAGTTCACAGTGAGACTATTCGTATTCTAACAAAGAAAAGCTATGTTTGTGTGAAGACAATTCATGTAAATACATTTTAAATGTGTTCTTTTTGCTACGATTTAATATATTTCTTAATATTGTGTGTCGAAATCTATTGTAAACAAAGTTGCACGTCCATAATAGCATAATAAACAGTCGCGTTAGTGCATCAGCGCCCCCAACGATATTCTCGATTGCCAATAGGGTGTGTATATTTAAAAGCCTACTCATGCAACGAATCGCGATGCTGTAATCCACAGCACAAGGACATTGCAAGTTACATAATATCACTAGTAGAGGTGCGTACCAGGCCAGTGCGCATGCGCACCTAATTAAAGTCACACACAGATTCACACACGTGTGTGTACAGGAGAGATCGTAGTTTTAAATAGTACAGCAATCGCGCGGGCGAGACAGAGACAGCGCGAATTAGGTGAGCAATGCGAAAAAGTGAGAGTCACAACAACAAATATTTGTTTCTTTCTGGTTGCGACTCGATTTAAGTGAATGGGGTTTTCTATATAATATAACAACTATCGTATGTGAATTCGCACGTACTATGTATCGTATGTGATTTTGAGTCGGAATGAAAGATAGATTTTATCGGTAGAGCAGCAGCAGTGTTCGCGTTGGCCGCTGTAGCATTCGTGCACTAGTGAAATTAGGTCGCCTAGTTCGGTTCGCTGGTGTTCGCATCGCACATCGCAGTGGCTTGAGCCCACACCGACGCTGTTGTTGATTCACTAAATATTTATCGATCCCGCACAACTTTGACACTTGTATCATGTGTGAAGTTATAGCCTTATAGCTATTAAAAACCAATCAAACTTGTATTTGCTTCGTTGGGAACATTATTCATTTCTATTTAGAGCACTTATATTCAGAATAGTTATACTTTGAATAAGAATAAAGCCTTATGGTGCATTCGCAGCGAAATAATCAGTAATTAAGTTTAGAAAATTACAAATAATAATCTAGTTTGTATTATGACAAGCAATGTTAACATTCCAATCAACACAATTTATGATACATTTTGTTGCTGTGAACGTTAACTTTGTATGTCATACAACAAACTGGAATTATTACTTATATTTTCTAAGCTTAATTACTGATTGTTTTGTTGCGAACAATCCTTTATGGAGCATTCAGAGTTAACCAATTACTAATTAAGCTTAGAACATCGTTCATTTCTATTTAGAGCACTTTTGCACAGAATAGTTATACTTTGAATAAGAATAAAGCCTTAAGGCGTGTTTATAGCGCACCAAATAGTAATTAAGTTTAGAAAATTACGAATAATAATCTAGTTTGTTGTATGACAAGCAATGCTAACATTCCAAGCAACAAAATGAACTCAACGTATAATAAATATTGTTGCTGTAAACGTTAACTTGGTATGTCATAAAACAAACTGGAATTATTACTTATAATTTCTAAGCTTAATTACTAATTGTTTCTCTGTAAACAATTCTTTATGGAGCATTCACAGTTAACTAATTCGTAATTAAACTTAGAAATTACTAGTAAAAATTCCAGTTTTTGTATAATATACAATCCTAACATTTACAGCAACAAAATGTATAATTATTCTGTTAATTTTGTTGCTGTGAATGCTAGCATTGCTTGTTATAATACAAACTAGATTATTATTTGTAATATCTAATCTTAATTGCTAATTGAGTGTCAATACAACTTTAAGCTGTATTCATAGTGATCCAAATAGTAAATAAGATTAGAAAAAAGACAAATGATGCCAACGTACACAGCAACAAAATTTATAATTAATTGTGTTAATTTCGTTGCTGTGAATGCTAGCATAGCTTGTCATAATACAAAATGGATTATTATTTGTAATTTTCTAATCTTCATTACTTAATGTAGCTTTATATCAATTTAATAATTCCCGCATATTTGAGAAAAGGATTTTTCACCAGAAAATATAACGGTTCTTGCTATATTTGCAATATCTCGAAAACGGTTTGAGTTATAGAAAAAATGATTACTTTAAAAGATGTAGATATTTAAATTTCTAGCAACTTTTGTCTAACAAGTTTTTCCAAAAAATGTACCATTTACTATAAAATCGATATTGAAAATAGCTATATTTCATCTACGTTTCTCTTGGTTACTATGAATATTGTTATTAAACAAAATAGAGCTAATTTATGGTAAAAATTGTACAAGCAATGTTATTAATAATTAATTGAAAAAGGTCAATAATGGGGTTAATGTAGCTTTATTATCAATGTAACAAATCTCGCATTAGATATCTGTAATAGATATATGTAATGCAGTATTACATCCACATTAGAGAGAGAGTATATGCAGTGGTGTAAAGTTTGGCCGGTCGGTGCGGCGATGGTTCCTCGGCGGCGATGACGGCATCGGCGAAGTGGGTCATACTCGCGCTGCGTCCGGGTCGATATCGGTTCGAAATTGGGTCGCGGACGAGACTCGGCGACACGTGCACGCCTGTTCGCTGCACCCCTAGCTACAGGGGAGGCCTGACGTATACACAGCAAGCCGAGGTTTCTAGGGCATCGGCGGCCGGCCCGACGGCCACTGGAACAAGCACGCGGTCTCGGTCGCCGATTCGCCCCGGTCGCTGCTGCTACTGTTGCGGCGGCCACGACGGCACACGACTTGCCCTGCTTTGCTTTGCGCCGTGCATGCATTGTCGCTCGCTGCTTTGACCTATTTTCAGAGTCTCTCTTCCTACATTCAACCAAACACCGGCCGGTTCCGCCCGCCGATTCATTGTTTTCTAGTTTTCTATACTATTGTTTTGGGGTTTTTGTAACTTTTACAAATTATGAACTGCAATTGGTGTTTTAGTATGTTTAAAAGCAGTATTGCCAAATTTAGGGATTTGTCCATAAATTAGGGGGTTAAATACAAGTAGATTTGTTTAAAATCTAGAGGATTATAGTATTACATTAGAGTACAAAAGTAATATCTCCTACAGTTCATGTATGCAATTTTTAGCTCGCCGTACAAAGTACCGAAGAAGCTAAAGCATTCGGTCGTATGTCTGTAGTATTCTCGAATCAAAACATGTCCTTAATAAAGAGTGTTGTCCTAAATCCAAAAATATATATAACTTATATACTTGGATGTTAGTCGTCGCTCGCTCGTAACACCAAATGTGTGCCCTCTACTCCTCTGAAGGTACTGGACCGATTTACACCAAATTTGCTACACATATTATTTGGCATCCTATTTGAATCCGCTCGCAGTTTAAATCCAATCGCTTGTATACTTTCGGAGTTATAGGGCCCCAAAATTTGGAGCCCCCCTTATTACTGCCCTAATAAAAATAATTAAAACTCCCAAAAATTCTACTAGTAATTCTAAGATATTTTATGTCTACAGGATATTTTCATATTGTTAACCCAAAGGCCATAAAAAATTATTGAATATAATATTTTTGAATTTTAAAATCAAAATATTTGAAAAGAAAATTGAAATAAGAATTATGTATTTGGTCCGAGTACATAGGTGACATATCCTAAATATTTATGTAAAATATTTAATTCTTAGAGCACAAATGTGATATGTGCCAGTATTTATGTTTATAGATTCTACAAATGTGATTAAAATAATCTGGCAATGATTTTACATAATTTAGTAAAATTTCTCTACGGAAGAACATTCCGTTCGGCTAAATTATAAACTATGAAGAAGGAAGTGTTTAATTGTAATTCTATTCCGTTAGAAATTAGCCTCAAAATTTATTTAAATTAGATTAGTTTTCGTGAACCAATGTGGGAGGTTCTCTATTAATACTTTCGGCAAATATTTTGCTGTTTCTAATTATTTCTATTTATAGGCGAGGTTAAGACACGAAAATATATTTGTTATTTTTATGTCCGGACTTCAAATACTCGTTCCTAGATTTTTTAATCTTAAATCTGTAAATAAATCATTGCAAGTTTGTTTTAAATAATTTAACAATTATAAATAACCCATGGGCACATTCGAACTGAAATAAACATAGCGTTCTACACATTCACACAAAGATGTAGATGTTTAAATATAAAATATGATACAGCAAAAATTGAAAGTTATTAACTATTGAAATTTCAAGCATTCTAACCGGTGGACCGTATCGAATTATTTTCTCTTTTAAATTCTAATTAAAATGGCAAAAATGTCATAATTATTTGTCCATGCGTAATCTCTGTACCAACAACAGTATAACTATTAATAACTTTTAACAATAAACATATTTTGTGAAACAACAGTATTTTTTATTTATAAATTGTTGAACGGAATTCGAAGAATTTATTAAGAGAAGGCCGTATGTGTGTAAGTTTATATTATGATTACGAAAAAGAAATACGTAGCGCTCGTGATCTGGAAACAATGGAAGGCCGGCGATTATTCATTGTTTAATATCCCTAATTTGTCGCTCGTAATACTAAATTTGTGCCCTCTACTTCTCTGAAGGTACCGGAGCGATTTATACCAAATTTGCTACACATAGTATTTGAAATCTCATTTGAATCCGTTCGCAATTTAAATCCAATCGCCTGTATACTTCCCGAGTTATAGGGCTCCAAAATGCGGAGCTCCCCTTAATAATATTCTTAGAAAAATAATATACTTTTTATATCTATAACATATTTTCAAATTTCAAACACCAAAAGGCCATAATAATTAAAAACCGGTGCTCGCATATCGCATATATTATAAGGCGAGCTGGACGCATAAGAGCGTTGTTCCTAAGCTTGTTATTATATAAAAATAATCTACAAAAAATTGCAAGACTTTTTATATCTATAACATTTTGCTCAAATTGTTAACACCAAAAGGCTATAATATTTAAAAGCCGGTGCTCGTATCGCATATATTATAAGGCGAGCTGGACGCATAGGTGCGTTATACCTAAGCTTGTTATTATATAAAAATAATCTACAAACAATTGCAAGACTTTTTCAATCTATAACATTTTTTCAAATTGTTAACAAAAAGGCCATAATAATTAGAAACCGCTGCGGTCATATCGCATATATTACTTATAAGGCGCGCTGGACGCATAGGAGCGTTGTACCTAAGCTTGTAATTATATAAAAATAATCTACAAAGAATTGCAAGACTTTTTCAATCTATAACATATTTTCAAATTGTTAACCAAAAGGCTATAATAATTAAAAACCGCTGCTCGCATATCGCATATATTACTTATAAGGCGAGCTGGACGCATAGGTGCGTTATACCTAAGCTTGTTATTATATAAAAATAATCTACAAACAATTGCAAGACTTTTTCAATCTATAACAAATTTTCAAATTGTTAACAAAAAGGCCATAATAATTAGAAACCGCTGCGGTCATATCGCATATATTACTTATAAGGCGCGCTGGACGCATAGGTGCGTTATACCTAAGCTTGTTATTATATAAAAATAATCTACAAACAATTGCAAGACTTTTTCAATCTATAACATTTTTTCAAATTGTTAACCAAAAGGCCATAATAATTAAAAACTGCTGCTCGCATATCGCATATATTACTTATAAGGCGAGCTGGACGCATAGGTGCGCTGTACCTAAGCTTGTTTTTCGGTGTACTTTAATAATATAATAACTGTTGAGACTGTAGAAATTATTTGTGTTTAGAATGCTATGCAGTATAAATATAGAAATATGAATAAAGTCATAAGTTTATCTTGTAGAAAATGTGTAAATTGAAAACAGTTTATCTAGGACGCAAAGCTATTTATAAAGACTCATAAATGTATGAAATTAAGATTTGTTTGTGTGTGAGAGAACGGCTTCGAAATGAAAACGACAACAAACCCACCATGCACCATAACAAAACATCATGTTCTAGTTGTTACAGTACGCTGTAATGTGTATAGCTAGAAATGTAAAAAGTCGTCGTTAAATAACAAACACTCTAACTGGGTCACCGCATTAGATCATATGGTACAAGCAATGGTACAAGCACAAAGCACCCACAACGCAACACACAATCTCATACCATACGCCTCCAACGACTTTACGACTCATTATTATCTAGTTTCGCTTTCGATTTATTCATCATTTACATTCACATTGTTTGCTGCCAATTATTTATTTCATTTCCAATTTATTGTCGTTTGCGTATTAAAATTCAGCAATTATAATATTTAATCATTTTTTATGGCCTTTGAGTTAACAATATGAAAAAATCTTGTAGACATAAAATATCTTAGAATTATTAGTAGATTTATTGGGTGTTTTAATTATTTTTATAAGGGCAGTATTAAGGGGGGCTCCAAATTTTGGGGCCCTATAACTCGGGAAGTACACGCGCGATTGGATTTAAACTGCGTACAGATACAAATGGGATACTAAATAACATGTGTAGCAAATTTGGTGTGAATCGCTCCGGTACCTTCAGAGAAGTAGGGGGAACAAATTTGGTCGAGCGAGCGAGCGACGTAACATCCAAGTATATAAGTTATATATATATATTTGGATTCAGGGCGACACGAGACAAGCACTTTTTGTGAATGCTACAGACACACACTAACCGTTTCTTCGGTACCGAAAACCTGACAGAATAAACCCGGTTATGTACTTTATCGTTTAAACAAGGTTGCAGACATTTAACTTAATTTTGGTTATTATAAGTTACACAATAATATATATATATATATATATTTTTTTTGTTATTTTTATCTGTTTTTATGCGGTTTCTCTATGTAAGACAGACAAGATTAAAAAAAAAACGTGTGTTATTGATGTAATTAGTTCAAGTTCGTCGCGCGATACCGTTCTATTCGGGCATATCGCATTGGAAAAACTGAATTTAGGTTAATTACTGTGATGATGAATCAACTTCAAATAATCAAGTATATCAACCTACCTAGTTTGTGCAAATACAGATCGACCGATGTCTCAACACTCAACGACCTTGCTTAGATTTCTGTTTTATTCCAACTGACAATACTGTTTTTAACAGGGGGGGAAAGGGAAAGGGGGCAAATCTATTCACTCAACTAATAGTCTTAAATTAATTTGATTTTTATTTATGCAATAAATAATAATTTATATAATTGAAATTTCAACATTATTATTTTAATTATTTTTTTATAGCTTTCTGGCTCAAAATTTGTAATAATGCAATTAAGCAAAATATCTTAAAATGTTTTGTAGAATTTTTGATATTTATATAAAATTTGTTAGAGTAGTATTAAGGAGGGCTCCAAATTTTGGGGCCCTATAACTCCGGACGCATATGAACGTTTGACTTTAAACTACGACAAAAACATCTTGAACACTCAATTTACATGTATAGCAAATTTCGTTAAAATCGGTTCAGTACCTTCAGAGATATAGCAGTCACAAAATCAGGTCTTACGACCGACCGAGTAAGCGAGATACATCCAAGTATATAAGTTTTGGATATGATGCTTAAGTCTAAAAAGACTTGTAATGAATGTTAATTGTGGTTTTTTCCCCTGGTAAGGAGAATGTGCCGGGTAATTACGTGTGGCACACAACAATGTGCAATTCTTGTAAAATACTTTCATGTTTCGTCAGCATTTTTCGTGAATAATTCCCGGACGCGCCTACGGCAATCAAACGTGAAATTCGGCCACGGTTGCATCTCTGCGAAGCCGGCCGGCCGGCGCGGCGCACCGCGTGTGACCTGACCCCGATTGCTCAGTCCGCGCTTGCGCCCTAACTCGCCCAACACTCCCTGACGTCATTCGGTTGCCTTTTCGGTTCAGTTCAGCTGTCCTCTCGCTGCTCCTGAATTTCATACACTACGCGTTTAATTGAGGACTACTATAGATAAGAGAGATAGGCCTTACGTTTATAATGGTCATTTAAATTCATTACGGAGATGAAAAAAATACTACTTTTTAGTATTATTTTCCTAATAAATTAGAATATATGTACACGTAATTAGTTGTTAAATCAATTAATATGGCTCTATTTTGTTTAAATTGCTATAAAACAATATTAATATGTAACAAAGCGAATTAGTAGTAGTAGTAATTAGTACTTTTTAGCTCGCCGTACGAAGTATCGAAAAAGCATTCGGTTGTGTGTCTGTAGTATTTTCGGATCAAAAAATGACCTTAACAAAAAGTGTTTGTTTCGTCGCCCTGAATCCAAAAATATATATATAACTTATATACTTGGATGTTAGTCGTCGCTCAGTCGTAAGACCAAATTTGTGCCCTCTACTCCTCTGAAGGTACCGGACCGATTCACACCAAATTTGCTACACATATTATTTGGCACCCCATTTGAATCCGTTCGCAGTTTAAATCCAATCGCTCGTATACTTCCCGAGTTATAGGGCCCCAAAATTTGAAGCCCCCCTTAATACTGCCCTTACAAAAATAATTTAAACACCCAAAAATTCTACTAATAATTCTAAGATATTTTATGTCTACACATTTATTTCATATTGTTGACCCAAAAACCATAAAAAATTAATAAATATAATTTTAATTTAATAAAATTTAATTTTAAATATGTACTAAATATGTAAACCGGCTTCTCGCATCGCATATATTACATATAAGGCGAGCTGGACGCATAGGTGCGTTCCTAAACTTGTATTTTATTAATTTCAAAAATAATCTACAAAACACATTTATTCAAATTGTTAAGCAAAAGGCCGCTGCTTGCATCGCATATATTACTCATAAACTGAGCTGGACGCATAGGTGCGTACCTAAGCTTGTTATTCTTATTAATTTCAAAAATAATCTACAAAAGGTATATTTTCAAATTGTTAACACCAAAAGGCCATAATAATAAAAGCCGCTGTTCGTATATCGCCTATATTACTTATAAGGCGAGCTGGACGCATAGGTGCGTTCCTACACTTGTTTTTTTTATTATTTACAAAAATAATCTACAAAGAAAAACATTTTTTTCAAATTGTTAACACCAAAAGGCTATAATAATTAAAAACCGCTGTTCGTATATCGTATATATTACTTATAAGGCGAGCTGGACGCATACGTGCGTTGTAACTAAGCTTGTTTTGAATGAATAAGATATGATACTTTCCCAAAACCTAATAAATGTATCTACAATTGTGATAGTGAATGTGTTATGTGTAGATTATATTAGCGCTTTGCGCGCGCACTGGCACGTGTGTTAGAACAACACACGCTGAATAGTCGTGACCTATTTCGCTAGTGGCGGTGCCTGTGCCGGTGCCGGTGCCGGCCGGTTAGCTATGCCAACAACACTATAACGGAATGGTCGGCGGCCATCTTGCCCTGGCCATAGAGTACCGGTACATGAAACAAGCTCATTCGTGTTCGTGAGTGTTGCTCATGTACCGTAAGGCTAACGCAAAACAACAATAATCGGCAACCGTCCGCTTGTCGCTAAATCTTTCCTACTCTAACCTCAATTCGCGCTTATTATTCGTTCTGTTCTGTTTACACACTATAATTTCTGATCATTTTACTTCTTTATTGTCTTTGTACGGTGGACATTGTTACATATATATCAGTTCCTTGTAGAATACACATATGTTAACAACACTTCCGTAAACAATATAATGTTTGTTTCTTAGAAATTGCATCATTTTAGGTCATTTAACAAGAAATATATTTATTTTATTTTGTTATTAAAATGTTTCCGCATTGCAATGGTTCAAATATTTTATTTTACTGCAAATTGAATTACAGAATTCTATAAAGATATTGAAAATACTAACGATTAAATTTAATCCCTATACATGCGTATCTATGCAAAACATAAATAAGATTTCCTGTAGCAGTTTTCTCGTAACTGGTGCAAAATATTTATATCTTTCATTACGAACATTTTGCTACAAGTGCAGCCGTACTAGTATTATTATATATTTTTATCAATACTAATAAAAAATAACAAGCTTAGTTACAACGCACATATGCCTCCAGCTCGCCTTATAAATAATATAAGCGATGCGAGAAGCCGGTTTACATATTTTAAAATACATAATTTAAATATTATAATATTTAATATTTTTTTATGGCCTTTGGGTGAACAATATGAAAAAATCTTGTAGATATAAAATATCTTAGAATTATTAGTAGAATATTTGGGTGTTTTAATTATTTTTATAAGGGCAGTATTAAGGGGGGCTTTAAATTTTGGGGCCCTATAACTCGGGAAGTATACAGGCGATTGGATTAAAACTGCGAGCGGATGCAAATAGGGTGCTAAATAATATGTGTAGCAAATTTGGTGTGAATCGGTCCGGTAACTTCAGAGTGTTAAAGTGCACAAATTTGGTCTTACGAGTGAGCGACGACTAACATCCAAGTATATAAGTTATATATATTTTTGGAATCAGGGCGACGGGACCAACACTTTTTGTTGATTCAATTTTTTGATCCGATAATGCTACAGACACACAGCTTTTTCGGTACTTCGAACGGTGAGCTAATTATATTATTGCTACCCGTAAAATTATTTAATTAAATGGATCGGTGGACTGTATTCTGTATATGTTATGGGCACATGGTACCCACGTATTAACCTAGTAATATAAATAATTACTATAATACAATAAATAATTGCTAACAATTGCCCATTTAGTTTAATTCAGTTATGATAAGATTTTAGATAACTAAACAATGCTAATTTTATAACAAATTACGTAAAAATTTAAATAAATAAAATAACAAAAGCAATTGTATCTATAAATAAAATATGAAAGATAACAAAATTCTACGCAATCTTAACTATTATTAATAATATATAAGTATGCCCTTTTAATTTTGACTATTTAGCAAATTACTAAGACAATTTTCAAGCAAATTTGCTAATAGTTGTCAAGTCGCAATTATAAATGGTTGTGTTGAAACATTTGGCACTTGTAAACCTCGAATAATTAAAAATATTCGAATGATTCATAATAATATATAACTGGTTCTGTAGCAGCAGCAGCAGTCACAGGCGCACAAGCCGGTGAATGTTTTGTTTTTTGACAATTATTGACTCGTGCATGTCGACAGTGTGACATTTGGCACCGTTGGTGGTGACGTCACCGGCCCCCACACGGGCGCGCCCAAAAATACACCGAATTAATTCAATGCTCATCTTCGAAACTAAACACGTTTCGGTCGGCTGTGATTAGCGGTTGTTTCGTTCTCTCTCTCTCTCTGTGTTACTCAGATTCAGAATCAAGTATTTCGGTTGGGCCAGCGTATGAATTTTAATTTAAATTCACAGTTGTACCAGAAGTAAAAGTATACAATATCATATTTAATTACTGTAGCAGAACATTCAAGCTATTTTGTTTTATATATATATATATTAGGCGTTTTAGTAACATGCGAAATATTCGCACTAATGAATTAGCTCGCCGTACGAAGTACCGAATTAGCTAAAGCATTCGGTCTTTTATATAACTTATATACTTGGATGTTAGTCGTCGCTCGTAAGACCAAATTTGTGCTTTTTACTCCTCTGAAGGTACCGGACCGATTCACACCAAATTTGCTACACATATTATTTAGTACCCTATTTGAATCTGTACGCAGTTTAAATCCAATCGCGCGTATACTTCCCGAGTTATAGTGCCCCAAAATTTGGAGCCCCCCTTAATACTGCCCTTATAAAAATAATTAAAATACCTAAAAATTTTACTAATAATTCTAAGATATTTTATGTCTACAAGATTTTTTCATATTGTTAACCCAAAGGCCGAAAAAAATGATTAAATATGCACTAAAGAAATATATTATTTTATCAAAATAATCTACAAAAAATTGTTAACCAAAAGGCCATAATAATTAAAAACCACTTCTCGCGCAACCTTACCTAAAGGCGAGCTCTACGCATTGGTGCGTTTTACGGGTACCAAATCTGTTTTTAGATAAATACAATGTTTTGGCGCATAGAAAAAGGGCCTGGTAGTAACCATAGCAGAAACGGCACAAAGCGTTCTACATATTCATTTACACACATATATACATCTGGGTTTATATATATATATATAATATAAAAACAAGTATATAAGTTAGCTACTGGTAAACGTAGAATGAATTTTAAACCAAATACCGTAATGTAAATAGATGGTTTAAGTTAAAAAAGAGATGAGTGACGGCCACTCCAGTTTTTTAATATCACCATCATATTACAATATGTTGTTTGTCTTTCTCTACAACTTATACACTTAAATGAGTGCGACAAAGAATATAAAAATATATTAAATAAAATATTTGCAGTTCCCAAATATGATTTTAACTTTCTTTGTGCATTCTAAGTTATGACGCGCGTTACAAATGGCTCGCCTAAGTTCGTTCACAAGTATGAACTTGCATCCGGGAGAAATACACGTCACAACCGCAGTGTTATTGACACGTGTGTTAATAATAAAGTTGTAAAAAGGGAGCGAATAAAAAAGCATAAACAAATATGGATTTAAATCATTGAACCTGTCGTGTCGGTTGCATTAACATGCGTTGAAGGTTAATAAAAGCGAACAAGGAACACGCACGCACACACACGCACGCATGCGCACTCTGTCCAACAGGGAAATAATAACTTATAACGGAATTAGTCTTTTTGCGCGCAGTCACGTCGTCCTTGGCTCGCTAGCGTTTTACTATTCATTGTGAAATAGTCTTTGCAGCCGCCTAAGGAAAGGGTGGAGCAATGTGTGGAATTTCAATTTTTCGGTGTCGTCAAGGCTGAATTCATAACACCCTATCTAACTAACTAACTAACATGCAATAGAAAGCTGACGAAACATTATATATATATATACATCTAGAGTCGAATGGAATTGATTGTAGACGTCATGGCCGTTGAACATGAGAGATACTTAACAGATATTTAGTTTCGCATACATTGGGTATTAAAAGAGGTTCGGTTTTAAACTGTAGGCGGAAAGAATGTTGATCCTTGGACCTTCTAATAAATACTACATTCGAAATTCCCTATTCGTATTTTTTAGAACTCGTATTAAACTAGTAATCCGAATGAAGCCTAGTCTACTACAATATACAAGAAAGCGACATAAGTTCTAGAAATATGCATAAAACCTTAAAAATCAACAGAAATCATTGGGAATCATCGGAATTCTTTCGGAATATCTAGAAATATTCGAATATTTCTTGAAATCTGTTGTATTTTTCTACGAGTCCTTTGTAATCTCTACGAATCCTTGGTAATCTCTAAAAATACTCGGAAATTTCTTAGAAATCTTCGGTTATTTCTAGAAATCTTTAGGAATACTTAGAATTCTTCTGATATTTTTAGTAATCATTTTCGGATTGTTCTAAAAACTTTAGGATTTTTGAAATATATTTAAGAATATCCATACATATTTAGGAATCCCTTAGAATCTTAATTATCCATGATATTCTTAAGGACTATTTGGATATTCCTAGTTAACTTAAAGAATATTAAGAAATTTCTAAGTATTTGAAGATTTGAACTAATCTCTAGAAATTTTAAAAACTCCTCGGAAATCTTTAGGAACATCTAGAAATCTTAGAATATTTCAAAAATACTTTAGGAATCCTTAGTAATCTCTAGAATTATATGGAAATTTCTAGAAATCTTTCGGAATATCTTGAAATATTCAGATATTTCTTATTATCTGTAAAAATCTGGTAATTTCTAGACAATAATCGGAAATTTCTAGAAATCTTTGGACTCCTCGGAAGTTTTTAGGAACATCTAGAAATCTTAAGTAATCCTTAGTAATCTCTAGAAATATATGAAAATTTCTAGAAATCTGGGATATTACTAGAAATCTTTAAATATATCTAGAAATTTTCGCATTTTTCAAGAAATCTTAAGGAATATTTAGAAATCTATAGATATTTCTAGAAATCGTTAGGAATCTTGAGATATATTTAAAAAGCTCTATAAATCCTTGGGAATCCCTAATTATTTTAATTATTCCTTGAATTCTTAAGGATTATTCGGATATTTCTAAAAAACTATAGCAATCTTTAGTCATTTTCTAATTTTTCTAGAAATCATTAAGTTTTCTTAGAAAAAAGATTGATAAAATCTTTAGAAACTGTGTATATTTCTAGAAATTTGTAAAAATCTTCGAATATTTCTAGAAATATTTAGGAATGTATTAAGATCCACAGGAATCTTAAATATCTTCTGAAAACTTCGGAAATTTCCAAAAATCTAGAATTAACTAGATATTTTCAAAAAACCCCTAGGATACCTAAGAATCTCTGAAATACTCTATTTTTTTCAAAAATATTGCAAAACTAAGACTGAATGATTATTTTAAAATATGAATTTAACAAATATTTCCTATAAAATGTATTACAAATAGTTTCATGAAAACAGCGTTATAGCCTTTAATATATCACAGTGACCCGTGTCCCATCCGTTGATAAAAGACAACGATAGCGGAAATGTAGACCGGCATTTTCCAACTTCCTTGTTTATACTACTTGTTCATATTAGATTGAACAGTGACATGAAATCCTAACATCATCCTCTGTTTAGATAAAACTCTTTAGCAATTAGACAATTTTAATGCATGAATTTGAAATAAATAAGAAATACAGGAAGAAAGAATCACGGCAACCATAAACTAAACTGACCTTACACTATAGAATTATGCAAATATTTCCGGAATGTGTAAATAAAAAATTGATCATTTGCCAAACGTGTCTTACTTTTATTTAAAAATATTTATTTCCTACGCGAAATGTGATCAGTTGTGTGTCATAATCTCGGTACAACTGATCACATCAAGGTTTATGAGCCATGACCTGGTCACACCATGTGAAAGCGGTCTTAAAAACGGTCAAACTTATAATCTAACTACAATAATCAAATATCTATCTCTTATTTAATATTAAAATATTATTCATTTATTTCAATGTACAGTTATAATAATTTAAGACAATACATATAAGTCGAAAATAGGCTCCAACGAGTCGAATCATGTACAGTTACGTGAAAAAATAATTATTTGTGACGGAAATAGTCGAACTCCACCGACAACAGTCGAATGAATTCATTCTCTGTATTTTCTAAGTACATTCGTATACTATATTTTATTCATATTGTAAAAATAATCAACGTATAGCCTAATATTAATGTATTTGTAAAAGTTAAAAGTAATTTTATAAACGGCAGCGCAATTAAGTTTAAATAATTCTATAATGTAGATATATCATTGGCTATTTCATGCATTTTGAGCACTAAACATGCATAAACGTGTCGAGTGCGCATGCGCCTGCGCATAGAACGCCGCGCGAATGTGTAATACTTTGCGAGTAATTAACTTTTTAAATTGTGAAAGTGTCAGCACAGTAGTTGGGAGAAGCCAAGCAAATACGCACAACAGTTATATTATATTATACTCGCTCAGTGTAAGGGAAAGTATAACTAGCCATATAGCTATACAGTTGGTGTGTATAGCTGTAAGCAAAACTGTAAGAATGAACTGTGATTTGTTACGGCGAAAGTTGCAGCGGTAAAACATGCCAAACAGGTGGACACGTTAACTTACTTACTGTTTACTGAATGCCCCCTACTATATACATATCGTATATATAAAACAAGAAACATGTTTTAACAACTACCGCGCTTACTTAACCTATAAAAATACATGTTTATGCCCGTTCTGTGTCTGTTTGAGTACTACTCAAAATAATGAGTTTAAGGAGCGATACTTGCGTGCAGCCGATACACTCTAAGACATATGTTATACAACGTACTAAAATAATATATATATATATATTTTTTAATTATAATTAATATCTCGTAAACGACACGAGTTAGAGAAAAATTTATTCTTGTGAAAGTTAAAGATATTAAAATTTCTAGCAACTTTTGTTTGATAATTTTTTTGAAAAATGTACTATTTAAGTCAATAACTTAACTTAAAGTAATGATTTACTCTTGCTTTTAAATAATAATAAATATGTCGTAAACGACACGACTTGGAGAAAAATTTATTCTTATGAAAGTTAAAGATTTTGAAATTCCTAATAACTTTTATTATAGAATTATTTAGAAAAATGTACTATTTTAAACAGTACCTTTACTTAAAGTAATGATTTACTCTTGTTTTTAAATAATAATAAATATGTCGTAAACGACACAAGTTACAGAAAAATTTATTCTTATGAAAGTTAAAGATATTAAAATTTCTAGCAACTTTTGTTCGATAATTTTTTTGAAAAATGTACTTTTTAAGACAATCTTTATTTAAAGTAATGATTTACTCTTGTTTTTAAATAATAATAAATATGTCGTAAACGACACGAGTTAGAGAAACATTTATTCTTATAAAAGTTAAAGATATTAAAATTTCTAGCAACTTTTGTTCGATAATATTTTTGAAAAATGTACTATTTACGACAATACCTTTACTTAAAGTAATTACTTACTCTTGTTTTTAAATAATAATAAATATGTCGAAAACTACACGAGTTAGAGAAAAAATTATACTTGTAAAAGTTATAGATATTAAAATTTCTAGTAACTTTTGTTATAGAATTTTTTGAAAAATGTACTATTTAAGACAAAATCTTTATTTAAAGTAAAGATTTACTCTTGTTTTTAAATTATAATAAATATGTCGTAAACGACACAAGTTAGAGAAAAAATTATACTTGTAAAAGTTAAAGATATTAAAATTTCTAGTAACTTTTGTTCCTTTTTGTTTTTCAAAAATGTACTATTTAAGTCAATAACTTAACTTAAAGTAATGATTTACTCTTGCATTTAAATAATAATAAATATTTCGTAAACGATACGAGTTAGAGAAAAATGTATTCTTGTGAAAGTTAAAGATATTATAATTTCTAGCAACTTTTGTTTGTTTAATTTTTTAAAAAATGCACAATTTACTAAAAAAAAAAGTGCTTTTGAAAATAGCTATTTTACAATTAAGTTTTCCTAGTTACATATTATTGATTAGGGATGTCTATAACCACCGAAAACATTAACGGTTACCTGAAAAACCAGTTAACTGGTTATTTTGTTAGTCGATAACCGGTTTACCGATTAACCGGTTACTCACTAACCTGTTATAAGCCGACTACTGGTCTAACCGGTTATTCCATACATACTTTAGCATTCGTTTACAACAAAACGAATAAGACTTGATGCAGGCACCAATGCATCCAGTTCGCCTTGTTTATGATGAATCACAGCAAAGTATAAACTTGATATCTCTTATATATTGTACGGCGAGTAAATAATTTGATAACGTCATAACCGGATGAGTATTATGTCATAACTTAGCGTTAGGGATTGTCCATTTAGTAATTTATGGAAAGTTATTTGCGTTTTGGTATTCCCTGTACTCATTGTTAATATTTAGGTGATTTTAATACGTAGGTACTTGGAATATAATATTATAAACTCATCAAATTCTTGGATTTCACATAAAATAACAACATTATTTACGCAGAATTTGAATAATTAGTTTTCAGCAAGTTAATTAAAATGCGATTTCAACCTTGAAATGTAGCTACGTTGTCGTGAATTGTTTTTAGATGATAAATAAATAATTTAAGGATTTAAAATGTAAACAAACACTAATATTTAAATGTACAGTTATTTTTTATTGATTTGTTATGATAATTAATGTTTGACCGCAGACCAAGGTGTTTTTTTAATAGTAAAATTAGAATATTTATAATTTACTAAATTGGGTTTTCATTTTTAACTCGTATAGTAGTACAATGAGCTATAATGTTCAGTGGTGTGTCTGTAACACTCTCAGAATCAACAAATGCATTCAAAAAATAATAATTTTTGATGTAATATAAATAATATTAATTAATGTATTTTTTATGGCTTTCGGGTTCACAATTTTGAAAAATTTGCTAGACTAAAAATATCTTAGAATTTCACGTAGACTTTTTTGGTATTTTCAAATTAAATCTAAATGCAGTAGATTTTGTAATAATTAGGTAAAAATATAATATTTAATAATTTTTTATAGCCTTTGGGTTAACAATATGAAAAAATCTTGTAAATATAAAATATCTTAGAATTTTTATTAGAATATTTTGGTGTTTAAATTATTTTTATAAGGGCAGTATTAAGGGGGGCTCCAAATTTTGGGGCCCTATTGCTCTGGAAGTACAAAGGGGATTGAATTTAAAATAGCAATGGAATCTTCCTGGGTACTTATATTATATGTAGATTAAATTTCGTTAAAATCGGTCCGGTACCTTCAGAGATACTGCGGTCATAAACTCAAGAAACATTATGGTTTCAGCTAAATACGTTTGTGTTTTTACTGAACCGTAATAAGACTGAAAATAGTGTATAAACCGAGACAATTATAACAAATGATTGTTGCACGTGTAAGTGCATGTCCTCGAAATCTAAATCTAATGGTCATAGTGCGCATGCGCGCGGTGACATCACAACGGAGTGGATAACAAAGCACCGGTGCAACAATCTGGGTAGATGACGCATTTAAAATAACAGCTGACTTATATCGCATCTATAAGGTGTGTTTTTGTACAAAGGCCCCATTGTACACATGCATTCTCGTATAGGTTATGTTTAGAATGAAATTCCCTTTGTTTTAGATAATAATAAACTGAGTCAGAAACATCTTTGCACCAAGTAGCACAATTTGTAGTATATGTTTCATTGTTTATTTTGTTAGTTACGAATGTTTTGTTTGCCTTTGTTTAGTTTTACGATTAGATCATTGATCATAGGTCAGGGAATATATTTATTATTGTATTTATTTTGCATTTATGGGAAATTTTCGCTCATTTATTTATTTTCCAAATTATTTGATGTTTTCGTCAAATGACCTTGTTCTGTATGCATGTAATGATGTTTATCTAAACCAGTGATGCCCAACCGTGGGGGTTTTATGGCTGTCTGGACTAATGTACTTTTTTTGCACATCCTAATTTAAGAATACCTTGAAATTTTAGTTCTAGTGCAAAATTATTAGTATATAAATAAACATAATAATTTAACAGTATTCTAAGAATTCTACAAAATAATCCGAAGTGTCCTGCACTCGACTTATACTTAGTTTTAATTATATATGTTTTATTATGGTTAAAATGCATTCTGCCATTGCCATAAAACAATACCAATATTTATTATTTGTTTATTATTAATAGTAATTATTTAGTAAATTGTTAACTTTAACTAAAAACTTTTCAAACAAAAGATGTTAGAAATTTAAATATCTTTAATTTTTATAATATTAAATATTTCTCTATTTCGTGTCGTTTCCGAAATATGCAATAAATTACGCCAGTAAACAAGCCCTTTAACAATTTAGATTTTAAATATATTATTTGATTATTTTTAAAAGTCATTTATTAATAAATTGTTAATAATTACAAAAAAACTTTTCAAACAAAAGTAGTTAGAAATTTATATATCTTTAATTTTTATAATATACAATTTTTCTCTAAATCGTGCCGTTTTCGAAATATGCAGTAAATTACACCAGTAAACAAGCCCTTTCAAAATTAAGATTTTAAATATATTATTCAATTATTTTTAAAATACCAAATTTGTGCCCTCTACTCCTCTGAAGGTACTGCAGCGATTTACACCAAAATTGCTACACATATTATTTGGTATACCATTTGAATCCCCTTGTAATTTAAATCCAATCGCCCTTTAATACTGCCCTTATAAATTTAATTAAAATACCCAAGAATTCTAGTAATAATTCTAAGATATTTTATATTTATAAGATTTTTTCATATTGTTAACCCAAAGGCCATAAAAAATTATTAAATATTATAATTTTGAACCAAACAGCCATAATTATTAAAATCCGCTGTTTATAAGGCGAGCTGGACGCATAAGTGCGTTGTTTTATTTAAAAGAAGGTATTTATTTGTTTTTATAAAATTAAAGATTTCCGGGGGGGTTTTTTGTTGGTCCCTGCCAGGAAAAACCCCAACCTTTATTTAACATTGACTGCATTCAATTGCAAAACAATAAAAAAGGTAATAAAACTAGTAATTAAAAGAAAATTACCTTGAAACTTAAGTTATTGAACTTCTCTTGACAATAATATGGATAATTCCTAGAATTAAATGTTTAATCATTTGTTATCATCTATACGTTGTTATCATTGTAAAATGCTTTGTATATGTTACGTTATATATTTATTTTAATAAAGTCATTGTAGTATAGTTGAAATATCACGTCAATTAGACGGCATGACGTGAAACCTGCATTTTTAATTTCTTTATCTAAAATGGACGATTTGAACAAAGCAAATTGCGATAATAAAATTGTTTCCCTGGAAACACTGTACAGTACACGTCACCGCACCATGTACAAATTAAACTGACACCGTTTTGTTTAGATTATTTTTCTTTGTGCATTCAAATTAAACTAAACATATTCATAATCTAAAGTTCTTTGTTTCGTTTTAACTGATTTTGTTTGTTACACATAGAAAATGTCCTCATAATACGAAATAATTTTCTTTCAATTTCTAAATGTATTTACAAAACTATAAAACACATACATAAATGTTATAATTTTTTGTTTTCGTGTACGAATATTTATAAAGTAGTATTATAATCACGATAAATTTCGGAACAAAGATTTTAACTGATATACACGTTTTAACCCTCCCTGAATTGTTTCTGAATATTTTTTATCGCTCTACAGCAAAAACTGTATTTGAAAACAAAAATTTAATCAGAAGTAGTGTTACTTTTACAATATCTCGAAAACGACATGAGTTATGGAAAAAGTGAATATAATAAAACTTAAAGATATTAAAATTTCTAGCAACTTTTGTTTGAAAAGTTTTTCCGAAAAATGTACTATTTACTGTAATATTGCTTTTGAAAATAGCCATATTTCATCTACGTTTCTCTGATAACCATTCATATTGATATTGCTTGATGGCAATAGTAGCATTCACACCAAATTTGCTACACATATTATTTGGCACCCTATTTGAATTCACACTTAGTTTTAAACTAATCGGCCTTATACTTCCCGAGTTATAGGGCCCCAAAATTTAGAGCCCCCCTTAATACTGCCCTTATCAAAATAATTAAATCACCCAAAAATTCTACTAGCAATTCTAAGATATTTTATGTCTACAAGATTTTTTCATATTGTTAACCCAAAGGCCGTATTTTTTTTTTTAAATATTATAATTAAATTAAAAACCGGTACTCGCATATCGCATATATTACGTGTATGGCGAGCTGGACGCATAGGTGCGTTGTGTCTTATTGTACTAATTTGCTATGCATGTTAAATGATATAGCTGTATTTCACCACATAAAAAGAAAAAAAAAAACAACGAAATACAATCAGTATGAATTCCAGGAACCAACGGAGAAACCTTCTAAATAAAAATTGCTTGATCACGGATACAACTCGCAACTTTTAAACCCTATCATGTCGGTTGACTACATTGCGTGTCATGCAACGTATTATTAGTCGAAATAATTATAGCAGTTTGCAAACTCTACTTATGTATATGTCCCCTTTTTTGTTCAATCAATAAACTTTTTTCTCGTATAATTCGTTTATTGAAGTTTCAAGTTACAAACTTTTTACTTCCATTTTTATCTTAACATTTAACATTATAAAATTAATATACCTTATAAAAGTTTATATGCATATGTAAGAACTTTGACGTACATTTTTAACTTCATAGTGTCTAAGTGTTCGGTAGTTTATGGGGTAGTTGTGTGGGTTCAGGCAGCATTGTCCCTTAGAAGTAGTCTGGGTCGTTTGTGTTTGTGGTAAGCATATACGTTATATCTTGAAAGTTCTCGTATTAGTTCATTTGAGTGCAGAGGTAAATTGCCAAAAAGTGGCTTGGCTAATTCTATGATTCTGTCCTTAATATAAGGAACTTGCAAGTCATTGTGAACCATTTTGTTACTTACAAACCAAGGGCATTTAGTTGCTATGCGAAGAGTTTTATTTTGAACTATTTGAAGTTTGTTTAGGTTTGTTTTGGCGGCAGTGCCCCAGATGGCACTTGCGTAAGTCATGATTGGTAGGATTAATGATTTGTATAAGATAAGTATGTTTTTAATACTAAGTGCGCTTTTTCGGTTAATCAATGGGTATAAGCAGCATAACCGTTTGTTAGCTTTGTTGGCAGTTTCCACAATATGACTCTTCCAGGTTAGGCGTTTGTCCATTGTTACGCCGAGATATTTGGCCTCGGTTGTCCATTGTATTTCTTGTCCGAAAAACATGAGATTTTGTTCTGGTTCAGCTTTGCGTTTAGTAAAAAATACGGCTTTCGTCTTGTCGGTGTTGATTTTAATCCGCCACTTGGTATACCAGTGCTCTAGACTATACAGATGTTGTTGTAGATTATTTTTGATTATTTGTGGACTCTCTGAGGTACTGTACATGGCAGTATCGTCTGCATATAATGCTAATTGCGTGTTTTCATTTTTAGGAATGTCATTTAAGTAAATATTGAATAAAGTAGGGCCAAGGATTGATCCTTGTGGCACACCAGCATAGAGCTGGAGATATGTTGATGTTTCATGGTTTAATTTTACTTGAAATTTTCTGTTGTGTAAGTAAGTGCTTATTGTTTTGATAATGTATGTGGGAAATTTGATTTCGATTAGTTTGTACAGTAGCCCTTGGTGCCATACTGAGTCGAAGGCCTTGGCTATGTCCATAAAGATGAATCCGGTCGAATGCATTTGGTTAAAGCCTTCTGTGATGTCTTCCGTTACTCTTAGAAGTTGTTGGGTCGTGCTGTGATGATCGCGAAATCCGAATTGTTCGTTAATTTCTAGTTCATTTTCTTGAAGATGATTTTTAACTCTCGTGAGCAGTATTTTTTCATAAATTTTACCCAGAGTGTTCAAAAGACTGATTGGGCGATAATTTTGGGGTTCTGATTTGATTTTGCCTGGTTTGGGAATTGGTATTATTACAGCAGTTTTCCAGGCCTGCGGGAAGTAACTATTTTTCATAGATGAGTTAATTATATTTTGTAGCATGTCTAGTGCTTTATCTGGGAGATGTTTTAGCATTTTATTAGTTATCTCATCGATACCTGGAGATTTGTTATTTTTAAAGTTGTTTATGTGTGTTTTTATTTCTTCTATTGTTGCCACAAGTATATCGTTTGTGTCGACTATTTGATTCTTCAGAAAATGTTTTATATAGTTATTAACTGTGTGAGTGAATACCGGATCCCAGGGATCATAGTTTGGCGTGAAAGTTTTTGCAAAATGTGTTGCCAGGCAACTTACTTTTGCTTCATCAGTTAAGTATTGTTGATTTTGAGATTTTAGTGGTGGGATATTTGTTGGAACATTTAGAATTTGCTTTGTTAGTTGCCATAGTGATTTGTCCTGTATATTAAGAGATTTTAATTTATTGTTCCATTGGTTGTTTCTATATGTTTGTATTTCTGTGCGTATAGTGTAAGTTAGTCGGTTTAAAATCGTTTTATCTATTGGGTCTCTGTACTTGTGCCATCTTTTTCTTAATTTATTTTTAGTTGTTATTAGTTTTTTAATTGTTAAAGGCAGTTCATATACATTTTTGATGTCTTTATTTGCTTTGCTTGAGAACTTTGCAGCATTTATAATCGTTGAGGTTAGAGTTTGGACAGCTTTGTCTATCTGTGTGTTGGTTTTTAAATGTTCATTGTTTATAATGTTGTTGTTTATATTTTTCCCAAAATCTATCCAGCTGATGTTTTGGAAATTGTATTTCCTAGGTGTGATAAAGGAACTACGAGTGTTGAGTGAAATCAGCACGGGCATGTGGTCGGAATCTAGCTCATGTATGACTTTTAATGATGCAGTAGCTGATATATTTTTCATTAGGCAGATATCTAGTAAGTCTGATTCTCTATTTGTATGGGGTGGATAGTAAGTATGTTCGTCAGGGTTGAAGATTGAGTAGTTATTGTTGGAGCAGTGATTATGTAAGATAATTCCGTTGGCATTTGAAATTCTACTGTTCCACGCTGTATGTTTCGAATTAAGATCTCCGGCAATGATTTTGGATGTATTATCTGCTAGTAATTTGTCTATATCATTCGTAAGTATAAACCCGTTTGGTTGGTTGTATACTGCTATAAGTTTGATATCTCCCGTAGGCGTTTGGATGGTGACGGTAGTAGATTCTAATTTTCGTAGAGTTGGTGATATGTTTTGGAAGTGTTTTATATTGTTCTTGATAAGGATGGCGGTGCCACCACCGTGAATATTTCTGTCGTTTCTGTAGGTTTGGTAATTGGATATTTTTAGTTTTTTCCTTTCGTCTAAATGAGTTTCGTTTAATAGGACAGCGTCAGGATTATGTGCGGTGATGAAGTGTCTAAATTCGTTAATTTTGTTTGTTATACTGTCGCAATTCCAGTATATAATTTTGAATTCGTTTATGGCTGCCATTGTTGTTGGTTAACGATTGTAGGTATGTGCGTCATGAGGGTAGACATGACTTGTGCTAGTTGATTTTGACATTGATTGATAGCTGCTAGAATTTGCGTAAGTTGTTGAAGAATATTTTTAGTTAGTGTATTTTGATTTTGGGCGTATGCTTGTGATATATCGTGTGGTTGGGATTTATTTGTGTTGTTATTGGATGTTATTTGGGCGTAGGTGTGGTTCGGTGTTGGCTGTTCTTGTGAGTTTCTGTTGGTTCTACTTGTGAAATGTTGGAATGTTGTGTATCTCGGTATAAGAGCTGGATATTCATGGCTATTGTTCACATGTGTTGTGTTTTGGTTATTTGAGTTTATAGTTTGTTCTTCAGGTCTCTTCTTTTGATTGTTATGATGTTTTTGTCTTTTGGTGACGGTAATGAAGTAGGGGCATCCTCTGTAGTTTGATGGATGTTCACCACCACAGTTAACGCAATAACTGGGTGCATTAGGGGTTTTGTTACATTCGGTAGTTAGGTGTTCTTTTGCGCATTTGCGGCACCTAGGAGTTGCAGTACAATAGGTGGAATTGTGACCGAGTCTTTGGCATCTATAGCACTGGTGAGGGCCACCAGTGGATCGGTAATGTTCAATTAATACAGTCATGTGTAAGAGGTGTTTAACGTCATAGATTTTTAAGTTTTCTGCATTATTAGGTAGAGTAAGTAAGAATAGTGGTAGTTTTTTATTTGAGTTTTCGTAGGTTTTTCTGGATGTAAGCTGTGCAATATTACTAGCTTGGAAGCCTTGGAGAGATAGTTCTTCAACAATTTCTGTTTGTTCTGTGTTGACTGGCAAGCCACGGACTACTGCTTTTATAGGTATTTTGTTCTTGTCAATTTCGTAAGAATGACATTCGATGTTTCGTTCTTGTAAAAATTTAAAAGCTTTTCTAAAGTCATCACTGTTTTGAAAGCAAACTTTTATGGAGTCGTTTGTGTTTGTAGCTTTAAAGTTAGTTGATATACTTTGTCTTAGGTTGCGAATAACTGTGCTCCAATTATTTGTACTGTAGATATATATAGGTGGGATGTTGGTTTCTGTACTCACCGTTTGGTTTGAAGAGTGAGGTATATCTGATTGCGTAAGGACGTCGAATCTATTTTGAGTCGGAATCGGGTAAGTCAGGGTTGTTTGTGTGACTTGATCTTGCGGTAGATAATATTCGGAAGTGTCCATGTTCGCATTTGTGTGTACTGGCACTGTCGCTGCACTGTTGTTTGTTATTGTTTGTTGGGTAGTTTTTTGACGTTTATTTTGCATAGAATTGTTTAGGTTGTTGTTCTGTGAATTATTTCCTTGCGTGGATTGACTGGTTGTCGGTGCGTTAAAGTCTTCATAAATTAGGGCGTTCATAGCATTGGTTATGCACTGGCCGGTATCCGACACTGTTAATTGGTCATTATGTATCATAATGAGTGGGTACTGATATAATCTCTTGGAGCAGAGGGAATATACGTGTTGTTCGCTCGAGAGCTAGACAACGTATCATCAATAAACTATCCAATTTTTTGCTAGACAATTATTAATATTAATGCTAGTGCCGTTATTATTCGATTGTATTGCATAAAAAATTTCCTAGTATTCTCACAGCGAACCAAATAGTAATTACGATTCGAAAATTACCAATAATAATCTAGTTTGTACCAACAAAAAAAATAGGATCTTTCGAAAGATGATGTTAATAAATGTAGAAATAAAAATGCAAACATTTAGCCGGATACATTAATGTTACCTACAGCAACCGGAAGTGGCCGAAACGATCGAAATTCGTCTGTGAGTATCCATCCCGTCGTCATCACGTAATTTCCCTTTTCAAACAATCTCTCGGTGGGGCAGCGTGGTACAAAACCGAATAAAAAGTAAATGTTCCACTCTCTCCAGTCACTTTTATGGGGTACACCTAGCCCAACCTGAGAAGTGCGCATCGCACGAATCCACAGGCCTACTTAGCAGTGCACATGCGCAGCCCCGTGCTGTTATCTAGGACGAGCTAGCTGCTAAGCGCAGACAGACATCCTTGGGAGGAATTTGAGATTTCTATTTGTTGCGTTTCGTCATCACAACACTGCAAAACACGGCATTTGACGGACTTTAGTCTTATCGCTGATTTACCATCGCATCCAATTTCTAAGCGATTATTATTACGCTTATTTGGGCTAAATGCTAAAGCATATCGCTTATTTGGGACTCCATTCTGTTTAATTGGGACAAAACAGCCCGAGAAATTAGTGCAAAAACTTTTGTTGATCGACTTTCTTGGACTATAATAATCTATATAAATATATATAATAGTTTTATTTGGTTTTAAATTGTTCTCTGATTGCTTTGAACCAATGTCAATATGCATTGTAATTAGGGAAACGTAAATGTAGTAAGTTTTCTTTAAACAAGCATAAATACAACGCACCTATGCGTCCAGCTCGCCTTATAAGTAATATATGCGATATGCGAGCTGCGGTTTTTAATTATTATTCCCTTTTGGTTAACCATTTGAAAAAATGTTATTGATATAAAAAGTCTTGCAATTGTTTGTAGATCATCTTAATATAATAACAAGCTTAGGTACAACGCACCTATGCGTTCAGCTCGCCATATAAGTAATATATGCGATATGCAAGTAGCGGTTTTAATTATTGTGCCGTTTTGGTTAACAATTTGTAAAAATATTATAGATATAAAAAGTCGTACAATTTCTTGTATATTACTTTGGTAAAATAACAAAATTAGGTACAACGCAGCTATGCGTCCAGCTCGCCTTATAAGTAACATATACGATATGCGAGTAGCGGTTTTAATTATTGTGCCGTTTTGGTTAACAAATTGAAAAAATATTATAGATGTAAAAAGTTGTACAATTTCTTGTATATTACTTTGGTAAAATAACAAAATTAGGTACAACGCAGCTATGCGTCCAGCTCGCCTTATAAGTAATATATACGATATGCGAGTTTTGGTTTTTAATTATTATGGCCTTTAGATTAACAATTTGAAAAGAAATTATAGATATAAAAAACCTTAGAATTATTAGTAGAATTATTTTTATAAGGACAGTATTAAGGGAGAATACAAATTTTGGGGCCCTATAACTCTGGAAGTATACGAGCGATTGGATTTAAATTGCGTACGGATTCATATAGGGTACTAAATAATATGTGTAGCAAATTTGGTGCAAATCGCTCCGGTACCTTCAGAGGAGTAGAAAGCACAAATTTGGTCGAGCGAGCGACGACTAACATCCAAGTATATAAGTTATTTATATTTTTGGAGTCAGGGCGACGAGACATTTGTTTCTATAATGCTACAGACACACGACCGATTGTTTTAGCTTCTTCGGTACTTCGTACGACGAACTAAAAATATTTAGTAAATTATGAGTTTATTAACTTCAGTTTAAATTATATCATGAGAATCATTCATAAAATAAAAAATATATATTTCTTTCTTTATTTTGATTTAAATGTTATTTCTTTTGCTTTCGTTTTTTCAACTTTCTATTGTTATACTTGTATAGTTCATTGGAATGTCTAACCTATTGTCTTTAGTGAGTTCATGAATAGTGCTAGTGACGTATTTACTTAGCCACGCCACCTTGATTATCTTTTAATGATTCACTTATTCGAATTCAGATTACGCGATAAACCGGCAAATAAAGGAAAATATGTGTATAAAGAATTACCAAGAATTTGTGTGAAATTTTCTAGAAATTCACTGAAAATTGTGACGCATATTGTGTTACATATGAAGCAACATTACATCACAATTCTGTTTAGTGCTTAAGCAATCGATTTTCGATTAGCTAATATATGTGGGCGATTCTACTTATATCCATAAAGAAAATTAAATTAAATTTATTTAAAACCTTTTTAATAATACTAATTCATTATTTATAAAATACGATAGTACCCGGTTGTGTATCTGTAACAATCCTGGAATAAACAAATACTTTTGCATACAAATTCGTTGCACGTAATTGTATATAATTATACTTGAATCTAAAACATCTTTATCGATTTATATTTATGACGTGGACAGTTTCATGCGTGGAATGTATGTCAAGAATTTGTACGAACGTGATTCACAGTAGTTAAAATTATTTTAGATTCGCCAATTAACGCATTTGTATTAATGAATAAATTAAATATATATATTTTATATGATTATTTTAACGATGTATGACAAATGAATTCGCTTTGCCAATAATTCTGCTAAAGCGACTGCTGATATAAACAAAAATGTGGACGCACGTGTTCGTTTTGATCGTTCATTCATTAATGCAGTTTATGATTAGAACTATGCGAATACTTAATGCACCTGGTGAACTTGGACACATGTGGCGAACGGTGACGTGACGTCCGTCACTCAGCTGACATTTTTATTGCCGCATTAACCGTGTAACATGCTGTTAAAGTATACGTGATGCTTGCGTGTTCAATACATACATATATACACATATATACACACATATACACATATATACACACATATATACACATATATACACATATATACACACATATACACATATATACATATATATACACTTATATACACATATATACATAAATATAGACTTCTAATATTTTTATCTCGCTGTACGAAGCACCAAAGAAGCTAAAGCAATCGGTCAAGTGTGTCTGTAGCATTCTCAAATCAAAGAATTTCCCCAAATGTGTTTGTCTCGTCGCCCTGAATCCAAAAATATATATAACTTATATACTTGGATGTTAGTCGACGCTCGCTCGTAACACCAAATTTGTGCTATCTACTCCTCTGAAGGTACCAAAGCGATTTACACCAAATTTGCTACACATATTATTTAATTTGAATCCGCTCGTAGTTTAAATTCAATCGCCCGTATACTTCCCGAGTTATAGGGCCCCAAAATTTGGAGCCCCCCTTAATACTGCCCTAATAAAAATAATTAAAACACCCAAAAATTCTACTAATAATTCTAAGATATTTTATACCTACAAGATTTTTTCATATTGTTAACCCAAAGGCCATAAAAATTTGTGAATTTTAAAATAATCTACAAAAAATTGTAAGACTTTTTATAAGGCGAGCTGGACGCATAGATGCGTTAGACCTAAGCTTGTTTATAAAGGTAACACTAGCTGTTTTTAATTAAACACACAACAAAATAACTATAAGTTGTGTGAAAACAAAAATAGAAGCAGTACCTAAGTTCAATATAGCTATAAGTTGTGTGAATTGTAACCATAGTCAGCGTTCACAGCACAGAAAATACTGTCAGTTTGTTGCATATCGATTTGTGTACATAGTAAAAGTGAATAGGTATATATTTTGTGCACATAAGGAAAACCGTGTAAGGGAAATACTTTATTTATATATATATATATATATATATATATTTACAAGAAACTTATCAAATAGATTGGTGAGAAGGGGACTATTTATTATATGATATGATATGATATGGGCACATTAGGCCCGCAAGTTAACTTAGTTATAATAATATTCGAATAAAATTATAGTTGGTTAAATTATATCAAAATGAAAAGAAAATGTATTTTTATTTATAAATGAGTAAATATACATATTCAGAATAAATAAATAATTTAATTTCAAGTACATATAAGTATACATGAATTTTAAAGGAAAGTACGAATAATTTTGTGAGGCACACATACATATCTATACACACACACACATATATATATATATATACACACACACACATATATATATATATACACACACACACATATATACAACCATACAAAACACATGAATACTACAGCAGAAAAATTTAAAGAATTCCACGCAACATTTAATCTTGAACATAGTCAGACACGCACACAGCGAGTCCCGCATAGCAAACACGCGTACACATATACACACACACATACAGGCAGAACATTTTTAAACAGACATCACACACACACATATATATATATATATATATATATATATATATATATATATATATATATATATATATATTTATACATGTAAAGTTTGCAATGCTAAGGTTATATATATATATATATATATATATATATATATATATATATATATATATATATATATATATATATATATATGTATATGTATATATATATATATATATATATATATATATATATATATATATATATATATATATATATATATATATATAACCTTAGCATTGCAAACTTTACATGTTTGTATACGCGTAACATAGTAGCAGGTATCGGTACGTTTTATAACCTCGTGTTACGTGAACCCATAAAAGAGCAACACTGGCACCGGAATCAGCTGGTCGCAGGCCACTTGAACTGAACATAAATTACATTACCGCCTCCTTTCCTTTTAAATATTATATCAGTAGTACATATTCGATCCGATAGGTGGGTGGACATTCCAATCTTTCAATACAAATCAATTTATTATAAGATAGGTATTTGGATTGCAGACTTTACTGACTTTAACAACTTGAATTATTAATAGATTAAAATATTACATTTACATATTATTTTCATGTCGTTTCTCACTCCTAAAAGGGCTAGTTTAGAATAATTACGACATAAAGTCGTGTATGTAGCATTCACAAATCAAAAAATGTCCCGAAAAGTGTTTGTCTCGTCGCCCTGAATCAAAAAATATATATTTATATATAACTTATATACTTGGATGTTAGTCGTCGCTCGCTCGACCAAATTTGTGCCCTTTACTCCTCTGAAGGTACCGGAGCGATTAACACCAAATTTGCTACACATATTATTTAGCACCCTATTTGAATCCGTGCGCAATTTAAATCCAATCGCTTGTATACTTCCCGAGTTATAGGGCCCCAAAATTTGAAACCCCCCTTAATACTGCCCTAATAAAAATAATTAAAACACCAAAAATTCTACGAATAATTCTAAGATATTTTTAGGTCTACAAGATTTTTTCATATTGTTAACCTAAAGGCCATAAAATATTATTAAATATTAAATTGTTAACCAAAAGCCCATAATAATGCTCGCATCGCATATATTACTAAAGCGAGCTGGACGCACTGGTGCGTTGTACCTAAACTTGTTATATTACAAATTGTGTAATTTAATAAAACCCCGGAAAGAACTGATACAATTTTGTAATAACTGTCGTGAGGCCACGTGTACCTTTTATATACGTACACATATTTGTCTTATTATTATTTAGACACAAAATATCTTAGTTTACATTTATTAATCTTAGCGGTAAACGTGTTAACAATATCGATTTAATTTAATTTTTTATTGTTTATTTGCATTTTGATTTTAAGGTATTTTAAAAATTTAGTTATTGTTTCAAACACATTAAGAAAATTATAGTTCGTTTGTATTTATAATAAATGAATATAATTTTATTACAAGAAACTCCAATAAAATTGTTTAAAATATTATATAATTACAAAACTTGCTTATTTAAGAATATTAATAAAGCTGTGTAATGTTATTAATGTTTTGTATTTTTTTTTGTGTGGTTACAGGGTCCGGTTGAGTTGGTGAAACGGCTCGAAGAAGTGCGCTTGTTGGAGTCTCGTAAGAGCGCCCGGTTAATGGACCAGGACACCGATTTCGCCCGGCTAGCAGACATGGTTGGCGGCGAACGGAAACGCCAAGCGAGCCACACGATCGACGTGCCGGCGACCTCAACACCGACACATGGGTCAGTACCATTTATTAATACATTCATATCGTATAAAATATATATATATTTAAATTTAAAAGTTTAGTGTCAAAAACAACCAAAAAATAAAAGTGCTATTGTTTAAAATGTAACAAGAATGTACTTGTGTACTTCACAGTACATGCATTTTATTATATTTTAAGTACATTACGGGCAAAAAAGAAATAATTATCTACTAGTTTTTAGAGCAAACCATACATTAGCGATGGCATTTATTCAAGGTTTGTAGAACCAAGGTCATACAAAATAACGATGACAATTTTATTTAGTTTTCGGTCGTTTCATTCGCCAATTGCAATTGCATTATTGTTTAACAAACTGTAACCATGAATTTTCATCGCATAATTACCGGCATTTATAGTTTTTGGGGAAATTTTACAAGGTGGACTATAATAATAAATAATTATGATATGTTTTGACAATATTTAGACATTTAATTAAAACTGAATGTCAAACATATTTCAAACTATGGAATATCGACACTTTTATTTTAAACAAACGTAAGTACAGGCACCAATGCATTCAGCTCCCTATATAATTAATTTGGTAGAATATTTTTACTTTCTATATTTATAGTTTTTGTAAAAATTGCACCAAGTGACAATATTTTGACATTTAATTAAAACTGAATGTCAAACATATTTCAAACTATGGAATATCGACACTTTTATTTTAAACATACATAGGTACAGGCACCAATGCATTCAGCTCCCCATATAATTAATTTGGTAGAATATTTTTACTTTCTACATTTATAGTTTTGGTAAAAATTGCACCAAGTGGATAATAATAAATAATAATAATAAATAAGAATTATATGTTTTGACAATATTTAGACATTCAATTATAACTGAATAGCAAACTATGGAATATCGACACTTTTATGTCAAACAAACATAGGTACAGGCACCAATGGATTCAGCTCCCCATATAATCTAATTGGTAGAATATTTTTACTTGCTTAAACGTTGTAATAAATCTTGTAACCATGTAAAATGTTTTGATCTTCCCTGAATATTAAAAAATTATAAGAAAGTCGAGTGTAGGCCACTTCAATTTGTTTATGTTTTATTACGCAAAACAATATTATTTTATCTCTACAATTATATTGTATTTGAATAGATTATTCAACACACCTCATTGAAAATAATAATTTTAATTTTGACAATTCGTAAATTAAGCCCACCAGTGGCGTACTTTAAATAATTTAAATACAAATTAGTCAATTTTCTCGATGTTTTGGTGCATAGTACACAATATATTTAAATAAATCACAATTATTTATCGATATTTGTGTTGTTCTGTGGCCGGCGCATACCGATGACCTAATCTATTTCCCAACGCAAGAATGAAATATTTATTTGGGATGAGTGCCAAGTGAAGGCAGTGGACATTGTGTGATTGTCCAATAACATGTCACCTGGCCCTAGGTGACCGCCAAGGTCAAACGAGACACGATACTATTATTATATTGTGAACCCTAAGCTAAATTTGTTTTTAATGATACACTAACTGTATACAATAGTTTATTAATTATTCAATAATTTAGGATAGGTTATGGCATTTTTTAGAATCACTTATTCCAATATTAACACTATACGCTTATTTACTTAAACGGTTTCTTTTTCTTTTTTTTGTTATTGTAATCAATTTTAACCTGGTTTATTTTATGGTAAATTTCCGTAAAAAAAGTGATAATCATATCGAACATTTGGAAATTATATATTCACAATTGTGTGTTTATATTACAATTAATTTAAAATATACATACATTAAATTTAAACAACAGTTATGGCTGTAGAGCGTTCACACACACACACAGGGACACCAAAAGGAACAAACAGACACATAAGGATGTCATTGAGAAAATAGATTCAGAAATAGGGGAAAGGGCTTGTTTATTTCCAAAATTATAAATCGATAACAGATTTTTAAATTGAATCCATTTATCTAAATCGGTTTAATAACAAATAAGTCAATTCATAACCGTAAAAATCGATATTTATATTTATATATAGTCAAAATATAATTTTTATTGATCAATTCATCGATGTATTAAATTAGATCAATTTAAAAAAATGTAAAATCGATTTATTTGACTTTCAAAATGGATACATTAATTAAAATTTCATGATCGATTTTGTTTTGTGTTAACAAAACAAAATAAAATGTATTTAAAATTGAAAAAACAATTTAAAACCGTAAAAAAACGATATAGAATCAAAAAATCGAACAAAAACCGATATTTTATTGATCAATTCATCGATGTATAGTTCCCTGGTAAATCAAATCAATGTTTAAGAATGTAAAATCGATTTATTTGACTCTCAAAATTAGTTAAAATTTCATGATCGATTTTAAATATAAACTATTTAAAATTTAAACATTCAATTTAAGACCGTAAAAATCGAACAAAACCCGATATTTTATTGATCAATTAATCGATGTATAAATCAGATCAATTTTTAAGAATGTAAAATCGATATATTTGACTCTCAAAATGGATACATTAATTAAAATGTCGTGATTGATTTACTTTGGTGTTCACAAAACCAAAAATATCGATTTATAATTGAAAAAATCTATTTAATACCATAAAAATCGATATATAATCAAAAAGTCATTAGTTAAAATTTCATAATCGATTTTCTTTTGTGTTCAATAAACCAAAAATATCGATTAATAATTGAAAAAAATCTATTTAATACCATAAAAATCGATATAGAATCAAATAATCGAACAAAACTAACATAATATATATAATTAATTAAATAATGTGTGTTTTTTGTAATTGTTGCAGTTCTCGAAAACGGCGCCCAAGCCATAGTCATGACGATGGCAGTCGTGACGCCCTTATGGACGAATGCAACGCAGCCTTAGTTCTCATGAGCCTATCGTGTTCGCCACATTCACCTAATATCGGCAGTAAGTTCATTTATTACCTTTAAACGTCATTTCTAACCTTTGAAAATTTATTTAGCTCAAGTTTACACATTTTAACCTTGAATTTCAATTAAACCAAACCTTAATTTTACTTTCGAGGAAATAAAACACTTCATAAAATACATAAAAGATATTGAAATGTTTACAAATGTTACCGCTAGAGCAATTCGAAACAGTTTGCTTGTAAATGCGAGTACAATTTTTCGAAATATGACCCAAAAATGTATTTTTTGTAGATATTTTTGTTAATAAGTGCAAGTTTAACGTTTAATCTAGGCTTGTACAGGCGTTAATTGTGAATATCGTTGTTTAATTCATAATAAACCTTGTTTAAAAATCATCAATTTTTATTGCAAAATGTTTTATTTATTTTTATATGTAAAATAGGTAGATTTTGTAAAATTTCGCCTGTACACTTGTGCAATAGGTTATACTTAAGCGACTTATATGCTTTTGGAACGAATATATTTTAATTTAGGGACAGAATACGTCTAGAGCGTCACGCGCCTCTTAATCATGCTGCTAGCACGTGGCTAATAAAATCCAAATACTATTCCGTTAAATTTTAATTCATAAATTTGTTAATATAAACATTGCTAGCTTATGAATTTTGTATTGATTAAATACTACGATGGAATCAAAGTTCAAATTAAATCAACAAAATAAACTAACAATTTTTCAAAGCGTATGGAATAATTTTAATATAAATTGATTTTAAAATATTGCAAATCTACTAATATGAAAATAATTATGCATT
Source organism: Leistus spinibarbis (assembly GCA_933228885.1). Classification (NCBI taxonomy): domain Eukaryota; kingdom Metazoa; phylum Arthropoda; class Insecta; order Coleoptera; family Carabidae; genus Leistus; species Leistus spinibarbis. The sequence goes on along the minus strand of OW121794.1, from coordinate 948,613 downwards.
TTAAAACATTTAATTTTCCATATGTATGTATATTTTAAATACATGAATATTACCAGTGTATGTCAAACTTTGTTTACAGTGTAATGGGTAAATATTTGTGGCCACTGGGTCTTTGCTTCCGCATAGTTAAAACCCAATAAAACAACATTTTAATTTTGGATATTTAAGGTTATCTGTTCAAGGCTGTTAATGCAGTTCTAAAAATGTCGACAATCAATTAATAATTACGAAAACGTTTCCTCATTTTGTTTACGTTTACCAAAAAAATAATACTACCGCATTTATGCGTCATTATTAGCATTTAATTTAAATAATTATTCAAATTAAATCAAATGGAATGATTTTACTTTCTACGCAATAATAAATAAATAAAATAATTTGGCATCGATTATCACAAATCAATCGATTGAGAACGGGTTTGAAAAATTAAAACTGTTATCGCGTAATAGATAGTAGTCTAATATAAGCTTTATACTAACGCGAAAATGCTTGAACATTGATTACGCTTTAAAGTTATTTTTAGAATAGCTTTTCAAGGGAAATTAGTGACCAATATTGTTCACACGGTATTGAAAGAGTTACGGTGTGATCAACCATTTGCACCATTGGTTCCAAAGGACTTTTAACCACTAAAAAAATATATTTTCGTGTTATCGAATTTATATCAACTGATAAAAATATACATTTATTCTGATATTAGTTGAAATATTGTCAAGGTTATATATATATATATATATTTATATATAACGAAGAAGCTAAAGCAATCGGTAGTGTGTCTGTAGCATTCTCGAATCAAAAAAAAATCCAAAAAGTGTTTGTCTCGTCGCCCTGAATCCAAAAATATTTATATAACTTATATACTTGGATGTTAGTCGTCGCTCGCTCGCTCGACCAAATTTGTGCTTTCTACTCCTCTGAAGGTACCGGAGCGATTTACACCAAATCTGGTACACATGTTATTTAGTACCCTATTTGCATCCATTCGCAGTTTAAATCCAATCGTCCGTATACTTCCCGAGTTATAGGGCCCCAAAATTTGTAGCCCCCCTTAATACTGCCCTTATAAAAATAATTAAAACACTCCAAAATTCTACTAATAATTCTAAGATATTTTATATCTACAAGATTTTTGAATATTGTTACCTCAAAGGCCGTAAAAAATTATTAAATATTATAATTTTGCATTTTGTTTATATTAAAATTGTGATACTTTTCTCTATTTTTGTAAATTGTTAACCAAAAGGCTATAATAATTAAAAATCGGTACTCGCATCGTATATATTACGTATAAGGCGAGCTGGACGCATAGGTGCGTTATATCTAAGCGTGTTTTCAACACCGTCACGTTATTGTTTGATAAATATGAATTTTGTTTTTATTATTAACTCAATTGTTTTCCGTAAGGTTTTCCAATGACGTAGAAACAAGTTCAAAAGTCTACTAAAATTTTAATATTCACGCCAAATCAATTTATGGCGTGCTTACATTTGTAAATATTATATTTTTAGTACATTTTTGACCAAAACTAAAAAATAAACACGAAATTGTTCCCAATTAATTCATTACAGCAAACTTAATTATAGATAACAATTTATTATAAATTATTTTAATGTGCATAGTTTAATATATTTTTTTATGGCTTTTGGGTAAACAATATGAAGAAATCTTGTAGATATAAACTATCTTAGAATTATTAGTAGAATTTTTGGGTGTTTAAATTATTTTTATAAGGGCAGTATTAAGGGGGGTTGTACATTTTGGGGCCCTATAACTCGGGAAGTATACGGGCGATTGGATTTAAACTGCGAACGGATTCAAATGGAATACCAAATAATATGTATAGCAAATTTGGTTCAAATCGGTCCGGTATCTTCAGAGGAGTAGAGGGCACAAATTTGGTTTTATGAGCGAGCGACGACTAACATCCAAGTATATAAGTTATATATATATATTTGAATTCAGGGCGACGAGACAAACACTTTTTGTTAATAATAATCTTATAACCGACATTGTGCTTCGCCTAAAATAAATCTAGAAATTAAGTAATCATATATTACTTAATATAAAGCAAGTCGATTAAATTATAATTGAATTGAACATTACACACGTAACTAAAAAGCCAGGAAATGTGTATTTACGAACAATAAAGCTATAATAATAATAATATATTATAAAGATAGTTAGACATTTTTTGTAGTTTTGTTGATAATATGCGTGTTTTATTTACACATATATATTTTTTGCGTGTTTTATCATGTCCGTGTGTGTATGTATGTATGTGTGTAATATAATTTTGATGAAGGTCGTGTCCACGAAATAAACGCACGCGCGTATTTCATAGATATTGTTTTGTAAACACGAGCCAAGGTGCTTTGGAGAGGCGCCTGCCTACTTGATCAACATTAAATAACATATTTCTATGCTTATATATGTAATTCGTATTGTTAGAATGAATTAGATATTTGCGTGGTTTTATTTATAAATTATATTGCTTACTTTGTTTTGATAACACATGTTTTGTACTGTAAATAATTATTAACTAGCAGTACCGAAGAAGCTAAAGCAGTCGTGTGTGTCTGTAGCATTCTCGGATCAAAACATTTCCTTAACAAAAAGTGTTTGTCTCGTCGCCCTGAATCCAAATATATATATATATATATATATATATATATATATATATATATATATATATATATATATATAACTTATATACTTGGATGTTAGTCGTCGCTTAGTCGTAAGACCAAATTTGTGCCCTCTATTCCTCTGAAGGTACCGCACCGATTCACACCACATTTACTACACATATTATTTGGCATCCCATTTGAATCTGTACGCAGTTTAAATTCAATCGTTTGTATACTTCCCGAGTTATAGGGCCCCAAAATTTAAAGCCCCCCTTAATACTGCTCTTATAAAAATAATTAAAACACCCAAAAATTCTACTAATATATCTAAGGTATTTTATGTCTACATGATTTTTCATATTGTTAACCCAAAGGCCGTAAAAAAAATATTAAATATTATAATTGGTGCCCTCTACTCCTCTGAAGGTACCGAAGCGATTTACACCAAATCTTGTACACATGTTATTTAGTACCCCATTTGCATCCGTTCGCAGTTTAAATCCAATCGTCCCTATACTTTCCGAGTTATAGGGCCACAATATTTAGAGCCCCCCTTAATACTACCCTTATAAAAATAATTAAAACACCCAAAAATTCTACTAATATATCTAAGGTATTTTATGTCAACATGATTTTTCATATTGTTAACCCAAAGGCCGTAAAAAAATATTAAATATTATAATTGGTGCCCTCTACTCCTCTGAAGGTACCGAAGCGATTTACACCAAATCTGGTACACATGTTATTTAGTACCCCATTTGCATCCGTTCGCAGTTTAAATCCAATCGTCCCTATACTTTCCGAGTTATAGGGCCATAAAATTTAGAGCCCCCCTTAATACTACCCTTATAAAAATAATGAAAACACCCAAAAATTCTACTAATATATCTAAGGTATTTTATGTCTACATGATTTTTCATATTGTTAACCCAAAGGCCGTAAAAAAAATATTAAATATTATAATTGGTGCCCTCTACTCCTCTGAAGGTACCGAAGCGATTTACACCAAATCTGGTACACATGTTATTTAGTACCCCATTTGCATCCGTTCGCAGTTTAAATCCAATCGTCCCTATACTTTCCGAGTTATAGGGCCACAAAATTTAGAGCCCCCCTTAATACTACCCTTATAAAAATAATTAAAACACCCAAAAATTCTACTAATATATCTAAGGTATTTTATATCTACAAGATTTTTTCATATTGTTAACCTAAAAGCTATAAACAAATATTAAATATTATTATTTTCACTAAATTTTTCATTTTATCAAAATAATTTACAAAAAGTTGTAAGATTTTTTATATCTATAACAATTTTTAAGCTTGTTTATTTTTATATATATATATTCTAAACTATAATAAATGTATTATTTGCAGGTATGTGGGGTGGCACGAGCCCCGGCGGGATAAGTAGTAGTTCATCGGCGTCGTGGCGCTCGGGTTCACCGTCCCCGTCGCCGCCCCTGAGTGAAAGCGACGCCGGCATCACGCCGGGCAGCGCTTGGAGCAGCGCGTCACCGCCGCCGCCCCTGATGCCGCACAGCGCCCCCGGCAGCGACGAGGGCATCGCACTGGACTACGACGACTTGCCCCGCAAAAAGAAGGTCAGTGTCTTCAATTCATTTTACCAAAATATACTAAATATTTTTTACAGTGTATATTTAACGCAATATTGAGAAAGTAGTGCAACATTATCGTAAATAATATTGAACCGTGTATCTCATTAATCAACGCGATTTCAAAATATATAATTAGCGATTTAGAATTTACAGTTAGTTGTAATAAATGTTCATTTATATCTACATAGTTTTCTGTATTAATAACAGGATGTATGACGCATGAATTAGGTTAGGATAAGTAATTGGCGAAGCGCCGCCCTGGTGTCAAACACGGTAATCTCTTTAAGTCGTCGCCATTTTTATCTGACAGCTGACAACTGACAGTTCACATTAATTATATTAGTTTCGTAAACATAATAAAAGATTGTTTGAAATCCATGAACAGATTTATTTATATTGAAAACTAATAAACGTTGTCCATTCAAGCGAAACAAAACTATAAAAAAAAAACATATGTAAAATAATTGTATATAAGCGCTTTGAGTCCATTCACGCTTTCTTCTTTCAATATTCACTATAGTAGAATTTTATTCACGGAAGATCTTTTCCACGACCCGTATGTGCGTATGTATATACTAGCGAAAATTTATCTACTATAAGGAAGTGAAATTTATATATATATATATATATACCAGTTGCTTCTAGCTATAGTGCCGTTCACATTTGTAATGCAACATTTAAACAAAAATTCGTAATTTGCTTCAAAACATTATTTTACATTAATGCCTTTATGGAAATATTTTTCGTACCGTGGAAATTCCCAATGCACTAAAGACTATATATATATATATATATATAGGAACAAGCTTAGGTACAACGCACCTATGCGTCTAGCTCGCCTTAAGATATATGTGAGCAGCGAGTTTTAATTATTTTAGCTTTTTAGTTAACAATTTAATAAAAAATAATTTTTGTGCATATTTTAAAATTAAATTAATTTTTTACGGCGTTTACGTCAACAATATGAAAAATCTTGCATATATAAAATATCTTAGAATTATTAGTAGACTTTTTAGGTGTTTTAATTTTTTTTATAAGAGCAGTATTAAGGGGGACTCTAAATTTTGGGGCCCTATAACTCTGGAAGAATACGTGCGATTGGATTTAAATTACGAGCAGGTTCAAATAGGGTACCAAATAATATGTGTAGCAAATTTGGTGTAAATCGCTCCGGCATCTTCAGAAGCGTAATTTTAAAATTCAAAATAATTTTTTACGGTCTTTACGTCAACAATATAAAAAATCTTGTAGATATAAAATATCTTAGAATTCTTAGTAGAATTTTTAGGCGTTTTAATTATTTTTATAAGGGCAGTATTAAGGGGGGCTCCAAATTTTGGGGCCCTATAACTCTGGAAGAATACGTGCGATTGGATTTAAATTACGAGCAGGTTCAAATAGGGTACCAAATAATATGTGTAGCAAATTTGGTGTAAATCGCTCCGGCATCTTCAGAAGCGTAATTTTAAAATTCAAAATAATTTTTTACGGTCTTTACGTCAACAATATAAAAAATCTTGTAGATATAAAATATCTTAGAATTCTTAGTAGAATTTTTAGGCGTTTTAATTATTTTTATAAGGGCAGTATTAAGGGGGGCTCCAAATTTTGGGGCCCTATAACTCTGGAAGAATACGTGCGATTGGATTTAAATTACGAGCAGGTTCAAATAGGGTACCAAATAATATGTGTAGCAAATTTGGTGTAAATCGCTCCGGCATCTTCAGAAGCGTAATTTTAAAATTCAAAATAATTTTTTACGGTCTTTACGTCAACAATATAAAAAATCTTGTAGATATAAAATATCTTAGAATTCTTAGTAGAATTTTTAGGCGTTTTAATTATTTTTATAAGGGCAGTATTAAGGGGGGCTCCAAATTTTGGGGCCCTATAACTCTGGAAGTATACGTGCGATTGGATTTAAATTGCGAACAGATTCAAATAGGGTACCAAATAATATGTTTAGCAAATTTTGTGTAAATCGCTCCGGCATCTTCAGAAGCGCAATTTTTAAATTTAAAATAATTTTTTATGGTCTTTATGTCAACAATATGAAAAATATTGTAGACATAAAATATCTTAGAATTTTTGGGTGTTTTAATTATTTTTATAAGGGCAGTATTAAGGGGGACTCTAAATTTTGGGGCCCTATAACTCTGGAAGTATACGGGCGATTGGATTTAAATTGCGAACAGATTCAAATAGGGTACTAAATAATATGTGTAGCAAATTTGGTGTAAATCGCTCCGGTACCTTCAGAGGAGTAGATAACACAAATTTGGTGTTTCGAGCGAGCGACGACTAACATCCAAGTATATAAGTTATATATATTTTTGGATTCTGGGCGACGAGACTTATTCAGTACTTCTTACGGCGAGCTAAAAATGTGAATTGTAGTATAGAATAGATAGATTTTCTAATTTAATGGACGTAGAGGTTAAACGGAATAATAATTGTATTGCATTGGTCATGAACAGAAGAATTATATTGTAAATTCCGGTGAAAGTTTCTTAACACCCAACTTGTACAACTTCACAACTTTTCTAAATTCAAATTCCAGCCATACTTAAAGTATGTGAAATAGGAAAATTTTCCACATGTGAGATTCGTTAAGTAAGTGTTTATTGAAGTGCTAAGTGAAAATCATTAGTGTATTATTGAATTTTCTTGTTTTTTATCATCAGGTTATTATTAATGTTAATGTTTATATGATTCTTTTCTGTTGTTTATCTTTTGAATGGATGGAAAGTCGTAGCGTAGCGTAGGACATTGTCCGCTTTATTATCTTTAATTATTAGATTAGCTTTTTAATCATTTCTAATCATTTTAATTTCTGGATTTTTCTACTTTCATTTGAATAAAGTTACGTATTTTTAATTTTATTCATTTAGAAGGTTTTAGCTAATTTCTTTATATGCAAACTCTGTTATGGCCAGAATAAAGCATTCTCAATATGCAACAAACTGTCGCCATTTTAGCATTTTTTTCAAAAATCTAATATGTGCTGTGAACACCAGGGATTATTAATTAATTTACTGCTTCTGGAAATGCACACACTACTGCTTCTATTTTCAGATTCACTATTCATACATATTTATATTGACATTTAATAATTATAAATTGACGTTTAAGAACGTAGTATTTATTTTTATATAAAACTAGTGCTACCCCTGTAACAAAGGACTGATCTGCCACTGGTAGTAACTATAGAAAGTTAAACAAAGCGTTCTACACATACATACATTCACACTAACGCATACATGTTAACATATATACATATATATATATATATATATATATATATATATATATATATATATATATATATATATATATATAAAATGCAGACAGATCTGTCACTGGTAGTAACCACTGAAACGTAAACAAAGCGTTCTACACATACATACATTCACGCTAACACATGTATGTTCATATATATATATATATATATATATATATATATATATATATATATATATATATATAAAATGCACAGACAGATCTGTCACTGGTAGTAACTACTGAAACGTACTCCAAAGCGTTCTACACATACATACATTCACACTAACACATGCATGTGTATATATATATATATATATATATATATATATAATGCACAAAATCTAAGCTTAATATATATTGTTTTTATTTTTGTATTCACGCAATATATTTATTTGACATTTAATAATAATGTTTTATAAACGACTACCAGTAAAAACCGTGTAAGGGAAATGCTTTAATTATATGGTGTATCCATGGCATTAGTCTACATTTACAAAAATATATGTATATATATATATGAAAAATCGCCACTGGTCTAATTATTTAATTAGACAGATGGATCGGTATAGAATGGACTATATTATGTATATGATATGGGCACATGATGCACCCGTTAACCTAGTTACATATATAGGTATAAGAAAGTCGAATGAAGGGCACTTTTTGTCTTTTATGATTACTAAATATTTTTTACTTTACATTAAAATTACTAATTTACGGACTTGTAATTTATTATTTATGATTCCTAAATATTACCGAATCTCTTTACAAATTTACAAATTTGCGCCGTGATTGATTTTAAAGGATCGTGAATCGTCTATATATGATCCACATGTTGATAAACGCGGATATGTCGATGGCAATTTAAATAATGATAGCGACTACCGTTAGCGGTGTAATTGGTTTTCACTATAAGAAAATATTCGCTACGTTTTTGCAAACAAAACTGCTACAGAAAACCTATGACTTTTTTTGCCCATTTATTCCATTCTATTTAACAGTGTATTTATTTCCTAAAAAAAAAAAAACCTGCACATAAAACACTTTTTGCTATGTTCCAATTGGTTCAATTTCTTGATATTCGTTTACACAACAAAAGAAAAACACAAATCATTTATTGGAATAAAATAATCGGTGTACAATTCGCTAAAACTACAGTTTTAATGCACTACAAAAAATTCGGTATTTTCCATGTAATTGATACCTATCTTATAAAAAAGTTTCGAGCATGTTACAGACACACAACGAGCTAAAAATTAATATACGGGCCACACCAGATATATTTATCAGTGAAGAAATAAGAAATAGTAAAAAAGTTGTGGTGCGTCATTGACATTTTTAATATTAAAATCGACGTGTGAGCATTTTTTGAGTTGACAGCGCGCAATTTTTTATTTGCGAATGCGATAAAAAAGTGACAACGCGTCGGTCTCGTCTGTCGCTTGACGGGCAGAGCAGACGGCTCGACGCGCCGCCTATTATAACACACGGGGGCTTCGCACTTTAATTAATATTGTATTTATATATTCTCTCTATCAAAGACACAAATCAAACGCGATCGAGACCTTATCAATTATGTACCTATATATATATATATATATATTTGGACTCATCCACCTTGACAATATATCTCTTTGACCTTGGTTGTACACATATCTTTATGCCTTTATCATTCTTTGATTATTTTTATTTTCTGATAATTTTTAGCTATAACTCTGTACATAACCGTTTGTTATCTTGTATTTTTTTGGTAAATGTACATCTAATCCATAGTACACTATATAAATAAGGTTACACGGTTTTCCCTCACTCATATACTGTTATATACTCTACTCCTCTGAAGGTACCGGAGCGATTTACACCACATTTACTACATATATTATTTAGTACCCTATTTGATTCGAGAATGCTTTAAGCTTCTTCGTACTACTAAATAGTAAAAATAATTTCAGGGACCCTCACACCGAATATGTCTATTATAATTTCAAGGTTGAATACACAATTCTTTATACATATATATATATATATATATATATAAAAAATAATACAATCCCTTGTAGTTTACCAAAAAAAATTGCAATACATTTGACTGGGAAATGTGTCCATTGCCAAATATAATGTATACCTTTGACATTAGTAAATATTCCCTATTGTATTAGAACGACCCTGGATTCCCATTGAGAACGACCTTAGCCACTGCCGTGATAGTGTGTGTCTTTTCCTATATACTTTATATAAGTGTAGTTATGTATTATAGCATTGCGAACAGGGCTTAACAAGGTCGTATCTATTTGCAGGCAAGGTTACACCACGCTTATATACTCTGTACATAAGCATATAGTTAGGTTAGATATAACATACACTAACTATAGCTACTAGTGTTATATTGCTCACTTCACAGCTAAACAGATATCAGTCAGCTGATATATATATATATATATATATATATATATATATATATATATATATATATATATATATATAAGTATATATACATATATATATATATAAGTATATATACATATATATATATATATATATATATATATATATATATATATATATATATATATATATATATATTTATATATATATATATATTTATATATATATATATATATATATAAATATATATATATATATATGTGTGTTTTAAATAGCAAGGACTTCTGTCCGACGAAAATAACACCACTTAATCATATTTCACAGTCTATAAGCTCCTTGCATATTAATAAATTACCAATATTTATATACTAGAGTCACCCGTGGGCACCATGTGCCCATATGGTATACAGAACATAGGTCAGTTTGGACTGATGGCGAATTTTCATGTAATTTAATAATAATAACACGGTTTTTCTTCATTTTGTATCGTTTGACTATAATAGTAATACAAATTGCCTTGAGTTTCCGTAACTCGTACGTTGAAATACTGTTCTTGACGCTCACGTGTGGTACCACTTTTATTTATATTTGTTCTTTGGTCGGTCATTTTAACATAAATGCTTAAAATAGCGACATTCACAAACGCACAAATTAGAATAAATAAAACTGCATTTTATTAACTAACTAAATTATTTATATTTCTCATCAATATAATATAGCAGATCAGCCACTCTGTGTAAAGTACACAACACACTAAATACACTTCAAATCATCAAATTAATTGAAGATTTATCACAATTTTTTTTTTTTACATTTCCTTTGGACGTTTGATTCGTTTTTGTCTATTTCAAAGCAGTATTAAGGAGGACTCTAAATTTTGGGGCCCTATAACTCGGGAAGTATTCATGCGATCGATTTTAAACTGCGAACAGATTCAAATAGGGTGCCAAATAATATGTGTAGCAAATTTGGTGTAAATCGCTCCGGCATCTTCAGAAGCGCAATTTTTAAATTTAAAATAATTTTTTATGGTCTTTATGTCAACAATATGAAAAATATTGTAGACATAAAATATCTTAGAATTTATAGTAGATTTTTTGGGTGTTCTAATTATTTTTATAAGGGCAGTGTTAAAGGGGGCTCAAAATTTTGGGGCCCTATAACTCGGGAAGTATCCGTGCGATTGATTTTAAACTTCGAGCAGATTCAAATAGGGTGCTAAATAATATGTATAGCAAATTTGGTCTGAATCGCTCCGGTACCTTCAGAGAAGTAGAGGGCACAAATTTAATTTAAAATTATATTATTTAATTTAATTATTTACGGCCTTTGGGTTAACAATATGAAAAAATCTTGTAGATATAAAATATCTTAGAATTATCAGTAGTATTTTTGGGTGTATAAATTATTTTTATAAGGGCAGTATTAAGGGGGGCTCTATTTTTTTTTTTGTCTATTTCAAAGCAGACTGAAGTTCAGAAAAGTAGTTTATGTTTTATTTCAGTACAGACTAATTGATTTTTTTTTTTATAACATCATTAACAGTCGCCATGGCGCAGAGGTTAAGAGTCTTCTACACACTCTAACTCACATACAAATATTTCTGGGTAATTATATTGTGTAAATTGCTCTCCGGTACCTTCAGATTAGTAGCACAAATTTGATTTTACGAGCAAATTATATGAGTTATATATATTTTTGGATTCAGGACGACGACTCAAACACTTTTTTAATCCGAGAATGCTACAGACACACAATTGCTTTAGCTCCTAAATATACGGCGAGCTAAAGGCAACAATTATTTTAAATAAAATTCATTAAAAATAGCTTCGCTTTGTGGTGCCCCTAGGCTCGCGCCTAGACTCGAGTCGTCGTTAGAATATCTTTAAAGCGTTACAGATCATTTATTCTGTATGAAAATCTAAGCGAATACACAATTACCTATTACTATAAGAATGTCGGCACACAAAACAAAACAAAATAAACCAAATCATCGCAATTATAACTGTACCATCTTTTAGTCACGGTCCTCGATTCCGGTTACGAATAGTTTTAGGTTGTGTGTGTGTGTGTGTGTGTGTGTCCTTGATGACTCTAAACGTATTACATAAACAAAATAGCGGTAAGTCCGGTTACACCCATTATTGCATTGGTTAACCTATGTCATTCTAAGGTAATTATTGTGTTAAATAAATTATAGCAACATTGAAAAACAAAATGGTTGCTATACAAATGTGTAACATAACCTCCAAAATATGTGTGGATGGATAAATTCTAATGTATAATGTGACCGTGATTTTAATTTTAATTTATTCCAATAAAAAATGATATACATATACATAAATATCGAGCTGTATGCGTATATATGTTTATATTTATATGTAGAACGATTTATATTGTAAAAATGCAAACTGGCATAAGCAGGAATCGCACCCCAATCATTAAAACTGTCCTAAAATATGTTGAAATATTTCAAACATTTGTACACATTTTATTGGCAGGATTATTATATTTTAATTATGTTTAAAAACAAGCTTAGATACAACCTATGCGTCCAGCTCGGACGTATAAGTAATATATGCGATGCGATGGCTTTAAAAAAAGTTTTACAATTTAAAAAATATATATTTTTAGTGCATAGTTTAAAATTTAATGTTTTTTATTTGCCTTTGCGTTAACAATATGAAAAAATCTAATCCCTCGTATACTTCCCGAGTTATAGGGCCCCAAAATTTGAACCCCCCCTTAATACTGCTCTTATAAAAATAATGACAACACTCCAAAATTCTACTGATTATTCTAAGATATTTTATATCTACAAGATTTTTGCATATTGTTAACCCAAAGACCGTAAAAAAAAATTAAATTAAATTTGTTATTTTAAAATTGCACGAAAATTGCTTACTGCGTGCTGGACGCATCGGTGCGTTATTTATTTTTTATATAACGTATGTGCTAGACCTGGCAAATACTTCGATTAATCAATTAAAATCGATCTATTTCAAATTTATAAGATAACAATATAACTATATAATCCATTAAATCGATTTTTAAGCGATGTTTTTGGTTTTAATAAATATTTGAATGAAATAAGACAGACCAGCAACCGTTGGGACAACTAATAATAACAGATCAGGCACCGTTAGGGGTTGTAAGTTGCGAGCGCGTTTATTAGTAAGCGCCAGTTTACCATTTAGGGGCTACAATGAACTAGCTATTAGCTTTCCAGCCACCGTTGGGACAAAGTGAGTGGCACTAGCCATCGTTGGGGTTGATAAGGCCACCGTTGAGTCTAACGGTCGCTGTATAAAATTGGCATATATAACTATAGTTATATATATAATTTTATTTGCTTATAACTTTCATGGTAGTTGTATAACTCATAAGCTTGATAAAATCTGACATATTTGATGTATGTTAATATAACCTTAAAATCGGTGTAGCACAATTATATTTTTACAACTTTCTTCTGTCAATGTGTACCTTGAGATCTATGTGTTTACCATAGATACAATTTATAATCTAGATCTAGATATGAACCAACTAATAATATGGCCTAGTACTGTGTCCTATTTAATTATTCTATTCTGTTTTTTTTTTTACGCAGTAACCGTTTATGCAATACTACTAGCACTTTTAATTTTAATACTTGAATTAATAATATATTTTATTTATTCGTTAACAATAATTATTGATTAGTTGTTGATTTAATAGTACTACAGTAATAAATCAATTAAATTAGCTTGTTTAAACTGTTGTGAAAGTAAAATATAAATCAATAGGAACGTGAAATCTGGTGGGGAAAAAATCGATTATTCAATTTAGTAAAATATTAAATTAAACAATTTTGTAATTAATTATATTTATATGTTTTCAAAAGCAAAAAAAAACACACTTTTTGTTTAGTTGTTTATTTTTTTTTTTTTTTTTTTTTGATCCGTAAATGCTACAGACGTACGACGAGCTATAAAGTGGCATTTGTTGTTTGATACAACAACTTTCATCTAATGTTTTGATTGCAAAATACAAAACAGAGTTTTTCTTTCGTCATTCTTACAAATTTTAAGATCTTGAACTTTCCAACACTTTTACATATATGAGTTATTTGCAAACATACATCATATTTTTCGCATTTTGTAATTAAAATGCGTGTAATATTTAGAAACTCGCAAATTTCGTTTCGCAACAATGTTTTAACTTATATAACGAAAGTTTTATTCATATTTTCAATTAGAGAGAGAGATGGTTGAAGTGGATAATTATTTAAGTAAAAGGAAAACTGTTTGAAAGTAATGAAGACGAACTTAAATACCAATGCAACAACGGTGACGCGCGTCGCTTATGAAATAACCTTAGAAATGCGGAAATAATACATAATAGGAATGATTATATTTTCAGATATTATTACATAAAATACATATTTTACACTTCACAGTCATAAAACTTTTTATATCTATAACATATTTTCAAATTGTTAACCAAAAGGCCATAATATTTAATAACCGCTGTTTGCATCGCATATATTACTTATAAGGCGAGCTGGACGCATAAGAGCGTTGTACCTAAACTTGTAATTATATCAAAATAATCTAGAAAGAATTGTGAAACTTTTTATATCTATAACATATTTTCAAATTGTTAACACCAAAAGGCCATAATAATTAGAAACCGCTGCTCGCATATCGCATATATTACTTATAAGGTTCGCTGGACGCATAGATGCGTTGTACCTAAACTTGTAATTATATCAAAATAATCTACAAAGAATTGTTCGACTTTTTATATCTATAACATTTATTCAAATTGTTAATCAAAAGGCCATAATAATTAGAAACCGCTGCTCGCATATCGCATATATTACTTATAAGGCGAGCTGGACGCATAGATGCGTTGTACCTAAACTTGTAATTATATCAAAATAATCTAGAAAGAATTGTGACACTTTTTATATCTATAACATTTATTCAAATTGTTAACCAAAAGGCCATAATAATTAAAAAACGCTGCTCGCATATCGCATATATTACTTATAAGGCGAGCTGGACGCATAGATGCGTTGTACCTAAACTTGTAATTATATCAAAATAATCTAGAAAGCATTGTGACACTTTTTATATCTATAACATTTATTCAAATTGTTAACACCAAACGGCCATAATAATTAATATCGCTGCTCGCATATATTACTTATAAGGCGAGCTGGACGCATAGGTGCATTGTACCTAAACTTGTAATTATATCAAAATAATCTAGAAAGAATTGTGCGACTTTTTATATCTATAACATTTTTTCAAATTGTTAACCAAAAGACCATAATAATTAGAAACCTAAGCCTGTTTTCATTTCGACAATGTTACAAACACGACCGAATACTATAGCTCTTATGTACTGAACGACATGCGAAACAAACGTAAATAAATGTTGTGAATCAAAACATATTTTTATTACAATTATTTCTCAGTTTACAAAATGCAAGATATTCGTAAAAGTGTTTAAAATAGATCGTCCCACAATAAATCATGTGTGTGTGCAACAAATGGGAACATCTTGTAGAATTGGCATTGAGTTGGTTTGCGGAACAAAGCTACACGTGTGTGGTGTGGCGTGGTGTGATGTGATGGCAGCATCAATGCATCTGTGCGCGCATATATATATATATATGTATAAAGTGTGCAAAATGACGTCACATGTGCGAAAAGGCAATAATAACGAAGATCCGGTGCGCTGTGTGCAAGTAGGAACCCGCGCGTGCAGTTAATTTGCCGCAATATCAAAGTGCATTGGTGTGTGTGTGTGGGTAAGAAAGGGAGGTTGAGTGAGTGTGTGTATGATGTGAGCGTAGTGAGAGATAAGTGTTGCAGCTAAGGTGGCCTTGGATGGGCTCGCCACTCGCCTGTGACACGTGCAGCATTCGAGCGAGCGTTCGTACCTCGACGTCAGAGGATCGCGTGTTGGCACCCGCACACAAGGCTAATAATACTAGGAACACACACGCCCGACAGCGAGGCTAACATGAGCCAAATTGCACACACATACATACTATTGCATTCATCTATTATTGAACAGGGGAATTTTGTATTTTTGTTGTTTGATCATTCGTTCCGTGCACTGGACATAATATCGTATACTCTGCTATTAAATCAACTTTGTTCTCTATATCTATTGATTGCCTACAAATATGATTTAGCTCGCTGTACTCCACTGTACACTGCTACAAAAGAGCTATAGTATTCATTTCTAAACTATATATTATTGTTTGAGGACAGATATCTTTTTAGTTCACCGTACAGTTGTACTGAAGAGCTATAGTATTCGGTCAAGCATATATCATTCTTAAATACATTTATTGTTTGAGGACAGTTGTACTGAAGAGCTATAGTATTCGGTCGTGCATGTTTTATGCTTAGAATTAATTTTAAAATATATTCATTGTTTAAGGACAGTTGTACTAAAGAGCTATAGTATTCGGTCGTCTATGGTATCATTTTCAGAATCAATTTAAATACATATTTATTAATTAAGGACAGATATGTTTTAGTTCACCGTACAGTTGTACTTAAGAGCTATAGTAGTCGGTCGTGCATGTATCATTCTCAAAATTAATTTAAATACATATTTATTGATTGAGATCAGATTGTTTTAGTTCACCGGACTGTACTTAAGAGCTATAGTATTTGGTCGTGCGTGTTTAATTCTTAGAATCAATTTTAAAATATATTTATTGTTTGAGGACAGTTCTACTAACGAGCTATAGTATTCGGTCGTGCATATATCATTCTCAGAATCAATTTTAAAATATGTGTATTGTTTGAGGATAGTTGTAGTAAAGAGCTATAGTATTCGGTGCATGTATCATTCTTAGAATCAATTTAAATACATATTTATTGATTAAGGACAGATATGTTTTAGTTCACCGTACAGTTGTACTAAAGAGCTATAGTATTCGGTGGTGCATGTATCAATTTTAAAATAAATTTGTTGTTTGAGGACAGTTGTACTGAAGAGCTATAGTATTCGGTCGTGCATATTTCATACTTAGAATCAATTTTAAAATATGTGTATTGTTTGAGGATAGTTGTAGTAAAGAGCTATAGTATTCGGTGCATGTATCATTCTTAGAAACAATTTAAATACATATTTATTGATTAAGGACAGATTGTTTTAGTTCACCGTACAGTTGTACTAAAGAGCTATAGTGCTCGGTGGTGCATGTATCAATTTTAAAATAAATTTGTTGTTTGAGGACAGTTGTACTAATGAGCTATAGTATTCGATCGTGCCGGTATCATTCTCAGAATCAATTTAAATACATATTTATTGATTAAGGACAGATATGTTTTAGTTCACCGTACAGTTGTACTTAAGAGCTATAGTATTCGGTCGATTAAATCTAATTCGTTTAAAATATTTATATTTATTTGTTATTATATACGAATTATAAATTATAAATAATTCTGAGTTTTGAGTAAATAATTTCCCCCCTCTTGCTAAATAGACTAACGCCGCCACTGTGTCTAAAGAACGTAGGAGACTACGCAACAAGTTGCCATTCGCTGTCCAATTAAAATTCACGAATTTAGAAATTTCGGCTAGATTGTTCCTAGATTATTTAAACAATTGTTTTTTTTTTCTTAATGTCGCTTTCTCTTATTGAGTGAGAAATATCAAATAAATTCGATATTTCTCATCTGTTCGTCTACAATTAGTTGGAAACTGAAGACTGAAGGTCGCTGACACGAATTATATATATACGCATTCGTTGAACGTTATCGGGCATAGAAACTGATTTCTCTGTGTCTTCTTATCCCGGGGATTGCCAACAAGTTTTCTAACCTCACATATTTCCGTAGAATAATTTTGCACGCGAATGTTTTTAGCCGCCTTCCCCATTTAAAGTATGCAACACGTCGATCTTGACAGTTGGCGTGGTTGTATGATTTATTTTAGACGCTTTTATTATCATGTTTATTTTTATAGGTTATTTACATGATAAACATTTATCAATTATTAGTTGTTTGTTTATGGTATAAATATTGTTGTAACGATGTATGTATGTATGTATGACAAGTATGTTAAATGATATTAGATGTTTACTTATTTGAAAGAAACACAAATCGTTTTTAAATGTCATTGAAATATTTGTTTAAATTTGTTTTCAGTCTTATTATAATAAAAGCTATGCATTTAGTCAGATATTCTTAATTGTTTTAATTTATTTTCTATTTTTTGTACGTTACTGCAGTTTATTTCAAGCTAATTATTAATTAAGATTACTAATTACATTTAATAATCAAGTTTTTGTATGAACAATGCTGGCGTTCATAGCAATAAAAATTATAATGAATGCGTTAATTTGGTTGCTGTGAACGCTAGCGTTGCTTGTCGTAAAACAAACTTGATAATTTGTAATCTTAATTACTAATTGCATCACCGTGAATGGACCTTAAAACTTTACTTTCGGTTAAAACATTATTTTCAAAAATAGGAGGTTTATTATTTGTTATTCTTAATCTTAATTACTAATTGTCTCGCTGTGAATGCAGATTTACTCCTACACAGAAGGTATATCGAAAATAACAATAAAATTATAATGAATGCGTTAATTTTGTTGCTTGTCGTAAAAGAAACTTGATAATTTGTAATTTGAAATCTTTAATTAAGGTTAAAACATTATTTTCAAAAATCGAAGGTTTATTATTTGTAATTTCTAATCTTAATTACTAATTGTCTCGCTGTGGATGCAGCTTTACTCTTCCTACACAGACGGTATACCGAAAATAGCAATAAAATGATAAAGAATGTGTTAATTTTGTTGCTGTGAACGCTAGCATTACTTGTCATAAATCAAAATTGATAATTAGTAATCTTAATTACTAATTGGCTCTCTGTGAATAGTCCTTAAAACTTTACTGTCGGTTAAAACATTGTTTTCAAAAATAGGAGGTTTATTATTTGTAATTTTTTAATGAATGTGTGAATTTCGTTGCTGTGAACGCTAGTATTGCTTAACATAAAACAAACTTGATAATTTGTAATCTTAATTACTAATTGGTTCGCTGTGAATGGATCTTTAAACTTTACTACCGGTTAAAACATTGGTTTTTAAAAATAGGAGGTTTATTATTTGTTATTCTTAATCTTAATTACTAATTGTTTCGCTGTGAATACAGATTTACGCTTTCTACAGACTCATATCGAAAATAGTTGAGTTAAAATGTGTATTTCCATTAAAATCTATGGATTTCAAGACTTTCATGGTTGCAATATTTCCTTATATAGAACGTTTAAATAGCAATAAAGTATTTAGTTAACGACTAGGAATGAAAAAATAAAAACCGTCGAATATTTAGTTTGTTGGGCAGAATATTTTGTGGAAGAAATGATATATATATATATATATACCTGGCTAGATTCTTTGTGTGGTTTGGTGACTAAGGCTAGGGGTTGTGGCGGGGTGAACGGCTGAGTCAAGCATGCCGGGCCGGGAGAGCAACAGCCCCCCAATGCCCAATGCCATGTCGGCCGTGCCGTGCGCCGCGCCGTGGCCCGTGGGTTCAACGTACCCCACGTGCACAACTACGCAACAACCACCTTTCAGCTGTGTTTGTTATGACGCCGCGAACTCGGCACGGGAGAACGGGACGACGGGACTAGTCCGCCGTCGTGGACCAGACGAGATTTGTCTCAAAATACCGACCGACTGCTCGTCAAACAGTGGCATCTCCACACAAACATTATTAGAGGGCACACTAACTAATTAATTTCAAACGTGTTTGTACTACAAATAAACGTATATATTTTATACAAATATAAATATTGATTACTAAAATGTACGTCCGGACGTATCTCTGAAGGTACCGGGTCGATTTTAATGAAATTTGATATATACATATAAGTTAAACACCCGTGAAGATTCAGTAGCATAAAAATATATATAACTTATATACTTGTTCCATTGATTCTGAAAATATAGTCTGTATAGAGCGGTTTACTCATGTGCCGCTACGTTGAAATCATATTCTATTAGCTTGCCGTATGTAGTACCGAAGTAGCTAAAGCAATCGGTTGTGTGTGTGTCTGTAGCAATATCGGATCAAAAAATGTTCTTAACAAAAAGTGTTTGTTTCGTCGCGCTGAATCCAAATATATATATATATATATACTTGGATGTTAGTCGTCGCTCGTAAGTATATATAAAGTATAAAGTTTTTAGCTCGCCGTACGTAGTACCGAAGAGGCTAAAGCATTCGGTCGTGTGTCTGTAGCATTCTCGGATCAAAAAATTTCATTAAGAAAAAGTGTTCGTCTCGTCGCCCTGATTCCGAAAATGTATATAACTTATATACTTGGATGTTAGTCGTCGCTCGCTCGCTCGCTCGCTCGCTCGCTCGCTCGCTCGGTCGCTCGTAAGACCAAATTTGTGCCCTCTACTCCTCTGAAGGTACCGGAGCGATTCACTCCAAATTTGGTACACATATTATTTGGCATCCCATTTGAATCCGTTCGCAGTTTAAATCTAATCGCCCGTATACTTCCCGAGTTATAGGGCCCCAAAATTTGCAGCCCCCCTTAATACTGCCCTTATAAAAATAATTGAAACACTTAAAAATTCTACTAAAAATTCTAAGATATTTTTTGTCTACAAGATTTTTTCATTTTGTTAACCCAAAGTCCGAAAAAAATTATTAAATATTATAATTTTGAATTTCAAAATTTGAAAAAAAATTTTTTTTTTAATATAATCTTAAATTAAATGTAAGACTTTTTATATCTATAACATTTTTTCAATTAGTTAACCAAAAGGCCATAATTATTAAATACTGCTCGCATCGCATATATTACTTATAAGGCGAGCTGGACGCATAGGTGCGTTGTACCTAAGCTTGTTTTTTTACAAATATAATAGTTGATTACAAACATGTTCGTCCGTATCTCTGAAGGTACCGGGCCGATTTTAATGAATTTTGATATACATATTAGTTCCACACCCGTGAAGATTCAGTAGCATTTTAAATCCAATCGTTTGTACAGGGCCGGAGTTATAGGGCCACAAATTTTGGAGCCCTACTTAATACTGCCCTTAGTTCATTTTTAAAAATACTAGAATTTTTTACTCAACAATCTAAGATATTTTTTGTCGACAAAGTTTTTTCAAATTATGAACCCAGGGGCTATAAAAAATATATTTTTTTTATTACTATTTTACAAGGTCAAAAAACAATATTCTTAATAATATTGAAGTCTTGTGTTGACCACAACAGATATGTTTACTGTGTAATATGTGAAAGTTGTATTAGTCGATATACTTTGGGTTTTATTGTTATTATGAGCCACTTGGACTTGTTTTAAATGTCGCACTTTACTTTTAACGACACTCAATTTAAATATATATATATATATATATTTGTTATTTAAATGTAATTCAGTTTATGTACGTGTTTTGAATTCAAATCATATAGATTGAATTTTAGAAAACAACTCACTTAAATTTTGTGTAATTGTATTTTTTTCATTTACGATAATCTTTACGATTATAAATGTATCTAATAATCTGTTTTTCTTTTGTTACAGGTAAGAACTTTTGTACTACAATGGAATATTTGATTCGATATCATCATTTTTGTAAGTAATCATTTAATATTTTTACTATCTTGTACGTTAAACTATAAATACTATTGTGATCACAAAAAGAAATCAACATTGACATTTTAATAGAAATATCTGTGTTCTAAAGCTGCATTCATAGCCAATTAGAAATTATAAATAAGAATCCACTTGGATTTATGACAAACAATACATTTACGCAATTAAATCAATTTTGTTGCTGTGAACGCTCGCATTATTATATATAAAACAAACTAGGTTATTAATTGTAATTTTTAATTGGCGCACTCTGAATTATTTTTGACTAGTTTCTTAATAACGTCTGTGTGTCTGTAACGTCCAACAGCCTAAATTAATGAACATATATATATAAAAATCGATTAAAAACCGAAAGAATCGATTAAAAATAAATAAAAACGATAAAAAATCGGTTTAAACTATTATATAGATTTTCGTTATTAGAATACGTTAATCGATTTACATAAAATATCGTATTTAATCAATTACTTGAAATTTATATATAAATGAAAAAATCTATTAATAATCGGTTAAAAATTGATTAAACAATAATTAAAAAATCGATTATAAACCGAAAAAATCGATAAAAACATAAATAAATGCGATTACAAATCGGTTTAAACTATTATATTTGGTTAATCGTTTACATGTAAATTTGAAATTATCTATTTTTTTAAAATGATTTAAATTGATTCATCAAATTTTATATATTGCCATAGATAATTATTAATACATATAATCGTTAATTGGTTTTCATAGATTACTCTGACATATTCTAATTAGGGTCGGTCGATTTTCTAATTTTCTAAGAAAACGATAATTGATTTTTACAAAATATTGATTACTTGAAATTTATATAAAAACGGTAAAATCTATTAATAATTGGTTAAAAATTAATAAAACACAAATAAAAATCGATTAAAACTAAATAAATACGATTCAAAATCGGTTTAAAATTAATAAAACAAAAATAAAAATCAATTAAAATTGAATAAATACGATTAAAATCGATACATCGTTAACATGTAAATTTTAAATAGATGGCTTATAAAATGAAAAACGATTTAAATTGATTCATCGTATTTTTTCCAGGTCTAAAGGTGTATTTAAATAGTAATTAAAATTAGCTTATTACAAATAATAATCTAATTTGTATTACGACAATTAATTCTAGTATTACAGCCACAATTAATTATAATTAATAAACTAGATTAGTATTTGTAATTTCTAAGCTTAATTACTAATTGTATCGCTGTACATTTTTCGTGTTTATTCTAATTTAAAATTTAGCACGCACGACATATATTATTTGATTCACTCAGACTTATAACGAACTTTGTCCTGTTTTCAAATTCGTCGAATAACCTTCAAAATTAAGTAAACTTAACACACAACAATAATAACAAATATGGCATTGTACAGTTAAATTCGTAGATAAACATAAGCTAGCTTCAAAACGAAGTAAACATTTGCTAAGCGGCCGCTTTCTGCGTTCTGCGTAAAGATATATGTTGTGTGAAGTAAAGTGAAGAGGCATCCCAAGGTTACCAACATTGCGCGCTTGTTTATAATATTTATCGTATTCGATTGAAATGAACAAGGCATATATAAACGATGGCCTCGGCTATGTTTTGCATAAGCAAACAGACACACACACTCACGCAAAATATGCAGTAGTTCATAATACAACAGCTACCATATTATGACAACATCAAAACAACACAATACTATCTCTCGCAATAAATAAAACGCAATCTGTGGCGTCATCGCCCAGTGCGTAATCATAGATCATCTGACCGCCTTTCATCTTTGTTGACATCGTAATGTTAGGTTAACTCTCCTACCGCAGAAGCTAAAGCAATCGGTCGTGTGTGTCTGTAGCATTCTCGAAACAAATAATGTCCCAAAAAGTGTTTGTCTCGTCGCCCTGAATCCAAAAATATATATAACTTATATACTTGTTCCATTGATTCTTAAAATATAGTCTGTATCAAGCGGTTTACTCATGTGCCGCTACGTTGAAATCATATTCTATTAACTCGCCGTACGAAATACCGAAGTAGCTAAAGCAATCGGTTGTGTGTGTCTGTAGCAATCTCGGATCAAAAAATGTCCTTAACAAAAAGTGTTTGTCTCGTCGTCCTGAATCCAAAAATATATATAACTTATATACTTGGATGTTAGTCGTCGCTCGGAAGTATATAAAGTATTTTTTTACAAATATAACAATGTTTGTCCGTCCTTTTGGGGCCGTATCTCTGAAGATACAGGGCCGATTTTAATGAAATTTGATATACATATAAGTTGCACACCCGTGAACGATCAGTAGCATTTTATATTCAATCGTCTGTACAGGTCCGGAGTTATAGGGCCCCAAAATTTAAAGCCCCTCTTAATACTACCCTTATAAAAATAATTAAAACACCCAAAAATTCTACTATGAATTCTAAGTTATTTTATATCTACAAGATTTTTTCATATTATTGACCTAAAGGCCATAAAAATTATTACATATTATAAAATGTGCCCTCTACTACTCTGAAGGTATCGGACCGATTCACACCAAATTTACTATACATATTATTTAGCACCTCATTTGTATCCGTTCACAGTTTAAATCCAATCGCTCGTATACTTCCCGAGTTATAGGGCCCCAAAATTTAGAACCCCCCTTAATACTGCCCTTATAAAAATAATTAAAACACTCAAAAATTCTACTAATAATTCTAAGATATTTTATATCTACAAGATTTTTTCATATTGTTAACCTAAAGGCCGTAAAAAATTATATGAAATGTTATAATTTTGCAAATTGTTAACTAAAGACGAGCTGGACGCATAGGTGCTTGTTTTTGTTGCTTAGGGTACACGTTTATTAATATTTAATGGTTTCAATTCGTTCTGTCCAGTTCGTCCCCTAGGGATGTTTCCTTATGTTGGTAATGTTGAAGTATGTTAAAAGATACAGGATAAAATAGAAGAAGATATCTTTTGCTTTTCGATGAAAAGCGGGGTCGTTAGCCTTACGTACTGGACTATAGGACAGTGACTAACACTCACTGTTTATGTCCTAGCCAGAAGAAGTACACAGATACGGATATCATGCGTTGCCTCGCAAACGCACGCTAGATATAAATATTTTCCGTAAATTTATCGAAACAATTAAAAAATTCCCTAATTACACTAAATAAAAATATTGTGGACATTAAACATAAGAAAGTCTAGTGTAAACCACTCCAGATTTTTTATTAAAATATTTTCTTATGTCTCATTTGTTTTTAATAATCCTAACATACGTTTGAAAATTTAGAACAAATTTCTTCATCGGTTATAGAATAAAATTCACACCTTTCTACACACACAAAACGTAGGTAGATAAAGACAAAGTGTGAAACAACATAACGAAGCAACAGTTAAAATAGATATTCCACTCCTTCGACAAGAGTTAAAATAATAAACCGATGTCAAATACGTCTCCAAACTTCGTTGGCAACGAAAAAGGACGTGTTGTACCTTGTAATCAACAACACCCACACGCCCAAGCAAAACTAGTAAATCGTGTAGCGATACTCTACGTTCTTACGGGCACATCTTTATTATAATTCAGATCGGCAGCACGCCACCTTGTATATACGCAGCAAACTAAGAGGAGATGCCCTTGTAGGTTGTAGCACGCACATTACGATTACACACACACCGCAACCGGCGTGCCATCGACCGTTGAACTCCGAAATCTCCCCGTAACTTCTCGGCTATTCGTATATTATTCAGTTCGCTGCTGTTGCATTTTGTTTACATTGCTCTCCTTGTTTGGCACGGGCGGTAGAGTGCGCGCCCGTCCTTGTCTGGGCCACTGACACTGACCATCCCGGTTACAGTAACCAACGGGCTTACCTACCGTTCGTTGCGTTGCTCAAACACGCCTAGGAAACCGGTAACCAGCGTGCTTCACAGATTATAACATTCATTTGCAATTTTGATCAAATTTGGCTTCAAAATTATGAGTTTTTGTTATTATAATACGTAGTTTTACTCTAGCTTCATTTTTTTACTATCAAATAAATCTACAAGTGTACAATTGTATCCGTGTAAGATGATTGATGGTAAATGCTCAAATATATCTCAATTAGTGAATGTTATCTGAATTCTGATTCTCAAAATGCTGCTGCTGCTAGGTTCAAATGCAGTTGGGTGTGTGGGCAAGGGGCGATGTGGTGCAATCGGTCGCGCGGAGGGGCGATAGATGCAGAGAGGCAATGCCCTCTTCGCGATATTAAACCGACACTGGCGGCGATACCATTAGGATTTCTAGCATATCGAAATGCCCCAAGATATCCAAAATCATCAGCATTATTATATTTTCTAATAAACATCGTAAAGTTAATGAGCTCAGATAACTCATAATTACTATATTTTTTTGTTTTTATGGATACATCCTTATTTAATTTGTAGCACACCTATTATTTTTTTAAACTTGCATAAGTGCACCAATGCTTTCAGCTCACCGTATAATCAATTAGAAGACAAATAAAATGAATACATCCTTATTTAAAACTAGAATAAGTGCACCAACGCTTTCAGCTCACCGTTTTAATAATTGGGTATTAATTAATTTGTAGTACATCAATTATTTTTTTAAACTAGCATTAGTGCACCAATGCTTTCAGCTCACCATACAATCAATTTGGAGACAAAACTAATGAATACATTCTTATTTAATTAGTAGCACACCTATTATTTTTTTAAACTAGCATAAATGCAAGCACCAATGCTTTCAGCTCAGTGTATAATAATATTTCTTTTATTATTATTATTATTTTGTGCTTTTAAGTACAAGTGAACCAATGCTTTCAGCTCACCATATATTTGGGAATTAATTAATATGTGGCACATCAATTTATAAAACGAGCATAAATGCGCCAATGCTTTCAGCTCACTGTATAATCAATTGGGAGACAAAAAAATGAATAATATACACCCTTATTATTTGCACCAATGCTTTCAGCTCAGTGTATAATCATTTAGGAATTAATTTGTAGCACATCAATTAATTTATAAAACAGGCATAAATGCGCCAATGCTTTCAGCTCACTGTATAATCAATTGAGAGATAAGAAAATTAATTAATAAATATACCATTATTTTTTGCTCCAATGCTTTCAGCTCAGCGTAAAATAATATTTTGTTTATTATTATTTTTTTGTGCTTTTAAGTACAAGTGCGCCAATGCTTTCAGCTCAGCGTATAATCATTTGTGAATTAATTAATTTGTAGCACAGTAATTAATTTATAAAACAGGCATAAATGCGCCAATGTTTTCAGCTCACCGTATAATCATTTGGGAATTAATAATTATTATTTTTTCAAACTAGCATAAATGCACCAATGCTTTCAGCTCACCGTATAATCAATTGGGAGACAAAAATAATGAATACATCCTTATTTAATTAGTAGCACACCTATTATTTTTTAAAACTAGCATAAATGCAACCACCAATGCATTCAGCTCACCGTATAATCAATTGGGAGACAAAAATAATGAATAATGGATACATACATACATATATTTGGGAATTAATTAATATTTTTTATTTAATTTATAGCACACCTATTATTTTTAAAACTAGCATAAGTGCACCAATGCTTTCAGCTCACTGTATAATCAGTTATTTAATTTGCAGCACACCTATTCTTTTTTGAACTAGCATACGTTCAAGCACCAATGCTTTCAGCTCACTTTAAGATAATATTTCTTTTATTATTATTTTTTGTGGTTTTTAAGTACAATATTCCGCCACGACCGAACACTATTGCTCTTTTGTACTACCGTACGAGCTAATAATGGTTGAAATCGAATGTTTTGCGTGGTAAAGATAATTGTAACATTTATAGAAAGGTGATAAAACGAACGTAATTCAAGCGAAAGTTCTATTCACGATTCGATTGCAGTGAATGGTGAAAACATTCCGATTCCGAAAGATTTATTGGTATATATTTAACGTTTTATTTCTACGCTGTAGTAAAAAGATGTTTAGAAAACAATACAACAATTTGAAAAGTGAATTAACATTATTTATACCCGCGGTTCTGCACTACTTTACATGATTTATATATTGTAAATATTTATATGTTTCATTTGTAAACTTGTAAATCACTTCCAACTATATATATATTAGTTTTGTTGTAATAACTGTCCGAATAGTTTGTTATTTTATGAGGTTATAAGGTAACTTTAAATGCCGCATTAGCTCCATCTTTTAATAGACCGTAACGTAGATACGTCACTTCCGTTTAATTCAGCCCGCGAAATATGAAAATATTTATGTATATTGTGCAACTTAGTCAATAATAAACGCATATCTAATGTGTGAATGTGATTTATTTACATAAATAGTTAGTGAAATGCTTATAATTGTTTGTTTATATTATGCATATATTATAATAACACGTATAGATTTTTTTTTAGTTATTTATTAACATATTTAATACTTGAACATAAACAAATGCAAAATAATGATATCAACAATACTTTAAGCACGAAATGTATTGAAATAAGTAAACTTTTGTTTACTCAACGATCAGCTGTTCAACATTTGACTCGAACACTAATATTGGTGCAAACACCAATGCATTCAGCTCGCCATATATGCTATTTGATGAATTTGTTCATGTAGAACACATTTTTTAAGCCACTGATGTTAATAATAACCACTTATTTTTAAAGAAATGAAATGATAACAATATGTATTGTTGCAATCATCAACTCGATTAATTAATTTTTTCTGGCCTACTGGCTTATAATCTGAAATACCGTTATAAATATAAAAGGTTTTATAATGTTTAATATAATTAAAATAAAATTAAAAAAATTTCCAAAAATTATTTTTATAATTTTTTGTGTTCACAATTTGAACAAACTTTGTGGACAAAAATAATCTTAATTTGTTTCTAGAATTTAATAAAAAATAGAAACATTCTATAATGGCAGTATTAAGGATGGCTTGAAATTTTGAGGCCCTATAACTCCGGACGTGTAAAAACAATTGTATTTAAAATGCGATGGGAACATCACGAGTGTAGAAATTAGATGTATATCAAATTTCCTTAAAATCGGCCCGGTAGCTTCAGAGAAAATACGTTCGCAAAGTAGTATAAATTATATACATTTTCATAGCACTTTTTAGCTAATAGTACCGAAGTACCGAAGAAACTAAAGCATTCGGTCGTGTGTCTGTAACATTCTCGGACCAAAAAAGTGTTTGTCTCGTCGTCCTGAATCCAAATATATATATAACTTGGTCCTAAGTCCAAATTTGTGCTATCTACTCTGAAGGTACCGGACCGATTCACACCAAATTTACTACACATGTACCCGTTCGCAGTTTAAATCAAATCGCCCGTATATTTCCCGAGTTATAGGGCCCCAAAATTTGGAGCCCCCCTTAATACTGCCCTTATAACAATAACAAAACAATCAAAAATTCTACTAATAATTCTAAGATATTTTAGGTCTACAAGATTTTTTCTTATTGTTTACCCAAAGGCCATAAGAAAATATTAAATATTATTATTTTGAATTTTAAAATATGCACGAAAATTGTTTTTTTATGAAAATAATCTACTAATCTAATTATAAGACTTTTTATATCTATAACATTTTTTCAAATTGTTAACCAAACGGCCATAATAATTAAAAACCGCCGTTTGCATCGCATATATTACTTATAAGGCGAGCTGGACGCATAGGTGCGTTGTACCTAAGCTTGTTATTATATAAAAATAATCTACAAAAAATTGTGCGACTTTTTATATCTATAACAATTTGTCAAATTGTTAACACCAAAAGGCCATAATAATAAAAAACCGCTGTTTGCATCGCATATATTACTTATAAGGCGAGCTGGACGCATAAGAGCGTTGTACCTAAGCTTGTTATTATATAAAAATAATCTACAAAAAATTGTGCAACTTTTTATATCTATAACATTTATTCAAATTGTTAATACCAAAAGGCCATAATAATTAAAAACTGCTGTTTGCATATCGCATATATTACTTATAAGGCGAGCTGGACGCATAGGTGCGTTGTACCTAAGCTTGTTATTATATAAAATAATCTACAAAAAATTGTAAGAATTTTTATATCTATAACAATTTGTCAAACTGTTAACACCAAAAGGCTATAATGATTAAAAACTGCTGTTTGTATCGCATATATTACTTATAAGGCGAGCTGGACGCATAGGTGCGTTGTACCTACGCTTGTTATTTTATTTATAAAATATATTTTATTCTGGTTCATACAAAATACGTACAAAAAGCAATTTAAAACAATAACAGTGTAAAATGTTATTTACGCCATGGTTAAAATAGACTAAATGAGTATTAAAGTTATATAATCGCTAAATTATATATAAATAGTTTATTTAATGGTGGAAATCAAATAAAAACAGAGTCGAGTGAAAGAGTGGCTCCGCCGCCACTGTATATTGTTTACATCTAAATGCATCGGCGGGTACAGTCCACGTGTGCGCAGCTCGGAGCCGGTGCGGCGGGGTCATGCACCTGACCGGGCCGCGTACTGCGTTCGCTTCGCACAGCCAACATAATCTCGCGTATATGCGAACGAACGACCGAACGAACAACGGAAAACAAACGGGCATCTCTCTACTCTTACATTGCGATAGCACACTTGATTCTCTCTATAACTGTGCGGATAACTCGTCACTCGTCAACGCCATCATCTGTTTTGCTGCTGCGTAGATACGCCACACTCTCTCTCCCTCACGTCGTTTACTAGTATCTCCCTACTCCCTCTAACGTTATACGTAGTTTATATTTTAGTAAATGAGTTACATATACAGAATCTGAGTATTTGAACTTGAGCATTCCCGTAAATATATATAAACCCATATTTGGTTTGTGACGTAGTTAGATGCGTCGTGTAATATCTTGCATCTCTTACGCACGGCTACTACTTCTTCGTCTGATTTCTCTCTTCTGCACGAAGAGCAGCGCGCAGTTGATTTTGTTTTCGTTGCATCTTTGTCTAATGCATTCGTTCTATCTTTGTTTTCCCTTTGTGTGACATCGCACACACTAGCCTCGGTTCTTCACGATTTTTTGCTTTCAGGGTTAGTTTTTGTTCGTTTTTAGTTTTTCTACGCGCACAGTTGCCAATGTTATACCAGTTAGAACAGTGGCGTACTGTTAAATCCAAATTATTATCCTATGCGTGTTGTACCAATTACTAATTAGGTCAATTTTTCGTTTCCTATTTACATTTTAATTTGTTTTAAATAGATTTCTCTTCATTATTTACTAATTTTTGTATAAATAGTGAAGTTTCATTATTTATGTTTATGTTTGGATATAAGTGAGTTGTTTTCCGATTAAACGGGTTCTTTCGCCATAAACACTTTATATAACGGAATTTCGTTGGAATTTTAATGAAATCTCGTAAAATAATTGTATTTTACACCATGAAACTTTTATTAGGCAAAAATACAAATTATTATTAACTTATACATGTAACCTACATTTTAAGAAATACTAAAAGGTGACATGTGGAGTGGCCTGTACTCGGCTAACTTTTACGTAATATTCACTATAAATATTCTCGACATTCTCGAATCAAAAAAATTCCTTAACAAAAAGTGTTTGTCTCGTCGCTCTGAATCCAAATATATATATATAACTTGAATGTTAGTCCTCGCTCGCTTGTAAGACCAAATGTGTGCCCTCTACCCCTCTGAAGGTACCGGACCGATTCACACCAAATTTGCTACACATATTATTTAGCATCCCATTTGAACCCACTCGCAGTTTATATTCAATCGCCTGTATACTTCCAGAGTTATAGGGCCCCAAAATTAAAAGCCCCCCTTAATACTGCCCTTATAAAAATAATTGAAACACGCAAAAATTCTACTATTAATTCTAAGATATTTTATCTCTACAAGATTTGTTCATATTGTTAACCTAAAGGCCGTAAAAAAATATTAAAAATTATAATTTCAAATTATGCGGCTCTGAAGGTACCGAAGCGATTTAAACCAAATTTGCTACACATATTATTAGACATCCCATCTTAATCTGGTCGCAATTTAAATCCAATCGCCCGTATATTTCCCGAGTTATAGGGCCCCAAAATTTAGTGCCCCTCTTAATACTGCCCTTATAAAAATAATTAAAACACGCAAAAAGTCTACTAATAATTCTAAGTTATTTTATATCTACAAGATTTTTCGTATTGTTAACCTAAAGGCCGTAAAAAAATATTAAAAATTATAATTTCAAATTATGCGGCTCTGAAGGTACCTAAGCGATTTAAACCAAATTTGCTACACATATTATTTGACATCCCATCTCAATCTGGTCGCAATTTAAATCCAATCGCCCGTATACTTCCCGAGTTATAGGGCCCCAAAATTTAGAGAGCCCCTTAATACTGCTCTTATAAAAATAATTCTTATTACATCGTAAAAGTAGAAAATATATAATACAAATTTAAATAAATAAGCAACAAAAGTTAACCACTTTGTAATACCGCAATTTTAAAACTATTTTTAATCTAACTGTATATTCGAAGATCGTTTTTATTTTTTTGAAGCCTCAGTATTGTTTTTTAACAAACAAAAATTTAAAATTGGTTTCAGTATCTTATCTAGTTGGCTGTGGTTTCGCTATCATTAGATTGTTGCTTGTGTTCAGTGTTTTTTATTTTATTTTTATTTTTAAAGTTAAACGCGAATGATAAAGTTTGAATAATCTCTGAAAGTTACCTTGAAAACTACTCGTAATTATTGTTTGTGTGTTCTTCTTTGTCGCTGGTTTGTAAACATCCATTGAACTCTTCATACGTTCTATTTTCATAAAATGTCAACGTATTCTTGGAATTATCTAAATATAGCAGCGATGTGAAATATTTTTAACTTTTATTTCTATTGATTGTTATATTATTTTTAGTCAATTAGACGGTTACATGTTATTCGAAGTATGCGTTACTTGCTAATAAATAGACTTTCACATTATGTAAATCATATTTATAGACACTTAAGTGGTCTAAATTTATTCAAATCTAAATTTACAGTCATATAAACAGGGTTGCTAATTCATCAGGTAAAAAATCTGGCGGTAAAATGGCATTTTATTTCAAATAAAAATCGGTTTTTTGAAAAAAAAGATTTATTTTAAAATTAACTACTACTTCCGGTTAAGTTATTGCTTTCTTCCGGGCTCTAAACAGGTCTGTATAATTTTAACAGTTTTGGGTACATGTAACCTATATTCTAAAGGTTCTGAGTTCGAATCTCTACGGCAACAATGCATTTTTTTAATTTCGTTTATTATTTTAAAATATTTTGCTGTATTTAATAAATACTTTTCCACCGAAATTCGTAATAAGGTCGCTGCAAGCCAAGCTGGCGGCTTTGGTGCTAACAATGTAATCTTAACTTTAAAGTCATATAATTTTAACAGTTTTTCTACATGTTACCTATCTACTAAAGGTTCTAAGTTCGAATCTCAGCGGCAACCAAATAATTTTTTTTAATTTCGATTTTCATTTAAAAAATATTTGCTGCTGTATTTAATATATAAATACTTATCAAAAATATATATTTCCCACCGAAATTCATATTAAAGTCGCTGCAATGTGAGCTGGAGGCATTGGTGCCACCAATGCTTATGTAATCATTAAATCTTTGATAACATAATCTCTGTCTAAACTATCATGTAATCTAAACGTCCTGAGTTCAAATCTCAGCGGTAAACGATGACCTTTTTTAAATTTCGATGCAAGGCGAGCTGGAGGCATTGGCGCCACTAATGTATTAAATTTTTGATAACTTAATCTATGTTTAAACCATGCAATAAATATTAATGCATAAATAAGTAAAACTTAATATTAAAATAATGTTTTCCCACCGTAATTGATATTAGGGTCGCTGCAAGACGAGCTGGAGGCATTGGTGCCACCAATTCTTATTTGTTATCATTTAAACTTGATAACTTAGCCTATTTCTAAACCATACAATAAATATTAATGCATAAATAAGTAAAACTTAATATTAAAATAATGTTTTCCCACCGTAATTGATATTAGGGTCGCTGCAAGACGAGCTGGAGGCATTGGCGGCACCAATTCTTTTCATTTAAACTTTGATAACTTATTTCTAAACCATGCAATAGATTTTATAATTTAAATAAGTTAATATTTGCTATTAAAAAGATAATTCCCATCGAAATTCTATATAAGAGTTGCTGCAAAATGAGCTGAAGACATTGGCGGCACCAATGCTTAAATTAGAATTAAAACTTAAGCTTATTTCTAAAGCATGCAATAAATATTAAAGTATACATAAGATAGTTTCCACCGAAATCCTATTAGGGACGCTACAAGACGAGCTGGACGCATTGGCGGCAATGCTTATTAAGATGTATTCACAGTGAAACAATTAGTAATTAAGCTTAGAAAATTAGTTGTATTATATACGTTAGCGTTCACAGCAACAAAATTTATAATTAATTTTGTTCATTTTGTTGCTGTGAATGCTAACATTGCTTGTCATAATACAAACTAGATTATTTGTAATTTTATATTCTTAATTACTATTGAGTACAACTTATTACTGCGTATTAGAAATAATTAATATATATTTGTATTATATTTTATTATTAATTGTTTTACAAAACGTTTGGGGCTTAAATAATAATAATAATAAAAAATAGGGACTGATGCACGAATATAGTTGCAATCAGTGTACCCAATCCTTAAAAGCTTTAATCCACCTCTAAACGATGCAATAGCAATGAATATTTTATTAGAAATTTAACTACATTTTTGCTACAACTAGAAAAAGCAAATTAAAATACAATTAAGTATGCAAAAATGTGTGTGATGACATAGTATGTGCGTGTGTCCTATTAATAATCGTAATACTGATCTGATTAATTAGTCAAACAAGGTACACAGAGTACAGCACAAAGATAATAAGCGCATAGTTCTTGTCCTTCGCCCAATCGGGCGAATATGTCCGCGCAATGCAACATTCTACGACGCCACGTGCCTTTGTGTATCAACATATTGATCGCGGAGTCCCTGTTCGGCAAACATCGGCTAGCATCGGAGTGAAAATCGACCTGAATATCGGGCGAGAAGCTCTTTGTTCTCACGCGTGTTACAACATGTATATAGAAACGGTTTGTAAGCCACAGAATTCGGTTCGGGCATTTTTTCATGTTAATAATTTTATTAGGGGCTTCAATCACTCGCATTGCCTTTGTTAAAATGTCCGAAATAAATTATTAACGAGTTTACGAGGTCCCTTGACTTCTTGCTAGGCTAACTATACTTGATTTAAATACATGTCTTTGTCTATTCGAGTTCATTGTTTTGTCAACTTTGACAATGAATATATCTAAACCACACTACATATATTTAAATCATAATAGTGAAGATGTGAATGCCCTTTTGTTGCACTGAATGCATTCAATTCATTAATAAATTCTTGTATTATTGTTAGTTTAAAGTCGTGAACGATATGGAGGTCAATTATCTAATGCATAATTATGTAGAATTCACCTGTATTCTGTACACCAAGTCCTTCACGACTCACCATCATCACTATATTATTATCTGTGATGGTGATTTGTTACTTAATTGAATGCCAATCATATTCGTTGCGTTACATGTTGGAAATCTATCGCGATCTTTCGACATACACACTTCAATTTGAACACATAAAAGTTTATGATGATTTGCAAATTAAAGGGGCTCAGAAAACTATCATAAAATAAGTTAACTTTCACAGAAAATCATTTATACGTACATATATACATATAGTTTACTATTAAAATTATAGAATAACGTCTGTATTAAAATTAAAATAATTATATAATTCTAAAAATTAAAATTTAAAATTATAGAATTTGTTTTAAAACAAAAATCTCTGAAGGTACCAAAGCGATTTACACCAAATTTACTACACATGTTATTTGGCATCCCATTTATATCCGTTCGCAGTTTAAATCAAATCGCCCCTATACTTCCCGAGTTATAGCGCCTCAAAATTTATAATTACTAATAAGGCGAGCTGGACGCATAGGTGCGTTGTACCTAAGCTTGTTATTATATAAAAATAATCTACAAAGAATTGTAAAACTTTTTATGTCTATAACATTTTCTCAAATTGTTAACCAAAAGGCCATAATAATTACAAATCGCTGCTCGCATCGCATTACTAATAAGGCGAGCTGGACGCATAGGTGCGTTGTACCTAAGCTTGTTATTATATAAAAATAATCTACAAAGAATTGTAAAACTTTTTATGTCTATAACATTTTCTCAAATTGTTAACCAAAAGGCCATAATAATTACAAATCGCTGCTCGCATCGCATTACTAATAAGGCGAGCTGGACGCATAGGTGCGTTGTACCTAAGCTTGTTATTATATAAAAATAATCTACAAGAAATTGTGCAACTTTTTATATCTATAACATATTTTCAAATTGTTAACCAAAAGGCCATAATAATTACAAATCGCTGCTCGCATCGCATTACTAATAAGGCGAGCTGGACGCATAGGTGCGTTGTACCTAAGCTTGTTATTATATAAAAATAATCTACAAGAAATTGTGCAACTTTTTATATCTATAACATATTTTCAAATTGTTAACCAAAAGGCCATAATAATTACAAATCGCTGCTCGCATCGCATTACTAATAAGGCGAGCTGGACGCATAGGTGCGTTGTACCTAAGCTTGTTATTATATAAAAATAATCTACAAGAAATTGTGCAACTTTTTATATCTATAACATATTTTCAAATTGTGAACCAAAAGGCCATAATAATTACAAATCGCTGCTCGCATCGCATTACTAATAAGGCGAGCTGGACGCATAGGTGCGTTGTACCTAAGCTTGTTATTATATAAAAAAAATCAACAAGAAATTGTGCAACTTTTCATATCTATAACATTTTCTCAAATTGTTAACCAAAAGGCCATAATAATTACAAATCGCTGCTCGCATCGCATTACTAATAAGGCGAGCTGGACGCATAGGTGCGTTGTACCTAAGCTTGTTATTATATAAAAATAATCTACAAAGAATTGTAAAACTTTTTATATCTATTACATTTTCTCAAATTGTTAACCAAAAGGCCATAATAATTACAAATCGCTGCTCGCATCGCATTACTAATAAGGCGAGCTGGACGCATAGGTGCGTTGTACCTAAGCTTGTTAGTATATAAAAATAATCGACAAGAAATTGTAAAACTTTTTATATCTATAACATTATTTCAAATTGTTCAACAAAAGGCCATAATAATTACAAATCGCTGCTCGCATCGCATTACTAATAAGGCGAGCTGGACGCATAGGTGCGTTGTACCTAAGCTTGTTATTATATAAAAATAATCAACAAGAAATTGTAAAACTTTTTATATCTATAACATATTTTCAAATTGTTCACCAAAAGGCCATAATAATTACATTTTTTTACAATTTTGCTACAAGTTTTCGTGTAAAAATTGGCTATCTTTATCTAACGCACCAAAATGAACAAGCTGTCCTACTCCCACCAAGTTGAGTGTGCAAGCAGGATGGTTCTCATTCGTGTGCGCTAGAGAAAGATAACTATATAACATGCCGTGGAAAATCTATTATAAATGCCCCGAATAGTCTCACAATCGATTATTTTAATATTCTTTATTTATTTATAAGTAAAAAGATGTTACAATTTTAATATAAACGAGCTTTAATCATATATTTTATTTATATAAATAAGTATATTTTGTCGTGTATATCAGTAATCTGGGAAGTCATTAGAGCAAGTCCACACTAGCGTTCGCTAATGCGTGCGTTTTTATCGACAATGTAATAATAGTGTTTGTTATTATTGTAAGTTGTGGTATGCGTGAAACTTTGATGTGCGTGAACAACATATGAGTACGGGTGTATTTTTAGATCGATCTGATTCCGCGCGGTGGCGTTGCCGACTTCTTTGTCTGCTTTGTTGTGTTGTGCACTGTGCAGTCGTTCGTGGAGTCGAGGGGACAACACATTAAATACGTACGTACCTAAACGTGTCCTGACCCGCAGTGATTCATTTCACCCAGGAAGTCCCGTGCGTTTCGTATCTCTCACGAAACTAGAACGAACTTTATAATACACTACCGAATCTAAATTTAACTATTTGTAAAGAAATATGTAATAAAATGATTTTTTCTTTATTAACAATTGTTATATTATAAATATATATATATATTATTTGATAGTATTGAATATTTTCGAGTGTGAATTACATTTAAGAAAATTATTATTAGGTGTGTTCTATATGGTTACCACCTGTAGATCTTTGTGATGTTATGCCCCTATCCTATACATTGTAGTAGACTGGTGTATACCTGTGCGTTGTCTGGCTCGTGGGTTCACCCCTCAGTTATATATATATATATATAAATGTACATGTGTATATAAGAGGGTGAGCCTCTGATTTTTAAACAAGACCGGTTTTCGGTCTCGTTTTCTCTTATTTCTTTTATAAAAGTACATCTGCTGTTTTCTCCCTACTATAAGAAACGTCTATGCTTCCTTTTTTAGAGTATATTTGATAATTCTACCATAAACAACTGGAGTGGCCGTCACTCGACTTATACGTACTCTTATACCAAATTGTATTTAATAAATTATGTATCTATATGTATATCACGGTAATTTTTATCGTTTCTGGTTCAACTAAAAGAATTAAATTAGTTTGGTTCCCGTTTTCTGAATTTTAAAATTAAAAATAAAATATATGTAATCAAAATTTATTATAAATGTAACTAATCGAAATTAACCGTTTTTATCGATAGAGCTCCGACAAATTTAACGTTTTTTTCCAGTTTTCGGTTCAGTTCCCTGACATATATATTTTTCAAGCACCTATGCGTCCAGCTCGCCTTATAAGTAATATATGCGATGCAAACAGCGGTTTTTAATTATTATGGCCTTTTGGTGTTAACAATTTGATAAATTGTTATAGATATAAAAAGTCTTACAATTTTTTGTAGATTATTTTTATATAATAACAAGTTAAGGTACAACGCACCTATGCGTCCAGCTCGTCTTATAAGTAATATGTGCGCATCGCGCAGCGGTTTTTAATTATTATGGCCTTTTGGTTAACAATTTGAAAATATGTTATAGATATAAAAAGTCGCACAATTTATTGTAGATTATTTTTATATAATAACAAGCTTACTTACACCGCACCTATGCGTCCAGCTCGCCTTATAAGTAATATATGAGATACGCGTAGCGCATTTTAACTATTATGGCCTTTTGGTGTTAACAATTTGACAAATTGTTATAGATATAAAAAGTTTTAGAATTTATTGTAGATTATTTTTATATAATAACAAGTTTAGGTACACCGCACCTATTCGTCCAGCTCGCCTTATAAGTAATAAATGCGATGCATAATTATTTTGGCCTTTTGGTGTTAACAATTTGAAAATATGTTATAGATATAAAAAGTCGCACAATTTTTTGTAGATTATTTTAAAATTCAAAATTTTAATATATAATAATTTTTTATGGCCTTTGGGTTAACAATATGTAAAAATCTTGTAGATATAAATTATCTTAGAATTATTAGTAGAATTTTTGGGTGTTTTAGTTATTTTTATAAGGGCAGTATTAAGGGGGGTTTTAAATTTTAGGGGCTTATAACTCTGGAAGTATACGGGCGATTGGATTTAAACTGGGAGTGGATTTTAATGGGGTGTTAAATAATATGTGTAGCAAATTTGGTGTAAATCGCTCCGGTACCTTCAGAGCAGTGAGCCTAATTTTGTCTTAGGGGCGACCAGTTATTTTTTTATTCACTAACGATACAATATTTCTTTATATACGTATAGAAAATTAGTAATTATGTATGAAAATATTACAATATGGTATTTTTTTATGTTTTAGGCGAGTCGGCTGGTATTTCAATGCACCTGGCCGGGATGTTTGGTTATTACTACCACTTGTGACGCAATTGAGGCTCATGTTCGCACCACACATTTGCGGTAAGTGAAAAATTGACTTTACATAAACAATAACGACCAATAAGAACATTATTTTGTATTATTATTATTTTTGGGCAAATAGAGAAATAAATTACTATTTATTTGGCAAAATAAACAATAGTTCGTTTCCGGTTTGGCAATTTGGCTAACCGAATGAAAATATTCTAAGATTGTATATTATTCTATAAATATACGCGTTCGTCGTAACATAAATATAAACATGAGAACCGTAATGGTATAACGTAATCGAATTATTCAATAACCAAAGTTCGGTATTTGTATCTATTAGCCATGACATTATAATCAAACTTTGGTTATATTCGTTTAATGCACGATTGGCGCTTGTACTAAATATATTTCGTGACGCACGCGCACTGCAATGAAATAATACCATAGAAGCGCGCACGTGTCTGAACGTGTCAAAAACTGTGAAACTGTGAACTGAACATATGATCGCAAGACAAAGGCAGCAAGGTCACGCCGCTTGTTAAAACTGCTGTGTGTGACCTTGGCAGCGTGCATTCGTGCACAAGTTCGGTGATCCACCGTTAAACCGTGTCGATGGTCGGGGTCTTTTAAAATGGCCCCGCGCACGCTTCCGTTTTATTACACAGCTTTAGCCGTACGAAGTACCCAAGAAGCTAAAGCATTCGATCAAAAGTGTTTGTGTTTCGTCGCCCTGTATCCAAAATTATATATATAACTTATATACTTGGATGTTAAGACCAAATTTGTGCTTTCTACTCCTCTGAAGGTACCGGAGCGATTTGAACCAAATTTGCTACACATATTATTTAGTACCCTATTTGAATCCCTTCGCAGTTTAAATTCAATCGCTTGTATACTTCCAGAGTTATAGGGCCCCAAAGTTTGGAACCCCCCTTAATACTAACCTTATAAAAATAATTACACTACCAAAAAATTCTACTAATAATTCTAAGATATGTTATGTCTACAAGATTTTTTCATATTGTTAACCCAAAAGCCATAAAGAATTACTAAAAATTATAATATTTTAAATTTTAAAAAATGCACTTAATACTGCCCTGAGAAAAATAGTTAAGACATCCAAAAATTCTACAGGGGATTCTAAGATATTTTGTATCTACAAGATTTTTACATATTGTTAACCTAAAAGCCATAAAAAATTATTAAAAATTATAATTTTGAATTTTAAAAAATGCACTTAATACTGCTCTTAGAAAAATAATTAAGACATCCAAAAATTCTACAGGGTATTCTAAGATATTTTGTATCTACAAGATTTTTTCATATTGTTAACCCAAAAGCCATAACAAATTATTAAAAATTATAATATTTTAAATTTTAAAAAATGCACTTAATACTGCCCTTAGAAAAATAATTAAGACATCCAAAAATTCTACAGGGGATTCTAAGATATTTTGTATCTACAAGATTTTTACATATTGTAAACCTAAAAGCCATAAAAAATTATTAAAAATTATAATTTTGAATTTTAAAAAATGCACTTAATACTGCCCTGAGAAAAATAGTTAAGACATCCAAAAATTCTACAGGGGATTCTAAGATATTTTGCATCTACAAGATTTTTTCATATTGTTAACCCAAAAGCCATAAAAAATTATTAATAATTATAATTTTGAATTTTAAAAAATGCACTTAATACTGCCCTTAGAAAAATAATTAATACGTCAAAAAATTCTATTAATAATACTAAGATATTTTGTATCTACAAGATTTTTTCATATTGTTTACCCAAAAGCCAGAAATAATTATTAAAAATTATAATTTGAATTTCAAAAAATGCAGTTAATACTGCCCTTAGAAAAATAATTAAGACATTCAAAAATTCTATTAATAATCCTAAGATATTTTGTATCGAAAAGATTTTTTCATATTGTTATCCCAAAAGCCATAACAAAATATTAAAAAATATAATTTTGAATTTTAAACAATGTACTAAAATATGTTTTTATTTATTCCAAATAATCTACAAAAGAAAGTAAGACATTTTGTACCTATAACATTTTTTCAAATTGTTAACCAAAAGACAATAATAATTAAAAACCGCTGCTCGCATAGCATTTATTACTTATAAAATGAGCTGGACGCATAGGTGCTTGTTATTATATAAAAAAATCTACAAAAAATTGCACGACTTTTTATATCTATAACATTTTTTCAAATTGTTAACTAAATGGCAATAATTAAAAACCGCTGCTCGCATCACATTATTTATAAGGCGAGCTGGACGCATAGGTGCGTTGTACCATAAAATAATTAAGAAATTATATTACTTGGTTTAGATATATATACATATATATGTATATTAATTATCAATTATTGTTCCAGAGATGTGAAGCCAGTGGATCACGAGGAAGAGTTCTACTACACCGAGGTCGAGATGGGGCAGCACACGTCATCACCCCCAACGATGTCCCATCGAGACATGGCGCGTCCGTTCCACGAGGACCCCGAATATCAACGACAAATCGTCGGCTCATTCCGGCAAGGCCTGCTGGCAGGCCAAGCCGGCCCCATCAACATACCACCAATCACACATCAACACTCCCCACTGCAGCAACAACAAGCTCCGCCCATACACCCGTACCAACATCAGCCTAGCTCACCGCAAAAGTTACTAAAGCTCAGTCCGCGCCCGACCAGCTGTTTCCCCTACCCGTCACCTTCATCAAGTAACGGCAGTCCGCCTGCGTTACTCGCGTTAAGTACGGGCAAGACTCCGGCTAGCCCAAGCCGGCGGATCCGGGGCGAGAACAAGAAATGTCGGAAGGTGTACGGGATGGAACACAGGGAACAGTGGTGTACGCAATGTAAGTGGAAAAAGGCATGTAGTCGATTTGGTGACTAGACATGTTTTAAAAGGAAGAAAATGAACGGAATTTTTGGACACTTGTGTGTGCGAGATATTCTAGTTGGTCAATCAAAGTACAGATCTCACCCTAATCAGTACAACAATTTGTTTCGTTAGCTAATACACGTTGCATGCCGCTCAGGATGTCAAGGTATCTGATTGGCCAAGTGCGTTTAAGCGCCGCCCTACTGGCGAATGAGCTAAGCTCAATAAACACACCACCAATTGTTATTATACAAGTATTCGCTGATTGGTTAAGCACAAGGGCTGCTAGAATTTGATTGGTTGCATAAAAACAACAACAAATATCTTATTATTTTCGGTTAATATAATTAAATTATTTTAATACAGCGTTGCCTAAGCTATGGGTCGCAACCCAGTATTGGGTCACGTGTCACAATTTGATTGGATCCATTAAAAAACAATAAATAGGTTCCGAAAAATATAATAATTACGTCAATTCCACACATTTACTAGTAATTCTATACAATTACCATTATTTTCGGTTAATATAATTAAATTATTTTAATACAGCGTTGCCTAAGCTATGGGTCACAACCCATTATTGGGTCACGTGTCACCTTGCTCCAAAACGCTGTTCAAACCTATTTTGTAAGGTTTTTGATTTTAAAATACACGATTTTTTTAGTAATAAATTATTTAAGGTCAAATTTATCCGGAAATAAAAATATTTTTAAGGTTATAAACCCGTATATAACAACGTTGTCTTACTGCGCATGCGTACAATATAATTTAAATTAAAGAATAACTAATTTAATTTATTACTACTTTTGGGTTAATAATTTCAAAAAATGTTATAGATATAAAAATTCTTGTAATTTTTTATAGATTTTTTTAATGTATTCAAAAAATATTTAGTGCAATTTTTTTTTCCGTAGACCAAATATCTTAGATTAATTTTTTCTAAGGGCAGTATTAAGGGGGCTCCAATTTTAACTCCGGAAATATAAGGGCTATTAGTTTTAAATTGCGAAGGGATTTGATATTCACGAATATGTGTAGCAAATTTGGTTCAAATCGCTCCGATACCTTCAGACCACGATAATTAATCTTGTAAATATAATAACCATGGATACAATACATAAATAAAGCAGTCCAGATACTTACAGAGGTATCTGGATGTTTATTTATATAATTATCATCGGTAAA
Organism: Leistus spinibarbis; assembly: GCA_933228885.1. Classification (NCBI taxonomy): domain Eukaryota; kingdom Metazoa; phylum Arthropoda; class Insecta; order Coleoptera; family Carabidae; genus Leistus; species Leistus spinibarbis. Next base: position 904,987 of record OW121794.1, on the reverse strand, counting down.
CGTGAAAATAATTTATTTTTACCGAAAATAATGGTTATTTACCGGTAATTATGAATATAGTAAAACTTAGTAAAAATGCGGGAAAAGTGCAATGAAGGCGCATGCGCGTGGAACATATATAAGAATGAATTTCGTGTTAATTAATTATAAATAACACTAAAAAACACTTGTGACTGTCAAAAGTGACAGTTAAACCAATATGGCTGCCACTTAAGCGCCACTTGGGCGATTTAAACCACTTCGCCAATAATAATGAAACAAAAGCCGTTATAGAACTCTAAATTGGGTTGTTTTAAAGAAAAGTCGTATTCGTTAACAAATAAATTCAAAACGCAATATGTATTTTTTAACCTAAAAATACAAAACCTAAACAAATGATGAATGAATAAGACTGCTTACGGTATTCTTGGCATCCAAATGCAACGTTACGTATTTTTTTTAAACGATTTAAGACAAAAATTTTAACTATTTATTAAACAATCGAATCAAAAATGGTGTTCATAAATAGTAAAAGAAACAAAATGGACGCGACATACCTCTCTCTACAAATCGGACTGTGTGTAGCAGGTAAAAAACAAAAAAAACAAACAAATACTCTTTTATGTTTTTCGTAGGTAATAAATACTACGTATATTGTAAATAATATTGTAATGATTGTAAGAAATTTATTTTTATTCGGCGATATTTAGTGATAAGTTTCGTATGTATCTAGTGATTGAGTCTGTGAACGAATCGTGTAGCCCAAAGTTATAAGTACCTCATATATCTATGTCCACCCTTTCCAATTCAAATGATAGGTTTGATTTTTTTCAATCAAAACAACCGATAATTGTATTTGGAACCCGAACACTTTTATTCGCGAATTAATTATATTTTTTAACTGAATCTACGCTTAAATAATAAAATAAACATATTTTTCGCTTCGCTCTATCAGTAATAGTTAATTTAATATCAATTTTTAAACTTTTTGCCACAAAATTGCTACTAGATTGCCATCTATGTTAATACAGTAGAATTAAAATGTTTATCAGTTACACCGTTGGCCGCTAGATGCCATTAGTAGTTATTTCATTGTATAAGCGGGAAAGTATGACGTCACGACAGCCATTTTGTTGCCGTAGGCTATAGTTATTTCCTAAAATTGAATTGAGTTTTAAATTTAATGTTTCACAAATTTGTTAATTTGTAATTAAAATCGTTCAAGTTCCAAATACAAAATAGTTTATTTTAGAAATAAGCTCTATAAATATATATTGTAGCATTTCAAATAAGCTTCTCACACAAATACGATGAATATAATTAATTATACAGTCTGGGTGCACCCTTCAAAATCGTAACTGTTCCGGGTATCAACTGTCAAACTATTTTCAATTTAATGTGTTGTTTGCACTGTTAAATTTTAAGTTAATCTCACCAAAAATGACATATCTTGCTGTCAAATATATTATAGGATAAGTTTAACTTAAGTTTTTAAGTGGGAATGGTGCAAACTACCTAAATATGTAAGGTTCTCGCAAAATAATTGAATATAACGTTTGGCAGTTGTTACCCAGAACAGTTGTAGTTTTGAATGTCGGACCCGTACACTATTGAATTGAAACGAACTGAGAATTCATGTATTCTAAGACTACAAGGGAATAATATGCAATGTTCACGATTTAAAATTAAGATTTATTTAAAATATTTGGATTTTTACACTAAATTTGTTTTAGAAAAACGACATTTTGAAAAATGCACTTAAGTGGCCCCAGTGGCGTGACTAAATCTTTTATTTATAGGGGCGCAATTTTGTAGGGTCTAATAATACGTAAAATTAAAATTAAACGATTTAAAATTAAGATTTATTTAAAATATTTGAATTTTTACACTAAATTTATTTTAGAAAAAACGACATTTTGAAAAATGCACTTAAGTGGCCCCAGTGGCGTGTCTAAATCTTTTATTTATAGGGGTGCAACTTTGTAGGGATTAAAAATACGCAAAATTAAGGCAAAATAAACTAATTATAATTAAGAATTTCTAATTTACATTTCATATTGTAGTTTTTTAAAAATGTATGTAATTAGTGACATTTCATGTTATTTCCGTGTATAGTCTGTATATTAAAAAATACGATTTTGTTTGTATATTTCGTTAAATTTGAAAAATCGAGATCTAAATGTGGTTTATATAATGGAGAAATGCTATCAGCTGCCATAATTTAAAATATTATTAAGAAAAATCGAACGATTTTTATATAATATCAATAAAAAAGTATATGTGTTACATAGGGGTACATGTTTAATTTTTTTATATTTTTACTATCTATTTTCCGCAGGCCGGAATGGGTATTCTAACTGCCCGAAACATGTGCCCCTAATTTTAAAATTAAAATTATTATTTTAATCAAATTTTAAAAAATGCATCTATCATTATGTATTATTCATTTTTTCAAGTGCCCAATCGCTACAATATTAGAGAAATATGTCTTTATAACTGTGATAAATCACTAAAATTGACGTTTTTAAACAAAATTGACTACAAAATAATTTTTAAAAGGCATTAATTATCCAAAATTATATTTCTCATACGTAGCAAATGGGCATTTAAAACCACAAAACTCATTTTAATAGAATTGGTATATATTGTTTTGAAAAACATTTAAAAATAACCCTTAACTAGTACAGACAGGTCTGTAAGACCCTTAAAAACAATAGGTCATTTGTTGTTAAGGGTTAAACATATCTTTAATGTTTTTTAAAAGAAATATAAGCTAATTTCTATTTTATTATAGAGTACGGGCTACAACCTTAAGAAATACAACTGTTCCAGGTAACAACTGTCACTATTGTAACTGTTGTAAAACACAATATAACGCAATTAATTTGCACAATTTGACGGTTGTTATCTAAAACAGTGGTTTTGGAAGTACCCCGTATTTAATTGACCTGAAAGTTTTATATTATTCATAAGTTAAGCTATATTTTACCTTCAGATTTAAAAAATATTATATTTATATTATATTACATATATTTTACAGAGTATTCATATACAATAATTAATTCTAGAGAAAAACGTTTATATATATATATAATAATAATAAAAGTATGTTAAATTAAGCGAAATATTTTTAAATATTAAAATAACGGACATTGTCACGTATTGTACGTATATAGTCTAGTGATAAGAATATTATCATACCTAAAATACAACGTTTATAGTAAGTCGTAAGGATCAACATATTTGTGTTTAAATAATATACGTTTGTGAATGATGTCAGAATTTAAAATGGCTTGATTTGGCGCCGAACAATTCGTGCATGTTCGGCAATTGTCGTGACTGTACGCTAACCTAATGTTGCTTAGCACCAAATTCAACACGAATTGTTCGAGTACCAAACATCGCCGAAATTATTATGGTATGAAATAAAACTAAATCTAAAGGATATCTTAATGTGTTTTTATTTATTTGGTTTATTATTTTCAGGGAAATTCGTTTCAAGCAGTTTTTGTTTGTACAGTCAACCAGAAATACATCTAGTTCGAAGTAATGCCGCTCCGCTCTGGGCTAATTCAGATGGTGGCGCTAGGATCGACCTATTTTTACGCTACAGTTCATCGAATTATGACTGTTTATTGACACATTGTTATATTTCGTAATTAAATAAAACTACTCAAAACCTATCGATTCGATCTTTATAAAAAAAATATCAGTAGATTCGTAATTGCATAGATAATGCCTGGTAAAAATATTTTCGTTTTTGAATTTACAGTTTCGTAGATAAAAAATAAAAACTATAATAAATGACCTATTTTAGAGTAAATATTTTGTGTTTTGATGCAAAATTTTATATTAATAATATATCTATATATATTATTAGATTGGCATTTACGAAAATAGGTGTCGTTATTACGAAATATCAATATAATATATACTATTTTTGTAGTAAAGTGCTTTTAGAAATGAATCTTGTTATATTTATCCCTGAATACATAACATATGATACGCCACTGTATAGTACATGAAAATCCGATAGATGGCACTAATTATAACGTTTTATTTCAGTAGCGTAACATTCTATTTTTATTCTTATTAGATATTTCAGAAATTTATTTTAATTATAATATTTATTACTAGAGAAAATCATTCTTCCTTCTTTAATAAATTAATTTTGTAATACATTTATATATGTAAATGTTTTTTATTATCTTATAAATCCCGGGAAAGAAAAGCATTTATTTTTGTAAAGGGTATTTCAACCGGAAATACTTGTTTATTTGTGACAGTTAGAGAAAAAACTAATCTTAATCGGCTACTTTTTGATATATCTCGTAAACAACACGAATTAGAGAAAATATTATTCTTATAGAAGTTAAAGATATTAAAATTTCTTGTAACTTTTGTTTGAAAAGTTTTTATAGAAAATGTACCAATTAGAAAATAATTGGGTTTTAAAATGAATCTTAACTGAAATAAAGATTTATCTTGGCTACTATTTGATATATCTCGTAAACAACACGATTTAGAGAAAATATTATTCTTATCAAAGTTAAAGATATTAATATTGCTAGTAACTTTTGTTTGAAAAGTTTTTATAGAAAATGTACCAATTACAGAATAATTGGGTTTTAAAATAGCTAAGTTATATTAAAGTGTTCATAATTACTATACATATTTATATTATTTTATGGCAATGGTAGAATGAATTTAAAGTATAATAAAGCTATAACACATATAATGAAACTAAGTACGAGTGCAACTATAGATATTTTACTACAAAATGTAACGCCACTGGAATTACTTTTATAAACTTGCAATAGATGACGCTAGTATACGAAAACGCGTTTTCCAACTGACATTTTGAAAACATTTGAAATTTATGGTCTGTTGACAAATATTTTTATTGTGTTAAGTTGTTTAATTGTTGTATCATTTGACGAGAATGTATTTGTTAACAATTTTGACTGTGTTCTGTTGATGATTACGTATGAAAATGTGTAATAAGTGGGACAATAACGTAGCACAGAGTGTATCTCTGGCGCTGCACATTTGAGGTTATTAAACGGCAGAAAATGTCAATAAATGTGACAGTTCATGGGAATCCAGTGAGTATAAAACGAGGAAAAATGGTTACGTGTGATGCCGATCCCGAATTTGAACGGCGACGGAAAATACGATTACAACAGGTGTGTTTTTGTGTTCTACAAACATTGGTTAATATTGTAGAAATTGACAGTGTTTCAATTTCTTTTCGTATGTAATGTTTCATCAATTGAACTATTCCCAAAACACTTCACATATTATTATTTACGCTCCCAAATTATCGCTGATCCATGAATTTATGTTTTTGAAAGTCATTTTTTTAATGTTATTTCTACTTTTAATTAGTTGTAAAAATTCACATACAATTATTATATTTGAAGAAAATACTACAATTTCCTGTTTTATCGCTTTTTTATTTATTTATTAGGGAAATAGTCAGCAAAATACTGTTTTTTAAACACTATAAATCAATATTATATAATTATATTAGTTAAAATCAAATATAAGAAAGTCGAGTGCAGGCCACCCCAAATTAACCCAAAAGTCAAAATAATAATTTTGAAAATTAATAATTCAATAAAATAATTGTTTTTTTGTATCATTTTGTCTACTAAAGAAGCAGTTATTATTAATAGGATAAAATATACGAAAGTCAAGTGCAGATCACTCCAAATTAAGACAAAAGTTTTATAAAAATATATTAAAAATAATTTAATAAAATAATTGTTTTTTGTATTATTTTGTCTCTTTAAATAAGAATAAATAGGATAAAATATAAGAAAGTCGGGTACAGGCCACTCCAAATTAACCCAAAAGTTAAATAAAATATATATTAAAATAATAATTGAATAAAATAATTGTTTTATTGTATCATTTTGTCTCCTCATAAAGCAGTTATTATAAATAGAACCAAATATATGAAAGTCAAGTGCAGGCCACCCCAAATTAACACAAAAGTTTTAAAAATTATATTTAAAATAATAATTGTTTTTTTTTTGTATCATTTTGTCTCTTCAAAAAGTATTTTTTATAATTAGGACCCAATATAAGAAAGTCGAGTGCAGGTCACTCCAAATTAACACAAAAATATTAAAAATAATTATTTTGAAAATTAAGAATTCAATAAAATAATTGTTTTTTTGTATCATTTTATCTCCTCAAAAAGCAGTTATTATATTTATAAATAGGACAAAAAATATGAAAGTCGAGTGCAGGCCACTCAAAATTAACCCTAAAGTTTTAAAAAAAATATTATATATAATTAAAATTAATAATTTTGAAAATGAATAATTCAATAAAATAATTGTTTTTTGTTTCCTCAAAAATCAGTTATTATAAATTGAATTTCTTCATTAAAAACAACAGTGGTAAAAAAAAACAAATTGAAAAAATACATTTTTCCAAATATATTATACGCCGAGCTGAAGGCATTGATGCTTGTACTTATGCTTGTTTAAAATAAAAATAGTGTCTAATATTTGCATATTTAATAGTTTATTTATTTATTTAATTATTTTTAATTATTTTGTGTAAGATTAAATATAGATGCGGGTCCAATGGACCCGGCTGATTTCATGGGTAATTTATAATATTAATACTTAAAATTTAATAGAAATAAATTTATTAAAATAGTTTTATACAAATAAAATATTTAAAATTTTATATTAGTTTTCAAAATTGCAATTTATTCTCAAAATTGTCCTTTAATACTAATAATACATCTCAATGGTTATATACATACTTATATATAATAAATAATACATAATATACTATATACAATAAATAAAAAATACATATTTTAAATAACAAAACTCGACAATACTCTAAATTTTCTCCAGGTCCGACAACAATCGAAAGAAATCGCAGCGAACGTCCGTAACCGCGTTCGAAAAGAAAAAGAAAAACAACTGACAAAATCGGAACAACAGGGTGAAAAAGACCTAAAACGCTGGCAAACACGCAAACTTCTAACGCTACAACAACAATACCGCGACTGTATCAAAGAAGTGGGTACTGCGCACACGCGAGCGGCGCTCGAACGCGACCCAGCGGAAATACTAACCGAAATCGGGGCGAAAAATCAAAACGAGGCAGAAACACGTGGAAAACATGCACGCGACAAACTCAACAAAGACGAAAATGAGCGAAAACAAAAACTCACAAAACCAATCGAACAGATAAAACTAGCGCGAAAAATCGAGAACACTCGTAGCGCAATGGTGACTAAAATAGATAAAATTGCGCATAAAAAGAAAAAACGGAAAAAAGGGGTGGACGTTTTGAGTGATTCGGGCACTTGTTCGGATATTGAGTATTTAAGTTCGCCCGAAAAACACAATAAATCTGATAGTAGTTCTACTTCCCCAAAGAATATTTCAATTAGGTCGAATTTTGATTGTTTGAGTGAATGCACCGATCAAACTACCCCTGATAGTAGTCCGCGTAAGCGGGCTAAAAGTCCGGGCAAAAGCAAAAAAACCCGGAAACATGAATCTCCAGAACATAGCGACAACTCGAAAGGTCGCAAAAGTACGAAACGAGTCAAAACGCCAAAACGTGATTCATCTGCAGAAAAGCGTAAAAATAACCGTGATTCATCTCCAGAAAAGCGTAAAAATAACCGTGACTCATCTCCAGAAAAGCGTAAAAATAACCGTAAATCATCTCCCGAAAAACGCAAGAATAACCGTTCGTTATCGCCCGATGAAATAAAACAGCTAATCGATGAGCATCGACCATTACCACTATATTCGACTAACACACAAATATCAGATCGAATCCGGCAACGAAACCTACCGGAAATCGATTCTGATAACGACGATTTCCAATTTATATCTAACGATATTTCCCCCGCGAAATCTAATAAATTCAATATCGAAAGCTACAAAATTTGCGATATAAAAAGTAGCAAATCACAACCCGAATTGCCTTATGTGGCTACAACGTCTCTTCGACCCGATTGCGCAATCACAAAATCAACATCAACCAAAACGCAATATGATCCGAATCGTTTCACAAAAGAATACTCCGGTGCAACCGTACAAAAAATCAATAAAGAACAGTGTTGCCGGAATGATCCGAACCGTTTCACAAAGGAATATTCGCAAGCAACCGTGCAAAAAATCAATAAAGATTGTATCCATGTAGAACCGTGTTGCCGAAACGAAACGGATGATTTACACGAAAAAATGCGCAAACAAGATCGCGACGCACACACGCGGGGTGTTAAAGCAATGGAAAAGGTGAAAATCCAGAAGGATTACCGCCAACTTTTAGAGGAATTGCCGGTGCTGCAGAAACAGGAGCGTTTGGCGCAGATTCGGACGCATAATCCAAAATATCATATGGATGAAGAGCGCTTGCGCGAAATTGAGCGAAGACGGCAAACTCAAATCGAAAACATATTTGATAAATATGTGCATAAGTGTAAGAACCTTGAACGACCTCTAATAACTATACCGCCTGTACAGAAATCGCCTCCAAACGACGAATTGAAAATGCCGTTCCGAGCGTTAGATGTTACGGATAGTCCGGTGCAGTTGAACGTTGGCGAATGGACTACAGAAGTATCGGAGAAGACTTCTAGTCGATCGGATAAAACCGAAAAAACGTCAAGTCGCACAGATTCAGAAACAACTGATTTAGTAAACAAACAAAAAACATTAGCGGAGTTGTTACAACGTGTGAACAACCAACGGGATTTGCTACTAAAAGAAGTATCCGATTTGCCTCCATCTAGTAACTTAAATAAGATATTACAAGATGATGAACTATTGCGGTTAATTTGTCCGTGTCCTCAAGAAGAAAAAGCGAAGCAATTCGTTTCAACTGCAACAAGTCCATTAGTTATGAAGAGTAAACAAAAGAAAAAAGCGAAGTTTAAACGAAATGATAGCACAAGCAGTGACAGTATTTTAGATAAAAGGAAGACTTTGTTAATTAGAAATTCGGAAACCCAAACATCCCCAATCGTCCCACCAAACACTCCATATTCAGTGTCTGAAATACAGGAACCCCCGAAAGAGAAACTGTGTGAAATCACAATAAAAATGGCGGAGGAAACTAAGATTAAAATCGGTGCGGCAGAAAACTCCAACTTAATAACTGTTGAAAAAATCACAAAACCGAAAACGTATCCCGCACCCGATATATCCTCAAGTACTACATACATGAGCCCTCCAGACGTACAATCCACTCAATTCGATTCAAAATCCGATAAAACTAAATCGTACAAAGATTATTTACACAAACCGCAACAAACTAACATAGAAACAAAGAAACAAACTACTGCACCTAAAACTACAACTAGCGGGAAAACTATAAACCCTAAACTAATGGTATACATTAAGAAACTATTGAAAATGTCGCGACAAACCATAGATGAAATGGCGGTTAGTTCGGTTAGCGAAATATCAACGCCTGGACCGAGCGTATTAGAAACATCCGGAAATAATAGTCCCTTAATGCAGTTGCATAACGTAATGAATCATTTCGATCTTAGCTTAACTGATGTACAACAATATTTATCTATATCTGAAACTAGTGCTTCTTATACAGAAAATGATACGGAACACTCAAAATCGCCTCAAACATCGCCTAAAGATGCCCCAAAATTAATAATCGTAAATGGTCAACACAAAATGGCTGCAGACACATTAATAGATCAACGTGAACGTTCTCCATCACGACAAATACCATACAATCTTATCTTACGCTCAAAATCGCCTCAAACTTCCGAGAAATCGCCTCAAACATCACCTAAAGCTCAACCATTACTCTCAAAATCAAAAATCGACCAACGAGCACCACGTGAACGTTCTCCATCACGACAAACACCATTCAACCTAATAAAATCTACCCTACACCGTATAATTTCTCCTACAGAGTCTAAAAACCCTAAAGTTGCACCAAAACCACGTGAACTTAGCCCTAAATCACGAATTCCATCACCGAAACCACATGAAATACCCTCTACATCAATTGAACCGTCCCCCAAATCACGATATCTTTTCCCTACACGTGAATACAATTCAAAACCCCAAACCCCGCCAAAACTACGTGATTCCCCGCCAAAACCCCGTGATTCACTAGCAAAACTACGGGATTCCCCGCCAAAACCGCGTGATCCACCAGCAAAACTGCGGGATTCCCCGCCAAAAGCGCGTGATTCACTACAAAAACGACGTGATTCGCCACCAAAGTCACCCAATTGCGCCGATATCTGTGGGGCATCGAACACCAAAGTGCTAAACGATAAAAAGCAAGATTTACTCGAATTGCAAGCCGATATAGACAAATTAGTGAAAGAATCGTTCGGATTAGACACTAAAGCGTTACCCGATCGACCATATTCGGCTATATTCGATCGTTATGCCGAATTAACGCAAACGACATGTGATAAAATCACGAATCTGACTGCAATGATCGATAAAGTACGTTTGGAAAAGGAGAAACTACTGAGTCCAGTGTCGAGTGAGAAAAATGAAAATTCATTAACGTCTTACATGGAATTACCGCCTGAACAACAAATGAGACAACAAACTGGCGAATTTGAAAGTTCTAGCGGCAGTTCGTTAAGTCAAGATGCGGTTGATCGTTATTTATTAGCGATTGGGTCGCCGCCGAAAGGTGAAGACATCGAGCCTTTTATTCCTATGTTGCAGGGGATCCCAAAATATATTGAAGATACTCAAATTGCGTGCGAAAACGTTTTAAATCTCTTAGATCCGAAAGTGAACCAATTTTTGGCTAATAATAAACCTAAACCTCCGCCTTCGATGCGGCGCAACAACCAGAACATAGACATGGTTCCGCATGAACTATCAACAATTCACGAACTAGATACAGTAATATCGTCTAGAAATGTGTCCGAAATAATTGCGCGCCGATCCAAATCGCCTGAGAGTAAAAAAACGGAGTATGAACCCGAAAAGAACGCGAGCTCATCGGATAACTCCGGTTTTGTAACGATATCACCGGAACGATACCGCGCTCCAAATGAACAAGACGGATTGAAGATAAAGAAGAAGAGTCCAAAGAAGATGAAGAGGAAGCAGCAAAACGATAAAATTCAATCAGAAATGTCGGGGATTCAACCGCTCTCCTCCGACAAATCTACTTCTCCGGAGGATATGGAACTGATTCTACGCAATTTAGGGCTGCAGTGGGCAGTATCGACTTTGAAAAAAACGCAGGAAGCAATGGCGCTTTCGTCTAGTTCGAGCGCTAGTCAGAAGAAACAATCGAGTTCAGGGTCTGAAGTGAGTCTGAAAGAGGTGTTAAGTAAGCAATTTTTGCAAAAGTCGCTTTACATATCGGAAAGTTCGGGTTCGATTGAATTAGCAAATGTTTCGGAGAACGTGGTACGAAGTCGAGATCGAAGCGTGCAACGCACCTCGACACCGGTGCAACATTCGAGAAGCTCAAACTCGAAAAATAATGACAATCTTTTTACTGGTGATTCGGATTTGTCGTCAGTAAAACTGCATAACTCTGATGATATGTTTTTAAGCATTCCTAATGTAACTTTAGACACAAATTTATCTTTAAATAAATCGAAAAAATAATATTTTATATATAATTTATCTATTTTTATGTATTGTATGGCTGAAATTATGTTTTATTTATAAAATAAAATTTTATATATATATTTTAAATAAGCCAGATTAAATTTCCCGATTTCAACCGACGATTACCGAATGAATACATTTTGTGCATGCTTCGCGCGCATGCGCGTCTGTCCCATAATTCAAATACAAACAACCGATTTTCAAGCGTAAAATATTTAATTACTACACTTAATTTAACCAATATAGACTTACCATAATTAATTTCTTTAAAAACTACACTTAAAAATAGCATTTTACTTAATTCACAACTTAAATATTGGAACACTACACTTATTACTTTCAATTTACTTTTGTTTATAACTTAAATATTTAATTCAACAAATATAGACTTACCATAATTAATTTCTTTAAAAACAACACTTAAAAATAGCAATTTGCTTAATTCACATGTTAAATTATGGAACACTACACATATTACTTTCAATTTGCTTTTGTTTATAACTTAAACATCCGAAATTCACATTTAAAACACAGTCGAAAATAAAATACAAGAACACATTTTTGTATCTGGTACTGCCAGTCACGTGATCGATTATACATTGTGAACGAGTAAATCACAACTGTTCTGGGTAACAACAGTCACATTGCGAAACTCAAAACTAGTGAACTCGTTTACTTAATTTCTATTTATGCAAAACATACCGTATTTAATAACAACAGAATATATATATATATAAAAGCAAATCCACTATTTTTCAATTAAATAACATTTGCACAGCAGTTACACTGAACAAATGTAATTTCATAAATCGCGGGCGGAAATGGCGTATTACTTATTAGTTTATTAGGAATTTTGCATATTTCTTGCTCTTTGTAGGGAAACAATTATTTCATGTCAGTAAAGTTATCCAAACTTTTCTCCAGCCACGATTTCTGTTACCAACTTAAAAAATAACAAAATCCCCTTGATTGATTTTGGCGCTACTATTAAAACAAAATTACTTCCCATCACTTAAAAATTAAACAACCACAACGTAACCACAAACAGTGATTTTGTGTACAAACGGATTATTTACATTTTCGCTGTTCGTGGTTGTCTAATTTTTAAGTGATGGGAAGTAATTTTGGTTTTAATCGTTGCGCCAAAATTAATCAAGGGGATTTTGTTATTTTTAGGTTGGTAACAGAAATCGTGGCTGGAGAAAAGTGTGGATAACTTTACTGACATATTTATGGTTACATTTTGAACAGCTAGTGTTGCCAACCAAATATAGTATTTGCAGTTTGTTTCGGTTAAAACTAATCTTCTCGCTCTGTTTACACATGGGGCAGACAGAGCAAAAACATAACATTGAGTCTAGCTGAGATTTTATGTAAAAGGAATACAGTTATTATTCCTTAAAACTGATATGCTATTAGGAATGGGCATTTATCTATTATATTGTACCTATTTATATTGAAGTAAGTGTAATTTTTGTTGTAAAGTTTTGTATAAATTTCTATTAAGTTGTCAACACTGAGGTAGGTAAAGAAGTATCCTTTCTCAATTGTTGTGTTCGTTCGGTGAGTTTACGTGTAGCATATTTTACTTAATATCTTAAAATATCTTTAATTTTAAAAGTAATCCACCCAAATATTGTAACAATAACAGCTTATTAAGTGTTAATAAACAGGAATCCATTAATATTTTTGAGTGTAGTGCCTGAATTAGGCTAAAAAAGGACTTTGTTCTATTCCGGCATGTTAGTTTGAGCAATTTTGTGTTGTTTGTTTTATAGTCTGAGAAAATGGGGCGTGTAATTCGTGCTCAGCGTAAAGGTGCGGGATCTGTGTTCAAATCGCACACGAAACGAAGGAAGGGTGCCCCGAAGTTGCGTTCGCTCGACTTCGCTGAGCGACATGGCTACATTAAGGGGGTCGTTAAGGACATCATCCACGACCCGGGCAGAGGCGCTCCGCTAGCGGTCGTCAATTTCCGCGACCCCTACAAGTTCCAAACGCGCAAGGAGCTGTTCATCGCCCCCGAAGGCATGTACACTGGCCAGTTCTTGTACTGCGGCAAGAAAGCCAACCTGCAAATTGGTAAGTTGCGCGATTATACGTTATATTTGAAAGTGAAATATTTCCAAATAAAATGATTTGTTGATTTATGATGATTTCTAGTTCATCTCATAGTTATGTTTGTGATGATTCATTTACTAGAGGCTCTTTCTGATGTCAAACCCATTTTAAATTGTTTAATGTTCCCCCGAAATGATATGTTTAGTTTTGTAAAATTGTATTTTTGTAGGTAATGTAATGCCCGTGGGAGCGATGCCTGAAGGTACCATTGTGTGTAATCTGGAGGAAAAGACGGGAGATCGTGGGCGGTTAGCGCGCGCGTCCGGTAACTACGCCACTGTCATCGCCCATAATCCAGACACGAAGAAAAGTCGTGTGAAGCTTCCATCCGGTGCAAAGAAAGTCATTCCCTCCAACAACAGAGCGATGGTTGGTAAGTTACATCGATTTTACACAAATCTACCCATCCAATATATATATATATTGTTCCATAGCAATAGACTTGGTTAACCCATGTGCCCATATTATATACAGAATACGTTTAAATCTGCACCTATACATCTAAATGAGTAATTTACACAATTCGATATGCAACAAACTGTCGCCATATTTAATGTTTATTCAAAATGCGAGTAATAGTTATGTGAACACTGGTTGCTGCTGCTGCTGCTCACAATTCACACTATACAATAAACTTAGGTACTGCTTCTATTTTTGTATTCACTATTCACATTCCAGATACTTATTGTTGACATTTAATCATTATTTTAACGTTTAACTATGTTGCATTTGTTTTTTATAATTAGTACTGCCATTGTGTAGAAAAGGATTTGGATTCACCACTGGTAGTAACAATAGGAATATATAAACAAAGCGTTCTACACATACATATAAGTATTTATATCTTTTATTTATATATGTGTGCAAGAAAATCGAATATATATATATATATATATATAATATAATGAAGTCGACTGTAGGCCATTCCATATTTCATATATATATATATATATATATATATATATATATATATATATATATGTATAAGCAATGAAGTTGACTATAGGCCACTCCAAATTTCATATGTATTATATATAATATTGCTTTATTTTGTTTTAAATTGATTGTAAGAGTATAAATTGAGTGAAGGTCGTATAAACAGAGCGTTCTACATATACATACACAAAATTTTTATATCTATCTTATATTTATATATGTGTGCAAGAAAATCGAATATATATATATAAAATATAATGAAGTCGACTGTAGGCCATTCCAGATTTCATATATATATATATATATATATAAGTATAAGTAATGAAGTTGACTATAGGCCACTCCAGATTTCATATGTATTATATATAATATTGCTTTATTTTGTTTTAAATTGATTGTAAGTGTATAACTTGAGTGAAGGTTATATAAACAAAGCGTTCTACATATACATTCACAAACACATACACTAGATGTTTATATCTTATATTTATGTATGTATAAGAAAGTCTAATATATATATATATATATATATATTAAAAGTATAATGAAGTCGACTGAAGGCCACTCCAGATTTCATATATATATATATATATATCTATAAAGTAAAATGAAGTTGACTATAGGTCACTCCAGATTTCATATATATTATACATAATATTACTTTATTTTGTTTCAAATTAATTGTAAGAGCATAACTTGACTGAAGGTTATATAAACAAAGCGTTCTAGACATACATTCACATACACACATACATATAAATTTTTATATCTATTTTATGTATATATATATAATCTAAAGTGGCCTTCACTCAACTTATACTCTTATAATCTACTTATATATAGTAGATTATAAGAGTATAAGTGAAGTGAAGGCCACTTTAGATTTTTAATATAACGTTCTTCTTTAACGGATATCCTCTCTTCTCCTTTCTGGAGTATCGAGGTTTTACTGTATGACATGATGATTTCTAGTGTTCTCTCAGAGATGTCTGTGATGATTCATTTACTAGAGGCTCTTTCTGACGTCCATATTAAAAACAACCATTCTCCTATTATACTAATATATATATAAAACTATACTAAATCCTCTAAACAAAACTGTAGGTATCGTCGCTGGTGGCGGTCGTATCGACAAACCCATCCTGAAGGCCGGTCGTGCCTACCACAAATACAAGGCAAAGCGTAACTGCTGGCCGAAGGTACGTGGTGTGGCCATGAACCCCGTGGAGCATCCCCATGGTGGTGGTAACCATCAACATATTGGTAAGGCGTCCACCGTTAAGCGGGGAACGTCCGCTGGTCGCAAGGTCGGTCTCATCGCCGCACGCAGAACCGGAAGAATTCGTGGTGGAAAGACAGACACCAAGAAGGAGGATTAGATTGTGCAGGGAAGAAAATGATGGAAAATTGAGGAAAATGGCGACAGTTCACATTGTAATTGGCTGCAAATTCCATTTATGGCATTTTAGACTGTATTTTTGAATTTTCATTGCAAATATAATGTTTTCTGTGAATTTGTAATAAATTGTTTATTTATGGTTCCTGTGGTTTTTTTTTTTTTTTTATTCTTTTACGATTTACGCACTAATTTTCATAACAAACTAAAGGTCCTTTCCAAACGAGTCATTTTGAAATTTTAATTATTCAGTTTGTCTTATGACACACAATGTTAACATTCACAGCAACGAAATTATCGCGTTATAATTTGATTGTTGTGAATGCGCCAGCATTATTTGCCATAAAACAAATTGCAATTAATAATCCAGTTTGTCTTATTGACAAACAATGCTAGCATTCACAGCAATGAAATTATCGTGTTATAAATGCCAGCATTATTTGCAATAAAACAAATTGAATTACTAATTAAGATTAGAAATTGCAATTAATAATCCAGTTTGTCTTATGACAAACAATGCTAACATTCACAGCAACGAAATTATCGCGTTATAATTTGATTGTTGTGAATGCGCCAGCATTATTTGCCATAAAACAAATTGCAATTAATAATCCAGTTTGTGTTATTGACAAACAATGCTAGCATTCACAGCAATGAAATTATCGTGTTATAAATGCCAGCATTATTTGCAATAAAACAAATTGAATTACTAATTTAGATTAGAAATTGCAAATTAATAATCCAGTTTGTCTTATGACAAACAATGCTAACATTCACAGCAACGAAATTATCGCGTTATAATTTGATTGTTGTGAATGCGCCAGCATTATTTGCCATAAAACAAATTGAATTAGTAATAACAATTAAATATCCAGTTGAATTTGTAATTTTCTAAGCCTAATTACTAAATAATTCCCTGTGAACACAATCCTTTACTAATAAAAAATAGAAATTGCAATTAATAATGCTAGCATTCACAGCAATCAAATTATCGCATTAGTAATTTTGTTGTGAACGCACAGCATTATTTGTTATAAAACAAATTGAATTAGAAATTACAATTAAAAATGCCGTAATATTTTATTTCTACATAACTTCATTTTATTTGATGCTAAATTCAACATTTTATATTATAATATCTTTAAATAAACATATATTAGACTGTTCTCCCTATAATATGTTACTGGTAACGCATATCATAGTTAATATATATATATATATCAAATTACTAATTAAGCAAAACGTGATTATCTTTAGTATTTTATTACTTTTTTTAAGAAAATATTGGGGATCTCGTACTTGGATTCTGACTAGGCACGATAGGGTAAATTTCCTAGTATTAGGTGTAAAAAGCTAGGGAGGACAATACTAGATTAGGTATTTGCACCATATAACACGCTGAAGAGGGAAAATTCCCTATAGCGCCGCGTTACAAACAACAAAAATAACTAGAGGTAAGATTGGTTTAGTGGCTATAACGCTACAGATAGGCAAAGCTTAAATGCCCATATAACAATATTCCCTATGGCGTCGGGGCGTCGCATCAGTTCCAAATAAAACTAAAAAAAGGTAAAATGTGCAATATTTATTCTATTACTATCGAAAAACAAGTTTTTAATCATTTTCAAGCTATTTTTGAGGGTTTTCCCGGTATGTATACGTGGCAAAAATATGAACTAATTTATTTTGATTTGTTGCCACCATTTTGTTTTCTGTGACAGATGACGTTTTAGCATTTATATATTAGTAATAATTTAAAATCAAAGCCGCATTTCTAACTGTTATATTGAGACAAAAAAAAACAATGGATTTTATAAATAATTTGGCTGTGATTCGTAAACTCGGTTAGTAGGTCGTTGTTAGATGCGATTTGCCCAAAATCCTAGCACTGCGACAATCGCATTCAAATACGTAGTTAAACGGCGCCATTTTGTAGTTCAGAATTTACGCAATATTTGGTAGTAAATTAGCGAAATAATAATAATAAATCAAGAACGTTGGAATCATTTGTCTGTTATGTAATAGAATGAGAGCGATAATTAATAAAAAATTTAGTTAGAAATTTTCGTATTTTCACTTCATATCATTCCATAATCATATTTTCTATAATTCACAAAGACACTAGCGACATCACAGTGCATTTGGCGTACTAGTTGCAACAGTGTTCTCCATGTTGATTCTGTGGGTGCTCTTATACTGAAATTGTCAGTCAATGCCCTTTGTACTATTGTACAAGACGCGTTTAATATTTGATTTCGAGAACTTTTTGCCGTGAAAAAAGTTCTAAAATATTGTATTGCTGTGTAGTAATATGAGTAATGTACCCAACCACAATGGATCAGGTCTAGAGCAGCAGGTAAGTTCAAGTTTATATATAAAATGTGGTTCAGAATATGTGAACCCCGGAAACTCAATGGAGATCTTCGTGGCGACAAAATCAATCGGCCCCAACGCCAAATACATACAATCTAATACACACAACTATAGTCACGCATGCCAAAAATTCACTAATTCGCATATATATTTGCACTGATTCACATCCGTACAGATTTTTTTTTTTTTGTCAAATATTCTTTAGTAATGGCGTCACACATGTCATTCACCTAAATTATGCCCATTTTATAGGTATTACTGCTTGAAAAGTGCTTGTTTTATACAAACTACGCGTTCTATACTCTAATCTAATAAGTTGAATCATTTTTATTTGTTTTTCTACGTTTTTGTATAATTTTCAAACCATTTCGCGATAACAAGCGTTTTATGACAATTAGCGCTTAAATTATGCCAATTTTATAATAATAGTGCTGTTTTAACCTAATTACACGCTAATATGATAGTTTTTTTTTTACAATGCAATTTGTTCAATTAATATTTTTATAAAAACGTATTTATTACATTATTTTTTCTAAGACTTAGTGCTTTGTTCTCGTTATGAACATTAGTGTTAATTTAATATAGATATTCCACGTAAATACGTTATGTAAAATAGCACTTATTAGATTTTTTTATTTAGTTTAAAAATAGTACTTTTTTGAACAATTATGCCATTTTATATAAAATTACATTATTTTTGCAAAAAAATGTAGCACTTTGTTCCCTTGAAAATTAGTGCTAATTTAATATAGATATTCCGCGTAAATATGTTATGTAAAATAGCACTTATTGTTAGATTGTTTTTTTATAATGTTTAAAAATAGTTAGATAAAAAAAAAAAATGCGGTGCCCAGATCAGAACTGGGCAGAAATTGAATTCTAAAGGATTTAAATTTATTTAGTGAATTAATGCCATTTTGATAATGCGAATTGAATTGAATTTATGAATGAATCAGAGTAAACAAACATTTCTGGTTTTCTTCCCGCGATGTACAAAATTAAATTCATAGCAATTTTTATGTTAAATACTAGACTTTAGAGCGTTCACACACACACATAAACAGACGCATATACACTTAAAGGCGTCATTACTAAAAATAGAATCGATTTAGTGACACTATTATTCAATTTTCTTTTTGTGTTTATTACAATACTTTATTTTATGAATTACGTATATATATATAGGAAAGTAAAAAATGTATGCTTAGAAAGCTGTAAGTAACTAAAGTTACTGAAATAACAAAAATTTCTATTATCTAATGCACTTTTATAAATTAATTAACAACAAAAAAAAGAAGCATATCTAATTATTTATCAAATTTACTTCCGGATTGAGTAATCGTTTGATATTTAATTAATATAACACATGTTAAACATAACATTAGTTTTGAGAAATGTTATTAAATAATATTCCATTGTAATTTGATTCCTGTTACTAATATATTTCAATATCATTGTCTATTATATTGAATTACCCATAATAATTATACATATATATATATATATATATATATATATATAATGACTAGCAAAATTAATTACTTATTTAAAATAAGCAATACGAAGTACCGAAGAAGCTAAAGCAATCGGTCGTGTGTCTGTAGCATTCTCGGATAAAACAAAATCTCAAAAAATGTTTGTCTCGTCGCCCTGATTCCAAAAATATATATATAACTGGATGTTAGTAGTCCGCTCGAAAAACTAAATTTGTGCCTTCTACTCCTCTGATGGTACCGGACCGATTTATACCAAATTCGCTACACATATTATTTAGTACCCCATTTGAATCCCCTCGCAGTTTAAATCCAATCGCCCGTATATTTCCCGAGTCATTGGGCCCCAAAATGTGGAAATTAAAACACCCAATAGTTCTATTAGTAATTCTAAGATAATTTATGTCCACAAGATTTGTTAACCTAAAGGCCATAAAAATTTCAATTATATATATAATTGATGTAACAAATGTGTAATCTTTTTTTTTTTTTTTTAGTTTGCTGGTCTGGACTTGCAGGGTCGTAGCGCTAGCGGGCGTTACGTACCACCGCATTTGCGCAACAAGCCACAATCCGCCAACCAAGTTGTTGAGGCGAACAGTAACTACAGCGACGCCAGCGCCACCCCGACCGATCGTGGTGGTGAACAGCGTAACACCAGTAGCCGAGGCAGCTACAATCGTGGCGGCAGCGGGGGCGGCGGGCGAGACACACGCACCCCGAACGACCGCTCCGGCGACTACAGTAATTTTAACACTCGCGGCAAAAGTGACCGCTTCCAGAACGGCGCCGATCCGGGCGAAGAGCGAAACGATCGCGACTGGGGCCGCGGCGGCGGCAGCGCCGGCGGCGGCCGATTCCCCGACAGAGAACGCGGCCAGGATTTGCCCCGCAATGATCGGTATATAAATATATTCGTTTATTTGATAGCGTCTGTTTACATAAAAATTGCTTTGAATTATGTATGTATGTTTGTATGTGTAGGTGGCAGGAGCCAGAGCGGCCAGTGTATTCGGCTGGCAGTGACCGTTCCGGCGGCGGCAGTGGAGGCGGTGGCCGGTGGAATGATTCCAACCGTGGCGGAAGTAGAGGCGGCGACAGCGCTGGAGGCGAGGGGGGGCAGTGGGGCACGCCGACGCCACGCGACGAACGCATCGAGCTGGAACTATTTGGCGCCGGCAACACGGGTATTAACTTTAACAAATATGAAGATATTCCCGTCGAGGCTACCGGAGATCAAGTACCCCCGCACATCAACTCTGTAAGGCTGCAATCTTAAATATTATTGCTAGAGAGCAGTTTACTCATGTGCCGCTCTGTCTTAACACTAATATTATGATTATTTGTTTATGAACAGTTCGATGAAGTGCAGCTGACGGAGATAATTCGCAACAATGTAGCACTAGCCCGTTATGATAAACCGACACCGGTTCAAAAGTACGCGATCCCAATCATATGCGCGCGGCGCGACGTGATGGCGTGCGCCCAAACCGGCAGCGGCAAAACCGCCGCGTTCCTTGTCCCCATCATGAATCAGATGTACGAGCTGGGCCCCGTTAACGTGAACAATGGCCGCTCGTATCGTCGCAAACAGTTCCCCATGGGCCTTGTGTTGGCCCCCACCCGTGAACTCGCCACACAAATCTACGACGAGACAAAGAAATTCGCATATCGGTCGCGGTTGCGTCCTTGCGTTGTGTAAGTTACTCATTAGTTATTTTTAGCTCGCCGTACGTAGTACCGAAGAGGCTAAAGCATTCAGTCGTGTGTCTGTAGCATTCTCGGATCAAAAAATTTCATTAAGAAAAAGTGTTCGTCTTGTCGCCCTGATTCCGAAAATGTATATAACTTATATACTTGGATGTTAGTCGTCGCCCGTAAGACCAAATTTGTGCCCTCTACTCCTCTGAAGGTACCGGAGCGATTCACTCCAAATTTGGTACACATATTATTTGGCATCCCATTTGAATCCGCTCGCAGTTTAAATCCAATCGCCCGTATACTTCCCGAGTTATAGGGCCCCAAAATTTGGAGCCCCCCTTAATACTGCCCTTATAAAAATAATTGAAACACTTAAAAATTCTACTAAAAATTCTAAGATATTTTTTGTCTACAAGATTTTTTCATTTTGTTAATCCAAAGCCCGAAAAAAATTATTAAATATTATAATTTTGAATTTCAAAATTGGAACAAAAAAAATGTTTTTTTAATATAATCTAAAATTAAATGTAAGA
Source organism: Leistus spinibarbis (assembly GCA_933228885.1). Taxonomy (NCBI): domain Eukaryota; kingdom Metazoa; phylum Arthropoda; class Insecta; order Coleoptera; family Carabidae; genus Leistus; species Leistus spinibarbis. Next base: position 882,843 of record OW121794.1, on the reverse strand, counting down.
CTTTTTATATCTATAACATTTTTTCAATTAGTTAACCAAAAGGCCATAATTATTAAAAACTGCTCGTATCGCATATATTACTTATAAGGCGAGCTGGACGCATAGGTGCGTTGTACCTAAGCTTGTTTAATTTGTCGTACACTACTACAAAATAGCTATAGCGTTCAAACGTGTGTCTGTAACATTGACGGATTTTGAAATAATTGTACAGAGAAATTAACTCATACTTATGAGTATATCGCTTGTTTAGTTATTAGAAATGAATCTCATTGAAGGTGTCGGACCGATTCAACGCAATGTAATATATCTATATATGTAGTATTGGTTCCCGTCGCATTTTAAATGAAATAGAGTTATAGACCCTGAAACACCTACTCGGTCCTTAGACTTTTTTAATAAATTAAAAACATAACTAGTCTTGGACTAGTATGTTCGGTTGCATCCCAATTGAAGGTTTCGAACCGATTTAACGAAATTTTATATATTTATATAAGTGCTCAATTTGTTCCTGTCGCATTTTAAATCTAATAATCCTTATATTAGCAGAGTTATTGAACCTGAAACTCCTTAATACGGCCCTTAGACACATAACTAGTCTAGGACTGGATTTTTTTTATGAAGGACTAGTATATTTGGTTATTAAAAATGCATCTCATTTGAAGGTTCCGGACCGGTGTAACGAAATATATATATATATGTTTAGCCCCGCAATTTTAAATTCAATAGCCCTTATACTTCCGGAGTTAATACGGCCCTTAGACTATTTTTATTATATTAAAAACATTATAAAATTAAATATTCTTTAAATTTTTAATCCAAATGACAAAATTATTTAATATATCAATTTCGATTTTTTTTTTTTTTAAATCCGAGAATGCTTTAGCTTCTTCGGTGCTTCGTAAATATTTAATAAAATCATGTTAATTCTATAAAACTTAAATGAGCAATGTTTAGGTTAATTTTTGAGTAATATTGTTAATTTTTGTGACTTTATAAGGAAATAGCGCATTAACCCAATTCGTTTGAAATAAAGTTAATGTAGAAGTGTAAATGATTAATAATGGTTGTTTTAATGAATAGATATGGAGGAGCAAATATAAGCGATCAGATGCGCGATTTAGACAGAGGTTGCCACCTGTTGGTCGCCACCCCCGGCCGTTTGTTAGACATGTTAGACCGGGGCAAAATCGGACTTGACTGTTGCAAGTTTCTTGTGCTGGACGAAGCTGACCGCATGTTGGACATGGGCTTCGAGCCCCAGATCCGTCGTATCGTTGAGAAAGAATCGATGCCGCGCACTGGCGAACGACAAACACTCATGTTCAGCGCCACCTTCCCATCACCCATTCAGGTAAAACCAAAAAAAACAAAACTTCTCGACTTTCACCGTGAACATTGGGGTTCGACACATAGATATATATATATAAATGATTTGTTGCAGATGTTAGCCCGCGACTTTCTGGACAACTACATTTTTTTGGCGGTAGGCCGTGTTGGCTCCACCTCCGAAAACATCACCCAGAAAGTGTTCTGGGTGGAAGAACACGACAAACGATCGTTTTTACTCGACCTATTGAACGCCGCCAAGCAAACAAATCCCTCCGCCGAGAGTCTGACGCTCGTCTTCGTCGAAACGAAAAAAGGCGCCGACTCCCTGGAAGAGTTCTTGCACTGCGAAGGCTACCCGGTCACATCTATCCACGGTGACCGGACACAACGCGAACGCGAAGACGCGTTGCGACAATTCCGAAGTGGCAACACACCGATTCTAGTCGCTACGGCCGTCGCGGCGAGAGGCTTAGATATTCCGCATGTGAAACATGTTATTAACTTTGATTTGCCGTCGGATGTGGAGGAGTATGTGCATCGTATTGGCAGAACGGGACGGATGGGCAATTTGGGTAAGTCAACCATTTTTACTTTTACGAAGATTTCAACGGATATACACGTTTCGAGCTTGACTGAATCGAACGTATTTTCGGAGTGACGTCTGTATGTGTGAACGCTCTAGAACCGAAACTAAACATAAGACTTGTATATGGTCTAGTTGTGCACCTCCTATTTTTGAAAAGAATATTCAAACCGGCAGTGCATGTTTACTCTATGCATTTTGTGTTCTATCTCCAATATCACTAGATATCTTACATTAAGGGGGTCTTGTTTTCTGTCTAACAACGGTTAATAACTATTGATTTTAGACTTATTAAGATTTATATGAATAATCTTGTAAAGCAGAAGTCTATCTACAATATGGCGTATTATTCATATTATCAATATGAAAAAATCTTCTAGACATAAAATATCTTAAAATTATTAGTAGAATTTTTGAGTATTAAGGGGGGTTGTAAATTTTGGGGCCCTATAACTCGGGAAGTATACGAGCGATTGAATTTGAACTGCGATAGGGTTCAAATAGGGTACTAAATAATATGTGTAGCAAATTTGGTGTGAATCGGACCGGTACCTTCACAGAAATAGAAAGCCACAATTAACTTTAAAGTGTGTGAATTATATGTTTGATCTTTTTGGGACAATTTGTGTTTTGAGAATGCTACAGACACACGACCGATTGTTTAAATCGGTCCGGTACCTATATGTGGCGACGAGACAAACACTGATACGAGACACACTTGACCGATTGCATTAGCTTCTAGAACGGGAGATAACGGAGTATCTTTGAATGTTCCAGGTGTGGCATCATCGTTTTTCAACGATCGTAACCGCAATTTAAGCACCCCACTAATGGACCTGCTGGTCGAAGCGAAACAAGAGTACCCCACGTGGCTGGAGGGTGTGGCGAGCGACGGCCGCATGCCCAGCTCTGGACGGCGGGGCGGTAAGGGACGGTACGGCGGCAGCGGCAACAACTTCGGTGCCCGCGATTACCGGCAAACGCCCGGCGGAGGCGGTGGACCCCCGATGCGCCAGCGCTCTAGCGGCTACGGCGGCGGATATTCCAATGGCGGTGGCGGAGGTAACAGATATTTACAATAAATAAATAAATAATGAAGCTTTTTTGATCTAAATTTGATTGGATGTCACAGGTGGTTATTACGGCAACGACAGGGGCAGTAACTACGGTGGCAACTACTCGACTGGGGGCGGTAACAATGGCGGCGGAGGGTCTCGCGACGATTGGTGGTAAAGGCCACCAGTTGCGGGCGCCAGGCCACGCCCACTGACAACAGCACAGCACCGCCCACCCCAGTAACGCCCTCTCCCATTACATAGCAGTGTCAGGCATCTGACGTGTTAGCTAAAACGTGTCAACTGAAACCACACACACACATACACACACACACACACACATAAACACGTACACATCTTCAATCAATTAATTAACAATTATTATTTATTAAAGAAAGTCTCTCAAGTCAGCTTTCTGGTAAGAAGAGGAAATAAAAAAAAAAAACGATAATTGAAACTATTTTGTGTGCAAATGAACTATGACCAAAATTTAAACACAACACAGGTAAATTTAATATTATTTATTAATTAATTAATTTAAAAAAAGAATTAATTATATTGAGGTAGGCGTTTGTGCTGAACAATGATTGAACCCGATTTTTTATTCATATTTGTTTTCTTATTAAGTAATAATAATTTCTTCATTTTCTGAATTGTCTCAATGCTGTGAATTTCGCAAAACGTAATGGAACGTTTTTTCGAATTCATTCATTATTATATCAACAATTTAAATAAAAAGAAACATGATGTTATTATTAAAATAATGAAAAAAAAAAAAAAAAACACGTAATACGGGTGGTTTATGACGATCACCTGGCCAATATCTAGTATCTTTAGAACTGTTTTCCGTCACTTAACACGGAAATTTACGCCAAAATGAAATACAGTCTGTGGAATGACTAAACAATTAAATCTAATTAATAAACATTACATATTTTTATAATGCAGTAAAAGTCGTTATATCCGTCATTTTGTATTTTCAATTTTATTTGCTCGCTATTTAGCGGAGAAAAATGCAAACACCGTCCCCTAATAGACGCCATGTTTGTTTAGTGACAGTTCTTGCCATTTTCATATCATAAATTGTTTAAATATTTATTTTAAAGACAATTTATTACAAATCAATTCGGTTCCAACATAAATGTTTTTTTTTTTTTTTTTTTTCGGTTTTCGAAGCCCCGAATTTAATTGTCCATTTATTTTTAATTGGGCATTGAAAATTAACAAAATAAATAAGTTATACCGATGCTTAATGCTAAGTCTGGCTTAAATATATTTAATTTACAGTTTTTAAGCTAAACTGTGTTATAATCAAAGTCAAAAAAAATTCTTTAAATTACGAGTGGCCAAAACACTAGAAAATTTAAGCTCTACTTAAAGTTAAGCGGCAGGGGTAAAATTAGGCATACGTTTTTTCATAGTTTGAAATCCCGAAGTTATTAAAACTCGTTATAATCTCACAAAAATTATATAATCATTACATGGTGTGAATATTTTAACAAAAATGCTGTTTTTTTTTTGTTTGTTTTTTTTTTTAACTAAAAGTGGCCCAAATATTATTTTTGGCCAAATTCCCCAAATCGAGGTTAAATTAAATAGCTTTATTTAATTAAATTCGCCTAATTTTAACAAATCTACTTAATTAGCGCCATTCCACAAACAATAAATCCTAAAATTTGGGCATAAATTTCATTTTCGCGTTAAATTTCCTAAAATGTGCCTCCTTTTTAATTTCGAAGTCCCTTTCAAAGCGTTTATCTTGTGTCTTTATAAATACGCGCTGGATACCCTGCTACAAGAGCCTAAAACTCTTGAACTCCTAACCCCCCCCACCCCGCCCCGCCCCTGAAAATTCCCCCGCCCCTCTATGAAAAAGAATGTTTTTTCAAATAATTTTGCTATCCCAAATATACACAAAGAGTACACAAAACTGTTGTGCAACCCGGCGTATATTGAGTCAAGAACACCTGATTTGTTCTCGGAGTGTGTGAATGTAAAGATTTCGGGCGCAAATCGCTCAAATAGGCTCCCCAAAAAAAAAAAAACTATTTTAATCAACGAATTGTTCATTAAATTTACGCGATTTTATTTAAATATTCATTAGTTTGATTCATTTTCTCAGTCTCCTATGAAAAATATAAACTGCATTTAATCGAATTAGATCTTTGTAACTTTGTCATTCGGTTTTTGTATGTGTTAACCCACAAAACCCGAACGTCAAGGTCATTAATGACGTTTATGACCTTGAAATTCGGTTAACCTACAATATCCGAACGTCAAGGTCACATAAAACTGATTGCAACAGTTCGTTGGTGACCTTGTCATTCGGTAATTATACGTGTTTGCCCACAAAATACGAACGGCAAGGTCCAAAATACAAGTAAATTTGAACAGTTGCATCTATAGCTGTCTGAAAATGTAACCGGTATAACCGGTTATGGTAAAGTTGCGTAATTGTATTAATAATTACTACCAAAATATTGTAGCCAAACATGAAATACATGCGTAACCGGTTATTTGGTTACGATTGGTTATGGTGTTGGTCCAAAAACAAAAAATGAATCCCTAATGAATAATTTAAATGAACGACCCTCAAAATCATATTAGTTATGATTGTGTAATAAATTTAATAAACAATTTAGCAAAGAAATAGGCTAAGATCTACTAAATATATCCCTATTGTTGAGTAATGACTCAAATTTGACGCTATTGGTTGCAGTTACAGCTATTTTTTTTCTGTTTACTTTATTTTTTTAACGATGACGATGATTGCTAAGAGTATTTATTCTAATTTCAATAACGACTGTGATATATCGATCTTATAGTTCGTATAGTTAATTAATGGACAAAAAAAAAATACGAGGATAAATGATGAGATGGAAACTTTTTGTTTTGTAGCAGTACGATGATTATGTGATTGTTATTTATAATAAAATAGCGAATTACAGTCGTTACTCCTAGCAGTGGTGGCGTTCTGGGAGGAGCTATCGCTACACGCCCAGTTACTAGCTCCTCCCACTAGACTTGATAACTCCGCCCAGTTTTATAGTCAATTTAATACAGTAACTTCGTGTAATACGTTTGAAAATTAAAAATAATACATATATTTTTACTATCTAAATGTTTTTAAATATTAAATGGCTACGTCAATTTTTAAATATTAACTGCTGGCTCGCCCGATCACCTAAGGGCGTCTATGATTTGTTGCTGGTAACACAAATCATAGGGTTAATATACAAACCGTTCATTAATAATTAAATTATTTTCAATTCTAATATTATTACAATTTAGACTGTTTGCAGGCTCACCCGCCTTGCGTATAATATCGAAATTAATTATAAATTAATATTTTAGTTACAGAATTAATTACTAATATTTAGCCACCCCCCCTGCTCGCCCCGCCCCTTAAGTATTGTTTTTTTTTCTAACGCCATCACTGCGACCTAGTGTGATTATTAGGTAAAAATGTGAATAAATCTTAGCGTATGACGGATGATAAACGAATGGAAACATTAAATAAACAATTTAATTTATAATATAGTTATATTATTATTAATTAATATTTAACTAGGAACAAATTAAAAACACAAAAGAAACGAAAAACATCGATACGTTTTTGAAAGTGATGTGTTTTCGCGCGGTATCAATTACTCTCTCAATTATTAATTTATTGATTATAACGCCCTGTGGAGCTGTGACTGCAACTGTACAAAGATATGATATGATAATATCTTATTACGAGGCCCCCCCCGCCATTTTGTTTGTTACATAACCACAAAATGGAGAGAGACGCGCGTGTGTGTATTTGTGTAACAAACAAAGTCATGCAAGTGGGTGCAAGTTTAAACAAGGGATGGCAAAATGCTCCGCTACTCCATTTGATTTGTCATGGAGTATTTATTAAGAACACTTTTTAATGCATTTATAAGTATGTTCTAGTAGTATTGTACTATTGCTGTTGCGAGCAAACAAGATTACTACTAAATAAAATTATACCTTAAAAATATCAATATATTTATTTGTTTTGTTCTTAATAAATAACCATATATACCAACAACAATTAGTTTTACTAACAACCCAACCTAATGTTCCTGAGCTGTCTCAGCGATGTAGCATACGCTTGTAACGCTACTACATCACTGAGTGAGATATCATTTGAATCATTGTTTATGTTTACTGGGGAGTGCAAACACGCATGCGCGCACGACACCGAATCTACACATTCGGCTAAACTCGGCCGACCACCTGTTTTAATAGCCGTATTCTTTTTACACATTTATACACAATCGCAGCTTGTTTCGGTCTGTCTACACATAAGGCAGACAGAGCAAAAACATGACTAGTGTATAAAGAATACAGCGCATCACGTCAATTTTAGGTTAAGTTGAAGTGTTTTGCCGCTAAAAGTGTTGTTATTTGTGTCAGTTTCATAGAAAATATATGTGTATTTCACAATGGAACCAACAGAATGTAAGTTTATTGTCAAAATGTTATAAATAAGTAAATAATGAACGTATTTAACGAGTTATAAATATTATAATGGCTAGCATGTAGTGAGCCTCGTGCCAAAAGGCAAAAAACTAACCATAAAACGGCAGTTTTCGAGCGTTTAAAAGCTCTAAAGGGCAAAGGGGTAAAAAACAAATATGAAATTGATAATGTGGACGATGTTTACGAGGTTGTGGATGAGAAAGAGTACTCGAAAAAAGTTTGGGAACGGCAGGACGATGATTGGATCGTTGATGATGGTAATATTAATTAGTAGATTGTTTGTTAATTTTGTTTTTAATGTGTTTTAATTGTGTTGTAAAGATGGTTCGGGGTATGTTGAGGATGGACGGGATATTTTTGATGATGATTTGGATTCGGAATCGATTGCGAACGCGACCAAAAATAGCGGCAAAAACAAGAAAAAGAAAAATATTTCGAAAACGGCAGGAAAGGGAAATATCCAGGCGATGTTATCGAATATGCCGGAGAAAAAAAGAGAGGTAATCTTTTTATTATAAATTCTAATTATTACAAGATATCGTAGCGTAAATACACGTTTTGAGCTTCATTGAACCGTTTTTATTAACTTTCTACAGCAAAACTTGCTGAAACCAACATTATCAATCTATAAAAATATCGTACTCGAAATTGTACGCGTAAATACACGTTTTGAGCTTTCTGGCATTGTGTTTTTATTAACTTTCTACTGGAAAAACTGGCTGAAACCGGCATTATCAAACTCTAAATAAATCGAATTCGATATTGTAGCGTAAATACACGTTTTGAGCTTCATCGAACCGTTTTTATTAACTTTCTACAGCAAAACTTGCTGAAACCAACATTATCAATCTATAAAAAAATCGTATTCGAAATTGTACGCGTAAATACACGTTTTGAGCTTTCTGGCATTGTGTTTTTATTAACTTTCTACAGGAAAAACTGACTGAAACCGGCATTATCAAACTCTAAGTAAATCGAACTCGAAATTGTAGCTTAAATACACGTTTTGAGCTTCATCGAACCGTTTTTATTAACTTTCTACAGCAAAACTTGCTGAAACCAACATTATCAATCTATAAAAACATCGTACACGAAATTGTACGCGTAAATACACGTTTTGGGCTTTCTGACATTGTGTTTTTATTAACTTTCTACAGGAAAAACTGGCTGAAACCGGCATTATCAAACTCTAAACAAATTGAATTCGATATTGTAGCGTAAATACACGTTTTGAGCTTCATCGAACCGTTTTTATTAACTTTCTACAGCAAAACTTGCTGAAACCAACATTATCAATCTATAAAAAAATCGTACACGAAATTGTACGCGTAAATACACGTTTTGAGCTTTCTGGCATTGTGTTTTTATTAACTTTCTACCGGAAAAACTGGCTGAAACCGGCATTATCAAACTCTAAATAAATCGAATTCGATATTGTAGCGTAAATACACGTTTTGAGCTTCCTCGAATTGTTTGTTTATTAACGCTTTACAGCAAAAACGGCGGACGCCAAAATTATGTAATTTGTAATGTAAAAAAAAAAGAGGAGTGGCCTGCGCTCGACTTTTACGTGTTCTTTAGGAATATATATATATATTATTTTATTACGTTATCAAATACTGTATCTTTATATATATAAAATATATAGGTGTTATTTCTTTAATATTCACCTTATAAATTATATAATATAATTTTTACTGTTTTTCAAAATATATTTCAATATTTAACACGTTTTCAGGCGATCTATTTGTGTTAACTGGTGAAAAATGACATATAAATTATGTCTATTTTGTTTCTACGATTTAATTAAAAGAATCTCGTAAATGCATAAATAAGAAATGTAGCTGTTTTCTCTTAATTCGATTTTAAATGACAAATATTATTTAAATCTATTTAATTTCCCTATGAAAATGTTGTCAGGCATAGTTTCTACGATTTATTAAATATATGCATATCTATACAATATTTAAGATTTTCCGTAGCAGTTTTCTCGTAAAGTTTTTCGAACAAAAGTTGTATACATAACTATTTTTGCCATATGTCCAACCGTTTTAGTGATATTAGGGACCAAAAAATGCATAGAGTAAGAACTTCTGGTTTGAATATTCATTTCTAAAATATTTCGTGCACATCTAGACTATATACAAGTCTTAAGTTTAAAATTTCACCATTTTAGGAGCGTTCATATCCAACAAATAGTCATATTCGATTCAGGGAGGGTTAATAAAATGTATATATATATATATATATATATATATATATATATATATATATATATACTGCTACGTTCAACATAGAAACATAAAGCGTTCTACACATACATTCGCATACAGTAATATAACTGCAATATACTTATAGAGTATTTAATCTATTACAGATCGTCGACTTAGAGCACGACGATATTTTATCCGATGTGTTATCCGGCCTAGACGAATCATCCGCAAAACCCTCAAAATCCATCAATTTTTCGCTAATCAACGAAGATGTAAAAACCACAAAAGATTACATGAACAGTTTCTCTGCGCCGCGACCCCTTAAAATCAAACGGCCAAGTCAATTGGCAAGAAAACCAAAACCAATTATAAAATCACAGAAAGAAATGAATGTAGAATCAGAAAACTCAACAATGAGTGCAGAAATAGTGTTGCCGAAAGTGTTGGAAAGTGAACCAGAACCAGAGAGCATTAATGAGTCTCTGTTCGAGGATGATTTTGATGACTATTTCATTTCGGAGGAGCAGGTGAAAGATGAACCAAAAGGGGCACAGGAAATTAAGAAGGAAATAATGGATGAGGATTTTGAGGTTGGTTGGGATAAAATGCAAACGGATTTATTGAACGAGTCAACAGTGGCGATGCATTTGGATTGCTCCGATTTGCCGCTAGTTACGAATTCGGAAGGCGAACAGGTATTTTTTTAACTCGTCGTGCTATTGTGTTTGCTTGTGTGTCTGTAACATGGTCGGAACAATTTTTTTTTTAATATATTTTTGCAAATAATAATTAAAAACCGAATAAAGCGAGTTGGACGCATAGGTGCGTTGTAGCTAAGCTTGTTATTGTGTAGGTATTCCGTTTTTATTGGTGGGACGCTTACGAGGACGAAATGCATCAACCTGGTGTCGTGTTTTTACTTGGAAAAACTTATGTAGAATCCAAGAAATGTTATGTAAGCTGTTGCGTTATTGTCAAAAATATCGAACGGAAAATATATTTACTTCCACGTCCATTCGTAAGCAAATTAGATAATATACAATAAAATTAAACTCGTTTTATTAAATGTAATTGAATTTTCAGCATTTAATAAAAGGTAATGTTACTACCGACAAACCCGTAAAATTGATTGATATTTATCATGAATTTAATGATGAGATTAGTGGCACTCTTGGCATCGATCAATTTCGATCTCGAAAAGTCACAAAAAAATACGCATTCGATCCGAACATACCTAGAGAATCCGACTACCTAGAAATTCGCTATTCCGTAAGACATGTTTACTCATACGCAGTAATATACTGAAAAATCATTTTTGTAGGCGTCCAAATCTGCTATCGATCCCGAATATATTGGCAGCACTTTTTCGCATGTTTTCGGAGTGAATAGTAGTTACACAGAACTGTTATTAATCGATCTAAAAATCAAGGGTCCTTGCTGGTTGGATCTAAAATCGCCAATTCCGATTCTAAACCCGTTAAGTTGGTGCCAGTTTGAGTTGAGTTGTGCATCTAGGAGTCTTTCGTTAGTTTCGGACATAAAACTACCGCCGCCGCCGCTAGTTGTTGCAACTATTAACCTGCGGACAGTTTTGAACAAAGATTTGAAAGATGAGATTGTTATGATTGGATGTTTAGTTCATAATAACTATTGTATTGATAAAGCTCCGCCAAATCCGCAGTTTCAACAACATTTTTGTGGTAAGTTAGCTTAACAAGCTTAACGCCAAATGTCCTGACCGCGTACATTATTTTTTAGCTCGTTATAATACATTTATTTCATATTTTATATAGAAGAAAAAGTATTTGATAACGTATGCGAAGACAGTTTTATTGCAAATACAGTGAGCTTAAGGCATTGGTGCCGGTCATCTATGCTTGTTTCTCTAGAAAGTTAACATTAACCGCGTAATTTTTTTTTTTGAGCTCGATATAATACATTTATTTCATGTTTGTATTAAATATAATCACTAGGAAGCAGTTTATATTTGTGCCGCTTACTAGAAATACTATTTATTTTACAGCAATCACAAAACTTTTTTTCTTATTTTTAATTGCACATCGTACGATAGTACAAGACAGCTGTGTGTGTGTGTCTGTAACATGCTGGGATGAAAACATGTGGAAAGATATTTAAAAGGTAGCGCGAACGCATTAAAAGGCTATTGTTGCAATCAGTAACAATGTCTTTATTTTCAAAATTCAATGTTAATTAATAGCATTTCTACTGTTTTCTATAAAAATAAATTAATTGAACAATCCACTGAATAGATAATAAGGTTTCAGGCATTAAATATTATAATTGTGTATTTTAAAATATGCACCAATTTTTTTTTTTCTTTTAATATAATTACATAAAATTGTGCTTTTTATATTAATAACATTTTTGAAAATTGTTAACTAAAAGGCCATAATAATTAACAAACTGATCGCATCGCATATATTACTTATAAGCTGGACGCATAGGTGCTTGTTTTTTCAAAATGCAATGGTTATAAATAGATTTTCTACTTTAGTAATCTTAGTGTTTTCAATAAAAATAAATTAAACCATCCATTGAATAGATGATACGGTGAGCTTAATGCTTTGGCGCCGGTCACATATATGCTTGTTTCTCTAGAAAGTGAACATTATTCTCATTTTTAAGTAAAGTTACTTCGAAATTTGAATAATATGTATTCGTATTCAATGTTTAGCTTAAATATAATTAGTAGGGAGCAGTTTACATATGTGCCGCTTCGTTAAAATACTATTTCTTTTACAGCATTCACAGCATCCCTTTATATTCATTTGTATGCACAACTATTTCAGTTTAATCCATTTATTTCAACGTCTATCTAAAATATAATTAGTAGGGAGCAGTTTACATATGTGCCGCTTCGTTAAAATACTATTTCTTTTACAGCATTCACAATCCCTTTATATTCATTTGTATGCAAACTATTTCAGTTTAATCCATTTATTTCAACGTCTATCTAAAATATAATTACTAGGGAGCAGTTTACATATGTGCCGCTTCGTTAAAATACAATTTCCTTTATAGCATTCACAAAACCATCCCGTGCAGTCCTTCCGGTAGATTGCCACGAAGCACTCCGCAACTACAAGGGCACAAAAGTACAAAAATGCGATTCAGAAAAGGCAATGCTCAACTACTTCCTAAATTATTTCTCAAAAATCGATCCAGATTTAGTCGTAGGACACGAATTAGTCGACTATCAATTCATGCTAATCTGTTCCCGTCTCAAACTCCTAAACGTGACCAACTGGTCACGTTTCGGCAAAATCAAACGTAAAAACATCCCAAAAACAGATAAAGCCCAAAAGGGTTTAATGACCGGCCGATTAGTTTGCGACTTGAAAATATCCGCGCGCGAATTAATCAAAAGTCGTAGCTACGACCTAGAAACTTTATGCACAACTGTTTTAAAACTAAAAGACGGCGAACGTCCCTTGTTGCAATCGCAAGACGTATTAAATATGTTTGGGAATTCCGAGTTTATGTTAAAATTGATTTCGTTAACTATGCAAGACGCCGCGTATATAACTAAGATGATGTATGAGTTAAACGTAATGCCGTTAGCGCTACAAATCACTAAAATCGCCGGTTATATTCTATCGAAAACTTTATTAGGTGGTCGAGCAACTCGTAATGAGTTTTTACTTTTGCATGCGTTCAGCGAAAAAGGCTATATTCCGCCGGAACGGTTTTCACGCCGTAAAACGGAAAACGGCGATGCGTACGAATTGGATCCGCCGGAAGTAAAAACGAAGAAAAAAGCGGCTTACGCCGGCGGTTTAGTCTTAGAGCCGAAAGTCGGTTTTTACGATAAATTAATTCTGTTAATGGATTTTAACTCTTTGTACCCGAGTATTGTTCAAGAATACAATATTTGTTTTACTACAATTCCTACAAATTGCGATACCGAATCAGCGTTAGCTAATGTATCATCGGAACCCGGTATTTTGCCAACAGAAATTCGTAAATTAGTTGAATCACGGCGTGAAGTTAAAAAGTTAATGGCTAATCCCGATATTTCTAATGATTTACGCATGCAATACGATATAAGGCAACTCGCGTTAAAGTTAACCGCGAATAGTATGTATGGTTGTCTCGGTTTTTCGCATTCGCGCTTCTTCGCAATGCATTTAGCGTCGCTCGTTACGCAAAAAGGTCGCGATATTTTAATGCATACGCGCGATTTAGTCCAAAGTTTAGGCTACGACGTCATTTACGGCGATACAGACAGTATTATGATTAACACAAATATAATAGATTATGAGCAAGTATTTAAAATAGGCGCAACTATTAAACAAAAAGTGAATAAATTCTATCGGCAAGTTGAGTTAGATGTCGATGGGGTGTTTAAATATATGTTATTATTAAAAAAAAAGAAATATGCAGCAGTCACAATGACTAAACTAAAAAGCGGCGAATTAGCGTTAGCGCAAGAGCATAAAGGATTAGATATTGTACGGCGGGATTGGTCTACGTTAGCGGCGGAAGTTGGCAAAATGGTTTTAAACCATTTACTAAGCGAACAAACATCGAATGAACGTATTGAGAATGTACAGGAAGTTTTAACGAAAATCGCCGATGATTTAAGAACTGGCAAAGTTCCGATTCCGTTATTAATTATAACGAAACAATTAACGAAAAATCCGACGATGTACACAGAGAAAACGGTGTCGAGTCACGTTTTAGTCGCCTTACGGTATAATAAAAAGGGGGGTAAGCCGCTAGGACATGGCGATGCGGTTCCGTATATAATTTGTGAAGATGGCACCACTAAATCTGCGGCACAACGCGCCTATCACGTCGATGAGGTGAAACAGTCGTCCGAACTTAAGATCGACATTAAATATTACTTAACGCATCAAATCCACCCGGTTGTGTCGCGCTTATGTGAACCAATCGAAGGTTTAGACGCATTTCAAATCGCCAACGCGTTGGGGATTGATAGTGCTTCATTTAAGAAGTCGAAACCGGCGATAGAAGTTGATCCGTTGTTAGTTGATCATGGGAAAACGTTTAAAAACTCAACGCCATTTGAATTTATTTGTTTGAGTTGTAAAGAAACGAATACTGTTACTACTCTACAAGTGAAAAGTGAGATAGGGCTAAACTATTGGTTAGAGAAATGCACAACAAATGGATGTACGGCTAAACCGGTTGATTATCTGTATTCGGTACAAAGGCAGTTAGTTTATTCGATTAGGGAGTACATTGACAAGTATTATGAGAAAATCCTGATTTGTGAAGATCCTGTATGCCCGAATGAAACGATTGTGATGCCACTGCGATTTGCAGGCAAACTTCCGGTTTGCGATGTGTGTGCGAAAGGCGCTTTGTACCGGCAGTACTCCGAAGGAGACCTACATACGCAGCTTAGGTTCTACCAGCATATATGCGATATGTCTAAACTAGACAAAAGTAAGTAGATTTGTTGTCAGTAAAACTAAATTTTATCATTTTGAATTTTAAATTATGCCCACATTTTTTTTTATAATCGAATTGTTAGACTCTTTATATTAACAACATTTTTTCAAATTGTTAGCCAAAAGGCCATAATAATTAATAACCGTTGCGCTCGCATATATTACTTATAAGGCGAGCTGGACGCATAGTGGCGTTATACCTAAGCTTGTTATTTTATCCAAATAATCTACAAAACATTTTGAGACTTTTTATATCTATAACATTTTTTCAAATTGTTAACCAAAAGGCCATAATAATTAATAACCGTTGCGCTCGCATATATTACTTATAAGGCGAGCTGGACGCATAGATGCGTTATACCTAAGCTTGTTATTTTATCCAAATAATCTACAAAACATTTTGAGACTTTTTATATCTATAACATTTTTTCAAATTGTTAACCAAAAGGCCATAATAATTAATAACCGTTGAGCTCGCATATATTACTTATAAGGCGAGCTGGACGCATAGGTGCGTTATACCTAAGCTTGTTATTTTATCCAAATAATCTACAAAACATTTTGAGACTTTTTATATCTATAACATTTTTTCAAATTGTTAACCAAAAGGCCATAATAATTAATAACCGTTGCGCTCGCATATATTACTTATAAGGCGAGCTGGACGCATAGGTGCGTTATACCTAAGCTTGTTATTTTATCAAAATAGTCTACAAAACATTTTGAGACTTTTTATATCTATAACATTTTTTCAAATTGTTAACCCAAAGGCCATAATAATTAATAACCGTTGCGCATCGCATATATTACTTATAAGGCGAGCTGGACGCATAGGTGCGTTGTACCTAAGCTTGTTATTTTATCAAAATATTCTACAAAACATTTTTAGACTTTTTATATCTATAACATTTTTTCAAATTGTTAACCAAAAGGCTATAATAATTAAAAAGCGCTGCTCGCATCGCATATATTACTTATAAGGCGAATTCGACGCATAGGTGCGTTGTACCTACGCTTGTTTTTTATCAATATAATCAACAAATATATTGTTCAACTTTTTATATCTATAACATTTTTTCAAATTGTTAACCAAAAGGCCATAATAATTAAAAAGCGCTGCTCGCGCATCGCATATATTACTTATAAAGCGAATTCGACGCATAGGTGCGTTGTACCTAAGCTTGTTTTTTATCAATATAATCTACAAATATATTGTTCAACTTTTTATATCTATAACATTTTTTCAAATTATTCACCAAACGGGCATAATAATTAGAAACGGCTACTCGCATATATTACTTATAAGGCGAGTTGAACGCATAAGCGCGTTGTACCTAAGCTTGTTTGTATTAATATCATTAGTTAAATATTTGCAAATGAATTTTAGTAATTTTGATAGTGCGACAAACTGGTAAAACAAATGAAAACTATATTTTTCAGAAACCAGTACAAAACTGGAGGCAGCCTATAAAACGTTGAAAGAAGCCGTCAATTTTTATTTGTACAGATCGGACTACGCTAAAGTGAATATAACTACTTTGTTTGCAATTTTTAACATATTTGAACGTAAACCCGATATAACAACAGATTTTTCTAATATGGTAGACATAGAAATAAACGAAGATGATGAATTCTAATTGTAATTTAGTTTTTGTATATTGATATACCCGAGTTTTAATTTATATTATTAATTATTAAATGTATATATATATAGAATAAAAACTTTTTTCGTTATAATTATAAAATCTATTTGTTTTGTTATTAATAAAAACATGTTAGTGTATTCCGGGAAAGATAAGCTATTTTTTAAATAAATATTTAAACTGGAAGTGCTTGTTTATTCGTATCATTTTTTAAATATCTCAAAAACTACACGAGTTAAAGAAAAAATAAATATTCTAAACGTTACAGTAATTTAAATTTCTAGCAACAAATGAACCATTAACTGAAAAATCGTTTTAAACATACGAACAAATTAGTAATTAAGATTAGACGTTACAAATAATCCAGTTTCTCTTACATTAAACAATGCTAGCGTTCACATCAATATTTAGAATGAATGCGTTAGCATTGCTTGTTAAACAAACTGAATTATTATTCATCTTAATTGTTGTAAATGTAACTTTTAGTAGAGAAAATTCGCGTAAAATAATAACCGGTACAATTTGTACACGATTGGCAACAATAGCCGTATTCTTTTTACAGACAAACTCAGCTGGTTTCGGTTAAACTCATCTTCTCGCTCTGTCTACACATGGGGCAGACAGAGCAAAAACAAGAGCCTAGCTGAGATTTTGTGTAAAAAGAATACATATAAAGCAATAGGTATACTCTTTTACAGACAATCTTCGCTTCTCGCTCTGTTTACACATGGGGCAGACATGAGCCTAGCTGAGATTTTGTGTAAAAAGAATGCAATAGCCGTATTCTTTTACAGACAATCTTCGCTTTTCGCTCTGTTTACACATGGGGCAGACAGAGCAAAAACATGAGCCAGCTGAGATTATGTGTAAAAAGAATACAGGTAATGCAATAGCCGTATTCTTTTTACAGACAATCTTCGCATCTCGCTCTGTTTACACATGGGGCAGACAGAGCAAAAACATGTGTAAAAAATGCTAGACAAGTGTTTTTTCTGATTGCAACGTTTGATGAGCCTAGCTGAGATTTTGTGTAAAAAGAATACAGGTAATACAATAGCCGTATTCTTTTTACAGACAATCTTCGCTTCTCGCTCTGTTTACACATGGGGCAGACAGAGCAAAAACATGAGCCAGCTGAGATTTTGTGCGAAAAGAATACTGGTAAAGCAATAGCTATATTCTTTTACAGACAAACTTAGTTGCTCGCTCTGTTTACACATGGGGCAGACAGAGCAAAAACATGTGTAAAAAATGCTAGACAAGTGTTTTTTCTGATTGCAACGTTTGATGAGCCTAGCTGAGATTTTGTGTAAAAAGAATACAGGTAATGCAATAGCCGTATTCTTTTTATAGACAATTTACGCTTCTCGCTCTGTTTACACATGGGGCAGACAGAGCAAAAATATGAGGCTAGCTGAGATTTTGTGCGAAAAGAATACAGATAAAGCAATAGCTGTATTCTTTTACAGACGAAATTGGCTTTTAGCTCTGTCTACAAATGGGGCAGACAGAGCCAAATGCTAGACAAGTGTTGCCAATTTGTGTTTTATCTGATTCCAACGTTTGATTAGTAATAATAAAGTAGAAAAAGAAGATTATTTATTTTGAATGGGAGCTGTCATTAGTTGTGTAGTTAAAAATTAAAATAAATGATTTAAAAACAAGTAAAAATGCACCGAAATATTGAGGATGTGGTCAGTGTGCCATCGTTAATAAATAAATTGTGCGCGAATTACGCTAAGAATGATGAAGGTATGTTAATAGTTTGAAGGTTAATACGTTTCATAATAATAATTGTTTATTTATAGAGTGCACAGCTTATTTATTGAAATATTCGTTAAATTTTTTAACAACTGCACATCCTTTCGTGTCAACAAATGTGGACGAGTTGCATATTGTTGAGAAAATTCGACGGAGTCTGCAACAAAGTGGTTGCGGTGAGAAAGTGAAAAACTTTGAATTGTTGTACAGTAAATTACAGAATGGGGTAAATATTTCGTGTTTTCGACAAAGTGTGCCTGAAATTAAATGCGTTTTGGTTGTTTTCGTAGACTATTTTAAAGAATAGATGTGCTATTTTGACGTTTCTCTTAAATCTACAATCGGAAAACAGTGACAGTCAACCGTGGATCGTTTTGAAGGAATTGAAACCATTAAATATGAATACGCGATCGCAAAGTACGATTTCATCGAAGGATTCCAAAGATTCGAAAGAAGCTGTTGAGAAAATCTATACGAGGTCGCATCGATCCGACAACACGCAGGTTCGCTTTTTTTTACTTAACTCTTAAACGTTCACAAATGACCTAAAGCAATCGGTCGTGTGTGTCTGTAGCATTCTCAAATCAAAAATTGTCCCAAAATGATCAAACATATAATTCACACACTTTAAAGTTAATTGTGCTTTCTACTTCTCTGAAGGTACCGCTCCGATTCACACCAAATTTGCTACACATTATATTTAGTACCCTATTTGAATCCCCTCGCAGTTTAAATCCAATCGCCCGTATACTTCCCGAGTTATAAGGCCCCAAAATTTAAAACCCCCTTATAAAAATAATTAAAACACCCAAAAATTCTAAGATATTTTATATCTATAAGATTTTTGCATATTGTTAACCCAATGGCCATAAAAAATTATTAAATATTATTCTTTTCAAAATTGTTAACCAATACACCATAATAATTAAAAATTGCTCGTATATCGCATATATTACTTATATGGCGAGCTGGACGCATGGGTGCGTTGTGCCTAAGCTTATTGTTTATCAAAATAATTACAAAAAATCAATATTTTTCCAAATTGTTAACTAAAAGACCATAATAATTAGAAATTGCTCGTATATCGCATATATTACTTATAAGGCGAGCTGGACGCATAGGTGCGTTGTACCTAAGCTTATTGTTTATCAAAATAATTACAAAACATTGACATTATTTCAAATTGTTAACCAAAAGGCCATAATAATTAAAAACTGTTCGTATCGCAAATATTACTAATAAGGCGAGCTGGACGCATATATGCGTTGTATCTAAACTTGTTATTACATAAAAATACTCTATAAAATATTGTAAGCCTTTTTATATCAATAACATTATTTCAAATTGTTAACCAAAACGCCATAATAATTAAAAACTGCTTGTATCGCATATATTACTTATAAGGCGAGCTAGACGCATAGGTGCGTTGTACCTAAGCTTGCTTTTTATCAAAATAATCTAGAAGAAATTGTGCAACTTTTTATATCTATAACATTATTTCAAATTGTTAACCAAAAGGCCATAATAATTAAAAACTGCTCGTATCGCATATATTACTTATAAGGCGAGCTAGACGCATAGGTGCGTTGTACGTACCAAATCTTGTTTTATTAATATAATCCACAAAAAATTGTGCAACTTTTTATATCTATAACATTTTTTCAAATTGTTAACCAAAAAGCCATAATAATTAAAAACTGCTCGTATCGCATATATTACTAATAAGGCGAGCTAGACGCATAGGTGCGTTGTACCTAAGCTTGTTTTTTATCAAAATAATTACAAAAATTTGTCATTCTTTTTATATCTATAACATTATTTCAAATTGTTAACCAAAACGCCATAATAATTAAAAATTGCTCGTATATCGCATATATTACTTATATGGCGAGCTAGACGCATAGGTGCGTTGTACCTAAGCTTGTTTTTTATCAAAATAATTACAAAAAATTGTCAGTCTTTTTATATCTATAACATTATTTCAAATTGTTAACTAAAATGCCATAATAATTATAAACTGCTCGTATCGCATATATTACTTATATAGCGAGCTAGACGCATAGGTGCGTTGTACCTAAGCTTGCTTTTTATCAAAATAATCTAGAAGAAATTGTGCAACTTTTTATATCTATAACATTTTTTCAAATTGTTAACCAAAAGGCCATAATTATTAAAAACTGCTCGTATCGCATATATTACTAATAAGGCGAGCTAAAGGCATTAGTGCTTGTAATAAAATAATATAAGTTTCGGTTTTCGTTACGGTTCAATTAAATATATATATATATAAATAAATAACGGTTTCTTCCGGTTTTCGGTTCAGTTCCGGTTCGAACCCCTGATATATACGTATATAATTAATTTATTGACTTCTAGAATTAAATTCTTCTTCTTCTATTTAGGTGACAAGCCAAACATGCATATGGAGCGAGACTCATACAGCTTCGGATTCTTCAAAATCTTCAATGTGTAAGTTATATTCTAACTTGTTAAACTATAGAGTATCTAGATGATTTTACAAATAAGTTGTGCATCAAATTAATGCGCATGGCAGACCGCATATTAAAAACTACTTGCCATATTACATTATTTATTTAATGCGTGTTTGATGACATTTCATCTGCATTTAATATTAAATTAATGCATTTCTGAGTTTACGTATATAATTCGAAATCAGCGACATTATACTCACAGAGCCGACTGAATCCAACTAATAATGACCCCGAGATTTACTTATTCCTGTAAGATATTATAATAAAAAGAATATTTATTTAGATTTTAGTAGCATCCCTGAGAACGATCTGATCCAAGAAGTGATCTTCTCGTTCCAAGGGATCGAGGGCAAAGTGTTGCGCAGAGAGCCCGGTTCGGGCGGCTTCCTGATCGACATCCGTGCAGGCGTCAGCCGTTCCCAGCGTGCGATCGTACAACGGCTCGCCGAACTCGGCTTCTTGCACAATCAAATACGCCAACTGTGCGATGATTCCGATAAACAAATCGGTATTATCGGGCAAAGTTTGGTGGCCGCATTACGCGAAGAACTCACCGAATACTATAAACTAATCGCTGTGCTACAAAGTCAACTAAAGGTTGGCAGCAGTGCGGGCAAACTAACATTAAGACGGTTATTGGTTTGGGTCGCAGAACCGCAGTTTCGGTTGCAGTGGCTGGCAAACATTGCATTGGCGTGCCAAGATAAAAAAGGTTGGTTTACTCTCTATTATTTTGCATCATTTGATCGTCGTACTAATATAGTTTTGCATAAAAATGCTGTAAAAGAAATAGTATTTTAACGACGCGGCACATATGTAAACTGCTCCCTACTAATTATATTTTAGATAGACGTTGAAATAAATGGATTAAACTGAAATAGTTGTGCATACAAATGCATATAAAGGGATTGTGAATGCTGTAAAAGAAATAGTATTTTAACGAAGCGGCACATATGTAAACTGCTCCCTACTAATTATATTTTAGATAGACGTTGAAATAAATGGATTAAACTGAAATAGTTGTGCATACAAATGCATATAAAGGGATTGTGAATGCTGTAAAAGAAATAGTATTTTAACGAAGCGGCACATATGTAAACTGCTCCCTACTAATTATATTTTAGATAGACGTTGAAATAAATGGATTAAACTGAAATAGTTGTGCATACAAATTAATATAAAAGGATTGTGAATGCTGTAAAAGAAATAGTATTTTAACGAAGCGGCACATATGTAAACTGCTCCCTACTAATTATATTTAAGCTAAACATTGAATACGAATACATCTTATTCAAATTTCGAAGTAATTTTACTTAAAAATGAGAATAATGTTCACTTTCTACAGAAACAAGCATATATGTGACCGGCACCAAAGCATTAAGCTCACCGTATCATCTATTCAATGGATGGTTTAATTTATTTTTATTGAAAACACTAAGATTACTAAAGTAGAAAATCTATTTATAACCATTGTATTTTGAAAAAACAAGCACCTATGCGTCCAGCTTATAAGTAATATATGCGATGCGACCAGTTTGTTAATTATTATGGCCTTTTAGTTAACAATTTTCAAAAATGTTATTAATATAAAAAGCACAATTTTATTAAATTATTTTAAAAGAAAAAAAAATTGGTGCATATTTTAAAATACACAATTATAATATTTAATGCCTGAAACCGTATTATCTATTCAGTGGATTGTTCAATTAATTTATTTTTATAGAAAACAGTAGAAATGCTATTAATTAAAATTGAATTTTGAAAATAAAGACATTGTTACTGATTGCAACAATAGCCTTTTAATGCGATCGCGCTACGTTTTAAATATCTTTCCACATGTTTTCATCCGAGCATGTTACAGACACACACACACAGCTGTCTTGTACTATCGTACGATGTGCAATTAAAAATAAGAAAAAAGGTTTTGTGATTGCTGTGTAAAATAAATAGTATTTCTAGTAAGCGGCACAAATATAAACTGCTTCCTAGTGATTATATTTAATACAAACATGAAATAAATGTATTATATCGAGCTCAAAAAAAAAATTAGGCGGTTAATGTTAACTTTCTAGAGAAACAAACATAGATGACCGGCACCAATGCCTTAAGCTCACTGTATTTGCAATAAAACTGTCTTAGCATACGTTATCAAATAGTTTCTCTTCTATATAAAATATAGATTGATTCTTTAATATTACTATGGTATAAGTCGAGTAAAGGCCACTCCAGATTTTTTATTTATTGATAGTTATATTTATTTAAGGCAATACATACAATTAAATAGTATAGACACATTATAAAGAAATGCTTGCTGTTCGACAAATTACAGGCAATGGTGCTTGCACCTATGCTTGTTTAGGGAATATTAAAGTGATTCGGATAATATATGTATGTTTTGGTTATAGGTGGTGCATTAATATCAAGTGTTTTCGCATTTATGCAACATGGAGCACCTGTGGTACAAACAATTGTGCGTAGAATATTAAAAGCGCTTTGTTCACCGCTTTTGAGGATGTTAACCAGGTGGCTTCTCGATGGTTACCTTGAAGATCCGTGTGGTGAGTTCTTCATTGAAGCTAGAGCGGTTATAAAAGAAGAACGGTTGTGGCACGACAAATATATTGTTAGGTAATAACTATTCTTTTGTTTATATATATATATATATATATATATATTTATTTATTTATTTATATGTATTAGATCAACAATGTTACCGACATTTATAACAATGGCGCAAGCGAAAAAAATTCTAGTAACCGGCAAAAGTATAAATTTCATTCGTGAAGTATGCCAAGATTTATCCAATTTGCCAGGACGAGAAACAATGCTGCGAACGTTTGAAAATTTAAATGGTACGCACGTATATGTATGTAATTAGTGTTAAAAGTGCCATTTGATGAGTTGAAATTACGTGTAAATAGAATACAGTTACTGTTGCACAATTAATGATTGTTTTCTTAACATGTATGGCATTAGTGTTAAAAGTAGTCACTTTTAACACACTTATGCTATTTTAATTTGCTACTAGAGTAGAAAAAAAAATTATTACATTTATGTTGTAGCTGAAGCCCTATTTACCACTGAACTAAGTTTAGAATTGCACAAAATCTTGGACACGGCTTATCGCGAAACGTCCGATCGAGTTTTAGATATAATGCGTGGCCAAAATCGATTGATTGAACATATGCAGGCGTTTAGAAGATATTTATTACTGGGACAAGGAGATTTTATACGATATCTACTAGAACTACTAGCGTAAGTATTTTTTCTTCCATGTTATTAGTTTTTTTAATTCAATTTTACGAAAAAATATATTTTTATAGTATATAAATAGTAGTAAATAAAACAATTTTTTAAACAAACAATATAATAACCGTTAAATATATTACCGTTTTACAGGCCAGAATTATCAAAGTCCGCAACCCAAATTTACCCACATACTTTGTCAGCGATTCTAGATTCAGCGGTTCGCGTTACAAACGCGCAATTCGAAAATCCAGACACGTTAAAGCGGCTGGACGTCCGTTTGATGGAAGTGAGTCAAGGCGATATGGGCTGGGACGTATTTACAGTGTTATATCATATTGATGGTCCCATCGGCACTGTATTTGAGCCCACGCTTGAAAGTTATCGGACGCTTTTTGGCGCATTATGGAAAGCGAAGCGAATGGAATTTGTTCTGTCTAGTATGTGGAAACGACAAATCACGTCAGCGAAAATATTTAGGAATTTAAAAGGTACGATATAGGCTACTAGAAAATTATATTCAATATCACATCAATTATATTATCGACCATTTTTTGCACATAGTAATACTATATATATATATATATATATATATATATATATATATATTTATTTATTTATTTATTTATTTATAATAACTGATTTTTGAAAAGAAAAATATCAAAATTCATAAAAATGTACATTATTTTTAAATCGATGAAGAATGAACTGTATATACTATGGGCACATGGTGTCCATGGGTTAACCTAAGTTAATTGTGAGAAGCAGTAAATTAATTAAGTCTCTGATTTTTGAAGAAATATCAAAATTCATTAAAATATACATTATTTTTATATCGATAAAGAATGGACTGTATATGCTATGGGCACACGGTTTCCACGGATTAACCTTATATATATATATATATATAAGGTTAATCCGTGGAAACCATGTGCCCATAGCATATACAGTTCATTCTTCATCGATTTAAAAATAATTTATCTTTTCAAAAATCAGTTATTATAAATAAACTTACTGTTTTTCACAATTCACACATTATATATATATATATATATATATATATATATATATATATACTAGACTTAGGATAATTCGTTGTCACCATGTGCCCATATCATATACAGTTTATTCTTTATTGATATAAAAATAATGTGTATTTTAAATAATTTTGATATATCTTCAAAAATCAATGATTATAAATAAATTTACAGTTTTCATGTATATTATACTTAGATTAACCCATGGGCATAATATGCCCGTATCATATACAGTCCATTCTTCATCAATATATATATATGTGTCTTTAAAGGAATTTTGATATTTATCTCTTTAAAAACCAGTGATTACAAATAAACTTACTACTATTCACAATTCACATTAATATATATATATATTAAACTTAGATTAACCCATGGACACCATGTGCCCATATCATATACAGTCCATTCTTCATCTATATAAAAATAACGTAAATTTGAATCAATTTTGATAGATATCTCTTCAAAGACCAGTGATTATAAATAAACTTACTGTTTTTCACAATATATATATATTAAACTTCGGTACTGCTTCTATTTTGGTATTCACACAATATATATATTCTGGTATTTAAAAATGATTTTGATATTTGCATAACTAGTGCCGCCACTAGTAACAATAGAAACATATGAACAAAGCGTTCTACACATACATATAAAAATAAAGTATATTATAATGAAATTTGACAATTATCTGTTCAAAAATCAGTGATTATACATAAAGTTACTGATGCTCACAATTCACTGTACTGCTCCTATTTTTGTATTCACTATTCACACACACACACAATATATTTATTTAATATTTAAAAAGATTTTCTGATTATATCTAATTTTAGAAGTGACTGCTGTTATGCAAAATGTCCACGTGTTAACATCAGAAATGGTCCATTTTATTCACCAAACGCAGTATTATTTCCTATTCGAGGTTCTAGAATGTTCGTGGGCAGAAATGTTGGGTCGTGTGAATATTGCTGAATCTCTCGACGATGTCATCAAAGCGCATGACACGTTTTTACATTCAGTCCAGTGTGGTGTTCTAGTCAACTCCGAATCACAGGTAATTCAAATTACACAATTAAATTTAAATCTTTTTAATTTTTGAAACAAATTCATATTTAGTATTTCATTAAACAACAAAACTGCTCCTTTTGGACAATAAAGTAATTTCTAATTTCAGGAATTATACACCCAACTTTGTACAATATACAACACAATACTGAAACTAGAAAGTATCGAAGAACTATTATACAACAAAACAATGTCCGAGCTAAAATCGATGAAAGAATGCGACAATAAAGCAAACACCGCGACGCTCGCAGAAGGTTTCGGCATCACAAATGACGACGACCGCAAAAAATTCGAACGCATCGCTAAATTCAATTCATACCTTCAATCCGCAAAAACGCAAATCCGTTCAGTTTCAAAACAATATAACGATTACGTCCGAAAATATTTACAAATGCTCGCATCGCATTCCGACGTCAAACTACAGTTATTAAGCGTTCGATTAGATTACAGTGGATATTACGAGAGAATCGAAAATAATTTACGCGACACGACGAATAATAGTATGAAAAATACGCCACGCAAATGACATATAATGAAAAATAATGACGAATCAGCAAACCAAACACGTTTGGAGGGTACACCACCAGTTTTAGACCCCATACTACCCCTGTTGGACGATAGTCATGGATTTTGTACACTAGATATTCAAAATAATGCCAATAACTATAATTATAGTACGGTGCCATTGCCTAATAATACTCAAATAAGTTTTAATCCCAATACCGAACACTCAAATATTGGTAATTGTAAAAATACGGTACGATTGTTCGATAATAAAGTACCACTGTTAGAAGCTACAGTACTTATGACTGATACTACGGTGCCAAAAAGTACTGTACGTATACCAAAAAAAGCTATTATATTGCCAGAGCGTACCAAGTCCTCAAAAAATGACAGTAGTACCGGAAAATTGTTAGATAAGCCTGTTTATATATCTAACAATACGGTGCCTATATCAAACGAAACGGTATTTATGTCAGAGCGTACCGGATTCTCAAATAATGTCAGTAGTACCGGAAAATTATTAGATAACACAGTTTTTATGTCTAACGATACGGTGTCTATGCCAAAAGGTACAGTGTCTATGTTAAACGAAGTGGTACTTATAACAGAGCGTACCGGGTCCTCAAAAAATGACAGTAGTACCGGAAAATTGTTAGATAAGCCTGTTTATATATCTAACAATACGGTGCCTATATCAAACGAAACGGTACTTATGTCAGAGCGTACCGGATTCTCAAATAATGTCAGTAGTACCGGAAAATTATTAGATAAGACAGTTTTTATGTCTAACGATACGGTGTCTATGCCAAAAGGTACAGTGTCTATGTTAAACGAAGTGGTACTTATGTCAGAGCGTACCGGGAACTTAAATAATGACAGTTGTACTAGAAAATTGTTAGATAATACAGGCGGTAAGGTATCTATGCCAAAACATACAGTGCTTATGTCAAACGAAACGGTACTTATAACAGAGCGTACCGGAAACTTAAATAATGACGGTTGTACCGGAAAATTGTTAAATACACGTGCAGTGTCTATGGCAAATGAGACGGTACTTATGTCAGAGCGTACCGGGTACTCAAATGACAGTTGTACCGAAAAATTGGTAGATAATACAGTTATGTCAGACGGTAAGGTATCTATGCGAAAACTTACAGTACTTATGTCCGATGGTACCGGGTACTCAAATAATGACAATTGTACCGGGAAATTTGTAAATAATACAGTTATGTCAGACGGTAAGGTATCTATGCGTAAACGTACAGTGGCAAACGAAGCGATACTTATGTCCGATGGTACCGGGTACTCAACAAATGACAGTTGTACCGGGAAATTGGTAAATAATACAGTTATGTCAGACGGTAAGGTATCAATGCGTAAACGTACAGTGGCAAACGAAGCGGTACTTATGTCAGAGCGTACCGGGAAATTTGTAGATAATACAGTTTTTATATCAGACGCTACAGTGTTTACGCCAATACGTATAGTACCTATGGCAAACGAAGCGGTACTTATGCCAGAGCGTACCGGGACCTTAAATAATGGCAGTTGTACCGGGAAATTGGTAGATAAAACAGTATATATGTCAGACGGTACGGTTGCTATGTCAAACGAAATGGTACATATGCCAGTGCGTACCGTATCATCTAATAATGACAGTAGTACCGGGAAATTGGTAGATAATACAGTATACATGTCGGATAGCGAGAGATCTATGTTAAAAGGAACAGTAGCTGTGCCAGACGGTACTAAATCTATATTAAAACGTACAGTATCTATGCCAGACGTACCGGGACGTATGTCAGACAGGGTACGCTTGCCACAGGGAACTTTGCCATTGTCTGATAGTTATGCGACATTGCGTGATTTAGCCATAAGTAATGATACAAATCTTATAAGTTCTTCCATAAAAATGTCAAGCACTAATGAAGTGTCGAAGTGTACGGTACCGACGTCGCACAGTAACGTAACACTTCGTTCAACACAACCAAGTTACGGTAGTGTTGCGTCGTTGATTCATCAGAGTGAAAAGCGAAAAACGAAACACGGCATCTGATGCTGTGTCGGGTGAGTTGAGTCATTCCCTTAACAGGCACCTGCTTATATCCCGTTCTCTGTCTGGCAATGGTTCTAACGAAATTTTATTATTGTAGCTTTAAAAAAACATTTTACAACTACAATAATATGCCATATTGTGGATGCTTTACGAAATTATATATATAAACTAATTAAGTGATATTTACCGTTGCGAGACAAAGAACGGTATATAAACAGGTCTATGAATTTCTTAACTCACCTGTCCATGACAAAGATTACATTTATAGTGGCATTCTGAATCAATCTATAAATCTATAGCGAATTCTATAAATTATGAATTTAAAAAATAATTGGTTAAATATTTACAGAATACCCTTATAGATTTACAGCTTAGCTCAGAATTCCACCATGAATCTCGTTTTATACTCGTAATACCCCTAAATATTTGGCCATATCCCTCTAAATGTTAGATTTTTTAGTGCATGATTGTTGAAATCATTGTAAAAATATTCAAAAAAAATGTAACAAATTAATCTTTAATCGCCATTAAGTTCCAAATAGTCTAGAATTCTCGCGTTTATAGCTGAATGCCCCTGATTTTAAGGAGAATTCCACTAGTATCGGTCACACTGTCACGTGTGTGTTCTCTCTCTTTCTATTCTCCGCCTCCTATAGCCACGAGAATTATAGATTTATTTATTTGTCATGTGTGGTGTTGTACATGTTTCTGAAATAGTATTTATAGTGAGCGGCACATGAGTAAACCGCTCCCTACAAACTATATTTGAGAAGGTAACAAAGCGATCAACTAATTATTCTAATTTGTTTGGGCAATTAACGCTTTCAATATAGTTTAATAATGGTAACAATCTATCGATTTGTATAGTTTATCGCTTTGTAGTGTAAATTCCTTAATTAAGTTCGTAAACTGATGATATTTTAGGTAATATTTGCGTTTTGGAACGTACTAATATTTTATAATTAAGAAATTTGTCAGAATTCAATGTCACAAAATAGGCAGAATAAATCAAAATGGCGACTATAACCGTTATTGGTGCAACTGCGCACAAACATGGCTGAATTAGTCACAATGCAAATGTGCACTGGAGAACTGTCACAAAATAGGCAATATAAATCAAAATGGCGACTATAACCGTTATTGGGCGAATTTAAATGGCGTTTAAAGACAAATTGGCCATAATACAGTTATTTTTACAAGAGTTAGTTATATTATCACACATTTTAGCTCGAGATACAATTTCGTTTAGAACAAGACACATTTATTAATAATTGTTAACACGTTTTAATTTTGTTAAATAAACATGTACATTTTAACCAATGATTATATAATCTTTTCGATTCAATTCCAATATGATGAATTTTTCGTTATGCGCGCGCTATATTTGTAAATTGTTCGATTTTTATTGTAATTTCACAATATTACTGTTAATAATAATAAACAATTTTATCGTGTAAAATAATACTGGGTTTGTTGTTTTTTACTTAAAATAACACATTTATTTATAATAATATAATTGCAGTTTTGCTAATCCCATTTGATTAAACTAATTAAAATATAAGTAGTAATTCACAATTCATACCTGTTCGTTTGTTCTACACTAACTTAATACGCACATAACCTACGTTTTCTATTGACAACGCAACTGTTAGACTAGCAAAATGGCGGCCGAACTTAGTCCATTTGACAATAGAGCGGCGCCACTAGGCTTAGTTTTTAACCAAATTTGTTTATTTTAGCAGAAAACAAACGAACAGACCTAATAATAATTATTCTGAAATGCAAAAATACATTTTGTTTATGTTTTTTTTCTTTTCCACAAAGCGTTTTATCATTGTTAATAACAAGTTATAACATTTATAATATTATTGTTGTCGACGAATGATTGGGGGGTTAATGAAAGGGGGATAAATAATAGATTAAAGCAAATAATAGTGTGTTTAAAGGCAGCTCGTGGCCGGAGGGACAAAGTAGCCTACCGTAGTCCACTGACTATGCGATTGGCTTTTCTTCGTCAATGGTTGGACTTGTTGCAATTGAGCCATGTTGTCGAGATACATCGTCTAAACTATGCATTGAACTAGATCGAGATGTTGACACTTTAGTCTAGAAATAAATAAATAAACATTGTTTAC
This sequence comes from Leistus spinibarbis, assembly GCA_933228885.1. NCBI lineage: Eukaryota > Metazoa > Arthropoda > Insecta > Coleoptera > Carabidae > Leistus > Leistus spinibarbis. Next base: position 851,789 of record OW121794.1, on the reverse strand, counting down.
TTTAGCTCAATTCAAATAGTTTTTAGCTCGCTGTATACAGTACAGGAGCTAAAGTAATCGGTGTGTCTGTAGTATTCACGGATCAAAAAAAGCGATTTGAAAGTATCAGTTCTCTCTTTCTATTCTCCGCCTCCTATAGCCACGAGAATTATAGATTTATTTATTTGTCATGTGTGGTGTTGTACATGTTTCTTAAATAGTATTTATAGTAAGCGGCACATGAATAAACTGCTCCCTAGTAACAACATTTGAAAAGGAATTTGTTTTTACTGAACCAAATTTGTTACACATATTATTTGAATCCGTTCGCAATTTAAATCTAATCGCCCTCCAAAATGTAAGCCCACCCTTAGAAACATAATTGAAACATCCTTAAATCCTACAAGGCCCTAAAAAAATATTAAAAATTACTTTGTACTAATTAGGCAAGTAAAAACGATTATAATTAAACTTAATCTAAATTTAAAAACTCGTAAAACTAAATGTATTTTGTTGTAGAAAATTCATTTATTCTGGTTACATTATACAATACTTGTTTTTTTTTTTGTTTTTTTTTGTTCGTTAAAAATTATGAAATCATTTGTGAACCGCTGAAAATAGTACTGGAAGCAACCGAAGTTAATATCCATTCTGACGTAGTATAAAACAGTCGGTCTGTTCGAAAAATAAAATTAGATTATTATTATAACAGAAAATAGTGAAAACGTATAAAAAAATCGAGTGCAGGTCACTAATATTTTTAAATTAATTAATTCTAAAATTGTTTACAATATTTTGTTATCTAAATAATTCATATACAAAGAATAATTATTATTATGGACTCATTAATAGAAACATTTGATAAAACTATTTATCTAATTTTTTATTTTAATAAATATTTAAATGTAATGACTAAATTAAATTAGATAATTTAAATATTTTAATTATGTTGTAAGCAATCTTAGCTAATTAATAATGTTTGTAGAATCATTTTGTAAATATATTTAAAGTTGCATTCAAATTTTACTGTCGTTTTCTTATTACTTCGGATAATAAATAAAGTTTAAGGTGCTCGTCATATTTATATCTCGTTCTCTGTCTAGCAACGGTTAATATCTATTCATTTCAGACTTATTAAAATTTATATAAATAATCAATAACCTCTACAACGATATTTTAATACTGTATAGCTGTTAATTGTGTATAATTTAAAATTATAGATTTATATCTATAATATGGCATATTTTTTGTAGCGAAATTTTATTATTGTAGTTGTTAATTATGTATAATTTATAAATTATAGATATATCTATAATATGGCATATTTATTATAGCGAAAATTAATTATTGTAGCTGTTAATTGTGTATAATTTAAAATTATAGATTAATATCTATAATATGGCATATTTTTTATAGCGACATTTTATTATTGTAGCTGTTTATTAGTATAATTTATAAATTCTAGATTAATATCTATAATATGGCATATTTTTTATAGCGAAATTTTAATATTGTAGCTGTTAATTGTGTATAATTTATAAATTATAGATTAATATCTATAATATGGCATATTTTTTGTAGCGAAATTTTATTATTGTAGCTGTTTATTAGTATAATTTATAAATCATAGATATATCTATAAAATGGCATATTTTTTATAGCGAAATTTTATTATTGTAGCTGTTAATTGTGTATAATTTATAAATTATAGATATAATATCTATAATATGGCATATTTTTTATAGCGAAATTTTATTATTGTAGCTGTTAATTGTGTATAATTTAAAATTATAGATATAATATCTATAATATGGCATATTTTTTATAGCGAAAATTTATAATTGTAGCTGTTAATTGTGTATAATTTATAGATTAATATCTATAATATGTCATATTTTTTATAGCGAAATTTTATTATTGCAGCTGTTAATTGATATAATTTATAAATTATAGATTAATATCTATAATATGGCATATTTTTTATAGCGAAATTATATTATTGTAGCTGTTAATTATGTATAATTTATAAATTATAGATATAATATCTATAATATGGCATATTTTTTATAGCGAAAATTTATTATTGTAGCTGTTAATTGTGTATAATTTATAGATTAATATCTATAATATGTCATATTTTTTATAGCGAAATTTTATTATTGCAGCTGTTAATTGATATAATTTATAAATTATAGATTAATATCTATAATATGGCATATTTTTTATAGCGAAATTATATTATTGTAGCTGTTAATTATGTATAATTTATAAATTATAGATATAATATCTATAATATGGCATATTTTTTATAGCGAAAATTTATTATTGTAGCTGTTAATTGTGTATAATTTATAGATTAATATCTATAATATGTCATATTTTTTATAGCGAAATTTTATTATTGCAGCTGTTAATTGATATAATTTATAAATTATAGATTAATATCTATAATATGGCATATTTTTTATAGCGAAATTATATTATTGTAGCTGTTAATTGGTATAATTTCAAAAAAAATTAAATACCAATTTGTAGCCTCAGTTGTATTAGTTATTGATTATTTATATAAATCTTAATAAGTAAAAAATGAATAGATATTAACCGTTGCTAGACAGAGAACGAGATATAATATATGAATGTTGTGGTGAGATAAAAATTAAATTACCTTTACATTTTCATAGCCGGACACAACTTTTTCTTCGAACGATTTGAACGATTCAGAATGCCGCATTTGGCCCAGTTTATTGCTGATATTTCCAGTAATTCCCCCAATTATCGATGTGGTTTTTTGATAGCTGAAAAAACATAGATACATTTCTCTATATTCAGGTTTAAATGACCTTGAAATTAAATTTTATCCAATATACACATACAAATGCATGTAATATGATTAAAAGCTTAAAAACTGTTGCGGAAATGAAACGTACAAATAAACACTACTTACAATTTCATTCCTGTTTAATTATAATAATAAATTTAGTTTAAATGAATAGATGAAATTGCACAAAGGACACATAACGAACTTACATTGGAGCTTCGGTAACAGCTTTTGTGACCTGCCCCACGCGACTCTCGACTGATTGGTAACTAAAATTATTTATATAAATAATAATAATAACAAAAATAAACCATGCATCATTCACTATAAACGAATTTATGCTCATTTATTTATTTATCTATTAAATTAAATACTTTTCAAAATGGGAAACTATTGTAATGTTACACATGCAAATTATCTATCGAACTATAAATAATATATTTTAGCAAAATAGGAAAACTGTACAGCGATAAAATAAATTATATTGAGATACAAAATAAATTTATAACGATTTTTTTAATGTTATTTCAATAAGAAACTAATAATTAAATAGAATATTACTTATAAGGCGAGCTGGACGCATAGGTGCGTTGTACCTAAACTTATTTATGTTCTTTGCCCTATTCTATGCTAAAGGCCGTTTGACACGGTTCATTATTTATTACAAAATTTACTAAATAATTTAAAATATAGAAAATAAAATAAAATTGAAACGTTGCATACATAAAAAATTGTTACAACATTTTAAATTATTAACCCATCAGAACTCACGTGAACTTTTCGGTGATCTTTACTCGCGTGATGAGAGATTTGCTCACGCCCTCTGTGCGCATGCGCCAAATATCTCGCACGCTTAGTTTATATTTTTAGATAGTTTTTTTTTAATGTATGATTAACAAATTCAAAATATTATACTTATCTAATTATTATGTGATCTTCAAAAGGTAAAATAATGTAGAAGGCAATAATTAAAATTTCTTTTAATCATAACCCAGATTATTAATTGGTGTCAGTAATATTTGTATTTAAAATTTTATTTATTCATTTTAAATATTAAAATTAAATGTAATTTTTATAAAATAATTTAACACATAAAGCTAGTTGAATTGACAATCCTCGTCGTGTTTTTTTTTTTTAGTTTAGTTTCACAGTCTATACAATGTATATTGCACTTGTAACGGATGAGTTTTAAAACTAATGCGCTATAGCGAATGTAGCCGAACGAAGATGCACGATCAAGCCCGACCACTACAGAAAGTAAATTTTGCATGCATACACGTTTACTCTCGTGATGAGAGAAATGCTCACAATTTCCGAAATGCATGAAAATAATAATTTGTTTTCCGCTTTACTTAGAATTGTCGGATTTGGGAAATTTATAATTTGAAAATAGATAATATTATTGGAAGAAAAGAAAAGTTATTAACATTTTAAATCGAGCGTGAGCAAAATGCTCATTACGTGAGTGCTGACGGGTTAAGAATGAAAATATGTGTTAATTCCTATATCAAAATGTGCAATTCTAATAATAAAAGTGTATGTACTTACACATTACTTTCTTTAACGTTCTTCAGGCCTTGGTTAACGTCTTCAGAGAGCTCTTTCCACACACTGATACCCAAGTTCTTCTTGAGTTCGGTGCTTTGCCGTATTTTACTCGCAAGAACCGTACGTAAAGTAGCGATTTCTTCTTCGATCTAAACGTAAAAATTAATATATAATATTTAGTACAATTAACATTATAAAATCTAAACTAAAACAAATCCTAATTATTTTGGTAGTCAAAATATGTTAAATGGTGTAAAATCGCAGAAATATTTAAAAAATGAAAAAACTAACTTGACATAATTCGGCCCTCCAGAGGGCCTTTTGGGTTTCTTGTTCTGCCAAAGTCATCCCTTCCAATGCACTAGGTAAATGTTCTCCAGCAACATGGGCTTCTTCTAAAAATAATTACATACATTCAAACAAAAACTAAAATTTCGAATCGGTTTGCGAATTTTAAGGCCACCGATTTCATTAATAACGAAAATTAATTATATTCATTGTCAAAAACCTATATTGACATATTGAATTGATTCACTTGTTTCATTTTCTGTATAAGATATCGTTGTGAATGATTTGTCTTTTATTCTTATTGATTACAAAATAGAAAGGCCATATTATTTAAATACAAATATTTAAAGCACTCAAAAATTCTATTATTAATTCTAAGTAGTTTTATGTCTACAAGATTTTTTCATATTGTTAACCCAAAGGCCATAAAAAATTAAATTAAATTTTATAATTTTGCATTTTAAAATATGCACTAAAAAAATCTACAAAGAATTGTAAGTTTTTTTATATCTATTACAATTACTGCGTATATATATGAAAGTATAAATTATATTTTTAAATTGTTGTTACTTTAGATCTAGTTATCAGTATGAAATTACATACTCTTACTAAGAAAAGAAAAAAAAAAAGTAGAAATGTACGTGAAACAATAAAGTAATAATAAGATTTTTGCATATTGTTAACCCAAAAGCCGTCAAAAAAAATTCAATATTATAATATTTAATTTACAAAAATATAACATTTTTTTAAATTAACAAAAATCGCTGCTCGCATATATTACTTATAAGGCGAGCTGGACGCCTAGGTGCGTTGTACCTACGCTTGTTTTTTTATAAAAATAATCTACAAAAAATTGTGCAACTTTTTATATCTATAACATATTTTCAAATTGTTAACTAAAAGGCCATAATAATTAAAAACCGAGCTGGACGCATAGGTGCGTTGTACCTAAACTTGTTTTTTATAAAAATATTCTACAAAAAATTATACTTTTTATATTTTTTCAAATTGTTAACTAAAAGGCCATAATACTTAAAAAACGCTGCTCTTATCGTATATATTACTTATAAGGCGAGCTGAACGCATAGGTGCGTTCTACCTACGCTTGTTTTTTATAAAAATAATTAACAAAAAATTGTACGACTTTTTATATCTATAACATTTTTTCAAATTGTTAACTAAAAGGCCATAATAATTAAAAATCGCTGCTCTTATCGTATATATTACTTATAAGGCGAGCTGGACGCATAGGTGCGTTGTACCTAAACTTGTCTTATATAAAAATAATCTACAAAAGATTGTGCAACTTTTTATATCTATAACAATTTGTCAAATTGTTAACACCAAAAGGCAATAATAATTAAAAAACGCTGCTAGGCGAGCTGGACGCATAAGTGCGTTGTACCTAAGCTTGTTTTTTATAAAAATAATTAACAAAAAATTGTACGACTTTTTATATCTATAACAATTTGTCAAATTGTTAACACCAAAAGGCAATAATAATTAAAAACCGCTGCGAGGCGAGCTGGACGCATAGGTGCGTTGTACCTAAACTTGTCTTATATAAAAATAATCTACAAAAGATTGTGCAACTTTTTATATCTATAACAATTTGTCAAATTGTTAACACCAAAAGGCAATAATAATTAAAAAACGCTGCGAGGCGAGCTGGACGCATAGGTGCGTTGTACCAAAACTTGTTTTTTATAAAAATAATCTACAAAAAATTATAAGACTTTTTATATCTATAACAATTTGTCAAATTGTTAACACCAAAAGGCAATATGCTGCGAGGCGAGCTGAACGCATTGGTGCGTTGTACCTTAGCTTATTCGAAATTTTTTCCCTAATTATTATCATTTTTAAGATACTTAAAAAAAAAAGGCGCGAGTAAACAAGCACTTCCGGTTACATTAATTATTACAATATAAGTAATATAATTACCATTTGAAGTAATATCTAGGTACTTCCTAAAACTATGGTCTTTCGGTAATTTCGCTAAGTACGGCTTAGTTAAATCACAATACGTAACACGCACTTGTTTCTTAATATTTTTTTTAAAAAACGTTCTTAAAATATCATTCGCGCGTTTGACAATAAAAAATTCAGCCTCAACATTTATAGATTCATCATTATCTAAATTATAGTTGGCTAACGCATCATAATTTAACTCGTGAAACTCTAATTGCCGCAAATCAAATAACTCTACATCATTATCGTCTAAAATACACGTTTCTGCGTCGTCTAAATCGTCTAAACTTGGCGTAGACGAACTGTCTTCTGGATTAAAATATGGGTCTTCAATAAACTCTAACGAATTTTGTTGCTCTTCGCCCCACATAATTGCACTTGTTGCACAAATACACTAAATAACACTTATTTCATATTTTAAACACTTTTGGAACACTTCAAACTCACTATAAACTATAGACACAGCTGTTATAAAAGTTGTTATAAAAGAATTTGTTGCTTTCACCTGGGGGCCAATTTCAGTGGAGCGGCACGAATCATTATTTTACCGTTAGTAGCACATAACAAAAAACACTCAACTTAAAATAATAAGTGAAATGAAAAGTTTTTACTTAATAAAGAAAGGCAAATTCCATATTTCACATTAAACCCACCACATATTTCAAACATATTTGACACGTCACAACATAATTTCCAACTTTTATTTAATTAAATAATTACTACAAATCGCACATAATTAATTAGCTTAACAATACTTAACAATAATTAAATTGTTATCGCGAATTTGTTGCTAATAGTTAAAAAAAAATTGCAAACACACAAAAATACATAAATACCTGTTGGGCTGATGTTGTTCATTGTAATATACACACTTTTAACACTATAACTGGATAAAATTACACTTATTACTAGCAATTTAACAGTCACAAGATTATGAAATGTGTCGGCAAGTATTGACCGATACAAAATGTCACTTAGCGTCGGTATTGCAGATTACTTATGGAAAACTACCCAATATAAAATGTCTATATTTAACTAAAAAAAACGTTTTCCAACATTATAAAATACATATAATCGGTTAAATGACGATAACAAATTGTTTATACTATAAATTTTGAACTGCAAATAACCATTTGGTTTTACTGGTTACGCAGTGCAGTAACCAGGTTACAATACCTCAATGTTACCAACGGGGTAGACATTTATTGCTTAAAATTAGTTAATTAAATGGCGTCGGTATTACAGATATCTGCACATTAGTTCGTTTTGGAAAATTACCAACAATTTTAGCTTAAAAACACAATTATAAAACGTTTTTTTTTTTACGTTATAAAATAATGTAATCGGTTGAATTATGTAATCAAATTGTTTAAACTGAAAATAACCATATGTTTATACTATAAATTTTGAAATGCAAATAACCATTTGGTTACTGGTTACGCAGTGCAGTAACCGGGTTACAATACCTCAATGTTACCAACGGGGTAGACATTTATTGCTTAAAATTAGTTAATTAAATGGCGTCGGTATTACAGATATCTGCACATTAGTTCGTTTTGGAAAATTACCAACAATTTTAGCTTAAAAACACAATTATAAAACGTTTTTTTTTTTTCGTTATAAAATAATGTAATCGGTTGAATTATGTAATCAAATTGTTTAAACTGAAAATAACCATATGTTTATACTATAAATTTTGAAATGCAAATAACCATTTGGTTACTGGTTACGCAGTGCAGTAACCGGGTTACAATACCTCAATGTTACCAACGAGGTAGACATTTATTGCTTAAAATTAGTTAATTAAATGGCGTCGGTATTACAGATATCTGCATATTAGTTCGTTTTGGGAAATTACCAACATAATTTTTAGCTTAAAAACTCAATTATAAAACTTTTTTTTTTTTATGTTATAAAATAATGAAATTGGTTAAATTATGTAATCAAATTGTTTAAACTGAAAATAACCATATGTTTGGTACTTGGTTACGCAGCGCTTTTGTCACTCGGGTTACAGTACCACAATGTTACCAACGGGATAAAATTAAATTATATGTTCAAAATTAAATTATGCATGCATGAGTACATTATTTTGAAAATAGGCAAATTTGATTCAGGAATGATTAAAATGTGTATTTTTGTTAACATCTAATCCATTTAGACTTTGTCTAAGAGAATAAAAACATATATTTGTCACTACATATGTTTTTACTTCCTTTATATTCCTAATTTAGATCACAGTAGCCGGTTACAAATTGACTTTAAAGTGCTAAAATAATATTAATTCGATTATAAACAATTTTACTGCTAATTTATCGTCAAAATGCTTTTCAAGTTACCGGTTACAGTGGTCTAGTTACGTCCAATTTTTCTTTAAGTTAGGAACACTGTTACAATTTAATTTAAGCCTCGTTTACGATAAATGAAATATTTAGATTTACACGAATATTATTTTGCGGTACACATGTTGCCATATCTAATAGATTATTGATATAGACTATTAAACCCCTATTTTTTAAATGTATTTATGAATAAAGTCTATAATACTTCAATTTATAGTAATTTTAAGATTCTAGTTTTATAATAATTTTAGCATAAACGGGTCTTTGTGTATCATGTATAACTTAATAGAAATACGCGAAATTTTGTAAATAAGACAATAAAATACATAATAATTAATTGAATACGTTGAAAAATCATTTAGTTTAGTTATAAACTGTATCTAAACGTAGTAAAACAAGTCAAATGTTACGTATAACTAACCTTCGAAATTTGGTTGTATCTTTGGATACAATTCCGAATAATTTCGGCAACTTACAATCGGTGCGCTTTCGGCGAAAACCGCGATGGTTACCAGTGGCAAAAAGTAAAGAATTCCGGGTTCCACCACGTACAATCACACCAGAGGACGAACGACTGGAGTTAATGCGTTTATTCAATAATTACCGAACTCAAATGAAAGCGATTCGCAGCTATTTGCACGGGGAATACAACGTAAAATCAGTTATAATCGACACGGAAGTGCACGAGAAGGAATTCGCGACGGAGTTTACGGAATGTGCGAAGATTAACGAGGAATGGAATGAAGAAATACGCGTAGATAGGGAAGCACGAAATTTGCGCGATTTGGAGGATATGAAACAAACAGCGTTTAGTAGATTGGATGAACGGTTGGCGATCAGGGAGAAGACGCTGGAGAGTGCTGAAGAAATGGTTCGGAAGGAAAAGGAGGCGTCGAAGACTTTTATTACGAGTGAAAATGTTGATGAAGCGATTGAACTCTGTTTGGCAAATGTGGTCGATTATAATTTTTCGATTGATTTGGAGGGCGGTTTATATAAAGGACGCACTAAAATGCCAGAACCGAAATTGGAACTTGTTAAAAGTAGTAATTGATTTGTTTAAAATATAAAAAAAAACTAAAATTGTTTATAGTGTTTTTTTGTTTGTTTTCTTAATAAATATTTCAAACATCAATGATTCATTTGTACAATAAACCTTAAATAAAAAATATCTAATAAGAAATCAATATTTTAAATATTAATTCATACAGATAACTGTCAAAGTAATGCTTGTTTGTTTTCAATAAACAAGAAACAAATGATGTAACTCATGGTTGATCCGATTAAAAAAATATCTGGAGTGGCCTGCACTCAACTTTCTTTTACGTAGTTTTCAATAGATAGATATTAATATACATATATATAAATTAATGAAAATAACTGGATAATTATACCAATTTATAATGGATCTGAATTTGAAGTACTTATCGTATTCACTCTCAAACAGTCAAATTTCACAGTAAAACTCTGAAATTGTTAATAATGATTACAATACTTACTTATTACTCTGTAAAAGAAAGTAAAAAACAATTGGTGCAACTCTTAAATATTAGATAAACTTATTTATTGAAACATGTGAATGTTTAATTACCAAATATATAAAAATAGCCAAAACCTACATAACAAAAATAAAATGCGAAGTAAAGATAACAAAAATTAAGCCACTTTCTTCTTCCCTAAAGGCCCAAGTATCTTGCGACGTTGTGACAGCATATGAAGATACATTTTAGGAAATACTAAAAAAAAAAAAAAAATTAAAAACATCTAAAAACAATAGAATAATTATAATACTTACGTGGCACATAAAGTAACATAACAAATATCAAAAAGTAATGGTAGCTAAATGAAAAATTAAGATTATTTGGCATTTGCATAGACCACATCTTTGTTTCGGCAACTTCATTTTGGGCCCCATACAAACATAGTAATTCCCCGGTTACCCCCACCGGATATAGAATTAAAAATGTCGTATATCTAAAAACCCCAATATATTATTTATACTATCTTATGCGAGTATTTATATATATATATATATATATATATAATAATAAATATTAAAGAAGCCAAGTAAAGGCCACTCCAGCTGTTTTAAATAAAAATGCAATAAAAACAAATAGTCAAATGCAAAATCAGTTCTATAAAATATTTGTAGATGGCGTAAGTGTCAAATTAATGGCCGCCATTTTAGGGGCAATGAATTATCGTTGTATATATAATTAAAAGTAATAGAAATTCGAGTGAATACCACTCTAGATCATTTAAATATGAATTTACGAGAAATATATTTTTATAAACACAATAAAATGTAAAAATCAAGTAGTCAAAGCCGTTTCATAGGCTATTTGTAGTTGGCGTAAGTGTCAAATGAATAGCCGCCATTTTGAGAACAATTAACCGTATATATATATATATATATATATATATATATATATATATATATATATATATAATTATTAGTAAAAGAAAATCGAGTGAATGCCACTCTAGATCATTTAAATACGAATTTACGAGAAATATTTATTTTTAAACATAATAAAATGTAAAAATCAAGTAGTCAATGCAGTTCTATAAATTATTTGTAGATGGCGTGTCAAATGAATGGCCGCCATTTTGAGAACAATTAACCGTATATATATATAATTAATAGTAAAAGAAATTCGAGTGAATGCCACTCTAGATCATTTAAATATGAATTTACGAGAAATATTTCATTTTAAACACAATAAAATGTAAAAATCAAGTAGTTAAAGCAGTTTTATAAACTATTTGTAGTTGGCGTAAGTGTAAAATGAATGGCCGCCATTTTGAGAACAATTAACAGTATATATATATATATATATATATATATATATATATATAATTAATAGTAAAAGAAATTCGAGTATCATTTAAATATGAATTTACGGGAAATATTTATGTTAATATACAATAAAATGTAAAATTTAGAATAAATCAGTTCAATAAACTATGTGTAGATGGCGTGTCAAATTAATGGGCGCCATTTTGAGAACAATTAACCTTATATATATAATTAAAAGTAAAAGAAATTCAAGTGAATGCCACTTCAGATCTTTTAAATACAAGAATCTACGAGAAATATTTATTTTTAAACACAATAAAATGTAAAAAAATTAAAATAATATACAAATAGTCAAATCAGTTCTATAAACCATTTGTAGTTGGCGTAATGGCCGCCATTTTGAGAACAACGAATTAGCCTTTTATATAATTAAAAGTAAAATAAACTCGAGTGAATGCCACTCTAGATCATTTAAATATGAATTTCCGCGAAATATTTCATTTTAAACACAATAAAATGTACAAATCAAGTAGTTCTATAAACTATTTGTAGATGGCGTGTCAAATGAGTGGCCGCCATTTTGAGAATAATTAACTATATATGAGTGAATGCCACTCCAGATTATTTAAATATGCATTTACGGGAAATATTTATGTTAATATAGAATAAATCAGTTCTATAAAGTAAGTGTAGATGGCGTAAGTGTCAAGTAATGGCCGCCATTTTAGAATAGTGTACTAACCTGAGCCATACTAGAATGTGTGGCACGTAGTTCAAAATATTCAAAGCGTAATACATGTATCGAATGATTTCCGTCATTGACCATGCCAGAAGGCATAGGGCTAACCCAGGTGATGCCCGTCCGCCGACTGTGGGCATCAGCACGCCACAAACCACCATTACCCTAGACAAAACTTGGAAAGTCGTTATGATTGGACTAGATTTGACCAATCCGGACGCAGCATGGAAAATCTCTAATACAGCAGCATTTTGGAATATGACTAACGTCCATTTTACGGTATCATATAACTCAGTTTCTTCGTCTTCTTCGCGAAGTGAAACCATTTGATATAAGAGATAACTCCATCTAGAATAGAAATAAATATATATATAAAACGCATTAAATTGGTTAAATACACACTTACCCTAACACTTGTGCGAAATTATACGAAAATAAATAGGCTTTAATTAAAAGTAATCGCTGTTTTTTGTCCGCCGACACTTTCGCGTCCTTTTTCGTAGACATGACTCGTTAGAATAGATGACAATACACTTTGAACTTTCGAATATCTAATAGGGTCAAACCTATTTACATATTACCTTAATTATAGGTAATTAATGCGTAAAATATTTTTATAAATCATTTATTGACATGTACAATGACGCGTTGCTTTATTTGGGCCGTTTGGGCAACAAAAATGATGACGTCGACGTCGTAGATATTTTGTTTTTTCGTTAACAGTGTTGCCAACAGACGGCAAACAAATATAGATAAATTTATCTATACGGTACCGAATACGCAATTTTAATTATAATTTGACACGAAACACGCATGCGCGAGATACTTGCATAAAGGCAACTTGTTCGGCTAACTTCGATTAAGCTCGCCGTACGAAGCACCAAAAAAGCTTAAACATTCACGAATCTAAAAAATGTTTTAACAAAAAGTGTTTGTCTCGTCGCACTGAATCCAAAAATATATATTACTTATATATTTGGGTGTTAGTTGTCGCTCCTAAGACCAAATTAGGCTCCTCTGAAGCGATTTACACCAAATTTTGTACACATATTATTTAGCGTCCCATTTGAATCCAATCGCTTGTATACTTCCCGAGTTACAGGGCCCCAAAATTTAGAGCTCCCCTTAATACTGCCCTTATAAAAATACACATCCAAAAATTCTACTAATAATTCTAAGATATTTTATGTCTACAAGGGCCATAAAAAATGATTAAATATTATAATTTTGAAATATTCACTAAAATAATCTACAAAAAATTGTGCGACTTTTTATATCTATAACATTTTTTCAAATTGTTAACCAAAAGGCCATAATAATTAAAAACCGCTGTTCGCATCGCATATATTAATTATAAGGCGAGCTGGACGCATAGGTGCGTTATACCTAAGCTTGTTATTTTATCAAAATAATCTACAAAACATTTTGAGACTTTTTATATCTATAACATTTTTTCAAATTGTTAACCAAAAGGCCATAATAATTAAAATCCGCTGTTCGCATCGCATATATTAATTATAAGGCGAGCTGGACGCATAGGTGCGTTATACCTAAGCTTGTTATTTTATCAAAATAATCTACAAAACATTTTGAGACTTTTTATATCTATAACATTTTCTCAAATTGTTAACCAAAAGGCCATAATAATTAAAAACCGCTGTTCGCATCGCATATATTACTTATAAGGCGAGCTGGACGCATAGGTGCGTTATACCTAAGCTTGTTATTTTATCAAAATAATCTACAAAACATTTTGAGACTTTTTATATCTATAACATTTTTTCAAATTGTTAACCAAAAGGCCATAATAATTAAAAACCACTGTTCGCATCGCATATTTTACGTATAAAGCGAGCTGGACGCATAGGTGCGTTGTATCTAAGTTTGTTTTTTATCAAAATAATTTACACAAAAATTGTAAAACTTTTTATTTCTATACCATAATTTCAAATTGTTAACGAAAAGGCCATAATAAAAAGCGCTGGTCGCATCGCATATAAGTTATAAGGCGAGCTGGATGCATAGGTGCGATGTACCTAAGCTTGTTTTTATCAAAATAATTGGCATGAAATTGTTAAACTTTTTATCTATCTATAACAAATTTTCAAATTGTTAAAACAAAAGGCCATAATTATTAAAAACCGCTGCTCGCATCGCGTTATAAGGCAAGCTGGACGCATTGGCGACCATAAGCTTGTTAGGCGTTCACACACACACACATAGACGACATAAAAAAATCCAAAACGGATATTTCCATTAAAATGTCTATATCGACATTTTTTGTGATCACAATACTTTCTTTTATTACGTATAAGAAAATATAGATAAATTATTGGTCAACAATAGTGACAGTTATTACCATGGATTTATCGGGGGTGAAATATAAATTCTAAAGTACAAATGTAAAATTTCTAAATTTATCGAAAATGTATAAATTATTTAGATTCAAATAAAATGTCTAGCTATCATTTAGAGCGCGATTTGCCGTTTTATCCAACGTACGAATCGGAAGTACAGGGCTACGTCACAATTTGGTGGTTTGCAAAAAATTTCTCGCAATCTCGATACAATTATAAAAAAATTCCTAGTGGCAGTAATGCGTGTACAATTATAACAATTTTGCTCGCTGCGCGCTGCTATTATGACAAAATTAAAGTAAATTTATTAGAATTGCTGCTTACGTAAGCGGTTAGTCTACTTGTGTGGCCCCAATTTGCTTATTTTATTGTTTCCCGCCAAAACAATGGCGCCTTAACACAGTAGACGATGCCCTTAATGCGCAATAGGCACCTGCGCACAAACCAATTAACGTATACCCGTATTTAATTTAATCAACAGATAAAATCAAATTATGATTACGAATTAGACCCGTCGATAGTTTGTGCATTTGCTGAAAGTGTTTTAGAGGGAAACGACATACATGAAAAATTACGACGCAGCGGCGTATTAGAAAACATTAATTTAACAGTACCGGAAGCGATTGAAAGCGCGGGAAAGAAATCACGTTACATAACAGAATGGGTATATTTGTGCTAACATGCCTCGTATGTCACTAATGTATTTTAATTATATAGAAAAGTGTATTATACATGACAGATCTTCGAGACACATTGTACAAACATTTACGAGATCATGTCACCGAATGGTATTCGACGTCTATATACGATATACATCCGGATTTATACGTTATTTTAATTACGGATCATAGATCGATTTTATTCGTATTTCAAGACGACCAGGACACGGTTTTTATATTTAATTTATCGGAGGAAGTCATGCAACATATCTGCCGCCATTTTGAATTGTTGCTATAACCGAATAGCAAGGTCAAAATGGCTGCCACGTAACTGGCAGCCATTTTGATTGTAATGTTAACCGAACTAACATTTATTTTAATCGTTGTATTACTTAACCGATTGCCAAATTTTAAAAACAATTAGTTAAATTATGATTATTTCTGTAGATTAGTCTTATTGATTCGCATCAACACTTGGGCCATGGTGCTATAATAGCTCAAGTGCCACGCATTAGACTGAGATCGCTATGCCAATGGTTTCACTGCATGATTAGCGATTGTTTTAACTCACAGCCAGATTGTTATGAATTATCATTTTTGTATTTTAAAAAGGAGAAAACTACGAAACGAAAATTTATTGACTGATTTGTAAATTGGATGAATAAAATATTAAAAGAAAACAATGTTTCATCGATTTTTCTTTTGTTATTATTAATGAAAACAAATAACATTCATACCGTAAAATATACTAATCTAAACCTTGCTTAAAATAAATATTATTAATTTAAAACACAGTGTACACACACTGCAGCTGCCGTTCGAGCCGCCATTTTGTGGAATTCGTATTTTTACTCATTTAGTTTAAGGTTTTTGAATACAATAAAACATATTTTATTTTAATATATCAATTATTTAGAGCTACAGTAATCGGTCATGTGTGTCTGTAACATTCTCGGATCAATTTAGAATGTCGCCTTGAACCCAAAAATATATTAGCCATTAAAAAACGAACCTAATTCATAAATAACACAACAAAACATGTGGACTACTGAAACAGATTCACTAATTTGCCACCAGGGCGGCGTACTAATTCCCACAAAATAGAGATTTATTGTTTGTGTTGTACAGATTAAATTGTGTAAACTGTGTTTTATTTAATAATAACGCCATTTTATTTGTATCAACAACACAACTTAAGCCTTGATATAATTTATAATATTAAAAATACAAATACGTGATTTCTTGTTTGTTTGGATGCATTTTTCAATATTCAAAATGATTTCAGTTTCATTTGAATTGAATTATATTTTTACTATATTTAATTAATTAACCATTACCTATCAGATAGCGAGATTAATATTTACAATATGTACAAATTATTGTGAATTAATTTTCATGTTTTATCAATTCATTCACTCAAGTCAGCATCAATCAATTAAATATTCTCAAATAAACTGATAAAATCGCGATTCATATACAGGCGTTAACCTTCGTTAAAATGGCGGCCGCTGACACATCACTTGCGCATATAACCATAAAGTGGGGGGGTTTACATCGTCTGATTGGGTTTCCTATGTGGCACTAGCATGAACTATACAGATTTCGTATTGTTAAATATTAAATGATTTTTACTACAAATTTAATAAATATAATCACTAGGGAGCAGTTTACTCATGTGCCGCTTAGTCAAAATACTATTTATTTACTTTAGGATTCATGTGTGATTGAATTTAATAAATGTATTTACTATGAAGCGGTTTACCCATGTGCCGCTTTGTAAAAATACTATTTCCAACTGAGTAGTCGATTTATTCATTGAATTTTGTTAATTTCGTAAATGTAATTACTAGGGAGCGGTTTACTCATGTGCCGCTTTGTAAAAATACTATTTCCAACTGAGTAATTTTGTAAATGTAATTACTAGGGAGCGGTTTACTCATGTGCCGCTTTGTAAAAATACTATTTCCAACTGAGTAAACGATTTATTCATTGAATTTTGTTAATTTCGTAAATGTAATTACTAGGGAGCGGTTTACTCATGTGCCGCTTTGTAAAAATACTATTTCCAACTGAGTAATTTTGTAAATGTAATTACTAGGGAGCGGTTTACTCATGTGCCGCTTTGTAAAAATACTATTTCCAACTGAGTAAACGATTTATTCATTGAATTTTGTTAATTTCGTAAATGTAATTACTAGGGAGCGGTTTACTCATGTGCCGCTTTGTAAAAATACTATTTCCAACTGAGTAATTTTGTAAATGTAATTACTAGGGAGCGGTTTACTCATGTGCCGCTTTGTATAAATACTATTTCCGACTGAGTAGTCGATGTGTATACGATTTAATCATTGAATTTTGTTGATTTCGTAAATGTAATTACTAGGAAGCGGTTTACTCATGTGCCGCTTTGTAAAAATAATATTTATGACTTTATATGAATTAATGATTGAATTTTGATACTAAGGAGCCGTTTTTTATGTTCCGCTTTGTTAAACTGCTGTTTATAACCGACTCAACTAAGCGTAGATTAAATTCTGATTAATTTGTGCCGCTTAATGCCCCTTTAATTAATAACTGGGTTAAGCGTGTGTATTTTTAATTATTGTGATTTTTTAATCAATAAAATCAAATTTTGTAATTTATAAAGCGGCAAGTTTGTATAATTCGATCACATCATAACCAATCACCTTAAACTGTTTGACGCACACGGTTTTTCCTTTCATACATTCCAAAAATTGATTTTATTGATCAATAAATCACAATAATTAACAATTAAGTCTTACTTCCTTTGCTTCATAGGTCGAGAAACGCTCTAATACGCGAATTCGGTTAAATTTAATAAATGTAGTCTTTAGGGAGCGGTTTACTCATGTGCCGCTTTGTATAAATACTATTTACGCTATTCACAAAAGTTAATGATGCAATAATAGAGTTATGATTGTTATTTACAATAGAAAAATAATTTGAGGTTAAAAATGGCGACTACTACACTAAGAGTTTCATGAATTTGACACCAGGGCGGCGTAGTTATTTAATATATAAAAATAGGAGATTTGTGTAGTTCATGTAAGGGGAACACCCAATCAGGCGCGCTAAAATCGCTTAATGTGTTTCATATGTACATAACCTAATAGAGAGAGAATATTATGAATTAGTATTGTTCTAAAACTGTTTCATTAAATTCAGCAACTTTGCGCAAACGGATTAGCAACGTTTTGTGTGTTAGTATATATATATATGTATATATGCGAAGTCACTACGCTAGTCAAGTTGACTGGTGCTGTGTGGCTGGTCCTCTTTGGCCTGCGCCACGGCCCACTCGACGAAGTCGTCGATCAGCACGGGCCAAGCACCTTCTTCGTCGTAGTTGCTCATGTCGTCCGCTATTTGGCCCGCGAAATCTAGCAGTAAGTTCCAGGTGTCTTTGGGTATAGATCGTTTATGATGCTCCTAAAATAAATAGTTTTTTTTTTTTAATTAATATTTAGTAGAAAAGAGCTATAGTGTTCAATAATGAAATGAATAATTTACCTGAAGAAATTTACACCATAGTTCTAAGAACTTAAAGCGGCCGAGCAGGACAATGTTCCAGTAGGCAATGGCCATATCTAAGTCTAATCCTTTTTGTCCGGGATTTTTGGCGTAGTTAAACGTAAAATGGTAGAAATCCTTAAATTTGAAGCCATCTTTGAGTTCGGATTCGAGGGTGGGCAGGCGTGCTTTTAACTTGTCAACACTATCACAACTAAGTTCCGTCATGCCGGATACGAATTCGTCACGTGTGAACTCACATTGTGTTGCCGCTTTGAATTTCCACGCGATTATCAGCACTAATTTTGATTCGGGACTCAACACTAGATCGTCCAGAAATTTCATGATACCTAATCGATAAACAATCGAGAACATATCATCCTAAACACTCATTTGCGATTATTTAAGCAAACATAAATTAAATTACAGCGCTGCGACGACAATTGACATGATGCAACGGTCGATTTTAATATGTTTTATGCTAAATTATTAAATTACCATATATCTTTTTAACCTTTAGTTTCGGAGATTCTTTATTCAAATACGCATCAATGAAATATATATATATATATATATATATATATATATATATATATATATATATATATATAATAAATGACAATTTCGGAGGTTTTCATTCATTATAGCCAAACAAAATTGATTTGATTACTAAACATTCTTTATTCAAATACGCATTAATTATATATATATATATATATATATATATATATATATATATATATATAGTGCCAATTATCAAGCAAAATAGATGAAAAGTGCCAATTATCAAGCAAAATAGATGAAAAGTGCCAATTATCAAGCAAAATAGATGAAAAGTGCCAATTATCAAGCAAAATAGATGAAAAGTGCCAATTTCAATGGTTTTTATTTTTTATGGCCAAGCAAGATACATAAAATCAATATTTTTTACTACAAATTCTTTATTCAAATACGCATCAATG
Organism: Leistus spinibarbis; assembly: GCA_933228885.1. NCBI lineage: Eukaryota > Metazoa > Arthropoda > Insecta > Coleoptera > Carabidae > Leistus > Leistus spinibarbis. The sequence goes on along the minus strand of OW121794.1, from coordinate 831,795 downwards.
ACATATATGTATATATATATATATATATATATATATATATATATATATATATATATAAATTGTGAATTTCGGATGGTTTTTATTTTTTATAGCCAAACAATATAGATAAAATCGATTTGTTTACTAGACATTCTTTATTCAACTACGCATCAATGGTACATAAATATATATATATATATATATATATATATATATATATATATATAAAAGAGTCAATTTCGGAGATTTTTATATTTTTATGGCCAAGCAAGATAGATAAAATCGATTTGCTTACTAGGCATTCTTTATTCAAATACGCATCAATGATATATATATATATATATATATATATATATATATATATATATATATATGTATTTATATAAAGTGCTAATTTCGAAGGTTTTTATTTTTTATGGCCAAGCAAAATAGATAAAATTGATTTGTTTACTAGACATTCTTTATTCAAATATGCACCAATGATACATATACATACATACATACATATATATATATATATATATATATATATATATATATATATATATGTATATATATAGAAAGTGCCAATTTCGGGGTTTTATATTTTTTATGGTCAAATCTATTTGTTAATTAGTTATTCTTTATTCAAATACGCATCAATGATATATATATATATAAAGTGCCAATTTCGAAGGTTTTAATCTTTATGGCAAAGGTAGATAAAATCGATTGGTTTACTAGACATTCTTTATTCAAATACGCACCAATTTATATATATATATTTATTCCTTAAGTACAATAGGAAATATATCGAGTTTTGATTGATTGGATCAAAATTATGTTTCATTATATTTAAAATAAACAGAGATTTTAAGAAAGTAAAACGGAAATTGCGTTCTTGGAAACTAAATTTAAATGTGGGCGTATTTTCGTTAGCATATTATATTTATATATATATATATATATATATATATATATATATATATATATATATATATATATATATATATAAGGAAGAGAGAGAGAGTGATTTTAATAATAGAATAAGTTTAAAAAAAATAACCTTCAGCGGTAATTTTGTCGGGTTCATTGGGATCTCGGTACCTCAAGTACAGAGCCTCTAGCCTTTTTTTGTCGACCGTATTTTTGGGTTCTCTGTAGTACGCATCGGGATTTTGAAAATAATTGTCACTGGCCAAGTCGAGTTTCCAATCGTTTTGCGTTAGACAGAATATCGCCGTGTTTTCCCCCGTTTGCGTAAATGATATAAACTTTTTCACTTTATCTCTTTGTGAGGATTTCAGTTTGTGCTAAAATTTATATTTCACGATAATCAACGTCTGTGATTCTATTTTTTGACAACATCAAATACAACATCATTCATTGTTTTTTGCCATATCGTCACATAATTGCATCAATAAACCAACGACCAGAAACTCACCATTTTAATTCAAGCAACTTAACAACACACACATAGAATTTGACTTGATAAATATCATTTAGCCTTTTCATATACACTACTTTTTAATCACAAATTTATTATTTAACCTCAAATTTGCTGGATGACAATGTACGAATAATACGCGCCGATTGCTCTGACGTCACACTACCTATTACGTCACACACACATTTTCAAAATATCTCCCATTTCCAAAAATTACTCAAATTTAATCAATTCATAGATATACACAATATTCATTAAAACATGCTTAGATCCTAACGCACCTATGCGTCCAGCTCGCCTTATAAGTAATATTATGGTTAACAATTTGAAAAAAGTTAGACGTATAAAAATATTTAATTTAATTTTTACGGCCCTTGAGTTAACAATATGAAACAATCTTGTAGACATAAAACATCTTAGAATTATTAGTAGAATTTTTGAGTATTTACATTATTTTTATAAGGGTAGTATTAAGGAGGGCTCTAAATTTTGGGGGCCTATAACTCGGGAAGTATACGGGCGATTTGATTTAAACTGCGAACGTATTCAAATGGGATACCTAAGAATACGTGTAGCAAATTTGGTTAAAATCGCTTTGGTACCTTCAGAGTGAGTCAAAAAATGACTAACATCGAAGTATATAAGTTATATATATATAAATATATACTATTTGTTTGATCTGAGAATGCTACAGACACACGACCGAATGCTTTAACTTCTTTGGTACTTCATAGGGGGAGTTAAAAATGCCAAAAATAGGCACAAATAGCTCAAATTTAATCAAAAAAGCTTTATTAAAGTTGCAATTTTGATTTGAATTTCATTAAAATAACTTTATTTTGATAAATATAGAAGTTTATTAGTAATAAAATTGAATTAAGTACGACAGAAAATGGTATATAGGCGTAATTTGAGTGAATATTTTAATGGTGTGACGTCATTGACATTTTAGACCTAGTGTGACGTAATTGTTTTCGGCGCGTATTCGAAACCGTATTTTGACGTTTCGCGAAACTGTCAGGTGAAAGTTCGGATTTTTATTTAAAATACACAACATGAGAATACAAAACACGTGGAGAAAGTGAATTAAATTTAACTAATTAATGAATGATTCGACATAATTGTGCGATTGTCTTTTGTATTTAAATTATTTCTAACAAAATAAAATGCTTTTTAAACGTGGAATAACGGTTTTATTTTTATTTAATAAACGGTTTTGTAGTAATAAAGTACGAGTTAGGTTTGCGCCTAGTCCGACTGGTAATTGATTTCCGGAGAAATGTGCGAATTAATTCATCATTTTTCGGGAATTTTAAGGTTATCTTCACTTAGGGGGATTACGCACAGCGCTTTATAACTATTTATTTGCCAAATCGAAAAATGGTGAATTTATTCTTAGAATCGAAGATACTGATCAGACTCGATTGGTTCCGGGGGCTATGGAAAAATTGGAAAATGATTTACAATGGGCCGGACTGAAAATTAATGAGGGGCCCAATTCCGAGGGGCAGTACGGGCCGTATCTACAATCGCAACGATTAAATATTTATAAGTAAAAACAAAAAAAAACGGTGTAAAATTGTTGTAATAAATAAAAAAATATATTTTAGAACAAAAAGTTTAAATAGAAAAATTTAGTTAGAATAAAATTATTCATATTCAAAAAAAAAATATATTTAGAAGAAAAATTTGGGGTGGCCATTACTCGACTTATACTGGCACTCTAACTATAATATTGCTTTATTTTTTTTAATTGATTCTTTGATTGTAATAAAATATGTATTGTAATTAGGAAAAAAGTAGCAAGAATAAACTATTATTGTTTTCAAAATAAGTTTACTTAAATAACATCACGTTGTCGAGATATTGCAAAAGTAGCAAGAATAAACTATTATTGTTTTCAAAATAGGTTTACTTAAATTGCATCACGTTTTCGATATATTGCAAAAGTAATAAGAATAAACCATTATTGTTTTCAAAATAGGTTTACTTAAATTACATCACGTTTTCGAGATAAGTAGCATGAATAAACTATTATTGTTTTCAAAAATAAGTTTTCTTAAATTTAAAAATTAATAATTTTTCCGTCACCGTGTTTATTTTTACAACGCGCACAAACATTAATCCGAAAATACTCAAAACGTGTATTTTCGTATAAATTTCGACTGATTTGTATAAGAAAGTAAAAATTAATATTGTAACAAAACAATTCTACATCAGGAATTAAAAAAATGCTAATAAAAATATAGACGAAATTAAATAATATTAATAAATTTAATATAAAAATAAATAATTTTTAATTTCTAGGGAACAAGTTCAAATTCTTTTAGACAATGGTACAGCGTACCAATGTTTCTGTATGGATAAAAGATTGAATTTATTACGAAAAGAAGCCTTAAGGACGCGCCAAGTTCCTAAATATGATAATAGATGTCGCCATTTAAGCAAAGAAGACTTAGAAAAAAGATTGAAACGAGGAGACAAAAGCTGTATTCGTTTTAAAGTAATAAACTATAATTAGTAAATAGTAGAAAGTAGAACGAAACACGCATGCGCGAGATACATGCATAAAGGAAACATGTTCGGCTAACTTCGGCTACACTCGATTTTTTCAACAATTCAGTCACATTTGAAACATAATTTCACAATATAACTACAAATAAAAATCACCGCGCACTTTTTAGGGTTTATGTCGTCTATGTTCGTCTATTTGCACTACAAAAACTATTTATTTCAACACTTAAATCTAGAAACGTATCAACTGCAACTACATTCATGCGTCATAATATAAAAACCAGTAGTATTGGTAATGCAAAAAATGTATAAACTATGGAGCGGTTTACATATGTGCCGCTCTGTTAAAATAATATTCAGATACTTATGTGTTTCTGAATCCCCCGGTAACTTTAGAAATTTACCGTAAGACGAAATTGTATTAACTATGAAGCGGTTTACTTGTGTACCGCTCTGTTGAAATACTATTTATGAATTAGACAGTTTTAAGAACGTTTAAATAATGTTTGCAGTTATTATCGAATTGCGAAACATTCGAGGATTTAATTTACGGCAACATTGCGTATGATGTCGCATTAAACGAAGGTGATCCGGTTATTATGAAAGCGGATGGTTATCCGACCTATCACTTTGCCAACGTTGTCGACGATCATTTAATGGACATAACACACGTTTTGCGCGGCGTTGAATGGCAAATTTCAACCACAAAACATATTTTACTTTATAGGTAAATAGAAATTCAATATTTCGATCATTTTGTCGCTACATCAAAGATGAAATTAGTACAATAATAATATTATAAGTAAAATTAACTATAATAAATAAAATCGAGTATAAAATTAAATGTTTTCTTAGGGCCTTTAATTGGGAGCCCCCAATATTTGCACATTTGCCGCTGTTAATGAATCCGGATGGAACAAAATTGAGTAAACGGCAAGGTGATATCCAAGTAACGCATTATCGAGAAAGCGGAATATTTCCACAAGCGTTGATTAATTTTGTTGTAAGCTGCGGCGGAGGATTTGATCATGAACAAGGCTTAAAACCTAAATGTTACTCCATGGATGATTTAGCGGAAAAGGTTCGATACAAATATATATTACAGTTATAATGCAACTGAATACGGATACAGATTAGGGGATAATAACAAAATTAAAATACATACATACATTATTTATTCAAATATGCATCAATGACATATACATATATATATATATATATATACAAATAGTGCTAATTTTGAAGGTTTCTATTTTTATGGCCAAGATAGATAAAATCGATGTTTACTAGACGTTCTTTATTCAAATACGCATCAATAATATATACGTATATGAAAAGTGCCAATTATATATATATATATATATATATATATATTTTCAATTTCGGAGGTTTTTATTTTTTATAGCCAAAAAAGATAGATAAAATCGATATGTTTACTAGACATTCTTTATTCAAATACGCATCAATGATATATACATATATATTTTCAATTTCGGAGGTTTTTATTTTTTATAGCCAAACAAGATAGATCAAATCGAATTGTTTACTAGACATTCTTTATTCAAATACGCATCAATGATATATACATATATATATATATATATATATATATAAAAAGTGCCAATTATATATATATATATATATTTATATATTTTCAATTTCGGGGGTTTTATTTTTTATAGCCAAACAAGATAGATAAAATCGATTTGTTTACTAGACATTCTTTATTCAAATACGCATCAATGATATATACATATATAAATAGTGCAAATTATATATATATATTTATTTTCAATTTCGGAAGTTTTATTTTTTATAGCAAAACAAGATAGATAAAATCGATTTGTTTACTAGACATTCTTTATTCAAATACGCATCAATGATATATACATATATATAAAAAATGCCAATTATATATATATATATATATATATATATATATATATATATATATATATATATATTCAATTTCGGAGGATTTCATTTTTTATAGCCAAACAAGATAGATAAAATCGATTTGTTTGCTAGACATTCTTTATTCAAATACGCAGCAATGATCTATACATATATAAAAAGTGCCAATTATATATATATATATATATATATATATATATATATATATATTTTCAATTTCGGAGGTTTTTATTTTTATAGCCAAACAATATAGATAAAATCGATTTATTTACTAGACATTCTTTACTCAAATACGCATCAATATAAAAAGTGCCAATTATATATATATATATATATATATATATATATATATATATATATATATATATATTTTAAATTTCGGAGGTTTTCATTTTTTATAGCCAAACAAGATAGATAAAATCGATTTGTTTACTAGACATTCTTTATTCAAATACGCATCTATATATATATATATATATATATATATATATATATATATTCAATTTCGGAGGTTTTATTTTTTATAGCCAAACAAGATAGATAAAATCGATTGTTTACTAGACATTCTTTATTCAAATACGCATTAATAATATATACATATATAAAAAGTGCCAATTATATATATATATATATATATATTATCAATTTCGGAGGTTTTATTTTTTATAGCCAAACAAGATAGATAAAATCGATTTGTTTACTAGACACTCTTTATTCAAATACGCATCTATATATATATATATATATATATATATATATATATATATATATATATTCAACAATTGCTAAAAAATTTAATTAAAATGGGGTAATAATAACAATACTGTCTCACCTTACAATCCTGTAGACATAAAACTGTTGCAATGGAGTAACAGGATACCACAATAATTCAGTAAATAGTACAAAAATAATATATTTAAACGTCCGAACTCCAAAAACTTCCTATTCACACGAGTGGTTCACTCACAATGACTAAATATCCTATAGAAACTTGATTACATAAAATAATAATCCCTCAATTGTAACGTCAAATTTAAACGAACAAGTTTCTGTTGGTTTGAATAATTAAAGATTACCTTAATTACATAATAATTAAAATAAACATATTTTTAATATAATGCATCGTACAGTGGCCGTATTCCATTAATAAATTTTAACAGTACCATTACACTTGTAATTTACACAATTACTTCAATTCGGATCATGCAAACTATCGAATTTTAGCAAAATAACTATTTTTAAAAATATTTATGAATTTATAATATCGTAAAAGTTATTCACAATTGAATTTATTCGATAATATTAATTAATTTACCAATTAACTCTATTAAAATGTTTGGCTTATTTCGCTTACTGAATCTGTTCAGTAAACACACAGTATTTTTAAATACGTATATTTACTTAAAAAGTTCCCCTATTTATAAAAAAAGTAGTTTGATATCAACAGGATTAATACACATTCAACTAAGTTAATGTTTGATCGATTATCAGAATTGAATCGTTTAGAACTCATGAAATATTTAAACAGTGACAAAAAATCTAAAATCCTTATCGACGAAGTCCAAAAAATGGTCCAAAAAAAATTCCCGGAACGGTAATACATTTAAAATAAATTAATTCAACAAAAACTAACTCCCATTTTTACATTTAGAGTCTTGGATAATAGTTTATTGATTAATGATCAATATATAAAATCAATATTAAATTGGTCGACGTCTAGAATATCGAAAATATCTGATTTAATATCAGATGAATTGTTATTTTTATGGATAATGCCGTCACAAAATATTGCATTAGATAAAGAACAATTTGTGATAATTAAAGCGTTGGAATCGAGAATTGAAGAAGGAAAAATTGATTTTCGTAAAGATAATTTAAAAGATTTCCTAAAACAATTCGCAATTAAACATGATATCGCATTTAATCATTTAATGCAGATTTTACGGAGTGTTTTGAGTGGGCTTAAGGTATGTAGAAACAAAATGGACGATTTGTGACCTTGAAGATGAAATTGTATTCGGTATGGAGCAGTTTACTTGTGTGCCGCTTTGTTGAAATACTATTTATGATACACAGAGTTATTTGGCTGTTTTAGGAAGGACCAGGAGTTGCAGAAATGTTTGAGATATTAGGAAAAGAAAATACTTTATTTAGAATTTCCCAGTTTATAGAAAAACAAAATGGCGAAATTCAATAGTTTAATAATATCAATACATATTGTAGTTTTACACAATATTTGTAGACTGTGTTTGTTCGTTTAAATAAATAAAATTAAAAATATACATAATTTAGATCCTTTTTTTACAATTTTGGACCCCAAACTTGTATTATATCACAAAAATTATTTTGTTTTCCACAATTTCGTTTGAAGTTCTCTTGCGGCACTTCATAGAACTAAATGAAGCGCCGTATGAGTACTTAAAAACTGTAAATAAATTACAAATTTAGAAAAGTAGACTATTTGTGACTATTGCTGTTGAAAGATACAACAATAAATATAGTATTAGTTTATTTATATAATATTTGATTTATTTAAAGAAGTGACTGCCATTTTTATAAATATCACAGTTAAATTGGTTTAACGTAGCAGTCTTTCAAAACATTTAAAAACACACTGAAAATTAATGATGAAAGTCAACTAAGGGCGCAAACAAACTGAAATGGGTTCATTTTGAGTGATTTTTTTTTTAAGTTAACACGGAATTTTGGTCCTCAATTTTTTCCGCAGTTATTTTGTTCATTTTTAAACATTATTTACATATTAATTTTATTCTTTTTTTGGTTTGAACACATTAAATCGGTTTTTGCTACGGATATAAATTAAACTCGAAACTAATTCGTATATTCATTAATTTAGGCTTAAATTATAATACTTGGAATGCGTTGTGCTATTTTTTAAATAATTAATTAATTTGGTATCAAGAGTTAAATATTTGGCTAAAAACAAGACTTAATTAAAATCTTAACATTGGCAGAACAATTTTACTTGCAAAAAAGTTATTAAGTTAATTTAGATAATGTCTAAAAGTAATTTTCGGGATTTTATTTTTTTTAAACGTTATGTATTGTAAGTACAATAAAAAAAAAGTTTTTTTAAATATAGCCTAATTAAAATGTTTAAATTTATTTTAAATTATCCAAATTGTTAATTTAGATAACGTCTAAAAGTAATTTTCGGGGTTTTATTCTTTAAAACGTAATGTATTGTAAATACAATAAAAAAAAAAACGTTTTTTTTTAAATATAGCCTAATTAAAATGTTTAAATTTATGTTAAATTATCCAAATTGTTTATTTAGATAACGTCTAAAAGTATTTTTTGGGGTTTTATTCCTTAAAACGTAATGTATTGTAAGTACAATAAAAAAAAAACGTTGTTTTTTAAATATAGCCTAATTAAAATGTTTAAATTTATTTCAAATTATCCAAATTGTTTATTTAGATAACGTCTAAAAGTAATTTTCGGGTTTTATTGTTTTAAAACGTAATGTATTGTAAGTACAATAAAAAAAAACGTTGTTTTTTAAATATAGCCTAATTAAAATGTTTAAATTTATTTTAAATTATCCAAATTATTTACTTAGATAACGTTTAAAAGTAATTTTCGGGTTATTATTGTTTTAAAACGTAATCTATTGTAAGTACAATAAAAAAAAAACGTAATATTTTAAATATAGCTTAATTAAAATGTTTAAATTAATTTTAAATTATCCAAATTGTTTATTTAGATAACGTCTAAAAGTAATTTTCGGGTTTTTATTGTTTTTAAAACGTAATGTATTGTAAGTGCAATAAAAAAAACGTTTTTTTTTTTAAATATAGCGTAATTAAAATGTTTAAATTTATTTTAAATTATCCAAATTGTTTACTTAGATAACGTTTAAAAGTATTTTTCGGGTTATTATTGTTTTAAAACGTAATCTATTGTAAGTACAATAAGAAAAAAACGTTTTTTTTTTAAATATAGCCTAATTAAAATGTTTAAATTTATTTTAAATTATCCAAATTGTTTACTTAGATAACGTTTAAAAGTATTTTTCGGGTTTTTATTGTTTTAAAACGTAATGTATTGTAAGTACAATAAAAAAAAACGTTATATTTTAAATATAGCCTAATTAAAATGTTTAAATTTATTTAAATCATCCAAGTTGAATTTTTCTCCGTTAAATAGCAATTAATTTTGATTGCGCATAGTTCTGCCAACGGAAAGATGTTAAATAAATATTAAAATATTGTAATTACTAATTAAAAATGGCTAATTAAGTATTATTCAGATAATATGTACAGAAACAGTATTTAAAAGGCAAGCACAGTGTCGTTGAACACTACGTTGTAGTAAAGTTGTTTGTTTTTTGTTTGTTTTTTTTTTTTTGTTATGCGAGAGAGTACATGCAGCAAAGGCAATATATAATGATTATCAATAGTTCTTATATCGATTATATATATATACTATAATTGATTATTTTTTATATATATTATTTTGACACTCAAAGAAGCGAAAAGAATCAGTGAATGATATTGCTAGAGAGTCCTAAGTTGCAAACCATACTTGTGCGGGCCTTAACTTTTTTGGCACAGGCACAATATGACGTCACAGATAACAAGTTTTGTATACATGATTCATGGGGGGTGCCAAGATTATTTACATTTTTCAATCAGTGGCAAATAATATTAATTAATCATTATTTAAATTAAAATTCATAAAATTTAATTTTTATGCCCATTTGCACAACTAAGGCTGTATAAACACGAAATTCTATTTTTGTAGCTGTAATATAATTAAATATTTAATTGAATTTTCCATTTTACGGCTACAATAATACAATTTTGTTATAAGAAAATATGCCATATTGTAGATATTGTATGGTTCTAGGCGGCACAGATGCAATAATTAATAAATATTTACTGTTAGACAGAGAACGAGATAGGTTAGATTAAAAATGTAATAATACATTAATGTATATTATTTGCCACTAATATAAAAGAAATATTTGATTTGTAGTGGCGCACCTAAAATAATTTCTGGAAGGACTTGCGTCCTATCCCGGGCTCATTTTAATCTAGGTACGCCCCTGCGTTTTGGCATAGTCGAATGAAAATAAATATGATTTATGTTTGTGATACACGAGAAACGCTATGGTTACATTATTATTATTATATAATATATAAATATTTTGATCAAGGAACATTCACATATTCAAAAAACTTCTTTTAACATTTTCAAAAATACTACGCTTATGATACTAGAATAATATTTAAGTGGGTTATATTCATTTAAGAAACATTTTCAACAACATTTTGAACAGATTTTTGATAGTTTAACAGTCATCAAAGGCAGTGGCGTAGACGGGATAAAAGTATTTTGGAAAGGGGGACATTTAGCGATTAAAATAAAATTGTAGTAGATTATTTTTTGGGGGTTTTGGGGTGTACGGGGCAAAATTGCTTAAAATTTTTGGGGGTTATTATGGCTTTTGGGATTTTAATTCGTTTTACAATAGATTTACGATAGAAATTTCTTTTTAAATGAATCAGAAATAATTTAGATACTACGCCATTGATTCACAGTGGTGTAGTGCAATAAAATATTTAATATAGTCATATTTTAATGAAATTTTGATATATATATTTAATTTTAGGTTTAAGATTACTTATTTTTGTAATGATTATTACCGCTCCGCTATACCCCTTTCTGTAGCTACGCCACTGATTAAAGAATAGCTAAAACCACGGGTTAATATATTGCTAGGAAGATATATTTATATATAATTGCTTTTAATTTAGAATATTTGTTTTTTTTTTTCATTTTTGTTCTCAAGATTTAAATAACAGTTTACCTATAAACAGGGTTGGGCCCATATTTATTTTAAATATTATCAAAATGAAATATTTGCACAGTTTTGATCTTATTTTAAAATAAATAAATATATATATATATATTTTTTTAAAAGTATTACGACTAGAATAAAATTATTTGGTATGTTTTGTTTAAGGTATAAATGAATCACAGTGAAATAATTAAAATGTAAAGATAATCTATAATATAACATAATTTCACGGTATATGCCACTAAAGTGGAACCCCACACAAATTACGAAGAGTTCAATCGGTTATACGCGTTTCGAACAAAAAGATGTAAATTTAATTTAAAAATAGTCATCTATATTATCTTTACATTATAATTAACGTTCATTACAATTTTGGGTATAAGAATAGACTTTAGTCGCATTTAAAAAAGAGATTTTTCAATTCGCTTTAATATTATTTATATTTAGTAAATTAAAATTATTTTTTTATTTGGCAAATTTCATTTTTTGGCAAGAATATCTTAATTCAATCTGATATATGAGATTTTATGGCAAAAACAACCATATTTTGATTAAAATATAGATACAGGCACCAATGCCTACAGCTCACAGTATAATCTATTTAATAGGATGATAAATTGTATTTATTTATATAGAAAACATTTTATTAACCCCTGATCTATGCAGAAAACCTATTTAAAACCATTTTGTAAAGATAAAATAATAAATTGTTATTGATTGATTGCAAGAATATATTAAATTATTATTATTATTTGGGTCCACAATTTGAAGAAATATAAAATACATAAAATATCTTAGAATTTTCCGTGTTTTTTTGGGGTATTTTTAATGTATTGTAAGGGCAGTATTAAGGAGGGCTCTAAATTATAGGGCCCTATAACTTCAGATGTATACGGACGATTAAATTTAAAATGCGGGCATTTTTTGGGCACCCAAATTATATTTAAAGCAAGTTTTATGATCCGAAATTGTTACAGACACACGACATTCTGTGTGGTGGGCTAATACGTTATTATTTATAACCATTTTGTAGACAATGCCATTGTTATTGATTGATTGCAGGAATATATTAAATTTCAAAGTTATTATTGTTAATAATTATTTTATAGCCTTTGGGTTCACAATTTGAAGAAAAATAAAAGAGATAAAATATCTTAGAATTTTCCGTGTTAATTTTGGGGTATTTTTAATGTATTGTAAGGGCAGTATTAAGGAGGGCTCTACATATAGGGGCCCTATAACTCCGGACGTGTACGGATAATTGAATTTAAAATGCGGGAATTTTCTGGGCCTCAAATTATATTTAAACTAATTTTTTTGATCTGAGATTGTTACAGACAGACGACATTCTGTACGGCGGGTTAATACAAATAAAAATTCGTTTTTATTAATAAAATATAAACCGTTAAGTGCAATTAGTGCAGTTAAACAACTTCACTAATTAATATAAACTGTCAAACCGAAAATACAATATGGCGGCGACTAATGGAACTTACTCAATTCGCCACCAGGGCGGCGTATCGCAATATAGCTATTATAAGACGATAAAATCTCTTCTTTAAATGCTTAAAATTTATATAGAAAACATTTTATTAACCCCTGATCTATGCAGAAAACCTATTTAAAACCATTTTGTAAAGATAAAATAATAAATTGTTATTGATTGATTGCAAGAATATATTAAATTATTATTATTATTTGGGTCCACAATTTGAAGAAATATAAAATACATAAAATATCTTAGAATTTTCCGTGTTTTTTTGGGGTATTTTTAATGTATTGTAAGGGCAGTATTAAGGAGGGCTCTAAATTATAGGGCCCTATAACTTCAGATGTATACGGACGATTAAATTTAAAATGCGGGCATTTTTTGGGCACCCAAATTATATTTAAAGCAAGTTTTATGATCCGAAATTGTTACAGACACACGACATTCTGTGTGGTGGGCTAATACGTTATTATTTATAACCATTTTGTAGACAATGCCATTGTTATTGATTGATTGCAGGAATATATTAAATTTCAAAGTTATTATTGTTAATAATTATTTTATAGCCTTTGGGTTCACAATTTGAAGAAAAATAAAAGAGATAAAATATCTTAGAATTTTCCGTGTTAATTTTGGGGTATTTTTAATGTATTGTAAGGGCAGTATTAAGGAGGGCTCTACATATAGGGGCCCTATAACTCCGGACGTGTACGGATAATTGAATTTAAAATGCGGGAATTTTCTGGGCCTCAAATTATATTTAAACTAATTTTTTTGATCTGAGATTGTTACAGACAGACGACATTCTGTACGGCGGGTTAATACAAATAAAAATTCGTTTTTATTAATAAAATATAAACCGTTAAGTGCAATTAGTGCAGTTAAACAACTTCACTAATTAATATAAACTGTCAAACCGAAAATACAATATGGCGGCGACTAATGGAACTTACTCAATTCGCCACCAGGGCGGCGTATCGCAATATAGCTATTATAAGACGATAAAATCTCTTCTTTAAATGCTTAAAACTTAAACAGTTTTTCAAATAATAAATAGAAAAGTTAGAAACCTTGCGTCAGATCTTTGATCGCTTGAAGAATTCGTTTGACATGGCCCACTTTCGTAACGCCCAGATCTTTGAGATCGCGGCGCGCAAGCGTGAGCAGTTCCCGGCCTCGAATGTCGTTTTTAATGAAACTATCAACGTACTCGGCTAGTTGCAGCGTCTCCAGCCAGGTGGCTACCTCCTGGCAGCCCCAGCTGGCGACGTCGCGCGCCTGTTTGTGGCTCATCGCGCTCGGCTGTTGCTGTGCACTTGACGTCGCTTTGCTCCGGAACTTTAACCAGAATAAACCTTTACGTTTGCGTTCGAACTAGAGAAAAGTGAAGTTAATGACAGAGTTATTTGACGCGAATTGCAAACATATCGATATTGCCGTACTGAAAATTAGAAGTGTTAGATAATTTACCTTCGATTAAATAAAAAAAATTACACAATCGTATTTTGTTATATTATTATCTTATACGAATGTAAATATATAAATATTGTAATTTCGGAAATACACGTTTTGCCTATTTTTAAGTCGAATCTGTCTATTTTCGTAGTTACGTGTGTGTGTGTGTATGTCCTTTTTATTACAGTATTACATCAATCCATATTTTTACCACAATTATAGTTTTTTTTTTCGTGTAAATATTTATTTCGCTAAGTAATGATTACATATTTAACCGGTTAGCCAAGTTACCCGGTTAGAAAAGTAACCGCTTAGCCAATATGTAACCGGTTAGCGAGTATCAGGTAACCGTTATGTTAGTAACCGGTTAACCGGTTAATGTTTTCGGCGATTACATGTTTAACCGGTTAGTAAGTAGCTGTTTAACCAAGTAACTGGTTAGCAAGTAACCAGTTAGTCTAGCTGGTTTATCAAGTAACCGTTATGTTAATAACCGGTTAATGATTTCGGCGGTTATTAACAGTTTTATTGAAAAGTAAAATAGTATTTTTTAATAACTAACTGCATTTTCAGAGATTTTTTTTTACTTTCTTATAAAATCCATATTTTTACCACAATTATAGATATTTTTATTTTATTTTCGTGTAGAAATTTATTTTGCAAAGTAATGATTACATGTTTAACCGGTTAGTAAGTAGCCGTTTAACCAAGTAATCGGTTAGTAGTAATCGGTTAATGGTTTCAGTGGTTATTAACTGTTCTATTGTAAAGTAAAACAGTTTTTTTTTTTAGTAACTGACTTCATTTCCGGAGATATTTTATACTTTCTTATAAAATCCATAGTTTTAGAAATTTATTTCGCTAAGCAATGATTGCATGTTTAACCAAGTAACCGGTTAGCGAGTAATCGGTTAACCTAGCTGGTTTATTAGATAACCGTTATATTAAAAACCGGTTAACCGGTTAATGTTTTCGGCGGTTATTAATAGTTCTATTAATAAATAAAAAGTAAGTAGCTGTTTAACCAAGTAACCGGTTAACCTAGCTGGTAACCTTTATGTTAATAACCGGTTAATGTTTTCGGTGGATTGAAAAGTAAAATAGCTTTTTTTAATTTCCTATAAAATTCATTAAATATGCGTTATGGTCTTCAATATAACACGAACATTTTTCTAGGTATGAGTTATGAGTAAATATTGATTGAATTTTATAAGAAATATTTGTGAACGTATATAGAATTATTATTTGGTATTAATTTTGTAAAATTATTACTAAACATATCACGTAATACGCGAGCATGCCGTGATTTGCGAATTTTGCAATTCTAATTGTATATTTTGTGATTTTACGCAATTACGCATCATGTAATAAGTGAAGTGTAACCCAAATTTATTTTTAAACTAAGTGTTAATACTGTGTAAAGCAAGACTGGTGCAATCACGTACTATAATTATCGAAAATTGAAATATTTTTGTCTTTATTAAACTATTATGTAAAATATAGATTATTTTTAATATTTTACAAATTGTTAACATTTTCGAAAATTTTAGTAAGCGACTACAGTGGGATTTCATTTGGTGACATGTATAAGCTGAAGAAGCAATACTATCAGTGTAGATGCGATTCAGGGAATATTTGTATATATTAAAATATTAAATATAATTTTGTTGATTTAAATTACGTATTTAGCTACAAAGTAATTGTGGAGTTGACAAGGTTTATTTGCAAACGAAATTAACGCATGTAAAACTTGGCTTAAGACCATCAGGTACATTTAGTACGAAGTAATGCCGCTCCGCTTTCTAATATTTTAGATGGTGGCGCTACCATCGACTTCGAATGTTCAAGCAACCATACACACAGCTATTTTTACGCTCCGAGCATGTTACAGACTTTTGTACATTCTGTACGGCGAGCTACAAAATTACCAGACATTTATGCAATTACGAATCGGCTTTATATATATATATATATATATATATATATATATATATATATATATATATATATATATAATATAATTTGATATTTACTAAATTTAGTATATAATTTAGTCACTAGGGAGCAAGTTGTTAATTTCGTTTGCGTATAATGATGTAAAACCATATAGAAATGATGAATTGAGGATCTTTTAGGAGTTTTAGGGCTGGTATATAAAATTCTTTGAATTTTATGATAAAATGTCAAAGTACTTAGAAACTTTAATAACATGGAAATATTAAACATCAAATATATACGTGCGATTACTGCTAACATATTGCTAATAATTGCTTAGTTACATAAACACTTTTAATTCATTTAAATCGATTATAAATCGATTTAAAACGAAAATGTTTATGAAACTTTTAGGGGCTGGGGGGGAAGGTAAACTATCTAGCACATGCCAAATTTCAGTAATCACAAAATCACACCAATGCCTCACCTGGTCTTCTTGCATCTGTAAATAAATCACTGTCCCGCTAGCCGTTTCGAGCATGTAACATTTACGCAATTCCATCTCTGTATTCGTTAAGCTCGCACTCAATTTGTTCTCTAGATCCTCCCTCAACTTCAATTTATGCCCTTTGTCATGCAGCAACGAACAGCAATCTTCGTATAACTGTTTCACGGCTAACACCAGTTTCGTAAATTCTATTCTAAACATACGAAAATTACAGTGTTTAACAAGCATGCACCAATGCCTTCAGCTCACTCGGGGAAGCTTATTTTTATAGACTTTACAGACATAATTTTTTTTAATAATTCTTTGGGTTTATTAACACATTGTAAGGGTCCAATTACCTTAAGTCCGGTCCTTCGAGTATTTTACCGTTCGGATGTATATTTTCCAAACACGTATCAGTCTTAACGGCCAACGTATACAAATCCACCTCCAAACTATAACTAATCGCCATAATTTTCACCCATTTCGCCAACGATGTCGCACATTCAATAAACGTTAACAACAAATAATGCTCCTCATCCGAAAACAATATATCCGGCTCCATATTCGCTTTGCCAATGCAGCCAATCGATTGCGATTTCTCCAAAACGTTCGAAATCGCTAACCCTTGCCCAGAAAATGAATGTTGGCGCACTTTGTCAATAACCGGAATGCCCAACAGTGGTTTATCGGTGCCTGGCACACTTTGGCGTGGCAAACTTAAACGTGATTTCTCGTGTGGTGATTTTTGTTTCGGTTCACAGCTCATTTTCTGTTTTTCTTCCCACGATTTAAGCGATTCTTCTAACGCACGGTTTCGGTGCAGCATTTGCATGCGGTTCTTGTGGATTATCCGGATCATTCCGGGCGGCTGGATCCAAGCCTCGCCGTCCACTTGGATCGGGACCCCTTCATCACCTGGTACAAAAAAAAAAAAAACAACGGATATACAAATAGGTGTCTATAAAAAAAACTGTGTAAGGGAAATGCTTTATTTATATGGTGTATCCATGACTAGACAATCTTACAAATTATTTAATTAGCCAGAAGAATCGGTGAAGAGTGAATTTTATTTATAATTACTTCACGTATTTATTATTTGATTTTTGAATAAACAGCTAAATGGCGACAGTTTGTTGCATAACGAATTGTGAAAATAGTAAAGTAGATTGTAATAAAATTGAAAAGGTATCTTTTTCTAGTCTTCTTACTAATAAAACAACAAGAATACATAAACATGTAAACAATAATTTATTTTAAGGGAAATGCTTTATTTATATGTTGTATCTATGACTAGGCAATCTTCCAAATTATTTAATTAGTCAGAAGGATTGAGTGGACTGTATTTATAATCACTATAAGCGTTCACAGCACAGATAACGTATATATTATTTGATTTTTGAATAAACGTGTAAATGGCAACAGTTTGTTGCATATCTAGTTTATAATTAAAATGCGAAAAGGTATTTTTTGTATATTCTTAAAGAGAAAACAACGGGAATACAAAAAACGTGTCCACAAGAAAAGAACTGAAGGGAAATGTTTTATATATATGGTGTATCCATGATTAGGTCTGCTACTAAATTATTAAATTAAACAGATTGATCAGTGAGAAGTGGACTATATTCTGTATATAATATGGGCATTTGGTGCCCATGGGTTAAGCTATATATATATATATAGATGCGTATTTGAATAAAGAATGTCTAGTAAACAAATCGATTTTATCTATATATATGACCAACACATAATTTTTATTTTTAAATTCCTCCCCATACTTAAAAATAAATAAAAATTAAACTTACCCAAAATATTAATCTGCACCGTTTGGCACTGCGCAATGCGATGATGCTGTAAATTAATCAACCTAGACGCAGCCATTTGCACTGACCCAAAAACGGCAACAACTTCCAAAATGCGATCATCAAACGACGGCGCCAAGAAAATATCATCTTCTTTGCGTCCGCCCCAGAAATTCGTGCCGCCCATAAAGCTAGGAATATTTAAAATAACGATTCCTTGTAACGACGGCAGAGGTATCCGTTGTCCATCGCATTCCAATTGGACTCTCTGGTCCAAGTTTTTATACGTTTTTTGAAGCCACTGTTTACTGCCCAGAACGCCGTACCACATATAGTTTTTCGCGCGAGATCGACACTTTTCTGGGTGTTCCTCGCGTTTGTGGTGGAAATCTAGGGAGATTTTCGCGTCGATGCCAATACCGAAATAATTGTTCATTACACATCGCTCGAAGAAGCCTTCTAGTAGCGTTTCGTCGGGGTCCATTAACGGGCTTACGGCCGCGCATAACGCGTCAGCGTTCGCTAACAAACATTTGCTAATAAAACCGGAACCGCCGCTTACATCTGAAATGAATTAAAACAGTAATTCCGAAACTTCTCTAAACTAATAGTGAAAACACTGGTACAAAAAGTAAAAAACAAACAAAAAAAAAAGCTTCACTTAACTAATTTATACTTTTAGTATTATCTATGAATTGAAACAGTAATTCCAAAACTTCTCTAAATAGAGAGTGAAAATTGTAGTACTATTGAAAACACTGGTACAAAAAGTAAAAATAAACAGAAAAAAGAAAAAAACAAGATTTGGTACGCGTAAAACGCACCAAAGCGCAGAGCTCGCCCTTAGGTAAAATATGCGTTGCGAGCAGTGCTTTTTAATTATTATGGCCTTTTGGTTAACAATTTGAGCAAAATGTTATAGGTGTAAAAAGTCTTACATTTAATTTTAGATTATATTGATAAAAAAAAGTTTTAGTTCATACTTTAAAATTCAAAATTATAATATTTAATAATTTTTTTCGGGCTTTGGATTAACAAAATGAAAAAATCTTATGGATATAAAATATTTTAGAATTTTTAGTAGAATTTTTAAGTGTATTAATTATTTTTATAAGGGCAGTATTAAGGGGGGCTCTAAATTTTGGGGCCCTATAACTCGGGAAGTATACGGGCGATTGGATTTAAACTGCAAGCGGATTCAAATGGGATTCCAAATAATATGTGTACCAAATTTAGATTATATTGATAAAAAAATAATTTAGTGCATATTTTAAAATTCAAAATTATAATATTTAATAATTTTTTTCGGGCTTTGGGTTAACAAAATGAAAAAATCTTGTAGACAAAAAATATCTTAGAATTTTTAGTAGAATTTTTAAGTGTTTCAATTATTTTTATAAGGGCAGTATTAAGGGGGGCTCCAAATTTTGGGGCCCTATAACTCGGGAATTATACGGGCGATTGAATTTAAACTGCGAGCGGATTCAAATGGGATGCCAAATAATATGTGTACCAAATTTGGAGTGAATCGCTCCGGTACCTTCAGAGGAGTAGAGGGCACAAATTTGGTCTTACGAGCGAGCGACGACTAACATCCAAGTATATAAGTTATATACATTTTCGGAATCAGGGCGACGAGACGAACACTTTTTCTTAATGAAATTTTTTGATCCGAGAATGCTACAGACACACGACCGAATGCTTTAGCCTCTTCGGTACTACGTACGGCGAGCTAAAAAAGCTGCAGTGGCCTTCACTTAACTAATTTATACTTTTAGTATTTATATTTATAATTTGGATGTATTTTGTTTTAAATTGAGTTTACAATTGCAATGAAACATTATTTATATTTATTGTAATTAGAGCAAATAGTACATTAAAAAAACTGGAGTGGACTGCACTTTCTTTACTTATTGCTTCTATTTCCTATTTATTCAATGCACACACTCACAATATCTACTTATATTTCCCTTAAATTGTATTTATATAATATATTCACCCTGATGTATGTGTTAATGTATGAATGTGTAGAACGCATGGTTACTATCGTGGCACGAACTATTGTGAAAATCGTCTAAGCCACTTTAAATATTTATAAACATCCAGGAAACTGACCATTTTGTATTATAATATATAAATTTATGGCAATTTATCACTTTTAAAAATGGTTAGAATATTCTTTTACCAAAAATAAAAGGAATCTAGACCATATACAAGTCTTAAGTTTGAAGTTTCACAATATTACGTTCGACAGTTTTGGCTCTAGACAGACGAATAGTCATATTCGATTCAGAGAGGCTCAAAACGGGTATTTCCGTTTGAAATTTTTCATGATTACTTATTACTGCGTATAAGAAAGTAAAAGATTGCATATTTATATAATGAAATGTACAAATAAAGTTAATTAACGTGTTTAGTTAAAATTTTACTTACGAGGCCAAGATGGTAATCGCACCAAAGGGTTAATAATCGGCAACGTTTTAATATCGTTCGCATTTTTCTCTTCTCTGTTTTCATCTTTCTTATCTTTTTTATCCCCGTCCGGGTACAAACTATTCGCGGAGGCAGCTAACGCAGCCGCCTCGTTAGCTTTCAACAAGCTACCACTCGAAATGCGTCTGGTAGCAGCTGGCGAGCAGCTCAAAAACTGCATTTGCTCCGAATCGATTCCAGCTAAATTTGAATTCGAGCTATGATTGCTATTGCTAGTAAGATTGCTTTTAATCGACAATCGATCTAGTTTCGACGCTAACAACAACTCATCTCGTATCGAACGCGATAAATCGTAATCCGAACCGGCGTTTGTCTCTTGAGCTAATTTGTCGATTCGGTCTATCCGCAGTTGTTCGCTCAAGACTGGCGAAGGCGGCTCGACGATCACGCTGACTTGCGGGAAATTTGGGAATTCTAATTCGATATTATTTAGGTCGACAATGTCGTCTTTGTTTAAACTTAAGTTTGAGTCGCTGATTGCGTTTTCTTGCTCTTCGCTCAATACGGTTTGACGGTTTGCTTCCGTTTTTGATAGTTTTGTCGTTGGTTTGATTCGTTTAAATGATCGTCTGGCGATGTCGTTTCCTTCCACGAATTGGGCTAAGCTGCAGTACTTTGGTTCCATTAATTTCGTCTCTTCAAATCTAACAAAATTAATTTAAAAAAATCATTTATTTAATTTTTATTTCAGTAAATAATATTGTAGAGAATTAATAATTCAATATATGTACAATAGAATTGATTTTAGAGCGCAAATGTGACATATTTTTTAATTAATATAAATAATTTTATTATACAAGTACTAAATTAACATGTGGGCACTGTGTGTCCATATCATATACAGAATATAGGCCACTTTTAAATGATTCATCTGTTTAATAGAATAATTTGTCGCTTGGCGATTTTTCATCTAATTAATTATAAATATAGGCCTAATCGTGGATACACCATATAAATAAAGTATTTTTCCGAACATATATACGCACACATATGCATCTATCTGCTTATATATATATAATAATCATTTTGAAATTGAAAATATTGCGTATGCGAGCAGTGTTTTCTTTATTGTTTGTCAATCAATCAATAACAATATCATGTTTACTCCTCCAAATGAAAATTATTTACTTATTGCTTCTATATTTAAATTCTTCAATCTACTTAAATTTCCCGCAAAATGTATTTATATAATATATTCACCCTGATGTATGTGTTATTGTTAATGTATGAATGTGTAGAACGCATGGTTACTACTGTGGTCTTCTTTACAATGGCATTAACTATTGTGAAAATCGTGTATATGTAAGGAAAATGCTTTATTTATATAGTGTATGCATGATTAAGTCTACATTTACAAATAATTATATAAAAATTCGCGACTCGTTAAATTATTCAGACAAATGGATCAGTAAAGAGTAAACTGTATTGCGTATATGATATGGGCACATAATTCCTATGGTTTAGCCTATTTTGTTAATGTATTGTAATAAAGGTACTGTATTATGTTGGTTGCAAATGACTCTTTTTAAAACATGGAATTGTTTCAATTCCAATTCCAAATAAGTAATAAAAAACAATTGTATTTAAGTCTACATTTACAAATAATTATATAAAAATTCGCGACTCGTTAAATTATTCAGACAAATGGATCAGTAAAGAGTAAACTGTATTGCGTATATGATATGGGCACATAATTCCTATGGTTTAGCCTATTTTGTTAATGTATTGTAAT
This sequence comes from Leistus spinibarbis, assembly GCA_933228885.1. Lineage (NCBI taxonomy): Eukaryota > Metazoa > Arthropoda > Insecta > Coleoptera > Carabidae > Leistus > Leistus spinibarbis. The sequence goes on along the minus strand of OW121794.1, from coordinate 808,742 downwards.
AAAGGTACTGTATTATGTTGGTTGCAAATGACTCTTTTCAAAACATGGAATTGTTTCAATTCCAATTCCAAATAAGTAATAAAAAACAATTGTATGTTGGCAACACTTGCCTATTATCCTTTTCCAGCATCAAACTCGTCATGAACGCCCTGTTTTCAAACCCAAACTGCGTCGCATCTATTTTCTCCATTGGTTTAACCTTCCCGCTTCGCCTACGTTTCTCAAACCCTTCCTTCTTCATACTCTTCTTCCTCTCCACTTTCTTCTCATCATCACATCGGAACTCCGCGAATTCGCTCGTAAACAATGTCGTATCATCCGTATACGTATTTTCACCGCTGTCCTGATCGCAACCCGCTAACGCCAAAACACTGCTCATATCGTCCATAATTGATTCTCCATGTAACGCTTCCGAATTCGGAAACGTGTCCGTTTCTGGAGAATCAATATGGAAGATATGACCATTGATGTCTTCGCCGTCCGAGTTTTTGCGCGGGCAGAACGACTTTTGGTCCAAAATATCGGACGCGATGCTCACTTCTTCGTTGGAAATCGCCGATAAAATACTCGAGCATTCCTTGTCGTCGTAATCGGGGGCGATGTTCTTCTCCTGAAATTTATTTAAGCATCGGTTTGCGGCTAATTGGTCACAAACATGGTTTCATGGTTTGGCGGAATCTACAAGATTTAAATTTGGAAGACTTACATTTGCGGCATCATCCAAGAACTCTTCTTCCACTTGTCCTTCTGCGCTAACTTCAACTTCTGTGTTGTCATTAGTTCGTTGTAGATCATCACAATTATCAGTTTCGTTGATTTCCAATCGTTTAAAATCGTTATTTTCTATTAATTTATTTTGTTCGTTATTAATTGTGCAATTTGCGGCAACAACAGTCAGTAGTCCTTGTGATGTGTCATCAGTATCCGGTTGTGTTTGTGACGAACGGCGACTTGAGTCACCTTGCGTTTGTGACGAACGTCGACTGCTGCCATCTGCAAATTGCGACGGAACTGGAAGATTGAGCAGACTTTCAGATTCGTCACAAGTGGAGTCTCTGCGCAGGTCTGGGAGGGGCGATATTGCGCTCAAACGAGTTACGGTTGGTGAGGGGGAGGGGCATGGGGAGCCCTCTGCGCTGGAGGCGGAGTCAATCGTTGGAAGAACCTAAGAACCATTACTATGTAAAGTAAACGACAGTTTAAAAGTAACAAAACTTACCTGTAACATGTCCATCCGTTTCACTTGATGATCCGAAGGATCAAAATCCCCCGAAATCGAAATTTTAATCGTTGGAATCACATTCGCTGGTGTTTGTAAATTCTGCTCATCCACAGCCTGCTCTGCATGCTCAATTAAATTCCTTATTGCTCTTTTCAAACTATTCGCTCTAACTTGTAACGCTTCGCGCTCTATAAACTTCCCGCGCCGTCGAGTCCGCGATTTAAAATTGCTCAAATCCTTATCCGATTTCTCCGTACGTTTCAATTCATCCTCCATTTTTTTCTCTTCCTCCTCATCATCTAAATCTAAACTAGTCGCCTCAAACTCTTCAGATGTTAACGTTTGAAGCAATGAATCTAGTTTTTGGTACAGTACATCACATTTGGAGCTCAATTGCTCATCGCCTCTAATGAAGGAAGTGTCTGAGACTTGCGACGCGAAATCCTTGACGGTCTCACATAAGTTCTTTGCGGAGTTTATTACAACGGATGTTTCGTCGGATTGCAGGATGTGTTGGATGTGGGTGATTAGGGAATTTTCGTATTGCTCCATTGTGGAATGCAGTTGGCTGTTGGGTTGTTGGCTGGGGGTGAGTGAGAGTTTGGGTATCGCGATTGTACGTTCGAATGTCATTATGGACCAACGGTCTAGCATTTTGGTGCTTGCCTTTTCGTATTTTTCTAAGAGTTGAGGTAGATGAGTGTCGTCGTCGCACGAGGAGCCCCAGCCCAACACGCGGGCCAGGTCGTTGCCAGTCCCGAGAGGAAGGACTGCGACTTGACATTGTTTCTGAAATTTTTTTAAAAATAGTCGTGGAACATTTCGATGATTGGGGTTTAAACAAGCGTAGGTACATCGCACTTATGCGTCCAGCTCGCCTTATAAGTAATGCGTTGGGAGCAGTGGTTTTTAATTATTATGGCATTTTATAGATATAAAATGTTTTATAATTTTTGTAGATTAATTTGATAAAAAACAAGCTAGGGTACAATGCACATATGCGTCCAGCTCGCCTTATAAGTAATACGTTGCGATCAGCGGTTTTTAATTATTATGGCCTTTTGGTTAACAATTTGAATGTTATAGATATAACAAGTCTTTTTTTGTAAATTACTTTGATAATAAACAAGCTTAGGTACACCTATGCGTCCAGCTCGCCTTATAAGTAATGGGTTGTGAACAGCGGTTTTTAATTATTATGCCATTTTATAGATATAAAAAGTTTTATAACTTTTTGTAGATTAATTTGATAAAAAACAAATTTAGGTACAATGCACCTATGCGTCCAGCTCGCTTTATAAGTAATGCGTTGCGAATGCTGGCTTTTAATTATTATGGCCTTTTGGTTAACAATTTGAAAATATGTTATAGATACAATTGTTTGTAAATTATTTTGATAATAAACAAGCTTAGGTACAACGCACCAATGCGTCCAGCTCGCCTTATAAGTAATGCGTTGTGAACAGCGGTTTTTAATTATTATGCCATTTTATAGATATAAAAAGTTTTATAACTCTTTGTAGTTTAATTTGATAAAAAAACAAGTTTAGGTACAATGCACCTATGCGTCCAGCTCGCCTTATAAATAATGCGTTGCGAATAACGGTTTTTAATTATAATGGCCTTTTGGTTAACAATTAAAAATTATGTTATAGATATAAAAAGTTTTACAATTGTTTTGTAGATTTCTTTGATAAAATACAAGCTTAGGTATAATGCACCTATGTGTCCAGCTCGCCTTATAAGTAATGCGATGCGAGCAACAGTTTTTAATTATTACGGCCTTTTGGTTAACAATTTGAAAATATGTTATAGATATAAAAAGTCTTATATATTTTTTGTAAATTATATTAATAATAAACAAGCTTGGGTACAACGCACTTATGCGTCCAGCTCGCCTTATAAGTAATGCGTTGCAAGTAGCGCTTTTTAATTATTAAGGCCATTTGGTTAATAATTTGAAATTGTTATATATATATAAAAAATCTTACAATTTTTTGTCGATTACTTTAATAAAAAACAAGCTTAGGTACAACGCACCTATGCGTCCAGCTCGCCTTATAAATAATGCGTTGCGAATAGCGGTCTTTAATTATAATGGCCTTTTAAAATTATGTTATAGATATAAAAAGTTTTACAATTTTTTTGTAGATTTCTTTGATAAAATACAAGCTTAGGTATAATGCACCTATGTGTCCAGCTCGCCTTATAACTAATGCGATGCGAGCAACAGTTTTTAATTATTACGGCCTTTTGGTTAACAATTTGAAAAAAATGTTATAGATATAAAAAGTTTTACAATTCTTTGCAGATTATTTTAGTGCATATTTTAAAATTCAAAATTATATTTTTTAATAATTTTTTACGGCCTTTGGGTTATCAATATGCAAAAATCTTGTAGAGATAAAATATCTTAGAATTACCAGTAAAATTTTTGGGTGTTTTAGTTATTTTTATAAGGACAGTATTAAGGGGGGCTCTAAATTTTGGGGGCCTATAACTCGGGAAGTATACGAACGATTGGATTTAAACTGCGAGTGGATTCAAATAGGGTACTAAATAATATGTGTAGTAAATTTGGTTTAAATCGCTCCGGTACCTTCGGAGGAGTAGAGGGCACAAATTTGGTCTTACGAGCGAGCGACGATTAACATCCAAGTATATAAGTTATATATAAATATATGTTTTTGGATTTCTTCAGTACTTCGTACTTCGTACAACGAGCTTAGTCGAAGTTAGCCGAACAAGTTTTCTTCATGCAAGTATCTCGCGCATGCGTGTTTCTAACCAGTTTAGTACTATTTAGTAACTATGGTGTATAAATAATTTAAAGAATAATTACTATTAGTTTAAAACCGCGAATGCTACAGACACACGAATGCTTTAGCTTCTTCGGTACTTCGTACAGCGAGCTCAGTCGAAGTTAGTCGAACAAGTTTTGTTTATGCAAGTATCTCGCGCATGCGTGTTTCTAACCAATTTTGTAATTATGGTGTATACATAATATAAAGAATAATATGATTACTTTAAAACCGCGAATCGGTACTTCGTACACATTGACTGTTTTTCTCATTACTTTCACATCGTAATACTCCAATCGATCACAAACTTTATAATGCTTATAACTTATAACTTACATGCATATCTAACTTGTCAATTTCGGATAGAACCCAGCCAACAGATCCATCACCGCTACACACTAAAATACGAAACGGGTCAAAATGTCGGAACAACCGAAGTCCTAATCGTGGTCCAGTCGATATTAAATCAAACACCTGCGCCGGATTTAATAGTTGTTTGAACCTTCTTAAAAATTTAACACCTTGGTTATCACCTATTTTAAACACAAAACATAATATAACATTTTGATCAAAATTCAAGTTTAATTAATAATGAGAACCTGATTTAGAATTAACGAACACAAGAAGTGGCGATGAGGCTTGGGGCCTGACAGCCTCCCAGGCCTCATCTTGAACAGAATGCAGTGCTGTCGGTGGTACCACGCTGACGCGGGCCGGGCCCAACGGGCACGACAAAGGCAATGTGGGCCGGCACGCCGTATGGACCGTCAAACGGCACCACAAACAACGCCAATCCTGTAACCTACCAATACCAAACGCATTTAAAATGAATTACGTTGATTGCAAATGAACTGTCACTACACAAACATGGCGGCTATAGCTATTCATACCTGAGAACTGAACCACAGTTTTTGTCGCACAAGGTGCACTTGGCGGACACTGGCAGATTTCCCTCCATCCACTGGTGAGGCATCGTAATATGCTGTTTAGAAGAAAAATTAATAATTAGAACTTTATATATGTTTTATTTACGTACGCCATCACTATCTTCAATAATATCTTTGCCGATTGAAGACAGAGTCGTCCATTTACAGTTGTTAATCGCTTTTGCAGCACACCGTTTGTGTACTTTGCATTTGCACACCTCACAACTGAGTCCGTGACTTGTGACGCCGGATAAAGCATCGCGGCACACGTTACAGTACGTGGGTCTCGCATGGGATGTTGCGTACCTAACACCAAACCATTCACTTAATACTTTTTATATAAGTATAGAGTAAACATAGGTACATGCACCCTTAGCTCGCCGTGTAGATGATTTAATTAATTAATTTAACCACTGATGTTTCAATGTAGAAAACCTATTAATGCGACCACATTTGAAATTTTTATTTTTCATACTTATTTTCTGGCCTTTACATTCATAATATGACAAATAGTTATATATATAAAAAGTCTTAGAATTATTTGAACAATATTTTGGTGTAATAAAAAAAATTATGCATGTTTCCTATTACAAAATGATTTATTTTTGTATAGCCTTTAGGCTCATTTTCAAATGGAGCTTTATACGAGTACGAGTACGACGAGCTAAAAGTGTATAAATTGATTGTGTACCAGTGGTGGTATCCAGATAGAAAATCCGGCTGGTCTGGTTCATGAAAGCGGCGCTGTGTGGCAGCACTGAGTGCACCGAGCCAGTCTTCCATCTCGCGGCGGGACTCGGCGCACAGGACCAACGACCGGAACGGGGTAATCACCTACACATCACATCAAAATGGGAACTATTAGCTTCGGCCACATGATGCCGCCACTTGCGTATTCTTCACTTTACAATATTCATTTATATTCTCGTTCTCAAAGTAAATGAGAATAAAGGAGATACAAAATTGCAATATTATTACAAAAAGGATCTTAAAATAGAATATGTATTGAATTATATTCGCCTGTTGTGTGTAACAAAGCACTTTTATACTTTCAATATTTAACTTTATAATCAGTTTGAAAGTCCCAACATATTTTCCGCGTATATAGAAAACACAATATGCGTTTCGTTTTCGCTGGAAATTGATTAGAAATTTTATTATATATATTTTTACGTAGGTAATACGTATGTGTTTGTGTGAATGTATGTGTAGAATGCTTTGTTATATATTGTACACTATGGTTACTACCAGTGGTGGGAAGATTTTTATTATGTATTTTTACATTCAGTTTAGCCTCACCCAATAGCGTACCTAAGGGGGAGTCTACCTTGGGCGGCATTTTTTTTTAATTTCTGTCTAAATTATATAAAAATTAACTTAGAAAGGGCGGCAATTTGGGGACCTCAGGCGGCAAACGCCACTTGCCTTGTCACTACTTATTTATTTGATACAAGACGAAATTAAATTATATTGTGAATAATCAAATATAAAAGCAGTAAATTGATAATACTAATTATTGAAAAGAAGACAAGATGAATGCAATAATTAATAATAATTAGTAATAATAATAATTATTATTATTATTTAGCAAAAATGCTATACATATATTTGCATATATAGTTGAGTGTAGGACACTCCAGAATCCTAGTAGTATTAGTAATAGTAATAGTAATAGTAATAGTAATAGTAATAGTAATAGTAATAGTAATAGTAATAGTAATAGTAATAGTAATAGTAATAGTAATAGTAATAGTAATAGTAATAGTAATAGTAATAGTAATAGTAATAGTAATAGTAATAGTAATAGTAATAATAATAGTAATAGTAATAGTAATTATTAGTAATAGTAATAGTAATATAATAATAATGACAATAGTAATAATAGTAATAATAGTAATAAATAGTTAGTAATAGGAATAGATAGTTAGTAATAGTATAGTAATAATAACAGTAAGTAATGGTAATAATAATAATATTAATAATAATAATAACAATAATAATAATTATTTAGCAAAAATGCTATACATGAAGCGTTATAGCGTTGAGTGTAGGACACTCCAGATTTCTTTATTATGCTATTTGGATTTTCAAACAGATGACGTAAAATAACAAATAATGGGAAAATCAGTAGAAAATAAGTGTTTTATATGAAAGAATCTGAAAGTGTTTGGAAAGTACGGAATGTAATTCGGTTTATTTTTGTAAATAGTTTGAACTTAGTTTCATTGAGAGACGTTTTCGTAATCTAAATATTTGTATGAAATTGAATCGTTCCTAAACAATATAAAAAAGATTTTATGTAGGTATGTATACAGCGCCTACTTCATTTTATATGTTTATTGTCATCCATGTTGATGTTAGCATTTTATTTATACATCTACAAAAGCATTTACTACGTTGTTGGGTTATTTTACGATAAAAGCATGGCCTACTTTCGTGTCAAGTTATTTTTATTTATTTATTTATATATATATATATATATATTAATAATAATTTTATAAATGATATTTATGTGTAAACAATACCTGAAAACTATGGTTGACGTTCTTGATAGAACACTCGGCCAGGCACAAGTCGGTGAGTTCTATCTCATCGAATATCACAGCCTGCAAACAACAAAATACATTTCATTTATTATATATATATATATATATATATATATATATATATATATATATATATATATATATATATATATATATAAAAACAAGCTTAGGTACAACGCATATATGCGTCTAGCCCCCCTTATAAGTAATATATGCGATGCGAGCGGACATTTTTTAATCGACCGAATGCTTTAGCTTCTTTGGCGAGTTAAAAATCCTGGTAGACTTTACGTGTCAATATAAATGTTTTTTGCAGTGTGTGTATATCTTGTCACCTAATGAAAATAATCAAATTTAAACTGAATATATTCATTTGGTATTTCAAGAGGAATGTAGACCGTTTGAATACATGAATATTCATGAGGCTGAGCTGACGCGCTGAGCTACACTACGGCTTGTATGGTACATTTAAATTAAATCTATATTCAACGAATTCAAAAGAATTGTTATTATACACATACGAAAGTTCATTTGTGATATGTGAACACTATGTTTAGAATTTTAAATTTTCCGTACAAATTTTTTCGTGAAAATGCCTTCGCGAATTCCTCTAGGGAAACATGCTTTTCTTCTCATTGTAAACGGGCGAAATAGACTACATTTTAAGAGCTATTTAAATATTTAATGTAACTTCGCTTACTTCGCAATACGTATTTTTCTTATATTACATTTTCTATAGCTATGTAAATCTTCTAAGCTAACATACATAACCCATAAAGACGTCTGTGTGTCTGTAAACGCCGACAACCAAAATCGTACCCAAAATTATTAATTAATTAATTAAGTTTAAAAGATACAATTAATTTATTTTATGACTAACAATACTAGCGTCCACACAAAATTAATGCGTTAATTTTGTTGAATGCTTCCATTATCATTAAACAAACTAAAATATTATTAGTAATTTTTAATCCTAATTGCAGCTTAAGACTTCTATATAGAACTATATAGTCTACATGTACACATATTCAAATCAGAAATTCATTTTTTGCCGTTTTCTCCAATATCACTAAAACGGCTGCACTTACACCAAAAATAGTTATGTACATAATGAAAGATATTCGTATTTCACACAACTTTTATTTGAAAAGTTTCTTCAAAAAATGTACCAGTTACGAGAAAACTGCTACGGAAACTCTTAAATATTTTTATGGGAAAGGGGGGCGAAAAAAAATGGAGGGGGGGGGGGCGAAAAAGGGGTGAGGAGGGGGGCAAGGGAGGAAGGACAAAAGGGGGGCCAAGGGTGAAGGGGGGGGGGTCAAGGGAGGGGAGGTGAAGGGGGGTATGTGGGGTAAATGTTCTTATTTATGTTGCCAAAGATACGCATGTATGTAAATTTTATTTCATAAATCGTATGAACTATGCTTGACAACTAAATTGACTTAATTAATTTGCTATTTGTCATTTGGCATAAATTATCATAAATAGATCAGCTAAGAACGTGTTTCGTATTGGTTATTGAAGCTAAATATATTTAAATATATATATTGATAAGGTGAATATTAAAGAAACATCTATATTATATATTTAAGAAACAGTACTTGACGTAATAAAATAATAAGTTAAATGTTACTGTGGAGTATTAATATATAATTCTAGTGAAAACTACATAGAAGAAAGGCGAGTGCAGGCCACTCCAGCTTTTTTTATTAATTATATATTATATATATAACAGATAATGGAAGTGTATAAGTCGAGAAAAATAATAATAAAGAATTCAATACACTCTCTTGTGAAATAAAATTGATTGTAGGCCACTCAACATTTTTTATTTATACTATTGTACCATTGTTATTTTAATGGTACGTTAACTGTACCTTTACAATTTTGTATATGAATACGATAAGGAATACTATTAAAAAATTAAATAACAAAGTTCAAAAAGTCACGTAATCATAAAAACTGTTATTATTCACTATTCTGAAAAGCTAAAAATGGTAGAAAAATACACAAAAGAAATATATCTAACGAGTGTCGTTCGTTTTCCGTTAGATGATCCCCGAGCGCGTAATACAAGAATACAACTCCCCACTACAATATTGTACTGGGGGGTACTGGGGTTTGCACCCCCCCCACAATATTTCCAGCTGACTCGGTGAACCAACGAAGCCGATTCTATATTGTACTTGTCCGTCTGTACAGGGGTGTAGCTGTAGATAATTCAAAATCGATGCGAAAGGCATTAGGCAATTTTTCAGTGGCCTGGATTCAGGGGAGTTGAGCACGTTTTGCCGGCTCACGGCACATCTGTCTCACTAACCGTTGCACGCGATCCCCGACAAAGCATATTTCAGTTAGATAATAATGCCACAGCCAATTTTATAGATGAACTTCAACAATTGCTCGCTAATAGAGGTTCAGCATTTCAAAAGATTACCTTGGAACTAAATGATGGATGTGATTCATATGACACATAAATTACTACACCATCACGCGATTTCCCACCATAGTGGAGTTAGGTAACTCCAGACAAAGAGATTAATAATAATTTCGGAAAATTACAGATTAAATTGTGTATTATGTACGTTTAGATCACGATATATTACGACCTGGAGAGCTTAACGGAAATACACGTTTATACTATCTTGAATCGAATCGAATTATTTTTGAAATGTGTGTGTGTGATATTACAAAATTAATTAAATTTTGAACTAGAAATTTTAACAGAAATACACGTACAAAATTATTATTTTGAATAATTATTTATGCCTTTTGGGGTAACAATATGAAAAAATCTTATAGATATAAAATATCTTAGAATTTCATGTAGAATTTTTTAATGTATTAATTATTTTTCTAAGGGTAGTATTAAGGGGGGCTCCAAATTTGGAAGCCCTATAACTCGGGAAATATAAGTGCGATTGGCTAAATCTTGCCTGTAGGCAAGCTGGAAGCATTAGTTGAATGCAATTTTACATAATAGAGAATCAAAATTTCAGATAGTAAAATCATATACTTTTTATTCTGAAAATCAAAATAAAATTCAAAATTATACTCTTTAATAATTTTTTACGGCCTTTGGGTTATCAATATACAAAAATCTTGTAGACATAAAATATCTTAGAATTCTACATAGAATTTTTGTATGTTTTAATTATTTTTCTAAGGGCAGTATTAAGGGGGGTTTCAAATTTTGAGGCCCTATAACTCGGGAAATATAAGTGCAATTTGGATAAATATTGCCTGTAGACAAGCTGGAAGCATTAGTACTAAAGCATGTTGAATGCAATTTTACATAAATTACTCTATAGAGAATAAAAAATGCAGATATCTGAAAATCTAAATATAATTCAAAATTATAGTTTTAATCATTTATTACGGCCTTTGGGTTATCAATATGCAAAAATCTTGTAGACATAAAATATCTTAGAATTCTACATAGAATTTTTAAATGTTTTAATTATTTTTCTAAGGGCAGTATTAAGGGGGGTTTCAAATTTTGAGGCCCTATAACTCGGGAAATATAAGTACGATTGGTTAAATCTTGCCTGTAGGCAAGCTGGAAGCATTAGTACTAATGCTTGTTGAATGCAATTTTACATAAATTACTCTATAGAGAATCAAAAATGCAGATATCTGAAAATCAAAATAAAATTCAAAATTATAGTTTTTAATAATTTTTACGGCCTTTGGGTTATTAATATGCAAAATTCTTGTAGATATAAAATATCTTAGAATTCTACATAGAATTTTTGAATGTATTAATTATTTTTCTAAGGGCAGTATTAAGGGGGTTTCAAATTTTGGGGCCCTATAACTCGAGAAATATAAGTACGATTGGTTAAATCTTGCCTGTAGGCAAGCTGGAAGCATTAGTACTAATGCTTGTTGAATGCAATTTTACATAAATTACTCCTATATAGAAGCAAAAAATGCAGATATCTGAAAATCAAAATAAAATTCAAAATTATAGTTTTTAATAATTTTTACGGCCTTTGGGTTATCAATATGCAAAAATCTTGTAGATATAAAATATCTTAGAATTATTAGAAGAATTTTTGATGTTTTAATTATTTTTCTAAGGGTAGTATTAAGGAGGGTTTCAAATTTTGGAGCCCTATAACTCGGGAAATATAAGTTGCGATTGGTTAAATCTTGCTTGTAGGCAAGCTGTAAGCATTAATACTAATGCTTGTTGAATGCAATTTTACATAAATTACTCTATAGAGAAGCAAAGAAAATAAAATACTTTTTATTCTGAAAATAGAACGTAAGTTCGTTAGCGAGTTTAACAGTGGTGTCACAAATGCGTTTATTAAGATGAATAAATAAAATAGGTGGCGAGAAGTGACTGGTGATGGGGATCAATCCGTCCAGTTCCCCCGGCCACGTCGACCGGCGTGGCCCAGTTAAGTTGCCGGTTGGCGCGCGCGTCCGTTACGAGTTCGAGCGAACGATCCTTTGCCGTAGATAAATGGCAAAAGCAAATACGAATTCAATTTAAACTTTATACGAATATTCGCTATCACATTAAATGTATATCAGGTGTATTATATCTACTCTGGACTCTGATACTGATTGTATTGAGGTAGTTCTTTGTTCGCGGTAACACAGAAACAATTCAACATTTATTTAAATAACGCTTTTCACGTATTTATATATATTTAAAATTAGATTTTTGTTTAATCCATTTTTAAATACGAAGGTTCGGTGAGGTTTAGATTTTTATGGACAAATATCGTCGTAATATATCACAATTTATAGTCTAGGCAGTTTGGGACATTTCATATAAAAATTTGACAAGGGATATGTTATACAAAATGAAAAAATGGCCATAAAAATGGAATCGATGTTGATTCCTGGTCATGTTAACGTTCATGTCATGTTCCAAAGCGACGGAACGAGAGCTGGATAATATTTTCCGTGCGTTTAGAGTCTCCGGGCTCACCGGAAACGCGGAACGGAACATTTATCCGGCATTACAGCACATTTTCATTTCCGCAATTGTCAGTTACACATGACATGTCTTTGTGATCGTGTGATTATCTTTCCATTGCACAGATATCACAAGTAATGACAAAAAAAATAAAAAACTAATTTAAGATTACTTAATATTGCTCCAAGATATCTCATTATTAATTAGGTTAACGCGTTAATAATAATAATTAATTATAATAGTAATAGTAGTGTAATAATAGTAATAATTTAATTATTATTTGAACGTTTAAGAACGTAGCAATTGTTTTTTATAAACAACCAGGGTCGCCACTGTAAAAAGGATATCGCCACTGGTACATTTAAGCCAAAGCGTTCTACACACACATTCATTCACACAAATACATACATCTGGCTGGGTGTTTATATATATATATATTTGTAATACAAATATGTAAACGTTTCAAACCGACGTTCTATAAATAAATAAAAATAACAACAGACGTCATTTACCTACGTAACTTTTGTGCTTTGAAAACTAAGAATATAATAAAATTAAATCAACTGTGTTTCTGCGAAAAACATTACAACATTGTAATAAAATCTGAATTTACATAAATGTTTGACGTATACAAAACATTTAATTATTTATCAAACGAAAGACGAATCGACTTTTATATTTTTATATCATTCAAATTCTTTTACAGGAATTTTTATATTATTACTTTTTTGTACAAATTTAAAAATTCAAAATTATAATTTTTTTAATAATAAATATAATATTTAATATTTTTTTACGGCCTTTGAGTTAACAATATGAAAAAATCTTGTAGACATAAAATATCTTAGAATTTATAGTAGAATTATTGAGTGTTTAAATTATTTTTATATGGGCAGTATTAAGGGGAGCTTTAAACTTTGGGGCCCTATAACTCGGGAAGTATACGGGCGATTGAATTTAAACTACGAACGGATTCAAATGGGATGCCAAATAATATGTGTAGCAAATTTGGTGTGAATCGTTCCGGTACCTTCAGAGGAGTAAAGGGCACAAATTTGGTCTTTTTAAAATTAAAAATTATATTTAATAATTTTTTATGGCCTTTAGGTTAACAATATGAAAAAATGTTGTAGAGATAAAATATCTTAGAATTATTAGTAGAATTTTTGGGGGTTTAAATTATTTTTATAAGGGCAGTATTAAGGGGGGTTCAAAATCTTGGGGCCCTATAGCTCTGGAAGTATACGGGCGATTGGATTTAAACTGCTAAGGGATGCAAATAGGGTACTAAATAACATGTGTAGCAAATTTGGTTTAAATCGCTCCGGTACCTTCAGAGGAGTAGAGGGTACAAATTTGTCTTACGAGCGGGCGACGACTAACATCCAAGTAATATAAGTTATATATATAAACATATGTTTTTGGATTCAAGGCGACGAGACAAACACTTTTTGTTACAGAAATTCTCATTTGTACAATGAGCTAATGAACCCCTAAATATTAGCATATCAATAAATACGTAATTTGTCAGTTACAAAATCCATCATTCAAATGCATCGTTAACTGACACATGCAAATAAAGCCCTTAATTACATTTGACAGAAAGATTACCAATAATAATTATTGCCAAATGTCACTGCTAATGACACAATACACTTTACATAAATCGTACATCAAAGCTACTACATATTATCAGTTTTCTAAACTGGTTTCTGTAACCTTGACCAAAATAAGCCTTGTTTGCTGCCACCCCAGCTTTTCTGGGCAGGCCGGATGATAGATTATGCCCCAGGGGAACACGTTTGATCCCAAATCACCTCACAAAGCAAAGAGGAAAACATGATAATGGCGGAAAACATAAGCTACAAATCTTTCAGTATATTACACAAGCTTAGGTACAACGCACCTATGCGTCATGCTCGGTTTTTAATTATTATGGCCTTTTGTTTAACAATTTGTAATAATGTTATACTTTAAAATTCAAAATTATAATATTTTTATTTAATTTTTTATGCCCTTTAGGTTAACAATATGAAAAATCTTGTAGATATAAAATATCTTAGAATTATTATTAGAATTTTTGGGTGTTTTAATTATTTTTATAAGGGCAGTATTAAGGGGGCCCCCAAGTTTTGGGGCCCTATAACTCGGGAAGTATACGGGCGATTGGATTTAAACTGCGATAGGGTTCAAATAGGGTACTAAATAACATGTGTAGCAAATTTGGTGTGAATCGCTCCGGTACCTTCAGAGTGAGTCAAATTTGGTCTTAAGAGCGACGACTATCATCCAAGTATATAAGTTATATACATTTTTGGATTCAGGGCGACGAGACAAACATTTTTTGTTAAGAACATTTTTTGATCCGAGTATGCTACAGACACCTAACTGATTGCTTTAGGTACTTCGTACGGCGAGCTAATAGAATATGATTTCAACGTAGCGGCACATGAGTAAACCGCTCTATACAGACTATATTTTAAAAACCATTGCACTTAATTCAGGGCGACGACACTTTTTAGCTCGCCGTACGTAGTACCGAAGAGGCTAAAGCATTCGGTCGTGTGTCTGTAGCATTCTCGGATCAAAAAATTTCATTAAGAAAAAGTGTTCGTCTCGTCGCCCTGATTCCGAAAATGTATATAACTTATATACTTGGATGTTAGTCGTCGCTCGCTCGCTCGCTCGGTCGCTCGTAAGACCAAATTTGTGCCCTCTACTCCTCTGAAGGTACCGGAGCGATTCACTCCAAATTTGGTACACATATTATTTGGCATCCCATTTGAATCCGTTCGCAGTTTAAATCCAATCGCCCGTATACTTCCCGAGTTATAGGGCCCCAAAATTTGGACCCCCCCTTAATACTGCCCTTATAAAAATAATTGAAACACTTAAAAATTCTACTAAAAATTCTAAGATATTTTTTGTTTACACGATTTTTTCATTTTGTTAACCCAAAGCCCAAAAAAAATTATTAAATATTATAATTTTGAATTTCAAAATTAGTTTTTTTTTTTTTTTTTTAATATAATCTTAAATTAAATGTAAGACTTTTTATATCTATAACATTTTTTCAATTAGTTAACCAAAAGGCCAAAATTATTAAAAACTGCTCGCATCGCATATATTACTTATAAGGCGAGCTGGACGCATAGGTGCGTTGTACCTAAGCTTGTTAGGAAATGTTTTGATCCAAGAATGCTACAGACACACAACTTCGTAAGAAAACTACTCAAATATGTGATATAAAAAAATGGGAAGTTTATTTTTGTTACACTTAAATATTGGGATATTAAATGGGTTCCCCAGCCGGGTTCAACGACTCAAATCGTATAAGTTGCATGACATATAAAATGGCGGCGACAGTAAATCTTCTGCAGATGAATAACATAGCTTTTACAAAACCGATAATGATCGAGTGAGGATAATACGCTGTGGTACGATTATGGATACCAATTGTGGGGATCACATACTCCACATAGGTCTCCGCCGATGGTTGGAACCACGGGGGCAATTGTAACTTTAACCATTTCGACGCAATGAAACCAGGCACAAGGCATTCGACAATGATGCCGTCTGCCTTGTGTTCAAGGCGCAAGTCACCCGAGAATTTCTCGACGAATCTCTTTGACGCCGAATATAGGCATAACATTGGGCACGGGAATTCTGGAATATAGCACATTTGTACTTGTACAATGAAATTAACATATTGTAGTTGCTTAAACAATATCTTGTCCTAAAAATTTGGCATTTTTGCGAAAATCGATGATTTTCACTGTTTTTGCTGTGGAGCACGTAATATTTCTTCAGTATAGTTGAAATTTTTTGACAATATAAACAAAATATAGTCTGTTTGACCCTCCAAATTTCAACTTTCTATCTTTAATGGTTTGGTCGGCAAAAAATCGCAAAGTTTGATAAAAAAATTCAAGTACAAAAATTACGCGAAATGTGTCCAAAATTTTCTTTGTTTTCAACAAAGCTTGTAATATTTCCCTAATCAAGTTGAAAAAAATTGACAATATAAACAAAATATATTCTGTTTGACCCTCCACATTTCAACTTTCTATCTTTAATGGTTTGGTCGGCAAAAAATCGCAAAGTTTGATAAAAAAATTCAAGTACAAAAATTACGTGAAATGTGTCCAAAATTTTCTTTGTTTTCAACAAAGCTTGTAATATTTCCCTAATCAAGTTGAAAAAATTGACAATATAAACAAAATATAGCCTGTTTGACCCTCCACATTTCAACTTTCTATCTTTAATGGTTTGGTCGAAAAAAAAACCGCAAAGTTTGATAAAATATTCAAGTAGAAAAATTACGGGAAATGTGTCCAAAATTTTCTTTGTTTTCAACAAGGCTCGTAATATTTTCCTAATCAAGTTGAAAAAATTTGACAATATATACAAAATATAGGCTGTTTGACCCTCCAAATTTCAACTTTCTATCATTAATAGTTTAGTCGGAAAAAAATCGCAGTTTGATAAAAATTTTCAAGTCTGCGAAAATCGTCGATTTTTACTGTTTTTGCTGTGGAGCTCAAAATATTGCCTCAATCAAATTGAAAATTTGTGACAATATAAACAAAATATAATCTGTTTGACTCTCCTAATTTCAACTTTCTATCATTAATAGTTTGGTCGGAAAAAAATCGCAAAGTTTGATAAAAAAAATTAAGTAGAAAAATTACGTGAAATGTGTCCAAAAATGTTTTTGTTTTTAACAAACCTACACAAAACGACGAAACATTAATAACCACACCCCGTTTTCTATCAACCATTCCAGGCAAGACTAATTTACACATATTTATAGTCGCAAAAATATTCCCATTTAATATACTATTAACGACATTATCAAAATCTGGTATATCCAAAAAGAGTTCTGGTGTCTTATAAGTATAATGTACATTATTCACCAAAATACCAATATCCAATTCCTCAATACACGTGTGTATTTGTTCGTACGTGTCAACACTGTTATCAAAATCAGTATGAATCGTCCAAGTATAAACTCCATACTTCAGTTCTAATTCATCCGACAAAGTTTTAATCCCAACCAAATCACTGTCAATTAATACTATATTAAAACCAAGTTTTGCGAATTTCCTCACAAATGCTTGTCCAAGTTTATTTCCGGCGCCAGTCACGATGGCCCATTCGCCAAAATTTCGCAAAATCAACGGTTTTCTTCGCGATTTTGGTAATGAAAAGTGGTGGTAAATAAAATAACGTAATGTTTTGGTAATGTACAGTCCAACTATAAGTCCACAAATAAACCGGACTTTCCAATACGGGTTAGGCAATTTACTCATGTTGCTTTTTAAATAATTTGAGGTTTTAACCTAATACGTGTTTTGACACAACAAAACAAAAGTTGTTTATTATCAAAACTGTCATTTAGCTCGCTCAAGTACCGAAGAAACTAAACGGTCGTGTGTCTGTAGCATCCTGGTCGCCCTGTATCCAAAAATATATATATATATATATATAACTTATAAGATATTGAAATTTCTTATAACTTTTGTTTGAAAAGTTTCCTCAAAAACTATACCATTTACTGAGAATTTTTGAATTAAGTATATATATATATATTTAAGAATTTATTACGGCTTTTAGGTTAACAATATGAAAAAATCTTGTAGACACAAAATATCTTAGAATATTTAGTAGAATTTTTGGGTGTTTAAATTATTTTTATAAGGGCAGTATTAAGGGGGGCTCTAAATTTTGGGGCCCTATAACTCGGGAAGTATACAGGGGATTGGATTTAAACTGTGAACAGATTCAAATGGGATGTTAAATAATATGTGTAGCAAATTTGGTGTGAATCGGTCCGGTACCTTCAGAGGAGTAGAGGGCACAAATTTGTATCTTACGAATTCCAACATAATCTTATATGAATGTATATATTTGCCAGTGTCTCTAATAAATTGAACAGCAGCTGGTATAATATTTGAATTCGAAAACTATTTAAACAAAGTGAACCAATTATTTAGACCGAAATAGATGTATCATAAATGACATGGGAGAAATGTAGAGAATCCTAAACTTGAACCATATTCTATAGTCACTACAGAGATATATTGTGTACGTATATATATATATATATATATATATATATATATATATATATATATAAAGTTGGTTCGTATATATCTTGTTAGACAAGATGTTTTACGAATGTGTTCACGAAGGATTACCTCTCATCAAAACTTTAGCGCGAACGGGGGGGGGGGGGAAGGTGCCAGAGCTCCGGCTTCAATATAAATGGGCAAGTTTCGCATCGCTACGGGCTTGGTCTCTGCTCTCGACACGGACACATCTCACGGGATTTCCCCGGACTATCAATAATAACTAAATACTACACTACATCTAATATTTTATCTACAGCAACCCCCAGCTGCTTGACACTGTGATCATCCACATCAATATTTACAATTTAAAAGCTTATTCAATTATTCATTCATTATAAATAATGCAAGCTTAGGTACAACGCCCCTATGCATCCAAAGTCGCCTTATGAGTAATGCATGCGGTTTGTAGCTGTTATACATATATATACATAT
Organism: Leistus spinibarbis; assembly: GCA_933228885.1. NCBI lineage: Eukaryota > Metazoa > Arthropoda > Insecta > Coleoptera > Carabidae > Leistus > Leistus spinibarbis. Next base: position 789,745 of record OW121794.1, on the reverse strand, counting down.
ATATATATATATATATATATATATATATATATATATATATATATATATATATATATATATATATATATATATATAACTTATATACTTGGATGTAAGTCGCTCGCTCGTAAGACAAAAACTTGTGCCCTCTACTCCTCTGAAGGTACCGGACGGATTCCCACGAAATTTACTACATATATTATTTAGTACTCTATTTGAATCTGTTCACAGTTTAAATCCAATCGCCCGTATACTTCCCGAGTTATAGGGCCACAACATTTAAAACCCGCCTTAATACTGCCCTTATAAAAATATTGAAAACACCCAAAAATTCTACTAATAATTCTAAGATATTTTATATCTACAAGCATTTTGTCTATTGTTAACTCAAAGGCCGTAAAAAAATATTTAATATTAACGAAGTGCCAATTTTCTAAATATTATTTCAACGTAGCGGTTTATTCATTTGCCGCCTCGTAAAAATACAATATTAAATATTATAAACCGCATAGGTGCGTACCTTGGAATAAAAATAATTATTTATGGCCTTTGTGTTAACAATATGAAAAAATCTTGTAGATATAAAATATCTTAGAATTTTAAGTAGTATTTTTAGGTGTTTTATTATTTTTGTAAGAGCAGTATTAAGGGGGGTTTCAAATTTTGTGGCCCTATAACTCGGGAAGTATACAAGCGATTGGATTTAAACTGCGAGTGGATTCAAATAGGATACTAAATAATATGTGTAGCAAATTTGGTGTAAATCGCTTGGGTACCTTCAAAAGAGTAGAAAGCGCAAATTTTTGGATCGTGATTGACATTAGTTAAAACTCTTTTATAGAAATTTGTAATGCAATTTGACATTTACAAAATATATTTATATTATTTACATTGTTCGTCCAAATTATTGTTGAATATCGCACGTATACTTTTTCTATTTTCAATAACCGATAACGTGTTACATCCTGTTTTTAAATGAAACTTCACAATAGAGTGTTTTGCATGTGACATATTTCTCATTTAGAAATATTATTGATACGTTTTGTTATTTTAATTGGAACAATTTGCTTACGTTATGTCATTAAAATGATGCAGAACAAAATGGCAATTGTTAAAAATAAACTATTGTGTTTTAAATGTATTCGGTATTTATTATTATTACAATATTTTGTTTTTGAGTTCTTTTAAGAGTGTAAAAAGTCCAATTTTGATATAATATATTTTTTTAATTATTATTTTATAACCTTTAGGTACATAATTTCGAAAAACTTATTAGACATAAAATATCTTAGAAATGTTTGTAGAATATTTGGTAATTTTTTCAAATTTGTAAGGGCCGTATTACAGGGGGCTACAAATTTAGGGGCCCTATAACTCGGGAAGTATAAACACAATTAAATTTAAATATATATAAAATAGCTTTATTTTGTTTTAAATTAATGATTGCTATACGAAAAATGTTAATATGTATTGAAACAAGGCGAAGCTGCCGTAGACCCGATACGAGAACCAATTCAAACACAGTGGTTTATATCTACTTAAATCGAACTTTCCGACATTCTATCGATATACTATCGGCTATAAATCAGGTAAAACGTTGTGTGTGTGTATCTTTTAGTATTGATAGTTTTGCAAAGTAGCGCAGCAGCACGTGTGGTTTTCCGTACAGGTAACAAATGACCACAAGTTACTTTCAGTAATTGAAAATTTCCTGCCTTCTTTCCTGACTGACTATAATTGATTACTTCACTTCCTCTGACTAATGTTACTTCACTACTAACACTACAAATGCCATTTGGGTTTATTAAACTAGTGCAGATATGGGAATTGATTGATTTAATGGCTATAATAAATTAATTCGTTCCCGAATTCTACGTTTTACAATAACACTTTTTGTTAAGAACATTTTTTGATCCGAGAATGCTACAGACACACAACTAATTGCGTTAGGTACATCGTACGGCGAGCTAAATAGAATATGATTTCAACGAAACGGCACATGAGTAAACCGCTCTATACAGACTATATTTTAAGAATCAAGGGAACAATCCAAGTTATATATATATTTTTGGATTCAGGTCGACGAAACACAAACACTTTTTGGTTTTTTTTTTTTGGATTCGAGAATGTTACAGACACACGACCGATTGTTTTAGCTGCTTTAATATTATCGTCAGTAAATGTGTAATATTTATAATGTTTTCCTTTCACGGACAGACGTAAATAGACAGACAAGACATTCCAATTTATTTTATGAAACAAACAAGTTGGTATACCTGGGAAAATCGATGGTGCGATTGATTTCATTTATTTTAAAATGTTTGAAATGCAGCAGGTTTGCCATAAAGTGGTCTACCTGGACCGGAGGGTCGTTCGTTATAGGTCAAATCGATCACTACGCCAGATTTTGCCAGACGCGAAATAATACTCACTGGCCTTCGCCATTTATATGTTAAAATGTATAAAACTTGACTGTATATAGTATGGGCACGTTGTGCCCACGGGTTAACCTAGTTACTACACAGTATATATAATAATTTGCAATTATAAAGTTAGTTACTAACGTAATTACAATTCTATTATAGCCATTAATTATTTATTGAGTACAGGTACTTAAGGTACCCTTAAATTTACTAGAAAAGTATTAAGCTTAGCTTACTGAGTACCCTATAAATTTTTAAACGCGTATTAATCGTTAGGGTCCACGCAAAAACACTGCAAACATTTTGTGTGGTTTTACCCGAGCTTAATCGACACGGACGAAAAGTTAGGTTAATGAAAAAGCACTTTCCGGCCCTTTTTTGACCTGGCAAAAAGTACAAAACTTTTTGGTGTATTTAGTTGAAAAGTTTTGACGAAAAAAAAAACAACAACATTATTTACTGTGTCATTTTTATTAACAATTTTCGTATTTATAGGAAAATGCAATTTTGAATGAAGAATTGTGTTTAAATTATCAATAATTGATTGAAAATTATCTAAATATTGACATAATCTATTTTCAGTGTTTATAGTTTTAAATTCCTTGGATAAACATTCATTTTTAGGTCAGTTTATCAAAATATTGCAGTTAGCTCGCCGAAGTACCGAAGAAGCTAAAGTTTTCGGTTGGTACCGGACCGATTTACACCAAATTTGCTACACATATTATTTAGTACCCCATTTAAATCCGTTCGCAGTTTAAATCTAATCGCTCGTATATTTCCCGAGTTATAGGGCCACAAAATTTGAAGCCCCCCTTAATACTGCCCTTACAAAAATAACTAAAACACCCTAAAATTCTACTAATAATTCTAAGTAGTTTTATGTCTACATGATTTTTTCATATTGTTAACCCAAAGGCCATAAAAAATTAAATTAAATATTATAATTTTGCATTTTAAAATATAACATTATTACAAATTGTTAACCATTACTTATAAGGCGAGCTGGACGCATAGGTGCGTTATATTTAAGCTTGTTTATGATTACAATACTTCCTTATATATGTTCGTATAAGAAAGTAAAATTAAACAAACGTTTTCAAGTGGTAACCGTGTATAAAAATAAGTTAATATTTTGGTTTTGTTTATCGAAAATCGAAATAGAAGTACTTGAAATAAAAAACTTTTAGATAAACGGTTAAAAATATATAAATCGGCTTAAAATTACCAGTTTCACTTTATTTTTTAGAGTGCTTTATAGCCCCAACGCAACTAACTAGTCCAGACAAGTAAATAATTAAAATATAAATATTGAAATTTAAAATATTGTTTTTATTAAAACACAAAAAAACAAATAATTATATTCATAACATTTATTTAAAGTATTGTTTAAAATTTATAAAATATATTTATATATAAACAAAATTTAAATATAAACTGAATCGATAATATCGCCGTATTACTAATTCAGAAGCTAAAGGCATTGGTGCTTGCACCTATGCTTGTTATATTGTTTTCCAATACGCGCGTATGCAGGGGAACCCCCTAAGCAACTTTATTAACCTATTCGCGGCAAATCTACAGATGCTATCAAATGCCATTTTGCGTGTTGTAAAACGTAGCGTGACTATAGTGGGTAATTGCGTGTCGCATATAAATTCTCTATGCAAACAAATGGCATATTTATAAATACGGTTTGTGGACACAAATTTGTATATATTTATTTAATATAATTGATTTTCTATCAAAGGGAAATTGATAAGTTGAAAGTTGGTAATAATATAAACCAGCAAAGAGAGAAATACATAATTTAGTATCTCACAAATGTTGATTTTAAGTCTAATTTACATAAAACATAATTAGATAAATGGCTTGAATATTATTAACGACATTACAATTAATTATACGCCTAAATTATCGCTAATAAATTAATAAGATACTTAAAATATCTTAAAACTATTAGTAGAATTAAGTATTTAAATTTTAGGGCCTATAACTCCGGCCCTGTACATAGGATTGGATTTAAAATGCGACGGGAACTTCTTAAACATGGAAATTATATGTATACCAAATGTATTTATACTTAATTATTGTAAAATTACAGACATACAAACAAATATACTAAATTTGCTAGAATTATAATGTTTTTAGCAGTAATTTTACAGTAACTAATGTAAATTTATGGTAATTTTGTACAGTGTATAGGAATTTAATACATTTGGGAATCAGACGAATACTATAGCTCAATTGTACACAACGTAGCAGAGAAACCTACACGAATTATTGTAGTTCTGAGAAAGTTACAGACGAATACTGTAGCTCAATTGTACACAATGTATCAGGGAAACCTAAACGAATTATTGTGGTTCAGAGAAAGTTTCAGACGAATACTGTAGTTCAATTGTACACAATGTACGGTGTGGCAACTCCACCAAAATATACAATTTCATATTTCTAAAACTTAATGTTATGTATTCTCTTATTTATTAGAGTGTATTTTAATACGACAATTCTTTCTATTAGTGTACGTAAAAGTGCCCAAAAAACATTAAACTAACCTTACGGCCGCCGCAACACACCAAAAGTTAAATTACTCAGTCAATAAACATTTCGAAAAAACCTCACAATTTTAAGCAAAAAGAAAAGAAAAACAATGCAATAATATTGTATTTAAAACACAACACGTGCTTTTGCAATTTGTGTTAAAATACTACAAGTATCGTAAGCGCGTAACACGTTCAAGCATGTTCCTGCACACGTCCGTTCCTGTCCGCATCGGATCGAGAACTGAACAAAAAGCGTTGACCGTCGAGGTTGGCGTTGCTTCCAGACGCGCGTGACGTCACACGGTACCCCAGTGCGCGAGGCTAAGGTTTGACACACGTGTTGGAGGCTAGGAGCACGCGAGGAAGGAAGATGGGGAGATGTGGTGAAAGTGCACGTGAGCAATAAGGATGGAGATTGGAGGCTTGGAGCATGCGAGGGAGATGTGGTGAACGGGAACGTGAGCAACAAGGATGGAGATTGTTGGCAAATGGAGGGTGCGACTGAGATGGAGCGCTTGCAGGTGTATCTTTGGGAGCAGTTTTGCTGAATATTAACTATGTTTTATGATGATTTTATTCAGGTTTGCGCTTGTTTTTCATGTTTTAGTGCTTTAAATGGACTATTGTGATTTTTTTGATGGATCTTGCGATAGAGTACAGACTTATTTTAACCTTTTCTTAATTTTATTTTATTTATAAACTAACCATTGCATAATTCAACGCAATTATGTACATAATTAAACTAAAACTGTATTCACAACGAACTTAATAGTAATTAAGACTAGAAAATTACAAATAATCAGTTTTCTTTTGAGCATTTCTTTAAGTTAGCAAATTAGACGAATCTTTTAATCGTTTAATAAAATATAAAATTAATGAGGATTATGTAAAAATGGCCAAGAACGTAATTCTATAACAAATTATATCATAAATCATAAAAATAAATGATATTTTATTTTTTAGCGAGATTAATTTCACATTTTCACACTAAATATATATATATATTTTTTACATTTTCCTGACAGAAAAAAAAAAGATAATCCCCAAGTGACAATAAGCTCACGCTGTATGAACACTGACAATGAAAGATTCTTCTCGGAATAAATGGACAATTTTTTTCCAACAAACGTCAATCATATTGTTTGAACTTTTTGTAAAACAAAAGACAGAATAACAAAAAAAAAAAAAAAACTATTGTGGTCAGACTTTTCTACAAAAACAACACATTAAATAATAATAATATTTAATATTTTTTTATGGCCTTTGGGTTAACAATATGGAAAAATCTTGCAGACATAAAATATCTTAAAATTTTTAGTAGCATTTTTGAGTGTTTTAATTATTTTTATAAGGGCAGGATTAAGGGGGGTTACAAATTTTGGGGCCCTTTAACTCAAAAAGTACACGCGCGATTGGATTTAAATTGCGAGCGGATTCAAATAGGATACTTAACAATATATGTAGCAAATTTGGTTCAAATCGCTACGGTACCTTCAGAGGAGTAAAAGTCAATATTTAATCATTTTTTACGGCTTTTGGGTAACAATATGGAAAAATCTTGCAGACATAAAATATCTTAGAATTTTTAGTAGCATTTTTGAGTGTTTTGATTATTTTTATAAGGGTGGTATTAAGGGGGGTTATAAATTTAGGGGCCCTATAACTCGGGAAGTATACGACCGATTAGATTTAAACTGCGAGAGGATGCAAATAGGGTACTAAATAATATATGTAGCAAATTTAAATTCAAATCGTTCCGATACCTTCAGAGGAGCAAGAGGCACAAATTTAGTATTTTTACAATGCAATATTTAATAATTTTTTACGGCTTTTGGGTTAACAATATGCAAAAATCTTGCAGACATAAAATATCTTAGAATTTTTAGTAGCATTTTTGTGTGTTTTGATTATTTTTATAAGGGTGGTATTAAGGGGGGTTACACATTTTGGGGCCCTATAACTCAAAAAGTACAAGCGCGATTGGATTTAAACTGCGAGGGGATGCAAATTGGGTACTAAATAACATGTGTAGCAAATTTGGTGTGAATCGGTCTGGTACCTTCAGAGTAGAGGGCACAAATTTGGTCTTAGGAGCGAGCTACGACTAACATCCAAGTATATAAGTTATATATAAATATATGTTTTTGGATTCAGGGCTTCAGGGATTCATGGTTCTTTGTACGGCGAGCTAAAAATGACGTGGGTCTTGTTCCGTATGCCTATTGATTGAACGCGCGCATTCATGTGAAATGGCGTAACGTCACGACCGTTTTTCGAGCGGAACTCTCTAAAAGTCAACTGATACTCGACACATCAAAGCAAAAAGATGAATTCTCCGTAAAGGAAGCACTAGGAATTGTCTTTTTCAATAACCTAAATACGCCCGCACTTATTACGGAATGTACTGTTTCCCGTATTCTATTTTAAAAGCGAAAACTACGTAATAGAAAGTCGAGGGCAGGCCACTACATATTATATTTTTTAATTTGTAGATATTTTATCCGTTTAGGTTTTAATCAATATTTGATTAAAATTGGTGCAGTAGTTTTGAAGTTATAATAAAAATTGTGGTAATATACAAGTGTCTGTGTATTGTTGCAATCAGCATTAATTCGTGTGTCAATAGCGGCTGAATAGGATATTAATTTCGCGGCAGTATCTTGCGCGCTGACTTGTACACAATACGTTGTTTTATACCGGTTGGTATTGGTATTTGGTATTATGATGACATTCTATTGTCCGACCGTCGAACTATTCTTTATATTTTCCCATACATAGGTACGTCATTGCGCGTCACGTGACACATTTCCCAGCCCCTATTCAAATGCCAGTCCTTTATTTACAAAAATATATATATATATATACAAACGAGAAATTAATTGCTTTTCAATTCAATTAACAATTTTACCCGCGATATATTCTTGCTGCCAATCATACAGCCTATATGATTCTTTTGATGATACATCAATATATTCCATTTGAACACTTCCTATGGCATTATTTTTATTCCAAGCTTAGGTACAACGCACTTATGCGTTCAGCTCGCCTTATACGCGTAATATATGCGATGCAAACAGCGGTTTTTAATTATTATGGCCTTTTAGTTAACAATTTGAAAAAATGTTATAGATATAAAAAGTCGCACAATTTTTTGTAGAATTTTTTTTAATAAAAAACAAGGTTAGTTACAACGCACTTATGCGTCCAGCTCGCCTTATACGCGTAATATATGCGATGCAAACAGCGGTTTTTAATTATTATGGCCTTTTGGTGTTAACAATTTGAAACAATGTTATAGATATAAAAAGTCGCACAATTTTTTTGTAGATTTTTTAAAATAAAAAACAAGGTTAGTTACAACGCACTTATGCGTCCAGCTCGCCTTATACGTAATATATGTGATGCAAACAATGGTTTTTAATAATTATGGCCTTTTAGTGTTAACAATTTGAAAAAATGTTATAGATATAAAAAGTCGCACAATTTTTTGTAGATTTTTTAAAATAAAAAACAAGGTTAGTTACAACGCACATATGCGTCCAGCTCGCCTTATACGTAATATATGTGATGCAAACAATGGTTTTTAATAATTATGGCCTTTTGGTTAACAATTTGAAATAATGTTATAGATATAAAAAGTTGCACAATTTTTTGTAGAATTTTTTTTAATAAAAAACAAGGTTAGTTGCAACGCATTTATGCGTCCAGCTTGCCTTATACGCGTAATATATGCGATGTGAACAACGGTTTTTAATAATTATGGCCTTTTGGTGTTAACAATTTGAAAATTTGTTATAGTTATAAAAAGTCTTACAATTTTTTCTAGGTAATTTTAGTGCATATTGTAAAATTCAAAATTATAATATTTAGTTAATTTTTTATGGCCTTTGGGTTAACAATTTGAACAAATCTTGTAGATATAAAATATCTTAGAACTATTAGTAGAATTTTTGGGTGTTTAAATTATTTTTGTAAGGGCAGGATTAAGGGGGGTTGTAAATTTTGGGGCCCTATAAGTCGGGAAGTATACGGGCGATTGGATTTAAACTGCGAACGGATACAAATAGGGTACCAGATAATATGTGTAGCAAATTTGGTTTAAATCGGTTCGGTTACTTCAGAGCAGTACAAGGCACAATTTTAGCCTTACGAGCGAGCGACGACTAACATCCAAGTATATAAGTTATATATATTTTTGGATTCAGTTACATTTTTTGAACCGAAAATGCTACAGACACACTTCGGTACTTCAGCGAGTTAAAATATTAGTGCATATTTAAAAATTCAAAATTATACTGTTTATTAATTTTTTACGGTCTTTGGGTTAACAATATGAAAAAATCTTGTAGATATAAAGTATCTTAGAATTATTAGTAGAATATTTGGGTGTTTTAATTATTTTTGTAAGGGCAGTATTAAGGGGGGTTGTAAATTTTGGGGCCCTATAACTCGGGAAGTATACGGGCGATTGGATTTAAACTGCGTACAGATACAAATAGGGTACTAAATAATATGTGTAGCAGATTTGGTGTGAATCGGTGCGGTACCTTCAGAGGAGTAGGGAGCACAAATTTGGTCGAGCGAGCGACGACTAACATCCAAGTGTATAAGTTATATATTTGGATTCAGGGCGACACGAGACAAACATTTTTTGATCCGAGAATGTTTTATTTAACTATTATTAGCTAAAAATTTATGTAACATGTATTGAATAATATAGCGTGCGGCTGGGATCGCTATATAATATTTAATAAGAAATTGATTAAAACTTGAACAAGTCTCGACTCGTCTGTATCAAGGGAACATACCTCTATTAAGACGTCGTTTTCTGGCATATAGGCAGCACCGCCCTTAATTAAATAACACATTATCCAAGTTAATGATGCCTCTTTAATATGGAGTTGCTTATGATGAACACAGAAAATCGATGGAATCATTTTAATCAACGGCCCCCCGAATTATAATTACGATGGGATACACTTAGTCAGGCAACAACTCAATTAAAATTAGAATTTAATTGATTTTATTTTCCATTTTAACATAAACTAAGCGAAACTAGTTTGGCATATTTAATTTATTTAAAGGATTGTTCACAGCGAATTATTTAGTAATTAAACTTAGATAATTACAAATAACAATCTAGTTTGTATTATGGCAAGCAATGCTAGCATTCCAAGCAACAAAATTAACACAATGTATGATAAATTTTGTTGCTGTGAACGTTAACCTTGTATGTCATACAACAAACTCAAATTATTACTTATAATTTGTAATTCTTTTGCTGTGAATAATCCTTAATAAGTAATTAATGTAATTAAACTTAATCGACGCAGTTTAAAATTCATAACAAGTTTTGTCTTTACACTTTATATATATATATATATATATATATATATATATATATATATATATATATATATATATATATATATATATATATATATATATATATATATATTTATATATATATATATATATATATATATATATATATATATATATATATATATATATATATATATATATATATATTTATTATAAGGTAAGTACAGGTACTATGTACACAACTCTCGAAGTAATTGTAAATTAAAATTGATTCTTTTTCCCGCAAAGAAAGTATATGAAAACATTCATATACTCTTGTACCTTTATTAAAAATTTAATTAAATTTTTAATTATAATACATCAAAAGGCAAAAAATGTAAGTACGAACGGTCAAATATGAAAATAGCAAACACGACAAACCGTCCACTTTATCACTACGAAATGTAATTAGAAATGATCCACACATATATGAGCAACTTGTAAAGCCTTTTGGGAATCGGCCAGAATGCAGACTCCCCGCGGACAGACACACTCACCACACCGGTAATATAGTTATTGCATCAGACAGCCAGCCACAATATTTTGCGTAGCAAACAGCGGCCTTTTGGTCAACAATTTGAAAAAATTATTATAGATATAATAAGTCTTACAATTTTTTGTAGATTTAGTGCATATTTTAAAATGCAAAATTATAATATTTAATTTAATTTTTTACGGCCTTTAGGTTAACAATATGAATAAATCTTGTAGACATAAAATATCTTAGAATTATTAGTAGAATTTTTAGGTGTTTTAATTATTTTTATAAGGGCAGGATTAAGGGGGGTTTCAAATTTTGGGGCCCTATAACTCGGGAAGTATACAGGCGATTGGATTTAAACTGCGTACAGATGCAAATAGGGTACTAAATAACATGTGTAGCAAATTTGGTGTAAATCGCTCCGGTACCTTCAGAGGACTAGAATGCACAAATTTGATCGAGCGAGCGACGACTAACATCCAAGTATATAATTTATATATATAAACAGTCTTACAATTCCTTGTAGATTTAGTGCATATTTTAAAATGCAAAATTATAATATTTAATTTAATTTTTTTTGGCCTTTAGGTTAACAATATGAATAAATCTTGTAGATATAAAATATCTTAGAATTATTAGTAGAATTTTTAGGTGTTTTAATTATTTTAATAAGGGCAGAATTAAGGGGGGTTTCAAATTTTGGGGCCCTATAACTCGGGAAGTATACAGGCGATTGAATTTAAACTGCGTACAGATTCAAATAGGGTACTAAATAATATGTGTAGGAAATTTGGTGTAAATCGCACCGGTACCTTCAGAGGAGTAGAGAGCACAAATTATAATATTTAATAATTTTTTACGGCCTTTGGGTGAACAATATGCAAAAATCTTGTAGACATAAAATATCTTAGAATTATTAGTAGAATTTTTAGATAGTTTAATTATTTATATAAGGGCAGTATTAAGGGGGGTTGTAAATTTTGGGGCCCTATAACTCGGGAAGTATACGCGCGATTGAATTTAAACTGCGAGCGGATTCAAATGAGATGCTAAATAATATGTGTAGCAAATTTGGTGTGTATCGGTCCGGTACCTTCAGAGGGGGGCACAAATTATATTTAATAATTTTTTACAGCCTTTGGGTTAACAATATGAATAAATCTTGTAGACATAAAATATCTTAGAATTATTAGTAGAATTTTTAGGTGTTTTAATTATTTTTATAAGGGCAGGATTAAGGGGGGTAACAAATTTTGGGGCCCTATAACTCGGGAAGTATACAAGCGATTGGATTTAAACTGCGTACAGATTCAAATAGGGTACTAAATAACATGTGTAGCAAATTTGGTGTAAATCGCACCGGTACCTTCAGAGGAGTAACAAGCACAAATTTGGTCTTGCGAGCGACGACTAACATCCAAGTATATAAGTTATATATATTTTTGGATACAGGGCGACACACATAACTGAATGTTTTAGCGAGTTAAAAAAGCAGAGTGTATTATTTTGTTTGTTTTCGGGATAACTAATGATGCTATTTATGTCAGAAGCAGTTAGTACGTTATAAAAGTCATCATAAAAATGTTTTTTAACGTAAAAAAAAATGGTAATGGGCGATAATACAGGTATTGGAAAAGCTAACACGGTCATTGAGTGTACTTAACTAGTTGATGATATGCGTTAACTACATCGACACGTCAACACTCGACACCTAGTGGTGATAAATGACTACACAATACACACTGCCTAGGGTGGATACTCGTTAGTCGTTACTGCAACAAGAGCGCTACTTTCATCATAGTGCTAAAGTTCGGAATTAACACACGATCATGTATATATCGCATAACATGAAGCCACTCTTAATACCTGCTGGCTCCCAAGGTCGTGCGCTAGTTGCGGTAAACGGTTATTATATTGGTTACTAACTAAATTAGTCAATTTATTTATAGTTAAAATGGGCCTTCAATTAATTTAAATTTACCCTATATGCTATTTAAGTTTCGACGATATTACTTGTCTATTTTAGGTCGTCGTACTATCTGTACAAAAGGGCTACAGTATTCGGCTATTTACGCATAACGTTGTAGACATATAAATACATATTTAAAAATCTGTAACGTTTCTCTCATCGACCAAACATGGTATTTATGAATTTCATTATTTATGTCAAGGTTATATATATATATTAATAATTAAACAATAATAATTTCTCTCGACCTCTGATCCATATTAATAAATATAAATGATTAATTAATGCAATTTAATAATAAATTTAAATACGCTCCACATTTATTATCTAACGCATTATTTAGGTGAAAAAATGTATAAATATTTATTTATATACGAACATTTCCTTTAATCCTAACAGTGTAGCGTTAATTTTCAACTAAACATGGTAAGTTTGACACATAACACATTTTGGCCAATTAGAGCGCACAGGTGATATGTCCACATAAATTAAAACACACTTCTAAATAATTAATATATATATATATAACATAATTATTAGTTCATTGACACATTTTGGTCCTTTAGGGTCCATATGTTCAAATAAAATTCAATTTATACACTATGTGCCCATATCATATACAGAATACTGTCTATTCCTTACCGATGCATCTAATTGATTAATTCAATGGGTGGCGAGTTTATATGTAATTTTGTTTATAAATGTAGACTTAATCATGGATACACTAAGTAAATAAAGCATTTTCCTTACATTTACACACATGTATGGGTCTTTATATACTTACAATAAATTGAGGTACAAGTGCAGTAAGAATATTCTGTATTGCTTGGCAATCAATTAATAACAATATCATTTTATCTCGTCAAAAATCAGTGATTGTAAAGAAGAGCTACAGTATTCGGCTTTTTACTCGTAAACGCTTCTCACAATTCACACACAATTTATGTTGAGGTTTAATAACGCATTTGTTTTTTATATACTAGTGTCACTGTACCATAACATAGAAACAAAGCGTTCTACACATATATATACATAATTTCGTTTAAAGAACCGTGTAGATCCATACAATATCTACAATATGGCATATTTTTTTACGCCGAAACTTTATTAATACAGCTGTAAAATGAAATATTCTACGAAGTAGTAAGTAAGTCTTGTGTTTTTTTTTGCAATTTAACATTTTACAGCTACCATAATTAATTTTTGTCGTAAACAAATATGTCATATTGTAGATATTGTATGGTTTTACACGGCTCTTTAGACGAAATTATTTATTTAAAGCTTAATTAATAAATATTTCAATTCCAGAATATTCTACTTCCGCTACTAGTGTTTATAATAACCGCGAACGCATATACCGATTTAGAAGTGGACAAGACCCGAAATAAACGCCATTTTTTATCGGGTTGCAATCAGAATTGTGCGTCTTCCTGTGGTTCATGTACACAAAATGCTTGCAGCCAATCGTGTGCGAGTTGTGTCGCCCAGAATTGTTGTTCGAACTGTTGTGTTAACCAGTGCAATTTGTGTCAGACGCACATGTGCCAGAACAGTAACCAGTGTAACCGGTGTTGCCAACAAAACTGTTCCACAAACACACCACGAACTAATGTCCCAGGTTATACAACTGAGATTATTGTACCACCAACTTCAGACAGTGTTGTCTCTGGCAACACTGTTATAACTGGGGCAGGGTTAATAAATTTAACGAACATAGTTGGTGGTAAAAACGACGTAAATATTCCGATTAATATTGAAAATCGCAATGAGGTAAAATCTGATGTGTTCCGTACGAGTTCTATTAGGGTAAGTTTATTTATATGCACTTTATTTAGGAAATTAAATTTGTTTAATTTAGGGTACAGGCGGCAGGCAATACGTTACATCGCCCGGATATATTCCGCAGCCGTCACCAGAACGCAAGACAGTAATTCAACGCATACCCCAACCGTACCCTGTACCTTATCGCGTTACGGAACCAGTAGCACAAAGAGTGCCGGTCCATGTCCCCTACCCTGTCCACGTCCCAGTCCCGCAACCCGTCTATAATCGTGTACCTTATCCAGTAGTTGTACCACATAGGGTACCAGTACATGTTCCGGTGCGATACAATGTACCTGTCCCGGTACATGTTCCGGTGGTGACAAAAGTTCCGGTGCCGATACATGTACCGGTACAGCATCCGGTACCTTATCCAGTTCACACCCAGAGCCATCATTGCATTGTACCCGTTTGTTAGTTTTAAAATGAAATATAAATATGTGCAGCTTTCATTGCTGGCGCCTATGCTTGTTTTTGCTGTTTATTTAAAAAAATAAACAACTATGTAACATAATTTAGCAATAAACTAGTTAGAAAATTAAACATTCGCATAAAATAAATAACTTGAATAGGCTTCCTATAGTTATATATGTGTATTTCTGGTTAATACATGAAAACACAGTTTTTAAAAGGTGCCGGAAGCCCGAAATGGCACCAGCAACATATATTTCACTCGTATCTTTCGTACAATGTACAGTGTGTGGGTTGGCTAGTAGTATCAACTAGTAGTATATGCGTAGACCGTAGACGAGAAGGACCGAGCGGGAGGTGAGTAGCCGCGTGGAGAGGGTAGTAGGAGTGGGAGACGCGAGAGTGTAGTAGGAGTGGGAGAGCAGCGCAGTACGAGTGGGAGCGAGAGAGTAAGGGTAGTGGTCGAGTGGAGGGGGCAGACAGCAGGAGTGTGTTGTATTTATTTCCCGGGCACCGTGATCAATGCGAGACTGCGCGTCTACGCACCTGCCTGCAGCTGGCATTCCCCCAAATACTAGCAGCATACGCGCGCGCTCTCTGTGTGTGTATACACACTGGTTGGCTTGGTGATATAAATGATAATTACAGTGTTTTACTGGGGCAGGGGGACCTGTTGCTCAACTATAATTCAGAGAAATATGTTTCTTATTCAACTAATGCCCTATTTAATTTATTATTATAGTACATGTACATGCCATTTTTTCCTACATTATTTTTTAACACGTTAAGTGCCTTGTGTTAACTGATTTGTGTCAGTATATAAATAACAAATGGCCTAGAGAACCTTTTTCAATTATGTTTGTTAATGTGTTTTTAATTTAGTTGCATTATCCCATAGTATTTTTCTATTAAAATTCCTACTGGAATAATTATAAGTTTGAAACACATTTTAATTTGTAATCATGCAACTAACATTACAAACAACCGCACATAGTTTAATTAAATTTTATAAACCACAGCACACAGACACACGTTTAAAGGGTTGACGTTATCTCTACAACACGATCTTGTGTCCATAAAAAATGCGATTGCGTAGGCACTGACCACTACACACACAATGTAGGGGCGATAACGAAAAGAAAACTGGGGTGGCCTACACTCACCTTTCTCATACTGTCACTATCTATAAATTTAATTTTGTTTTAAATGTGAAACAATTACAATATGTATTTTTTAATAAGCGATTTTTTAGTATATGGTTGATATTTTGAAAAAACTTTTCAAACAAAAGTTGTTAGTAATTTTAATATCTTTAACTTTTATAAAATACATTTTTTCATTTACTCGTGCCGTTTTCAAGATATTGCAAAATTAGTTAGGTTTTGTTGTTTTCAAACCCTATACACAGGTTTTATAATTTTTGTATCGACAGTTTTTGCTGTATAGTGTTACAGACACACACACAAGGGTTATTTTCAACCTTAATCATGCAAAAAATATAACTAGAGTGTCCTTAACCCGACTTTCTTGTCTTTTATGCTTATGTGTATACGAATATGTAATAGGGAGTTAAGGCAAAATGAATATGTTTTCGTTTGTTTACGTAAAGCTGTGCGTGTGTGAATGCATATGTAACGTTCATGAATGTGCCTTCATCCACCAGTCTATTTGCGCACAGAGCGGGATCGTATTCTGTAGTTATGACAAAGGCAATAAAGTTGGTGCACGTGGAATGTTTTCACTTTGAAATGTACGCAGGCAGCGATCACAATCTTACATCAAAACTAGCTACGTTGCGTTTGATTCAGGCCAAACAGGAAATTATGCAACCGTTTATAAAACAATGACGTTATGTATGTTATGTAGGCACCCCCTTATTTTCTATGCCAGTACAACCTTTTTGAAAGTTCAAAGCTCGCAAACCTCTAAACACGCTATTTTCAATATTAATCTTTTCAAAGGTTAACTTCGTCCCAAAATTACATTAAATTTAAATGTAAACATACATAACCAGTGCCTGCAGCTTTGCATACGGCTTTTAATGGACCATGGAGGATAATATATGTTTTAAAATTTGGAATGGCCTTCACTCGACTTATTATACTTAGTATATATATAATTTAAGTGTAAACATACATAGCCAGTGCCTGCAGCTCGCCGTACAGCTAATAATGAACCATGGTAGAAAATATATTTGTTTTAAATTCTGTAGTGGCCTACACTCAACTTATTATACTTATATATGTAATTTAAATGTAAATATACATAACCAGTGCCTGCAGCTCGCCGTATGGCTTATCATGAACAATGGTGGATAATATATTTGTTTTAAAATCTGGATTGGCCTTTACTCGACTTATTATACTGAGTATATATGTAATTTAAATATAAATATACATAACCAGTGCCTGTAGCTCGCCGTATGGCTTATCACGAACAATGGTGGATAATACATTTGTTTTAAAATCTGGATTGGCCTTTACTCGACTTATTACACTTAGTATATATGTAATTTTAAAGTAAACATACATAACTAGTGTCTGCAGCTCGCCGTATGGCTTATAATGAACAATGGTGGAAAATATATTTGTTTTAAAACCTGGAGTGGCCTTTACTCGACTTATTATACTGAGTATATATGTAATTTAAATATAAATATACATAACTAGTGCCTGCAGCTCGCCGTATGGCTAATAATGGACCATGGTAGATAAAATATGTATTATAACATCTAGAGTGGCCTTTACTCGACTTATTATACTTAGTATACATACATAACCAGTGCCTACAGCTGTCCATACGGCTTATTATGAACCATGGTGGAAAATATATTTGTTATACAATCTGGAGTGGCCTACATTCGGCTTATTATGAACCATGGTGGAAAATATATTTGTTATACAATCTGGAGTGGCCTACATTCGGCTTATTATGAACCATGGTGGAAAATATATTTGTTATGCAATCTGGAGTGGCCTTCATTCGGTTTATTATACTTAGTATAGTAATATATATGTAATTTAAATGAAAACATACATAGGCAGTGCCTGCAGCTTGCCGTACAACTTATTAGTATAGTAATTGCCAGTGCCTGCAGCTCAACATATGGCTTATAATGAACAATAGTGGAACATATATTTGTTTTAAAATGTAGAGTGGCCTTCATTCGACTTTTTGTACATAGTATAGTATATATATATATATATATATATATATATATATATATATATATATATATATATATATATATATATATATGTAACTTAATTTAATAAAATATTAGGAATATTTCAAGACTGTAGGACAATTTTATTGATTACTGAAATGAACGCTAAGTATAGTGTTTTTCATAATGATAACCCAATTATGACAAAATGCATTAAACTAATTACGAATAAAACGGAGAATCAACAAAGGGCGTAATTTGTTTTAAAAACACTTGTATATTTGTCGGTAATATCTGGTAATTGGTCTCATTGTCCGGGTGTAAACAGTTAGATGCACCAGCGGCTGATATTCAGGATCGGTTAGCAAATAAAACCGGGTCATGCTGGTTGCACATTTATTGTAATTGTTCATTGGGCTAGGTCATTATTTGTTCCGCGGATCACGGACAATGCCATTACGCTATTCGAGTTCAAACTACACAACCATTATATATATAAAACAAGCACCTATACGTCCAGCTCACCTTATAAATAATATATGCGATATGCGAGCAGCAGTTTTTAATTATTATACCCTATTGGTTAATAATTTGAAAAAATGTTAATTATAATATTTAATTTCATTTTTTACGGCATTTGAGTTAACAATATGAAATTATCTTGTAGATATAAAATACCTTAGAATTAGAAGTAGAATTTTGGTGTGTTTTAATTATTTTTATACGGGCAGTATTAAGGGGGGTTCCAAATTTTGGGGCCCTATAACTCGGAAAGTATAAGACCGATTAAATTTAAACTGCGTACAGATTCAAAGGGGATGCTAAATAATATGTGTAGTAAATTTGGTTCGAATCGGTCCGATACTTTCAGAGGAGTAGAAAGCACAATTTTGGTCGAGCGAGCGACGACTAACATCCAAGTATATAAGTTATATACATTTTTGGATTCAGGGGGACGAGACAAACACTTTTTGTTAAGAACATTTTTCGATCCGAGTATGCTACAGACACACACCTGATTGCTTTAGGTATTTCGTACGGCGAGCTAATAGAATATGATTTTAACGTAGCGGCACATGAGTAAACTGCTCTATACAGACTATATTTTAAGAATCAATGGAAAATCCAAGTTATATATATATATATATATATATATATATATATATATATATATATTTGGATTCAGGACGACGAGACAAACACTTTTTGTTAAGAACATTTTTCGATCCGAGAATGCTACAGACACACAATTGATTGCTTTAGGTACTTCGTACGGCGAGCTAATAGAATATGAATTCAACGAAACGGCACATGAGTAAACCGCTCTATACAGACTATATTTTAAGAATCAATGGAACAACCCAAGTTATATATATTTTTGGTTTCAGGGCGACGAAACACAAACACTTTTTGGTTTTTTTTTTGATTCGAGTATGCTACAGACACACGACCGGTTGCTTTACCTTCTTCGGTACTTCGTATACGTCGAGCTAATAACAATCTGAACCTAACCTAACAATAATTACACACAGAGCGAGTAAAAAAAAAAAAACGTGTCTGAAGCGGAAAGCTTGCAATCCTTTATAGTCGTGGTGACGTCATTAACGCTACGTGCACGTGGCAACTAGGTCACTACGAAATGGCACACTGAGTGTCTTTACTACTAACCTGTTTCGACGTGTTTGTATGTGTAAGTGAGCTCGAAATGGAACAATGGGGCACGAAGAATAAAACAAACCTTTTTCGCTCCCCAGATATACCAAGCACAAAAAATATTATTTAATATTTAATTTTTTATGGCCTTTTAGTTAACAATATGAAAAAATCTTGTGCGTGTTTTAATTATTTTTATACAGGCAGTATTAAGGGGGGGTTTAAATTTATAGCCCTATAACTCGGGTTTAAGACAGTTTTACAGTGTTATTATTTATTCAAAAGCGAAGCTTTCAGAGTATAAGAATAATTTAAGCTCTTCCCTAGGCAATTCGTGATATAAAATGCAACCGTTGCTACATTCATGTGTGACGTGTTGCCTATATTTTGCTATAGTCCGACTACGTTCGTTAGTATAATCGTATTAGGACCGCAATCCTAATTAATAAATACGATTATATAAAGGACCCTGCACGGATCAAATAAGACCCTTAGTTGGTGGCCGGTATTTGTCAAATGACTTTATTAAATTATTACCAAGCACTAATGCAAATTAAGGCTGTAATGATACATCTAAAATTCTCTCAGAATTATATATATTATATTTATATGTGTAGAACGTGCTAAAATAGTAA
This sequence comes from Leistus spinibarbis, assembly GCA_933228885.1. Taxonomy (NCBI): domain Eukaryota; kingdom Metazoa; phylum Arthropoda; class Insecta; order Coleoptera; family Carabidae; genus Leistus; species Leistus spinibarbis. Next base: position 769,297 of record OW121794.1, on the reverse strand, counting down.
AAAAAAATTTGGTCTGAGTGCAAAGTCCTCATTTCGTTTCTCAATACGTTTTACTGATAATGTAATTATTTCTTCTGTAACAGCATTAATTGAGTTTACGAGGAAATAATTCCTTTTTTTTGTAATTTGATTTGCTGCCTAAAGTCGGCTAAAACAGTTCCCGAATCGAATTATTGCCGATTCGGTACGTATTATGCCCTTTTGGTAACAATTTAAAAAAATATAGATATGTCTTACAATTTTTATTATTTAATAATTTTGTAATGTGCTATGGGTTATCAATATGCAAAAATCTTGTAGAGATAAAATATCTTAGAATTATTAGTAGATTTTTTGGGTGTTTTAGTTATTTTTGTAAGGGCAGTATTAAGGGGGGCTCCAAATTTTGGGGCCCTATAACTCGGGAAGTATACAGACGATTCGATTTAAACTGCGAACGGATTCAAATAAGGTACTAAATAACATGTGTAGCAAATTTGGTGTAAATCGGTCCGGTACCTTCAGAGAAGTAGAGGGCACCAATTTTTGTCTTACGAGCGAGCGACGACTAACAATCCATCCGATCGTAAAATAAATCATAATGCATAAAAAGCGATTCTTAAACATATAATATTCGAAATTTAACGAAAATATGTGTTTTCGTTACATTATTCAAATTTAGCACCACCAAATTTCAAGACTATTCATATATAATTTAATTTCATATTATTTACAAGTAATTTGGCAAAATAAATCAATTTTATGTCAAAACAATTAAATATTAGTAATAAAAAAATGATTTTAAATCATCTAATATCGTTGACATATGTCGCATAAATCGAATAATACGACGTAATAAATTTTTAACTGCATGGCCGAATTAACCGTGTCCAATTAGCGAAGTCTGCAGCTGAGAATAAATCCCATTAATCTGTCCGTGCCACACATAGATTTATATTAAATACTAATCCACATACATAACTGCCAGACGCCCACATGTATCAGCAGGATGCACGCATCGAACATGTGCAAATTTATTAGCAAACCCAATCATTTTTATTTCGCATATTCTAATAATAGAAGCAATCCATAACGTTTTCCTCAATAGAATAATAAAACTAACTAACTAATTACTTCATAAACGAAAGTAAAAAGTCGAACTCAAAGATAGTATATACAGTATAAGTAAACCCGCGATGCTACTGCACGTGCGCTTATATGAAACTATGCAATCTCTAAGCCATATGGTGGTGTATATTGTGAGTGCCATGGTGAACAAAAGAAAGAATTCGTTCATTCCCCTGTCCCCGAACTCGTCAGTGCATACCAGGCGTTCAATACCGTCCGTGTTCTGTCAAGGAATTCTTAGTGGGTATTCCACAGGGCGCATAGATGAAATATCAATCCCTATAGCTACGTATTGTACAGAAAACGAATGCTAGATTAAAAGCATTCAGAGCCTCGAGGCGTAAAAATCCGTGGGGGCCATTATATCTATATAATATAGCATGTAATGGCAACAATAAAAATGTATTCACTATAGAGCAGTTCACTCATGTGCCGCTTTATAAAAATACTATTTCTAAAAACTACAATTATATCGTTGAAGAAGGCTGTATATGCTATGGGCACATTTACACGGGTCAATTAATAAATATATATGAATAATAGTTTCGATGTAGTAATTTTTAAGTTATATACGTAGAAAACCGTTAGGAAAACACGTTCGTTATTCGTGTTCGTAAAAGGCAAGTCCAATCAACACGTGTGTGTGTGTTAGCAAAGGATGGAGTTAAGTTTCACCAGGGGAAAACGTGTACAAACCGGTTTACAGTCGCATTAGCGGCCGCCAGTTAATAGCCTTCCCGTTCCGGATGAACGTATCCGGTTAAAGGATTATTTTCGTTCCCAGAATGTCTAACTACAAAAACAGGCGGTTCTAAGAAAAAATATATTATTTATGAATTTAGACTGTATTCGTTAAACAAGCACCTATGCGTCCAGCTCGCCTTTTGAATAACAATTTGTATATATGTTATAGATACAAAAATTCAAAACTATAATATTTATTAATTTTTTATGGCCTTTGGGTTAACAATACGCAAAAATCTTGTAGATATAAAATATCTTAGAATTATTAGTAGTATTTTTGGGTGTTTTAATTATTTTTGTAAGGGCAGTATTAAGGGGGGTTTCAAATTTTGGGGCCCTATAACTCGGGAAGTATACAGGCGATTGGATTTAAACTGCTAGGGGATTCAAATAGGGTACTAAATAATATGTGTACTAAATTTGGTTCAAATCGCTTCGGTACCTTCAGAGGAGTACAGGGTACAAATTTGGTCGAGCGACTAACATCCAAGTATATACAAGTTATATATATTTTTGGATTTAGGGCGACGAGACAAACACTTTTTGTCACCGACATTTTTTGTTCCGAGTATCCTACAGGTACTTCATACTTGGACGAATTTTAAATCGACGTCTGTGTATGTGTGTGTGTGTGTATCTGTGGATAATTAAAAAGCGCAGTGCTTCCAGCGTTAATAGAAGTTGATGCACAATCTATTTTCGTAACGTGCGAACTGTGATACACCTAATTGATAATTGTCTCGAGGCACCTATATTTTAAGTGCACGCATTACGAGCTGGGTCGTGGGTTGTGGCTGTGTGTATATATATATATGTGTGTGTGTAACATTGTGCGCGCTTTAGAGCCAAGCCCGTTGAAGGTAAAATTATGAATTTTTAAACTTAAGACTTTTGTGTAAGTCCCGTATGGAATTAAAATTAATTACTTTCATATACGAATGGTGCAATTATTTCGGAATATATATATATAAATATATGTGTGTGTGTACGTTGTCCGTGCCCGAGGCACTATTTCCCCTACTTAAAGCATCACGCAACCGTTTAATTATTCTGAAATTCAGGTAAGTAAAAGGGGACTTTCCTTCTCTCTCTCTCTCTCTCTCTATTCTTCTATGTTTGTCTCTGTTGCAGGCAAAGCATCATAGAATTTTCCAGTACCGACACACACGTATAACTTATAAATCATCTTTGATGTCGTTGAAGACATATTGTCTACGAGTTATTTATAGTTTTACTGCTGTTTAATAATACTATAGTATTTATAGTATCAATATATAACTTTGTGGTATTTCTCAGTAACGTAGGGTGGAAAAAACAGGAGTGTACTACACTCGCCTTATACATACGTAACTGATTGTCCCAGGAGAGAAAATAATAGTTATTTTTATAAATTAGTAATAAATGAGCAAGTTTATTAGTAATTTAGGGAGTGGCAAATGTGGAGTGGCCTGCACTCGCCTGTCTGCTGCGATTGTGACGAGATATAAATTAATTATTTATTTATAAACATTTTCTGAGACAATTATTAGGAAATTTGCAGTGGCCTGTACTGGATTTACTTGTATAACGGGTGGAAAAAACTATTATTAATCAGGAGTGTACTACACTCGCCCTGTACATACGTAATAGATTGTCCCAAGAGAGAAAATAATAGTTATTTTTATAAATTAGTAATAAATGAGCAAGTTTATTAGTAATTTAGACAGTGGCAAAATGTGGAGTGGCCTGCACTCGCCTGTTTGTTGCGATTGTGACGAGATATAAATTCATTATTTATTTATAAACATTCTCTGAGACAATTATTAGAAAATTTGCAGTGGCCTGTACTCGATTTACTTGTATAACGGGTGGAAACTATTATTAATCAGGAGTGTACTATACTCGCCTTGTACATACGTAATAGATTGTCCCAGGAGAGAAAATAATAGTTATTTTTATAAATTAGTAATAAATGAGCAAGTTTATTAGTAATTTAGAGAGTGGCAAAATGTGGAGTGGCCTGCACTCGCCTGTTTGTTGCGATTGTGACGAGATATAAATTCATTATTTATTTATAAACATTTTCTGAGACAATTATTAGGAAATTTGCAGTGGCCTGTACTCGATTTACTTGTATAACGGGTGGAAACTATTATTAATCAGGAGTGTACTACACTCGCCCTGTACATACGTAATAGATTGTCCCAGGAGAGAAAATAATAGTTATTTTTATAAATTAGTAATAAATGAGCAAGTTTATTAGTAATTTAGAGAGTGGCAAAATGTGGAGTGGCCTGTGCTCGCCTGTTTGCTGCGATTGTGACGAGATATAAATTCATTATTTATTTATAAACATTTTCTGAGACAATTATTAGGAAATTTGTAGTGGCCTGTACTGGATTTACTTGTATAACGGGTGGAAACTATTATTAATCAGGAGTGTACTACACTCGCCTTATACATACGTAATCTCCCAGGAGAGAAAATAATAGTTATTTTTATAAATTAGTAATAAATTAAATTACGGGCAAGTTTATTAGAAATGTGGAGTGGCCTGTGCTCGACTGTTTGCTACGATTTCTAGTATTTATAACCACTTAAACACGAGATATACATTCATTATTTATTTATAAACATTTTTTTGAGGAAATTATTAGAAAATTTGCAGTGGCCTGTACTGGATATACTTAAAGAATATATATATATATTTTGTTTTAAATATATAAATATATTTAAATTTTGATATTGTGATTAACATAAAACAATTTGTTAAATATTTAACCATGGTTACAACATATAAATGAACTAAATTCAAAAGCGATTTTCTAGTAACGTAGGGTGGAAAAAACCAGTATTCATTAGGAGTGTACTACACTCGCCTTATACATACGTAATAGATTGTACAAGGAGAGAAAATTATAGTTATTTTTATAAATTAGTAATAAGAGTGGAAGAATGTGGAGTGGCCTGCACTCGCCTGCCTGCTACGAGATATAAATTCATTATTTTTTTATAAACATTTTCTGAGACAATTATTAGAAAATTTGCGGTGGCCTGTACTGGATACTCCTTGTTTAGATTTAATTTACACAAATAGAGTTTTTTCCGGTTTATGTTTTAATTAGAATCATTTTATTTTCACTTGTGTTTGAATTAGAGCGTTCACACACATACTTACATATTTTTTAGAAGTAAATAAATCTTATTACCCTTAAAATATTCGTAGTTTCATTTTGTAAAACACTTTAGAATAAATCGCTTTCTGTCGATACTTAGAATATAAATGGAATCACGTAAAAGCGATAAAAACGGTAAGACGACGGTAAGTATATCTAATATTTAAGATATTGTGTCGAAAAGGCATAAAAAATGGTGGACAAACACATATATAAATATAAATCTGTGTTAGGTTTCGAATTACCTTGGTATCTTTGGCGTAGTACAGTTTACGTCCCTTCAGTTTGAAATATCTCCGTCGCCATCGCTGAAAGGACCACGTCTGTTTCAGCAGGAACCCTTCCTTTATTGAGGCCTGCAGCAGACAAACCAAAAACATATAAAATTAGTTTCTTCACGATTTGTTCACGTTAACGAATGTTTCTAGATTATAAATGCAATTAGTTTTATTTTGTTCACGTTAACGAATGTTTTCCTAGATATTGCTTCCCCCACGTAATATAATACTTATTAATTATGCTAATTAAGCAAAATATGTGAATGCTTCTAGATTATAAATGCAGCCAGCTTTATTTTGTTCCGTGTTCGCTCTACGCTGACAAAATAATTTTATTAATTGGCGGAGTTGCTTTATGTAAACATGCAACGCATATTATACTATGTCCTGAGAGACCACGACTCTCTAGACTCACATTAATTAATAAACTAAAAATATTTCTCCGAAATTGCGATTCAGTTTTAGGTATTAAACTTCAAAAATATAATTTCACTCCCACACAAAATTTAAACAACATCGTAATATTTCTGCACATTTCTATTTATTTCTTTAGATTTCTAGAAGTACCTAAATTTATCTAGGGGTTCCTTAAGGTTTTTGCAGATTTCTCTAGAGGTTTCCTAAGATTTCTATACATTACTAGAGATTTTTATAGACTTCTAGAGAATTCAATTTATTTCTTCAGTACTCTAAGAATATCTAAACATTTTTAGGTGTTTCTATAATTTTATATTTAAATCAACAAATTCTTTTAGGGATTTTCTTAAATTTCTAGAGATTTCTAAAATGTTCTTAATATTTCTAAGGACTTTTAGAGATTTATATTTATTTCTTTAGATCTCTAAAAGTATTTAAAGATATTTAGGGAATTCTATAGATTTGTGTTTATTTCTTCAGATTTCTAAGAGTGTTTTAAGATTTCTAGGGATTTCTCAAGATTTTTATAAGTTTCTATACGTTTTTTCAGGTTTTTAGATATTTTTAGAGATTTCAATTTATTTCGTGGGATTTCTACAGACTTTTAAAGATCTTTATGTATTTCTTCAGATTTCTAACAGTATCTCCAAATTTTTGAGGATTTCTACAGATTTTAAATTATACCTTCAGATTTCTATAAGTGTTTAAAGATTTCTCAAGATTTTTATTGATTTCTATAAATTTCTTCAGGTTTTTAGACATTTTTAGAGATTTATATTTATTTCTACAGATTTCTAAAGCGAACTAAATATTTCTAGGGATTTTTACAGACTTCTAAAGATTTATATGTATTTCTTCAGATTTCTATGTGTGAGTCGTTTCTACAGATTTTAATGTATACTTTCAGATTTCTAACAGTGTGTTATGATTTCTACGGATTTCTCAAGATTTTTACAAGTTTCTATGCGTTTTTTTCATGTTATTAGACGTTATTAGAGATTTCAATATATATCTAGGGATTTCTACAGACTTCTAAATATTTTTATGTATTTCTTCAGATTTCTATGTGTGAGTCGTTTTTGCGGATTTCTAGATTTTAATTTATACTTTCAGATTTCTAAGAGTGGTTAAAGATTTCTAGGGATTTCTCAAGATTTTTATTGATTTCTATTAATTTCTTTACGTTTTTAGAAATGCCTAGAGATTTCAATTTATTTCTGCAGATTTCTAAGAGTATCTAAATATTTTTAGGGGTTTCTTAAGATATTTACAGATTTCTATGTATTTCTTCAAGTTTTTAGAAATTTCTAGAGATTTCTATTTATTTCTACAGATTTATGAAAGGATTTAAAAATTTGTAGGGATCTTGTAAGATTTTTATTTATTTTATCAGATTTTTAAGAGTATCTAAATATTTCTAGGGATTTCCAGAGATTCCTATTTATTTCCTTAGTTTATAATTTATTCCTTTAGATTTCTAAAAGTTTCACGCCATATTTTTTTCGTGATTAATAAGTTAAGCTTAACCTAAAATATGATTACTACAAAACCAACATTTTCCGTATATTTAAGTTCGATTTAAAGTGTTTAAATTATATATTTTCAAGAAAAGGTCACAAAACGAAAGAGTTCACAGCAAATAAAACAAAATGTAATTTATTTAACTTCTTATAAATGTTTACTTAAAAATTGGGAGTGCGAATTAAATGAAACAGACACACGAACGCCTTTCGAACGAATCCAGGGCACATTTGATTAATGGTCCAGACATTCCGGCACTGAAAAATGCTCTTTTCTGCCCGAGCCAATACAGGGCTGGATTAAAGTAAATAGTAACAAAAAACAACTAATTAATTTGATATTTTACGCATGAAAATTAAACACAAAAAGAAAATTGTTTAATAGTTTAATTAATTTATTTTAAATACGGTCCTGGTAAAATCGAACCCTTTTAAGGGTTGTCTATCGAAAATAAGTGTTCTATTGTTAAAGAAGTGGAAGACTTCAAAAATAGATACTTCAAATAACAATAGCGAAATATGAAGAACACTTTAATAAAATACTGAATGAAATTTGATCCGAAAATCAAACTGAATGTCGGTATTAGTTACACAATTATTACAAATTGGGTCTAAAAGTATCGTTGACCTTCATTAAAAATTAAAATATAACGATAATTTGCATTTAAAACCAAATTTTCAAGGTTTTCCTTTAAAAAAATTCGTTAGAATCATGAATCGATGAGGAGTATATGATATGGGCACATTTACCATTGCCATAAAATAATATCAATATATGTGGTAAAAAAAAACACTAAAACTAATATTTCGACGTACATATTACAATACTTTCTTTAATACAGTACGTATAAGAAAGTAAAACCTATAAATAGTTATTAAAAAAAATGTATAAATACAATAATTTAAAAAATATTGGAAATTAATATAAAATTAGGTAAAAGTAGTTGCATTTTGAATATTTGATGTCAACTGTCCCAGATTTTAATATCTAATAATAAAAAATAAAATGGGTCATGAAAAAACGCATAATTCGGAACATATTGCGCAAAAAACTAAAAACCGACATAACTCAACATAATTTCCCTGGAGAGAACATTGAATTCAAACAAAAACAAACCACTTAACAAAATTAATACATCAACGCGTTCAATAAATGTTTAAAATCGCTTTAAAACGCAACAAAACAAACATATAAACCCATAAATATAATCTTATTGAATATAGCGCCACGCCTACTAAGAATAGACGGATCAAAATAAACAAAAACATACTATTTAAGCACGTTCTTTCAGCCGAAATTTAAGTGGGTTCACTTTGTAACACCCAATGGGCGTAGCGATTGGTCGCGCCAAGTGACCCAGTGGCTGAAAGAACGTGTGAACTTTGTCTCTTTCTAAGTGGAAAATTGTTAAACGTTGATTATATGTGGTATTTACAATGACATACCGAACATTTTATTTCGCGATTTGTAGATAATCGTCTGTGGAATGATTTCGCTGGTTCGGTTTCCCCCTCGCTTTCTGATGAATCTTCGCCGACGGGATGATTTCCACTCGAATCTTTCACTCTCTCACCACCCGACGCCATACTACCGATACCACTGTTCTTATCCTTCTTCCATTTTGTTAGCGCTACTCAAACCATAGACATAACACTACATGGATCATGCACCTTTCACTAATTCACTACGTTATCAAATGTATTATGACCTATTCTATCCCTAATAAATTATTAGCCACAATCGACAATTTAAACAGTTATCTATCCATATATTACAAATGCATTCATGTTAAAAGCGCTGTTGCCACGTCGACTTTGAAACTAAATTAACATATTTCAATTCAACTACTAGATACTTATATTAATCAAATTCTATTCTAAAATGAGTTTATGGGGCATAAATACATTTAATAATTGTAATTATGTTTAAATTGTAAAGTTTGGTGAGTTTTATGAGTGTAAATCGTAAATATTTCGGTGCGCCAGTTTGGCAATAGTGTAAACCCAGAGGTCAAGAACATGTATGCCGCAACTATGGGCGAAAAACTGTCGTTTATGTTGTTTTGATCGGTGTCTTTTGTTATGATTTAATTAAAACTCGGTTTATTTCTACATCAGAGTTGAATGCAAAGTTATAATAATGAGTTTTTCAAGTGACGAAGTGAACTTTTTAGTTTATAGGTATCTACAAGAATCGGGTATGAGGTTATAAACAAATGCTTGTGTAGATGTTTGATGCGGAATTTGCTGCATTTTCAGATAATTATCCTTACTAAATCAATATTAAACCGAATTTTATGCGTATATTAAACGATTAAAATAGTTTTATAAGGGTTACAATTCTGTTTTTTTAATATTTAGGGTGCAACATTTTGGTTGTACGAATTTTGCATGTTATTTAGATTAGGAGTTACAAAATGTAACTACATTTGCTGGATATATTGTAACCACAAGTTACCAGGCGCATTTTGGTTATGTGTGGTTACATAAATATCTAGATATTCTGTAACCAAATACCGAAAATACAGATATTTTTGGTTATGGCTTTGCAGATTTATGGTTTTTAGAGATTTCTAGAAATTTCTAGAGGTTTTCTAAGGGTTTTATAGACTTCCGTTGATTTTCTTGAGATTTTCGAATAACTAAGGTTATCTAGATATTTTCGAAGATTTTCTTAGACTGCTACAATTTTCTGTTGATTTATACAGATATACTATGATATTTAAACATTTCTAGAGGTTTTAAAAGATTTTCTAAGAATTCTAGAGATTTCTGATGAATTTTAAGGTTATCTCTAGATATTTTCGAAGATTTTCTTAGACTACTATACATTTCTGCGGTTTTCTACAGATATACTAAGATATTTAAACATTTATAGAAATTTTTTTAAACTGCTAAAGATTTCTGATGATTTCTAGAAATTTACGAAGATTTCATAGATAGCCTAAGACATTAACGATTTCTTTAGCTTTTAAAAAATTAACTAGGACTTTTAAACATTTCTAGAGTTTTCCAAAAATGTCCTAATACTTCTAGAGATTTCCTGTGATTTTCTTGATATATTAAGAAAAATTCCTAGTCAAATATTTCTGCAAATTTCTAGAGATTTTTGAAGGATTTTATAGTTATTTAGATATTTTCGAAGATTTTCTTGGACTACTAAATTTTTCTGCTGATTTCTTCAGATATCCTAAGACTTCTAAACATTTCTAGACATTTTAAAAGATTTTCTACAACTTCTAATGATTTCTGCTAAATTCTAGATCTAAAAAGCTATTCTAAGACATTCAAGATTTCTTCCACTTTTAAAAAATTGACTAGAACTTCTGATTTCAAAAGATTTCCGTAAAATTTTAAATCTTTCTAGAGATTTTCTAAATTTCCTAAGACTTTTATAAACATTTCTGCTGATTTCTTGGGTTTTATTGAAATTTTATAAGGTTTCTAAAGTTTTTCACAAGTATCGTAAGACATTGAAGCAAGCTTTAGCTTTTAAAAAATTGACTAGTACTTCTAAACATGTCAAAAGATTTGCAAAGACTTTTAAAGCTTTCTAGGAGTTTTCTTAAATTTCCTAAGACTTATACAAATTTCTGCTAGTTTCTATAGCTTTATTAAAATTTCATAAGATTTTCTAAGACTTCTAAAGTTATATTGTGAAAAAGTTCCTCCAGAACTGTATTTTTAAAATCGCAAAAGAGGTTTAAAATGCAAAACCAATTCTTTCTGGAATATAGGTTTCCAACATTCTGCGTACACATTCGGAATCGAATCGCACATCTCCCAATCAAACATAAACGGCGCCCTCGTCCCTCCCGCCGCCCTTCTGAGCATCTTACAAAAAGGGCTACAATACACCGAAGCCGAGATCTCCATCGGGGAAGATGGCACGGAGCAACGTCTCGTCGAGAGTCTTAGTCTTATCGACGCTGTAATGCCTGACGTGGTCGCTAGCCGGCAAAATCAATTGAACCAACAAAAACAAGCGATTATATCGGAGAATCAGGACACCAATGGGGAAGAGGCGGTTGTGTCGACGCAAAATGAGACTATGGATGTCGATTCGAATATTGAGATTCCCCCTAGTAAGGCGACGGTGTTGCGGGGACATGAATCGGAAGTGTTTATTTGTGCGTGGAACCCAACGACGGATTTACTGGCTAGCGGCTCTGGAGACTCCACGGCGAGGATTTGGGATATGTCGTACAACCAAACCAGTCCGAACCAGTTGGTTCTAAGGCATTGTATACAGAAAGGGGGCACTGAGGTGCCCAGTAATAAGGATGTTACATCATTGGATTGGAATGTAAGTGTATCTTATTATTTCATAATTAGGTTAAGTGCCCATATCATATACAGCGATCCATCAGGTTAGCTGTGAGCACCATGTGTCCATATCGTATACATAATACAGTCCACTCATTGAGTCATCTGTATTTTTAACTAGGTTAACTCGTGGGCCCCATTTGCCCTTATCATATACATAATACAGTCCACTCCTCATTGACCCATCTGTATTTATAACTAGGTTAGCTGTGAGCACCATGCGTCCATATCGTATACATAATACAGTCCACTCCTCATTGAGTCATCTGTATTTTTAACTAGGTTAACTCGTGGGCCCCATTTGCCCTTATCATATACATAATACAGTCCACTCATTGAGCCATCTGTATTAATAACTAGGTTAACTCGTGAGCACCATGTGCCCATATTATATACCGAATACACCCCACACCTCACAGATCTATTTGTATTATTATCTAGGCTAACCTAAGGGAAACGTGTGCCCATATCATATACAGTTTACAGTACACTCTCCGATCTATCTGTATTTATAACTAGGTTTAATCGTGCCCATATCATATACAGAATACAGCCCATTCCTGCCGATCCATCTGTATTTACAACTATAGGTTAACTAGTGGGCACCATGTGCCCTTATCATATACAGAATATAGCTCACTTACCGATCCATCTGTATTTATAACTAGGTTAACTTATGGATACTGTGTGCCCATACCATATACAGAATACAATCCACTCACTGATTCATCTGTATTTATACCTAGGTTAACTCATGGGCACTATGTGCCCATACCATATACAGAATACAGTCCACACACCGATCCATCTGTATTTATAACTAGGTTAACTTTTGGGCACCATATGCCCATATCATATGCATAATACAGTCTAATCCTCACTTATCCGTCTGTATTTATAACTAGGTTAGCTTATGGGTACCATATGCCCATATCATATACAATTTACAGTGCACTAGTCACCGATCCATCTGTATATATAACTAGGTTAACTCTTGGGCACTAGATGCCCATATCATAAGCATAATACAGTCTAATTCTCACTGATTCATCTGTATTTATAACTAGGTTAGCTTATGGGTACCATATGCCCATATCATATACAATTTACAGTACACTAGTCACCGATCCATCTGTATTTATAACTAGGTTAATTCTTGGGCACTAGATGCCCATATCATATGCATAATACAGTCCAATTCTCACTGATCCATCTGTATTTATAACTAGGTTAGCTTATGGGCATCATATGCCCATATCATATACATTTTACAGTACACTAGTCACTGATCCATCTGTATTTATAACTAGGTTAATTCGTGGGCACCATATGCCCATATCTTATACATTTTACAGTACACTAGTCACCGATTCATCTGTATTTATAACTAGGTGCCCATATCATATACAGAATACAGTCCACTCCTCACCGATATATCTGTATTTATAACTAGGTTAACTCGTGGGCACCATATGCCCATATCGTATACATAATACAGTCCACTCCTCAGCAAACAATCTGTCTAATTGAATAATTTTATGGGTGGCAATTTTGCATGTAAATTATTGGACCTAATCATGGATACACCATACAAATAAGGCATTTTCCGTACACGTTTTTATATTTTCATTGTTTTCTACGTAATTATATAATAAGATATGTTTGCATCTTTGTTATAATCTACTCAATATGCAACAAACTGTCGCCATTTTATCGTTTATTCAAAAAAATTGTATTTATAACAAATTTTCTTGGGTTTTATATTTATAAACAAAATTAAACTAATAAATGGATAAAATATATAATGTAAAACTACCAGTTAACTTAATATTTCAGTGTGACGGTAGTTTACTGGCGACTGGTAGCTACGACGGCTACGCCAGAATCTGGACAACAGATGGCCGCCTCGCGAACACTTTAGGGCAACATAAAGGCCCTATTTTTGCGCTAAAATGGAATAAACTAGGCAACTACATTCTGTCGGCTGGCGTAGATAAAACAACGATTATCTGGGACGCCGCCAGTGGCGAATGCACGCAACAATTCAACTTCCATTCGGCGCCAGCGCTCGACGTCGATTGGCAAACTAACGTATCGTTCGCTAGTTGCTCGACCGATCAGTGTATCCATGTTTGCCAGTTAAATATGGATAAACCGATCAAATCCTTCCAAGGACACACGGTAAGTGTTTTATTGTTCATGTTCATTTCGGTTTTATGTGATATTAAACCCTATTTTAGAAATAGTATTTTTATGAAGCGGCACATGAGTAAACTGCTCCATAGTAATTACATTTTTATTTAGTGTTATATAATAGATTTAAGGGCTGGATTTTTAGCTCGTACGATAATACAAGACAGTTATAGTGTGTCGTCGTGTGTCTGTAACATGCTCGGAACAATTTTTTTTTGTCTCATCCTGAATCCAACAAGCTTAGGTGCGTCCAGCTCGCCATATAAGTAGTATATGCGATGCGAGCAACAGTTTATAATTATTAAAGCCTTTTGGTTAACAATTTGAAAACAATTTATAGATATAAAAAGTCTTACAATTTTGTATAATCTATTTTGATAAAAAAAATTATTGCATATTTTAAAATTCAAAATTATAATATTTAATCATTTTTTTGGAGTTTTGGGTTAATATGAAAAAATCTTGTAGATATAAAATATCTTAGAATTCATAGTAGAATTTTTGGGTGTTTTAATTATTTTTGTAAGGGCAGTATTAAGGGGGGCTCCGAATTTTCGGGCCCTATAACTCGGGAAATATACGAGCGATTGGATTTAAACTGCGAACGGGTTCAAATAAGATGCCAATAAATATGTGTAGCAAATTTGGTTCAAATCGCTCCGGTATCTTCAGAGAAGTAGAGGGCATAAATTTAGTGCTCATTTTGAAATGCAAAATATTTTTTATGGCCCATGGGTTAACAATATGTAAAAGTCTTGTAGACACAAAATATCTTAGAATTTGTAGTAGAATTTTTGGGTGTTTTAATTATTTTTATAAGAGCAGTATTAAGGGGGGCTCCAAGTTTTGGGGCTTATAACTCGGGAAGTATACGAGCGATTGGATTTAAACTGCGAGTGGATTCAATTAGGGTACTAAATAATATGTGTAGTAAATTTGGTGTAAAACACTCTGGTACCTTCAGAGGAGTAGAAAGCACAAATTTGGTCGAGCGAGCGAGCGACGACTAACATCCAAGTATATAAGTTATATATAAATATATGTTTTTGGATTCAGGGCGACGAGACACAAACACTTTTTGGGAAATTTTTTGATTCAATAATGCTACAGACACACGACCGAATGCTTTAGCTAATTCGGTGTTTCGTACGGCGACCTAAAAATTATAACCCACTGTATTGATAATATGGTGAGCTAAAGGCATTGATGCGTACACCTATGCTTGTATATTGTCTGTTTTAACCATTACTCTATTTTGCGAATCGTTTTTGTTTGATGCAAACGTCGAAAATGTTCCTTTTCTTAGAACGAAGTAAACGCAATAAAATGGGACCCTCAAGGGCAACTATTAGCGTCTTGTTCTGACGATATGACCTTGAAAATCTGGTCGATGAAACAAGACACGTGCGTGCACGATTTGCAAGCGCATTCAAAGGAGATTTACACGATAAAATGGTCGCCGACAGGCACCGGCACCCAGAACCCAAATATGAACCTAATTCTAGCGTCTGCCAGTTTTGATTCGACAGTTCGATTATGGGACGTTGAACGAGGGGCGTGTATCCATACGCTTACAAAACACACCGAGCCAGTTTATTCGGTTGCTTTTAGTCCAGACGGCAAATTTTTGGCTAGCGGCAGTTTTGATAAATGCGTACACATTTGGAGCACCCAGAGCGGACAGTTGGTGCACTCGTATAAGGGCACTGGGGGGATATTTGAGGTTTGCTGGAATTCCAGGGGGGATAAAGTTGGAGCTAGTGCAAGTGATGGTAGTGTGTTTGTGCTGGATTTACGTAAATTGTAGTTTGTCGGAAATCTTTTCGTAATTAAGAATAGTTTTAATTTTTATAAAGTGTATTATATTATTCTTTTATACTGTATTATAAATGATAACTTTTTTGTCTCTTTTTTAGCATGTATAAGAATAAACTTTTGAATGTATTAAAACAACTTACAAAAATGCTTTAATTCGGTTTGGTTAGTCTCGTAATTTACATGTATAAGTTGACGAAATAAATCTTTATTTATACATTTTAAACCAAATACTTTTTATTTACGAATAGGGAAACAATTAGTAATTAAGCTTAGCAATTACACGTAATAAGTTAGTTGCAACAAAATTTATAATTCAATGTATTAATTTTGTTGCTTTGAACTAGATTATTATTTGTTATTTTCTAATCTAAACTATTTGGTTCGCTGTGAATTAAACATCTGCAGTTAAACTATCAACTGTTAGATTGAGGATATAAAATGGTGGCCACACGCTTAGAGCTTAAGGAATTGACCACCAGGGCGGCGTATCAATAAGGATATTTAAGGTTTTCCACGAAATAAAACAATATTTGTTATACAAAGTAACAATTTTAATTATAAATGATGTATTAACAGTGAAACAATTAGTAATTAAGCTTAGAAACTACAATTAATACATTTAGCTTTTTTATAACAAATAATAATAACATTCACAGCAACAAAATCTATAATTGAGTTAGATTTGTTGCTGTGAAAGCTAACATTGTTGGTCATAATACAAACTGGTTTATTATTTGTAATTTCTAATTTAATTACTAATTGGTTCGTTGTGAATACACCTAAAAATATGACAATATTTGTAAAACAACGTAACAATTATTATTATAATAGGTGTATTGACAGCGAAACAATTAGTAATTAAGCTTAGAAATTACAATTAATACATTTAGCTTGTTTTATAACAATGCTGCTAGCGTTCACAGCAACAAAATCTATAATTAATTGTGTTAGATTTGTTACTGTCATAACACAAACTGGTTTATTATTTGTAATTTCTAATTTAATTACTAATTCGTTGGAAATACACCTAAATTCTTCAGTTTTTAGTTATACAGTTATCGTCATCCTGATAACCATAGCCGAATCAGCTGTTGAGGTACTCATTTGTCAACAGTTAACTAGTCAACAGCTGATTCGATTATAGATAATGCATGTACTGTATTGGAGATCGATTTAAATTTTAAATCGATTGTGGCCAGCGCAATATTTATAAATCGCTATTTTTAAAAGTGATTTTTCAATAAATAAAACATTTTTCACACAAAAGTTGCTAGAAATTTCAATATCTTTAACTTTAATAAGAATAATTTTTCCCCTAACTCGTGTTGTTTTCGAGATATTCAAAAAATAGCAAGAATTAACTATTATTTTCGGTTTAAAATTGTTTCCTTCCTGAACATATACAAGTCTTTAGTTTAAAGATACACACACACAGACGCAGAGATAATAAAAACGTGTATTTCCGTTAAAATCTCGAGCTTGCAATTTGTTATACGTATAAATAAAAACAAAAAAATATAACAATTTGCCTCATTTGCCAATCGCATTTTAAAATAATACGACTTTATAAGGTTATAAAACATATTCACTTGCGATAATAACGAAATTAATTCAAAACAAATTAATATTAACTATAATTACAACTATCTACACACAATTATAGCAAAAAAACGCAATAAAATATATAAAAAATAGTGTTTTACTCACCAAATGGCGCAGCTTACGTGATGACACAAAATGGCGTATGGAAAGTTAACAAGTTCACTACCCCATCTTGCCCCACATCACAAATTAAATATTAATGCACAAACAAACCTACGTTTTATTTATTATAAATAACAAATTTGAGTTAATACAGCTCAAATATCGTTACGGAACCAGTAGTCCTCAACAATAGTTATTCGGTATTTTCATGTTGTTGAGAACTACTGTCTTGCGAACGTTATTTTTACGGTTTTCGTCGCGCCAAAATCACAACTAACCACAAACTTGCTGCTACTAGAGTATTTCGCGTTTGTGTTTTAAATTTAACAAGAAACAAAGATATTAATGTGTAAACGTGTGTTCTGTTCAACCGCCCCGAACTGTGTGTTTTATTATGCTAGCATTTTAATTAAATTTGTATAATTTATTCTACAAGTATTAACTGGTGTTTGATAGAATACGAACTTATATAATTGAAAACGAAATATCACGCCAGTAGTGAACTGACTACAGTACGTTTAAAAGTGTTTGTGTATACAAGAAATAGTTTTATATTGAGTTTAGATAGTGGGGACTTTTCAATAAGTGAACTATGTGAGACATTGTGCAAGGCGGACATTTTTTTAGTGAAACACCGGTACATTTGGATTTTAGAAGATTGCAGATCTCCCGTCTACAAATATGTAAGTAATACATTTATTTTACAAGTTTTATTTGTCTAATTTTTAATATTATATAAGTAATATATGTTTTATCATTTTGCATAGACAGGGTTAGCAAAACTAGATTTTTATTTTACGTAATTCTGGCTACGAAAAAAACAAACTTAGGTTAAACGCACCAATGCGTCCAGTTCGCCTTATGAGTAATGCGATAACTATTTCAAAAATAAATATGTTTTAAACCAGGGTTTCAAACTCTAATTGTTTTCTTTACGGTTTTCGTTCAATTAAAAATGTTCGGTTCCGGTTTTCCTTCCGTACAAAGTGTCTGTAGCGTTCTCGGATCAAAAAATGTCCTTAACAAAATGTGTTTGTCTTGTCGCCCTGAATCCAAAAATATATATAACTCGCTCGTAAGACCAAAATTATTGTTAACCCATGGGCCATAATTTTTTTTTAAATTTTAAAACAAGTATTAAATTTATGCCTTCTACTTCTCTGAAGGTACCGAAGCGATTTGTACCAAATTTGCTACACATATTAATTGGCATCTTATTTGAACCCGTCCGCAGTTTAAATCCAATCGTTTGTATATTTCCAGAGTTATATGGCCCCAAATTTTGGAGCCCCCCTTAATACTGCCCTTATAAAAATAATTAAACGCACAAAAATTCTACTAATAATTCTAAGATATTTTATATCTAGAAGATTTTTGCATATTGTTAACCCATGGGCCATAAAAAAATATTTTGAATCTTAAAATAAGCCCTTTACTTCTCTGAAGGTACCGATGCGATTTGAACCAAATTTGCTACACATATTAATTGGCATCTTGTTTGAACCCGTTTGCAGTTTAAATCCAATCGTTTGTATATTTCCAGAGTTATAAGGCCCCAAAATTAGAAGCCCCCCTTAATACTGCCTTTATAAAAATAATTAAAGCGCAAAAAAAATCTACTACGAATTCTAAGATATTTTATGTTTACAAGATTTTTGCATATTGTTCACCTAAAGGCCATAAAAAATTAAACTAAATATTATAATTTTGCATTTTAAAATATGCACAAAACATTGTAAGACTTTTTATATCTATAACATTTGTTCAAATTGTTAACCAAAAGGCCATAATAATTAAAAATCGCTGCTCGTATTGCATATATTACTTATAAGGCGAGATGGACGCATAGGTGCGTTGGACCTAAGCTTGTATTTAATCAAAACTTTCTAAGACTACTTATATCTGTAACATATTTTCAAATTGTTAACGAAAAGGCCATAATAATTAAAAAACGCTGCATCGCATTACTCATAAGGCGAGCTGGACGCATTGGTGCGTTGTACCTAATCTTGTTTTTAATCAAAATATTCTAAGACTATATCTATAACATATTTTCAAATAGTTAACAAAAAGGTCATAATAATTAAAAAGCGCTGCATCGCATTACTCATAAGGCGAGCTGGACGCATTGGTGCGTTGGACCTACGCATGTTATTAATCAAAATATTCTAAGACTATTTATATCTGTAACATATTTTCAAATTGTTAACGAAAAGGCCATAATAATTAAAATGCATTGCATCGCATTGTTCATAAGGCGAGCTGGACGCATTGGTGCGTTGCACCTAAGCTTGTTTTATCGTAGGCAGAATTACGTAAAAACCTGTTTTGTTTGTACTATTTTAAACCATTCATAAAATACAAAAACAAAAGCGTTTTAAACATAGTCGATGTTTAAAACTCTTAAATAAAAATTAAAAATTGCTTAATTTTATTAAACGTTTTATTAAATCAAAAATTACAATAATCTTCTTTTATACGCATACAATTGTTCATGATCATAATACTTATGAATTAAATCATACATATGTTTAAAGAAAAACAACAAATTATCATATTGTCCATTATACACATTTTTATTATCTTTTAAACACTGTTTTACATAATCATCGGTTAACAAATTATTCAGCCCTTTATACCCAGCGCGTACCCCCCATGCGCTAACATGAATCTCGATTAAAAACTGATGAATCGCCTCAATAGTCGCCAAATACCACCTAGGGCTCCCTTTCTGGTGCCTCCAAAACTGGGAAATCCGGTTATGTATCACAACACACGGCAATTTCCTAATTTGTTCATCCTTAAAAATGCCTCGACTTTGGTTCCAAGTACTATCGATAAATACAGCACGTTTTATAGGCAGCTCATCCAAATTTCTCGAAATATCTGGTTGATTGGACATATTTTCGTCTAATTCTTTCATTAAAGTACCTTTATGGTACCCTTTAGGTCCATTATCGCTGGTTTTAGCCTCATTGTTGAGTACTTGTTGTATATTTCGTGCGCCTGCGCTCGGAAATATTAAAACTACGTCCGCCAAGTCACTGTAGTTTGGTATGTTGGGGTAAGTGTAAATTGTGACGTCGTTAGGGGCGAGTATAGCCGCGTGGCACGCAGTGCTTTTCCCGTCTATTTCGTTTTTGTGCTTAATTATATCGATTTTTATTGGTAACTGCAATTTAAAATAATAATATTCGATAAATGTATCAGTTGGTACGTTAATACTAAAGAACTAATGCATAGATGCACAATTTGGGACGCCATTTTGAAACAAAATGGCGCCTAACACATCGTAACTAATATATAAATAAGGAAATGCGACAAAATTCATATAATACCGCGAAAATTCACAACCAATTAGCCAACAAATAACTAAACAGCCAATTAAAACTGTTAAATACAGCAATTCGTATAATTTGGAACGCCATCTTTGTTAATATATCATTTAACGTCTAAAATGTATTTAAATTTAAAATAATGTCTTCAACATATATATACAAAGGGAATGGCGCCAAAATGCACATAAAACCGCGAAAAGCTATAGCCAATCAGTAGCCGACAATAATTAAATAGCCAATCAAATCCAACATTGTTATATATAACCAATCAGAAGCAACTATGCAACTACACAACCAATGAGCTGTTAAATACAATGAATCATACATTTGGACACGGCCAATCAAATACAGTCTTGTTAAATACAACGAATCAAACCACAATACGGTTAAATACAACCAATCAAGACTTAGTGATGTTAAATACGACCAATTAAAACCCAATACTGTTAAATACAGCCAATCATACCTTATAATCGCATAATTAGTTCAAATAAATTAAATAATTACCGTTATATTGGGCAATTGCCCCGCCAACTCAGCAATAGGCACATAACACGAATAGCAAAAATATTTCCTAGACTTTCCACATTTAGGACACGGATTACGTCCATTTAATTTATCCAAAATACAAGAATCACTAATTTTCATAAATTCAAAGGGATTTATGTCGATTGACGCTTGTGCAGTTTCCTTATTATTTGGGTGGGCCATTTTTATTCGTATTGTGCCCAAATCACACGTCAACGTGTGACAGCTAGGCTACTTTGTAAATATTAGGTTATGTGATGATATTACGCTGCATTTTTGTTTCAAATCATGAATAATTAGTGTAAATACGTAAACTATAGTAATTATACGTGAAAATGTTGCATATTTATTGAATTCAAATTTGTTTATGGTTATTACGAATTTGTTAGTTTACTTGATGTTGCATAGATGTCGCTACTTGTATTGAAATTTGTTTCTAGTATGTATGCTTCACGCATTACATAAATGATGGTTTGGTTGCGTGTATAGGGAAACGTAAATGAAACTTGACTATTTTCAAAGGCGATTTATTAAGAAATGGTACAGATTTCGAAAAATCATTTCAAACAAAAATTGCTGGAAATTTTAATATCTTTAGCTTTTATATGATTCAGTTTTCTCTAAGTCGTGTCGTTTTCGAGATATTTAAGAAATAAAACGAGTAAATAAGCGTAATTGTAACTTCGCTATTTTCAAAAGCGATTTATTAAGAAATGGTACATATTTTGAAAAAACTTTTCAAACAAAAGTTGTTTGAAATTTAAATATCTTTAGCTTTTATATGATTTGGTTTTCTCTAACTTGAGTCGTTTTCGAGTTATTTAAAAAATGAAACTAGTAAACAAGCGTAATTGTAACTTCGCTATTTTCAAAGGCGATTTATTAAAAAATGGTACATATTTCGAAAAAACTTTTTAAACAAAAGTTGATTGAAATTTTAATATCTTTAGCTTTTATATGATTCAGTTCTCTCTAACTCGTGTCGTTTTCGAGATACTTAAAAAATAAAACGAGTACACAAGCGTAATTGTAACTTCGCTATTTTCAAAAGCGATTTATTAAGAAATGGTACATATTTCGAAAAAATTTTTTAAACAAAAGTTGATGGTAATTTTAATATCTTTAGCTTTTATATGATTCAGTTTTTTCTAATTTGTGTCGTTTTCGAGATATTTAATAAAATAAAACGAGTAAACCAGCACTTTTAGTTTAAATACTGCTTTCCCGGGATTTAAAATCCTAAATTCAATATATTATATATGTAGAGCGTTCACACACATACACAGGACCTCGTTTTTCTTTACGAATAAAATATTTTGCCTACGTAATGTATCTTAAAAACTAAATGGCGTCTAATTTTGATATGCAAACTCATGTATTTTCTTTAGCTGTTCATTAATCATACTTTCAAAGCAACAATACAGCTAATAACTATTACGAACAAGTTGTTTTATAAATAGTAAAATAATATAATGATAATAGTATAGAAAAAGGCGCGTATAGCTATTATATACGGCGCACATGACAGCACGACAGGAGGTATAGGAATTTCTTTTGCTAGTAATATAATAAATAAATAAATAAATAAATAGTATTAGTATGTGTGTCTGTGTGTTAGTGTTGTACTATATGTTTATTAACAACGATTCGATTGCTTTCTCTTTCCGCCAACTACACGCTCTACTAAATTCGTAGCGGTGCGGTAGCTGCTATATAATACCTGACTGCTAACTGCCGCTACTTACTACCATATTTTGCGATTCAATCAATGCACGGATGAACAATTTTTAATCGATTTCATTGATTTTATTTCTTTCCCGGTGTTATACATTTATTTAAACCGAATTCAAGTGCTATCTCAACTAATAACTTATATAAAATAATATTGTATTAAGTAAATAAATGCTCGTATTATCAGGCGCGTATTTCGCCGCTTTGAGCCCTTAGGGCACCTAATACACCATATATATACAATATATCACAAAATAGCTCAACTTGAACATTATAAAAGAAATATATATAAATAGGAATCTTTTTTTGTATTAAATAAATAAGTGTTCGTATTATTAAGCGCGTCTTTCGCCGGTTCGAGCCCTTAGGGCAACTTATACGCTATATATATACAATATATTACAAAATAGCTCAATTTGAACATTATAAAAGAAATATATATATATATATATATATAGGAATCTTCTTTTGTATTAATTAAATAAGTTTTCGTATTATCAGGCGCGTCTTTCGCCGGTTCGAGCCCTTAGGGCAGCTTATACGCTATATATATATACAATATATCACAAAATAGCTCAACTTGAACATTATAAAAGAAATATATGTAAATAGGAATCTTTTTTTGTATTAAATAAGTAAGTGTTCGTATTATGAGGCGCGTCTTTCGCCGCTTTGAGCCCTTAGGGCAACTTATACACCATATATATACAATATATCACAAAATTGCTCAACTTGAACATTATAAAAGAAATATATATAAATAGGAATCTTTTTTTGTATTAAATAAATAAGTGTTCGTATTATCAGGCGCGTCTTTCGCCGGTTCGAGCCCTTAGGACAACTTATACACCATATATATACAATATATCACAAAATAGCTCAACTTGAACATTATAAAAGAAATATATATAAATAGGAATCTTTTTTTGTATGAAATAAATAAGTGTTCGTATTATCAGGCGCGTCTTTCGCCGTTTTGAGCCCTTATACGCTATATATATACAATATATCACAAAATAGATGTACTTGAACATTATAAAATATATATATATATATATAGGAAAGTAAAAATGGAGTAAATAACACAAGAAAAACAGTATTCTTTTTCGAATAAAAGGAGTAATGAAAGAAATGACAATGGGAAACCGTTGTGACATGGTGTTAGGTACTGTTGAGGTATCGGCCTTGCGTTTGTATCTCTGTGTGTCTGTGTATGTGTGTCTCAGCGTTTTCTGGGTCATGAATCAAGGTCAGCAATTTCTCCAACCAAAGTCTTTTGACTCCGCGCTCTTTACACATACTCACACACACACACACACACACACACACATATTGATTTATTGAAGCCTTACCTTGCACGCTGTAGCTTTAGGACCCACCGTTTGTTGAAGATAGCTCTGCTAGACACCAGTAGTAGGTCCAGTCATTACCTGCACTCAATCAGCGGTCCCCAAACGGATAACATGTAATTTTCGTGTGTTTAAACGATATTAGTATCGCCGATGTTTTTTTTAATAAGGTTCAACGCTTTGGGGTATTTATGGGGACGGGGTAACGGATTATTACGGAAAGGGGTTATTATTTTTTACTATTATTGGGGTTCCGACTGCTACTGAATTTTATCGTTGTTTATGTATGGTAATTATTAAATAATTAACATTTTTGAAGTAATTCTTACTTTCAACTGGTTGGAAATCGTTGCATCAATTTCAAAGATATATAAGGTGTATTTGTATGTCTTTAGTGATTCTTAGTACGTACGCATTTGATGTGAACATTGACTTTGACGTGCTTCATTGGCGATTGCTTTTCCTTAGATATTCAGTGCGTGTATTACGAGCAAGCGTGCTATATAGTACACGAACACGCCGCGCCAAATCATTATACATTAGTTATTTTTGTCTCATCTTACACTACAGAGCTGTATGTCTGTAATAATCCCGATTATAATTAAATCAATCGCTTTACGAAGACTCTTAATTGTTTTAGTAGTAAATAATATTTTTGGAAATACGAAACATTGTGCAATATTTAAGTATACGTAATTTCGGGAAATTGTAATTTTCGTAGCATCCTGTTCCAGTGGCAACGAAATAAAAAGTGTAACAGAACAAAAATTGCGTTACGTTTGCAAATGTGAGTCACCCGGATCTTCTGCGTTATCACGATGCACTCTTGTCTTACGAGATCCTAATGTATATTGGTGCGAGAGAGACACAGATAGAGTACGAGTACCGAAGAAGCTAAAGCAATCGGTCGTGTGTCTGTAGCATTCTCAGATCCAAAAACATATATTTATATATATAACTTATATACTTGGATGTTAAGACCAAATTTGTGCTTTCTACTCCTCTGAAGGTACCGGACCGATTCACACCAAATTCACTACACATATTATTTAGTACCCCATTTGAACCCCCTCGCAGTTTAAATCCAATCGGTTGTGTACTTCCCGAGTTATAGGGCCCCAAAATTTGTAGCCCCCCTTAATACTGCTCGTATTAAAATAATTTAAGCCCCCCAAAAATTCTACTAACAATTCTAAGATATTTTAT
Organism: Leistus spinibarbis; assembly: GCA_933228885.1. NCBI lineage: Eukaryota > Metazoa > Arthropoda > Insecta > Coleoptera > Carabidae > Leistus > Leistus spinibarbis. The sequence goes on along the minus strand of OW121794.1, from coordinate 743,883 downwards.
ATCTACAAGATTTTTTCATATTATTAACCGAAAGGCTAGAAAAAATATTAAATATTGTAATTTTCAATTTTAAAATGACCAAATTTGTGCCCTCTACTCCCCTAAAGGTACCGAACCGATTTGAACCAAATTTGCTACACATATTATATAATACCCTATTTGAATCCACTAGCAGTTTAAATCCAATCGCACGTGTACTTCCTGAGTTATAGGGCCCTAAAATTTGAAACCCCCTTAATACGACCCTTATAAAAATAATTAAAACACTTAAAAATTCTACTAATAAATCTAAGATATATTATGTCTGCATGATTTTTGCATATTGTTAACCCAAAGGCCGTGAAAAAATTATTAAATACTATAATTCTTAATTTTAAAAAAAATAAGACTTTTTATATCAATAACATTTTGCTCAAATTGTTAACCAAAACGCTATAATAATTAAAAACCGCTCACATCGCATTTATTACTTATAAGGCGAGCTGGACGCATAGATGCATTGTACCTAAGCTTGTTTTTTTAATCAAAATAAAGTACAAGAAATTGTACGACTTTTTATATCTATAACATTTTGCTCAAATTGTTAACCAAAACGCTATAATAATTAAAAACCGCTCACATCGCATTTATTACTTATAAGGCGAGCTGGACGCATAGGTGCGTTGTACCTAAGCTTGTTTTTTTAATCAAAATAAAGTACAAGAGATTGTACGACTTTTTATATCTATAACATTTTGCTCAAATTGTTAACCAAAACGCTATAATAATTAAAAACCGCTCACATCTCATTCATTACTTATAAGGCGAGCTGGACGCATAGGTGCGTTGTACCTAAGCTTGTTTTTTAATCAAAATAAAGTACAAGAAATTGTACGACTTTTTATATCTATAACATTTTGCTCAAATTGTTAACCAAAAGGCTATAACAATTAAAACCACTGCTCTCTGCGCATATATTACTTATAAGGCGAGCTGGACGCATAGGTGCGTTGTACCTAAGCTTGTTTTTTTAATCAAAATAAAGTACAAGAAATTGTACGACTTTTTATATCTATAACATTTTGCTCAAAATGTTAACCAAAACGCTATAATAACAAGCTTAGGTACAACGCACCTATGCGTCCAGCTCGCCTTATAAGTAATATATACGATGCGAGCAGTTTTTAATAATTTTGGCCTTTTGGTTAACTAATTGAAAAAATGTTATAGATATAAAAAGTCTTACATTTAATTTAAGATTATATTAAAAAAAAAAAACAAGCTTAGGTACAACGCACCTATGCGTCCAGCTCGCCTTATAAGTAATATATGCGATGCGAGCAGTTTTTAATAATTTTGGCCTTTTGGTTAACTAATTGAAAAAATGTTAAAGATATAAAAAGTCTTACATTTAATTTAAGATTATATTAAAAAAAAAAAAAAAACAAATTTTGAAATTCAAAATTATAATATTTAATAATTTTTTTTGGGCTTTGGGTTAACAAAATGAAAAAATCGTGTAAACAAAAAATATCTTAGAATTTTTAGTAGAATTTTTAAGTGTTTCAATTATTTTTATAAGGGCAGTATTAAGGGGGGGTCCAAATTTTGGGGCCCTATAACTCGGGAAGTATACGGGCGATTGGATTTAAACTGCGAACGGATTCAAATGGGATGCCAAATAATATGTGTACCAAATTTGGAGTGAATCGCTCCGGTACCTTCAGAGGAGTAGAGGGCACAAATTTGGTCTTACGAGCGACCGAGCGAGCGAGCGAGCGAGCGAGCGAGCGAGCGAGCGACGACTAACATCCAAGTATATAAGTTATATACATTTTCGGAATCAGGGCGACGAGACGAACACTTTTTCTTAATGAAATTTTTTGATCCGAGAATGCTACAGACACACGACCGAATGCTTTAGCCTCTTCGGTACTACGTACGGCGAGCTAAAAAAACAAATTTTGAAATTCAAAATTATAATATTTAATAATTTTTTTTGGGCTTTGGGTTAACAAAATGAAAAAATCTTGTAAATAAAAAATATCTTAGAATTTTTAGTAGAATTTTTAAGTGTTTCAATTATTTTTATAAGGGCAGTATTAAGGGGGGGTCCAAATTTTGGGGCCCTATAACTCGGGAAGTATACGGGCGATTGGATTTAAACTGCGAACGGATTCAAATGGGATGCCAAATAATATGTGTACCAAATTTGGAGTGAATCGCTCCGGTACCTTCAGAGGAGTAGAGGGCACAAATTTGGTCTTACGAGATACCGAGCGAGCGAGCGACGACTAACATCCAAGTATATAAGTTATATACATTTTCGGAATCAGGGCGACGAGACGAACACTTTTTCTTAATGAAATTTTTTGATCCGAGAATGCTACAGACACACGACCGAATGCTTTAGCCTCTTCGGTACTACGTACGGCGAGCTAATTAAAAACCGCTCACATCGCATTTATTACTTTTAAGGCGAGCTAGACGCATAGGTGCGTTGTACCTAAGCTTGTATTAAGTTCCACTTGTTAAATTGCAAACCCCCTACGAGATATCTACTTCACAGAGGTCTGAGGTATATAACACGCGTGTGTATTACACCTCTATGTATGTTGGTTGTCCGTTGTCTTGTCTACAGAACAAATCCGGAAAAGTGGCACATTGACACACATACACTGGCTTCACTTCACTATACATGGCTGAGGGGGTGGGTGACCAACGCACGAAGGCGGCGCACGGGGTACCGGGGGGGCAAGGGGGGGGGGGGCAGGGGGGGCTGTGGTAGCGACGCTCATACTTCCTACATCGCGAGGCGGATCCAAGAATGGGGACACGGAACCAACACACTTTACACCATCAGCTACAGAGAGACACGATCATCATTTTTGAAGACACACACACACACACAGACGCACGAACGCGTTTTGATTTTTCATATATAATTACACACAATATATAACTATATCCAATATAGTATGATCTAGAATCGTAATTATCTACATAGATCTATAGATAATGTGCATAACGATGGGAAATATCGGCGATTTTAATTATAGATAACGATTTTATGATTTGTCTCGTCGCCCTGAATCTAAAAATGTATATAACTTATATACTTGGATGTTAGTCGTCGCTCGCTCGTAAGACAAAAATATGTGCCCTATACTCCTCTGAAGGTACCGAAGCGATTTACACCAAATTTGCTACACATATTATTTAGTATCCCATTTGAATCCACTCGCAGTTTAAATCCAATCGCTCGTATACTTCCCGAGTTATAGGGCCCCAAAATTTACAACCCCCCTTAATACTACCCTAATAAAAATAATTAAAACATCCAAAAATTCTAATAATAATTCTAAGATATTTTATATCTACAAGATTTTTGCATATTGTTAACCCAAACGCCGTAATAAATTATTAAATATTATAATTTTGAATTTTAAAAAGACTAAATTTGTGCCCTCTACTCCTCTGAAGGTACCGGAGCGATTCACACCAAATTTACTACACATGTTATTTAGTATCCCATTTGAATCCACTCGCAGTTTAAATCTAATCGCTTGTATACTTCCCGAGTTATAGGGCCCCAAAATTTACAACCCCCCTTAATACTGCCCTAATAAAAATAATTAAAACACCCAAAAATTCTACTATTAATTCTAAGATATTTTATACTTACAAGATTTTTGCATATTGTTAACCCAAACGCCGTAATAAATTATTATATATTATAATTTTGAATTTATAAAGACCAAATTTGTGCCCTTTACTACTCTGAAGGTACCGGAGCGATTCACACCAAATTTGCTACACATGTTATTTAACATCCCATTTGAATCCCCTCGCAGTTTAAATCTAATCGCTCGTATACTTCCCGAGTTATAGGGCCCCAAAATTTACAACCCCCCTTAATACTGCCCTAATAAAAATAATTAAAACACCCAAAAATTCTACTACTAATTCTAAGATATTTTATATCTATAAGATTTTTGCATATTGTTAACCCAAACGCCGTAATAAATTATTAAATATTGAATTTTAAAAAGACTAAATTTGTGCCCTCTACTCCTCTGAAGGTACCGGAGCGATTCACACCAAATTTGCTATACATGTTATTTAACACCCCATTTGGATTCACTCCCAGTTTACATCCAATCGCCCGTATACTTCTCGAGTTATAGGGCCCCAAAATTTACAACCCCCCTTAATACTGCTCTAATAAAAATAATTAAAACACCCAAAAATTCTACTACTAATTCTAAGATATTTTATATCTATAAGATTTTTGCATATTGTTAACCCAAACGTCGTAATAAATTATTAAATATTATAATTATGAATTTTAAAAAGACTAAATTTGTGCCCTCTACTCCTCTGAAGGTACCAAAGCGATTTACACCAAATTTGCTACACATGTTATTTAACATCCTATTTAAATCCGCGCAGAGTTTAAATCCAACCGTTCGTATACTTCCCGATTTATAGGGCCCCGAAAGTTGGAGCCCCCCCTAATACTGCCCTTATAAAAATAATTAAAACACCCAAAAATTCTACTAATAATTCTAAGATATTTTATGTCTACAATATTTTTTTATATTGTTTACCTAAAGGCTATAAAAAATTAAATAAAATATTATAATTTTGAATATTAAAATATGCACTAAAAGTCTTACGAATTTCTAGTCTAGCAAAATAAACAATTTGTTAGTGAGTATATTTAAAGTCTTATAAAACTGAGCAAGTAAACAATGGCTTTGGGCTATTGTATATAGAATTGTTTGTTGATGCGAGTTTCGCGCAAGTTTTTCTCTGGGGAACTATTTTGTGAGTCAGTATCTCACCAGTGCCATCATCACTGTTCTCTGTCTCTAGCCATATTATCTGCAACTGAATACTCTATACAAATGTATAGAAATCCCACATTCAACGCAATTTTCAAACACAATACGAATCATTTTTCGATTTTTACATTTTTATAAAAATAAAACATTACTTAAATTTTTTACGGCCTTTGAGTTAACAATATGAAATAATCTTGTAGAGATAAAACATCTTAGAATTACTAGTAGAATTTTTGGGTGTTTTAATTATTTTTATAAGGGCAGTATTAAGGGGGGCTCTAAATTTTGGGCCCCTATAACTCGAGAACTATACGGGCGATTAGATTTAAACTGCTAGCGGGTTCAAATAGGATACCTAATAATATATGTAGCAAATTTGGTTCAAATCGCTTCGGTACCTTCAGAGGAGTAGAAAGCACAAATTTGGTCGAGCGAGCGACGACTAACATCCAAGTATACAAGTTATATATATATTTGAAATCAGGGCGACGAGACAAAGACTTTTTGGGATTTTTTTAAATTCTAAAGTGCTACAGACACACGACCGAATGCTTTAGCTTGTTATGTTTGTAAAATGAATTATTTTCCGGCATATGAGATAAAAAAGAAAAACTATAAACTTTTTAAAAATCGATTTTCTATTATATGGCCAATTTTTCGTAAAAACTTATTAAACCAAAGTTGTTTGAAATTTTAATATCTTCAACTTTAGTGATATATACTTTTTCTGTAACTCGTACCGTTTCCGAGATATTGAACAAATAGTAAGAGTAAACCACTATTGTTTTTAAAAATTAGAGCTTTCGAGCCTTGTTTATAGCTTTATAAATTTTCCAGTTAAAGTCTCGAGTATATATATACATTTTCTTTAGTTATACGTATAAGAGACGACAGGGGTTTGCAGATTTTTATAAAATTGAACATACGGGACGAACATATGGTGAATTATGGCGAATACAAAAATAAACGAACAATATATAATATGAATATCATTGTTGTGACCACAACAGCGAACATACCAACTTTCCAGTGGTACCACAGCGGTTAGCCTAGTTGTGCATGCGGTACCAGTCGGAGATCTTCCTCACACACACACACACACACACACACACATACACGTATCACCCATAGCTTCTTAGTTTGTGAAGAATTAGTTGTTTCTTGTTGTCTACTTATATGAACATAGCCAGAGATACTTGTAGCTGTCTTCACGTACGTTTTAGTGTGTCAAGTGTATGGTCTTGTTTTAACCCGAGTACCTACGTGCTCCTCGACAACTTCACGGCACTGCTGACGGACAACTGTTATTATTACTCTTACTTGTTGATTTAATTAAACCGTTTTCTGACTGTGAAAATGAGTTTTTGAATTATCTTAAATATAAATAAGATAACCAAATTTTGAATTAATTTAACCTCTGAAGGTACCGGAGCGATTCGCACCAAATTTGCTACACATCTTATTTAGCACCCCATTTGAATCCTCTCCCAATTTAAATCCAATCGCCCGTATACTTCCCGAGTTATAGGCCCCCAAAATTTAGAACCCCCCTTAATACTGCCCTTATAAAAATAATTAAAACACCATCAATTCTACTAATAATTCTAAGATAGTTTATGTCTACAAGATTTTTTCGTATTGTTAACCCAAAGGCCGTAAAAAATTAAATTAATTATTATAATTTTGTGCCCTCTACTTCTCTGAAGGTGCCAAAGCGATTCGAACCAAATTTGCTACACATATTATTTGTTACCCTATTTGAATCTGCATGCAGTTTAAATTAAATCGCCTGTATACTTCCCGAATTATAGGTCCCTAAAAATTGTAACCCCCCTTAATACTGCCCTTAGAAAAATAATTAAAACATCCCATTACTCTACTAATATTTCTAAGATATTTTATATCTACAAGATTTTTTCGTATTGTTAACCCAAAGGCCGTAAAAAATTATTAATTATTATAATTTTGTGCCCTCTACTCCTCTGAAGGTGCCGGAGCGATTCACACCAAATTTGCTACACATATTATTTGTTACCCTATTTGAATCCGCACGCAGTTTAAATTAAATCGTCTGTATACTTCCCGAGTTATAGGGCCCTAAAATTTGAAACCCCCCTTAATACTGTCCTTATTAAAATAATTAAAACACCCAAAAATTCTAGTAATAATTCTAAGATATTTTATGTCTACAAGATTTTTCATATTGTTAACTCAAGGGCTATAAAAAATTATTAAATATTATAATTTTGAATTTTTAAATATGCACTAAAATAATTAACAAAAAATTGTAAGACTTTTTATATCTATAACATTTTTTCAAATTGTTAATTAAAAGGCTATAATAATTAAATTACTTATAAAGTGAGTTGGACGCATAAGTGCGTTATTTAAAATTAATGAGACAGGTAAAGGTTATTATATATAGAGAAGACATTTTCGTATTAAAAATAATGGTATTTATATTACAACAAACTAATAGCAATAATAATAATCAACAATAAAGTAATAACAAATAATTAAATTACTAAAAAATGCACATTATTTCTACCTAATTAAATATTTATATTGTGTTATTTTGTTCTTATAATTGTTCAGTATTATTTAAAACGATCAGTTGATCGGAATAAGAAAACAAGTTCAGGTGTCAAAACGGATTTTCACGTCAAGACGTTCTCAATAAATATTTGAAAAATCGTTTTTGGTTTAAAATAAAATATATTTTTCATTATTTTAAAGTATTAAGTACTTCTGGTTTTAAAATAAAAAATTATTAATAATTAAAATGTATAAAAAATGCAATTTAAACAATTTTATTTGAGAAAACACGTCATGACACGAAAAATTGAGAAAACTCCCAGCTGCAGAATTTTTATTATTTTTTCATTCTTTCGGATACCAACTGACGTGTGTGACACTTACGAAATTTCACTTTTGCTTAAAAGATTCAATTGATTGTTATATCGATGTACGCAATTGGTGACTACCAGGGAATAACATACAACGTCTTAGATTAAGCAAATACACCATTGGCAACGTAAAGGGTTCTGATTGCCTGTTCTGTAACTAAATGACCTTGAAATACATAGCCAATCAAAACATGTTTTAAACGGAAATATGTTTTAGTCAGAAAAAAATTAATAATTTGTGTGACATTGCATGTTTTTCCTTGTACTCTCCAATATTATATATTTTATACATTATTTACAAATATCACAATCAAACTTCATAAATGCCACAAAATAACGTTAAAATTTCAGCAGAAATAAAATGGAATAATTTTTTATTTAATGCAAGCATTTTCAAAAATATTTCGTTCGGTTTGCTACAAGGGAATAATATGCAATATTACATTTTAACTTTTTAGTTTTATAATAAATTAATTTAAAATTATTTGTTTATTTGAAAAATTGGTTTTAAATCTAATATTGTTTTTTTTTATGTGTGTGATATTGCATGTTATTACCTAGTAGTGTTCGATGATTGGATTTATAATTATTTCTGTTTTGTTCATAGTTTAAAAATTATAATACATTTGAGATCTGTGTTGACCTTTAAAATTAAATAAATAAATGCTGAAGTAGGTCGTGATTTTACGTTCGCGGAATAAACGAAATTTTTTAAACGGAAGAAAGTAACACACACACACACACACATGCATGCATACATACAGACGCACGCACATAGTTAACGCACGCATGCGCAACATAAAAATTAGAGAGCTTGTCTTGACTTGTCTGTTCCAATAGACCCGTATTAAATAAATAAATAAATAATAATAAAAGAATAACTAACGAAATAGAAACTTGCATACGTGTTAGTACGAAATTCCAACAGTAGGCAGACTCTTAGGACAGTTTCAAGAATTTTTTTATGATATTTGGCAGAAAACCAACAATTAAAATTGACACGAACTCAAATCAAGGTCATTTATTTCTTTAATACTTTTAAGTATGAAATCAACATTTACTTTCTTTTCTCTGTAATTATAATAATAGCAATAATAATATTTTTATTCGTTTTTAAATTGGAGCCTACGAATTTAATACAATTAAATATTTGATTTAATTTTAACAACTTAGAAAAATGATCCAGTTTTTTTTGGTACGTAAAATAAGTCCTAAGAATTTAAAACTATTTTTTTTAAATATTTTTCTTATTGATTAAAATTGTTTTAAATTCTTAGGATTTATTTTACGTACGTAAAAAAGTGGATAATTTTTTTAAGTTGTTTAAAAGTTGTAATATATTTGGGTAAATCAAAAATATTTAAAAACTTTTCATAAATTGTAGTAAAAACAATAAATTATTTAAATTAATTAATTTTCACGGTACAAAATCAAAATAATTATCCAAATAAGCAAATTTTTTAAATTCTTTAATTAAACGTAATATTTTAATATTCTACTTCATGAATTTAAACTAATTGTAAATATATAGAAATTTGTTTATTAAAATGGATGAAATTTTGAAAATTTTGTTTTACAATTTCGTAAATTTAACCAAAGAATTATTTAAATATATGAATTTTACTGTTTGGAATTTAAACGAATTGTAAATATTTAGAAATTTGTTTATTAAAAGGGGGGGAAATTTTGAAAATTATGTTTTAAAATTACGTAAAATTAACAAAAAAATGATTTAAATGTATGAATTTTACTGTTTGGATTTAAAATTATTATATAAATAAATAAAAACGTATGAAATATCAGAATTTATTATATTTTATTACGTTTTTATTTTTATATTTCTGTATTTTAAATATGAAATATCAATTTGAACCCCCATGTGTACACCACTGCGAAACAGTGGCATGCCCATAATTTTTTAACCAAGCGTTACATTTTAATAAAAGTTTATAAAATTACAAAATTTTAAACATATTTAATGATTTAAAAAATATTAAGTCGTGAAATTTAATTAAAAAAATTTAAATAATTGCATATTTAAAAAAAAAATGAAATTAAATGAAAGAAAAAAGTTAATGTGTGAAAATTATCTAAATAAAATTAAGCTCTATATTTTTTAATTTAGGGAAATTAAAGAATTACGGGAATCCAAACTAAATAAAACCAATTCGTTAAAAATTGAATAAAACCTTTAAATTAATATTGCTCAATACTATTTATTTGTTCCTTACTTAAAAGTATTATAAATAAATATCTTATAAACAAATAATATACAAAATGGCGGCTAGTCTATTAGAAAGTTGCTAAAACTTATTTAATCATACAATTATTTACAATAAAACCATTTTATTTATACACTAATAAACTGTTGTTCCAAACATTTGATCACTGGTAACCAAATTAAGGTTAGAATCTCAATAAGGATATATAATATAAACTAGCGCCATCTATGAATAGAATTTTTGACTATCTTTTGTAACAAAAATGCCGGTAAACTAGAAATAAACAGTTTTTGTGTGTGTGTGCGACATTCAGAAAACAGCCAAAAAAAGATCACATATAAAAACAACAAGAATAACATAAAACTATCGGCAACTTAAATTCAAAATGGCCGCGCTGAGACAAAATGGCGGCTACCAAATTCAGCTGCCAATAGCATGAAAACAGTTACGTGGTTACAGGGGAATAAAATACAAATGATTGGGTTTTAAATATTTTTTGATTTAATTGCGAGTTTTTCGGAGTTTTGTTTTGGAGTTAATTTGATTGCATGTTATTCCCTTGTAGTCTACGTAATATAAGAGGTATAAAAGTTGCCCTGAATATACAAAGAAAGCCACAGAAATTAAAAAAAATAATGTTTATTGTGTGTGTGTGTGTGTCTGTGTGATGGTGTTTTTATAAATGTGTTGTTAACTAAAATTAAAATTAAATTAAAATATACAATTTTTTTCGTTGTTTGAATAATTTGCACCAGCTCACGTGAGAGATTGCACTTTGTCCATCATTAAAAACGATTAGGAATATTTATTTTTTATTTTATATATGTTCATTTTTAATTTAAAATGGAGGTACCTTTTATTATAGCACGTTTTTCTAAGATCACTTCTTTGTTCGCTTTTTTCTGGAACTGTTTTCAAAATCGATTGTTTTTTTACCACGAAATAATAATTAAATGAAAATAAAACAATATATTATTATAACTATAACGGAATTACTTTTAAAAGTGCTCGAAATTAATTAAAAACAAATTCAATGAGCTCAAAACTATCTTCCAACGTAATGCTTTATACATGGAAAGCAATTTTGATTTAAGTTTAGGGAAAACGACTGTAAAATGATTTTTTTTAAAGTTATTTTGAGCGATTACTTAAGTAGTAAGAGATTAAGGTTCAAATCCCGACTGTGTCACGCGCAATTTCCTAATATTATTTTGTTTCCTGTAGAATAACTAATAATTACAGTGACTTTAAAATTTTAAACATAAATCAATCAATATTTTTTAAAGGATTTTGCAAACCTAAAAATATTTTGTATATAATTAATCTATTAAAAATATAATTTAAAAAATTTGAGCTTATTCAACCTACGCCACTGAATAAAAAATAAATAACACATATATAAATATTTGGGCAAGTATTTTAAACAAAACATATTAACAATTAACGAAATTTAAACAATGGCGTAGCGTTAAATGAGCACAGGCCACTCCAAATAGTTTTAATTTAAATAAAAATGCCCTAATAATTAATTTAGTTATTCTACGCTACTGGTTCAATTAACGAAATGTAAACAGTGTAGCGTAGAACGAGCACAGGCCACTCCAAATTGTTTTAATTTAAATAAAAGTGCCCTAGTATTTAATTTAGTTATTCTACGCTACTGATTAAGGCAAAACATATTTACAATTAACGAAATTTAAACAGTGTAGCGTAGAAAAAGCACAGGCCACACTAAATTGTATTTAATTTAAATAAATGTGCCCCTGTAATTAATTTAGTTATTCTAGAAATAAAAAAATCGATTTTGAAAACGTTCCAAATAATTCTGTGAGGCCCCGTACACCATTGGGCCCATTGGGACATGCGTATTATTATTAAATATAATATATTTATCGATGTATTATGATTAAATCGCATATGTACACATATAATACACTTATGGCCATGTGTACCACTGCCTATTAAATTTTAAGTCGATATCTTGGACAGTAATGTTACAATTCTATAAATAATATTTTATTTTTAAATATGTTAAGAAACAGTGGTGCAAACGGCCATTAGATATTTAGGATAAGAATAAATCGGACCGGCATTTTCAAATTTCTTAAATGCCTCCAAAAACATGGTAAATTAATTGGTAAATATTCTTTTTAAAATTCAAATTAAATCAACAAAATAGTATTAAAGAATGTCCATATGTAGGTCATTTGGTTTTAAACGTGTTAAAATTAAACTACAAAAAAAAAGATCATAAACCAATTTGGATATTAAAAAAAAAATACTATTAAACCAATATAGAAATTGGACATTTGGTTTTCAACGTGTTAAAATCTTTAAAAATGGGTACAAAGTAATAATTTCATAAATAAAAAAATTACAAGTTTCTTGTACTTGAAGTAAAGTACATATCCTGGAAATAGTCATCCTGTAGGTCATTTGGTTTTAAACGTGTTAAAATCTATTAAAAATGTGCTATAAAGCATTATATTAATATACTAATTCGGAGAAAATTAAAAAAAATTTAACCAATATGAAAGAATGTTATCCAGTTGGTCATTTGGTTTCAAACGTGTTAAAATCTATCAACTAATTGGGAGAAAATTTAAAATTGTACAAACTAGTTAAATTTTGAATGAATTCCTTAAAATAACTAGGAATAAGTGAATTCAGTGGGTCATTTGGTTGTAGACGTGTTAAAATCAATTAAACACGTAGTACAAAGAAATCCGTACACTAATTTTCAGGAAATATAATTGATTTGAATCCAGTTTGTTAAATTTGGAATTTATCAAATTAACTGGAATATAAGATTGTCTACTAGTTGGCCATTTGGTCGTGAACGTGTTAAAAGTACTACAAATGACTACAAATGTAGAAAATTTACAAAGAAATTTAAAAATCCAGTCCGTATTTATAAAAGTATCAATATTAACTTCCTTGGACTTGACCAAGTCCAAGGAGATTAATAGCCGAATTCATAGAGTACTTAAAAGTGCTTTGAATTCAAAAGCAGTGTTAATTACCAATGAAAACAGTTGTTAGGGTTCAGGCAAATACGCACGAGTACAAAATGTATAAAGGTCGGAAAGTTACCCAAAAGGCGTACGTGGTCACTGAGGTGACTTACCCCCACAGACACGAACCAACTAGTCCCGTCCGATTCGTTTGTGAATCTGTTGGTGCTTAATCAAATGTGCCTTCTGACGAAACGCTTTCGCGCAGGTCTCGCACCGAAACGGCTTCTCCCCCGTGTGCGTGCGCAGATGTACCTTTATATTGCTCTTATTCAAAAACCCACGATTACAAATATTACACCGGTGAACCGGCTTCTCCTTCCCCAGCAATCCCAAATTCTGCTCTGCCTGGAACACCGTCGAACTGGCTTGCTGCTGCTGCTGCTGCTGCTGCTGCTTCTTCTGCGCTCTACTCCTAGACTTCTTCGGCGCAGACGGCGTCGTCGTAGTTGTATGCGGGTAGTTCTGCCCCATCAAGTCTGGACTTCGTATTCTATCATCAGGCATATTAATAACACCATAATGTTGCTGAATATACCGTCCATTCAAGATTATATTGTCTGTAGTTGACACAACGTTAGCAGGTGGACTTCCAGTGCTTATAAGTTCAACCCCGTAACTTGTCGAACTAGGGGCTTCCTGTTTCACTGATGGGGGGCCGTTTTGTAGTCGATTTTGTAATAAAGGCATGTAACCATGCGTTAGTAAGCTTTGCAATGTTGAACCATGCTGGTTTTGTTGCAACTTGGACGAATAGTCCATTTGGTGGTGCGGGGAAGCTGGCATTACAAACTCTGATAAACCGTCTTGGGTAATAATTAAACTTTTCTGGTTAGTCCCGTCTACGCAAGCCCCGTCAATCCACGCGTCTAACTCCATCCAGTTGTCTCTTGAAGCATTCGGGTCTTCTGACCCTTGGCAATCAGTTGGGACAGTTGTATCAGCGATAGCTGACCCAATTATCGCTGCAATATCGTCTATAGACGATATATCGTATTCACCCATTTCTGTTTTAACGTGATGGTGATTCGTTGATGTCTGTACCCCTCCACACTCCTCGTACATTTTGGCAGCACTGGATACTGAGTCGGGGTTGGCGCAGTCGCCGTAAGGCTCCATTTTCACCCCCACCACTTCCTCAACACTAACATATAACGGTTTGCCATTACAGTCGGAGTCTTGGCTATCACTAACACTAACACAAGTGGAACTAGACACAATGTTTTGTTCACCATAACCTGCGTACGTATTGTTATTTGAGTCTTCGGGGACAGCTCTAGCAATCGCGTGATAATGGTGGCCTTGGATGCCGTTTATGCTTAGATGGCCCGTGTACCCGATGAAGGGCGGTAAAGGTTTTAGCTCTGCTAAGCTGGTGGCGAGCGGTTGTGAGTTTAGGAGTAAACTGTCTAAGGCGTCCATTGTTGCTTTGGTAGCGATTGACATGTCGCCGTCGTCGCTCCCGTTGCCCCCCATTGACGAGTCGAGGAGCATTTTGTCGTTGGCGAGCATTGACGAGTCGAGCAGGAGTTTGTGCGAGTCCATGAAGTCGGACGCTTGTAGGCCGGAGTTGTTTTGGGCCCAGCATGATGTTAGGAGCATCGATTCGACTTCGTCTTGGTTGCCGCCGCCGCTGGACATGCCGGTGTACTTCATGGTTTCCATTTGGGGGTGCAAAGGGTGTCCGCCTTACGATTGCATCTTGGTGGACAACCGGGTGGGGGTATGTCAGAGGGGCCAAGCCATTATGGACTCTAGAAATACATAATAAAAATAACAAATTAGTATTAATAGTACAATTAAACATTAGGGTTTATGGTTTTAAATATATTTATTCAAATTCTCGACGTTTTGGCATAAAATAGCAAATGTGGAGTGGCCATTCCGAAAGGACATTACTGCTTATATGAAAGTAAAAATTAACAAGCTTAGGCACAACGCACCAATGGGTCCAGCTCGCCTTATAAGTAATAAATGCGATGCCAGCAACGCTTTTTAATTATTGTGGCCTTTTGGTTAACAATTTAAAAAAATATTATAGGTATAAAAAGGCTCCCAATATTTTGTAGATTATTTTGATAAAAAACAAGCGTAGGTACAACGCACCTATGTGTCCAGCTCGCCTTATAAGTAATATATGCCTTTTGTTTAACAATTAAAAAAATGTTTATGCTAAAAACATGCTATTATTTTTATAACTATTTACAAATACGAAGAAATTCTTTTTTTTTTTTTGATATATTGGTGTTCAATAATGAGAATGATTGTCACCAGTTGACCACAAGCTATTAAGCAACGATTTTTCGTTTCAACGATGTGATTTCACGCGACACAAATACAGTTAATATCGAACAATTGTGTCTTTAACAAAAAAAAAACGTGTTGTATGACTACGGTATATTTTATGTAGGATTGAAAAACAACAACAACAATACACAGTTGTCCGCTCTACTGTTAGTGTGGTATGTAGTATGCGCTATTTGAGCGCTAACGCGTGAAACTCCATCAGCGGTTTTTCTAACCTGTAATGTTTTTATTTCATAACAAACAATTCAGAATTACTACAATATTCGACACAATACGCAATCAACTGTATTTTATTTTATTTTAATACGGCAGTGGTTCTCAACCTTTGCCCTAATGTGTACCTCTTAATTATATTATATATAATATAAAAATAGGCATTATTTAATAAATGAGCAAATTTGTACCCTTTACTCCTCTGAAGGTACCGGACCGATTCACACCAAATTAGCTACACATATTATTTAGTACCCTATTTGAATCCACTCGCAGTTTAAATCCAATCGCCCGTATACTTCACGAGTTATAGGGCCCCAAAATTTAGAACCCCCTTTAATACAACCCTTATAATAATAATTAAAACACCCAAAAATTCTAGTAATAATTCTAAGATATTTTATATCTACAAGATTTTTTCATATTGTTAACTCAATGGCCATAAATAAATATTAAATATTATAATTTTAAAATGCGCACTAAAATAAACGACTTTTTATATCTATAACATATTTTTAAATAGTTAACCAAAAGGGCATAATAATTAAAAATTGCTCGTATCGCATATATTACTTATAAGGCAAGCTGGACGCATAGGTGCGTTGTACCTAAGCTTGTTTTTTATCAAATTAATCTACAAGAAATTGTGCAACTTTTTATATCTATAACATTTTTTCAAATTGTTAACCAAAAGGGCATAATAATTAAAAACAGCTGCTCGCATATCGCATATATTACTTATAAGGCGAGCTGGACCCATTGGTGCGTTGTACCTAAGCTTGTTTTCGCATGGTTGAGTCTAAAAAACGTTATTATGTTGCGTATATTTTAAAAGTTCCATTGATTCTTAAAATATAGTCTGTATAGAGCGGTTTACTCATGTGCCGCTACGTTGAAATCATATTAAAATAATATTATTTATAAGGCGAGCTGGACGCTGGATATATATATATATATATATATATATATATATATATATATATATATATATATATATATATATATATATATATATATATATATATATATATATACCAAAGTTTGTTTACACTTTCGTCCGCGCGTGGCGCGGCGAGCGGCGTTAACAGCGACCACTACAGACCGATAGTGCAGGAACGACGCTAACATAAGTTAAGTTTCTCAGAACAATCAGCCAAGTTGATGAGATGTTTTTCATGGTGAATTAAAGAAAAAATTCAAAGTGAAAGCGCATTTCATATACTGCATGGAAATTCCATGTAATGATAGCTGCATTTTTTTTTCTTTCGATGTGTGCACAGCCCGATGCATATTATTATTATTATAAGTAGTCGTATCGGTGATTTTATAAATAATGTTCCTGTGTGTGTGGTTTGCACATTTTAATTACGAATATCCTATATAGTATTTCTCAATATATTAATTACTCTACATAAATATACTTCCTTTAATATATCTCAAGTTCGATTTATTTAATCTTAACTTTCTTTTAAATAATAATAAAACAATTTAGACCGACAATGTTACCTTAAATAATATAATAAAAACTAAACCCAGTTAAAATGAAAAATAAGTCTGTATAATCAGACGATAAAATCGTATAATAACATAGGCGAGATAATTGCGCTCGTATATAAAACACAGCATCAATTCGGAATCGGTGCTAAAACGATGCCGTTTCTCACGAGCTAGTTCCCCCACTCTTGTGGCGGCCGGGGCGCAACACGTCACTTCACTTTCAGTATCAGTCGGTGTCGCTCGCTCGCCTCCCACCGGCGAGCTTTAGCGCTGCGGAGACCGGTGGGGACAGCGCCTAGCAGGAACACACTAGTAGCGTGTCTGCTCAGGAAGTGTGTTAGCGGTACAAAGAGCGAGAGACACTGCACCGGCAGGCCATCTCGCTCAACCCGCTAAACGCTAGGCGAGTGATGCTGCGTCACAGTGCGCGAGGTATAGCACCGAGTAACGGTGAACTGCAGAGAACACGCGCTGTTGTGTATACAGCAGTATACGACGGCATTGTGTTCGGCTGTTATGCGAATTTAATGATATGCGAATGTGCGAATTAGCTATGGTTACGATTGTTTCAAATTGGAACAACCACTTATTGTAATTACTACAGTTTTTGACATTTCTACGAGCCTTACATTACAAATACATTTAAATTTGCATGATTTATAAATAGGTTTTAGTATTTCATGTTTTTAAAAGTAATACACTTTTATTAATATGTTTTTTTGCGATTTTCTTTGTTATTTAATTCTTCCTTATTCCTTATTCCTTGTTTATTATTGGACTGGTTTATTGATGAAGGAAATTCTTGGGAAAAGCAATCGTTTCTTAAAAATTAATTTCATTTAACGTTTTGGCATCCCAGAAGTTTGAAATAGTTTAATAAATTTATAAAATTCTTTTTCACTATTTAATATAATTTTTTTTATACTTCGTTTTCACTATTAAATATAGTATTGCATTATTTTGTTTCAAATTCATGCTAGATTGTCATGATTGCCAGTATCAATATGTAACATAACTATTTTTAATAAAAACAATTACTCAGTAAATTGTACATTTCTCGAAAAAACTTTTCAAATAAAAGTTACTAGACATTTTAATATCTAACTCATGCCATTTCCGAAATATTGAAAAGTAACAGGAGTAAACTGTTACTACCAGTTAAGTTATTGTTTTCAAAAATTAAAATTGTACACCTGGGCCATAGTACTTAAGTTTAAAGCTATATAATGTTACCTTCAACACTTTTAGTTCTAAAGTATTCACACACACACACACAGACACTCAGACCCATATACAGACAAATAGACACACACAGACAGACAGACAGACAGACAGACAGATGTATACAAGCATTCAGACAAACTAACACACCTAAACAGATAGATACACAGATAGACGAACACACAGCCAGACAGACACACAAACAGTAGTCAGTTTCGATTCAGGGATGGCCAAATGTTAATTTCGTATCGTACTACCCCTAATATATATTCGTGTAAGAAAGTAATTATATATTATTATTATTATTGAAACTAAAGAAAACAATAAAAAATCTGGTGTGGCCTTCATTGGAGATGACACCTGTGTACCCCAAGGTGATTAAGTATATATATATTACTTTCTTGAATAGTATAATATTATCCAATTAATAAGTATATACTTTGTGTTTATTATAATAATTCGTACAAGGTGTTTTTAAATATGAACAAAATATATATATATATATATTTTTTAATCTTACAACCTGTAATTTTACGCTTTTTATATAATTCTTATGTATTGCATTGGTAAAACGTGCAATCTGCTCCCTCGCCAAAAAGACACGAGGCATTTAACCTGTTCAGGCGCATTTTATTGGCAGTCTTGAATTGGTCCTTAACCTATTTTGGCGAACAGACGCCGATGTCTTAAACCAGTCTTTTTGTTTATATTATAAATAATATCCTTCGAAACACCAGGCTGTATCAAATTATTTATTATAATGCAAATATATTAGCACACATATAAATTTTATCTATAGTAATCATGATTGCAAGCATTAATGCGTCCAGCTTAATCATTTAGAGATAGAAACATAGTAAATGCGCTTTGGATGTATCAGGAAAGCAGAAAGCTTCGACAATACGTCTTATTTATGAAGATAATAGGTTTAGTTTTTAGTTTCATAAACGTACATTGAGAAAAAGATTTATTTGAATCAATTTAAAGTTACTACAGTGCAAAATAAACTTGTCTTTATTGTTAATTAATCTTAATTTGTGCCCAAAATGTATATTTTCGTTTTTTTTTATGGTTCATTCAAGAAAGTAAAATGATTCTGAGAGTGTTACAGACACACAATCGTGCTCACACAGCGGGTACACACCTAGTTAAGAATATAAAGATATACAATCAAATTTGAATGTAAAGTTTTTTCTGTCGAAGAGATTTTTTTCTGAGATACTTATTTCTCTCATTAACATTAAACATGCATTAATTAATATGTATTTAGTTTAAAGAAAGTATAGATGCATATATATATACATATACATATAAAGTGATTAATAATAACCTTTATCAAAATTTATAAAATACATCTTCTAGTCTAATCAAGAAATTATTTAAATTCATACGTATATTTCCATATTAATCAGATACGACATATATTTAATAAGTTAGGTTATAAACTAATATTTAAATGGCATATCAAACACATAATTTTAATCGTTGATTTAATATGAGTGATTAAATATACATCAAATCAGCGAAAAGAAATTTTATATTCCTCTGAAGTCGGAACATATGTTGAAAGAAATTTTAAATATTGAATATATAATTTTTACGATTTTAAGCTCGCCGTACAAAGTACCGAAGTGTGTCTGTAGCATTCTCGGACCAAAAAATGTTTTTGTCTCGTCGCCCTGAATCCAAAAATATATATAACTTATATACTTGGATGTTAGTCGTCGCTCGCTCGACCAAATTTGTGCTTTCTACTCCTCTGAAGGTACCGGACCGATTCACACCAAATTTGCTACGCATATTATTTAGTACCACATTTACATCCCCTCGCAGTTTTAATCCAATCGCTCGTATACTTCCCGAGTTATAGGGCCCCAAAATTTAGAACCACCCTTAATACTGCCCTTATAAAAGTAATTAAAACACATAAAAATTCTACTATAAATTCAAAGATATTTTATGCCTACAATATTTTTTCATATTGTTAACCCAAAGGCCATAAAAAAAATTCTAAATATTTTATGACTACAATATTTCGGTTTAGACTTCATCCAAGAACGTAAATGTTAAAATGTATTATCAAAATTTGACCTAATTTTAGCAACAATGCATTTGAATAAAATTATGTAAATGTAAGCCCAAATTCAGATACACAAATCAAGGCCCCCATAATAAACATTCATAAACTTAAAAATATATAAATAATGTAATAATTTGTGAATCACCCATCGATAATTTGTGTTGGCGATTTAATTTGCAAACAATGGTCGTGTAACAACAAAATGTTAATAATGTACGGCCGTATGTCTGTAACATTACAGAAATTAAAAAAAAATGTACACAAAAGACCAAATTTGTCCCCACTGAAGGTATAGGAGCGATTTACACTAAATTTGGTACACATATTATTTAGTATCCCATTTGAATTCCCTCGCACTTTAAATTCAATCGCCTGTATACTTCCCGAGTTATAGGGCTTCAAAATTTAGAGCCCCCCTTAATACTGCCCTTATAAAAATAATTAAAGCACCCAAAAATCTTACTAATAATTCTAAGATATTTTATATCTACAATATATTTCATATTGTTAACCCAAAGCCCGAAAAAAATTATTAAACGTTTATATAATTGTGGGCGAATGTACAGTAATCAAGATAGTAAAAATATAACGTTTAACGGGAGTCACATCGGACATTTCGGATGATGATGATGTCGAATGGGGCTAAACTGTTGAACCGCATCTGCACCGTACCGTGTGATCACTCAACCATCGACGTGAATAATTACTATGTCCAAAAACACCGTTTAATTTTGCATCACTGCTTTTTTGGCAATACAATATTTATTATATGGTTCTTTGCAATTTATTTTATTGCATTATGGACACTGTAACCAATTTATATTCTTCGTGTAATCAATAAGTATTATTTTCCGATGAAGCAGGACGCATTGGTGCTTGTAGTTTGACATAATTAATATAGGATTCTGGTACTTTGCAAATTTTTAGTTCGCCTTACGAAGTACCGAAAAAGTGTGTCTGTAGCATTCTCGAAACAAAAATATTCCCAAAAAGAGTATATTTATATATAACTTATATACTTGGATGTTAGACGTCGTTTGCTCGTAAGACAAAAAATTGTGCACTCTACTCCTCTGAAGGTACCGGAGCGATTTACACCAAATTTGCTACACATGTTATTTAGTACCCTATTTGAATCCCCTCGCAGTTTAAATCGAATCGCCCGTATACTTCCCGAGTTATAGGGCCCCAAAATTTCGATCCCCCCTTAATACTGTCCTTATAAAAATAATTAAAACACCCAAAAATTCTACTAAAAATTCTAAGATATTTTATATCTATAAGATTTTTTCATATTGTTAACTCAAAGGCCGTAAAAAATTATTAAATATTATAAAAGTTTATTTCTACTATTTTCTCAATATCTTGAAAACGGCATAAGTTATAGAAAAAGTGACTATTATAAAAGTTGAATATATTCAAATTTCTAGCAACTTTTATTAAAAAAGTTTTTTTGTAAAATGTACCATTTACTAATAAATCGCATTTGAAAATAATTAGTTTATATATATACGTTTACATATTGATTTTATTTTATGACAATCGTAAGGTGAATATTAAAACAAAATTAAACATTATTGTATATATATAGATAGTGAAAGAACAAGACAGTTAAGTGTAGGCCACTCTAGATTTTTTTACAAGCATTAAATCTTTGTGAATCTTTTAATGTTGTATAGATATGTATATGGCTTAACTTATTAGGTATTCGATAGTAAGAATTCGTAGAAAAACACAAGTTGTTATAATAATATATAGAAATCTGGTAAGAAATGGTTGCAAACTTGATTGGTAATGATAAGACCAATTACAGATATGTGAAAAACCCATGTAGTAAGTGCAGTTATAACACAAGAATCGACGCATTTCACTGTCAATGATCGACCAAGACATTTCTCGAATATTCGCAAATATGCGACTGACCGACCGAACACTTTCTCTTGCTACATTACTTACCGGGACTATCATACACACACACACACACAGACACACACTACGATTCCTGAAATTATTGCTTCTAGTACACTGGCACACAATCACTAACAAAATATGTACACAGCATTATTAGTATTTACATAAATATTGCTAGAACTTTTTTTAAAACAATAAAAAATAATTTAGTGCATATTTTAAAATTCAACATTATAATATTTAATAAATTTTTATAGCATTTGGGTTAACAATATGTAAAAATCTTGTAGATATAAAATATCTTAGAATTATTAGTAGAATTTTTGGGTGATTTAATTATTTTTATAAGGGCAGTATTAAGGGGGGCTCTAAATTTTGGGCCCCTATAACTCGGGAAGTATACGAACGATTGGATTTAAACTGCGAACAGGTTCAAATAGGGTACTAAATAATATGTATACCAAATTTGGTTCAAATCGCTTCGGTACCTTCAGAGGAGTAGAGGGCACACATTTTTGTCTTACGAGCGAGCGACGACTAACATCCAAGTATATAAGTTATATATATTTTTGGATTCAGACATATTTTGATCCGACAATGCTACAGACACACGACCGTATGCTTTAGCTTCTTCGGTAAAGGATCGATTTTAAGTACACAGCAGTAAAGAAAATGTTATTAAATCAATGGTTGGCGAGTGTACCAGTCACACCATCCACATCTTATGATGTCAACGACACCTAACGTGAATCACCTGATATTGCGTAACAATTGGCGTAAATCATTGATTGACAATTTTACAGTTTTATCTACCAATACCAATTGCTAAATTTACTACGTCTTTTAAAATCACGTAAATATTTACTTAGAATTCCATTTCAGGTTTGGTTCTTGCTCGTAAGACAAAAATTTGTGCGCTCCACTCCTCTGAAGGTACCAGACCGATTCACATCAAATTTGCTACACATATTATTTAGTACCCCATTTGAATCCCCTCGCAGTTTAAATCCAATCGTTTATATACTTCCCGAGTTATAGGGCCCCAAAATTTAGAGCCCCCCTTAATACTGCCCTTATAAAAATAATTAAAACACCAAAAAATTCTACTAATAATTCTAAGATATTTTATGTCTATAAGATTTTTTCATATTGTTAACCAAAAGGCCATAATAATTAAAGACTGTTGCTCGCATCGCGTATATTATTTATAAGGCGAGCTGGACGCATAAATGCGTTGTATCTAAGCTTGTTTTAAGCTATATTTTTGCTGTCAGATTAAATTTGTCATTTTTAAAGTAGCCCAATACTAATTTTTGTCTTAGTCACAGTCCAGTTATTTGTTTAACTTTAGTCGAAACAGAAAACAGTTATATACATAAATTACCAATTACAAAATCCCAATTTATTTAAAGATTATAATAAAACAACTCAATATAATCTATTATGTGAAATTACAGTTATTTTTTAAATTACTTATAGATTATTGCGTTTTTATTTATTTTAAGATTTGTATAATTAAGGGAAAAATAACCTATTTTTGAAAAGACTATATCTCGAAAACGGCACGAGTTAGAGAAAAATTGATACTTATTAAAGTTAAAGATATTGAAATTTCTAGCAATTTTTATTTGAAAAGTTTTTACGAGAAATGTATCATTTACTGAAAAATCGCTTTTAAAAAAAAATAAATATTATATTTCCATTTTACTAGTTCGCACACATATTGTTATTGTTACTTGGACATTGTAGAACGCATTAAAACAAAATAAAACTATATATATATTAAAAGCTAAGTTTAAGTTGAGTGTAGACCACCCCAGATTAATTTAATTATTTTTTGTTCCGATTATAAAATTATTCGAATTATTTTTACATTAACTCGATACTTAAACTCTAAAAAAATATGTATACATTATCATTATTTTAATATAAATAATCTATAATTGCTTCAAGATGTAATTTAACATTTATTGTGTCCTCTAATTTTTTACAGTGTACCATTGATTTTCAAGGTAAGTTCTATTTTAATAGCCGTCCATTATGCTAATTTATTTAATTTATATGTCATTTACATACCTACATATTTTTTAAATGAGCCTTATTACACCCACACCTAATTTCAGGCATAGCGCCAGCGCCTAGACCCTAGAGGATATATTATTATTTATACTTATACTTAATTTCGTAATCGTACGAATTCGCAAATAGAATTATTTGTATCAAAAAAGTTTGTGTTTTGCTGTACTATTAAAGTCTCTAGTATTTTTCTTAGCTCGGTCGTGTGTCTGTAGCATTCTCGGATCAAAAAATGTCCTTAACAAAAAGTGTTTGTCTTGTCGCCCTTAATCCAAATATATATATAACTTATATACTTGGATGTTAGTCGTCGCTCGGTCGTAAGAAAAATATTTGTGCCCTTTACTCCTCTGAAGGTACCGAAGTGATTTGAACCAAATTTGCTACACATACTATTTAATACCCTATTTGAATCTGCTCACAGTTTAAATCCAATCGCTCGAATACTTCCCGAGTTATAGGGCTCCAAAATTTAAAACCCCCCTTAATACTGCTCTTATAAAAATAATTAAAACACCCAAAAATTCTACTAATAATTCTAAGATATTTTATATCTACAAGATTTATTCATATTGTTAACCTAAAGCCCATAAATAATTAAATTAAATATTATAATTTTTAATTTTAAAATATGCACTAATGATAATCTCTACTTCTCTGAAGGTACCTGTCCGATTCACACCAAATTCGCTACACATATTATTTAATATCCCATTTGAATCTATTCGCAGTTTAAATCCAATCGCTCGCATACTTCCCGAGTTATAGGGAAATTAAAAACAAAAATTTAAAAACCCCCTTAATACTGCCCTTATAAAAACAATTAAAACACCCAAAAATTCTACTAATAATTCTAATATATTTTATGTCTACAAGATTTTTGCATATTGGTAACCTCAAGGCCATAAAAAATTATTAAATATTTTTTCAAATTGTTAACTAAAAGGCCATCGTATATATTACTTATAAGGCGAGCTGAACGCATATGTGCGTTGTATCAATGTATATTATACTTATAAAATCATATATTTGAGGAATGTTCCTTCAAATTCCAAATTAGTCGTTAGGTTTAGGGTTTTTGCACAAACAATTCGTTAATTAGTAAGTAATAAAGACGTAGTATATCTTCAATGCGAATCTCTATTAAAAATACAAGTTTCAATTAGTGTAAATGCAAATGTTATAAATGCTGAGTCATCTGCGCGCCATGCAAAAGTACATAATGTTTAGTGACAGATCTGTGGTGGTTCGCTGTTCGCTGAGAACGAACCGGAAGACCGGGTACGGCGGCGGCAGCAGCTAGCCGCCCGCCCCTCCCGTCCCCTGCTCCGGTGGACCACTAACCCACATAGCTAGCCGCCCGTGTGTTTGTTACTCTGTAGCCAACTCTGTCTTCTATCTATACAAACATACATATATGTCTATGTATGTATACGTAAATAAGGCTTTTGTTTCAACGTTGACTTTATATATTGTTGGGTTTTAAATGTAGAGTTATTTTTTTATATGTTTGTATTTTTCGTATTGTTGGTTAAGTTACATATCCGATTAATTTCAGTTGAAAAGAATTACATTATTAAATATACCCCCTCTATTTCAAATACTGGTTTTATTTTTGTCCCAAATTATGCTATAAAAAGTCGCATATTAAATTAATTAAATTTTTACTTTCTTGTATAAAGTCTAAATAATTGTTTGGTTCTTGCTCGTAAGACAAAAATTTGTGCGCTCTACTCCTCTGAAGGTACCGGAGCGATTCTCACCAAATTTGCTACACATATTATTTAGTACCCCATTTGAATCCCCTCGCAGTTTAAATCCAATCGCTCGTATACTTTCCGAGTTATAGGGCCCCAAAATTTAGAGCCCCCCTTAATACTACCCTTACAAAAATAATTCTACTAATAATTCTAAGATATTTTATATCTACAAGATTTTTTCATATTGTTAACTCAAAAGCCATACAAAATTATTACATTTTTTTTTAATTAAAATTATCTGTAAGACTTTTATATCTATAACATTTTTGCAAATTGTTAATAATTAAAAACTTTTGCTCACATCGCTATATTACTTATTAGGGGAACAGGACGCATAGGTGCATTGTACCTAAGCTTGTTTATAAGAGCGACAATCTATATAAGCGATAGTTTCACTTCTGGACGTCTTTTGACGTCCAGAGACAACCTAGCACAAATTACGACAAAACTTCCCTAATCCATCAAACGACATAGTACAATTCATTAAATATAATTACTAGAGAGCAGTTCACACATGTGCCGCTCTCTTAAAATCATATTTTAATACCTGCGACCGATTCCATCACTTTAAAAATATTTAAATAATCAAATGCAGTAATACATCGCTTAACGTGTTACGTTAAACGAATTTACGTTAACGGAGGTAAATTTCTGTGGATGTAAAAGGTATAGAATCCAAAAAGAACGACGTATAAAATGCCCATAAATTGCAACAATTCAAGAGCAGCAGCAAATTAGGGATGTTTTCATAAGGGCGATATTATTTAAAAGCGATAGTCAAAATGTTGTATTCATTTCAATGAGCGACCCTAATACATTTTAAAGTCTCCGTGTTTTAAATTAATTTAACTCCAGTAGTATAAAGAATATCGGATTTAAATTTCGTTAGGTAAAAGCTCCCATATTAGATTTATACCAAATTTGGACGCCCAAATACCTGGAGGAGTCTCCTCCGCCAATTTGGACTTAGGAGCGACGTACTCACATCCAATTATATACATTTTTAAAATTCAAATGGCGTAAAATGTATTTCTGTGCAAAATTATTTGTTGATTTCGAGAATACTATAGCTCTTTTGCACATACTACATGACAACAAACTTTACGAAAAATGCATCCAATACGTTAGGGCAGTCAAATCCTTGACAAGAACTAATCAATGTACTGTAAAAGTATTCATGATTTTGTAAAATAAAATAAAAACCTATTTAACGTAAAGTACATTGACACAACGTTGTGTAAAACGTTGGTTAGTAACAATATAAAAAGAAAGAAACACAATTGAATAACACTTTTGAAATGAATTCAACCAATTCATGCTATATACTGTATATTTGTTACGGTTTTTCAAAAGTGAATTTATAATTCGCTAAAAAACGGACTATTAGCCGTTAATTTTATAATTCTAAAGTTTTACGGTAAAAAAAATTAGCAATATTAAAGTTGACAGCATTTTAAAATAAAGACCTTCTGGACATAATATTATGATTAGGGCATTATATATATATACATATATATCTTAGACATAATTCTGTTCAATATAAATATCCTATAGAATCAGTAAATATGCTCTATAGAATAAAAAAGTATTTTTATAGAGCGGCATATGAATAAACCGCTCCATAGTTACTATATTTTTGAAACATACAAAGATACTTGTTGAATTCATGGGCACCACGTGCCCATATCATATATAAAATACAGTGTACTCCTCACCGATCTTATACAGTTGTATATGTATGAATATTTGTGTAGAACGCTTAGCTTATATGCTTCTATAGTTATTATCAGTTGTTCAAGCCATTATGAAAATCGTCTAAGCTACTGTAAAGTGTTTGAAATTTTCTACTAAGCGCCCTTTTTGTATTTTAACATATAGTCATTTATCACTGCTGTGCCACTACCAAATTCAGTAGCCCCGCTACTGGTTATTTATTATAATGTCAACATTTTGAAATGTCAATATTAAAGTAGTTCTTGGGAATTGAATAATCTATTCAAATAGAAAATAGAAGCAGTAAGGTGTCTATGATATGTTGCTGGTAACGCATGTCATACTTATACGTAATGTATAAAAGAAAGTATTGCAATCCTAACAATTAACCTTCACTTGTTCTCGATTATATTCGTTTTGAGGGTCCCTGAATTCATTTTAACTATTTTCTAAATGCCGTCTGTCTGTATATATGTGTGTGAACGCTCTACAGCCAATACTATTGAAAATAAAAATAAAATGTTTCTTATGTTCCGGGAATTAAATCTTATTTTTGAAAAAAATATTTCTAATGCGGAAATTAAAAATATTAAATTGTCTAGTAACTTTTTTTGAAAACATTTTTCAAAAATTGTATTATTCACATTTTAAAAAAAAAAAAATTGATGTTGTTTTATAGTTGCAATTGTAGAATGAATTTAAAGCACAATTAAACTATATTATACATATATGTATATGTATAATGAAAACTAAGTATAAGCTGAGTGTAGGCCACTCCAGGTGTGGCCCTAATTTTATATTAATTAATTAATTTTATTTTAATTAAAGTATTATTGGTAAATAACTACCTACTATGTGGTAGTGTGTAAGAGAGAAACACTTATTTGTCTAGTACAGTCAACCCTCCTATAACGCGATTAATTCAAACCGCGTTAAATGGAACCGTGCTATAAGAAACTCGGAATTAATTTAAAACAACGAAAAGTTAATAAACTTTTTAAGCTATTTACGAAAAAACGCGTTATAAGAGTACCGCGTTGTAGGTGGGTTGTTGCAATTTTCGCTGCGCGTTATATGGAAACCGCGTATACGTTCTTATTTGCTGATATAATATTAAAATCCTAGAGTTAAAACTGATTATAATGAATAAATAGGGTAGGGTCGTTAACGACCCAGTGCTCTGGGGTCCACTAGTCTCATATATGTAGGAATGTATGTTTGTAAGACACGATACTCACATGAATAAATATCTTGTAGTAGATCCAAATATATGTAAGAAGAAGAATTGAAACCAGGTCACTATGTTAATATTTTTATATATATATATATACTGTCCACACTTATAATTTATTAAAAACAAAACTCACATTTATAATCCAAAATTCTCAGAACAATAATCCAAAATATTTGCACAATTCACAAAACTCGAAATTAAATTTGAACCAAAAATCCACAAAACCACATTTATTGCACTTGTATATATATTCACATGATAATATCCAATAAAAGCGTAGGGTCACTAAATGGGGGCCGGAGTGGTATTAGGTTATATTCGGGGCCAAATATTTGGGGACCCTTAAAATTCGGGGGCGGTATGGGCCGATGTAACAGTGGTGACGGTGGCCGCTGGACTGGCGCTCCGGTCCGCGTTGTGGGGCCCCCTCTGACGCGCGAGCTTCCCCCCTTCCCAAATGTGTTATTGGATGGAAGTGTAACTGTACTTGTCGTAGTCCACTGGCCGGTAACCTACTTGGCGGCGGTGCCGAAGCCGCTGCTGGACCCCGCCATCTCTTCTGCTGCTTCGGTTTCTTCTTCCTCCTCGTGCCTGTTGAGGTAGGTGGGGGAACACCATGCTGCCTTTGTCACTGTTTACATTCATGCAGATTATACAAAAACGAAACACCAATTCTTTTTTTATTGTTCAGGGTTGTGTCTTACTTCATCGTTTCAGTCTCCCATACTCATTTTAGCTCGCTGTTGTACCGAAGAAGCTAAATCAATCGGTTGTGTGTCTGTAGCATTCTTGAATCAATAAATTTCCCAAAATGTGTTTGTCTTATCGCCCTGAATCCAAATATATAACTTATATACTTGGATTGTTCCATTGATTCTTAAAATATAGGCTGTATAGAGCGGTTTACTCATGTGCCGTTTCGTTGAAATCATATTCTATTAGCTCGCCGTACGAAGTAGCTAAAACAATCATTTGTGTGTTTGTAGCATTCTTGGATCAAAAAATGTTCTTAACAAAAAGTGTTTGTCTCGTCGCCCTGAATCCAAAAATATATATTTATGTATAACTTATATACTTGGATGTTAATCGTCGCTCCTAAGACCAAATTTGACTCACTCTGAAGGTACCGGAGCGATTCACACCAAATTTACTACATATATTATTTAATACCCTATTTGCATCCGCTCGCAGTTTAAATCCAATCGCCCGTATACTTCCCGAGTTATAGGGCCCCAAAATTAAGAGCCCCCATTAATACTACCCTTACAAAAATAATTAAAACACTTAATAATTTTACTAATAATTCTAAGATATTTTATATCTACAAGATTTTTACATATTGTCAACCCAAAAGCCGTAAAAAAATATTAAATATTATAATTTTGCATTTTAAATTATGCACTAAATTTTTTTAGATCGCCAAAGTACCGAAAAAGATAAAGCATTCGGTCGTGTGTCTGTAGCACTCACAACAAGTGTTTGTCTCGTCGCCCTGAATCCAAAAATATATATATATATATATATATATATATATAACTTATATACTTGGATGTTAGTCGTCGCTCGTAAGACCAAATTAGACTCACTCCTCTGAAGGTACTCAAGCGATTTAAACCAAATTTGCTACATATATTATTTATTACCCTATTTGAATCTACTAGCAATTTATATTTAATCGTTAGTGTACTTCCCGAGTTATAGGGCCCCAAAATTTAGAGCCCCCCTTAATACTACCCTTATAAAATAATTAAAGCACCCAAAAATTCTACTAGTAATTCTAAGTTAATTTATATATACAAGATTTTTTCATATTGGTAACCTAAAGGCCATAAAAAATTAGATTAAATATTATAATTTTCAATTTTAAAATATGCACTAATGTTTTTTTTTTTTTGAATGGATTCATTAGACTATTGTTGTGAATTATATTTTGATTTTGGATATATTTATAATTTAAGTGTACTAATCGTTAACTTAAGTAATTAAGAATTCGTAGAAGGGTTCTTAAAACATCGTTAATTTGCAATAATAGGCCATAATGCACAGACAGCACTTAGGACCTTAAGGCTTAACGTAAATTTATATTAAATGATAATAATGATTTTAATAATAAATGCGTGCGTTTGCTAAGAGGTTATTGACTGTTTTAAATTAAGTAAAGTTAACCTATAAAAATATTGCAAACTCCGGATACATACATAATAAATTATACTTTAACCATTATATTTTGCAACAAAACATATATTATTTTTCATTATTTATAATATTGCATTTAAAATGTATAAATATGGAAATATCATCACGCTTTTGCTCCCTTTGATGGCAAAATTCCATTAAAACCTTTTATTCGCTTTAAGCGAGCTGAAGGCATTGGTGCTTGCACCTATACATGTATTTAATTTTTAATATGCCTTAGTGACCCTATCTACATTTAGAAAATAATTATACAGTAGCCCCATTCGCCTCTATGCAATAATAATAATATAATTGTTGAAGACTGAAACGTTTAGTCAAGACACAATCCTAATAAATGTAATAATATTATGCCCTATCTTGCCCTATAAAATAAACATAATAAAGCCCCATTCTCCTCTATGAAATATGTAACTGGTGCCCCATTTTTAGCTCGCCGTACGTAGTACCGAAGAGGCTAAAGCATTCGGTCGTGTGTCTGTAGCATTCTCGGATCAAAAAATTTCATTAAGAACAAGCTTAGGTACAACGCACCTATGCGTCCAGCTCGCCTTATAAGTAATATATGCGATGCGAGCAGTATTTAATAATTATGGCCTTTTGGTTAACTAATTGAAAAAATGTTATAGATATAAAAAGTCTTACATTTAATTTAAGATTATATTAAAAAAAAAATTTTTTTTCAAATTTTGAAATTCAAAATTATAATATTTAATAATTTTTTTCGGACTTTGGGTTAACAAAATGAAAAAATCTTGTAGACAAAAAATATCTTAGAATTTTTAGTAGAATTTTTAAGTGTTTCAATTATTTTTATAAGGGCAGTATTAAGGGGGGCTGCAAATTTTGGGGCCCTATAACTCGGGAAGTATACGGGCGATTAGATTTAAACTGCGAACGGATTCAAATGGGATGCCAAATAATATGTGTACCAAATTTGGAGTGAATCGCTCCGGTACCTTCAGAGGAGTAGAGGGCACAAATTTGGTCTTACGAGCGACCGAGCGAGCGAGCGAGCGAGCGAGCGAGCGAGCGACGACTAACATCCAAGTATATAAGTTATATACATTTTCGGAATCAGGGCGACGAGACGAACACTTTTTCTTAATGAAATTTTTTGATCCGAGAATGCTACAGACACACGACCGAATGCTTTAGCCTCTTCGGTACTACGTACGGCGAGCTAAAAAGTGTTCGTCTCGTCGCCCTGATTCCGAAAATGTATATAACTTATATACTTGGATGTTAGTCGTCGCTCGCTCGGTCGGTATCTCGTAAGACCAAATTTGTGCCCTCTACTCCTCTGAAGGTACCGGAGCGATTCACTCCAAATTTGGTACACATATTATTTGGCATCCCATTTGAATCCGTTCGCAGTTTAAATCCAATCGCCCGTATACTTCCCGAGTTATAGGGCCCCAAAATTTGGACCCCCCCTTAATACTGCCCTTATAAAAATAATTGAAACACTTAAAAATTCTACTAAAAATTCTAAGATATTTTTTGTTTACACGATTTTTTCATTTTGTTAACCCAAAGCCCAAAAAAAATTATTAAATATTATAATTTTGAATTTCAAAATTTGTTTTTTTTTTTTTTTTAATATAATCTTAAATTAAATGTAAGACTTTTTATATCTATAACATTTTTTCAATTAGTTAACCAAAAGGCCAAAATTATTAAAAACTGCTCGCATCGCATATATTACTTATAAGGCGAGCTGGACGCATAGGTGCGTTGTACCTAAGCTTGTTTTAATTTAAAATAATAATATTCTATATTTATTTACGCTTCGAGATATGGAGATTGAAACGCTTAGTCAAGAAACAATTCCGTAATAAATTAAACAAGCCTAGGTGCAACGCACCTATGCGTATTTAATTATTATGCACTTTAATTAACACTTTGAAAAAATGTTATAGTTATTAAAAGTCTTACAATTTATTATTGTAGACCGAAAATAATTAGAATTAATTCAGATGTGTTCAAAACGTGTATTCCCGTTAAAATCGCGCGATATGCAAAACGGAGCAAGAGTAAACTATTACTTTCGTATAAAAAATATTTATTTTTGGACTTGATGGTTCATTTAAGAAACAATTAATTATTAAAATAACCTAAAACTATACAAAAACGTAATTCCGCTAATTTATGAAAATAAATAAAAATGAAACAGTTAAACGCATTTAAAATTAAAACTGTATAACCGTTAAAACAGTATTTTTATTTATAAAAATACGACTTTACGAAAAGTGAGTCGTATATTCGAAGAATACGTAAACGAATTTAAAATTTATAAATCTAACTGTGTATATTATGATTACGGCGATTGAGGTGGTTTGGTGTGTTACACTTTCATTGTTTGCGGCTTGGATTGTGTGCTCGTAAGTCGCGAATGGTACAAGTACGAGGTGGTACCGCTTCGCTTACTGATTCCTACCTTACCGACAGCGCAGCGCGCTAATTGTCCAAGCGAGCAAGACATTGCAAGAGCAATCAATCGATATTTTAAGTTAACGCTAAATTTATTGAACTACAATCAACGAACTACCGTAAAAAAGAATTATTTTTTGTAAATTCAAAATTTATATTTTTAATAATTTTTTATGCCCTTTGGGTTAACAATATGAAAAATCTTGTAGACATAAAATATCTTAGAATTATTAGTAGAATTTTTGGGTATTTTAATTATTTTTATAAGGGCAGTATTAAGGGGGGCTCTAAATTTTGGGGCCCTATAACTCGGGAAGTATACGGGCGATTGGATTTAAACTGCGAACGGATACAAATGGGGTACTAAATAATATATGTAGTAAATTTGGTGTAAATCGCTCCGGTACCTTCAGAGGAGTAGAGGGCACAATTTTTGTCTTACGAGCGAGAGACGACTAACATCCAAGTATATAAGTTTTATATATTTTTGAAAAAACAGACATAAAGATATATTGTTTATATTTTAAATGTAGATCTGCGTGTCTACTCTCTTATGTTTTAACCTTGAGATAAGCCAACAGTTTCTGTTTCTTATAGTAAACTTTGTACAAGTTATGAATGAAACAAGTGAGTGTATGTGAGTTTATGTCTGTTTGATAATAGTGGAAATCCTTCAGCGCGGACAGTGCCCGTGAAAATACAACTGCGACGACCTTTCAACGACCTATCCATACTATAGCCATGTCCTCGCCGTATTATAGTACTAATCATAAAATATAATACGACCTTTCACTCATTTATTAACGGTGATTAAATATTTAGAAGATTTAAAAATATAGTTCGGTCGTTTTCGAGATAATACGAGTAAACACACACTTTTCTACAATATGTATAATTTGGCTATTTTCAAGAGCGATTAATTAGTAACTGGTACATTTTTTGAAAACATTTTTCTAACAAAAGTAGTTGGAAATTTTAATATCTTTAACTTATATAAAAATCACTTTTCCTGTAACTCGTGTCGTTTTCGAGATAATGATACGAGTAAACACACACTTTTGCATAATATATATATATATAATATAATTTGGTTATTTAAAAGGGCGATTTCTTAGTTACTGGTACATTTTTTGAAATCATTTTTCAAACAAAAATTGTTTGAAATTTTAATATCTTTAAGTTATATAGAAATCATTTTTTCTGTAACTCGTGTCGTTTTCGAGATAATGATACAAGTAAACACACACTTTTGTATAATATGTATAATGTGGCTAGTTTCAAGGGAGTTTTCTTAGTAACTGGTACATTTTTTGAAAACATTTTTCAAACAAAAGTTGTTTGAAATTTTAATATCTTTAAGTTATACAGAAATCACTTTTCCTGTAACTCGTGTCGTTTTCGAGATAATGATACGAGTAAACACACACTTTTGCATAATATATATAATATAATTTGGTTATTTAAAAGGGTGATTTCTTAATTACTGGTACATTTTTTGAAATCATTTTTCAAACAAAAGATGTTGGAAATTTTAATATCTTTAACTTATATAGTAATTACTTTTTCTATAATTCGTGTCGTTTTCGAGATAATGATACGAGTAAACACACACTTTTGCATAATATATATAATATAATTTGGTTATTTAAAAGGGCATTTTCTAAGTTACTGGTACATTTTTTGAAATCATTTTTCAAACCAAAGTTGTTTGAAATTTTAATATCTTTAACTTATATAGTAATAACTTTTTCTATAACTCGTGTCGTTTTCGAGATAACGAAATATATAAAATATAGTTTTTCTTTCCCGGGATTTATTAATCTTAAATTCAAAACATCATGATTTTATGCTGTAGAGCGTTCACACACTTACGACTTTCATGGTTAAAGTTTAAATAATCCTTTTTGCAGTACAATTCGAAGGGCAACAACCAGAATTCCCGTTATATAATTTATTAGTTATAGCAAAAACATTTTAAAATCTAATAAACCCACGAAACCGTAATCTTAAACCTTAACCTGACATAAAAACTTCGGTATACCATTTTATTAGACCCTTAACTGGTCGCTACCGTAATATAGTCCCTAATAAAGCAATTCCGATATATTTTATATATTTGTATTCGAGCCATAAAATCCCGTATGACATATTTTATGGTGTGATGGTTGAATATAATTTGCAAGAATGACAAGGCTAAATTTTGACGGAGTCCCGTTAGCTGACGCGCCAATGATTACTGACATCGTTACCAAATATTGTCGTTTTGCTCATTAGACATTGCATATTTGTTGTTAAGTAATTTGAATATTTAGCTAATTGTCCCCGTAATTATAGTTATATTTGTTGGGGATTTTATTATAATTTGGTTTATGCGAAATATTTATTGGTACGTGTTTACTTGCAATAAATGGAAATACCAATTATTGTAAATCGCGAATTTATGTTTTATATTGAAATTGTACTAGCAAAAAATTCGAAATTAATTTTAAATTTGCGTTATTGTTTTTGGTAAATTGTTAGGTTAACTGATAATACGTGTGTTTGCGCATGTGTTAGTATGTAATGTTAACCTATAAAAAAGGATAAATATTTCAAGGCCACTTGCATTTCGAGGTCACACGTGCTTCAAAGAAAAACATTTCGTGAAATGACATTTATATATTCGCTGTCCTTTGTTCATTGTTTATTCTTTTTGATTTCTACAAAGCGGCACATGAGTAAACTGCTCCCTACTTAATACATTTATTAAATGCTTATATTATATAGGAAATACATATTAATTCGTTACTTACCCACACAAAAATTAGGTAAACGACAGCCTTAAGTGTTCGTAAGAAGAAATCAGGTGTATATTTAGTGAATTGGATATAGCAATAAATAAATAACAATGCATATACAACATTAATAATTTATAATAACATATATTTAGTTAGGCGATGGGTGGAACCCAATCTACGTCTGATTGGGCCTGACGTGAAAGTTTTTTATTATGTTTAATTCGTTATTGTTCATTTGGTACACACACAGACACACAGAAGTTAACTATATCACCTTTGAACAAGTTCACAGACAATCCATTGTAAATTACTACCTTTCTTCTTAAAAAATACGCGCAATAAAATAATAATAAATAAATAAATGTAAAATTCAAAATTATAATATTTAATATTTTTTTACGGCCTTTGAGTTAACAATATGTAAAATCTTGTAGACGTAAAATATCTTAGAATAATTAGTAGAATTTTTGAGTGTTTAAATTATTTTTATAAGAGCAGTATTAAGAGGGGTTTCTAATTTTGGGGCCCTATAACTCGGGAAGTATACATGCGATTGGATTTTAACTGCGAGCAGATTCAAATAGGGTACTAAATAATATGTGTGCCAAATTTGGTGTGAATCGCTCCGGTACCTTCAGAGGAGTAGAGGGGACAAATATTTGTCTTACGAGCAACGACTTACGTCCAAGTATATAAGTTTTATATATTTTTGGAATCAGGGCGACGAGACCAACAAAACGGCAAACTAATAAACCGTAACCGTAAAAAGATACGTTTTGTGGCTACCCGCTACAAAGGATAGTTGAAATTGCACCTGAAATAAAAAAATTATCTTCGGTTGGCCAACCTGTCCACAATTTGCAAATATATTATGTGTATACCTTTAAAATGACCGACAATACCATAAAGAATTCTAAGTTTACCGAAAATTATACTGTAAAATCATAAAATCTTACCTGTAGACTAAAATATTTGTGTCAATGCATATTTACGTATTGTTAAACCTATACTTATTGGCAAAATATTACCTTCCGTAAATAACTGTAATTTTGTTCCAAATATTGAACAGATTTTCTTGTCATTTAAAATCTGAATTTATATAATACTTTTTATTTTAATTTACGCTACAATTTTAATGATTTTGTAATTAGGGAAACATACATATAAAATTACTATTTTTAAAGACGATTTCATTATAAATGGTACATTTTTCAAAAAAACTTTTCTTACAAAAGTTGCTGGAAATTTTAATATGTTCAACTTTTATTTGTATAACTTTTTCTGTAACTCATGTTGTTTCTGAGATATACAACAAATAGCTGAAGTAAACATACATATAAAATTACTATTTTCAAAAAAAGATTTTACTATAATTGGTACATTTTTCAAAAAAACTTTTCAAATAAAAGTTACTAGAAATTTTAATATGTTCAACATTTATTAGAATCACTTTTTCTGTAACTCATGTTGTTTCCGAGATATACAACAAATAGCTGAAGTAAACATACATATAAAATTAGTATTTTCAAAGACGATTTTACAGTAAAAAATTTTTTTTCAAAATAAGTTTTCAAACAAAAGTTGCTTGAAATTTTAATATCTTTAACTTTTATTAGAGTATTTTTTTCAGTAACTCATGTGGTTTTCGAGATATACAACAAATTACTAAAGTAAACATATATATAAAATTACTATTTTTAAAGACGATTTTAAAGTAAATGGTATATTTTTCGAAAAAACTTTTCAAACAAAAGTTGCTTGAAATTTAAATATCTTCAACTTATATTAGAATTACTTTTTCTGTAACTCATGTTGTTTTCGAGATATGCACAAAAACAGCTGAAGTCAACTGTTACATCCGGTTAAGATATGTCATAATTATTTCTTTCAACAAAGTCGTGTATACTCATCTGCTATCAATATTTATTTTATAACTGTCCTACATTTTACCATTTCGTCTATTTATATTGTAAAGCACTTAATATTATAGGTGTTCAAATAATATCAATAAAGCAAGGGTACAATTTTGAACTACACTATTAGAAACCTATAATTTCGTTAACCCTTTTATCCTATACGCAACATGTTATAAACTGAACCAATTACTTTGCTTATTTATTACTTAAGTACTGGTTTACAGTGAACCGCTATTTGAGATGCACTGTTCAAAATATATATGGCTTCTGTTATATTATACGTATCAGTTTTTCTTACAATTTTATTTTTTGTTTAACATTTACCGCAACCCTTACAGTTTAAGTAGGTCAAATATTTACGTAACGGATATTCTGGGTTTTCAGAACCGGGCACAAATTATATACTTTTTTTTTTGTTAACTTATATTATATTTCGTCATAAAATGGAAAATATTTCTTCGAAATACATTATGACTAAATTTTTCTCGAGGCAGCAGAAATATTGGCATCAATATATATAATATATATTTTATTTATGAATTCTCCGAACTTGTTACAAAGCAAAAAGAAATATATTTTAAATTTTTGTTACGTTTCCTTAGTGAATTTAAGATTAAATAAAAGATTATTATAAATATAGATAGTTTAAGGATAAGAAAGAAGAGTGAAGGCCACTCATTTTGGGTGAAATATATTCTAAATAAAATATAATAATTATATTTAATATTTAAATATTTTTATAATACACATTTTAAATATAATTTGATTTATTAAAAATTTCATTGCAGTAATTGTAAAATAAAAATAAAAATACCAACTAAATTCCATCAAAAATAATATATTTAAATTTAATTATATATATATAAATTATTAAATTCACTATTTAATTAAAATTAGGAATATAAATTTAGTTTTAAATACCAAATAAATGAATGCAAATTAAATTTGAAATATAATATAATAATAAATAACTAAATATAAACATAATTAGTTAATTTTGAAATATAAATTGTATTTATTGTATTTAATGTAAAATAAATAATATAAAGATTAATTAACGATAAAATTAAGTTTTCTCCCGTATAGGGGAATATTGTTTCGGTTTACGAACGTTCTTCAGGAACGAAGCTCACCTAGGTTTGACTGTATATAGTAATATAATAAAAATCGCGTGTGCCTCGTCCAATTAATAATAATAATAATGTTCGTAGTAAAGTTAGCAGTAATATGCAAGTGAAATCGGAGAACAACTAATTATTTAATTGTTATAACGCGATTCTAGACCACAAGTAAAAGTATTATACACACACACACACATGCACGACTTTGTCCATCATACCGTGTCTTATGTTCGAGATTCTCACTCTATATTTACATATACATATATTACAAACAACTTTATTATCCTTTATTACATATTTGGATGTAGGCGGGAATTGAAAATATTAATAATCTGTCTATATAAAAACATTTCCTTAACAAAAAGTGTTTGTCTCGTCGCCCTGAATCCAAAAAAATTATATATAACTTATATACTTGGATGTTAGTCGTCGCTCGCTCGCTCGACCAATTTTGTGCTTTCTACTCCTCTGAAGGTACCGAACCGATTCACACCAAATTTGCTACACATATTATTTAGTACCCTATTTGAATCCATTCGCAGTTTAAATCGAATCGCCCGTATACTTCCCGAGTTATAGGGCCTTACAATTTCGAGCCCCCCTTAATACTGCCCTTATAAAAATAATTTAAACACTGAAAAATTCTACTAATAATTCTAAGATATTTTATGTCTACAAGATTTTTTCATATTGTTAACCCAAAGGCCATAAAAATATTGTGATCGTCTTCAAGGTCACAAGTATATTAGTTTTAGTTTGCGAATTTTCTGAGTGCTGTATTTTTCTATTATAATAAATTATCTATACATCTGAATATTTAAGTGCGTATATTTTAGCATATATATATATAAGAGGAATAGTATGTATTGTTTCATAACGAAGACACGATTGTAAGTATATAATTATAAAACATATACGGTAGCATCAGTATAAACAAATGATGATTGCAAAACAGAGGAAGTTAACTTAACACTCGCCGTATATACGTATGTATGTACAAGTACATACTTTATGTATGTAGAAATTGTGTAATATACATATAAATATTAGATATATTATTATTAAAACACCGATTTTAAATTTGATAAAACAATGCCTTTGAATTATATATTATTATTAACATTACGACACTTCGACACATATAATTAGCTTATTACATTAGTACATAAGAACTTTAGTGTTCGGTCAGGGATCTGTAACATTCTTGAAATCAACCAACAGTCTTACAATTTTTTGTAAAATTTTTTGATGTACTCAAAACAAAATTCAAAATTATAATTTTTAATATTTTTTTATGGCCTTTGGGTTACCAATATGAAAAAATCTCAAAGACATAAAATATCTTAGAATTATTAGTAGCATTTTTGGGCGTTTTAATTATTTTTATAAGGGCAGTATTAAGGGGGGTTGTAAATTTTGGGTTCCTATAACTCGGGAAGTATACAGGCGATTGAATTTAAACTGAGAACGGATTCAAATGGGGGTACTAAATAATATGTGTACCGAATTTGGTGTAAATCGCTTCGGTACCTTCAGAGGAGTAGAGGGCACAAAATTTTGTCTTACGAGCAAGCGACGACTAACATCCAAGTTATATATAAATATATGTTTTTGGATTCAGGGCGACGAAACACAAACACTTTTTGGGAATTTTTTTGATTCGACAATGCTACAGACACACACCGGTTTAATTTGAATGTGTAAAATACACCAAGGCCACAAATCTAAATGGGTTCAACTACCCAGAAGTTCCAAATTTGCGTGAGCAATAAATCCAAGTAGGACAGATATATATGCCATTGTCGATATTCAACAAACCACAATTCTGTGGCCATAAAGCTGTTACAGGTGAATTACTTGTTTTCGATGTTTTGTGCAACGAACAAAAATATTTGGTTCTGTTTGCACGTCAAACGCAGCATGCGGTGTGTAACCACGCGGTTCCTCCCGAAAGTGGTTACGCTCATAAAGGTGTTACAGAAATTAGGGCCATATATTAACTTATCTCTCAGGTGGACAAGCGTTGCCCAAACATTTGGGGACAATTATGCTACCTGGGCGTATCGGCCAGAATAACCGCAATAAAATGATTTAGTTTCTGGATTTCTTGTGTGTGTGTTTGGATACTTTTTTTTGTTGTTGTTTCGTGATGTATAAATATTTTTTATACTTTTGACACGATAACTTGATTGATATATATGCAATTATTGCATTTTATATGTCGATAAATGTTTTGATATTATTAAGTGAAAGGTGTTACACACCAATCCAATCAAATTGGTTGTAATCTTCTTATTAATCTATTTTACAAAGTTATAATTTAAA
This sequence comes from Leistus spinibarbis, assembly GCA_933228885.1. Classification (NCBI taxonomy): domain Eukaryota; kingdom Metazoa; phylum Arthropoda; class Insecta; order Coleoptera; family Carabidae; genus Leistus; species Leistus spinibarbis. Next base: position 702,138 of record OW121794.1, on the reverse strand, counting down.
TTATCTAAGCGGTTTCCAACCTTTAAGTAAACGGGGAAACATGTAAAAAATTAGTTTCTCAGTTTCGGGTGTAAAATCATATATTTTTATATACTTGAAAGAAATCTATATGTATAATACTTAATGCGTATGGCAAGCTGAAGGCATTGGTGCACCTATATTAGTTTCCAGTTTACTGTGTAAAATCATATATTTTTATATACTTGAATGAAATCTATAAGGCAGAATAATTTTCGTATGTGTATAATACTTCATGCGTATGGCAAGCTGAAGGCATTAGCGCACCTGTATTTGCTATTGTTTAACTTGAAATTGCTGAGTTTTTCTTTTCAAAGTTAAATAATTATAAATGACAAAATGTACTATAAAACAATAAGTTAATTTTAATGCTTGTAATCAATACATAAATTAATGAATGATGAAACAATTAATTAGATTTAATAAATTAGCTAAAAGAATTCAAGTATGCAACTGCAGTAAACCAAATCAAGGTAAAATATTATGTTATTAAATTGCATTTTTTCTTATTACACCATAACATAATTTATATATCCGATATTTCAAGATTTTTACTATTAAATTTAATATTAATACACATTCATTATTTAAATAAGAATATTTAAAATATTGTTCTGTCCGCAAGACTAATGAAATTAATATGTAAAAAGAATTTGTCGTGGAACTGTATTCTGTATATGATATGGGCACATATTACCCCCCAGGTGTTCTATTTATTTAGCTGGACGCGCCAAAGTAATTTATAATATAATAATTCGTTTAAAACATAAATGAACTTTTTGTTTCATTTAAAATCTTGATTATAATTCCCTATAAAACATTTTACTGGATTTAAGAAATATACTTGATTTGTAAAACTACATTGAATTAATGTGTAAATGTACACAATTTTTTTACAGTGTAGTGTGTACATATATACGAATATAGTAAAGTATAAAACCGAGGTGATTTACGTAACGTAACGCCGTCACAACAGGCTTATATGAAGTTTTCCGCGGTGCACTGAGAGAGAGAGAGAGATTGTATGTACGAGGTATTAGAGTGAGTGAGTGAGAGGGATCAAAGAGCATTTCAACACATATATGTGTGTATAACAGAGAGGAAGGCCCGCGGCCTTGCAAGGACGTGGACGACCGATCAACAAACAAACGAACGCTCTTTCCCCATAACAAAAGTCAACGACTCCATCACAGTCGACACTGTGCCTGTGTTGCGTTACCTTACCTTACCTTACGTTCGTCATGCTTATTACAATTTTTTATTAGCAAAGGAAATAGCATTCTTGAATCAAAAAATGTCCCAGAAAGTGTTTGTGTTTCGTCGCCCTGAATCCAAAAACATATACTTCTATACTTGGATGTTAGTCGTCGCTCGCTCGTAAGACAAAAATTTGTGCTTTCTACTCCTCTGAAGGTACCGGCGCGATTCACACCAAATTTGGTACATATACTATTTGGTATCCCATTTGAATCCCCTCGCAGTTTAAATCCAATCGCTCGTATACTTCCCGAGTTATAGGGCCCCAAAATTTAGAACCCCCCTTAATACTGCCGTTATAAAAATAATTTAAACACCCAAAAATACTACTAATAATTCTAAGATATTTTATATCTATAATATTTTTTCATATTGTTAACCTAAAGGGCATAAAAAAATATTGTTGCTCGCATATATTACTTGTAAGGCGAGTTAGACGCACTGGTGCGTGTTGTACTTAAGCTTGTTTCTATTCTAAATAATGTCTATATAGATAAGCGAAGAATAAGTGTATTTTCATAAATAATTATTGTAAGAATGCAAAAATTTTGCACGAATTCATACTTATGTATTTGTATGTAGTTGTTCCAGCAATGCATCACACGCATAATGCATAGGCATTTTCATGCTTTCTTCTTCTCTTCACTGATTACATGTCATTTCACTCATACATATATATATATATATATATATATATACAAAGTGCCACTTTTTACTCTTATACATAAACCAACCAACAACGCCTTAACATTTTTTATATATATATAAGAATCGATCAACCGCGTTAAACGAACATTTACAATTATATTATTGTCCATTACACACTTATATATAATTATTTATATTTCATATTAATATCGATTATAATACGACATATTTTCTGTTCATAAATCCAACTTTCAAAAAAAAAATATGCCGATATACTTTAGTTGTCGTATAATTGAAAGAATAATATTTAATAATTTTTTATGACCGTTGAGTTAACAATATGAAAAATCTTGTACACATAAAATATCTTAGAATTGTTACTAGAATTTTTTGGTGTATTAATTATTTTTATAATGGCAGTATTAAGAGGGGCTCTAAATTTTGGGGCCCTATAACTCGGGAAGTATACAAACGATTGGATTTAAACTGTGCACGGATTCAAATAGGGTACTAAATAATATGTATAGCAAATTTGGTGTGAATCGCCCCGGTACCTTCAGAGGCGTAGTATATATAAAATTATAGTATTTATTAATTTTTTATGACCGTTGGGTTAACAATATAAAAAATCTTGTAGACATAATATATCTTAGAATTATTAGTAGCATTTTTTGGTGTATTAGTTATTTTTATAAGGGCAGTATTAAGGGGGGCTCTACATTTTGGGCCCTTATAACTCGGGAAGTATACAAGCGATTGGATTTAAACTGTGCACGGATTTAAATAGGGTACTAAATAATATGTGTAGCAAATTTGGTGTGAATCGCTCCGGTACCTTCAGAGTAGTAAAGGGGACAAATTTTTGTCTTACGAGCGAGCGACGACTAACATCCAAGTATATAAGTTATATGTTTTTGGATTCAGGGCGACGAAACACAAACACTTTTTGGGACATTTTTTGATTTGAGTATGCTACAGACACACAACCGATTGCTTTAGCTTCTTCTGTACTTCGGCGAGCTAATAAATAAGTCTAAAGTAACACAATAAAATAAAATAAATTGTGACGTCTGTATCTGGTTGGCGGAACGATATTTTTGGAAAGCGCTCGCGGTAGTTTGTGCTCATCGGCCCGCGTTGGAATGTTATCGCACCCATTCGCAATCACTCATTACCAATAACCACCTTCTTATTATTCTTATTCTAATACACTATTTACTTTAATATTTAATTACAAATAACAGAGGACCAAGTAAAGATAAAGCATTCTCGTTAAAAAAAAATGGCCCAGCTTTACCGTATCTCGTAAATATGCCATTGAATGTTTTGGTTTAAAACACGTATTAGTAAAATATCGGTAAATTAATAATGCTGTGTTTAAGAAATCAGCAGCGCGTAAAACAATTCGCAAAATTCGCATAAAAACGAATCTATGTCGTTACAATTCATAAACGCTCTTCAACATTGTATAAAATGTGGGCTAAATACACACACACAGAATAATATTCTCTGTTTAATTTTACTTTTATTTACCGCACGCTACGATCAAGCAAGCGAACCTAATTCATAAGTACACTGTAGGTAATCGCGATCGCATTTTATAGGTTGTGTTTCACTAAAAATGCTCTTGTTTAGGCCATTGTTACTACTGTTTTAGGGGACAGGGGCACGCGCAGACTTCATCAGTGATCGTGACCTAGATATGTCTTCAGTTTTGAGTTCGTCAACTGAGACAAATCTTTGTATTATTACGCATTTGGATAGTAAAAAATTAATAAATGACACTTTATAGTAATTATCGTCCTGTATTAGAAATTCCCTTACGCCGTCCCTGACCAAGGTCAAATATACTATTACAAAAATATAAAACATTTGCCGTTTTCTCACATTGAAGTTTATTGCTTTTACTTTTGTTCAATCCAAAATAGCAGATGACCAAAGTACCCAAAACAGACCTTATTGTGGGATTTAGGTCAACATGTGAAAATCAGGCATATTTCCTATAAATATTTGGACATTTCAATTGCTTTTTCCTTTCTTTACACCCGGAATTTTATGGCACTTGTTCATTTTGCTTTTACTTTTGTTCAAAGATACATCTAATATTACCGCTTTTGTAATTTACCATATAATTTGGGTACGTTTTCGAGAATTAGGTCACATTTTAGCTCCCCGTACGAAGTACCAAAGTAGCTAAAGCATTCGGTCGTGTGTCTGTAGCATTATCGAATCAAATAAAATCCCAAAAAATGTTTGTATCGTCGCCCTGAATTCAAATATATATATATATATATATATATATATATATATATATATATATATATATATAACTTATATACTTGGATGTTAGTTGTCGCTCGCTCGTAAGACCAAATTTGTGCCCTCTACTCCTCTGAAGGTACCGGAATGATTTACACCAAATGTGCTACACATTATTAAGTTCCCTTGATTCTTAAAATATAGTCTGTATAGAGCGGTTTACTCATGTACCGCTTTATTGAAATCATATTAAAATAATAATATTTATAATGCGAGCTGGAGCGTCCTAAGCGTGTTATGCGTATATATATATATATATATATATATATATATATATATATATATATATATATATATATATACGCATAACAAGCTTAGGACGCGCCTAAGCGTCCAGCTCGGGTATATAAATCGCTTGAAACCGATTGTGTATACGCCTGCTGGTAGATGGCATGTAGTTTGAATAAGAATATAAGAATATAAGAATAAGAATACGTGTCGTTGAGTGAATCCATCGCGCATCGCATCACATCGGTAGCGGTCCGTTCCGAGTGGCCGGAGGGCCCCGCGAACTCGCTCTGTAATTACTGTTAAACATTTTCGCTTTCTAATGGCAAACGAGCAAGGCGGACACACACACACACACACACTGAATATGTTTATAACATAAAGAAATGGGTCATGCAACAACCTGATGCCAGCATGCTGACAGAGAGAGAGAGAGATGAGAGAAAAAGAAGAGTCATCATCCGAGGTTCGAGTATTCGCACTCCATCCGTGTTGTTGTTGTTGTTGTTGTTGTTGTTGATAGATACAAGTACAAGTGGACCAACTGCTGTTCAAATTATATGACACTTGCCCTTTTTAGAACTACTATTGACGCTGGCAGCGGCCGTGTTAACAGGGGGTGTCTTAGGGATTGTAAGGGAAAGTGGACACAATTATAGTAAAAAAAACCAATTATCTTAGTTCTGAAAATGTTGACGAATTCAAATTGTGGGCCCAAGGGCTCGCTGAAGTACCGAACAAGCTATAGCAATCGGTCGTGTGTCTGTAGCAATATCGGATCAAAAAAAATCCGTAACAAAAGTGTTTGTGTTTCGTCGCTCTGAATCCAAAAATATATATAACTTATATACTTGGATGTTAGTCGCTCCTAAGACCAAATTAGGCAAACTCCTATGAAGGTACCGGACCGATTCACATCAAATTTGGTACACATATTATTTAGTACCCTATTTGCATCTGTACGCAGTTTGAATTCAATCGTTTGTATAGTTCCCGAGTTATTGGGCCCCAAAATTTACAACCCCCCTTAATAAAAATAATGAGATAATGTGATCAAAATACATACAGTATTGTATATATCAAATTTGTCTGTCTGGCAAATAAAATAGATATATATATCGCGATACTCTATTAAAATAAAATCAATTTTAGGTCTGTAGAACAAAATTTGCATAACAATCTATGAAATCCTTTAATAAAAATAAAAATGGTGACATTGATGTATGATTTTAAATCTGTGTGTTCTAAAACACACAAATAATCATCAACTAAAAACATTGATCTTGTCTCTAGTCGCTTTGGTTCTAAAATAAAATGCATTGTTGTAGAAAAGTCGAGCCCACATGCGTGTTTGCGTATAGATAATGTGGTACACACACAGACAGACAGACAGACAGACAGAGACCGGTTGTAGTTGAGCGAACATAAGTTGTTGTGTCTCGTGTTACACTTCTGGTGGTATCGGAGCCTAGTTTCGGCAGTGCCTAAAAATCACTGCCGATTCGGCTCGGAGGTCCGGCTTCGAGACCTACTTGCACAAAAACCACGCAGCACGCCGCCCCCCCCCGCCTGCTATCTGGGCTGTGAAGCTACGAAAAGCGACGCGTGACGACACGCAACGCCAACTTCACACCTATCATTTTCATCACGCCGCCTCTTATCTCTAGATATGTCAACTTGCTAATTTATGAATATAAATTAATTTTGTGATTTATTTCTACTCAAAAGAAAAAATTATATATTATAAATAATGCTTAATTATTCCGCAATTAAACTACTACTAAAGAATGAATAGCTCTAGAACCAAAAGGTGACAAGTAACAACACTATATTCAAATTGTCCTAATATAAATATGTTTAATTAAATAATATATACTATTATTGTTTTAACTAATAATATATATTATTAAACATATTAATATTTGTAGGAAAATTTGAATAAATGCACTTGTAATTAGTGTACTTTAAAAACAAGACTTTGGGTTAACAATATGAAAAAATCTTGTAGATATAAAATATCTTAGAATTATTAATAGAATTTTCGAGTATATTAACTATTTTTATAACGGCTGTATTAAGGGGGCCTCTACATTTTGGGGGCCTATAACTCGGGAAGTATACGAGCGATTGGATTTAAATTGGGAGCAAATTCAAATACGGTACTAAATAATATGTGTAGCAAATTTGGTTCAAATCGCTCCGGTACCTTCAGGCATAAATTTAGTTAGCTTATTTTAATATTCAAAATAATAATTAATAATTTTTAACGGCCTTTGGGTTAATAATATGAAAAGATCTTGTAGTTATAAAATATCTTAGAATTATTAGTAGAATTTTTGAGTATTTTAATTATTTTTATAAGAGCAGTATTAAGGGGGGCTCCAAATTTTGGGGCCCTATAAATCGGGAAGTATACAGACAATTGGATTTAAACTGCGAAGGGATTCAAATAGGGTACTAAGTAATATGTGTACCAAATTTGGTGTAAATCGCTCTGGTACCTTCAGAGGAGTAAAGAGCACAAATTTAGTGCTTATTTTTATATTCAAAATAATAATTAATAATTTTTATTGGCCTTTGAGTTAACAATATGAAAAAATCTTGTAGACACAAAATAGCTTAGAATTTTTAGTAGAATTTTTGAGTGTTCTAATAATTTTTATAAGGGCAGTATTAAGGGGGATCCAATTTTTTTTAAACAGATAGATTGGTGAAGAGTGAACTGTATACGAGATGGGCACATAGTGGCCACGAATGAATCTAGTTAATAATAAATTGTGCCAATACAATAAATTGGCACTTATTTATTTGGCCATTTTGTAATAATTCAATGATTAAGAAATTCACCAATTTTAAATTTAATGTACTTTTAATTGAGTTTCACTTTATTGTTTTTATTTTTATTGCCGTGTAAATCACTTAAATAATGACATTTATTAAATTATTAACTTATTTTGGTGAAAATTTGATAAACCGTTAACTTTATCGATTAGTTTAGCTGTTAGAACGATTAACGCTAATCATGTTATAGACTATTATTTATATTAAAGTCATATGTGTTGTATATACAAACACCAATGCTTCCAGCTCGCCTCGTTCCGAGCAGGCACTGAATAAACATAGATATGTTTATATTTAGATAATTGTTGTTATTATTATACAATTAAAGTATATGAGGTATTCAAGTATAAATATTTATACTTTTAGTCCATAAACTTAGTCTTAAGCGTATAAAGATATGAGATTTATAGAATTACGATATCAGGAGCAAATAACAGGATTTTTTTTGCATAAGTAATTCTAGGTTCTGAGAATGTTACAGACATACTGAAGTCGATGAAATAACACAAACAAAATTGCCTATTAAATATTTGAAATATTTGCCAACTTTTAATACAAAAAAAGAAACAAAAAATATATTTAAATGATTTATTTTTGTGGTTATAAAAGTAAACCACAGCTAGAAAAAAAAAGTGGTTCTATTCACAATACAAATTGATACCGTCACGGTATATCCCACCAAAGTAGAGTAGCAAAAACGTTATACACAAAGATAAGGGTTAGATTTGAATATTTTTTGTTCCCTAAACATTTAAAATGTGTATATATCTGTCACAGCATGTGCGAAATAAATATTTAAGCCGACCAATTGGTTATGGCTCAATTCTAAGAGCACCCTTGGTCAAGCGTGACAGACATACATTGCATGTTCACGGGTGTCGCCCAATTTCAACACTATTATTTCAAAATCTTCGAGAATTTTACGAAAATAATATTTAATTTAATTTTTTATGGCCTTTGGGTTAACAATATGAAACAATCTTATCGATATAAAATATCTTAGAATAATTAGTAGAATATTTGGGTGTTTAAATTATTTTTGTAAGAGGTATTAAGGGGGGCTTAAAATTTTGGGGCCCTATAACTCGGGAAGTATACTGGCGATTGGATTTAAATTGCAAACGGATTCAAATTGGATGTTAAATAATATGTGTATGATTGAGTACTTCGTAAGGCGAGCTAAAAATGTGGATAAAACCCAAAAATATGTTCGCTAAATATGTAGCATTATTGAACTAAATACCATATAGATGATGGCTCCCTTATATAAATTTGTGTCCGTTTCCGTTACGAAGAGAAATGACCACAGCCACCTAGATTCTTCACCGAGTCATTCATTCATTGCATCATAAATACGGATTCTTTCTCTTACAATTAACTGTCAAATGACTCATATATTCGTTACAGAGATAATAATAATAATATAATCTATTATTATACCTACATTCGTCATGTGTGGCAGTGTTTGAATTAAAAAAAAAATGTCCACTTTCTAGATTCAAAATTGATTGGTTTATGACACTTGTGCAAAATCATTTTATATGATCAGTAACATATGCCGGAAAATAATTCATATTACAAACATAACAAGCTAAAGCATTCGGTCGTGTGTCTGTAGCATTCTCCAATTAAAAAATGTACCAAAAAGTGTTTGACTCGTCGCCCTGAATCCAAAAATGTATATAACTTATATACTTGGATGTTAGTCGTCGCTCATAAGACAAAATTAGACTCACTCCTCTGAAGATACCGGAGCGATTCACACCAAATTTGGTACACATATTATATGGTATTCCATTTGAATCCGCTCGCAGTTTAATTCTAATCGCTCGTATACTTTCCGAGTTATACGGCCCCAAAATTTGCAGCCCCCCTTAATACTGCCTTTATAAAAATAATTAAAACACCTAAAAATTCTACTAATAATTCTAAGATATTTTATATCTACAAGATTTTTTCATATTGTTCACCCAAAAGCCATAAAAAATTAAATTAAATATTATATATTTTTAATTTAAAATATGCACTAAATATATCTATATCTAAAAGGCCATAATTATTTAAAACCACTGCTTACATCGCATATATTACATATAAGGTGAGCTAGACGCATAGGTGCGTTGTACCTATGCTTGTTTAAATAAACTATGAAGACTGGCAAAAAGAAATGCTATCTGTAAACTGTTCAGTGAATCAGGGCATCAGAGAAACGCAGGGGTAAAAGATAAGGTCACAAACGGGTCGCAACTTGCATTGATTTGAATGGTAGGTAAAATGGAAGTGATCTAGTGGCATATGGAGGTGAACATACTCTCATATAGATAATAAAATTAAACCAGGTTGCCGGTGATAAAGCTACCATCATAGCTGGCTGCGGAATAAAACATAGATTGTTTGTGTGTCTGTCTGTGTGTATACACAATAAAAGCATTATAGTATAAACAGAGTGAAGTCTATAATTTATTGTAGTTTGCAACGGCTACACATGTCCCAGTGCGCCTACGTTTACGTTTACGTGCGCGACGCTAACTCTAACTATTGTCAGCTGTGCGCTTAATAAGAACAACAATCTAAACACCGTTATTTTAACTTATCTTATTAGATTTGTAATTCATGTTTTATACAATTCGATTATATTAATCGAATTTTAAATTGTCATTTATTATACACTTACACATGGCTTGCAACAATTTGTCATTTATTTTAAATCTACAATTTGCAACACTTCTAAAGTAATATTAAATTGGAAAACCATAGATTATTTGTAAATAAAAAAAATGTTTTAGTGCATATTTTAAAATGCAAAATTATAATATTTAATTTAATTTTTTATGGCCCTTGAGTTAACAATATGCAAATATGTTGTAGATATATAATATCTTAGAATTATTAGTAGAATTCTTGGGTGTTTAAATTATTTTTATAAGAGCAGTATTAAGGGGGGATCCAAATTTGGGGGCGCTATAACTCGGGAACTATACAAACGATTTGATTTAAACTGCTAGCGAATTCAAATGGAATACCATATAATATGTGTACCAAATTTGGTGTGAATCGCGTCGGTACCTTCAGAGTAGATATTATCTTAAGTGCATATTTAAAAATGCAAAATTATAATATTTAATTTAATTTTTTATGGCCTTTAGGTTAACAATATGAAAAAATCTTGTAGACATAAAATATCTTAGAACTATTAGTATAATTTTTTGGTGTTTTAATTATTTCTATTAGGGCAGTATTAAGGGGGGCTCCAAATTTGGGGGCGCTATAACTCGGGAAGTATACAAGCGATTAGATTTAAACTGCGAGAGGATTCAAATAGGGTACTAAATAATATGTGTACCAAATTTGGTGTGAATCGCGTCGGTACCTTCAGAGTACATATTATCTTTAGTTCATATTTAAAAATACAAAATTATAATATTTAATTTAATTTTTTATGGCCTTTAGGTTAACAATATGAAAAAATCTTGTAGACATAAAATATCTTAGAACTATTAGTAAAATTTTTGAGTATTTAAATTATTTTTATGAGGGCAGTATTAAGGGGGGTTCTAAATTTGGGGGCCCTATAACTCGGGAAGTATACAAGCGATTTGGTTTAAACTGCGAGAGGATTCAAATAGGGTACTAAATATTATGTGTACCAAATTTGGTGTGAATCGCGTCGGTACCTTCAGAGTACATATTATCTTTAGTTCATATTTAGAAATGCAAAATTATAATATTTAATTTAATTTTTTATGGCCTTTGGGTCAACAATATGAAAAAATCTTGTAGACATAAAATATCTTAGAATTATTAGTTGAATTTTTGGGTGTTTAAATTATTTTTATAAGGGCAGTATTAAGGGGGCTCTAAATTTTGGGGCCCTGTAACTCGGGAAATATACAAGAGATTTGATTTAAACTGCGAGCGAATTCAATTGGGATACCATATAATATGTGTACCAAATTTGGTGTGAATCGCGTCGGTACCTTCAGAGTACATATTATCTTTAGTTCATATTTAAAAATGCAAAATTATAATATTTAATTTAATTTTTTATGGCCTTTGGGTCAACAATATGAAAAAATCTTGTAGACATAAAATATCTTAGAATTATTAGTTGAATTTTTGGGTGTTTAAATTATTTTTATTAGGGCAGTATTAAGGGGGGCTCTAAATTTTGGGGCCCTATAACTCGGGAAGTATACAAACGATTTAATTTAAACTGCGAGGTGATTCAAATGGGATGTTAAATAATATGTGTAGTAAATTTGGTGTGAATCGGTTTGGTACCTTCAGAGGAGTAGAGGGCACAAATTTGGTCTTACGAGCGAGCGACGATTAACATCCAAGTATATAAGTTATATATATTTTTGGATTCAGGGCGACGAGACAAACACTTTTTGGTACTTCGTAAGGCGAGCTAATAATACTAATAAGAGAATTCGCATTGAGTCGTCAGTCGCGCATTGGTTAGGTCGATAATGTGTGTTCGCTGAAAACACAATTGGGATCATGAACTTATATTATAAGCATAAGATGGAGGCCTAAAGACTTAAAGAGTTCCTTCCTACCAATTTGGAACAGCGCAAAACAATAGCTGGTTGGTTGTTGGTTGTTGGCGATTCGCAACAGACACAGCCAACCATTTGACTTGAGACTTTCTTCCGTGTGCCTCGTGACCTTCGAGACCTTTGCAGCAGTCATGTTAATCGTGGGTCGTGGATGAGAACAGTGGCGGTACATAATATAAAAAAACACTTCTTCTTCATATTCAGTTATACAGGAATCATTTTTAGATTCATGATTCAGTTAAACGATAATTAATAATGTAGAATTGCATATTTTTCTGAATTAAATATGTTTTTATACTTATTTCGCCTGTTGTGTATGCAACCAGAATTGCATATTTGTAATACGTTTCTTAGCAATTTATATATAGTTTTAATACAATTTCTTTAATTATGTTTAAAGTACTTATATTATTAGCTCGGCGTACAATATGTACAAAAGTGCTATAGTGTTCGGTAGTGACTCTTGTCTTACTGATTATATAAAATATCGGACCCATTGGTACTTTTTACTTCCTTGGAAGTGTTTAGAATTCCCGGAGTTCATTGATTATTTTTTTGGTGATGCCTGTGGGTGCTTCTATGTGTGTGTGTATATCTGTGAACGCTCTACAGCAAGAATAGTATCATTTTATTATCTCTGCCAATTAGAGAAAAAGTTATTCTGGTAAAAGGTGAATATATTTAAATTTATTGTAAGATAAATAAATAAAAATCGAGTGAAAAACTACATAAATAATCGTTTTAAAATTGAAACAATTTATTTAGAAATAAAATAAATTGATTCATAATTGAATAAATCAGTGAAAATCGAAATTTAATCGATTACATCAACTAATTGACGATATCTTGTAAATTTCAAAGGTATCTCATTTTTGAAATGAAACATACTTTTGGATTCAGGACGACGAGACAAACACTTTTTGGTAAATTTTTTGATTCGAGAATGCTACAGACACACGACTAAATGCTTTAGCTTGTTCAGTACTTCGTACGGCGCGCTAATTACATTAAAATTCACGTAAATTTTTAGTATTTATATTATTAAAATATCGGTGCTGAGTAGATAATATTCCGTGTATGATATGGGCACATGGTGCGTACGGGTACGGGAAATGATCTTATACAATAGTACTAAAGTAGGTCCTTTATTATAGTATTGTATAAGATAATTTCCCAGCGAAGCGATTCGATAATAAAGAAAAGTAAGTATTGTCTTAGTACATACATAAGAGGAGCATCAGTATCAGACATTAGGTGAATCGTTAGGTTAGGTTGAAGATAGAGAGTTTATGTGGCGAGCGAGTGAGTAAGTGTGTAGTGTGTAGGTACGGCACTGATGCCGGCTTGATGTGGTTATATGTAGGGGAGTGGGTCAGCGGGTCGGGAACTCGAACTCGAAGCGCAGATGGCTTCGCCTCGGCTTCACGCACACCAGATGATCAACACACCATCTCACATACACTACCTTATAAAACACGTTGTACATTTATATAGTTATATAGTTATCGTTGACTACGTTTTCTTATTACTGACAGATAAAGATAAAACAGATCGATTGATAGATTCATGCAAATACGTAACGTACATTTGTGGCTGTCTGTAAACCACGTGTTGGTCTCGATTAGAAATTCGGTTGTCTGTAGCGCCGGACTATTCGACGTAATATAGATCATTGATCTAGTTTCATCTCTAAACACACATTAGTACGAATGCAGATTGAATGAGTTATATTAATTGGAAATTAGAATATCTTCAATTCCTTTTGAGTTATATCATAATTGTAATTGTGTTTGTCTCATCGCCCTGAATCCAAATATATATATATATATATATATATATATATATATATATATATATATATATATATATATATATATATATATATATATATATATAACTTATATACTTGGATGTTAGTCGTCGCTCGCTCAAAAATTTGTGCCCTCTACTCCTCTGAAGGTACCGGAGTGATTCACACCAAATTTGCTACACATATTATTTAGTACCCTATTTGAATCCCCTCGCAGTTTAAATTCAATCGCCCGTATACTTCCCGAGTTATAGGGCCCCAAAATTTAAAGCCCCCCTTAATACTGCCCTTATAAAAATAATTAAATCACCCAAAAATTCTACTACTAATTCTAAGATATTTTATACCTGCAAGATATTTACATATTGTTAACCCAAAGGCTATAAAAAATTAGATTAAATATTATAATTTTGAATTTCAATATACTGAAGGTGCCCAAGCGATTTGAACCAAATTTGGTACACATATTATTTAGCACCCCATTTGAATTTACTCGCAGTTTAAATTCAATCGTTCGTATATTTCCCGAGTTATAGGGCCCCAAAATTTAGAACCGCCATTAATACTGTCCTTATAAAAATAATTAAAACACCCAAAAATTCTATTAAATATACTAAGATATTTTATATCTACAAGATTTTTTCATATTGTTAACCTAAAGGCCATAAAAAATTAAACTAAATATTATAATTTTGAATTTTATTTTTTATAATGACTTTTTATATCTATAACATTTTTGATACATACTAATTTATAATTTATGATTAATTATAAAATAGTGGATCTTATGTTAATTATTTTACGTCGCAAATTAAAATTAATAGGGAATTCTTTGTATATTATATTAAATAGAAATCTTGGCTAGGTTGTTGTGCTTAGGTAATATTAATTTTAAATTACCGACATGTTTTATACATTTATTATTATTATTATTAAGTATACATTTATTATTATTAAATGTATAGGAGATATATATATATATGTATACACATACACCTTGTACTACATCAGTGATCCATATTAAATTTATAATCAGTTTTTCCTGTCTTTACAAATTATTATAAATTTCCTGTCTTATAACAATTTTATTCGCTCGCGGTACGAAGTACCGAAGTAGCTAAAACAATCGGTTAATACTGCCCTTATAAAAATAATTAAAACACTCAAAAATTCTACTAATGATTCTAAGATAATTTATATCTACAAGATTTTTTCATATTGTTAACTCAAAAGCCATAAAAAAATATTAAATATTATAAATATTTAATTTTAAAATATGCACTAATGATAATCTCTACTCCTCTGAAGGTACCGGAGCGATTCACACCAAATTTACTACACATATTATTTAGTACCCCGTTTGAATCTGTTCGCAATTTAAATCCAATCGTCTGTATACTTCCCGAGTTATAGGGCCCCAAAATTTGGAGCCCCCCTTAATACTACCCTTATAAAAATAATTAAAACACTCAAAAATTCTACTAATAATTCTAAGATATTTTATATCTACAAGATTTTTCATATTGTTAACTCAAAAGCCATAAAAAAATATTAAATATTTATTATGCTAATAAGACATATGTTTGAAAAGTCATATAGGGTTTAATTAAATTAATGGCCGTTTAACGAATGTGTCGTACTAGCCAATGTGCATGTCCGGTTTGTTGACACACTTCCGGTCATCTTGATTCCGGTCAGGTTGATCGTGACCCAGTGGTACCAACCTCGCATCACACACACACACGCACCAGCGGCGCAATCAGTAGTTCTCAAAATTGGGACATGCGCACTCAAAAGTGGGCCATCATCTAGATTTGTTTTTTGTTTATTTACACACACACACACACACACACACAGAGACAGATACGCACAGTTAAATAAAAAACGCAAAAACAAATGAGTATAAAAAAGAAAACTGGTTCGTGTGAAGTGTCTTCGACGCAGTGGACGCAGTCTTACTGGTTTCATTTTTACTTTCATGCACTGAATCCCATTTATATTTTGACGAAAATAATATTCGATTTTATTGCTGTTTTTAACACGAAATTTTACATCAAACTACTTTTTTTTGGCAAATACGCAGTTTTCTTTCGTATTTAAGAGTTTTCAAACTGAGCATTTTAACGGAAATACTAATCTTGTACTTCTACTAACTATTTTCGAGATAGTGTGTCTGTCTGTCTGAATGGGAACGTTATATGAAATGTAAAGCAACAAAATTTATTAAAAGGCTGGATACATTCATGCTTTCACTGTTTGTTTATTTTATAAAACGTATTATGCACAAATTTAATCAATCATGTTTTGTACCCCAGTACTTTGATGTATTAGACGAGCTGGAAACATTATTGCTTACAGTAATACTTGTATATTTAATTCTTCGTATATATGCATTTTGCAATACACTGGTGTAATACTGGTTGCTTGATGACATATATGGCAAATTTTAAATAATATCTAGTCCAATTGCACCTTTTTATCATGAAAATCTTATGTATTCAGTTGTTATCTACATTTTAATACCAAATGTATCGTTTCCCACCAAGAGAACTACGAATTACGTAATATGCATAGTAATAATACGACAATTTTGACTCGACCCACGTACAATGCCTCGGGGCACGAACGCACTAACATATATACATATAAATAAAATGTTTCAATCGTTTTAAATTGAAATTGGAACGTAAAAAACGTTTAATTCCAAATGCATTGCTCTAATTTACTATTCCCAAATTATTTCATAACATATATGGCAAATTTTAATTAGTTTCTAGTCTAATTGAACGTTTTTATCGTGAAAATGTTATGTATTAAGTTGTTACCTACATTTTAATACCTAATGTGTCGTTTTCCGCCAACAGAACTTCGAACGCCATTACGTAATATTCATAATTATAATACGAAAACGTATAATTATTTTTTTGGAACGGAAACGGAAGTTTTTTAAACGAGTATTTTGAATTAAAATAATATATTGGTCCTGGCTAATTTTAAAATTGGTGTACTTAATTTTAAGCTTCAGTTAAGAAGATTCTAAAACAAATTTGTTATTTTATATGCAAATTTATTTTATTAATGTTGTTGATTGATTGATTGTTGGATGATTGCAACAATACATTTGGTACTTGTTGCTTAGGTTATTTATTATTTTATTTTATTGTGGCCGGTACGGCGAGCTGTAAGCAGTGATGCTTGTATATTATTAACATTAATATAAAATTAAAAACCCGCCATTATTATAACAATCATGTTTATTAAATATAGATAATAAAATAGACTTTGTAATACATTTCATAATAAAATTAAATATGTTAATAATTATTAATAATAAGTACAAAATATTAGTTCTATTGTCTGTGTGTCTGTGTGTTGCATTATATGTAATGTACCATTCACCAAAATACTTAAACACTTTAAATTTAAAGTGAATTCAAATATCTACGGAGTTCTTCTTGCGTATCAAAAATCATCACTGGAAACGGAGAACCTGGAACTAATTCTCCAGCCCACTTCACTTCCACCCTATAATCTCCAGGCTCAGTTGGATCATACTAGAATTATACACAAATAATAATAAAATCTGAAACAATAATTAAATAAATATTTGTGTAGTATACTTTGCACAAAATGGTACGATCTTTTTGACTTTCACGTTGCATTTCCACTCGAAAGGCTCCTTTAGGCCCGCGAACGCGCACAGTCAACTGCCCAGCGCCTGCGCCTCGCGTATCGCAAATAAAACGCGACTGGAACGTCGCTAAAACACCGTGTTCGATGCCCGGTCCATACACTCGAACCTGTTGGTTTTTAAACTCGATTTTATACAACCCCATTACCATTACTACTAAGAAATAAGCGTAGGTACAAGCACCAATGCCAATTTAGTAGGAAATCTAAATATAAATGCATAAATATGCGTGTAAACCCCCCAGTTTTTAATTATTTTACAGAAAACTGTATTAAAATGCAAAATATTTCATAAAACCTACATTTCCTGAATCACATACGATCGAACACTAAAGCTCTATTGTACTTTACGACGAAATAAAAACATAATTTATATATATTTATAAATATGCGCGTAAACCCCCAATTTTTTAATTATTTTACAGAGAACTGTATTAAAATGCGAAATATTTCATAAAACCTACATTTCCTGAATCACATACGATCGAACACTAAAGCTCTTTGTACTTTACGACGAAATAAAAACATAATTTATATATATTTATAAATATGCGCGTAAACCCCCCATTTTTTAATTATTTTACAGAAAACTGTATTAAAATGCAAAATATTTCATGAAACCTAACGTATTTCTACATTTCCTGAATCACACACGATCGAACACTAAAGCTCTTTGTACTTTACGACGAAATATAAAATTAATTTATATATATTTATAAATATGCGTGTAAACCCCCTATTTTTTAATTATTTTACAGAAAACTGTATTAAAATGCAAAATATTTCATAAAAACTAAGGTATTTCTACATTTCATGAATCACACACGGTCAAATACTACAGCTCTTTTGTACTTTACGACGAAATAAAAAATTAAACGATTATTAATATCTTAATGCAAAAAAAAAATGAATATATACTTACCTGAACATTACACCAACAAAAGCATTAAAAAAAAGCACTAATAGTGTTAAAAGTGTTTGCCTAATAGATTTTTAACACTAAATACTTATTGATAATTTCAACAAGAAGACATACTTTGTGCAAATTATTATTTTCCATCACCAAGACAAGCAGTAGTAAGAGTAAACCGTATTAATGTGTAAGCATATTGGGCAGCCTATTTTATACACTGTAAAAATTGGGGTACAATTACATCATTTTTAAAGTAAACATACACTGAAAATTTAATATGTAATATTTTTAGACTATATTATTACACATAACACCTTTCTTTTTACAGTGTACAACCTATATACAAGAAAATAAAATATAGATAAATTATTTATTATATATTATACAAAAATATATATTATTGTTATTAGGGTAGCATAAAGCAAGCACAAAATAAATTAAAGCTATCGAAAAATGTGTTAAATTGTATATAAAGCACTAATTATTATAAATATAAGATACAAGTAGCAAAAAAAATCAACTAGCTAAGCAACATAAGCATTTAAATCTTACCTTGCTAGCGTCCGGGGCGCCGGCCACCCGCAGCACAAACGGGCTGCCCGATACATGTTGCCCCGCGTACTTGATCGTAAGCGCATGCCGCCCCGCCTCTTGCGGCTTAACATTCAACGTGAACGTAGCATCACCATGATCATACAACTCGCAATACGCCACCTTCCGCGGCCCAGTACAATGCGCCGTCAGTTCCCCAGGCCCCGCCCTCCGTGTATCGATCCACGAGCGAATCTCCCTACCGACCACGCCTTGCCTAAGCCCCTCCCCTGAACACAGCACTTTCGTCGCGTCAGCCCCGCCCCTTGCATCAACCGTCAACGGACACCCTTTCACCGGTCGCCCCGCCCACAACACACTCAAAAAATATGTCCCAGGCGCCATAATCGTGTACTGCGCCCTCCACATTTTATCCCCAGCCAAACTAAGCATCACTGGGATTGGTAAATTAGTTTCTGCTGCGTATAACGTCACTTCTGGGTTACCATGCCCGGCACGAGAGCCATCTATGTTGAATTGGGCGGCTTCGCCGCATTGCGCTTGCGCTAAACCACGCCCAGTTAAGATAACTTGGTCGCCTTGGGATATTAATGATTTTGGACACTCAGGCAGGGTGATACCGCCGAATGAGATTGTTAGGTCGTGTTCACCGGCGCTTAGGCCTTCGGCTGATAAGTCTAAGCGTGTACGTCCGCCCACTTTTTCGGAGGTTATTCGGCGGCCTGCGATTGTGCATTCTAGGAGGCCTGGGCCTGCGTTGGTGACGTCGAATGAGATTTTGCAGGGGAGTTTAAGGCGGTTGGTGTCGTCTATGTATTGGGACCAACCGCCGATTATGCGAACGGCGGCAGGGTCGACGATTGTTGGTTGAAATGGAGAACCGGCGAGTTGTTGCGGTCCGCACACGATTACGATGTCGTAGGTGCCTACCCAGCGTGGTGTATAGGTGATGGTGTACTCGCCGGGTTTCGGGGATTGCATATGGGTTTCAATTGAGCCTTCGGCTGCTTCGATCTTTAACAATAATTTCAATACGAATTCTATTACGACTTATTTATTAGAAAAAAGAGACCCCAATAACTACTGCAAATGGCCAAATAAAAAAAAAAAAAAAGAAGAAACAGAGGAAAAAAAAAGAAGCAGAGGAAATAAGAGGAAGAAGAAAAGGACCGCAACAGCTAACAACTACTACTATTAATGAATAAATAGAAAAAGAAGCAGAGGAAGTAAGAGGAAGAATAAAAAGACCGCAACAGGTAACAACTACTGCTAATGGCCAAATAGAAAGAAGTAGAAACAGGGAAAAAAGAAGAAAAAGAAGCAGAGGAAATAAGAGGAAGAATAAAAGGACAACAACAGCTAATAACTACTGCTAATGGCCTATCCCAAATACAAAACAAAGAGGAAAGAAGAAGAAGAAGAAAAAGAAGCAAAGGAAGAGTAGGAGGAAGAAGAAGAGGAGAAAGAAGAAACTAACTATTACACTGGGTTGTATAATACTGCTGAAAGTAAAACTCGTTTATTCTCCATCTATACTAAAGAGAAGAAAAGAAGAAGACGAAGAAGAGGAAGAAGAAACTAACTTGTATTCTGGGTTGTATAATACTGCTGACAGTAAAACTCGCTTATTCTCCATCTATACTATACGGAAGAAAGAAGAGGAAGAAGAAGAAGAAGAAACTAACCTGTATTCTGGGTTGTATAATACTGCTGACAGTGAAACTCGTCTTTTCCCCAACTTGGGCAGATTCCAACCCAGGTCCAACAGCTCGCGGTGGCGGCTGAGGTCCTACCGACCCTACAGCGAAGCCTACCGGTGATCCTTGAACAGGATTGCCACCATATGCCAATGTGAGATTGTAATGACCCGGAACAGTCGGTAAAAATGAGATTTGCTGGGTGAATTCATCAATTGCGATTATTTGCAATGGTAAAGTTTGACCCAAAGGATTTGTAGCCGCAATTTCTAGTTCTGCTAATCCGGCTTCACGTGCATTTACTAAATAAAAAAAATAATAATGCATAAGCATAGATGCAAGCACCAATGCCTCAGCTCAATCATTCTGAGAATCTGTATATGGATAACTTACGTGTGAATGTGATTCGTTCACCGACGTTATTTTGATCTCGGTTTACGTCGGTTAATCGTACAAGTTCGGCATCGAACGCTTGACACGTGAACGGACTTCCGGCTAGTGGTTTGGCTTGGTGTAGCACTTCGACGCGATGAGCACCGACATCTTGTGCGGTGAATTCGGCTTGTAGTCGGCCTGTCTTTGTTTGGTAACAGCGAACTGGTAATGCAGAGCCTGTTGGACCACTCACCTAAAACATAAGGAGCCCAGTTGCACCATTAGTACTTTAAATTAACCCAAATAGTTTTATTACTACATAATATGTGTAGCAAATTTGGTGTGAATCGGTTCGGTACCTTCAGAGGAGTAGAAAGCACAAATTTGGTCGAGCGAGCGACGACTAGCATCCAAGTATATAAGTTATATATATATATATATATATATATATATATATTTGGATTCAGGGAGACGTGACAAACACTTTTTGTTAAGAACATTTTTTGATCCGAGAATGCTACAGACACACAAGTGATTGCTTTAGGTACTTCGTACGGCAAGCTAATAGAATATGATTTTAATGTAGCGGCACATGAGTAAACCGCTCTATACAGAATATATTTTAAGAATCAATGGAACTTAATGGAAGTTTTTGGATTCAGGGCGACGAGAGTTATAGAAATGTTTGATTCGAGAATACTACAGACACACGACCGAAAGCTTAACTTCTTCGGTACTTCGTACGGCAAAATTTAAAACATATTGAAACAATATTATGAAAGTTTTATCGGTACATTTGAATTCTCTTTTATAATAAAACCAAATAAATACATATACTATAATACAAGAAAGTCTAGTGTAGGGCACACTAGATTTCTGAAAAATATATTTTACTTACCACAACATCAAACTCCCGTGCAGGCCGCCCAAGTGTATCCAAACTGAACGCAGTAACCTTCCCAACTCTGGCTTGATACAATCCTAACCCTGAGGCCCAGGGTTCAGTTCCCGGTGCTCGCACTGGTACTTCTAACACTCCCGATTTCGGCACCCCGTTGAATGAGAGTGTTATCCGGTGCGGCGCCGCGTTTACTGGGTGAAAGACGACTTCCCACAAGCCCGGGTTCGACGTGTTTTGGCGGACACTGTGCGCGATGTCGCGGTTACCTACGCGCACAGCCGCACTTAGTTTACCGGGGCCAGCGTGCTTTAAGTTTACCCCAATTACGGCTGGTCGATGGCAGATTGCTTCAGGCGCTGAAGTTACCTGAAAGAATTAGAAATACAATAATTATTAATATTTAAAGGACAAGCTTTGGTGCACTAATGCCTTCAGCGCAAGTGATGGAAAATTAATGTTCATATTGTTAATTAATTTAGGAAATCAACCGTTTGAAAAACCACTAATATTAGAATATAATAATTTTTTTGAGATTTCTAATTACTGTGATATGTTAGTTAACTAAATATAAACCATATAGGGTTGCCAAAATCGTACTACTAATTTATTAATCAGTATTAATTTGTACCTACATTAATATTTGTGCCTATAGGCACACTTTATAAGGTACTTTTTACGATACCAGTCTCCTAAATCGTACTACTCTGATTCCAATTTAGGTAAGAAGCTGTAATAAATCTGGAGTGGCCTGGACAGTGTTTATACTATATTTGTAAAAATACAAAATTATAATATTTAATATTTTTTTATGGCCTCTGAGTTAACAATATGATTTTTTTTTATAGATATAAAATATCTTAGAATATTTAGTAGAATTTTTGAATGTTTTAATTATTTTGATAAGGGCAGTATTAAGGGAGGCTCCAAATTTTGGGGCCCTATAACTCGGGAAGCATACGAGCGATCGGATTTAAACTTCGAGTAGATAAAAATGGGATACTAAATAATATGTGTATTAAATTTGGTGTAAGTCGCTCCGGTACCTTCAGTAGAGGGCACACATTTTGTCTTACGAGCGACAACTAACATCCATTTTTGGATTCAGGGTGACGAGACAAACACTTTTTGGAAAAAAAAATTATTCGAGAATGTACAGACACACGGCCGAATGCATTAATTACCATTTTCGAAATCAGGCAGACATTCTAAGAATTTTTATGAAAAAATATTTCGAAAATAAGAATATAAGCGATATACTATTAATATTTCGTACACACTAAACGAGCTAAAAACGGGTGGCACCTTCACCAAAAGATATAATTACTTATTTAGCACCACCTAGTTGTATATTTGCTAAGTGTAATAAGAATTAATAGAATAATTTCCTGTTTTACGCGAATGTATTTACTAGGGAGCGGTTTATTAATAGTCCGCTCGATAGAAATACTATTTTAGACAAATGCTTTAATCTATTTAGAATATAATCAAACTTACTTCAATCTTCGACGAGTCAAAAACATGTGTAGTTCTTGCGGCAATAATTTCATTCCCCCTCATAATATGAACTCGGTAAGTCCCGATTTGCGACGCTGGGAATTCGGCCTTAGAATTCTTTAAGCTGTACGTTAAATTTTGCCCGTTAGGATCAGTGATTTCCAAGTGATGATTATCGGATGGAAGATCAATGGTGGCTGTAGATCCAATTTGGATGAATTGAGTAGCTTCGGTTACTGGGCACAAAAACGGACTACCCACTACAGGCATATCATTGAATGTGATGTTCACAAAGTGATCTTCCGTTGTTTGGGGCACAAAGGTGACATCGTACAGACCCCTAGCGCATGCTACAACCTAATATAAACATAATATATATAATAAAAATCATAAATACTAGTAAAATCATTAATCAGATGTATGTGTAGAACGCTTACCTCTGCTTTAACTGTAGTATGTTGGGTAGAAACGACTAGTTCCAACGTCCCTTCCCCCGCCTGGGCAGCATCGACGCTAAAAGTAACAGCCTTGCCCACTTCAGCCGGCCCATGTTCCCGTAAACTCAAGTCAGACATACTCCGGGATAGTCCGTCATTTCTTCCAGGTAATCCGCTAACAATTACTTTTGATACATCGTAAACATTGCAGCTAAACGGTGATCCGATCACGTGTTGATCGGCGATTAAAATCGCGATGGAATGGCGGCCCACGTGTTCTGGGGTGAAATGGGCCACTAACGTTTCGGCGTGTGTTGATTGTTTTACCGGTAAGATTTTACCGGTTGGTGATGTTACGATTAACTGTGGTTCACCATCTATTAGGAGTATTGGGTAATTGAGTAATACCAGTAAATGAACATTGTATCGGTCGAAACACAAATTTGGTGGAGCGAGCGACGACAAACATCCAAGTATATAAGTTATATATATTTTTGGATTCAGGGAGACGAAACAAACACTTTTTGTTAATGATATTTTTTGAATCATGCAGATTTAATGAATTAGTAGTACGATTTTGGCAACTATCCCCAATATGGTTTATATTTAGTTATACGGCACTCAATATAAATTCAATTAAGATATAATTAAATATTCAACTATCCGAATATAATAAAACATCGGGAAATAATAATATATCTGAATTTGTAAACTTTTAATATTAATTAAAATTAAATTACCAGTAATTCCCTCCAATTTGATTTCCGCCGGAACACCCACGGCTGCCAACTCAATCCCGTTACCAGAAACCGGAAGTCTAGGTTGCGTGTTTCCCGGACTAACTTTACAATTAAATGGAGATCCAGGAACGGCTTGCCCATTAAACCTTTACGCCAATTATATAATTAGTTTACAATTAAGCAACTATTATTCTAATATTCACCTAACACTTAAGCTATGCGTCGCAGCTTCAGTAGGTTTAAAATTAACTTTAAACCTCGCGTTTCCCTCCGACTGAACGAAATTCGGAACATTCCTTCCGTTCACCGCCACAATAATCTCCAGGTTTCCAGCGCCAGCTTGCGATGCGTTTATGCTGAAACTAACCGGTTTACCAACGGTACCGTCGGTAATATCGGTGACGCTCACCCGGTTAGCGTCGTACGCTTTTATTAGGAATGGACTGCCTTCCACATGCCCACCTCCAACCCCTAAACGCACCTCGACGCTGTGATCACCCACATCCAACGGGGTGAATGCCACGTCGAATTTACCAGGATTGGCGATTTGAGGCGTTACCTGTTTTAAATAAAGAGGGACATAGACAATAGTCAAATTTATTAAGCGTTCTGGATAGAAATATATAGATATAGGCAGATCTGAATATTTAAATAATTAATATGTATATTATATATATATATATATATATATATATATATATATATATATATATAGAAACATATAAGCATAGCGTTCTACATATGCATGCATAGAAACACATACATCGGGGTATATGTATATATATATATATATAACAGTAAAGAGTAAATTGTATTATGTATACGATATGGGCATATGGTACCCATAGGTTCAACAATAAAACATACATATTCCGTTCTGGATAGAGCTACATAAACATAGACAGATCTGTATATTTAAAAAATTAAAATATATATATATATATATATATATATAGAAACATACACACACACAGCGTTCTAAACATACATTCACACAAACACATACATCTCTGTATATATATATATATATATATATATATATATATATATATATATATATATAACGATAAAGAGTAAATTATGTATGCATATTCCGTTCCGGATAGAATTACATAAACATAGACAGACACAACTGGATATTTAAATAATTAAAATGTGCGTTATTATATATATATATATATATATATATATATATATATATATATATATATATATATATATATATATATATATATATATATAGAAACATATGAGAACAGACATATACATACATTCACACAAACACATACATTTGGATATATATATACAATTTACTCTTTATATTTATATATATATATATATATATATATATATATATATATATATAATTACGGTAAAGAGTAAATTGTATTATGTATAAGCTATGGGCACATGGTACCCAAGGGTTCAACAATAAAACATTCATATTCCGTTCCGGATAGAACTACATAGACAGATACAACTGGATATTTAATTAATTAATATGTGCGTTATTAAGAAACATAAATATGAAGCGTTCTACACATACATCCACACAAACACATACATCTGGATATGTATATATATATATATATATATATATATATATATATATATATCAGTAAAAAGTAAATTGATTTATGTATACGATATGGGCACATAGTACCCATAGGTTCAACAATAGAACATTAATATTAAACAGAATTATATTTAAAATTCACAAAATTATACCCTGAACCATATTATCTGTATATGTTTCTAAAATATAGTAACTATGAAGCGGTTTACTAATGTGCCGCCCTATAGAAATACTATTTTCATTCAATAGAAAATATGTACTGACCTGCACTTGCAGCGATCGTCTGGCAGGGCCTAAAACCTCAACCGTTGGGGCCGTAGGGCTCTCAACAGCAAATTGGCAAATCCTTCCAACCGAGACTTTATCCAGAGTTTCTGGAGCGACAATGCGTGCAGCTGGAGCCACTGTACACTTAAAAGGGCTTCCAGGAACATCCTGCCCATTAAATCTTAAGTCTACTGTATGTGGCGTAGCTTCGCGGGGCGTAAAAGAGATGGCGTACGTGTGGGCGCCTTGCGCTTGCGCAGACGTTGGCACACGGCCACCGTTCACGGTCACTTCAAGGTTACCTGGACCCGCCTGACTTGTCTCAACTAGTTAATAAATAAAGTAATTTATTTTACGTATTTAGACCAGAAATAATAATTATGGTTTATTATTTTGCCACCAGGGCGGCGTACTTTCTTTAAATTATTGTATGTAGTTATAATTAGCAAATTTAGGGATATATTATATCCAAAACTTACCCAAAAAGGTAACAGGTTTCCCAACGACCCCGGTGGGCGACTCTTTGACCTTTATCGCCTGAACATCGTACACTTTCGCCGAATACGGACTTCCGGCGGTGGGTGACCCACTGACGCTTACAGAAATGCGATGTTCGCCCACCGCACGCGGCACAAACTCGGCCCGAAATTGAGCATTGCCCAGCGCCTGCACCTGGGTGGGCACCGCCTGACCGCCAGGGCCTAACCAAGAGTGGTCAAGAGTCATAGTCAACAAATTAGTGGGAATATTCGGAATACGCATTATTATAAATTAATAAATGAGACATTAAATGTACGGTTAGTTTTTAAAGCACTGATTAAGCTGTTTAATCAGTGGTGTAAGCTGTTTTAACACTTTTGCTGCCATGGCAGTAGAAGTGTTAATCATATTCATTAAATTTGTTAGTTTGTTTTATTATTCTTGGTGTTAATATTCAGTTTCGAAACTTAGCTAATAATTTTGGGGGTTTATCAATATTTTATTTTAATTTGATGCGTAAATAATATTTATACTTTATAAATTAATCAATCTATCGTTAAACTATTTATTTATTTGCTTTGAAAGAGATTTTATGTGTTATGTAATCGATATAATAAAATTCAATACATATTTAGTATATTATATCGAATATTTTAATATATTATCAAAAAGTTAAAATATTCTTATTATGTAACATATATGTAACTTGCATGTAACATACATGTGCCATATGTGTAACAAAATGTGTCATATATGTAACACACAAGTGACATATATGTAACTTACATGGGACATACATGTACCATATATGTAACACACATGTGCCATAAATGTAACACACATATAACATGTATGTGCCATATACGTAACAAACATGTACCAAGTATGTAACACATATGTAGCATGTATGTAAAATATATGCAGCATGTATGTAACACACATGTGACATATATGTAACTTGCATGGTGCATACATGTACCATATATGTAACAAACATGTAACACATATGTAACATACATGTGGCATGTATGTAACACTCATGTTACATAATATTTGTTTACGAATCGTTAAAAAACTCCTGATAATGACACAAAAACACTAAATTTCTTAAAATAAACAAGAACTTTTTTTAAAAATTAAAAATTTAGTTTAATTAACAATTTCATAAATTATTGTTTTAATCGTAAAATTATTAAATGTTACTTTTTAAATAGAAATTAGCAATAAAATTATAAAAAATGAAAATATGCCATTAAATTTTAATTAAATCCGAATATTTGTAACAATTTTTACTGCTTTTATTGAACAGGCAATTTATTATATTTTTCAAGCAAAAAAATATATTGTGAATCCCCTATTTTTTACTGTGCACGAATTTAAAAATCTAATATTTCGTATAGCATTTTAAAATATATTAGTGAACCCAAGGACAGGTCTTACAACGCTGTAATTGTCGTATATTCGTTAGTAGAAAATTAATTTTGAAATTACGGCATTAAAATACTACAAATATTTAGTTGTCTTTTCGCCAAATAATTGCAAAAAGAGATTTGAATTGAGCAAAAATGACCTTGAAATTTAGATATTTTGATAAATCCTAATAAAATATTTTTCTAAACTTCAATTTTGGCAAAAAAATTATATTTAGTTTCGAAACTGAATATAAATTAATTAAATTCGAGTAAAAATATTAAATTATAACGGTTATATTTTGTAAATGATTAAATATAAATTGAATAAAAATGATTAATTTTTGGTATATAAATTAATAAATTAAATTTATGAATATGATTTCACACAATGATAATTTTAATTATTATTATTATATAATAATTATATATAATGTTAGTAATCATGTCTAGGTTAGTCAAATTACAACATTCATTACAATACCAATTAATTTTAAGGAATGTTATTTACTAATTAGTAAAAATACTGGAAATATTAATAAGAAATACCACAACAATTATAAATGAAAACCCATAACCCAGAAACCCATAATTTAATATTGCATTTTAACCATTTCAACCCATTATCAATCAGAATCACTGAAAAGTATTTCTATTGAGCGGCACATTAATAAACCGCTCCCTAGTCAATACATTTCCGATTTCTTTGAAATACTCATGAAGTTGTATGGTTTTCTTAGTGAAGTACCACACAAGAGGACTTCAAACTCAAACTTCAATTGTTCAATTTAGTAGGGATATTTTTACAGTGTAGCCTAATACAGGATTTATAAGAAATAATTGTGTGAGATACGAATATTCGTTTTAATATTCGTAAATGTAATTATTAGGGAGCGGTTTACATATGTGCCGCAGAGTTGAAATACTTTTAGATATTTTCTGGTTGAAATGGTTAAATAAAGCGTGTGTGCTGATGGTGATGTATGAGTTTAGGTTAGCACAATTGGGGAGAATGTTAGTTGAATATTTCGGAATGTTAGAGAAGTCGTCTAGTATAACAGTTTACGATGACCTGAAATGAAATCAGACAGTTGTGCAGAAGAATGCGCATTTGAACAAACAAAAACGAAAATAAAGTCAAGACAAAGAACATGCGTAGTTTGTATATTTGAATTAATTGTACAGCCAACATAACAAAACATAACATACACTTTCACCAATGTAAGCAAAACTCAACTAACTACAAATAACATAAAAGTTGAGTCGGTCTGAGATGATTTCTCTATAAATACAGTCAAATTTCGCTTATTTCTACAAAAGAAAAATACATGGCACAATTATTTTCTTTTCTTAGAAGCAAATTAATTTATTTTCCTTGAAAATTGTCAACAATTTACTTTCATTTAATTATGAAAGGAATCTTTTTCTTTACAATAGAATTTCTTAATTATAGAAATCTTGTATACAGATATTAAAATTATATATAATAACCCAGTTTGTCTTATGACAAAAAATGCTAACGTTCACAGCGACAAAATAAATGCATTAATTTGTAAACTGTTAGATTGAACTACGTTTTTTGTTTTATTACTAACTTAATTAATTTAAATAAATATATTAAATAACAATGCTTTTTGAATTTTGCAATATATTATTGTTGCTAAATCAATTTAAATAATTATTAAATATATTTCATATATAGAAACAACAAAAATGCGTAGAGAATAATTTATATTTCTCAATTTCTCAAAAAAAGAAACCTACATAATATTTATTTTCTTTAATTTCAAATTAATATTTATTTCCTGAATAGTTTTATGCTTAATAATGTTAATTATACTTTCATTAGATTATAAAATCAATTAATTTCTTTAATTTAGCCCGTCTTAAGACAGGAGTGCCTCTAAATTCGTATAATTTCTTAATTTCTCAAAAAAAAGAAACATACATAATATTTGTTTTCTTTAATTTCCAATTATATTTCTTGAATAGTTTTATTTATAATAATGTTAATTTTGCTTTCATTAGATTATAAAATCAATTAGTTTCTTTAATTTAGCCCGTCTTAAGACAGGAGTGCCTCTAAATTCGTACAATTTCTCAAAAAAAAGAAACGTATATAATATTTGTTTTCTTTTATTTCCAATTAATATTTATTTCTTGAATAGTTTTATTCATAATAATGTTAATTTTACTTTCATTAGATTATAAAATCAATTAGTTTCTTTAATTTAGCCCGTCCTAAGACAGGAGTGCCTCTAGATTCGTATTAATTCTTAATTTCTCTAAAAAAGAAACATAAATAATATTTGTTTTCTTTTATTTCCAATTAATATTTATTCCCTGAATACTCTTATTCTTATAATGTTAATTTTACTCTCATTAGATAATAAAATCAATATGTTTCTTTAGTTTAGCTCGTCCTAAGACGTATCTCTAGGTTGTTTGATAGTAAATGAACTTAGAAGCAAAATAATTTGATTTTTCTTGAAAAATATTTAAATTTACTTTTATTATTAAAGCAACACGTTAATAAATATAGAATAACCCGTCTAAAGACGGAAGTGTATCCAAGGTGTCATAAATAACTTTAAAATTGTTAAATATTTAAATGTACTTTCATTACGGCAGTAATATTTTTCTTTATATTGGTATTAAATAATATAGAATAGGTGTTTATAACCCGTCTAAAGACGGATGTGTTTCCAAGGTGTCATAAATCATTTTTAATCTTGTTAAATATTTAAATTTACTTTCATTATATGGCAGTAATATTTTTCTTTTTATATATATATAGCTGTATATAACCCGTCTAAAGACGGAAGTGTCTCCAAGGTGTCTTAAATAATTTTTAATTTTGTTAAATATTTAATTTTCTCTCATTATAGCAGTAATATTTAATAAATATAGAAAACCCATCCTAAGACGGAAGTATCTTTAGGCGCCAGATAATTTTTATATCTTAATGTATACAATCAATATTTATTCTTAATTAGCAATAGCCCGTCATAAGACCTATTTATTGTAAAACATCTCAAATCAACTCAACTTCCTCCAACAATCAAAATAATGAGAATCCTCACCCTCAACATTAACTTCAATATCTTCTAACCGTCCCGGATGATTAATCAACAACGTCGACGCCCTATGGACGGGTCCAGGTCCAGGAAGCGTCACCGACGGCCCCGCTCCACCGCCCCCAACGCCAACAATCAACGGGCATCCCACAACAGGCCGTTTATTAAACGCTACATTAACCACATGATCGCACGCCTCTGCCGGCACAAAACTAACAGCGAATCGAGCGTTTCCCTGAGGATGAACTTGGGTAGGGATATTTAATCCTCGTGCAGAAATGGTTATTTCAAGGTTTCCCTCTCCAGCTTCTGAGGCATCTACCGAAAATGTTACTGGGCGACCGACAGTACCGCGTGCGACTGTCCCAACGGTTACGCGCGTTGCGTCGAACGCTTTGGCGACGAATGGCGTCCCTTGCACCGGGCGCGAGTTATAATCGACCTAATTGGATTTTTGGGATGCTTTTATATGAAATTTTCAAGCAATTTATGAACAAAATTGCTTGAAAATTTCGTATTATCTAAAATTCAATTCACCGAAATCTGGTGTGCCCCGACTTGACTAGGGGTAAACTCTGCCGTGAAGCCAGCGTGGATGTCCCCGGTGACTTTAACGGGTAATTCCCCGGCTGGTCCACGTACTGCTACCGCTAATTCGGCGGCGCCCCCGCCAGCAACCCCCATATGAAAGCTACTGCTTTGATTTACAGGAATTAGTTCTAAATGCGCTAAGTTTAATGTGACGCGGCTTGTGTCTGCGACTGAACAGACAAAGGGGCATCCCCGGACAGTTTCTCCGTTGAATTTTATGTCGATTAGGTGCGGTTTTGCTTGGTCTGGCGTGAATGAGACTAAACACCGTCCCCCGCCGACAACTTGGACGTGGTTTGGGACTTCACCCTCGTTTATTGAGATTTCTAACTGTCCTTCCCCTGCTTGGCTTGCGTCAACTAAAATAAAATGCGTTTATTAGAATTTTTAAGCGTTTTTAAATATATTTAAATTGATTCTATGGATTTGATTAATAACTATTACAGTAATAGAGACCTTATTATACAAAAACAAGCTTAGGTACAACCTATGCGTCCAGCTCACTTTATGCGAGCAGCGGTTTTGAATTATTATGGTGTATTAAATAACAATAAAAATGTTATAGATATAAAAAGTCTTACAATTTTTTGTAGATTATTTTTATGTAAAAACAAGCTTAGGTACAACCTATGCGTCCAGCTCACCTTATAAGTAATATATGCGATGCGAGCAGCGATTTTTAATTATTATGGCCTATTGGTTAACAATTTGAAAAAATGTTATAGATATAAAAAGTCTCAGAATGTTTTGTTGACTATTTTGATATAATAAACAAGCTTAGGTACAACGCACCTATACGTCCAGCTTGCCTTATAAGTTATATATGCTTAACGAGCAGCTATTTTTAATTATTATGGCCTTTTAATTAACAATTTGGAAAAATGTTATAGATATAAAAAGTCTCAGAATGTTTTCTAGATTATTTTGATAAAAAAACAAGCTTAGGTACAACGCACATATGCGTCCAGCTCGCCTTATAAGTAATATATGCTTAACGAGCAGCAATTTTTAATTATTATGGCCTTTTAATTAACAATTTGGAAAAATGTTATAGATATAAAAAGTCTTACAATTTTTTGTAGATGCAAAATTAGATTTTTTTTATATTTTTTGTGGTCTTTGGGTTAACAATATGAAGAAATCTTGTAGATATAAAATATCTTAGAATTTTTCGTAGACTTTTTGGATGTTTTAGTTATTTTACTAAGGGCAGTATTAAGGGGGGTTCTAAATTTTGGGGTCTTATAACTCGGGAAGTATACAGGCGATTGGATTTAAATTGCGAATTGGTGCAAATAGGATACAAAAGAATATGTATAGCGAATTTGGTTCAAATTGCTCCGGTACCTTCAGAGGAGTAGAGGGCACAAATGTGCTCTACATACAAGTATATGAGCTATATATATTTTTAGATTCAGGGCGACGAAACAAACTTTTTGTTAAAGACATGCTACAGACACACGACCAATTGCCTTAGCTCTTCTATACTTCGCACAGCTAGCAAAAATCTGTCAATTTTTGTATGTATTTAATTTTTTTCTAAAACCAGTATTATTACTCCGAAAGTATAATGGTTATTATATTTAAAATATATTATTACGCATTATCTAGGCAAAATTGGGCCAGTAACTTCAGTTAGTCTTATGAAATCAGACGTAAATTCTAAGTTAAGAATATTATTAACACGGGACTGAATACTACAGCTTTTTTATACTGTATAGAGAACCAAAGAGAACCTAAGCAGTATTTCTAATAATTAATACAATTTGAAACTATAACAAAACAAATTATGGAATAGTTATAAATCGAATCCTTAGTAAATCAATAATTAAAACAGTTTTAAGATAAATAAAGTAAAAAATACGAACCTCTAAACTGCACTGGTTGCCCCACAACCCCGCCACTGACATCAGCCACTTGGATCAACCCTGCATCGTACACTTTCGCAATTAAGGGGCCGCTAGACAATTTCTCGCCGCTAATAGCGACTTCGACCACATGTGTGCCAACTTCCGTTGGCACAAACTCAACTTGTTGAATGCCCGACCGACTTCCGGGCAGCACTCGCGACGGAACAATCCGTTTCGAGGGCGCTACCACATGAACAGTTAGTTCATCGGTGCTTAATGATGTGCTGGTGATTATTTCGAAGACGGCCGCCTGATTCGCGGGCACTAGTCGGGTTGATTCACCCAAAACGGACGACGACGAACCGGACATGATGTTAACATGCCATGGGCTCCCTTAAAACACAATATTGCGGGTTTAAGGGGCGTAGAAAGCTAGCCACTTAAATAATTCGGTGTAACTGTTAACAGTTTTCTAGTAAAATACACTAATATATCAAGGTAATAAAATATGATTTCAACGTAGCGGCACATGAGTAAACTGCTCTATACAGACTATATTTTAAGAATCAATGGAACTTTTACAATATACGCATCTTAATAACGATTTTTAAACTCAATCGTGCAAAAACAAGCATAGGTACGACGCACCTATGCGTCCAGCTCGCCTTTTAAGTAATATATGCGATGCGAGCATCGGTTTTTAATGATTATGCCTTTTTGAAAAAATGTTACATACAATTTTTATAATTTTTTAATGGCTTTTGGGTTAACAATATGAAAAAATCTTGTAGACATAAAACTACTTAGAATTATTAATAGAATTTTTTGGTGTTTAAATTATTTTTATAAGGGCAGTATTAAGGGGGGTTTCAAATTTTGGGGCCTTATAACTCAGGAAGTATACAAGCGATTAGATTTAAACTGCGAATGGATTGAAATAGGGTACTAAATAATATGTGTACCAAATTTGGTGTAAATCGCTCCGGTACCTTCAGAGTACTTGAGGGCACAAATTTGGTCATCCAAGTATATAAGTTATATATATATTTGGATTCAGGGAGACGAGACAAACACTTTTTGTTAATGACATTTTTTGATCCGAGAACGCTACAGACACACAACCGATTGCATTAGGTACTTCGTACGGCGAGCTAATAGAATATGATTTCAACGTAGCGGCACATGAGTAAACCGCTCTATACAGACTATATTTTAAGAATCAATGGAACCTAATGGAACTTTTGAAAAATACGAAATATATAAGCGTTTTTTAGGCGCAACCGGGCAAAAAAATTCTTAAATCTTCTAAATTTTGCTTTTAAACTATGCTGACGCACCAATGCTGCCAGCGGGACAAATAATAATACACTTAACCGATTATTTAAAATGTTTTACATCATAAATTGACTATGCGAATATTTCAAACGATTTTAAATCAAACTTTACTTTAGGAAATAATTTTAAATACTGTAATTTTAGTGAATTTATAAAAATTTACTATATAATTAAATGATTTTCAAGTCTTCAGAAACTAATATAAATTTTATAGTGTACTTAGTCATTATACGCTGTTTTTAATTTCTTATACGCATTAATTTTTATATATATATATATTAAGTTTAGCTTTCTATTCCCCTTAAACTCTAAGACGAACAATATCGTCTATATCTGCCCACAAAACCGATCACTGTCTATAACTTGCTTTATTTTAGACCACACTGTTATTACCTGTAACTATATCGTTGAAATATGTCGTTTAAAACGAAATATGCACAACTTTTAACAATATTAAAACACTTTTGAGTTGTTTAAACACACTTTGTGATAGCTGTTGCCGCTTATTTACCGTTTTTAGGCCTTAAATTTAGAGTTTTGCACTGCGGAACTGAACGTGAACTGTTTCCATGAGCGCCGTAACAGGTGTGTGGGTAGTGGGGCAACGGGCAGGGCCACATTCTTTCTATCCCCACCATATAAGACGTATAGCAAAAGTAGCGGTACTCATTGTGCTCAGGGGCGCACGGAAACATTTTATTCCTGCGCACAATTTGTATATATATATATATATGTTGACGATGTTATGGCATATTAGGGGGTATGTGAGAACCCAGTGTGCCTTTAGAGTTGTATTTCTTCGCGTAATGTTTATTTTCTAAATTATATTTTCCGTGATTGCTTTAAATCATGATTTAATAGTCAAAAAAACATCGCGATTCATCGTACGTTAAATTTAAATATTGTCCCCTAATTAAATTTTTAGTTTAAGCGAAAAGTACCTCTAAGTATGGTTTAACATGGATAATGCCTATATTTAATTTTATTTTTAATATTCATTATAATTTTAAAGTTTTAAACATATTTTGATTTGCTTTAAATTGTTGTTGAATAAAAATGGGTCTTGTGTGGATTTCCAATATTTATAACAATTCTAAATTATTATATTAAAGGTTTATTTTATAAATCTAAGTGAAAAATACTATTTTATTAGTTAAAATAGACCCAACTGTATGATACGCCACTGTACGCGCACATTACATGAATGTAAAAGGTTTCAAAGGCATTAGACGCTTAAATACGATACATAAAAACAGATTTACAACAAAAAGCTATAATAATATAACTGTCCCACGTCGTATCAAAATATTTTTATATAATAACAAATATTAAACCGAAAATTAATATATATAAAACTATTTCTCATTTTTACTATAGGAAATTCTTTTCTAAACGAATTTTTCAGTTAATAAAACATTTTTTAAACAAAAGTTGCTAGAAATTATAATATCTTTAACTTTTATTAATATAATTTTCTGTGTAACTAATGTCGTTTTCGAGATATGCAAAAATTACATGCACTTCCGGTCGAAATATCCTTTGCAAAACTGAAAGGGCATCTAGGGGGTTCACAGAGACAGACAGACATGCCGAAAATAGTTACATTCGATTCAGGGAGGGTCAAAACGTGTATAACCGTTTTCATGATTACACGACTTATTAATTACAGCGTATAACAAATGAAATAAATTCTTGAATTTAAAGAATTTATTAAAAAGTTGTTATTATAAACACAGGGTCATTTTTTGCACGATTGTATTCATGAATCATAAGAATTTGAATGTAATATTATTACCATAAAACACGCAATAATTGTTTAATATGTTTCGAAACCGTTTGATAAACCGATGCATGCATAAAAGACGGGAAAAGTAGAAACTCGTCGATAATCAAACTGTATAAAATGCATTGAACATGAAACTGAATAAGAACATATGTCAATGATGCCGTGACGCTTATAGTAATAAAAGTAATTGTATGCATTGAAAAATACATTTCAATTGACGCACAAATAAAAATACAAAAACAATGTCACTGGGGCACTGGACTTATTAAAGACAGGGCAGTATTTGGGCCAATTTGGGCCGTTGAACCGTCCATTTTGCCAGAAGAAAGCGTCTTTACACTTTTGTAATATGCTGAGAGAGTGAGATAAACGCGTAAAGCTGACAACAGACTATCATATTTTAACATTCACTTCACTCTTAATTCACTGTTCACATTATAAAACATAAATAACATTTATAGCTTTAAAGGGCTTAGAAGCAAAGTAGATCCAAGTACTGTTTCCTAATTAATTTATCCTGTTCGTAAAGGTCGTAGGTTCGTACCCTGCCACCAACAAACTGATTTTTAATTATTTAACTAACTGGTAGTCAATTATACTATATGTTGCTGGTTACACTTGTCATAGAATTAATATGGGAGTACTTACCCTCTTAAATGGGGAAAAGTATGAATATATTTTTAATTATAATTTCTAGTTAGGTTTACAGCGCACGTAACCCTCTTGACGTATATATTCTATACATGCATAAAGTATGTAATTATTTAAATATAAAACAAAATTGATTTGAATGTTACTTATACCATTTTCCCTCTAAACTAAATAAAATTATATAAAAATAGTAGTATTGTATCCACAGTATAAAACCATAGTTGTACTTATACCACTTTGCTTCGCACTATAAAATGCTACCAAATAAAAATATGAGCACTTGTACCGCTTTACCACGCATTTTAATATATTTTCAGTTCACTTATACCATTTTAACAATAGTTATAAATGAATAAAATAAATAATAAAATGCTTAGTGCACTTATACCACTTTGCTTGGTAGAATATGTGTGTACTTATACCATTTTGACTCGTATTAAAATAGCACTTATACAATTTTGCTTCGCACTAAATTCTACTGCAGTGCACTTATACCACTTTGCTTTGTAGGATATGTGTGTACTTATACTACTTTGGTTCGTATTAAAATATATATTTAAATTAAAATTAGCACTTATACAATTTTGCTTCGCACTAAATTTTACTGCAGTGCACTTATACCACTCTGCCTTGTAGGAAACCATTGTGTACTTATACCACTTTGACTCGTATTAAAATATATCATTAAAATAGCACTTATATTATTTTGCTTCGCACTAAATTCAACTGTGGTGCACTTATACCACTTTGCTTTGTAGGAAATATGTGTACTTATACCACTTTGACGCGTATTAAAATATATCTTAAATTAAAATAGCACATATACTATTTTGCTTCGCAGTAAATTCCAGTGCAGTGCACTTAAACCACTTTGCCATGTAGGATACCATTGTGTACTTATACCACTTTGGCTCGTATTTGAATATTTTTTAAATTAAAATAACACTTATACTATTTTGCTTCGCAATAAATTCTACTGCAGTGCACTTATACCACTTTGCTTCGTAAGAAATCATTGTGTACTTATACCATTTTGACTCGTATTAAAATATATTTTAAATAAAAAGTAGCACTTATAAAATTTTGCTTCGCACTAAATTCTACTGCAGTGCACTTATACCACTTTGCTTTGTACTAAATTTATCGTGTACTTGTACCACTTTGTTTCGTATTCAAATTGTATTTTTCCTCAAATTAATATCACACTTATACTATTTTGCTTCGTAATAAAATCAATATGTTGCACTTATATCACTTTAACATTTAAATTAATTAGCTTCGATAAAAATTGAATATATTTATTCAATCTTTTAAAATTGCAATAAATATACAATGGGCACTTGTATCAGTTTGCTTCACACACTAAATTTATAATATAATAAAATATTTAATTATTTTGCTCATGTGTACTTGTACTACTTTAGTTCGCAACTTCTCAATTTAAACAACAACAAATATTGTACATGTATTGTTTTGCTGCGAAATATATTTATAATATAATATATTTGAGTAGTTTTGCAGATTACGTGTACTTGTACTACTTTGCTTCGTTAGCCTATAATTAAACTAATTTAAAACAAGCTTAGGTACAACGCACCTATGCGTCCAGCTCGCCTTATAAGTAATATATGCGATGCGAGCAGTTTTTAATAATTTTGGCCTTTTGGTTAACTAATTGAAAAAATGTTATAGATATAAAAAGTCTTACATTTAATTTAAGATTATATTAAAAAAAAAAAAAAAATCAAATTTTGAAATTCAAAATTATAATATTTAATAATTTTTTTCGGGCTTTGGGTTAACAAAATGAAAAAATCTTGTAAACAAAAAATATCTTAGAATTTTTAGTAGAATTTTTAAGTGTTTCAATTATTTTTATAAGGACAGTATTAAGGGGGGGTCCAAATTTTGGGGCCCTATAACTCGGGAAGTATACGGGCGATTGGATTTAAACTGCGAACGGATTCAAATGGGATGCCAAATAATATGTGTACCAAATTTGGAGTGAATCGCTCCGGTACCTTCAGAGGAGTAGAGGGCACAAATTTGGTCTTACGAGCGACGACTAACATCCAAGTATATAAGTTATATACATTTTCGGAATCAGGGCGACGAGACGAACACTTTTTCTTAATGAAATTTTTTGATCCGAGAATGCTACAGACACACGACCGAATGCTTTAGCCTCTTCGGTACTACGTACGGCGAGCTAAAAAAATTAAAACACTTACCTGGTACCGTATCGCCATTGAATCGAATGTCCACCCGATGTGGAAGTGCCTGATGTGGAGTAAAAGCGGCCTTGAACCTTTGACCCCCAAGACTTCGAACACTAGACGTGACACGTCCGCCTTCGACGAGGATCTCCAGGTCGCCAGACCCCGCACCACTTCCATCAACTACAACAAAACAACAGAATTTATAGCTAACTGCGTTACACGGTTAAAACGCATACTTTCAAACTCCACTGGTTGTCCCAACGCGCCATCTGGAACAGGTTGGACTTTAACCGCAGTGGCTCCTCCCTTTCCCGTACTGGCTCCTCCCTTTCCCGGTCTAGTAGAACTCTGCAACAGCGACTGATAATTCGTACTACGTTCCCCTTGGTGTTGAGTTTGCGAGTAAGTCTGATCCCTAGTCACATAATTGGAATGCTCCTCCGAAGAGTACTTATGACTCATTTCTGCATCTAATTGAGAGTCCGCTAAGTTCGCAACGGACTCCAAACTTCTATGCGACAAAATATTCTTCGTCTTAGCAATCGCGTCCCACGAGTCCCTTCGGGCAGCCCGATCATTCATCCCCGACACCTTAATTATTGGACTTGTATCAACCCCATCATTAGCATCATAGCTATAAGTCCGGGTTTCATGTTTGTCAATCCGTCCACTAGGCACATAACTTGGACTTGCTCCAAAAGTTGGACTTCTCGAATCTGTAATCCTCATAGAATGCACTTTACTAGTATAACTAGACTCTTGGTTAAACGATTTGTCAAAGTCCTGGAATTCTTGCTTAGTAAAACTTGGACTTGTCGACTCATAAATACGTCGTTCGGTCTTGTGCTCAGTACTTCCAAAACTAGTTTTATCTAAATTTGGACTATTTACTCTAAACCCAGGACTTGTCTGACGATTCGAAGGACTACTGCGATTTAAATCAAAGCCTGGACTAGTTTGTCTAGTTCTATCCAATAAACTTGGACTACTAGTGCGATTACGGTCAAATCCTGGACTTGTCTGTCTCGCCCGTTCCAATAAACTTGGACTACTAGTGCGATTGCGATCGAATCCCGGACTGCCTTGTCTAGTTCGGTCCAACAAACCTGGACTTCCTTGTCTAGTACGATCTACTAAGCCTGGACTAGTTTGACGGGTCCTATCCATGAAACTTGGACTTGATGAACTCATACGTTTCTCGCTACTATATGTATTTGAACTTTGGAATTTGGATTCGTTGGTTATTTTAAAACTGTCTGAACTGTTATACTTGGACTCGCCAAAACTTGGACTAGCTGATTGTCGATTATAAGATGTGGTTTGGGTTTTGTTTGAATTAAAAGCGGTATTTGGGGATAAATAGCTGGATGTGTGTAAATTTGGACTTGGGGTATTTAGACGACTGGAGGAGTGGTTTAAACCTGGACTTGGGGATTGACGGTAAGCTGAACTATTTATTGGACTACTACTGCTGGATTTTTTGCCTTTTTGGGTCCCTACGCGCATCATAAAGGGGGATCCTTTGACGTCATATCCGTTGAAATAAACGTAGACCTATAATTAGATATATATGTGTTTATGTATGTGTAGAACGCATGGGCAGGAACTTACCCGGTGTCTCCCAGCTACTTTGGGTGTAAAATGTAGTCGATAGTCGAATCCTGTTTTACCGACTCGTTCGATTCGTGTATGAATCGAGCGTTTGTCATGGACTACATCTGCGTGTAGTTCGCCTGGTACGCCGACGGCGCTAGTGTCTATGTCTATGGCGTGGGGTACTAATGGCAGAGCCCCTTCGATTCCCTGTATGTGGACCCCATTTGGATCGAAGACTGAACACGTGAAAGGGCCACCCTGTTAAAATGTGATGTTTAGGAAGCGGCACATGTGTAAACTGCTCTCTAGTAATTATATTTAATGAATTCAGTAATTTAAAGCAACAAATATGTAATTTAAAAATTGGTAAAGGAGTAAATCTACCATTTTAAAAACAAGAAGGATTTTTGATAGTGCCGAAACAAAATGGCGGTTTTATAACGCGCAACCTTGCAAAAAATAATATTTGAAAGGTATCGGGCCGTTTTTATTTATTTTTGGTATACATTTACTTTGAGTGCCTAAAAAGTTCGCGTATCAATTTAAAACGAATCGCTTCAATACTTCAGGAGTTATAAGGCTCCAAAATTAGGGGCTAACCCTTAATACTGCCCTTAGAAAATATTTGATGACATCAAAAAATTCTACAAAGAATTCTAAGATATTTTATATCTAGTCAATTTCTTCAAATTAATAGCCCGAAAGCTATAAAAAAATAATTAAATATAATAATCTTCATATTTTAAATGATTTTAAATATATATTAAAATTTCTATAAAAAATCATAAAAATATCTATATAATTTTGTTAGATTGTGAATTTTATGACCTGAAAAAAATGGTTTAAAATAATAAACTGGCTATTGTTGCAATCAGTCTATAATAATGTCATTCTTGTCCTTTAATACAAAACCCCTTACCTGAATCTGCTTCCCCTGGTAAGTAATCTCAATCCTCCACTCCCCAGGCTCATCCGGTTTAAAACTAGCCGTATTCGTATCGTCTTCTATAGTCAAAGGACACCGCAACGGCCTATCATGCGGACTATACGCTGTAACTTTAATATCCTCCGTCTTAGGCGCCCCAGTCGCGTTAACCAGCACTTGCACAATCGACCCCAAGGCACACGGTGCCATCCCGGGTGGCGCCACTTCAACCATCGGCGGCAAAACCCGGAAGTAATGCGCTGACGAGACTTCCTCGCTGTTATAATTCACAATAATCTCGTGCATCCCAATTTTGTGCGGAATGTAAGTGCCATTCCCGTTTTTGAGTTTTGTCGAATGCGTTTTATTGTCTGGCGCCCGGATTTCGGCACTGAGCGCGTTATACGATAGTTCTCGGTCTAAGAGCTCGATGGAGAAGTATGTCTGTAAGTTTAATTATTTATTTTTAATATGGGGTATTAGGGGCATTAGGGGGGTGTTTTGCGTACTGGTTCGTATACTCGTCCGGATGTTGACTCGAGGCGAACTACTATCATGTCGTGGATTGGGGGGCGCTCGGGTATCCATTGGAAATGGGCGGCGTACGCCATTACCCCTAAATGCTCCACGTTTTTGTCCGCCATGTCTTTTGCTTGCAATATTGGCTGGACCCCTATTCGTTGATTTTTTAGTAAATTAATTAATACATAAATGTATGTATGTGTTTAAATTAATGGGTATGTAGAACGCTTCATGTTTCTAAGGTTACTATTAGCAGCCAGATATATGTATATATATAACCCAGATGTATGTGTGTGAATAAATGTGTATGTAGAACGCTTGGTTTGTATATGTTTCTATGTTTACTAGCCAAAAATATAAAAAACGAAGTTACTTTCATGAACGGCAAATAATTATTAAATGTCAAAATAAATATTTTGTGTATGAATGGTGAATACAAAAATAGAAGCAGCACCTAAGTTTAATATATATATATTGTGTGTGAACTCCTATTCGTAGATTAATTAATAAATAAATTAGATAAACAAATAATTATATACATATATCTATATATATATATATATATTTATATATAAAACCCAGATGTGTGTGTGTGTGTAATGAATGTGTATGTAGAACGCTTTATTTATATATGTTTCTATGTTTATGCTTACCAAAAGTATAAAAACAACGTTACGTTCATGAACGTCAAATAATTATTAAATGTCAATATAAATATATTGTATTATTGAGGGTGAATAGTGAATACAAAAATAGAAGCAGTAAGTTTCATATATATTGAGTAGATTCGTAGATTTTTTAGTAAATTAATTAGGATAAGTTATATATACATGTAAATACCCAGATGTTTGAATTAATGTATATGTAGAACGCTTCGTTTATATGTCTAAGATTACTACTAGCGGCAATATATATATATATATATATATATATATATATATATAAATACCCAAATGTGTGTGTATGTTTGCATGAATGTGTCTGTAGAACGCTTCATTTATATGTCTAAGGTTACTACTAGCGGCGATATTTATATATATATATATATATATATATATATATATATATATATATATAAATATCGCCGCTTTTGGTTAGTAAACATATAAACGAAACGTTCTACACACACAATTATTCACACAAATACATACATTTGTATTTGTGTTAATAATTGTGTCTGTAGAACGTTTCGTTTATATGTTTACTAACCGAAATTAAAAAAAAACAAAGTTACGTTTATAATCGTCAAACAATTATTAAATGTCAACATAAATATATTGTCTGTGAATAGTGAATACAAAAATAGATTCAGTACCTAAGTTTTACATATATATATAACTCGATATGCAACAAACTGTCGCCATTTTGCCGTTAATTCAATTAAGTAAGTATTGTAAAATGTTACCCAATCTTTTGCCAGCACTTAGCGCCTGGTTCAAGTTGTCCTCCCAATGACTAGGGTCGCTCCTTAGCTTTTCTGGCGCAGGCGCAGAACCACCCAACGACTTTATAACCTCACAAATGGCACGGCCGTCATTCCAGTCACTCTAGCATAAGGAACATATCACACACATTATTGGATTTGACCATTTTTTTTTTTTAAATAATAATTACCGTGAAATTTTTCACCGGTCTGTTCAGACGAGAATTCACCCATCGTAACGTCGCATGGAAACCCGGAGAGCCTGGCTTCATGAAATAGGACAAATACGTCATTCCGGACAATTCGTCTAACCAGGGCGACGCTAGATATTCTGGCTCTAGAACGGCAGGGATGCCCAGATCCTTCTGGGCGATTGACATTGATTTACGACAATTTTCTACCGAATC
The DNA here is from genome assembly GCA_933228885.1 of Leistus spinibarbis. Lineage (NCBI taxonomy): Eukaryota > Metazoa > Arthropoda > Insecta > Coleoptera > Carabidae > Leistus > Leistus spinibarbis. The sequence goes on along the minus strand of OW121794.1, from coordinate 657,542 downwards.
ATTTTTATCTGTAGAGAAACAAAATATTTTTTATTTACTTATTTATAATATATTAATGAATTGTAATTCTTTTAAGGAAATATTCGATTTAATAATTATGTGTGTGTTTGTATGTATGTATATAATTTAATTGAGTGTTATTTGTTGTATGGTAACACACGTTTTAAATAAAATAAACATTTGGCAAGAGTTTAATTATTTAAACAATTCAAACAACGACAAAACAATTGTGATTGATACATACATACATAAAGTACAATCACCTCTCAATAATAAGCGTAATTAATTATGTACGATTCGTGGAACGTGGGTACATGACTTTTACTGTATTTTGTCACGGATCACGCAAACTAAATCGCGTACTTACACAACAATTATGTGTATTTACTATTATCTCGTATATATATATAACAATAAATGAAAAATATTACTAATTTTCTCAAGTTGAACGCATTTAATAAGTAATATTAAACGTTTTAAAATTACCTAAACGCATGTACGTAACTCTGGTTGTCTACATTTACTAAATGCAAGCATTTAGGGGAAAAACAAACAATGTTTGCATGCATATTAGATTACCAAAAACGCATGGATGTAACTCTGGTTGCCTACATTTACTAAATCCAAGCATTTATTATATAGTCTTCAGGGGAAGACCATACAATGTACGATTTAGTCCAAACGTATAATTCAATGTTGAACGCTTTTAAATATTAGATTACCAAAACGCATGTACGTAACTCTGGTTGCCTACATTTACCCAAACATTTATTTATGTAGTCTTCAGGGGAAGACCATTATTGAGCTTTGTTCCCTAGTTGTTACGTATTAGATACGTAATATATACATGTGTGTCTTTATAATTAAAGTTTTTCGTCGATAAGGTCAATTTTTGGAATGTGTAAAGGAGTTATTATGTGTGTTTAGGCGTTCTTACTAAGTGACTTCCAGTGCGGACATAAGCCAGGCTGGCAATAATCTACGAGGGCTGACAGCAAAATCCCCGAATTCCAGTCGGTGGTAAGATTCTTCACTTTGCATTCTGGAAGTACGGCTTGTAGCCAAGCTAACATTAGTTTGCGAGGCGGGAATTTTGAACGGCCAATTTGATAACGGACAATTAATGACCATATCAAACCGAGGATTAACTTTAAATTCCCTTTTACTATATCTACGTTTCCTGTAAACATAATAAACATACAATTATAAATTAATTGTTCTTATTTAAACAAAAATATTTATAGATTCAAGGTTTTTTATAATAAATTTATTTATGGGTGTTTTTTGCAGGACATTAAATATTTTTTTGTTTTGTTTATATACAGTGGCACTAAAAATGTTTCATATACGTGATTATTATTGACAGAATTTGTCACATTTGTTAAAAACAAGCACATAAGTGCTAAAAATTTTTAATTCCAGCGTTTTAAAACTATTATAGTAACCTATATTTTATTTTAATAGTATTTGAGCTATAGTATTTTTTAATATTCGCTAACCAAGCACCAATACTTTCAGCTTAATTTGGTAGAAATTATATTATTTTTCTTTTTTTTTTTTGAAGATGTAGAAGAAGACGAAGAAGAACTTTTTAACCATTAATGCTTTTAATTTTGTTGGCATTTGGGTTTAAGTTTTTTATCTTTTGTGCGTATATAGAGACACATGTTCAGGGCAGGAAACGGAAATAGCATATTAATTCATTGTTACTTAACATATTTATTTTATATTATGTAACTTATAAGATTTATCTTAATTGATTGTCGATTACATATATATATATATATAGTTTATTTCTAAGCGTAGATTACATAAATATAATATTTTTACTAAATTATTGTGCAAATCTCGTATTTTTAAAACCATCTTTTATTTTTTAACGTAAGCGTTAAACATTTAAAGGCGAATTAGCTCATAAGCATTATCGTTAGCTGTTAGTGCCAAGGTTTAGCTGTATTTAATGTCCAGTCAAATGCTATATGAATCTTAACCTTAACCCGTATGACCAAATTTGTATGAGCAAGCGCCAAAACTTAAGGGTGACCTTGAATTGTTTTACGTACACATTTATACCAACCTACAAACAGAATATTTACATAACTAACCTAATATTGTTACATATTTATGCCTAATTATGCATAGTTATTTAACGTGGGATTTAAATCTTAATTCGCAATGTTAAGTTAATGTTAAATTAAATGAATATTTAGATGAAATTTTATGGAACACCAGAAGTTAATTACTGTGAAAATTGTTCGCTAACTTTATGTTAAAACAATTGTTTTTTTAAATATAGGTTAGAAGAAGAAGAAGAAGACGAGGAAGAAGAATTATTTGGTGAGAAGTATGTTATGTTTTAATTAAATTGAATTTAATTTATTGATAAAATTATGTAGGCGTTAAAAGATCTCACGGTTTTAAATAAAATATAAATATGTTCTACAGTATTTTGAATAATTATTGATAACACGTTGTCTGCCAAGACGTTACGTATGTTTAATACATATATATATTTATTTATATTCTGTAAATTTACGGGAAAGAATAAGAGTGCTAAGCACTAATGCTTACAGCTTAATATATATATAGAGAAATATTTTGATTAAGTTAGCGAAGAGAACAAGTATGTTAAGCATCAATGCTTGCAGCTTAACGCTAATTTTGCCAATTTAAAATGTGTTTTTATTAAATTTATTTTTATTTACGCAGTAATTCATTTAGAAAATTATTATTATTCTTCGTATTCTATAATTAATTTCACGGAAAGAATAATTATGTCAAGCACCAGTGCATCCAGCTTAATGCTAACCGTTTGCAAGTTAAATTGTGATTTTAATTAATTTATAAATGTATTTACAGTAATTCATATATGTGGAAAATTATTTTAACTGTATTTAAGTTTGTGAAAAGAATAAGAATGTCAAGCATCAATGCATCCAGCTTGACGCTATTGTGATTTTAATACATGTATGTTTATTTATACAGTAATTTATTTAATAAAATTGTTCGCATTTTATTATTAATTTTCGAAAAGAATAATTCTGTCAAGCATCAATGCTTCCAGCTAGGTGCAGATTTTCGGCAAATGGGTTTCAATTCAATTTATATTTATTTATACAGTAAATTATTTAATAAATTATTATTTGTATTGTTTTTTATTTATTATTAACTTTATGAAAAGAATAATTATGTCAAGCACCAATGCTTCTAGCTTGACGCAAGTAGTTAAATATGCATTTCTGAGCATTTTAGTTATTATAAAAATGTAAAAAATTATCATTTAAAATATAATGATGGAAGAGATAAAAAAATATGCAATGATGAGTAATAAAAAAGTCGACTTAAGAAAGAAAATTGCGAAATTTCCCTTTTTAATTCACTTAATTGTTAATTAAATATAATAGGAATTCCAGCTAATTTTTTAATAACATATATTTTTTATTTCATCGAACCATCTGTTCAGAAACAAGTTAATTAATAAAATTCTATAGATTAACATTCCTTTCGAAAATGTAAATTCATTCATAAATAAATTTCTGATTTTTAGCTCGCCGACGTATCGAAGAAGCTAAAGCAATCGGTCGTGTGTCTGTAGCATTCTCGGATCAAAACCTTGTTTTTATAATCAAAATAAACTACAAAAAATTGTACGACTTTTTATATCTATAACATTTATTCAAATTGTTAACTAAAAGGCTATAATAATTAAAAGGCGCTGCGCGCGCATCGCATTACTAATAAGGCGAGCTGGACGCATAGGTGCTTGTTTGCTTTGATAACAAATTGAAATTCCATATTTGTCAATGGACAACCTACGTTTTGGTATTGGAAAAACGCCTTCATCTATTTCGTGTAATTCTTAATAAGTCTATTAATAGATTATAATTATAATACAATTTTAATATAATAAATGTAACACAGCTGACACAGCCATGGTTACCAGGATCACACCTATACTGTAGTAATATTTCTATTCTCTATTGAAATTAAAATCGTAAATAAAAAGGTATTAATGCCTTCAACTCGATCTACTTTATGGATTAAAAATAAATTATGTAGAAATCCTAATTTGGATATTGCATTGTTGCAATCATCCGAGCAAGCCCGCCAAAATCTCCTTACCGATATTAACCAGCTTGACGCCATCCTGTTCGATGGCATTCAGCGCAGCTGTGACATTTTCCAGGTAATGATGCTGGTTTCCAGGCCGTTTGTTCCACGAAGGCTTTATTGGTCGCCCTTGTAAAGCCTCGACGAGCGCACATAAGCGAACACCCGAACACAAGTCCTCCGATAAGTCTGCAACGCGCATACTCGCCGGTAAATTCTCATTCACCCAATTGCGGAATGTGTTCGCCTGGATTTCCACCCATAGGTCTTCGTTCCCCTTTATTTGCATGCCTCGAGCCGCGTGTCCCTCTGGGCTTCGCGCCAAAAGCCCAGAATGCGATATTTTCGCCTCCATTTTATCACAATTTTATATATTTCACTGATTAGTGTCACTGGTGCATTATATTATTTTTGATTTTCACTTTTGTCCTTTTAGCACTTTTATTTTTAAGCTAAAGACACTGTTAAAAATAGAATTATACACTATATTTAAATGCTTAAGGATTGTTCACAGCTAAAAAATTAGTAATTAAGCTTAGAAATTATAAATAATAAATCCAGTTTGTTGTATGACATACAAGGTTAACGTTCACAGCAACAAAATTTATCATAAATTGTGTTGCTTGGAATGCTAATATTGCTTGTCGTAATACAAACTAGATTATTGTTTGTAATTTTCTAAGCTGAATTACTAATTGTTTCGCTGTGAACAATCCTTTATAGTTTCACAGACAACCAATTAGTAATTACAAATAATACACACAGCAACAAAATTTATAATTAATGCGTTAATTATTTGCTTTGTTTGTCATAGTTTAAACTTTAAAAAAATCATAATTACAAATTGGTTCATTGTGAATGCAGTTTTAACATCTTTTCACAGTTAGGTAATTAGAAATTATGATAAATGACAAATAATAATCCAGTTTATTTTATGATAAATATTGGTAGCGTTCTCAGTAACAAAATTTATAATTAATGTGTTAATAATTTTGCTTTGTCATAGATTAAACTAGATTATGATTTGTAATTTCTAATCGTAACTACTAATTGGCTCGCTGTAAAGGATTGTTCACAGCGAAACAATTAGTAATTAAGCTTAGAAATTATAAGTCATAATTCTAGTTTGTTGTATGACATACAAAGTTAACGTTCACAGCAACAACATTTATCATACATTGTGTTAATTTTGTTGCTTGAAATGCTAGCATTGCTTGTCATAATACAAACTAGATTGTTATTTGTAATTTTCTAAGCTTAATTACTGATTGTTTCGCTGTGAACAATCCTTAAAGAGAACTAATTCGAAATTAAGATTAGACATTACAAATAATAATCCAGTTTGCTTTACGATAAATAATGCTAGCGTTCACAGTAACAAAACTTATAATTAATGCGTTAATTATTTTGCTTAACCTAGATTATTATTTGTAATTTCTAATCTAATCGAACTACTAATTGGCTCGTTGTTCGTCTAGCTTTAAGGTTGAAGCCAATTAGTAATTACAAATAATAATACAGTTTGCATTATGATAAATAATGCTAGCGTTCACAGCAACAGACTTTATAATGAATGCGTTAATTTTGTTACTTTGAACGTTAGTATTGTTTTTTATAAAACAAACTGTCAAATAATCGTAATTACTAATTGGCTCGCTGTGAATGCAGCAATTAGGTCTATTCACAGTTAGTCAATTAGAAATTACGATTAGAAATGACAAATAATCATTATTTGTCATTTCTAATCGTAATTACCAGTTTGTTTTATGACAAATAATGCTAGCGTTCACAGCAACAAAATTTATATTTAATGGCTTAATTTTGTTGCTGTAAACGCTAGTATTGTTTATCGTACAACAAACATGGATTATAATTTGTAATTTCAAATCGTAATTAATTTTGCGTTATAATAAATAATGCAAGCGATCTAAATATTATTAAAGAAGAATTATGGCAAGCACTAATGCATGCAGCTTGACGCTTAGACTTTTGGGAACCTATATACACATGTTTAGAACCACTTGTATTAATAGAATTTGTATTATTATAGGTATATGTACATTGTTAAAAAATATAAATTAAACAATGGCAAAACTGAATAATTAAACAATTATAAATTAAAAACCAGTGGTTCCAAATATTTTCTCCATAAAAGAAAATAGTATTTAACAGGTTTGCCTAATTAATAATTATTCTCAAAACAGCAAATTTTAGAAAAATAAAATATGTTTTAGTTATAAAATTATTAAAAAAGATTAATCATATTTTTCAAGGTTGAAAAAATCTCGTAAATACATTTAATTCTTTCTCTTATTTATATTTATGTGTTTTAAATAGCAATAGTAAATTTTGAACATATTAAAACATATTTAGTCTAATTTGTTTCTAATTTAAAATATAAAATAACACAAAAGAAAAACTATAATAATTAAATATAAGAAAATTGTGTTGTGTTTTAGTCATAATTTAGTCGTAATAAATTAAGAAACACCTGTAACCTTTGCCTACTAAATATTAGTATTTATACTAGTGACAAACCCAGCATTGAGGTCTCTCAAATCAAAATACTCATTAAATCGCTCAATATTCAGCTCAAATCACTCATAATCGCTCATTAACATACAATAGTTAAAATTAAACCATAAAACAATTACTAAACCATAGAAATATACTTTACACTTTAATTTAAGGCACTTTTAAGTCGAATTTAAAACCAAATCAGTTACATATCTAATCCTAAAAACTATTTTGCACTAAACTACTAAATTTCGTACACTATTTACATAAACATAAACGTAATTAACACATTTTCGACCGTCTGACTTCGCGTATATATCAAAACTGATTCTGCGAACACCCATTGCGTAACTTACCTCTGTATGGAGTTACCTGTGCCATAAGAAAGTAGTTTTAATAATAATGCGATAAGTTACACCTGTAAATTGTTCTCGAAACAATTGTGAGCTTAGTTCACAATTTTTAAACTTGAAATATGCTCAAATAATCGTTAAACTAATGAGTCATTTCGGTTAGCAAAGTTTTCATTTACGATTTTGAGTTTGTTGACTCAAAAGAAATTAGTTTTGAGGCAACACATTGCGTGTTATATCTAAAAATGGGTATTAGTCTTCGTATCACGTAAGGGGCATAGAAAGTAGTTTGGAATGCGTAAATTATGACAAAATTTATTTTTGAGTTTATTGAATAAAGCAAAATTATATTATTATTATTATTGAGCTTAATAATAATATTTATATACATATTTTTAATATTATATACTGAGATGTTAGTCATCACTCGTTTCCTCTGAAGGTACCCGAACAATTTAAACCAAATTTACTACACATGTTCATAAGTATCCTATTTGACTCCAATTGCAATTTAAACCCAATTGCTCTTATACTTCCCGAGTTATAGGGCCCAAAAATGTATAACCCCCCTTAATACTGCCCATATATAAACAATTAAAATATTTAAAAATACTACATTTAATTCTAAGATATTTTAGTTCTACACTATTTTTGCATATTGTGAGCTATAAGGCCGTAAAAAAATATTAAAAATTATAAATGTGCATTTTAAATATTTTAATACTACCCTTATAAAAAAAATTAAAATACTCAAAAATTTTACATTAAATTCTAAATTGGTGTTGCTATTTGAATATTGATTATATCTGAATTTTTTATTATTATTTGCGTCTAGAAGGATTGAAGTATTGATAATTTTAAAATTTAAATTACGTCAGTGTCCAAATATGGATACTAGCATCTACACTGTAAAAATAATACGTATTTTCATTTAAAATATATCGAAATATTATTCATTTTGTTTAAAATATAAAGTTAAAAAAATTTAATATTACGATAAACTCAAAGAAATAATATAAAATTAATATTATAAAATGCATTATTAATTTTAGTAATTTTTTATTGCGTTTAAGTTCACAATAAAAAGAAACTTTTTAGATATAAAATATCCTAGACATTTTTAATTTATTTCTAAGGTTTAACTATTCTATAATGCGCTTAACTAAAAACATACATTACTACTCTTCAGATGCTTACAAAATATTAGACAATTTCCCCAACCTAAGAAAATAAATACATATAAATGTACTATTAAAAATTGTAGTTTAATATAATTAACCGCACAATAATTAATAAATACATTCATTTCATGAATATTACTAAAAATTAAGTCGATAGTCGTTCTATATTTAAATATAAATAAAAACTACGTTTAAAACTCGCGTAATTTATCAATGCCGCCATGAGATAAGAGAGGAGTGGGATCATAACGTTAAAAATGTGGTAGAGGTTTTGGTAGTACTATTACACGACGCAGATGACGCTAGTGAAGCAATTTTAAATTCCCGCCGGTTTTAGGAATCGGTACTCCCACTAAAATATATATATATACGGAATGGTGACTCGAAATCGAGAACATAGGAATTTACATGTTTGATAAATACATTCACATAGTAATATAATATATTTTTACGATAGTTTGGATATTTTTATTATATTATAATAGTTTTGAGACTAATATGTCAATGGTAGCGACATCTATATCGCTGTTATCATAATAAAACTGTCCTAATTCCGTAAATGTAATGTCAAAGTCCCGCTACCCTCTGCATTTCAAGTTAACTAGTGTTGCCAACTTATGAATACACAATTTGCGTTCTACTAAATGGTTTTCGAGCGGGAAACTTTAGAACTAATTTAAAACAAGTGATGCATTGCCATAAGTTATAGTTTGTAATGATAATTTATCAATGTTGTCTGTTATTTCCCAATGGCGTGAGATGGTGCTGTTTCAAGTTAACCAATGTTGCCAATTTAAGAACACTATAATTTGAGTTTCCACCAAATGTTTTTAGAGCGGGAAACTTTAGAACTAAATTGGAACAAGTGATGCATTGTCATAAGTTATAGTTTGTCATGAAATAATGTATAAATAATGGAAGTTGTTTGTAATTAATTGTAAATGGATAAATAATAAATGGATTTAATGCGGTGTTAACCTAAATTTTCAACCGATTTTCGTGTTTTATTTGAAATTACGCCGATAGATGGTTCTGCAATTGTAGTATGAGAAACTTTAGTGTAATCACGACAGCGTCAGTAAATTTACTAATGGAAATATAGAATATTGGGTGAATTAGTTGTTTTAAATGGTGGATAGTGTGAACGGTTCTATGCAGGTGTACACTGTAGACTTTATGCAAGTGATTTTTATGTATTAAGTCAAGGCAAGTGGGAAAAAACAAAATGTTGCGTTCTACCCGTGGTATAACAAAACGTTTCACATGTTTTCAGTGGTCAATTGTCTATTTATTTATTACAGTTGCGTTGAATTATGTGTAAAAATGGAAAGTGTCGAAGAATCAAGTCACACAATGACCGAAATTGATACGGCGAACAACATTATTATCGAACATGCCTATTCGGAGGAGCATGGTGCAAACACGTCGATTGTCCACGATGATCCCGGCGACTCGTCGAGCTCCTCATCGCTGGAAAGTCCCGTTTACGAGCCGACAACTGCACTGGCGCCGCCAACACTGCCACCGGATATTGTCCAAGAGCCGGTAGTACAACCAAACAAAGAAGAACCCCACAAACCGGAAGTCGAGTGCACCAAAGTTAACCGGGAGCTCAAGAATTTACTGGACGCGGCCAAAGAATCAAACTTGGACACGAATATTGTCCATAAACGGGAATCCCGCAAAAGTATGGACCCATTCGGGACAAAACCGACACAAGATCCAAATACCGGAGGTAAAATAAAATTATTTGTCCCGCTGGAAGCATTGGTGCGTCAGCATAGTTTAATAGTAAAATTAATAGATTTTTGCACGATTGCGCGTAAAAGTTCCATTGTTTCTTAAAATATAGTCGGTATAGAGCGGTTTACCCATGTGCCGCTTCGTTGAAATCATATTCCCGCAAAAGTATGTATTCGGGACAAAATCGACACAAAATCCAAATGCCCGGAGGTAAAATAAAATTATTTGTCCCGGTGGAAGCATTGGTGCGTCAGCACAGTTTAAAAGTAAAATTAATTGATTTTAGCATTTTTTTGCACGATTGCGCGTAAAAGTTCCATTGATTATTAAAATATAGTCGGTATAGAGCGGTTTACACATGTGCCGCTTCGTTGAAATCATATTTTATTACCTTGAAATATAAGTGCATTGTTCGCTCGCCGTACGAAGTACCGAACAAGCTAAAGCAATTGGTTGTGTGTCTGTAGCATAAAAAAGTCTTTTCTTATCGCCCTGAATCCAAAAATATATACTTGGATGATAATCTACGCTCTTAAGACCAAATTAGGCTTACTCTGAAGGTACCGGAGCAATTTACACCAAATTTACTACATATATTATTTAGTACCCCATTTGAATTCGTACACAGTTTAAATCCAATCACTTGTATACTTCCCAAGTAATAAGGCCCCAAAATTTAGAGCCCCCCTTAATACTATTCTTAGAAAAATAATTAATACACCCAAAAATTCTACAAAAAAAACTAAGATATTTTATATCTACAAGATTATTTCATATTGTTAACCTAAACGCCATAAAAAAATATTAAAAATTATAATTTTGAATTGAAATTGTACGACTTTTTATATCTATAACATTTTTAAAAAATTGTTAATTAAAAGGCCATAATCGCATATATTACTTATAAGGCGAGCTGGAAGCACAGGTGCGTTGCACCTAAGCTTGTTAATTTCATAATGAATAGTACTTAGGTCCCCCAAATCTATTTTATATATTTAAAAGAAATTATAACATTTTATTAATATTGCGTAATAAGTTTGCACTGGTTTTTCTTGTTGTGGACTTATTACTTAGATGCCCTAACGTATTACCATAGATAAGAGTCAAAAATTGAAATTTAAACTATTGAAAATCGTAATTTACTTCATAAAAGTTTTTAGATTCTCTTAAAACTTAATTTTACATGTTTTTCTTGTCAAGGATGTACATATATAGCTACCTAAACGTGTTTTCTTTTACTCTAATTTTAAATTAATTCGCAATTACAACTTTATTTAACGAATTTACTTATCAATAATAACTCACTTATTATTTAAATCTAATTGTTTTTGCAACACGAGTTTAGAGATTTATTTTTAGGGTAAAATTAATTCATAGACTGTTGAAATTTTAACGGTAGTTTTATTTATGTTTTAGAAATCTCCATGAATTTTTTACCCTAAAAAGAATTCCCTAATCTAACAAAATTAGTTTCCCCCTTAAATAGCTATAATATTCATCTAGTCAAGGATGTGCACGTTAAACTGCCTCAACTTAACGTTTCCTACTCTACTAAATATTAAAAACTATTTCGAGATATGCGTCTAATTTCCAGTTGCATTTAACGTGTAGCTTAAATAATTTTAATACACCGTTTAAAGGTTAATCAAATTTTAATATAATATAAATCAATTTTAAAGAATTTCAATCATTAATCGCGTTTAATATCGTTATAAAGCTTCGTGGCTCCTTGAATGATTCTACAAATTTCTCTACAAATAGATAAAGACAACAAAATGGCGGGCGTGCAACGTAAAGACGGCTTGGTTACACCCAAGACGCCGAAGGGCAGACGAGACAACTACGGTGATTCGCCGCTAGGTCCCGCTAGTGGCGACGAAGTGAAAAAATATCGCAAAGCATCGTCAAAAATCGACATACTTGCTTTTAATAACATGAAGGTGAGTCGAAACGCAATTATGACCCGTATTACATGGTTTTTATATGTTTTTAAACATATTTTTACTTAATTTCACTTGCACCACGGAAATATTGTAAAGGCTGCATTACAATATAGAAATGTTGGGAGAGGTCGATACTACTGTAGTTCTAATTTGTAAACATGCATCTAAAACGTAGTTGTTTTATGTTGTAGTTGGTAGTAAGATGTTATTTGGAAATTATGAGATGATTAAATATATTTATGTTTATTTTGTTCCACAATTATTTGTTTAGGTTTTACTCATTTCTGTGTCTTATGTTTTTATTTATTACGTAATTGTAAATATATTTACTAAACTGTTTTCGAAAATAAATATCCCAGGAAAGTCTGCGTTACAAAGTACAACTGGATCGATAATGCCAAAACATATTTTTAATTTCACCACATTTTATAAACGACTAAATCAATCATATTTTTTATTATTTTAACATAAATTGTATAGTGACCTTGAATATATTTATCGAAATAAATAATTTTTCAATAGATTTGCATATTTTTAGGGGAAAATCTCGAAATAAATTAATAACTTTCACTTTTATAATAATAAATGTTTGAGATACTTAAAAAATTAGAATCGTTTCATTCACATAAACCAATTAGTAATTTAGATTAGATATTACATTAATAATAACCCATTTTGTTTTACAGTAAACAATGCTAGCATTCACAGCATACAAATTAACGCATTAATTATACATTTTGTTGCTGTGAACGCATTGTCATATAACAAACTTGATTAATAATTGTAATTGCTAATTGACTGGCAGTGAATTAACCACAGTAATAATAATAAATGTAACAAACTTTAGTTTTATTTGCAATTAATAATCTTAATTACTATGAATGCAGCTTAAAGCCAATTAGCATTTACAAATAATCAATCAAGTTTGTGTTATGACAAACAATGCTAGCATTCACAGCAACAAAATAAACCTATTAATTATAAATTTTGTTGCTGTGAACGTTAGCATTGTTTGTCATAACACAAACTTGATTATTATTTGTAAATGCGAATTGGCCCGCTTTAAGCGGCATTCACAGCGAGATAATTAGTAATTAAGATTACTATTTGCAAATAAAACTGAAGTTTGTATAATGCTAAACAAGGCTAGCATTCACAGCAACAAAATAAATGCTTTATTTTAAATTTTGTTGCTATAAAATAAACCTATTAATTATAAATTTTGTTGCTGTGAACGTTAGCATTGTTTGTCATAACACAAACTTGATTATTATTTGTAATTGCGAATTGGCTCGCTTTAAGCGGCATTCACAGCGAGATAATTAGTAATTAAGATTACTAATTGCAAATAAAACTGAAGTTTGTTTTATGCTAAACAAGGCTAGCATTCACAGCAACAAAATAAATGCCTTATTATAAATTTTGTTGCTGAATACGAATTGTCATAAAACGGGCTTGATTATTATTTATAATTGCTAATTGGCTTGCTGTGAATTAACCTTTAAGGTGCATTTTGAGCGAACCAATTAGATTAAATTAGAAATTATAAATCATACTGTTTGCTATATGGTAAACAATACTAGTATTCACAGCAACAAAATTAACTCTTTAATTATAAATTTTGTTGCATTGTCATAAAATAATCATGATTATTATTTATAATTGCTAGTTGAGTTGCTGTGAATTAACCTTTAAATTGCATTCCGAGCGAGCCAATTAGTAATTAAGATATATAAATCATACTGAAGTTTGTTTTATTAATTATAAATGTTGTTGCTTGAACGTTAGCATTGTTTGCCATAACACAAACTTGGATATTATTTGTAATTGCTAATTGACTTTAAGCTGCATTCACAGCGAGACAATTAGTAATTAAGATGATAAATTTCAAATAAAACTGAAGTTTGTTTTATACTAAACAATGGTAGCATTCACGCATTATAAATGTTATTGCTGTGAACGTAATTGAAGTAACAATTCTAGATTAATTTAATTTAGTCAAATTTTATATACAATGACCTTGAATAAATAAATTTAAATTCCCATCGTTTAAATCGGGATTAAACATAGTTAGTAATTGATTCGCTGTGAATATAGCTTCATTTCTGTTTACTTATATTTTAATTTGTTATTAAGTTAAAGCGTTCATACACACACACACACACACTGATAATAGAAAATAGTGATAATCTAAATGTGTATTTTGTTATCTTGTGTTCGCAATAGAGTTATAATAATACGAGACAATATTACTACTTTTTTTTTTGCTGTATAGAGTTTAAGATAAATAAAAAATATGTTACAGAAGGACAAAGATAATTTCTGCTGGCGTTGTCATCGCGAAGGCGTGCTTGTGCAGTGTGAAACATGCCCAAGGTCATATCATTCGCGATGCTTGAAACACAATGTTACGAATCCCGAACGGTGGCCATGCCCAGAATGTCTCGCTATTTTACAAGCCGAAAGCACAAAAACAAGGTAATTTTCGTATCTGTAACTCACCGAAAAGGCTAAAGCATTCTCAGTCGTGTATGTCTGTAACATTCTCGAATCAAAAAGTGTTGGTCTAATCACCCTAAATCCAAAAATATAACTTATGTTCCATTGATTCTTAAAATATAGTCTATATAGAGCGGTTTACTCATGTGCCGCTTCGTTAAAATCATATTCTATTAGCTCGCCGTACCAAGTACCTAAAGCAATCAGTTATGTGTCTGTAGCGTTCTCGGATCAAAAAATGTTCTTAACAAAAAGTGTTTGTCTCGTCGCTTTGATTCCAAAAATATGACCAAATTTGTGCCCTCTACTCCTCTGAAGGTACCGGAGCGATTCACACCAAATTTGCTACATATATTATTTAGTACCCCATTCGCAGTTTAAATCCAATCGCCCGTATACTTCCCGAGTTATAGGCCCCCAAAATATGCAACCTCCCTTAATACTACCCTTATAAAAATAATTAACCCCCCCCCCTAAAATTCTACTAATAATTCTAAGACATTTTATGTCTGCAAGATTATTTCAAATTGTTAACTAAAATGCCATAATAATAAAAACCGTTGCTCGCATTTATTACTTATTAGGCGAGCAGGACGCATAGGTGCGTTGTACCTAAGCTTGTATGTATATATATGTTTATTTAATTACAGATCGCCAGCGATGAGAGATATGTCTTTGGAACACCTTTGCGAATTACTAAAATATGCGGTTAAACGCATGATTAGTTGTGCAGGTGTAAGTTTATTAAAAAAAACCCTCTATTACATTATTTAGTAGCTTGTACGATAGTTGATGAAGGTACCGGACCGATTTTAACTCAATTTTGTATATATATATATATATATATATTAAATAAAAAAAGACTGTTTACATTTATAACATTTGTTCAGATGAGAAGCTAGAAACAAATTATTAGAAATAATAATTTTGTAATTTTATATATATATTGTTGCAATCAATCAATCTGCAAAATTACCTTTATTTAAATAACAGCGATTAAAAACAAAAATATTTTATATATATATAAATATAAATAAAAAATGCACTAACTCGTAAACCTGGAGGCTTGAATTTTATTTTATTAAAAATAATAATTATGAAATTGATGTATATTGTTGCAATCAATCCATAACAATGTGCATTTTATCTCTACAAAATTACCTTAATTTAAAAATCAGGGATTTAAACCAAAGTTTTTTTATATAAATAAAAATGTAGAAACTCGTAAGATTAAAATTAATGTTAACTGTATGTATATTGTTGCAATCAATCCATAACAAGGTGATTATTGTTTTATGTATTTTATCTCTGCAAAATTACCTTAATTTAAAAACCAGGGATTTAAACCAAAGTTTTTTTTATATAAATAACCATCTAGAAACTCGTAAACTAAAACTATGTATATTGTTGCAATCAATCCATAACAATGTGATTATTGCCTTTTATTCAAATTGGGTCGTAATTAATAGATTTTCCTCATTTAATAATTGGACCAAATTTATTATACGGTGAGCTGAAGGCATTGGTTCCTTTGCCATGTTTGGTATTTATTGAGTATTTACGAATTTTGGTAGTTATTTTTTGTATATACATTTAAAAGGAATTAAACATCAACTAAATAGATTATAAGTCGAGCTGAAGGCATTAGTGCTTGTCCCTATGCTTGTTTCGATTTTTTATATTTTTGATTTCCTAAATATTTCGAAATAAAATTAATTGAAAATAAATAACCAAATGGTTATAAAAATGATTTTAAGAAAGTTAAACGTTTTAATGTAATAGAGGGTGAAAAAATCTACATATTAATAATTAAATAATTAATTTTGAAATGAATTCGTATAGTCCGAACCATTTATACACCCAGTGGACTTAAACCTATTCCCCGACTACCAAATGTACGTCGTTCAACCGATGGATTTAACAACAATACAGAATAATATCCGAAACAATGTGTACGGAAGTACCGATGCATTTCTAGCGGACGCCAAATGGATATTACATAACAGCATTATTTATAATTCGTGTAAATATTCGACATATTCATGATTTAATCGCACTAAACGCATAATTAGTGTGTACAAATTATACGGTTTCAGATCAATCGAAATTGACAACGGCCGCCAAGAGTATTCTGAAGATTTGCAAACAGGAAATGTCCGAAATTGAAACATGCTCCGAATGCTACCAGAACGCGAACACCAAAAAGAATTCGTGGTTCGTCGAAGTTTGCTCGAAACCGCATATTCTACTTTGGGCGAAATTAAAAGGTAATTTGTCTTATTCATAATAATCAACGAATTGCTTAAATTAATTCGTAATAAAAACCCTTGGGGTCCATAGGACCCCATCCTATTTTTAATCGAAACAAATTGTTTGATCTCGCTCGAAATGGAAGCTATCAAACCCTCTAAATGCATTTTTTAAAATGAAACATCAAGTTCGGAAATATACACCGACTCGATATTTATAAATAAAATATCAGTCGATTCGTAATTGCATATATAATGTCTAGTTTAAATGTTATTTATTTTGAATTTACAGTTTCGGAGATAAAAAATAAAAACCTCCAAAACAGGTCATTTATTATACATTTTATTTTTTTACTCTGAAACTATAAATTCAAAGAAAATAGCATTTAAACCAGACATTATTTATGCAATTACGAATCAACTGGTATTTTTTTTATAAAGATCGAATCGGTGTTTTTTTCCCGTTATCGAGGTTTGTTTCATCAAGTTTGGAAAAAATCTCCGATCCGATATTTATAAATAAAATATCAGTCGATTCGTAATTACATAAGTAATGTCTGGCTTAAATGTAATAATTTTTGAATTTATAGTTTCGGAGATAAAAAATTAAAACCTCCATAATAGGTCATTTGTTATACATCTTATTTTTTTACACCGAAACTATAAATTCAAAAAGAATAACATTTAAACCAGACATTATTTATGCAATTACGCATCGACTGGTATTTTTTATATAAAGATCGAATCGGTGTTTTTTCCGTTATCTAGGTTTGTTTCATCAAGTTCGGACAAAATCTCCGATTCGATATTTATAAAAAAAATATCAGTCGATTCGTAATTACATAAATAATGTCTGGTTTAATTATTCAATAAACATTCATTATTCGATGGAATATCATTGATTGTAGCGTAAAAATAGCTTATTTCTAATACTGTGTGTATGATCGATGGTAGCGCCACCATCTGAAATAGCCCCGAGCGGAGCGGCATTACTTCGAACTAAACCTGATGATTTTTGTAGGTTTTCCTTATTGGCCGGCAAAGGCAATGACAACAAACTTAGCTGGTCTAGTTGATGTGCGTTTTTTTGGCGCTCATGATCGCGCTTGGATCCCCCTCAAAGAATGCTTCTTATACTCGAAGAAAGACCCGAATCCAAACAACACCAAAAAACGTAGCAACATTGCCGAATGTATAAAAGTATGTCCAAATCATACATTTCTAGGAATCCATTTAATTTCTCTCTTTTTTCCTCCATTTTAGGAAGTAGATATCCACATAGAAAAACTAAAAGTAAAATTCGGCGAATTCTATTTCGCCCCATACAGAACGCCGTATGATCCGAACACAGAACTCGAGCAATTATCCTTCATGTTACCCCGATACAAACCGGGCACTCGGCCCGCATTTGTAAAACTGCCCAACGTTTTAAAATCCGAAAACGGCGACGACCTCGAAAAACCATCCGAAACAAAAACGGCGCGCAAACGCGGCCGATCACCTCGCGTTTCAGACGCGGGCAGCTTTACCGAAAAGAAGCCGCGATCCCGAACGCCGTCAACAGAAACGCCGCAATCAATAAAAAGCGATTTTGACGAAATTGACTTAATGTCTAGTTCAAAATCGAGCTTGAACAGCGACAAAATGGATAAACGGAATTTATTCACGCAAGAATTCGATAAATTCATGGAAGGCTACGGCACTGAAGATGACGATATACCGTTATCACTAAATACAGAATTGCGCAAAAAAATGATTATGTCCGATTCGGAATCCGATGATGAGATGTCGAAGACTAGTTCGCAGGAAGATCAGAAAAACGGGGAATCGGATGAATCTGGTTTACTTCGAGGAAAAGTCCGAACTCGCGGCGGTTACCAGAATGTTCGCCGCAAACGTTCTAATAATTCCCCGACTTTGTTCGAATCGCCCGTAAAATTGTTTAGACGCAACAGCGATATAAGCACTAAGAGTGATTCGAGCCGAATAAGCGGCATTTCGGATAAAATCAACCGTGTCGACGAATTCCCAGACAATTCCGAATTGAATCTATCGAATATAACGGACGCAAAATCGAAAGATGGTTTTACAACGCCAGAAAAATTAAAACCAGTTGTGCTTAGCACAGGTGATTTATACAACAAAAATAAGGAGTTTCGCATTTCTCCGCAAAGTAAACAATCAATCGCTGATCGTTTGATGAAGAAAATATCCGAATCGGAAATAACCCCAGATGTAGAACAAGTTAAAAAGCAAATTTTGGATAATTTAGAAGCTACATCGTCGATTGCATCCGACATAACCGATATTGTTTCATCTGAATTGTTGAGTAATATTTTCGAACCAACCGAATCGCCAATTGTGCCTGAAAAATCGTTACCCGAAACATTATTTGACAACGACAAATCACCAGAGTTTCTACATTTAGTTGGAGCCGTTGAACCTATTCGTTGTGATAAAATTGTAAAAGTGCCGGAAAAAGATCCGAAACCGTTAAAAAAAGATCTAAATGAAACCGAAACTATAGAAAAAGATCCAAAACAACTTGAAACAAAAGAAAATTTGAAAGCGCCTGAAATAGATCCAAAAGAAACGGATCAAAGTGTTCTAGCAGTAGTAAAACAATTAGAAAATGAGTTAAAACAATCGGAAATGGTGTCGGAGGAGAACGACCCGACAGGTTTTGATAAATATTTAAAGGATCCTAAAACAGTACAACCTGAAATAGACGCGAAAGTCGCTGATAAGGAAATAAAACAGTTAGAACCAAAAGATAAAGTTTCGAAAGAAGATCCGAAGAAGACTGTTAAATCGTTGACAAGCTTTGAAAAATATCTTAAAGGATGTCATAATAATCCTAGGGCTCCTGAAAAAGAGTTAAAAGGTTCGTATAAAATTCCGAAACTATCTGAAAAGGATCCGAAACCATCGGAAAGGGATCCGAAACCATCGGAAAAGGATCCGAAACCATCTGAAAAGGATCCGAAACCATCTGAAAAGGATCTAAAGGAAATTGAGAAAAATTTAAAGGAATTGGAAAATGATGAAAGAAACGCGAAGCGAACTGATCTTACAGGATTTGATAAATATTTGAAAGGTTCTGAACGAGATCCAAGACTACAAAAAGAAACGGACAAAGATTTAAAAGAAACTGATAAAGATGTAAAACTACAGAAAGAAACTGACGAAGATTTAAAAGAAACTGACAAAGATGCAAAGGAACCAGAGAGAGATTTGAAACCATCCGAAAAGGATTCAAAACTTAAAGATTCAAAAGGAACTGATAGATATCCGAAACGCTCTGTGCGAGCTCCTCCAAAAGCTCATGAAATCTATGCAAAAATGCCTGAGAATGACCCAGAATCGGATAAGGATCATGTAGAAACTGAAACAATTGCAAAACGAACTAAACCGATAGAAAAAGAGTCGAAACCTGAAGAAAAAGTAGAACTGAGATCATCAAAACGTTTAGAGAAATTAAAAATCTCAAGCAGCACGGAATCGGATGATGATAAACCGTTGAAAAAGATATCGGAACTTATTAAAAGTAGCGAAGAACCTAAAAATAAAACGGAAACTAAGATTGTTGAAACGAAAACAATTGCGCAACCAGTAAAGGATAAAGTTCCGGAACGTATTCCAGAAAATAAAAGTGCGGCGGAGAAACAGTTAGAAGAAATGGACATTGATTCCGAAGAACTAAGCGAATATGATTCCGATTCAGATGAACCAATTATGACGCGGCAAAAGAAATCGCTTGTGAAACTAGTGAATGTTTCGGATATAATTTCGGGGAAAATTAATAATAAAGAAAAAGTGGAAGACACGATTGAAATTAAATCTGAACCAGTTTCGGAAGACGATGCTTCGCCGTCGAAATATAGTGTGACTTTA
Source organism: Leistus spinibarbis (assembly GCA_933228885.1). Taxonomy (NCBI): domain Eukaryota; kingdom Metazoa; phylum Arthropoda; class Insecta; order Coleoptera; family Carabidae; genus Leistus; species Leistus spinibarbis. The sequence goes on along the minus strand of OW121794.1, from coordinate 637,053 downwards.
ACCCGTGTCGACAAACCGAAGATAATCGACAAAAATGTTGATAACGTTACAAGTGTAATCAACGATGTAGCGTCGAATTACAACAAAATGGAGGAAAAAGCGTTAGCCAACCGGAAAGAGATAACTTTACGTCCAATTTCGAAACTGATTCAATCCCCGAAACAAAAAGCGAGAAAATCATTCCCGAATAGTCCGCATAAAATGCAAATGCCGATACAAATAAAAAAAAATATCCCCGACAAAAAAGAGGCTTCAAAACCGCCAACGATGGGCTTAAAAATGGTGTCTTCATTTCACAGTTTATCTACATTACAAACAATTCCAATCACAACGACACATATCACAAATAATACGGCGTCGTCTAGTAAAGATTCGATGGTTTATATTGCGCCGCAACCGCCGCCAAATCCGACGTTAATTCAACCAACCCCAATACTAGCGATGGTTCAAACGACGCAACCCGGTTTGATTTATCATGGACCTCCGGTTCCGCCGTTGGCGCCTGTGCCTAGTACGTCGCAATGCGCCGTCGTCAATACGTCTAGTATGGATACGGCGTCGCCGCCAGTTATTACGCCGGCGCCCAATTTGTGCGACGCGGTGCCTGACGATAGAAGTTTAATTTCGGATACTATCGCGAAAGCGGTTGGGGATTTGTTGTGTAGGCAACCGCCGAAGTTGAAGCCGAAACCGCCGGGGCCGATGGCGGTTCTGTTCGACGAAGGAGCCCCGTCTAGTGCGGGACCGACTACGAAGTTGATTAACTCAGTTGCACATAGAGTAAGTAGCCTTAATTGGCAGTCTTAACCCTTAACTGACCCTTGGGGTCCGTAGGACCCCACCCTATTTATAATCGAAACAATTTGTTTGTTGTCGCTCGAAATGGAAGCTATTACACCCTCTAAATGCATTTGTCATCAAGCTAGGAAAAATTACAGCGATTCAATCTTTATAAAAAGAAATCAGTGGATGCGTAATTGCATAAATAATACCTGGTAAAAATGTGAATTTTTTTGAACTTATAGTTTCGGAGATAAAAAATAATAACTATAATAAATGATCTATTTTGGAGGTTTATATTTTTTATCTCCGAAACTGCAAATTCAAATTAAATGACATTTTTACCAGACATTATTTATGTAATTACGAATCCACTGATTTTTTTTTATTAAGTTCGAATCGGTGTTTTTTGCGTTATCGAGGTTTGTTTAATCATGATAGGTAGTTTTATGTAATTTAGAAATATAACTGTAACCAAAAGAGTAACAATGTGTCAAAGGGTTTTATATTCAAGAAACAGTCATTATTCGATGGATTGTAGCGTAAAAATAGCTAATTTCTAATGTGCGCATGATTTCTTGAACATTCAAAGTCGATGGTAGCGCCACCATCTGAAATAGCCGAGAGCGGAGCGGCATTACTTCGAACTAAATGGACCTAAAAACCTATTTTCACTATAAATACTATGTAACCCTTTAGAAAATTCATTCTGGTATATGCAGAAAAAATTCACATTGGGGTCCAGTGGACCCCATGTGACAGTTATGTAATTTATTGGAGGTGTGTCAGTTAAGGGTTAATTAAGAAAAATATTTAAAACAAATTTAATAACAAATTTTAATAGTTCTCAGACTATTTCCGGGGTTTGCTGCGCGAAACGCTGGAGGACCTATCATCGTTAGGGAACCCGGAGTCGAAGATACGAACACTAGAATTAGAGATTGAAAGTTTGAAGCAAAAACATTCAGAAGAAATGTTGGAATTACGTAAAAATATAAGTTCTATATTGAAAGATATTCAGAAGAGTATTGTCGAGGAAAAGGCGAAGATAGTCGATGAAACACGAGCGGTGTGCGAAGCGGAGCGAGTCCGTTGCGTTGAGGAAGCGAAGGCGAAGCAATGGTGTGCGTATTGTTTGAAGGAAGCCAGATTCTATTGTTGCTGGAACACGAGTTATTGCGATTACCCGTGCCAGCAAAAGCACTGGGCGACGCACATGAAGACGTGCTCGCAGGCCAGTGTGCGGGCGGGCCCGGCCGCCACTTCGGGGGCAACGGATAAAAGTGGCTTGGCGCAGTCGAACAAACAGATGCCGAAGCATGCGTATAGTAACAACACTGTAAGTATTTCACTTCATTTTTCCCAAGGAATCGGGACATAAATTTAATCAACAAGCTTAAGTACCCAATGCCTTCAGCTCACCAATTATAAATATATTTTTTATGTAGATTTTTTTTTATCATTGTGGTTTTTATGGGAGACAAACATAGGTGCACCAATGCCTTCAGCTCACCGTATAATATAATAAGTGCAATTAGTTATTTCTTTATTAATGCAAAGGTTTTTAAGAAAATCTATTAATTACGATTATTTTTAAAGCATAGGCACCAATGCCTTCAGCTTGCCATATAATATATTTGGTGCAATTTGTTATTTCTTTATGTAGAAAATATTTTTTAAACCACTGATGTTTTTAAGGAAGACAAACATAGGTGCACCAATGCCTTCAGCTCACCATATAATATATTTAGTGGTTTTAAGAAAATCTATTTATTACGATTATTATTAAACAATAATGACAAGCATTGGTACCAATGCCTTCAGCTCGCCTTATAATATATTTGGTGTGTAATTAGTTATTTCTTAATTAATGCAGAAAAAATAGGTTTTTCCACAGATGTTTTTAAGAAAATGTATTAATTACGATTATTTTTAAACAATAATGATATGCATAGGCACCAATACCTTCAGCTCGCCTTATAATATATTTAGTGCAATTAGTTATTTCTTTATTAATGCAAAAAAAAATAGATGTTTTTAAGAAAATGTATTAATTATGATTATTTTTAAACAATAATGACAAGCATAGGCACCAATGCCTGCAGCTCGCATTATAATATATTTGGTCCAATTTTGTATTTCTTTATGTAGAAAATATTTTTTAACTACTGCTGTTTAGGGAAGACACACATAGGTGCACCAATGCCTTCAGCTCACCGTATAATAAATTTGGTCCAATTTGTTATTTTTTATGTAGAAAATATTTTTTTAACTACTGGAAGATAAATATAGGTGCACCAATGCCTTCAGCTCACCGTTTAATATATTTGGTGCAATTTGTTTGTAGAAAATATGGTTTTAACCACTGATACTTTTAAGGAAGACAAACATAGGTGCACTAATGCCTTCAGCTCACCGTTTAATATATTTGATGGCATTTGTTTGCTTTATTAATGTAGTTTTCAAGAAAAATTTATATAAAACAATAATGACAAGCATATGTATAGGCACTACTGCCTTCAGCTCGCCGTATAATCAATGTAGAAGTTTCTACAGATATTAAAATGAAGAAAACCTAAAAATATATTAAAAATAAAATAATGTTTGTTTTTGTTTGCCTCTTAGAAATCTGTAGTGAAGCAAACCAGAATGATTGTGAAGCAAACTACAAATAAACAAGGACTCAATATGTTTAGCCCGGTGCAACGTGGTATTCAGGTATGTTGTATTTAATTTCTTGCATTTTACATTTATAATCCTAATTTTTGAAGGTAATAAAATATAAAAAAGATAAATCCTTCAAATAAAAGGTTTTAGTACAGAATATAAATAATACACAGCATTTTCTACAACTGCTATACTTTAAACCGAATTTATCCGAAATTTATAAAATGCATTCAAATTTATTAAATTGTACTTTTTTTTTAATATATTAATGAACTGTATATGAAATGGGCATATGATGTCCGGGTTTACATATTTATATAAACCCCAAATGTATATGTGTGTATGTATGTATGATTTATATCCGGAACACTTTATTTATATGTATCCAAGGTTACTACAATTTCAAAATCGTTTCATAACAATGAAACAATTGTACGTTGAAACAATCTATTCAAATACAAAAGCTATAAGCGACGACTAACATCCAAATATATATTTTTGGATTCAGCACGGGAATCGATCCGAGAATGTTACAGACACACGACTGCGAATGCGTTAGCTCCTCTGTACTAATTAGTCAAGCCGTTTGTATTATTTAGTTCGCAGTAAAACCGTTAATAAAGAACGAAGTCGTCGCCGAAGATCCCATCATGAGAAAACGCCGATTGGCCAATTTGCGGAAGATCAGATGGCTAGCAAAACAAAACCAGGAGTCGCTCAACAGTATTCGTGCAGCAAATGCGGCAGCCCAACGACTTCGCATTGCAAAGGAAACGCCGGAAAAAGCGCTAGCACGCCGTAAAGCGACTGCCGAAGCGAATCGGCTTCGCATTGCTCTGGAAACTCCTGAGCAATCGCTAGCACGTCGAAAGGTAATGGTCGAAAGTAATCGACTTCGTCTTGCAAAAGAAACTCCAGAACAAAAACAACAACGTCGCAATGCAATGGTCGAAGCTAATCGCATGCGCATTGCACAGGAAACTCCGGAACAATCGCAAGCACGCCGGAAAGCATGCGCAGAAGCGAATCGACGTCGCATTGCGCAGGAAACTCCGGAAAAGGCTCAAGCACGCCGGAAAGCTAATGCCGAAGCGAATCGACTTCGCATTGCGCAGGAGACTCCAGCACAATCGGAAGCACGCCGGAAAGCGAATGCCGAAGCGAATCGACTTCGCCATGCGCAACGAAAATCTTCCTGAACCATCTCAAGTATGTCGGAATATAAATGTTAAAAACATTCGCATTGCAACAATCTGCAGCATCACTTCAAAATGCAAATACCTGCAACGTGGCTGTTGAATATCGGATGAAGCAATTTGCTGAAAATTGGGCGAAAAATAATAAGAGGAAAACTTGATTAATGCCAGCGGAGAACTATTCAAACACAATCCGTTCCGAATAAAAGCCATGTTTGTGTGATTACAGTTCTTGTGAATCAAAGTAATACATTTTAAATGTATACATATTCATTAAATCCACAAAATTGTTTCATAATAAGCGTAGTGTCATCGAACATCAACATTTAAAACAAAGTAAACCATTTTTGTTTACGTAAGATTTACAAAGCGTTCCGGATAGAGAGCTGGATACAATGTATCCTATATATTACATGTTTTATGTATGTTACTTCGTAAGATTTACAAAGCGTTCCGGATAGAGAGCTAGATATAATGAATCTATTTATTTAATTTTTTTGTGTATGTTCGCATGATTTACTAAGCGTTCCGGATAGAAAACTAGATACAATATAGTTATTTATTTCATGTTTTGTGTATATTAGTTGTAAGATTTACATAGCGTTCCGGATTGAATACTAGACACATAGATCTAGATATATAAATTATTAAAATTTATATTATTATAATAACGGTGAGCAGTGGTTTATGTTCTGTATATAATATGGGCACATGTTACCCACTGGTCTCTTAGTTATTAAATATATATATATATTGTATCCATGGTTACTCCATATTTTGTGTATATTGGTTCGTAAGATATACATTGCGTTCCGGATAGAAAGCTAGTATTTAAATAATTAAAATTATTATAATATCGGTGACAGGGAATTATGTTCTGTATGTGACTTGGGCACATGTTACCCGCGGGTCTCCTAGTTATTAAATATATATATATATATTGTATCCATGGTTACTCAATATTTTGTGTGTATTGGTTCGTAAGATTTACATAGCGTTCCGGATAGAAAGCTAGATACATAGATAGATCTAGGTATTTAAATTCTTAAAATTTATATTATTATAATATCGGTGAGCAGAGGATTATGTTCTGTATATGATATGGGCACATGTTACCCACGGGTCTCCTATCTATTAAATATATATATGTTGTATCCATATTTTGTGTGTATTGGTTCGTAAGATTTACATAGCGTTCCGGACAGAAAGTTAGATACATAAATAAATATATATATTTGTTGTACCCATGGTTACTCCATATTTTGTATATATTGGTTCGTAAGAAAGTTAGATACATATAAAAAATATACCACGAAATATTCAATATGTATAAAAAATCCAGTGTAGGCCACTGCAGATTTTCTTACAACTTCCTCGCTAATCTAAATATGTTGAATTTAATTTTCAGCCCGGACAACAAACAATAACACTGGTGGAGTCAACGCCGGGCAATTTTGAGATCGTCGGCAACCACGGCCCAATTTCTTTGGGTGGCAAACTCGTTCCGGCAACAACAATTAAAGTAAAACCCGGTAATATGTTAACGGTAGCGTCAACATCAACCAGCAGTACTTCAACGGTCACCGGCTCTCAGAAAGCTATAATTGTGTCGCAAAAACCGGCGCCAATGCCCAAGGTCACTAGTGCACCCGCAAAAGACACAAATGCCGAAAATAAAACATAAAAATGAAACGGCTTTCAAACAATATTTTACCCCCCATAATCGTGGCGACATTATTAAAAGAAAAATCTTGAAAAACTAATCAGTGTTATTAAAATTTAAGTGTTAATTTTTTAGTTTATATACATACGATTAGGATTTTATGTAGTAAGATCTATTTTGGATTTATGTTATGCGTAGGTGTACATAGAGAATATGTTTTATGATTTAATAATAAAATTTGTTCATTTCTATTCGTTCTTTTCTTATTATTATGATGAAGTAAATCATTAATTTTACGATTATTATAAGGTTTGAAATTTGTACAATGTTGTAAATAGATTAATAAAACTATTTGATTTGTTTTTTTAATGCATGATGACATGGTATGTCGAAACTTGACAGTACATTTTCCGAATATACTATTATATGTAATTTGAGTCTTGAATAAAATAAGTATTTCAGTATATTTACTTGTTTTTTTCATTGCAACTTAACCAGAAAACTCATAACAACTACAAATAATACCTCTTTACTGTCTTAAACTAATATATATACTTCGTTAAACGTATTTAAAACAAAATAAAGCAAGATTATATACATATAGACAGTAAAAGTCGAGTGTGAGCCACTCTAGCTTTTCAATAACAAGTTTTAATCATAATAGACCCTGTTTATTAATTACCAACAAGAAATTAATTTATATAAATACAAAACTACAGTTTCCCCAACATTTATCACTGTTGGCGGCAACTGACGCTGGACTTCCCGCCAACATAACGCAGTAATAGGGTGCACCTTACGTATATAACGAAACATTTATGTAATTTAGCAGTAATAAAACAAGTTTCATATTTTCCTTGCATGAATTTAAAACAAAATAAAGCAAGATTATATATATAGATAGTGAAAGTCGAGTGTAAGCCACTCTAGCCTTCCAGTTTTAATCATAATAATAGACCTAGATGAACCCTGTTTATTAATTATCACCAAAGAAATTAATTTATATAAATAAATACAGTTTCCGGGCATTTATCACTTTTAGCGGCAACTGACGCTGGACTTACCGCCAACATAACGCAGTAATAGGGTGCACCTTACGTATATAACGAAACATTTATGTAATTTAGCAGTAAAAATAAGTTTCATATTTTCCTTGCATGTATTTAAAACAAAATAAAGCAAGATTATATATATGTAGATAGTGAAAGTCGAGTGTAAGCCACTCTAGCTTTCCAGTTTTAATCATAATATACCCTAAATGAACCTTGTTTATTAATTATACATTAAGAAATGCACTTATTATTTATATAAATACAAAACTGCAGTTTCCCGGCATTTATCACATTTGGCGGCAACTGACGCTGGACTTGCCGCCAACATAACGCAATAATGGGGAGCATGTATATAACGAAACATTTTTATATACTAATTTAGTAATAATGTGCACTTAACTAGTAATTAAATTATTTAAAACAAATGAGTTTCATATTTTGTATTTGAAATTATACTTTTTTATATGTAAAAACCTTGTTTTTGATTTTAAATTAACAAAGAATGTATTTTTGCTCCGAATTATATTTATACGTTTAATAACTTAACGAATAGCACTAAATTAATTTTATATACATTTTAAAATTACTTACCACATTATAAGCTGCCCAAAATCACTTTTAAACTACACTTAAACCAAAATTTACGAATAACATTAGCAACACTTCATTTTACAAGACAATTTGGTTCTAAACTATAAATTTGGTAAAAATTCTAGGTTCTAATCTAATAAAATATTTATATAATTAATAAATTAATAATAATTATATTAATATAATAAATATATCAAATCAATTAAGCTTAATGTGAAATTCTATCTATAAGTATAAAATATTTGCAGATAATCTCAGCTTGTTTCGGTTAAAATTCATCTTCTCACTCTGTCTACACATGAGATAGACAAAGCAAAAACATGAGCCTAGCTGAGATTTTGTGTAAAAAGAATACAGCTATTATCATTTATAATTGGTTCTAAACTTCTGGCAAATATTTTAAGTTCAAATCTAATAAAATATGTTGTATATCAATTATTTTAAGTTTAATGTAATACCTAAATACCAAAAAATTACATTTTATACAAAGAATAGTTTGGTTAATAAATGTAAATTTAAACAGAAATGCACGTGCGTCCCGCGCAACGTACAATACTCGACTGACTGTTATTACGAGCAAACATCAAGTCTAGTCTTGTAAAACAGCCCATTAATTTAATTATCAACCCAAATAACCCATTAATATATGCATTTATAATCTATGTTATCTTTAAAAACATTCAAAAATACGCAAAATAAATTTAAATTTAGGTACTACATGAGCTTAGCTACGAGTTACGCGTCGCAATGTATATGCGCAGTAAACCCAGGCGTACCAACACTAGTTACCAACCTGGCAGTTTCCTTTTATATTCCTAGTTCATTTTGTCAGAATGGGTGAGTACATGTGTAGTTTTTAATTCGTAAATCTTCGATCATCGGCCGTTTTAACAATGATTGTGTTTCAAAATGTATTAAATCCGTTTGTTTAAACATTAATTGATATGTTTCAAGTGATATTTGTGATCGATTTATCGTAGAATAATGTTAGTTTGTATCTTAACCCATTTTGTTATTGACAACACACTTGTCTTGTGTTTTACACCATTTACTTTATCCGGGGTTCGTTTATGAGTTAAGGGATTTTAATTTAGAGTTATAACTCAGTAGGGAACTATATACATATGTTGATTTATGTTTTAATGGCAATAACATATTTTCGTGTAGATATCTCGTGTTTGAAATTCGGTTTTGAGTTTGAAAACGACTAATTAAGAGTTATAACCCGGTAATACGTATTATATTATTAATAATTTTGTTGTTTAAACACTCTTGCACGTAGTTTAAGTTACAAATGTTTCGGTAAAAATAATTTTGAGTTAAAAATATAAAAATTATGAGTTATAACTCTGTAATGAGTAATTTTGATACGTATATGATGACATCCTTACCTACTCCGACTTTTGTGCTGACGACAAACTTCCACAGCGCTCTGAAGTATCAAATTACTCGATTTGAGCAACTTTTGAGTAGTTTTTTGAGTAATTTGTATTTAGATTAGTGTTTTTTGTGTCTATTAAGGTATCAGCCGGGATCACTGGCATAAAAGGAGAGCCACCGGAGGTAAGAGGAAGCCCCTCCGGAAGAAGAGGAAGTTCGAGTTAGGTCGTCCGGCCGCCAACACAAAGGTAATTTTTTTTTCACGAATTATTAATAGATTCCACGAATATTTAAAGTAAAGCCTTATTTTTCATGAAATACGTAATTATTTCACAGTTTTGTTTAGTATAACGCTTATTTTTACTGTAAAAACAAATATATTAAAGAAATATCGAGTAATTCGGAAACCAATTATAAGTTAATAAACGTATTGTAGCTACAAATATACTTATTTATTTAAGAAATAAGTAATTATTTATTACTTTTGTTTAGTGTTTATGTTTAAAGAAAATTCGAGTAATTCGGAAACCAATTATAAATTAATAAACGTATTATAGCTACAAATAAACAAATTAAAGGCCACTTTTTCAATAAAAAAAAATTAATATACATAGATAAAGCCTGTTTATTAATTATATATCAAGAAATTCTATTTTAATTTATATAAATACCCAAATTACAGTTTCCCGACATTTATAACTAATGGCGGCAAGTGACGCTGGACTTGCCGCCAAAATAACGCGGTAGCCGGGTGCGCATTATCGTATATATCGAAACTGTTTTAAATACTTATTTAGCAGTAATATTCACCTAATTTATTACTAAATAAGTTTAAAATTATGCTTTTCCAGATGTAAAAACCTTGTTTTAGGTTTAAAACGTCTATTTTTATTGTAAATACAAATTAAATATATTTAATTTACACGTTGTAAATTATTTAGCTTTTTGATACACATGATGATACAATTAATTGTTCGTTCTGACTTTTGTGCTGACGACAAACTTCCACAGCGCTCTGAAGTATCAAAAATACATAAACTTGTCTCAATAAATCACTAAAAACTTGTTTAACCAGTTAACTGCCAAAGAAATCATATTAAAACTACAAATTATGCCCAATCATCAATAATAATTTATTTTTTCTAAAAAAATATAACTCATTAGCGATTTTGATTGTTTTACCTCAATAACTGATTTAATTTGTGTATTTGAATGCGTAGTTGGGGTCGCAGCGTATCCATCGTGTGCGCACACGTGGTGGCAACACTAAATATCGCGCATTGCGTTTAGATCAGGGTAATTTTGCCTGGGGATCTGAAACGTGTGCGCGTAAAACGCGTATTATCGATGTCGTCTACAATGCCAGCAACAACGAATTAGTTCGTACCAAGACTTTGGTGAAAAACGCAATTGTTGTCGTAGATGCGACGCCGTTCCGACAATGGTACGAGAGCCATTACATTACGCCGTTGGGCCGTAAACGTGGCGCAAAATTGGTAAGTTTTCACATTTAGTTCTCCGGACTGTAAGATAGAGGCATTGGTGCTTGCACCTATACTTGTTTTACATGATTTGCGTATTAAAACATGTGAATATTCCATTCTACTATTAAAAGTATTTTAACAAAGCGGCATATAAGTAAACTGCTCCATAGAAATAACATTTAATTATTTACATTATTACTGCATTTAAAACATGATTTCTTCAATGTGGAGGCATTGGTGCTTGCACTTATGCTTGTTTACATAATTCTTTACATGATTTGCGTATTAAAACATGTAAAGTATTTAAACAGAGCGGCACATAAGTAAACTGCTCTATATAAATAACATTTAATTATTTACATTATTACTGCATTTAAAACATGGTTTCTTCAATGTAGAGGCATTGGTGCTTGCACCTATGCTTGTTTACATGATTTGCGTATTAAAACATGTAAAGTATTTAAGCAGAGCGGCACATAAGTAAACTGCTCCATACAAATAACATTTATTTATTTACATTATTACTGCATTTAAAACATGATTTCTACAATGTAGAGACATTGGTGCTTGCACCTATGCTTGTTTTCAAAATTCTTTACATGATTTGCGTATTAAAACATGTAAAGTATTTAAACAGAGCGGCACATTAGTAAACTGCTCCATAGAAATTTCATTTAATTATTTACATTATTACTGCATTTAAAACATGGTTTCTTCAATGTAGAGGCATTGGTGCTTGCACCTATGCTTGTTTACATAATTCTCTACATGATTTGCGTATTAAAACATGTAAAGTATTTAAACAGAGCGGCACATTAGTAAACTGCTCCATAGAAATAACATTTAATTATTTACATTATTACTGCATTTAAAACATGGTTTATTCAATGTAGAGGCATTGGTGCTTGCACCTAGGCTTGTTTTTATAATTCCTTACATTATTACCATTAAAAGTATTTAAACAGAGCGGCACTTAGGTAAACTGCTCCATAGAAATAATATTTTATTATTTCTTCTACAAGTTATATGTTATACTTATAAATAGTATTTCAACAAGGCGGCACATGTGTAAACCGCTTACTTCATAAAATATTTCGAATGATTACCAATTCATGCGTGTCATATGATCACCTGATTTAAATTAGCCTTGCTAAATAGCTGACGAAATATTATTAATTAAATATATATGTATTAAAATTGATTATATTTTTACTAATTAATATAGTTTTAATGTGTGATTACAGACAGAAGCTGAAGAGGCGATGTTGAGCAAGAAACACAGCAAGAAAGTTGCTAAGAAATACGCAGGCAGACAGCGATTCTGCAAAGTCGAGCCCGCCATCGAGGAACAGTTCACAACCGGACGATTATTGGGTAAATTAACAATATATTTCCCTATGTTCACTTTTACAGGAAATTCATAATTTTCTTTGTCTGTTTGCTATTATTTTTGTATTGTATTGTTAATTAATGCGATAATGAAGTTATTGTTTATTCAGTGTTAATGTTGCTTCCGTTATATAATAACCTAAGAATAACTATTCAGTGAATATAATAAATTAGTGTCGTTAAATTGACTTATCGCGCGATATACTTCGACTGTTTTATACAATTACTTTCCATTGTTCGACTTCAACAGAAATAAACATTCTAATTTGTATGTTTTGCTGCAATCTGGTTTATCCGGCATTTTGTGCCACTTAATGTAGACAATTATGCTAAATTTTTTAGCTTGTACGAAAGTGCAAGACGGTGTTTGTGTATCTGTTCGTTTCGTCGGTCGTAAGATCTTATTTGAAGGTACCAGGCCGATTTTAATGAATTAAATGCCCTAGGAGCCCCCGTTTTACATGTCCAGAGTTATTAGGCCCTAAAATTACAAACCCTCCTTAATACTGTCCCTATAAAGAAATATATATATATATTTTTTTTTAATCAAAAGACTTCATTTATAAAAAAAAAACTCAGATAACCTATAGTATTAAAATTAATAATTTTGCAATTGTATATTGTTGCAATCAATAACAATAGCATTATTGTTTTTTCGTTTTATTTCTTCAATATTCAGTGATTATAAATAGATTTTCTTCCTTTAAACATTGTGGTTTATATAAATTTACAAAAATAAAATACTTAATAGATTATATAGCGAGCTGAAGGCATTGGTTCCTGTACCTAAGCTTGTTTATTATTTATTTTGTGTTTAACAATGTTCTTTATTGTCTTTTATCATTTTATTTCTTCAAAATTCAGTGATTTGATTGAAAAATTAATAGTTTTGTAATTTATAGTATATTGTTGCAATCAATCAATAACAATAACATTATTATTTGTTACGTTTTCTTTTAAATTTAGAGATTATCAATAGATTTTCTTCATTTAAACATTAGGGATTATATACATTTTAAAAAAAATCACTAAATTGATTATACGGCGAGCTGCAGGCATTGGTTCCTGTATCTAAGCTTGTTTATTATTTATTTTGTGTTTAACAATGTCATTATTGTCTTTTATCATTTTATTTCTTCAAAATTCAGTGATTTGATAGAAAAATTAATAATTTTGTAATTTATAGTATATATTTTTGCAATCAATCAATAACAATTTTAATGATGAAACAACTTAAAGCTAGGATACTTACAGTGGGGAAAGTTCGTTTTGAATAGACCTCCCGTATCCTGTGACCCAGCTTGTCATAGTTACGCTGATTTTACTCCAAAAAAAATGTTTTTTAATTAAAATATGTTAATTTTCTTTTAATAAAATAACAATAATTGTTTTGTTTTTTTGTTGTAGCATGTTTGGCGTCCAGACCTGGACAGTGCGGACGAGCCGACGGTTATATTTTAGAAGGAAAAGAATTAGAATTCTATATGCGTAAGATAAAGTCTAAGAAAGCGAAATAAAATGTAACTTTGGTGTGAAATAAAGAGCTGTCACCCCATAATTATTTGTAATTATATTTGTTTTTATTTAAAACCGACAAAATGTGTTTCTTTTCATTTTATACCTTTTCAGAATAGTCTCTACAATTGTAATATTAACGTGGTAAGTAGAAATATTAAATATTGGGAACATTTTATGATTAATTTAACACATTAACTGCCATAATAATAGCATCTTTAGCTGTTATACGGCGAGCTGAAGGCATTGGTGCCTTACCTGAGGCATAATTTTTAAAATTACTGATATATTGGCATAATTATTAATTTAATGGTCAAATTACAATATTTTTGGTGTTAAATGAGTTAAATTATAACGAAAATACAAAATAGTGCTCATTAGGGAAAACCGTGTGAAGGAAATGCTTTATTTATATATAGTAGCTATGATTTACAAAACCCGTCAAAACTGAACTATATTCTGTATACAATATGGGCACATGGTTACCCTAATTTTGCAATAATTTGGGGTTTAATTAAATTGTTAAATTTGTGGCAGTGTATTTTATTTCTACAAACAAATCATACAACTATTTTATTTTACATATTTTTCAACAATTTTGTGCATTAAAAATATACATTGATTTATTTAACACTACTAATATGTTAGATTTTTTTTTCCAAACATATATCAATCACATAATGGCATTTTTCTGTTATTTTTGAATTTTTTATAATTTTATTTGTCAGATATTACAAATTTCATGCTTAAAAATTCATTTATATGTCCAAGTTACACTTAACTATAAGCGGAGCTTAATTATTTAAATATTTAAACACGACATTGGTGTAAAATGTACACAAAACTATGCTAAATTATTTATTTTGTGTTCATTTAACCCCAATTCTGTATTTATAATATAAACCCCGCTGTGTGTGAAACGTTGCACCGGCGACTGCGCTGTCGCGTCCCGCCAACTTGCCTAACTGCCGGGATATACTAGAATTTTTAATACACGCGCATCATGTTTGTGTAATAAGATGAACACTGGGAATACTTAAACATTAGTGGCACAATACCCTAAATTCATAAATAAAATACAAGTTTATTCTAATTTTAATTATTGGTAATTATTGTATCCTTGAATTGATTGGATTTACAATTTTGCCAGCAACAAGAGCGACGTCGATTTCAGAGTCCATTACGAAATATAGGAAAGGATGTGTTGCTTTGAAATCGACAGGGCTGTACTGGTACAAGTTTCCTGAAAACAATAAGAAATTGTAATCAAGTTTGTAGTACGGATATTGCGATGTATTATAAGAAATAAAAGTCTATAGTAAAATAAAATGTGTTTCTTGTTGGTGGTGTAGTAGATTCCATTTTAGTTTTGTGGTATAGTAATAAGTACGTAAGTTATAAATTGGGTGAAGTGTAAAGTGAGGTGTGGAATTGGGTATAGAATGTTGTATTGTTGGGTGCAATATATGTTGTGTTTGTAATTTGTTCAGGTAATTTAAGCAACAGTACGTTAAACAATACAAGCAATTATATTGTGTTTTCATTGTAACGGCTCGATGCATGAGGCTACAAACTCGTTGTTTAATTATCTCGTCCAAAATCTTTACGCAATTTTAATTCTCGCCCGAATTCAAGGTTATGGCTGTTCAGTCATCGCGCCAACCAGAGTTTCTGGTTTTCAATTGAACATTAAAAGTGCATTCCTTAGGATTTATGCGGTAAGTGCGTTTAATTGTATAATTTTAACAATGCGAATTAGAGATTTATAATTATTGTTCTCAAAATATGTGAACAATAACAGAACAAGTTGTTGTTTTGAAATTATAGTGGCAATTGTTTTCTTAAACTATAATTTTAACCGTATGAAATTAGATAAATAGTCGATAATTAGATTTAGATCTACAAAAAAATTCGATTTAACGGACTAATTCGAGCGAAAGGGTGTTAATAACACTGAAAGTTCGTTATATATTCGAATTCATATACTAAAATAGCTGGAGTGGCCGTTACTCGACTATTAAATATAATATGGCTTTATTTTATTTTAAATTCGTTTTTAGATAATGTAGGATTTCCGAATTTGTATTCTAAAATAGCTGGAGTGGCCTTTACTCGACTATTTAATATAATATTGCTTTATTTTGTTTTAAATTAATTTCTAAAATAGCTGGAGTGGCCTTTACTCGACTATTTAATATAATATTGCTGTATTTTGTTTTAAATTAATTTCTAAAATAGCTGGAGTGGCCATTACTCGACTATTTCATATAATATTGCTTTATTTTGTTTTAAATTAATTAGATAATAATGTAGGGATTCTGAATTTGTTTCCTAAAATAGCTGGAGTGGCCTTTACTCGACTATTTAATATAAAATTGCTTTATTTTGTTTTAAATTAATTTCTAAAATAGCTGGAGTGGCCATTACTCGACTATTTAATATAATATTGCTTTATTTTGTTTTAAATTAATTAGATAGTAATGTAGGGATTCTGAATTTGTATCCTAAAATAGCTGGAGTGGCCTTTACTCAACTATTAATATAATATTGCTTTATTTTGTTTTAAATTCATCCTTAGATAATTTAGGATTTCCGAATTTGAATTCTAAAATAGCTGGAGTGGCCTTTACTCGACTATTTGATATAATATTACTTTATTTTGTTTTAAATTAATTTCTAAAATAGCTGGAGTGGCCGTTACTCGACTATTTAATATAATATTGCTTTATTTTGTTTTAAATTAATTAGATAATAATGTAGGATTTCTGCATTTGTATCCTAAAATAGCTGGAGTGGCCATTACTCGACTATTAAATATAATACTGCTTTATTTTGATTTAAATTCATCCTTAGATGTAGGATTTCCGAATTTGTATTCTATAATAGCTGGAGTGGCCTTTACTCGACTATTTAATATAATATTGCATTATTTTATTTTAAATTAATTTCTAAAATAGCTGGAGTGGCCATTACTCGACTATTTAATATAATATTGCTTTATTTTGTTTTAAATTAATTAGATAATAATGCAGGATTTCTGAATTTGTATTCTAAAATAGCTGGAGTGGCCTTTACTCAACTATTAAAATAATATTGCTTTATTTTGTTTTAAATTCATCCTTAGATGTAGGATTTCCGAATTTGTATTCTAAAATAGCTGGGGTGGCCTTTACTCGACTATTTAATATAAAATTGCTTTATTTTGTTTTAAATTAATTTCTAAAATAGCTGGAGTGGCCTTAACTCGACTATTTAATATAATATTGCTTTATTTTGTTTTAAATTAATTAGATAATAATGTAGGATTTCTGAATTTGTATCCTAAAATAGCTGGAGTGGCCTTTACTCGACTATTACATATAAACTTGCTTTATTTTGTTTTAAATTGATTCTTAGATAATAATATATTTATAAAACAATTATTGTACTTGAACTAAATAATTTTTATTACAATATTGAACAATTACTGTATTGTTATATTGCAATATTGTCCCAAATTTATTTGTAATTTACCCAAAAATGTAGGTACATTAAAAAATGCGATACACTGATAAAAATTATTAGATGTTGAGATTATAAATGTCCTTGAATCATTTCGACTTTTTCCGCTATGATAATTCTATAAAAGCGAAACTTATTTTTACGTAAAATCAGTCAACCGGGCGGAAATAAAACTTTATTTACTCTTACTTTTTATTAAATGACACAAAAATGAACTTACTGTTTTTCGTGAGCATATTCGGGTCCATGTAATTTTTAATCATAACCGTGATGGCTTGTTCGATGTTGGTGACATAAATATTTTGGTCTCCGGTCATTGGAGAAAAGTCCGAGTGGTTTGGCTCGAAGATCGCCCGGATTCCGATCTGTAAATAGGTCAGAACTTGCACTAAAACTATACGCAATTACGCTACATGTGAACCTTGAAACTAAGGTTTTTATTTATCTGTGTTTTCAAACAAAGTGAACTATAATAATTTTCATGTTCACTGTTCACATCCTGACTAAAATTACACTTTGTACAATAATTATATATTATTGTACATCTGTACTACATTGCACAGTGCCGGTTTAATTTCAATTTAATATAATATTATGTATACTTAATTCACTGTTATATTCATAAATAATTGTAGTAAATATGCTAAACATATTGGAATTTAATTCAAATAATAAATGCTATTTTTTTATTAATCAAATTAACCTTAAAATCTTTTTCTGTATATGATATGGGCACATGCTGCCCATAGGTACACCTATTAATGCAATTTATATGCTAAACATATTGAAAATTAATTCAAATAATAAATACTAATTTTTTATCTATCAAATTAACCTTAAAATCTCATTCTGTATATGATATGGGCACATGGTACCCATAGGTGTCCCTAGTAATGTAGTAAATATGCTAAACCTATTCCAATTTAATTCAAATAATAATTACTAACTTTTTATTAACAAAATTGACTTTAAAATCTTATTCTGTCTATGATATGGGCACATGCTACCCACAACTGCCCCTAGTAATGTAGTAAATATGCTAAACCTATAGCAATTTAATGCAAATAATAATTACTAACTTTTTATTAACAAAATTGACTTTAAAATCTTATTCTGTATATGATATGGGCACATGCTACCCACAAGTGCCTCTAGTAATGTAGTAAATATGCTAAACCTATTGCAATTTAATTCAAATAATAATTACTAATTTCTTATTAAGTAAATTAAGTATAAAATCTTGTTAGCAACAATTAAGGAATTTATTTCAAATTATTAAATATTAATTAATTGGCAGTAAAATAGAAATATTTAACCTTGCAACGTTATAAAACAATTGTTTCACATATAAAAGATTTGTTTAAAAATGACTCATCAAAATTATTCAAATAATTTTAATAATCTTCTATAATCACTTAACTTAACATGCGTATATTATTATTCCGTGTTCTTCTAACTTCCGGTAATATACAAAAAAAAAACCTTAACCTTCACCATTAAACTGTCAAAAAATGTCTCAGTTTTTGTAAAGAAATTAAATATTTACCTTTTGTAATGACGACGTTAAAATCACGAATCCACGCAGCATAAAACTCGGAATAATTGCTCTCACGTACGTGGGTCTCATATGCGATACGATTTGCTTCAAAGTAGCAGTTTTGCCAATCTCACAAATCAAACTATCAATCCCCTGCTCATCTACTGGCAGTATTAGCAACAAATAATACTTAGGGCTGTCCAACGGGAACTTTAAGGCTAACGCATTTAAGTTACTAATATAAAAAAATGGCAGCACTACTTCATAAGTCATAAAATGGATATTTTTTTCTTTAAAAATTCCACTAACTAAAAACGATAGTTTCTCATCAGATTCTTCCGGTAGAAACGAATCACTATTATGCCCATCATAGTACCGAGCAATAACATAGTCAATTAGTGACCTTTTAGTGCGATTTTGTGTGCTAGTCCCTAATTCATCCGCTAGAGTAGCGTCCGCCATATTTTTAGTAGTATTTTTTAAAGATTTAACACTGTCAACTATGTTTTTAGCACCGCTAAACTTATTTGTAGCAGAATTAGCATCATTTATAGCACCACCAGTGTTTTTAGTAGTATCTGCCATTTTTGTAGCATTTTTAGTATCATTTGCTACAATTTTAAAATTGTCAACCATGTATTTAGTATCGCTAACCTTATTTGTAGCAGTATTTGTAGCACCATTCTCGTTTTTAGTAGTATCCGCCATTTTTGTAGTAATTTTAGTATCGTTGGCTAGCATTGTAGAAACGTCAACTACGTTAATATCATCGCCAGTCTTATTTGTAGCAGAATTAGCAATTTTTGTAGTAGTACTATTATTTTTAGTAGCATTATCCTCATTTTTAGTAGTATCCGCAATTTTTGTAGGAGTTTTAGAAGTTTCAATCAAGTCTATTGTATCGCCAGTGAATGGAGCAATATTTTTAGTAGCACCAGTATTTTTAGTAACGTCCGCCATTTTTGTAGAATTGCTATTTTTATTTACAGAACGCTCAATTTGATTTAAAATCTTTGCATCTAAATTGTCCGCCATTTTTGTTATATTGTCCTTCAGATTAGTGCTAAATGCACGATTTGGTGGTTTAGTGCCTAAATTGTCTATTAGTAGCGCTAGAGTAGCGCCCGCCATTGTTGGAGCATTAAAACTACTAATTTCACGATTTGGAGGATTAGTTCCGAATTGTTTCTCTAGTGGTGTTAGTGTACCGTCCGCCATTTTTGTAGTAGCAACTGTTGAAGCAATTAAACTACTAATTGCACTATTTGGAAGTTCAGTTCCTAATTGGTCCTCAAATGGTGTTAGTGTGTCATTTGTTATTACTGGAATGGTGTTGCTAGTACTTTTAATTTGGGTATTTGAGGTTGTTAAGGATATTGGCGAAGCGTTATTAGTAGTATAGTCCCCCATTTTTATTAAATGATTCGTAGAACTGTCAATTGGTAATGTTTGATCATCTAAAGAATAGTTTGGAGGATTATAGGTGGCAGTTTCGTAATATTTCGATGTTAAACTGTTAATTAATACTGAGTCTGTATCAACATCTAATATAGAACGTTTTATTAGTTTAAACGTAGTAGTTTCAAATTCGTCCCCTACAGGCGTGGTAGTTTGATCGATAGTTGTAGCTCCATCATCAGTCTGGACTGAGCGTTTGACTGGACTTATTGTAGTAACATCTTCTGGAAAAGGTGTTGTACTTTCAGTAATTGTAGTAGTTTCAACTGTTTCAGTAGTAGTTCCAGCTTCTGTAGTAGAAATTGGTTCAGTTGTAAGTACAACAGTTGTAGCTTCGGTTGTAACAGCAAGTGTTGTTAACTCTGTTGTTACAGTTGTTATTTCGGCAGTTGTGGTTGCTGGAGTTGTTTCAGTAAATGGAGTTGTATCTGGTAGCATTGTTTGGGTAACAATGCGTGTTTCGGCTGTTTCCTCTGTTGTTAGTGCAGGGGTTGTTGCTTCAGTGACTGTTGTTGTGTCAATAGGTGTTGTGCTAATAGGTGTTGTGCTGGTAGGTGTTGTTGTCTCGTCTGTTTGTGTATTGGTAGATGTCTCTGTTGTCGCTTCTGTAGTTGTTTGGTCTGGTGTCGTTGGGGCAGGTGGCTCGGTTGTTGTTGTTATGTTAGATGTAGATGTAGTTGTGCTAATATCTGGATAGATGGGGGTGTTAAAGGAAGTCATGTCAAAGCCGTAGAACTGTAATATTGATTGATAGTCCGGTTTTAGTGTAACTTTTTCTGAGCTTAGTGATAGACCGGATAGGAAGCCTTCTTGTGGTATAAAATAGCTCTAAGGAAATATGCAAATTAGTACTTAGTACTTAGTATCAGAGCCGTATTAAGGGGGCCTCCAAATTTTTTTTAAATGCTTGTTAATTTGGAGGGTTTTAAAACGGCTTGTAGAAGTATTTACTCGTAATAAACGATGTATGTCTCGTAACCCCACACGTATGATATCTTTGTCCGATGGGAACCCCCCGCATTGTTGAATTTCAAGGGCGGCCCGACCTCGGACGCCCTCTAAAAGGGCGGTTAAAATACTTGCCACCCCGTAAGGGGACAAGGCTATATTGTTTTCGTTGTTTATGTTGTGCATCTATAATAAAGAAATACGTTTCGTAATTCAAATTACGTATTACAATTACTTATACACTGCAAAAAAATTGGTGTAATAGTTACAATACAGAAATTAATTTATAGTTTTAAATCATTTTAATTTTTGAATTTGCAATAATCAATATACGTATTGACTTCATTGATAATTATTATTTATACACTGTAAGAAATAATTGTAATAGCTACAATACAGAAATTATTTTATAGGTTTAAATATTTTAGATTTTTGAATTTGCAATAGTCAATACACGTATTTAATTAATTGATTAATATTATTTATACACTGTAAAAAATAATTGTAATAGCTACAATACAGAAATTAATTTATAGGTTTAAATAATTTTGATTTTTGAATATGCAATAGTCAATAAACGTATTTACTTCATTGATAAATATTATTTATACACTGTAAAAAATAATTGTAATAGTACAGAAATTCATAGGTTCAAATAATTTTGATTTTTGAATTTGCAATAGTCAATACAGTTCATCGATAATAATATTATATATATATATATATATACACTGTAAAAAATAATTGTATTAGCTACAATAAAGAAATGCATTTATAGGTTTAAATAATTTTGATTATTGAATTTGCAATAGTCAATACGTATTCACTTCATTGATAATTATTATTTATACACTGTAAAAAATAATTGTAATAGTACAGAAATTCATTTATAGACTCAAAATATTTTGATTTTTGAATTTGCAATAGTCAATTGACTTCATTGATAAATATTATGTATACACTGTAAAAAATAATTATAATAGCTATAATACAGATTTTAATTTCTAGGTTTAAATAATTTTGATTATTTAATTTGCAATAGTCAATCCAGTTCATCGATAGTAATATTATATATACACTGTAAAGAATAATTGTATTAGCTATAATACAGAAAATAATTTATAGGTTTAAATAATTTTGATTTTTGAATTTGCATTATTCAATACAGTTCATCGATAATAATATTATATATACACTGTAACAAATAATTGTATTAGCTATAATAAAAAAAATGCATTTATAGGTTCAAATAATTTTGATTATTGAATTTGCAATAGTTAATACACGTATTCACTTCGTTCATAAATATTATTTATACACTGTAAAAAATAATTTTAATAGGTACAACACAGAAATTAATTTCTAGGTTTAAATAGTTTTTATTATTTAATTGTCTATAGTCAATACTTCACTTCATCGATAAATATTATATATATACACTGTAAAAAAAATGTAATAGTTCAAATAATTTTATTATTTAATTTTCAAATAACAAAACATGTATTTACTACTTTAATAGATATACATATACACTGTAAAAAATAACTCTAGGAAGTTTAATAGTAAACAATTTAATATGGTTGAATATTAATTTAAAAATATGTTGTTTTTTTTTATTAATTTTAGCAGGTATATAAAATTAAATATATATATATATATATATATATATATATATATATATATATATATATATATATATATATATATTAATTTTACCGTATTATTATATTTGATTGACAGTTTTGTGTTTTAAGTAATATTTTTTATTTGAAAACGTGTTTTGAGACTTGTAGGAATTCAAAAAAATAAATAATTATATTTCTACTTATTAGATATTGTATAAATTTATAAAAAAAAAAAACAGAGGTGAATGAAACTGATTGTATATTTAATTACATTTTTAATTACGAGAATGTAATGTTTAAATAAAAGGACTATGAAACCGCACATTGTGCATAAATAATTAAAAAGCAATAAAAAAGTGTCACTAAGATATTCCTACTGCCTACAATAATTATGTGGAAATACTTAAACACACATATATTTATATATACACTGTCAAAAATAATTAATTGAATCAAGTAAATGTAGAAATAAATTAAAATTCAATTAATCAAGTAAATTTAATTTTTTTCTCTCTGAAAACTAAATTTATTTGTAAAATAAAAATTTGTATTAACTCAATTAATTTAAATAAAATTAAAAATCATTAAAACGAAAAAGTATTTCTAAAATAATTAATAATAATATGACAAATTCTAAAATATTTGTACGCGTATTTAAATCTATTAAAATTAAAACTTACTTTAAGAATATTCAACCCTAAATTATTAATAACGTCCACCATAAGTTCCGAGGGTGTTTTAGTGTCTGGGTGCGCGGTATTCCAAGTTCGAATGTGCGCATTCGACGTCGCAACACACGCGAACAAAAACCACACCGCCGCGTAGAGGCATTTTACAGCGAACATCTCTACTCAAATGATGTAAACACACTACCTGTACCTATACCTGTTCAGCTAACTTAACCGCGGATCAATTCTAACATAAAATGACAAAAAACGTCAAGGGGGGATCTCCTAATTACTGTTCTTAAAATACGTTCAAAGAATTAATTACTTACAACAGAACAACAGCCAATGTCGTCAAAATACAATATTAATACATCATTTATAGCAAAATAGTCGAGTAAAGGGCACTCTAATTTTTTTTAAATATATATTGCAAGAATCTACAGAAACGTACAATATTTTTTATATATATAACAATTTTTCAACTTGTGCCTAAAGGCCAATATAAATTAATTAAAAATAATTGTTTTAAAATGTCTAATTATTTTAAACTAAATTAATTATGGGTTTATATCTATGGAAATTGAGCTGGAAGCATTGGTACTTATGCGAAATATAAATATCTTTCATTATATACATATCTATTTTTGCTATAAGTGCAGCCGTTTTATTGATATTCGTAAAAGGACAAAATATGCATTTAAGATTTTCCGTAGCAGTTTTCTCGTAACTGGTACATATTTTAAAGAAATGTTTCAAACAAAACTTGAGTGAAATATAAATATCTTTCATTATGTACATAACTATTTTTGCCATAAGTGCAGCCGTTTTAGTGATATTAGCAAAAGGACAAAATATGCATAGAGTAAACATGCATTTAAGATTTTCCGTAGTAGTTTTCTCGTAACTAGTACACTTTTTAAAGAAACTTTTCAAACAAAAGTTGTGCAAAATACTAATATCTTTCATTATGTACCTAGCTATTTTTGCCATAAGTGCAGCCGTTTTAGTGATATTGGCAAAAGGACAAAATATGCATAGAGTAAACATGCATTTAAGATTTTCCGTAGCAGTTTTCTCGTAACTAGTACATATTTTAAAGAAATGTTTCAAACAAAACTTGTGTGAAATATAAATATCTTTCATTATGTACTTAACTATTTTTGCCATTAGTGCAGCCGTTTTAGTGATATTGGCAAAAGGACAAAATATGCATAGAATAAACATGCATTTTAGATTTTCCGTGGCAGTTTTCTCGTAACTGGTACATATTTTAAAGAAATGTTTCAAACAAAACTTGTGTGAAATATAAATATCTTTCATTATGTACTTAACTATTTTTGCCATTAGTGCAGCCGTTTTAGTGATATTGGCAAAAGGACAAAATATGCATAGAATAAACATGCATTTTAGATTTTCCGTGGCAGTTTTCTCGTAACTGGTACATATTTTAAAGAAATGTTTCAAACAAAACTTGAGTGAAATATAAATATCTTTCATTATGTACCTAACTATATTTGCTATAAGTGCAGCCGTTCTAGTGATATTGGAGATATACGATTTAAATATAAATGCATAAATGCTTGTTATTTCGTTGTATACTTAATTCGTAAAAACTGCGCCTAAATTTAGTTCACCGACTTGTCTTTTGTGTGTCGCGGCAAACGGAATAAAATATTTATTTGCTTTGTGAAATTAATTAAGGTTAGAATTATTGATTGATAGAATATCGACTGTTGTTATTAAACTAAATTTATGATAAGTTCTCGAAAAAAAAAAAAAAGAGCAGTAATTTTGTTTGTGATCTGGTACATCTATCCGGTTACCTTCAACCAACAACTAATGCAATACCTATTAACAATTAGAGGCTCAAGGTCGTTTGTACAGTGCATATAATCAATTTTTGCCAGTTTTTCTATCTATTTTAAATGTTTATACTATCATTTGAAATACAATAGTTATTCCGTGTTTCATGTACATATAATATATCGCGATAATTTTAATTAAACTATAAAAATATATTTCATACATTAATTTTTGCATTACTGGAGTTAAAACAGTAATAGGTACAACCACTAATGCCTTTAGCTTGCCCTATAACATTTATACAATTTTTTTAAGCCCTATAAATCTTAAATTCATTTAATTTTTAACAGTTTAACAGTTAAAACCGTCGATATTTGTTATAAATCGTAAATTAAGCAGGAACCATTAGTGCTAGCACCAATGTTCATTAAATAAATAATAATAATTATTATTAGTCAATTTAAAATAATTCTAATTTTATTTTTATAATCGTAAACGCACCTATGTTTCCGGTAATAAGCAATATATAAGTAAAAGCATAGCTGCAGGCACTAATGCCTTCAAATTAACATAAATCGAAGTATAATCAATGGAATAACAAATAAAATTAAGAAAACATTGATTTTCTCGAAAGGGTTTTGTTTTTTAGGGCCCTAAACTCCGTTAATATATATATATATATATATATATATATATATATATATATATATATATATATATATATTAAATTAGATAGGCACTAAATAGGCATTTATATTATATTTATACCAAATTTGGAATAAAGAATAATTATTCTATTGATAAATGGGCATATAAACTTTTTCTTTGTTAATATTCTAAGTTAAAAACATATTTTATAACGTAATAGTTCAATGACAGACGCTATATATTCTAGAACCAATTAATTAGAAGATCAAACAAAAAGGTACGAGCTGCTAAACTGGTTTAAATACGAAAAAAACATTGTCAACCGTGCAAACATTTTCAAAATTACGTATATTTCGCGCTGTAATCTATAGCAAGCTTCGTTCTTTTTACTGTGAAACAAAAACATGCTTATTTCTATAACCAATCATCGTATGGTAGTTGTGATCTCGTGTACGAGATTTGCTTGCTGATTGGTTGGTGGAAGTGATTGGGTGTGTGTTACGGGTTGAAAGAATAGGGGTTTGATATTTGCGCGCCATTTGTGATGCGCGCGCATGTTTATAAGATGGCGATAGCTCGGCTCACTGATTACAGTCAATTTTAAATCCGTAAATATCAACTGTTCTAAATGGCTTAATCAGTGAATCTTGTATTTTATGTAAATTGTAAATAGTATCTTGTATAGTTAGTGATAATATTTTTGTGTTGTGATTAATAAAATCGTGAGTGTTTTCATCGGTTTATTGGATATAGTGTTTTTTGTGTTTTGTGTGGGAATTTACTGACGATACTAACCGGACTCTTGTGTATGTGTAGCGGTTCGTTTTCGCGATTATACGATATTTTGATGGTTCAGAGGTGGACAGAACAAACACAGGTACATATATTGTTGCAATAATGTTCGTCTTTGTCCATTTTCGCATAATGCCGGTTATGTTTTCTTTGTGTCAAAACGGTTTTGGCTGCCATTTGTTTTGTAATCTGAAATGTCATCTTGCAGCATTTTCAACATGCATCTTTTAGCACCCTTGCTACATCGTCTTGTTTCCATCCAATTTATATTCATTTCCCCTGTTTGAACACTAATTTATTACTATTTTGTGGTTCAGCCAAGTTTTTTAACCATCTACGGTCTGACATTTCACACAACAAATGCTATATGCTTCATACACGTTAAATTTCGTTCATTTTACAACTAAACACATTTTTACAGCCAAATAACCATTTTTTAGCGGATTTAAAATGGTTTACATTATAAAACAATCTTGATGTATTTAATAAGTTTTAAATTACATATTTTTGTCTACATTAAATTAAGTTAGTTTTATAAATAGTGTTATATTTCTCATTTAAATATACAAACAGTTTGTGTATTAAACAAAAAATAATTATTTTATATAAATATTTACACAAAACGTATATATATTATTTAATACTATATTTTGGTTACGTCTCGGTAATTTAGTAAGATTAGTTAGGTTAAGTTGCTTTTGCAGCTAATATTTCATTTGATTCCTCAAACATTAAACAATTCGTCCCTGAACAAATATGATACTTATGTCACGGTATATCCCACCAATATGAAATATCACATTTTATCAATCATTAAAATTAAATTTGAAGATATTTTACAGTGTTAAAGTCGTTATTTACCGAAATTAAAGTTAAATAATTTACAGCCCTAATATATATTTATAATAAAATAATTCTGTCGAATAGTTTTATAATTTACAGCGTGCCATTTTTATTGTTCGCCTAATCAAGGCGCGTTATATTGTTTTACGATAGTTGTCAGGTGTTATTATATTTAATTATTCAGTTGATTATCAAGGGGAAATGTACTATTATTTTTTAAATATATATGTTTTTCTTTTCTTCCTTTGGTATTTAAGTGGGGGTGTGAGGGACCCTAATTTCAAATATTAGTACTTTTTTCACCTAATACGGTGCGATTCTGAAGAAATATGTAATTCTGTAAGAAGCATTTATAGCCTTTTAATTAATTACACATTTTAACTAATTAAATATTTCATATATTCAATTAATGTGTAGTTTAGAATTAAATTAAAATTCCAAATTTTATAGATTGTTACAGATTGTTTTAAATTGTACCATAAACTCGCTTGAACTTATAATTTATTTTTATCCATAATTATTCAATGATAATATACTTGGGCACGGTGTGCCCATATCATATATATAGTCCATTTTACATCGATATAATATTAATAATTATTATAAAATTGTATAATTGATGACTCAATATTTATTATGAAATGATTTTGTAAATGTATTAATTATATATTTATAAATGTGTGATTTCGTTATAATTTTTTTTAAACTGGTTTATTTCGTGGGCACCTTGTGCCCATATCATATATAGTACATTCTTTATCAATATAATATTAATAATTTTTATAAAACGATTTTGTAAATGTATTAATACATTTATAAATGTGTGATTTCGTTATAATTTTATTTTAACTGGTTTATTTCGTGGGCACCTTGTGCCCATATCATATATGGTACATTCTTTATCAGTATAATACTAATAATTTTTATAAAATGATTTTGTAAATGTATTAATACATTTATAAATGTGTGATTTCGTTATAATTTTTTTAACTAGTTTAATCCGTGGGCACGCTGTGCCCATATCTTACTTAGTTCATTCTTCATCGATATAATATTAATAATGCTTATGAAATAATTTTTATAAATGTGTGATTTCGTTATAATTTTGTTTTAACTAGTTTAACCCGTGAGCACCATGTGTCCATATCATATATAATCCATTCTTTATCAATATAATATTAATAATTTTGTAACTGTATTAATATATATATATAAATGTGTGATTTCGTTATAATTTTTTTTTTAACTAATTTAACCCGTGGGCAGCCTGTGCCCATATCATATATAGTCCATTATTCATCAATATAATATTATTTATGCAATAATTTCGTAAATGTATTAATATATTTATAATTGTGTGATTTCGTTACATATATTTTTTTTTATTAGTTTAACCCGTGGGCACCTTGTGCCCATGTTATATATAGTCCATTCTTCATCGAAATAATATTAATAATTTTGTAAATGTATAAATGTGTGATTTCGTTATAATTTTGTTGTAGTGACGGTTACACCAATGAAGTGGTTGGGCGGAGGCGGAGGTGGCCCCGTAGTGGGCTCCGAAATGGAGAACGGCTCCAGAGGGCCCGGGCCCCAGCGCTCCCAAGACGACGCCGCAGTCGGCTATGTATTCCAACGTCCACCCGACCCAGAATTCCCCCAATTCGACATGAAGCAAGGCCGTTGGGCCTTAGGCGACGACACTATTGTTGAGGTAAATATATTTATAATACATTTGCCTCTTTTGCAAATCGATTTTTTAATGAATAAAATTCGAAAAAATGTTGTTGTTGTTATTGTTGTAGAATCATGATAAATGGAAGTATCCAGTGAATTCAAAAGTGGCAACACCAACAAATAGTATGTCCAACATGATTGGGGTGCCTCAGATGGTGCCGGGCGTCTACGACACGTTGCAGGCGAAGGCCATGGGGGCAGAGCACCTCGTGTATGTCCCCAATCAAGTGAACATGCAAGGCGGCATCCCGATGCACCAGTACATGCAGCAGAATTGCATTCCTCAGCATCAAAGTCAACTCAGAAATCAGGTGAGCCACACTTTTTATTTTATGTTCTCATCTACCGGTAGAGTATATCATAGCCCAAACGATTTTTTTCATATATATATATCATTTTATACGCCATTTTTAATTTAGAGAATCTCAAAACGTATTATTTTATACGTCGTTTTCAATTTAAGGAAGCTCAAAACTAGTATTTCGGTTGAAATTATATATTGTACTATGGAACGTTGCAAACTTTAATTAAAAGAAAATCTGAAGTGTCCTACACTTGGCTGTCTTATATATATATATATTTTTATAAGTCAATTTCAATTTAGGGAAGTTCAAAACGTGTTTTCCCGTTGAAATTATGTATTGTATTTTAGAACCTTGCAAACTCCAATTAACAGTGAATTGAAGTGTCCTACACTTGACTTTCTTACATATTTATATTATTTTATGCATCATTTCCCATTTAAAGAAGCTCAAAACGTGTATTTCCGTTGAAATTATATATATTGTACTATGAAACCTTGCAAAGTCCAATTATAAGTGAATCTAAAGTGTCCTACACTTGACTATCTTATATATTTATATTATTTTATACGTCATTTCCCATTTAAAGAAGCTCAAAACGTGTAATTCCGTTGAAATTATATATATTGTACTATGAAACCTTGCAAATTTCAATTATAAGAGAATCTAAAGTGTCCTGCACTTGACTTTCTTATATATTTATATTATTTTATACGTTATTTTCCATTTAAAGAAGCTCAAAACGTGTATTTCCGTTGAAATTATATATATATATATATATATATATATATATATATATATATATATATTGTGCTATTGAACTTTGCAAAGTCCAGTTAAAAGAGAATCGGAAGTGTCCTATACTGGATTTCTTATATATATATATATATATATATATATATATATATATATATATATATATATATATATATATATATATAATAATAATAACGGTAAATTGTATTATGTATAAGATATGGGCACATGGTACCCATTGGTTCAACAATAAAACATTCCGTTCCGGATAGAACTACATTGTTATAGACAGATACAACTGGATATTTTAATAATTAAAATGTGCCTTATTACATATATTGAAACATATATTCAAAGCGTTCTACACATACATTATATAAATATAATTTTCTACGTCAATTTCAATTTATGGAACCTTAAAACGTGTATTTCCGTTGAAATTATATATATATATATATATATATATATATATATATATATATTTACTTTTTAATGAAGCTCAAATCGTTGAAATCCCAAATTAAATAAGTGTTCCACATGTGGAACAATATTCTTAGGGTAAAAATTCGAAAACTACAGTACAGATTACAATATTACCGGTATGTAGTTCAACTTTTCGCCACTAGCTTGCGCTACTGACTACAAATAAACAATAAACAAAACTACACAAACTGTAAACATAAATGTACATTTATATTGGTTTTAAACAAAATATTACACAGAGAAATCCTGTACTTTCTTCAAATTTTCATAATATTAAATTATAATTTACGTAAAATTAATTTAACACCTTTACTGCCAGCACACACAATCTGCAATTACTTCACTATATATATATAAAATTAATATTATATTTGAAGAATATGCTTTCTAAACTTATCGAGGAGATATCACCTTTGTGCTCTACCTTAAACATTAATAATTATTTTGGTATTTATTCATCAATTAATAGTAAAAAAAATGTGGTTATATAAAAATATTAATTAATTAAAATGAATTACAAAGTATTAATTAACTAAAAAGACAATTTTGGAAATGGTTCCATTTTTATTTTATACCTGGATTAAAATATTTATTTAATCAAGTTATAATATATTTAAACTAGACACAAAAACTAATATAATTTGTAGTAATACAGTTTTTAACTGTTTGCCTGCCACTATGTCCATATTTGGAGGTCTGTTTACAATGTAGAACCTTGCTACCCTGTTTATAGGGGAAAAAGTTTCTTAAAATTACGTATAGATCGTAAAATATGTATAATTTGCGTAAAAAGTATTTCAACGCAGCGGCCCATTAGTAAACCGCTCCATACAAATCACATTTTATTATTTACATTATTATGTTTAATAATAAACAAAAATCGACCATTTTATTACGGGAAAAATATGCTAATATTATTATTAGATCATAACTCATGTATTGAATTAATAACAGGTATTTCAACGAAGCGGCACACATGTAAACTGCTCCCTACTAAAAACATTCTGTTTATTTTGATTACACCATGATTTGTTAATAGTAAAAATCGCGTTATATTTATATAATTAAGGCAAACTAAGGATTACCATAAATTCAATCAAGTATTGAAATGCTAAAAAGCAATTGGGAAGGTTGTAGAAATGTTCTCAAAAATGTTAGTTTACGTTTTTAGTAGTTGCTTCTCGATAGTCGCCGGTTGGTGTTGATGCGCATGCGCCAGCGCGTAAGTTCTTTGTTTGGCTTGGTCCGGTTTTCAGTTTGACGCCGCACCTCGAACGAGTCGTATTATTCTGTCAGTGGCGTTTGTTTATTCACCGAAAAAACCACATAAACAATGCTTCATTTTACTTATTAGTGACGCCCCTGTTATCTAACCGTTTCATAACTGCAGTGTTCTGTGAAAAAATCGCGTATTTTTTACATAAATATTGTGACTATTGCTTCACATATATTTTACGAGTGAAGTTTCATGAAACCCTTAAATGATTTCATATTTGGAGCCCGGGATATGAAGGACATGGGACCAGATATGGTATAATTATTCATTTTAATCATATAAAAATTCATAAATGTTACAATTCCTAATAATTGCGCCTTTTTTCCTTCGACTCTTAAACCATCTAATTCACTGCACCATCACTTGAATTACGTTTAAAGCTATTTTAACTACTCCATAACATAAATAGTTGTATTTACGTAACGAACTTCGACTTGTTTTAATAAAAATTAGGTTTAAACCAAGATTAACTTTTATTGAAGTAAAATCTCACTATTTATTAAATATTTATGCCTGTATTTTGTGTTTAAACTATGTTTAAAGCTATTTTACCTACACCATTACATTAATAGTTGTATTTAAGTAACGAATTCCGACTTGTTTCTTTAATAATTAGGTTTAAACCAAGATTAACTGTCCCCCAAAATTTTATTTACGTTTAATCTCACCATTACTGAAATATTTAAAGTCAATGTTTACGTATTTCGCCATTTGTTGTGTTTAAACTATGTTTAAAGCTATTTTACCTTTTAAATAACATAAATGGTTGTTTTAACTGTTCCCTTAAATTGTATTTAAGTTAAATCTCACCGTTAGTTAAATATTTAAACCTGTGTTTACGTATTTGGTCTATGTTTAAAGCTATTTTACCTGATCCATAACATTAATGGGCTGTATTTAAGTAACGAATTCAGATTTGTTTCTATAATAATCATGTTTAAAGCAGGATTAACTGTTCCCTTATATCTCACCATTAGTTAAATATTTAAGCGCTTGTGTTTACGTATTTGCCCATTTGTTTAAACTAGGTTTAAAGCTATTTTATAACATAAATCGCTGTATTTAAGTAACGAATTCAGATTTATTTCTATAATAATTGTGTTTAAACCAAGTTTAATTGTCCCCATAAATTGTATTTAAGTTAAATCTCGCCGTTAGTTTAATATTTAAGCGCCTGTCGTTAACGTATTTGGTCAATTGTTGTGTTTAAACTATGTTTAAAGCTAGTTTACTTATTCCATAACATAAATGGTTGTATTTAAGTAACGATTTCTATAATAATTATGTTTAAACCATGATTAACTGTTCCCTTAAGTTGTATTTAAGTTAAATTTCACCGTTAGTTAAATATTTAAACCTGTCTTTACGTATTTGGTCAATTGTTGTGTTTAAACTATGTTTAAAGCTAGTTTAACTGACGGGTTTAGGCATATTTCTATAATAATTGGTCCATCTTCGTGTTTAACGATGTTTAAAGTTCACTGGTTTCATGCTTTAGTTGTATTTTGTTTTTAAACTATGTTTAAAGCTTAAATGGTTGTATTTAAACACATTTTAGTATTTATAGTAATTGAGTCTAAACGTAACATTTCTAGTTTTTATACTTAAAATGTTTAAAACTACTCAAGACTTGAATTGCTGTATTTAAGAGATTAACAAGATGTTTATATTTGTGTTTAAGGTTATTTGTGTGTTTAAAGGCTTAATTGGAGGTTCCCAGACTTATATGGTTGTATTTAAAACGAATTTAGGTGTGTTTTTATTATAATTGCACTTTTTTGATGTTTAAATCAATTTTGTGGTTCAAATTTAGACTATTTTCTATAATCCTACTGTTTTAAGTGTAGGCTGAGTGGTTAAGCTTAGTTAAGTGTACCATTGCTTAAATGGTTGTTTTTAAGCAACAGGTTTAGTGTAGTTGCTTTGTTTTAACGTCAGGTACAATGGCCATGTTAGTAACCAGGTGCGTTGGTTGTCAGTTAGGTTGGCGGCGAGTGGCACCGCGCTTGCCGGTGTTTTGTTGATGGTCGGGGTCGTGTTTGTACACTTTTGCCGCTTGCTGTTTTTGGTGTGTTAGGCTAGTCTGGTTTGCGGTGTTGCCTATGTTACCTTGCCTACTTTTATGTAAATCTTAGATATTTTTATTCAAAAATGCGTTTTAGATGGAAATATTTAATTTGTATTTAGTATTTTGCTTTTTGATGTAATTATTATACAATTTATGGTGTAAATGTATACAATGTAGTACGGGGTTACATTGTAAGAAGGTTTAGGCTTACATTGATTTATACTAAATAGTATTTGAAAATTATATTACGCATTTAAAATATATTTATTATTGAAAATTATTAAATTTATAGTAATAATTTTTAGCAATTTGTTTTAGGGATATTATTTACTGCCTCATACACTATGTAAGACCTGTAGTGTTTTTCGGTGTGTCTGTAACATTAACGGCAACAAATGCTTTTGCAAATTCATTTCACGTCGTCCTGATTTCGTATATATTTATTTATAATTCATACTTGGATGTATTATACGACTTGAGTTAGTGACCCCATTTCCTCTGAAGCTACTGGACCGATTTTAATCAAACTTGTTATACATATAATATAAGAACCCAAGAACTTCACCCCAGATTTTAAATACAGCAGCCCTTATACTTCCCGAATTATAGGGCCCTAAAATCTCAGTCCTCCTTATATTTTTTTTACATCCACCAAAAATATTTAAAATAATAATTTCACACACATTTTGTTTATTTTATAAAAAATCAGGGGTTTTAAATGTTTTTTTCATTTAAGGCAATCAGTGGTTATAAATATGTTATTAATTTTTATTCCATGGGTTCTTGCACCTATGCTTCTATCAAAATATTTATAAAAAAGTGATTAGTAGTGGTATTTATGAGCAAAAATGTATAAAACAATTTCACCTTGAATAAATGTCAATAGTGTTGAGTCGTTGGCTTTGAAATCGTGAATTAATGATCGTAAAACTAATTATATTTTTTTCTATTTCATAATATAAAGTCGTTATTACGTTTTTTACGTTTTATGTTTGTACAACTTTAATATTTAAAGTTTTTTTTAATATATTTATTATTTCATATTCACATATACATACGTATGTGTAAATGTATTTATGTCCGGAACGTTTTATTAATATATGGACCTATGGGTACATCCAGTGGCGGCGCTAATTTTTTTTTAATTTAAATTATAATAAATATATATTTTTTAATGTTTTTAATTAATTAGGCGTACAGCTGTAGGTATTGGTGCTTGTATACTTGTAGGAGCCGTTTAACTGTCGTTCTATATCTAGTAATTTCGATTGAATTGACATCAAAAGTAATTTAAATTAGATTTAACTTTGAAAAATTAACAAACTTAGTGTTAATGATGGCAAAAAGTTGAAAATATAACAAATTTGTAAAACGTTGACGACTTTAACCGACGAGCATTCTGCGAAAATGCGAGTTTTCTTATTTAAATTAGTCGGCGAGAAGTTAATCATAAAGTTTTAATTATGTGAATATGAAAATACATAAATTGGTAGCGAGGTGATATTATTTACACGTATACCAACTGAATAATAAACAATAATTTATTACTACTACGGATTTGGGGTCAGCTTCAAAAAATGTCGCCCTGAATCCAAAAAAATATATATAACTTATATACTTGGATGTAAGTCGTCGCTCGTAAGACAAAAATGTGTGCCCTCTACTCCTCTGAAGGTACCGGAGCGATTTGAACCAAATTTGCTACACATGTTAGTTAATACCCTATTTGAATCCCCTCGCAGTTTAAATCCAATCGCCCCCATACTTCCCGAGTTATAGGGCCCCAAAATTTTCAACCCCCCTTAATACAACCCTTATAAAAATAATTAAAACACCCAAAAATACTACTAATAATCCTAAGATATTTTATATCTACAAGATTTTTACATATTGTTAACCTAAAAGCCGTAAAAAATGATGAAATATTTAATTTTGTATTTTAATATTTATGTGTTTTAAAAAACGCAATAAATTGAATAGTATTGAATTTTTCAAACAATATGACGCACAAATCATCCTGCAGGTGATGGCATTTTAATTAAAGGTATTCTGTAGCGGACAGCAATTTAGGTTGAATACCTCAAGTACTGTCGTACAACTTGAAGTAATTGTCACTAAATAATTAACTCATCATTAAACACAAAATAAAACGTAATAAAACAACTCACAATTGATTTATATAAAATTTAATTAAATACTATTATCATTTTATTTTATATACAAGCTTAGGTACATCGCACCTGTACGTAATATAACTTGTATCGGGTCTACGTCAGGCGAAGTAGTTTGGGTAACTAATAAATTCTAAATTTACTAATTTGACTAATTATTATTGAAAATCTTACGAAACTTAATTAAATTGTGAAATAATTGATATCATATATCAATTATATTGTTCATAATTAATGTATTGATTCTCACATAGTATAATATGAACCTACTTGCACCTAGATGTATGTGTAGAACGCTTTTTAAAAATATATGTGTTTGTCTCGTCGCCCTGAATCCAAATATATATATATATATATAACTGGATGTTAGTCGCTCGCTCGTACGACTCCTCTGAAGGTACCGGACCGATTCACACCAAATTTGCTACACATATTATTTAGTACCCCATTTAAATCCCCTCGCAGTTTAAATTCAATCGCTCGTATACTTCCCGAGTTATAGGGCCCCAAAATTTAGAGCCCCCCTTAATACTGCCCTTAGAGAAATAATTTAAACACTCAAAAATTCTACTACTAATTCTAAGACATTTTATGTCTACAAGATTTCTTTATATTTGTAACCTAAACGCCATAAAAAATTATTTAAAATTAGCAATTATTTTTAAATTTTAATATTATGCCAAGCATGAAGTACGAAATTAAACCATGTGTAGTAAGCTTCGCTTTGCAAATTTAACAAAGTATACGTATATATATATACGTATTTGGCTCTGATTCCCTAGTTTCCGCGCCATTACAATCACAGACATTAATCTATCTGGTTGTCTTTGTCTTTCACGTGTAGAAAAGTCGCACGAACGTGCGATAAATTACAAGTTGTAGAGCCACTGGGATAAACCAAACTTTATCTATTAGATTCCACTTTTTGTTTACTCTTTTTCTCTTATTACGAGCTGAGGGCACTTATGCTTGTTTTAACCAAATAAAAATACATAATTTTATTAATTTTTTTCTCTGGCAAACAAATCAAAGTATCAATTTTGGATTTAATCCACTTTATATCCCATCTTTTTGCCTAAATTAAAAATATTATTCGGGAAAAAATATATGAATCTTTTCTAGTTAACGCGGAAAGTATGTTTAGATCACCACTAAACGGGCGAACTCGTTTATCTCCTGAACGGGTCATCAAAATCTAATTTTAATCCTAGATTCTAAAAGAGTATTAAATTCTGTGCAATTTATACCAACATTTAGTGTAAAAAGTTCATAATTGACAAAATGGCGGCCGTTTGAATAAAAAAGTTTTTTTTTTTTAACTTTAGGGCGCTATAAAAAATAGTTATATATATATAAATGTTTGTATATTATTGGTTAAAGCTTTAATAAATAGTGTTTACTACAATTTAAAATACTAAACAAATAAATCGGTCGGGTAGTTCCTGAGAAAAAAGTGCGCGAAGTTTGAAAAACGTAAATGTATTTAAAGATTTAATATTTTTATACAGTTATCTGCGAGGATAATCACAAAACTGTTTTAAAAGCCTAAGCCACAAACTATCAAACTACCGAAATATAGCAAAAAATTCATAATCAATCGATATTTTCGACCCATTGTAAATTAATTAAATGTGTGTGCAATAAATTGCGCTTGCTAATGTTTACAAACAATAGAATATATTTGTTTTTTGTGTGAAATTGTGCAATTGTGCTGTGTTTGTGCCTTTGAAACAATAAATTTTGATGGAATTGTCATGTTTGTCGTGATTGTTTCAAATAATATGCTAACGACTGTGTGTCGCTATCTATGCTAAGGTTGATTGCACACACACATCTACCGTATGTTATGCGAATATTAACTTTAAATATGCAAATTTAATTTGTTCACATGTTAATTGTGACGTCACGAATACTTTATTAGTATTTTTTTAATTAATTCGGCAATAAAACCTCGATTTACGTTTCTTTGTAACTAATACCTCGCTATTACGTTCCTGACAATCATATAATATTTACTTTCTTATATATATAATGTTTAAAATATTACATTGTAACCACAAATAAAATCGACCTCGAAATTGTAATACAAATATTCGCATTAAGGATCTCTGAATACATTTTGACGATTGTGTGTCTGTACATTGTATTAAATTTATGTAAATTTTCAAGGCTGTCTATATTAAATTACAATTAAAAAACATGTAATTATACACAACGTAAAATTACATTTAAATTGAAGCAAATTTACAAATTTCAGTAAAAATACATTAATATTTTACAGTGTATATATTTCCAGAACGTAAAATTACATTAAAATTGTAGTAAATTTTCTAATTTCAGTAAAATTACATTAATTCTTTACAGTGTATATATTTACAGAACCTAAAATTACATTAAAATTGAAGTAAATTTGCAAATTTTAGTAAAATTACATTGATTTTTACCGTGTGTGTGTGTGTGAACGCCGAATAATATATTATATAGATAGTGAAAGTATAAGTAAGCCCAGTGAAGGCCACACCAGCTTTTATTATGTTATTTTCCTTAAATTATTTTTTATTCGTTTTATTCGTGTAAAATTACATTAAAATTGAAGGAAATTTGCCAATTTCAGTTAAATTACAATGATTTTTTACAGTGTATATATATGTGTGTGTGTGTGTGTGTGAAAGACTTAAGACAATAGTAGAATTAATTTAAAATAATATATATTTTATAGATAGTGAAAGTATAAGTAAGCCCAGTGAAGGCCACACCAGTTTTTATTATGTTATTTTCCTAAAATTATTTTTTATTCGTTTTATTCGTGTAAAATTACTTTAAAATTGAAGTAAATTTGCTCATTTCAGTTAAATTACAATGATTTTTTTACAGTGTATATATGTGTGTGTGAACGCCCTAAGACAATAGAATTAATTTAAAATAATATATATTATATAGATAGAGAAAGTAGAAGTAAGCCCAGTGAAGGCCACACCAGCTTTTGTATGTTATTTTTCTAAAATTATTTTTTATTCGTAAAATTTACTAATTTCAGTAAGATTACATTGATTTTTTACAGTGTATATATGTGTGTGTGAACGCCCTAGGACCTTCGATAATAGTAGAATTAATTTAAAATAATATATTATATAGTGAAAGTATAAGTAAGCCCAGTGAAGGCCACACCAGTTTATGTATGTTATGTTCCTAAATTAATATTTTATTCGTATAAAATTACAATTAAAAATCATGTAATTATACAAAACGTAAAATTGAAGTAAATTTGCTAATTTCAGTAAAATAACATTTATTTTTTACAGTGTATGTGTAGTAAAATTAATTTAAATTAATATATTATATAGATAGTGAAAGTATAGGTCCAGTGAGGCCACACCAGCTTTTTGTTGTTGTTATTTTCCTAAAATTATTTTTTATTCATTGTATAATATATGCAAAACAGCTGTAGTGTTCAGTCATGTGTGAACGCTACAGCTAATAACGTTGAACATAAACATTTTCACTATTTTCTCTATGACGTATAAGTGTGAACACTACAGCCAATAACATTGAACATAAAAATACGATTTTTATATCCCTGAAAAGAAAATAGTATTTCAACCATTAAAATATGTGTTTACTCGTACTATTTTTTAAATATCTCGAAAACGGCACGAGTTACAGAAAAAATGCATTCTATAAAAATCAAAGGTGATAAAATATCTAATAACTTTTATTTGAATTTTTTTTCTAAAAATATTACCATTTATTAATAAATCGTGTTTGAAATTAACCAAGTTATATGTATATAATATTTCAACCATTAAAATGTTTGTTAACTCGTACATTTTTTAAATATCTCGAATACGGCACGAGTTACAGAAAAAATGCATGCTATAAAAATCAAAGGTGATAAAATATCTAATAACTTTTATTTGAAATTTTTTTCTAAAAATATTACCATTTATTAATAAATCGTGTTTGAAATTAACCAAGCTATATGTACGTTTCCCTAGTTACCACTCATATTGATATTGTTAGAATGATTTTATAACATTAATTATAGGAAAGTTAAGTGTAGGCCACTCCAATTTCAATTTTTTTTTTGTAAAAATGGTATATACTCTGCATATATTCATATTTAGCAAGTTTTAAATGTGTATTTCGGTATATTATCTTTGCATGCCGGAAGTACGTCAGATAAGAAGTTTTTTTTAACTTTGTAGGTGTTTAAAGTTTGTTAAAACTGTTCTAGGTCAAACATATTGTAGACTCGTATTAAATTTATTGCTATTTTATCAATATAGTTCGATTTAAGTAAATTGATTTTAAAATTCAAAATTATAATATTAAATAATTTTTTATGGCCTTTGGGTTAACAATATGCAAAAATCTTGTAGATATAAAATATCTTAGAATTATTAGTAGAATTTTTAGGGTTTTTAATTATTTTTATAAGGGCAGTATTAAGGGGGGCTCCAAATTTTGGGGCCCTATAACTCTGGAAGTACACGGGCGATTAGATTTAAACTGCGAACAGAACTAAATGGGATACTAATGAATATGTGTAACAATTTTGGTTCAAATCGCTTTGGTACCTTCAGAGAAAAACAATATTCTAACCGGAAGTAATAATTTACCCCTACTGAAAAACGGCACAGTTGAAGGCATTAAAATTTTGTTTGGATTTATTATTAAATAGTTAAAGGGCAAGAAAATCGAGTCAGATTTTATAGTCTATTTTATTACAAATAGAGAAATAGCTGATATTTTGAATAAACTCAAATTAATATTATAGTTTTGTTAACCGATGGTTAATAATAATCGATGTCTAGTTCGGGATTCGAACCTACAACCTTTAGTGACCCTACTTGGTAAAAATCCGTATATATATATATATATTATTTTTACATTTATAACAATTACCATCGACTAATAATACGAAAGTTATTAAAGCATAACCAAATTTAAACACGAATCAATTATTTCGATTTTATGACCGGAAAAACATATCCGAAATTTCCCCGCCTAGTTTACCCAGCCGTGCCTCCGCCTATGACTCGCTGCTGGAGTCATTGTCCCGGAGCCTGCACTGCCAAGGTCGCCGACAGCCCCCCCCCCCAACTTTCAAACACCCCTTGCCCCCCCTACCGACGTCGGTGTATTCCATTGCCTAGCAGCTATCTTCGTCTAGATTATGGTAATACAATAGCAACATCTCTGTTCGCTAAACTCGATCGATTTGTTCAGGGGGTTCTAAAGGGAGCGGGGGGGCGGGTATAACTACCCCTTACCTACCAATGCCCTTTCCTTTTTAATGGGGTAGAGTAATATGTTTTGAACGAAATCAGTCTAAATGCAGTATATATTTTAAATACATTAAATATTATTTATTGGTTCAGTAACTTTTATGCCATTGTTTTGTAAAATACAATAAGGCGGTTTCCTTTACAGGACAGGAAAGTTACTATCTTGTACGTAGTCTAAAAGAAGCTAAAGTGTTTGTCTCGTCGCCCTGAATACAAAAATATATACATATATACTTCCAGAGTTATAGGGCCCCAAAATTTGGAGCCCCCCTTAATACTGCCCTTAGAAAAATAATTTAAATTCCCATAAATTCTAGTAATAATTCTAAGTTATTTTATATCTACAAGATTTTTTCATATTGTTAACCTAAAGGCCTTAAAAAAATATTTGGAGCACCCCTTAATACTTCCCTTAGAAAAATAATTTAAACACCCAAAAATTCTACTTATAATTCTAAGATATTTTTTAACTACAAGTTTTCTTTATATTTTTAACCTAAAGACTATAAAAAATTATTAAAAATTATAATTTGCATTAATTTATTTTTTTAAGTATCAAAAAATCTATAATTTATTGTAAGACTTTTTATATGTTTAACATTTTTTCAAATTGGGAACCCATAGGGCCTAATAATTATTTTTCAAATTTAATATTAAGACTGCTCGCATCGTATATATTACTTATAAGGCGAGCTTAAGGCATAGGTGCCTTCTACCTAAGCTTGTTTCTCATTAAATTGTTATAAATATTCAGTAACAAATTAAATATGCCAATTAATAATTTAGATTAGTAATTACAATTAGCTTTCGCAGCAACAATATTATTGCTTTCATTTTGTTTTAAACTAAACTGGATTATTATTCGTAATTTTTAATCTTACTAATTAGTTCGCTGGGTGTGGACGCGGGGGTGAAGGCATTGGTGCCTGCACCTATGCTTGCTTTGTACGTGTTATGTGACAGTGTAATTACAAAACAACGACACACGTAATATAAAAATGCGTCCATTATGGTCATCCACTTTTAAACGAATTAATGACACATCAAAAACATTTGTATGTATGTATGTTTGTATAATTATGGGAAAGCACATTTAGGCAACGTATATAAAACTTGCCCATTTTACGGCAGCAAATCCCCTGAATTTAAAACAGGTATTTACTGAAAACGTAATTACATGTTTTTGAAATAATGTAAAGTTATAATATTTAATAATTTTTTTCGGGCTTTGCGTTAACAATATGAAAAATTATGTAGACACAAAATGTCTTAGAATTATTAGTAGTATTTTTACGTGTTTTAATTATTTTTATAAGGGCAGTATTAAGGGGGGCTCCAACTTTTGGGCCCCTAAAACTCGAGAAGTATACGGGCGATTGGATTTAAACTGCGAACAGATTCAAATAGGGTACTAAATAATATATGTAGCAAATTTGGTGTGAATCGGCCCGGTACCTTCAGAGGAGTAAAGGGCACAAATTTTTGTCTTACGAGCGACGACTTACATCCAAGTATATAAGTTATATATTTGGATTCAGGGCGACGAGACTAAACACTTTTTGGTCCGATAATGCTACAGACACACAGCTTCTCGGAGCGATTTTTACGTGATCACAATACTTACTTTTATATACGTATAAGAAACTAACTATATATATACGATATCAATCAGTCGATCAAGCGAAAATTTGCTTCTGTCGTCATTGAAAATAATGATGTCACCTATAAATAAACTTTAAAAATGTTACAGACGCTAAACCAAACCCTTAAGCACCTCCTAGCGTGTCGCATTGAAAACACTATTTTTATAACTAATTATTTGATAGTGAAAACCTATTTTCTTTAAACGGTTCGATAATTTGGTTTCGCAAGGAAATTGATTTTTCATAAAAATGAAGAAGTAATTGTTTACTTAAATAAATTAGAATAATTAGTTTTCTATTATATAATTTTAAAGGAATACAGACACACACATGTACGCACATATAATTACAATTAGCGAATACCATAAGTAATACTAAGAAAAATATATAAATAATTATATTTCTCTGTACTTTGAGTAACAATAATTACATTCTTTAAAACATTTAATGATTATTAAAATTCATATTTTTAATTAATATTCAGAAATATATTTATTTTTGTTTATTTATATTTAATTATCGCTGTATTAAAGTTCAAGGTCATAATTTGATTGCATTTTTTATATTTTTGTAATTTAAAAATATAAATAATAATAATAATGGACTTTCCATCAACATTATTGGAACATTTAAATCATTTGTGTGCGTGCGCGTAAACTTCCAAGGTCACATATATTAATATACGTTTATATTTACGTAAAAACTAAAATATAATAATTATACGAATGTATATAAACGGAAATACACGATTTGATCATCCCTCTACCTATTTTCGAAGTGACGTCTGTGTATGTCTGTTTGTGTGAACGCTATAGAGCCAAAACTGCCAAATTAAAATGGAATAAATTAATAAAAATTGTTAAGATATAAAATAAAAATATTTGGACTTAATCAAATAAACACCAAACATTTTATCAGCTAATAAAATAATAAATAAACAAAGAACCATATAAAAAAGCATCACGTCAGTATTTTTAATGTTTATTTATTTTACTATCGAAAACATAGCAATGATAAAGATATTTTTTTATAATGCAGAAACTGTTGGATAAACAAGTGCGTTATTTAGAATATATTATTATTTTTTAACAGTCGAAGGACAGGCGACAGATTTATAAACAAAGAAAATTTATCTCTTAATTAGTACGAATGTAAATACGAAAATATTGCAGCATAGGATTAAAATTTAAAAATAATTATTTTTAATTATTATGGCCTAT
Organism: Leistus spinibarbis; assembly: GCA_933228885.1. NCBI lineage: Eukaryota > Metazoa > Arthropoda > Insecta > Coleoptera > Carabidae > Leistus > Leistus spinibarbis. The sequence continues at coordinate 592,569 of OW121794.1, read as the reverse complement.
TTGAAAAAATGCTACAATTTTTTGTACGAAGTAGCATTCTCGGATCAAATAATTTCCTTAACAAAAAATGTTTGTCTAGTATCTCATTTTAATCCGTTCGCAGTTAAAATTTAATCGCGCGTATACTTCCCGAGTTATAGGGGCCCAAAATTTAGAGCCCCCCTTAATACTGCCCTTAGAAAAATAATTAAAACACCCAAAAATACTATTAATAATTCTAAGATATTATATGTCTTTAAATTTTTTTCATATTGTTAACCTAAAAGCCGTAAATAATTATTAAATATTATATTTTTTTCAAATTATTAACCGCTGCTCGCATCGCGAACTGAACGCATAGGTGCGTTGTACCTAGACTTATTTCATTCTAGGTAAACAATTATTTAGACAAATAAAGAAAATTGAATATCTAATTTTAAATTCCCTTGAGTAACAAAACCTTTTGATCGGATAATATGATTGCGTTTCTGTTTTTAAATTTGATTCGCAATCATGATTGATATGTTGGTGAAAAAAGTATATTAATTTCATTTTGATGGGTAACTCACTGTATATCGGCATCGGTGTATGAACCACTGACACCCCCGCGGGGCAAGGGGAATCACCTACATCACACACACACACAAATTCAACTTGTATAGTGGCGTGTGGGTTATTTATAAATTCTCCAGAGTATATGTGTGTGTCTGTGTGTACTCGAGGTCAGGGCCGGCGCGCAACTCTAATGCATTACAATTTATACTTAGATTATCTTGTTTTTAATACCTCTTTCCAAGTATACTATATTATAAGTTAATTGTAGTGATTTCAAAACTGAACTACAATAAAAATATTTTAAATACCTCGTTTGATCATTAACGAATTATTAATTATATAATAACAATCGCAATGCGTCTTGAACAATTAAATAACAATGGGGTTCAGGAATATATCGGGTCTACGCCAGCGGAACTAGTCAATATCTCAGTTGAAGATATTAACATTTCTAGCAACTTTTGTTAAAAAAGTTTTTCCAAAATACGTACTATTAATTAAAGAATCGCCAAATCAAGAAATATTTGTCTAGTTTTTAAATGTATTTTGTAGGAAGCGGTTTACTTATGTACCACTTCGTTGAAATACTATTTATGAAATTACAGTTTACCAGTCTATATCTCAGAAATGGTATGAGTTAGGAAAAAATTATTCTTATAAAAGTCGAAGATATTAACATTTCTAGCAACTTTTGTTTAAAAAGTTTTTTCAAAAAATGTACTATTTATTAAAAAATCGCCTAATAAAGAAATATTTGCCTACTTCGTAAATGTATTTTATAGGGAGCGGTTTACTTATGTACCGCTTCGTTGATATACTATTTATGAAATTACAGTTTACTAGTCATTATCTCCGAAATGGTATGAGTTAGGAAAAAATTATTCTAATAAAAGTCAAAGATATTAACATTTTTAGCAACTTTTGTTTAAAAAGTTTTTTCAAAAAGCGTACTATTTATTAAAAAATCGCCAAATACAGAAATATTTGCCTAGTTTTTAAATGTATTTTGTAGGAAGCGGTTTACTTATGTGCCGCTTCGTTGAGACACTATTTATGAAATTAGGTATCTTTATATATGTATTAACTATGTAATTACCTTGTTTTAAGGCAGCCTAGGTGCTTGCACCTATACTGTTAGGATTCTGTATTAAGATTTTTTTAAAAGTAATTATTATAGACTTATTTACTTTATGTTACTAGAATAATTTGCATAAGTAGCAGATTGTTTGAAGTTATGATAAACTCAGACAATAGCACACTATCGCCTTCCTGGTTTTGTGCAGTTATGTCATCTTTATTCTATCTCCTGTAGTCTAAACATACAATATGCAACCGTTGCATTTACCAAAACTATATACTAAATCAGGGTTTATTAAACGTATAAGCGAAGCGAGCAGCTGTTATTAATTATGGCCTTTTAGTTATCAATTTAAAAAAATATTATAGTTATAAAAAGTGCATATTGTCTATAAATTAAATTTTTTATACCAGAAGAAATCATAAGTTAAACCCATTAAAGGGTCTTGTCCCACAGTTTGTGAACCACTGTTTCTGTAACATATCCAACTCCGTTATCCGTAGTGCCTTGTTTTATATAATAACGGGATGCCGGTATCTCACTAGCGGCGAAATCTGCAGTCCCTACAGGGCCGGACCGGACCCGACGTGCACACGAGCCTTGCGCCTGACACGCCCCTATGTTGTTGCCGTAACATAACACAGTCCAGTCGGGTCTATAGTTATTTATTTATACGTTGTTCACGTCATATATAGCTTACGCCGTACGTCATCATGTAATGTCGTGGTGTGTGGATATGTCATTAATAAATTTACTCATTTTAATGTGATTCATTGAGTTTTTAGCTTGTACAGTATCTGCATTTTTAGCTCGCCGTACGTAGTACCGAAGAGGCTAAAGCATTCGGTCGTGTGTCTGTAGCATTCTCGGATCAAAAAATTTCATTAAGAAAAAGTGTTCGTCTCGTCGCCCTGATTCCGAAAATGTATATAACTTATATACTTGGATGTTAGTCGTCGCTCGCTCGCTCGTAAGACCAAATTTGTGCCCTCTACTCCTCTGAAGGTACCGGAGCGATTCACTCCAAATTTGGTACACATATTATTTGGCATCCCATTTGAATCCGTTCGCAGTTTAAATCCAATCGCCCGTATACTTCCCGAGTTATAGGGCCCCAAAATTTGGACCCCCCCTTAATACTGCCCTTATAAAAATAATTGAAACACTTAAAAATTCTACTAAAAATTCTAAGATATTTTTTGTTTACACGATTTTTTCATTTTGTTAACCCAAAGCCCAAAAAAAATTATTAAATATTATAATTTTGAATTTCAAAATTTGTTTTTTTTTTTTTTTTTAATATAATCTTAAATTAAATGTAAGACTTTTTATATCTATAACATTTTTTCAATTAGTTAACCAAAAGGCCAAAATTATTAAAAACTGCTCGCATCGCATATATTACTTATAAGGCGAGCTGGACGCATAGGTGCGTTGTACCTAAGCTTGTTTTTTATAATTTATTTACTTCGACGGACAATAGTACAAAAGATTTTTGATTCGAGAATGCTTTAGCTTCTTCGTACGATGAGCTAAAATTTAAAAAATAGAAAATATCCCCAAACCGCGTGCAACAAAGTGACTTAATGTCGGTATCGCCGGTGATCACGGGAGTTCATAACCTGCAGGCAGGTCTTTGACCTAGACCTCGTCGTCGGAAACTGACGGTGGTCGCTGACTAGTAGCGATCGCTGGCGGGAACCGCGGCGAAACCCCTTCACTGGCGGGTCGATAGTGGCGCGAAGGGCGCAATGCAGAGGGTGCGGTGCGTAACGCGCTAACCGCCGACAACTCGTTCGTTCGTTCACAAATATTTCTGCTATTTCTTTTAAATACACAAGAATTTAAATCATTTCGTTTTTACCGTATATTAAATTTACTGCTTAACTTTCATTCTAGAAACACGGGTTTCATAATTGTGTAAATTGATGTACGGGTTTACTAACTCGTGAAACCTATAAGGGTTTAGTGAATGAGTCATGGGTGAATCACAATACAATACGCGACGAGTCAGAAATATAATATATGGATTTGTATCAAACTGAGTAATAGCATAAAATATTTATCCCCTATTGGCAATAATAATGACTGTTTTCGTAAAATATTAATATTCGCGAAGATTTTTTCATATTTTTAAGCCAAGGGCCAAAAAAAAATTATGAAATATTATAATTTTGAATTTAAAAATATGCACTAAATACTTTTTATATCTATAATACTTTTTTAAATTGTTACCCTAAAGGCCATAATAATTAAAATAAGGCACGCTGGACGCATTGTACCTTGTTAGCTCGCCGTACGTAGTACCGAAGAGGCTAAAGCATTCGGTCGTGTGTCTGTAGCATTCTCGGATCAAAAAATTTCATTAAGAAAAAGTGTTCGTCTCGTCGCCCTGATTCCGAAAATGTATATAACTTATATACTTGGATGTTAGTCGTCGCTCGGTATCTCGTAAGACCAAATTTGTGCCCTCTACTCCTCTGAAGGTACCGAAGCGATTCACTCCAAATTTGGTACACATAATATTTGGCATCCCATTTGAATCCGCTCGCAGTTTAAATCCAATCGTCCGTATACTTCCCGAGTTATAGGGCCCCAAAATTTGGAGCCCCCCTTAATACTGCCTTTATAAAAATAATTGAAACACTTAAAAATTCTACTAAAAATTCTAAGATATTTTTTGTCTACAAGATTTTTTCATTTTGTTAACTCAAAGCCCGAAAAAAATGATTAAATATTATAATTTTGAATTACAAATTTTGAACAATTTTTTTTTTTTAATATAATCTAAAATTAAATGTAAGACTTTTTATATCTATAACATTTTTTCAATTAGTTAACCTAAAGGCCATGATTATTAAAAACTGCTCGCATCGCATATATTACTTATAAGACGAGCTGGACGCATAGGTGCGTTGTACCTAAGCTTGTTTTTTTATATCTTTCGGTAAATAATCGCTCAAATAGCTGATCTTGATTCAGTATTCTGGAAGCAATAGCACATTGAAATAAACTTCAAAATTGTAATTATTGTACCTGAACGCATTGGTGCGTGCACTTAGTTAATTGTGTGTATATGCTCGAGCTGGATGCATTGGTGTATTAAATTCGCTTCTAAGTAGCTACACGCATTGGTGCTTGCACACTCCCTAAATTAACTGCTTCAAACTGGATGCATTGGCGTATTAAATTCGCTTTTAAACCGCTAGACGCATTGGTGCTTGCACACTAATTAGCTGCGGCGAGCTGGACGCATTGGTGTATTAAATTCCCTTTAAAACAGCTAGACGCATTGGTGCTTGTACACTTACTAAATTCCCTACGGCGAGCTGGATGCATTAGTGTATCAAAACACCTAGACGCATTGGTGCTTGCACACATACTAAATTAGCTGGGGCGAGCTGTATGCATTAGCGTATTAAATTCGCATCAAAAACAGCTAGACGCATTGGTGCTTGTACACTTACTAAATTCCCTACGGCGAGCTGGATGCATTAGTGTATCAAAACAAACTGTGTCAGCTGTTGATTTACTCATCTGTCAACAGTTTAATATTTTGTTGCATCGAAATATAAATTACATTGTAACAATTTACATTTTAACTATTAATGTATTATTTTGTTGTTTTGGGTAAATTGTATATATTTAAATATGTATTTATAATTTGTTTCCAGATCGCTCCAGCTGCAAAAAAGCTGTGGGGCCTCGAGGGCGGCAAAGACGCGGGCAAGTTGGCTCTGCACCCCCTGAACCACGAGCAGGTGTGGCGCGACCCCACTTGGTCGACAGCAGGTCAGTGTCCGTCTTATTTTCGTATATATATACTCTTATATCGCATTGCATTGTTACACTTTACTTATGTATACCACTTCCCTCGTACCTTCTTTATTTTGACCGTATATGCGCGGTACGTGAGCCGGTTAAATAAAACATACGGCCCCACTATCTCTGATGCATTAGGTTACGGAAGAAATTCATTGCTAGCACAATTTGAACCGTTTCTAGAGCTACTGAAACGGGAAAAATAATGCCATATTATCTGTACGTATTCTATAATACAGAATTGCTCCAAGTAATGATGATTTACTTTGTGCGTGTATCAGTAAAATATATTTTCTTTTCATAATCTGATTTAGGTAAAAAGTCGGAAAGTTTAACGTAACACATTGTACTAATATGAAAAATTAAGTGTTATATTTTGAAAGGTTGCAGAAGAAAAATTGTTTTCCCAAAAAAGGCCCTTGGTACATCTATCAATCTTGCCTAAATGGCCCATTTTAGATAGTTTTGGCATAAATCAAATATTCAGCATCACGTGTTTTCGCTTATGCAAATTTTATTCGGAGCCGTTAGGTTAGGTCATGTTAGTTGTTGGATACTTTCGAAATATATCGATTCGACGTGAAGTCGTCCTCACTTTAAAGCCTATAGGCTGTCCCACTTTATTTTTGTACCATTGTCACCTCAATTGTCACTAAATACGTTATTGGTGACATTGCATTTTATATTATTTATTTGTAGTCGCTAATGTTTATTTTCTAATCAATTATATATATATTTATATATATATATATATATATATATATATATATATATATATATATATGAACATTCAGTGGATGTATATGATATGGGCACATGGCCTTATCCATATTTAATTCATAGTTTATAACGTCTAATGACTATTTTGTGTTCTTGATTCAAATTTCGCCTCGAAATGAACACTTTATGTCGAAATATGTTCAATTATGCTACAATTAACAATTTGATTCGTATAATTACACATCAAGCTTAGGTATAACGCACCTATGCGTCCTGCTCGCCTTATAAGTAATATATGCGATGAAAGCAGCGGTTTTTAATTTTTTACGGCGTTTTGGTTAACAATTTGAAAAAATGTTATAGATATAAAAAGTCGTACAATTTTTTCTAGATTATTTTAATTAAAAAACAAGGTTAGGTACAACGCACCTATGCGTCCAGCTCGCCTTATAAGTAATATATGTGATGAAAGCAGTGGTTTTTAATTTTTTACGGCCTTTTGGTTACCAATTTGAAAATATTTTATAGATATAAAAAGTCGTACAATTTTGTATAATTTATTTTAATAAAAAACAATCTTAGGTGCAACGCACCTATGCGTCCAGCTTGCCTTATAAGTAATATATGTGATGCCAGCGGTGGTTTTTAATTATTTAAGGCCTTTTGGTTATCAATATGAAAAAATGTTATAGTTATAAAAAGTCGTACAATTTTTTATAGATTATTTTAATAAAAAACCATCTTAGGTATTACGCACCTATGCGTCCAGCTCACCCTTATAAGCAATATATGCGATGCCAGCAAAGCTTTTTAATTATTATCCCCTTTTTGGTTAACAATTTGAAAATATATTATAGATATAAAAAGTCCTACAATTTTTTCTAGATTTTTAGTGCATATTTTAAAATTCAAAATTATAATATTTAATATTTTTTTATGGCTTTTGGGTAACAATATGAAATAATCTTGTAGACGTAAAATATCTTAAATATTAAGGGGGGTTCCAAATTTTTGGGCCCTATAACTCGGGAAATATACGGGCGATTGGATTTAAACTGCGAGCGGATTCAAATAGGGTACTAAATAATATTTGTAGAAAATTTGGTGTAAATCGCTTCGGTACCTTCAGAGGAATAAAGGGCACACATTTTTGTCTTACGAGCGAGCGACGACTAACATCCAAGTATATAAGTTATATATATAAATATATGTTTTTGGATTCAGGGCGTCGAGACAAACATATTTTAGGAAAACTAAAAATCATTATACCTTGTTTTATATTAAGTTTTAAAACAACTGGTGTACATTGTACAAAAAAAAGTTGTATAAATAAACCACAGAAATATACAAAAACCTCATCTTAAATGACAAAAAACACAACAAAGATCAGCCATTTTTCCCTGCCGTGGAAATTCTATTAACCGCAGGCAGTAAAAAAAAATAAAAACGTCTACGAAAACACAAAGGAACAATTGATAAAGATGTCACAATACGAAGAAGTATTAGTTAGACAGAGAACATGACTAAAAAAATAGTCTTGACTCAATTCCACAATATTTATACAATCTTAAACAAGAGAATCAATTAATATCATTTACAATAGTTGTTTAATTTTCTATGAAAACGAAATAAAAGTCCCAAAAGTAAAGTTGAATCTACGACGGCTGTAATGGATCCCTAACGGGTCGTTTATTTCTCCAGCTGCCTCTATTCGCCCCACCCTCCCCCACTGTTGTAGTTGTCAAGGTCTCGCTAGCCACTAACACTACACACACGACATGAGGCAATGTGTTCTTCCCTATATTGGCATCGTTCACCTGAATTAGACACTAATTGGGTCAATTGGCTGACTCGAGACTCACAGGAAGACAGAAACCGCACTTAGGTGCCGTAAAGTGATATTGAACAGCACTAGAGTACCTGGATTTTCATTTACTCGGACTCGAACACGCTGTGGCTAATGAAGTTTACTGTTAAACTTACTTTAACACCATTTTCTGCGAAACTTCCTAGATTCATTTATATTGTTTTTTTTATTATATTAATTCTACTATTGCCATGACACAATATCAATTAGTATTGTAATTAGGGAAACGTAAAAGTAATTATTTTCATACGCGAGTGTTAGATTTTTCGAAAAGTACTTCCGGTTGAAATATTTAGAAGGTTTTCTTTCCCAGTATTAAACCAGACATAGAGTTCAATTAAATAGATTTTTCCTTAAAAAGAAACAGTCGATTTTAAATTTACTACAAACGATATATCGATTTTTTTTGTTTTTAATTGTTGTTTTTTATATGTACATATATTTTAACCGATTATTTAATTAATTATTTTCTATCGACTACTAATCCATTTTTTCGTTTTTCTATTGTTTACGATTAATAAATTAATTTTTTATGTATCGATTATCGATTTCAATATTTAAAAATCGACGAGCCCTACCCAAGTTACACAAATTATTAAATTAATTGGACGATTAAAAACGATTTTTTATAAATGAAAATTGTTTTTTTTTTAGTATAATTGATTTTTTGTTTAATTAATGACTGATTAATTAAATTAATTAATTTTTATTTACTATACTTTTTTTTTCTTTTTTTGTTTAAATTGATTATTAATTTCAATATTTTAAAATCGACCACTCAATTAAACGATTAAATCCATTTTTCTTAATAAATCGATCGATATCTAATTTACAAGATATCGATTTAATAAATTTTTCTGTTTATAATCGAGTTTTTCGATTTTTATTAATATATTTTTTAATCGACTTTTTTGTTTATGATTGATTAATTTATATCCATTAAAAATCTTTTATTTTTTTCGTTTTTATGTCGTTTTTCATTAATCGATTAAATTAGTTCTTTGTTCTAAAATTGATTATAAATTTCAATATTTAAAAATCGACGAGCCTTACCCAGAATATACATATTTTAATTTTAATTAAACGATTAAAATCGATTATTCATAAAAAATCGTTTTTTTTTTTTCTGTTTGTAATTAATTTTTTTGATTAATTAATTAATTTTTATCGACTAAATATCATTTTTTTGTCTTTCTATTGTTTAAATAAATCTTTCTAAAATTGGATTATTGATTTCAATATTTTAAAATCAACCAGTCAATTAAACGATTAAATAAATTTTTCTGTTTATAATCGGTATAATTGCGTATTTTAACCGATTATTAATTCGTCATTGAGTAAATATTCAAAATGTATTCAGGAACTCTCAATTTTTTGTGAAAACAATACTTTTTCATTTATACATAACGTATAAGGAAGTTGAAATAAAAAGTAATTACTTTCCCAAAAATGAATTAACATATCAGATATGAAATATGTGTATATATATATATATATTTAATTATCTCGCTGTAAGGCGAGCTGGAGGCATTGAGTGTTTTATTATGTAAAAATGATGCAATCGTGAATAGAGAAATCACTTTTAACACTAAAACAAGTAATTAGAATTGAAGTCAACAAATAATGCAAATTGGTTAGAATCCAATTCTTATATGTATATAAAGTCACGTTTCAAATAAGCCACGACGTAGTTGGTGAAGTGGCTCTATTTACCCGGAGTCCCGGACCCACCTCACCGCCAAACACATCGAGCAACCATAAGTCCGCGAAACAATATTACTATAAAATAACGAGACACGCACACCGCCGACAATACACGTATGATGTTACATTTTATGCGTAACCACAGAGACGTGACCGGAATCCTCAATTACGCACAAATTTCACTTTTACTGTGTGTGTGTGTGTCTGCGATGCCCCGATCACTCGTTTCGCTTCAAGGACCCAACAAATGAAAGTCACATTCGTCTTTCGATACATATTCACATTTTTAGCTCGGTCCTCCCCTTAATACTGCCCTTATAAAAATAATTAAAACACACAAAAATTCTACTAATAATTCTAAGATATTTTATGCCTACAAGATTTTTTCATATTGTTAACCCATAGGCCGTAAAAAATTAAATATAATTTTGAATTTTAAAATCACTAAATTTGTATCCTCGAATTCTCTGAAGGTACCGGAGCGATTCACACCAAATTTGGTACACATATTATTTAGTACCCTATTTGAATCCCTACGCAGTTTAAATCTAATCGCCCCTATACTTCCAGAGTTATAGGGCCCCAAAATTTAGAGCCCCCCTTAATACTGCCCTTATAAAAATAATTAAAACACACAAAAATTCTACTAATAATTCTAAGATATTTTATGTCTACAAGATTTTTTCATATTGTTAACCCATAGGCCGTAAAAAAATATTAAATATAATTTTGAATTTTAAAATCACTAAATTTGTATCTTTTAATTCTCTGAAGGTACCGGAGCGATTCACACCAAATTTGGTACACATATTATTTAGTACCCTATTTGAATCCCCATACAGTTTAAATACAATCGCCCGTATACTTCCTGAGTTATAGGGGCCTAAAATTTGGAGCCCCCCTTAATACTGCTCTTATAAAAATAATTAAAACACACAAAAATTCTATTAATAATTCTAAGTTATTTTATGTCTACAAGATTTTTTCATATTGTTAACCCATAGGCCGTAAAAAATTAAATATAATTTTGAATTTTAAAATCACTAAATTTGTATCCTCTAATTCTCTGAAGGTACCGGAGCGATTCACACCAAATATATTACATATATTATTTAGTACCCTATTTGAATCCACTAGCAGTTTAAATTCAATCGCCTGTATACTTCCAGAGTTATAGGGGCCTAAAATTTGGAGCCCCCCTTAATACTGCCCTTATAAAAATGATTTAAACACCCAAAAATGCTACTAATAATTCTAAGATATTTTATATCTTGAAGATTTTTTCATATTGTTAACCTAAGGACCATAAAAAATAATTAAATATATTTAATTCGGTTAAAATGGCCCTGATTTTGATATGTAAATTATATTTCTTTGTGTAACTGAATATTTGATAATAGTATCTAATGTTGCACGTAAAATTCAACTTTCAAATGATAGTTTTTGGTGTACAACTTTTTTGTGCACATTTAAATTTACGAAGGTTGTGCTAAATGTCAGTAGTTGGTTTGTTATGCAAATTTTAATGGTTATTTTTTATAGTTTATTTGTATATTATTATAAAGTTAAATAGAATTATTATATATTTTAAATTTTAGTATAAAATATTAAATTGTTTTTATTGTCAAAGAAAACATATTTAATTATTATAAAACTGGGGCATTGTACCCGTATCATATACAAAACACAGTCTAATTGGATAATTTGACAATAAATATATTAATTAAATACATGTTGAAAACTAATGTGCTTTACTGTACACGTTTTCTGCGAGTTTTTGCAAAAATTGTAAGAGTTCCACTTTAAATAATGTCTTATTTAAACAAGCAACGTCTGTTCTTTTTACATATTTATGTCCTTAGTTTCTTTTTTTTAACCATAATATATTATAGTACTCATTTTGAACAACTTATACACAAGCCCTTTTAAAGAATTTATAATTTATTTACACTGAAGTCTCATATAGTTTTTTTGTGCTCTTCAGAGCAGTGATAGCTATGCCATAATATCATATATAGTAACCATGGATACGTATATATATATATATATAAAAGGTTGAATTTCAGAATCCGCAATTAATTAATTATATATTTTTAAAGTAACAATTCGCTATATTTTTGACAGTGTAGGCTGCGAAAATCGGCTGAAAAGTAAAATATATGTACACCAAACTTTGAATACTTAAATAAGTAATAAATAATTCGCAAAAACAATTACTCGGAAAGCCAAGTTTCTAAAAATTGTTTTTTAATATCAAGATACCTTGAAGGAACACAAACTTTAATAAATGACGTAACCATTATTTTCCCTTACGTTGCAAAAACGAAGAAAACAGGCAACAGCCACCACCAGTGTTGTTGATGTTTTAGTTGGCCGCCGTTCCCGCTTGTCGCATTTACGTTTGGCGCTAGCATCCAGCGCACTGATTGATGGGCGTGTACCGGCGGCGGTGCACGGTGGCGTCGGTGGGCTCAGCGTCGTTGCCATAGGGACGGTGGGTCGCCGCGAGTGGCGCCTGTCGCCGTGGCGACATCCGCCACCGGCCACCCGCTCGCCGACCTCGCCACCGCCGTCATCGTTACCCCTGTTTACGTCATACTTGTCTCTCCAAACAATACAACACACCACACTGTGTTCTAGAACTTGATGGGCCATAATTAAACCTTAATTTTTATTATTTTCCTCATTTTTCGCTAAAATATTGCTTAATTAAAATTAAACCTTACATAAGTGAAGCTGCAGGCATTAGCGCCGTCAACAATGCTTAATTAAAATCTACCCATACGTAGGTTCATTCTAAGCGAAGCTGCAGGCATTGGCGCCCCTATCAATACTTTATAACTTGCTTAATGAAAGTTTACCCTTAAGTAAGCTCAATATAAGCGAAGCTGCAGGCATTGGCGCCAGCATCAATGCTTTATAACTTGCATAATTAAAATTTACCCTTATGTAGAGGTTCATTATAAGCGAAGCTGCAGGCATTGGTGCCGGCATCAATGCTTTATAACTCGCTTAATTAAAATTTAGCTTTATGTAAGCTCAATATAAACGAAGCTGCAGGTATTGGCGCCGGCAATTATGCTTTATAACTTGCTTAATTAAAACTTACTCTTACGTAGGTTCATTATAAGTGAAGCTGCAGGCATTGGCGCCCGTATCAATGCTTTATAAGTTGCTTAATTAAAATTTAGTCTTACGTAAGTTCATTATAAGCGAAGCTGCAGGTATTGGCGCCGGCATCAATGCTTTATAACTTGCTTAATTAAAATTTACCCTTACGTAAGCTCATTATAAGCGAAGCTGCAGACATTGGCGCCACCATCAAAGCTTTATAACTTGCTTAGTTAAAATTTAGCCTTACATTAGCTCATTATAGATGAAGCTGCAGGCATTGGCGCCCGTATCATTGCTTTATAAGTTGCTTAATTAAAATTTAGTCTTACGTAAGTTCATTATTAGTGAAGCTGCAAGCATTGGCGCCAGCATCAATACTTTATAAGTTGCTTAATTAAAAGCTCATTATAAGCGAAGCTGCAGACATTGGCGCGGGCATCAATGCTTTATAAGTACATATATATATTCCACCGGAAGTAATAAAATTTGTACCCTTTATCCCTCTGAAGGTACCGGAGCAATTTGAACCAAATTTGTTATACATATTGTTTGGTTACTCATTTGAATCCGTTCGCAATTAAAATCCAATCGTTCTTATATTTCCAGAGTTAAAGGGCTCCAAAATTTGGAGCCTCATAAAACCCCAAAAACCATACAAATTATTACAAATAATAATTATGTATTTTAAAATACACAAAAACCATAATAATTAAAAATAATTATTTTAATATTTACAAGATTATACGTATGCGCGAAGTGGGCGAGCTGTAGGCATAGGTGCAACTTACTATGTCATTAATTAAATAATAAAATTAGCTTTGCCTATAAAAATGTTTATTTTAAATATATACCTGCGAGCTGAAGGCTTTATTGGAAAGGCACCACCTATGCTTGTTTTATAAATGTATGTATTTATGTATGATTCGCTTAGCGCTACGCAGCGCTAAGTGAGGTATGTGCTTAATATTTTTTGTTCTAATTTAACTAATCTAAAAACCTTTCAAGAGATCAAATCGTAATTTACGAATTAGAAATTTCGTTTATTATTTTTTTGCTTTTAAACTAATCTAAAGTATATAAATTCGCATTATAAATTAGAAATTTTCTAAATCAGAAATGTAATGAACCTAATTATATTTCATTTAATATCTGGTTCCGTACGAAATATTCACTAAAGAAACACCGCTGATTTTATGTCTATTTGACATGTTAAATATATAGTAAAATAATATAATGGATGGACTAGTTTTTATATGCTCTAAAAACTTTAATTATTTATTATATTCAAACCGTTGCTCATTTCATGATTTGGCCATTAAATAAGAAAAGGCGAGCTGGACGCATAGGTGCTTGTCTGCCCTTCGTAAGGTGAGCTAAAAATGTAGTGCGGTACCGTGGTATTACAGTACAAGCGCCCTATTTCTTAAATAGTATTTCAACGCAGCGGCACACATGTAAACCGCTCCCTACGAAATACATTGCGCGAGTTACTTGAAAAACGGTTGACTGTGTCCGTGTATGCATTAGATATATTAATATTATATACGGACTGTTCTTAATTGAGTATATTCTCATTTATTACAGCGTTTCTAATTGATTAAATGTTTTCATTGTATATATATATGTATATTTACAAGAACCGAGCCGTAACCGCAACTTCCTGGTTAAGCATATTATTGTCACTTGACATTTATATAAACTTTTTCGCTATGTGTCAATTTTCTCTTTCAATTATAATTCTTATGTTGTTTACAACGCGTTATAAAGTTTGTGCAACAGACACTTTTACAGGTAAAACACAAATCCCTAGACGGTATATTTTTTACTGCAAAGTGAAGTCTTAGTGCCACACGTAATTGCTACATTAATTTCAAAGAAAATCCCACACACGTGGAGTCTTGAATATACTTCGTGAAGTTATTTAGCTGTTTTAGCTATTATTGTTACATGCACAGAATTTAAAGACTAATGCCTTATTTTCTACGAGCTAAAATAATAATGAACTTGGGTCCCAAAATAAACTCATTTAAAATGAATGGAATTAATTGAAAATTGAATAGTTTAGTTTTTGAGTAGGTGTCAAGTTTCATGACGTACAAGTTTAATGTCAGGCTACTTTAGAACGGCTTGTGTATTACTTGGTGAATAATTTATGGTCTTTGGGGGGGAATTTCAGGGTTTTTATCCTCTCTGTCGACCTTCATATATCCATAGGTCAGTAACGCAGGTCAAACAGCTAAAGTTGAATGTTTCTTATTTAACTAGTATACTGTGACTCGATCGAACACTACAGCACTGTAAAACGAACTAAACCTATTAACAGGGCCATTTAAACCTGTTTCTATTATTATTCAGGGCCTAGAAGTTTATTTAAACCTCCTATTATTATTATTGTGGACCTAGAAGCACCTATTATTATTTAAAAGTCGTATATTTTTAAATTCCAAGCAACTGCGTATTATTTTTTAATTGTCCCTTAACCCGGGCCTGATATTGCAATGACCTTGGAAGTCAGGCGCTTGCGCTAGGCTTATAAGGCTTCCCAAACTCCATCGCAGTGGGATTTGTTCGCTAAGACAGTCTTTCAGGAATACAGGGAGGAAATACGTTTCTGATTTCCATCCGTGGCAACTTGGGAAATTTCGGGGGGGAAAATTGGTTGTCATCGGATGCGCGCTATTGGAAGCTAACGCTAACGCTATCCTGTTCCTGTCTACGCTTACACACTGCGGCTCTTGTTACGGTCTCCGCTATAACATGAGTGAGTGGTTTGTGTTGGCAAATGGGCATAACCATCGCGCTACTACCGGTGATAAACTAGCTTACCCTAACTTGTAATATTACCTTTATTTATTTTAAAAAGGTAATCTTTATAATTCGTAAAAATTACACAATAGGTGAAATTTTAATCACAGAAAACAATAGTTTGTTAAAACAATACATAAAATAAATCAAGTATATATGAAAAAGAAAACTGATTATAACTTTCGTTTTTTATCATGGAATTTTAGCACTTATGTTTCATTTAAATACGGGCACTTTTACCCTACATAATTGAATAGTGTACTTAAATATACGTTTACAATAATTGCGACACAGGTGCGGTCACGTGACACAGGTGTGTCTGTGACATATCCGGGAAAATTATGCATGTCTGGGAAATTGTCTAACGATTTTTATAAGCGTGGGTTTCCCGGAAATTTTATATTATTAATATATATATATATATATATGTAATAAATTCAACCCTTTAATTAAAATTAAAACAAGGTTAGGTTCAACGCACCTATGCGTCCAGCACGCCTTATAAGTAATATTAATTTAAAATTCAAAATTATAATATTTAATATTTTTTTATGGACTTCGGGTTAACAATATGAAAAAATCTTGTAGATATAAAGTACCTTAGAATTATTAGTAGTAATTTTGGGTATTTTAATTATTTTTATAAGGGCAGTATTAAGGGAGGCTCCAAATTTTGGGGCCCTATAACTCGGGAAGTATATGGACGATTGAATTTAAATTGCGAGTGGATTCAAATAGGGTACTAATTAATATGTGTAGCAAATTTGGTGTAAATCGGTCCGGTACCTTCAGAGTAGTAGAGGGCACAATTTTTTGTCTTACGAGCGAGCGACGACTAACATCCAAGTATATAAGTTTATATATAAATATATGTTTTAAATTCGAGAATGCTACAGACACACGACCGATTGTTTTAGCTAGTTGGGTACTTCGTACGGCTAATAAATTACGTAAAAATGTCGTTTCATAAAATCAAGAACCGCGTAACTCGTAGTTCGCTTAACAAGATATTTAAAATAGTGTTTATGCAATTGTATAATTAGGATTTGGTCATTATTACAGATTTTAGCAATTTAAATAATATATTTCTTAACATTTATATATATATATATTAATGTAGCAGGATATTTTGTAATAAATCCAAATGTAATTTAATTCTAATTAACATATTTTAAATTCAATTAATTTGTATTCTTTAAGTTACCGGGTTTTATCTATTGTTATTTTTAAGGTGTTGCAAATTCCATAACCTAATTTGTGCTCAAGGTTACGCTTAGTGCGAAATCATTTTAATTGAGCCTCCAAAATTTGGCAATTAAATTATGTTTGTTTATTTCTTAATTTCTAGTTGAACATGCAGTCTCCCAGCCAATCGCCATGTCCGGCCGGCGAGGGGGGAGCTACCCTCAGGGTAATAACGGTGGCGGCGACGGGGGCAGTATTTTGTCCCCTAGGGGCTCTGACACTGGTGGCTTGGGCGTTAAGATGGTTGAATACGTGTTGGGTTCATCACCGACGTCCAAAGACACATTAGCGGGCCTAGAGCCTCGTATGCGGAGCCTAGGGCTCGGCGACGACAAAGACAAGGACAAGGCAACCAGTCCGTTGAACAAGGAAGAGAATGGGGTGATGCAGAATGGCACTGTCGCGATACAGAATGGGGTCTCTGGACTCGATGACGATAAAGGCTTTAAGTGAGTTGGTTTTCATGTATTTATCCCATTTGGAAGCGGTGCGCCGTAACTTAGGTAATTTTTGTCTTGCGAGCGACGACTAACATCCAAGTATATAAGTTATATACATTTTTGGATTCAGGGCGACGAGACAAACACTTTTTGTTAAGGACATTTTTTGATCCGAGAATGCTACATACACACAACTGATTGCTTTAGGTACTTCGTACGGCGAGCTAATTGAATATGATTTCAACGAAGCAGCACATGAGTAAACCGCTCTATACAAACTATATTTTAAGAATCAATGGAATATCCAAGTATATAAGTTATATTTTTGGATTCAGGGTGACGAGACAAACACTTTTTGGGATTTTTTTAAATTCGAGAATGCTACAGACACACGACCGATTGCTTTAGCTTCTTAAAAATCACTTTGCTAATAGAATCGTGCAAAAGTTTGACTGTATTTGCATTTAAATGATTACGCGTTGACCATGATCTCAAAACGTTCAAGACGAAGAACATCATGCTCTACTAAGATGCCGAACTGGGCTAACCTTAGTCTCTTCACGCGTCTTTTGGTTCACTAGAAATTTACATGAAAATAATTGACTGAGCAAACAAACAAATTCGTAGAAACATAAAAGCGTTATAGAGTTTTCTTTCCGTAACTGCTTTTTATATTTCTCTTAAATCAGGGAAGTACTCCGCCCTTTTGAGGTAACGCTTTTTGCGCCAAACAGGCCACAATTTGTAGGACATAGTGCTGCAAAATTGGACATATACACATTTGATTAATGATTCTCTACTAAATTAATATATAAACCTCATCGCGCAAAACAAAGAGCCAGCCCCCGGTACACTCACTGCTCACACGCGTACAAATAAACCAACCGACCGTATAGCATTTGCAAGCAACTTCACACTGGTATCGAGCTGGGACCACTAGGGAATATCATACAATATTACATTTTGTTGTTTTATTTTATTTCTGCATTTTAAATTATTACAATAATTGCAAAATTTTTTAAACAAACTTTGGTGTATGTAGCAATGCCTCCAGCTCACTTTATACATATTTGGTTAACACTTTGAATACATAGTTTTAATGTAATTCAATTTTGGAAATATTCAATAATTTAGGAAACTTATTTTTTTACAAATTTGTGCAAGCACCATGCCTCCAGCTCACTTTATACATATTTAGTTAACTCTTCGAATACATGGTTTATATATATTATTATTCAATTTTGAAATATTAAATAATTTTAGGAAATTTATTTTAATAAATTAGTGCAAGCAGCAATGTCTCCAGCTTACTTTATACATATTTGGTTAACTCTTCGAATACATGGTTTATATATATATAATATTATTCCATTTTGAAATAATAAATAATTTAGGAAATTTATTTTAATAAATTAGTGCAAGCAGCAATGCCTCCAGCTTACTTTATACATATTTGGTTAACCCTTCGAATACATGGTTTTTAGCTCGCCGTACGTAGTACCGAAGAGGCTAAAGCATTCGGTCGTGTGTCTGTAGCATTCTCGGATCAAAAAATTTCATTAAGAAAAAGTGTTCGTCTCGTCGCCCTGATTCCGAAAATGTATATAACTTATATACTTGGATGTTAGTCGTCGCTCGTAAGACCAAATTTGTGCCCTCTACTCCTCTGAAGGTACCGGAGCGATTCACTCCAAATTTGGTACACATATTATTTGGCATCCCATTTGAATCCGTTCGCAGTTTAAATCCAATCGCCCGTATACTTCCCGAGTTATAGGGCCCCAAAATTTGGACCCCCCCTTAATACTGCCCTTATAAAAATAATTGAAACACTTAAAAATTCTACTAAAAATTCTAAGATATTTTTTGTTTACACGATTTTTTCATTTTGTTAACCCAAAGCCCAAAAAAAATTATTAAATATTATAATTTTGAATTTCAAAATTTGTTTTTTTTTTTTTTTTAATATGATCTTAAATTAAATGTAAGACTTTTTATATCTATAACATTTTTTCAATTAGTTAACCAAAAGGCCAAAATTATTAAAAACTGCTCGCATCGCATATATTACTTATAAGGCGAGCTGGACGCATAGGTGCGTTGTACCTAAGCTTGTTAATATTATTCCATTTTGGAAATATTAAATAGTTTTGGAAAAAAAATTAAAATAAATTAATGCAAGCAGCAATGCCTCCAGCTCACTTTATACATATTTCGTTAACTCTTCGAATACATAAATTTTAAAATTATTCAATTTGAAAATATAAAATAATTTAGGAAATTAATTTAAACAAATTGGTGCATGCACCAGTGCCCCCAACTCTATGCAATCTTTAATTTAGAAAACTTGTTTTAATAAACTAGTGCAAGCACCAATGCCTCCAACTCTATACATATTTGGTTTAACCCGTCGAATACGCAATTTTTAAATATTTAATAATTTAAGTAACTTTATAAATAAATTAGTGCAAGCACTAATGCCTCCAACTCTATAAATATTTGGTATAACTCTTTGAATACGCAATTTTTAAATATTAAATAATTTAAGGAACTTAAATAAACAAATTGGTGCAAGCACCAATGCTCCCTACTCAAGTTTTTAATCAAATTTAATTTTGAAATATTAAATAATTTTGGTAATTTATATAAAGAAAAGTTGATGCAATTTATTACATTATTTTTATATAACCATTTTTTTCTGAATTATGAAAAATTAAATAAATTAAAAAATAAAATAGGCACCAATGCCTCCAGTTGGCTTTATAAGCGCATCGGTTATATAATTAATGTTGCTGAAGGCATTAATGCTTGTACAAACATTGGCGTAGTTACCAATGTCTGCAGCTCGCTATGCAATATAATTAAATCATTAATCCATGTACAAAAGTGCTCGTTTCATAAATAGTATTTCTACGAAGCGGCACATAAGTAAACTGCTCCCTATAAATTACATTTAATATTGCTTCAGTATTAAATCAATATTGGTGGATAATACATTTAGTATCTTCGATTTAGATTAAACAAGAATTATCGTTTGAATAGGGTTGTCTGCCACCTCATTTATGGGTAAAACGTGTAATTATATATGTATATTGCGAAAACACCTATAGTGACATTGTATGTTATTCCGCGGTCATAATTACCGTCCGTGGACGTGTATAAGCGAGGTCATGGCTGGCCGCGAGTACGTGAAGGAGTAATCCTCGATGGTAGTGTCTTGTACGGCGCGAACCAGTGTGTGTTATTATTGTCGAGATTGTTCAAGGTCCAGAGCGTAGAGGTTGCTCTACCTTGGACAGTGTCAATGACATGCCGGTCTGCGCTAGCCGGTTGTCAAGGTGACAGCTGCCTGCCTAGTTGCGCTGTTTTTACTCTTAAACGCACCTCCTAGCTACATCTAGCGGCGAAAGCTTGAACCACAACACGTGGTTTGCGTCTGTAATACAAACTTGGCTACCCACCGTTTGTGGCGCTAGTATACAGGGAGTTGCACTGTTCCGTTGGGGATAGTTTGAACTGTTGTGTATAGATGGCGCTGATAGTGTCGTTTGTAACAGCCCCTTCGTTGTTGAAGCTAAAACATTCGGTTGTGTGTCTGTAGCATTCTTGAATCAAAAAGTGTTGTCGCTCTGAATCCAAAAACATTTATTTATGTATAACTTATATACTTGTTCCATTGATTCTTACAATATAGTCTGTATAGAGCGGTTTACTCTTGTGCCGCTTCGTTGAAATCATATTCTATTAACTCGCCGTATGAAGTACCTAAAGCAATCAGTTGTGTGTCTGTAGCATTCTCGGATCATAAAAAGTGTTTGTCACGTCGCCCTGATTCTGAAGGTACCAAAGCGATTTAAACCAAATTTGCTACACATGTTATTTAGCACCCCATTTGAATATACTCGCAGTTTAAATCCAATCGCTTGTATACTTCCCGAGTTATAGGGCCCCAAAATGTGGAGCCCCCCTTAATACTGCCCTTGTAAACATATTTAAAACACCCAAAAATACTAATAATAATTCTAAGATATTTTTTGTCTACAAGATTTCTTCATAATATTAACCCAAAGGCCATAAAAAATTATTAAATACAATTTCGAAATTTAAAATCTACTAATAGGCCATAATAATTAAAAGCCACTGCTTTTGTCGCATATATTACTTATAAGCCGAGCTGGACGCATAGGTGCGTTGTACCTAATATTGCTTTTTATCAAAATAATTTACGAAACATTGTAAAACTTTTTATTTTTTCAAATTGTTATCTAAAAGGCCATAATAATTAAAAACCACTGCTCGTATCGGCGAGCTGGACGCATAGGTTGTACCTAAGCTTGTTTTAGTTTATTTTTATTTATTTAATCACCATAGGATGAGTTGAAGACGCTGGTGTCTGCTCCTATGCTCACATTAAACCTGTATTATTTTAGTTCTAATATTAATTAAATAATAAGTCAAGTTTTAGGCAAGAATTTTTATAGTACTGGACTGACATATAAAAAAATGAACTTAAAGAATCGTGTATTATTATAGCCGGACGCCAGGAAGCCGTCAGCCTTCGCCGGCTGAGGAAGAGCTCACGAAAAACAATCTGGCAGCGATGCAGCACGCTGGAGGTGTCGTTATACTTAAGCCTGACGAGCACCTCCAGCAGCTGCCGCAGGGCTACGCTCACCTGGGGCCGCCGCCGCACGGGCCACATGGCTTAGCGCACGGCTTAGCCCCGGGCCTTACGTTATCCGAGAGTGTCAATCAGCATTTCGAACACTTCGACCAGCAACCCGGCTCATACGATCCCACTTCTCAACATCTAGCCGCTGGCCAACCGTCGCAGTACGCCCCTCAACAGCAGCAGGTGGACTCGTCCGTTCTGCAGCAACAACACAACTTCGATGTACAGGTTAGATTTTTGATTACACATTTTTATTTCGGTGTGTTTTTATTGTTCTTTACGCGCGAAATTATTACCTGCAGATTTACGGCTGTTATAAATTGTATTTCTACCGAGCGGCGCATGGGTAAACCGCTCTACAGAAATCATATTTTTCTCTTACCTGATTTTGGAGGTTTTAAGTACAAAGTTTTAAGTACACAGTTAAATATTTTAACTTTAGGGCACAAAGGTGACATGTACAGTCTTTACTATGTTTTTATAACATACTTAGAGCACAAAGGTGATATATCCTACTGTATAATTAAATAAAATGTTCTACAAGTGTGATTTTAATTATTTAAAACATGAATTATGATCCATAAAGCCCAAATATTACAAATTTGCGTTATTTTAATTTAAAATATTAAAATATGTGTTCCTTAGAGCACAAAGGTGATATATCCTACTGCATAATTAAGTAAATAGTTCTACAAGTGTGATTTTAATTATTTAAATAATGGATTAAGATCCATAAAGCACAATTATTACAAATTTTCGTTATTTTAATATAAAATATTAAAATATTTGTGCCTTAGAGCACAAAGGTGATATATCCTACTGTATAATTAAGTAAAATGATCTACAAGTGTGATTTTACTTATTTAAAACATGGATTAAGATCCATAGAGCCCAAATATTACAAATCTTCGTTATTTTAATATAAAATATTAAAATATGTGCTCCTTGGAGCACAAAGGTGATATATCCTGCTGCATAATTATATAAAATGATCTACAAGTGTGATTTTAATTATTTAAATAATGGATTAAGATCCATAAAGCACAATTATAACAAATTTTCGTTATTTTAATATGAAATATAAAAATATGTGTGCCTTAGAGCACAAAGGTGATATATCCTACTATATAATGAAGTAAAATGTTCTACAAGTGTGATTTTACTTATTTAAAATATGGATTAAGATCCCATAGAGCCCCAAATATTACAAATTTGCGTTATTTTAATATAAAATGATTAAAATATGTGTTCCTTAGAGCACAAAGGTGATATAATTATGTAAAATGATCTACAAGTGTGATTTTAATTGTTTAAAATTTGGATTATGATCCATAAAGCGCAAAGGTGACCAATTTTCGATATTTTACTATGAAATATTAAAATATTTCTTCCTTAGAGAACAAAAAAATTAATTTTGCTTAAATTATGTATTCTGTGCCTATCTAGATTTTTGTTTTGTTGCACACAACCCGATTTATTGTTAGTTACATTACCCAATAAACAGTATTAGTAAAACTGTATTTAAATAATTAATTACAACGGAATTTCAAGGAATTTATTATTCAAAATAAATTAAAGCACTGTTATTTATTAAATGTGAGATTATATAAATGTGTTTTTGTTTTGATGCGCACAAATATATTTTTTGTTAATTATATAGCTGTTTGAATGATATGAGGAAATTAAAGGGAAATAAATTTGTTATTAAAGATCATTTTTATGTGAGCTAGCGTAATAAATGTCCTGGTATTGCGATAAAATGCTATTTATGATCAAATTCGGTTCGCAACTTATGGGACAGTCGTGTGAAGCTGGTCGCGGTGCGCTAGGCGCTTGGCGCTCTGTAATCTAAATAAATAATATTTACTACGTTTCCACTTGAAGTTCCATTTGCACTCTTCAGGCAATATATTAAATTATATATTTATTAGACACATTTCCAAATATAGTATATACATCTTTTTTTTCCCATGACCTTGAATGTTTTTAGATTTAAATACTTTTTATAACTTTCATACGCTTAATACAATAAGTTACCCAATTTCGTAGATAGTATTTATACGAAGCGGCACATATGTAAACTGCTCCCTACGAAATACATTTAATATTACTCACTTATTTTATGCTACAGACACACAACCGATTGCTTTAGCTTCTATTTTGAGACAAGTAGTTTAAAATTGTATTTAATTACGTGATATATTGTGTTATAACGTTACATTTTCGAGTAGGTACTTTAAAAGCGTGTACTAATTATAAGTACAAAGTATGTAAGTGGTTTTTCGCGTGAATATCGCGTCAAATAAACAGTGCGTGATATGTTATTTTAATTTTATATATCCTAGTGTAAAAATAACACACTTTGACAATACTGAAATAATTATTACGTTTTTTTTTGGCTAGGGAATAATTTTATTGTCTTATACGTAATGTATAAAGGAAAGTATTGTCCAAGACAGTAAATATAGTAATAAATTGTTGACTGGACGTTGATAATACATTATTAAAATATAGTGTACGCCCCTTTGCTCTAGTTTTGTTATTAAAACGGGTTTAAATATGCCGTTTGCTCAAGTTATTTATTTCATCCGTAACTTAGTTCACAGATTGCAGTTTTTTGCGATGGTGGGCAGTTTTAATTTAGCGAAAATACAGTTTTCATTATTCTTTTGTTTATTGAAAGTTGTGCGCGAATTGTAGATTGATTTGGTTTTGTTATTGTGGACGTTCATGTCCATTGGCGATTTAAATTAAATACTTTCTCTCGTGATTAGTTTTCTATTTACTTCTATCTTTGTTCGGCTTATTTAATCAGGAAATTGGAGCACTTTTAAAATTGTTTTTAGCCGTACGAAGTACTAAAGTAGCTAAAGCGGTCGTGTGTCTGTAGCACTATGAATCCAAATATATATATATAACTTATATACTTGAATGTTAGTCCTCGCTCGTAAGACAAAAATTTCTGCCCTCTACTCCTCTGAAGGTACCGGAGCGATTTACACCAAATTTGCTACACATATTATTTAACATCCCATTTTAATCCCCTCGCAATTTAAATCCAATCGCCCGTGTACTTCCCGAGTTATAGGGCCCCAAAATTTAGAACCCCCCTTAATACTGCCCTTATAAAAATAATTAAAACACCTTAAAATTCTACTAATAATTCTAAGATATTTTATGTCTACAAGATTTTTTCATATTGTTAACCCAAGGGCCATAAGAAATTAGTAAATATTATAATTTTTAATTTTAAACATTAAAAGTTGTAAGACTTTTTATATTTATAATATTTTTTCAAATTTTTAACCATCGCATCGGCGAGCTGGACGCATCGGTGCGTTGTACGTATCGAATCTTGTATATTTTCTCTATTTTTAGCAACAATTCATAATTAATTTTTCTCTATTTATAGACTTACTATATTAAGTAATAATAATAATAACAAAAATAAAATCTTATTGTATAATTACGCGAAAGTATTTCTTACGTCAAAATGCTTTAAAATTGAATAACCTAAATATTACGTATATTTTTTTGCAAAGAAACAAAATTAAACTCTAGGAAATTAATAGTCACCTTTCAAATATTAACCAAAATGATTATAATTTTTATTCTTTCAGAACTTTTAGTTGAATTAAATTACAAAAAAATATTTTACTTTCTTGTGAACAAAACAATTACTAATTGCATAATAAAAATATTTTGCTAAGTTTTGAAGGTTTTTTAATCATTTCTGTAACAATTAGTGTTAAGTTCTAACAATAGTTAGTTTAATTAACACAACATTGCTAATATTTACATTGAGCTGCGAATTTTAGCAATTTGTTCATATTTATAAAAACCCCAAATATACAGTTATAATTAATTTAAAACAACATATAATAAAATTACTATTATTTTATGATAAATTTAATTATTGTCTTACAATTTAATTTCATTATTGTATTCTATATACGGCCAAATTACATACGAAATAATTTTGAACACACATATAAAAAATTTGTTTAATCACAACTATCCACAATATCCTGGTGGCGGATACGACCAAAGCAGCGATAATGGTGTGAACGCCGGCATTCCCTCATTAGCACCTTTCTTGTATCCCAAATAGACAATCAGAGGTATAAAACCACATCGGAGTAAATTCATGAAGACGTCGACAACTAAATCTAAACGCTCTTTCGTTTCAGCACTTCTAGGCTTCATAATTCGTGTGTTACATCAAAATATATGCGAGACAAATATTTTAAATTCTGTTGTCACGATCACTTATTTATTTATTTCATTTGTTTTCACAACCAACTTTTCACTTTTAACATTTTTAAATTAAATATTATTAATTTAATTTGTTCGTTGTAAGGCGAGCTGGAGGCATTAGTACACCAATACTGGTTTAATCTACCCAATATAAAATGTATTTCGTATAAATACTAATTCATTTAAATCGCGCTTAGATGAGCTGGAGGCATTGGTACTTGCACCAAAACTGGTTTACGCAATATTTATTTATGTATTAATGGCGCATAGGTGAGCTGGAGGCATTGGTACCTGCACAAATGCTAGTTTAATCTACGCAATATTAAATGTATTTCGTAGGGAGCAGTTTACATATGTGCCGCTTTATATAAATACTATTTATGCAACGAGGCATTTATGTCTACTGTATCCCAGTAAACATTACGTTTCCAGTTACATCTCTGTGATGTAATAGAAACGTTACATTTGCTACGTCTTTGGGGCATCCCTGTGATGTATTACATGTGTTACATCTCTGTGATGTAATAGAAACGTAACATGTGCGTGTCTGTGGCATCTAGGTGATGTAATCGTAACATGTACGTCTCTGTGGCATCCATGTGATGTAAACGTAACATTTGCGTCTCTGTGGCATCCATGTGATGTAAACGTAACATTTGCGTCTCTGTGGCATCTATGTGATGTAAACGTGACATGTGCGTCTCTGTGTTGTAATAGAAATGTAACAAGTGCGTCTCTGTGGCATCTATGTGATGTAACCATAACAAGCGCGTCTTTGTGGCATTTCTGTGATGTAAACGTAACATGTGCGTCTCTGTGGCTTCTCTGTTATGTTATAGAATCGTAACTTGTGCTACGTTTCTGTGGCATCTCTGTGATGTAATAGAGACGTAACATGTGCTACATCTACGAGACATTTCAGGGCATTTTGATGGAATAAAATGTTAGCTGGATTCCAGCTAACACACAACGTTAACATATGTATCTGCTATATATCTATGATCTCTAAATGTAATGTATCAGATATTTAACATATCTACATACTGTAAAATTCGCGAGATATGAATATTGGAAAATTGTACATTATGGATCGTAACTTGTTCTAGTTGGGATGAGTAGTTTTTAAAATAGCTTCGCCATGTTTGCACAGTATATTGTTACGTGCTAATGTCGTATCTATAGAGTAGAGCAGCGTTACTTCTCAACTAAACACACCTTGCTTCTCCGTACTTCGTTTAGCGTTGGCCAGGAAACATCTATTTCTTGTGTTCGTTGTCCGTGTGACGACATACACACACACCGGAAGTGGTTCTGCAGCCGCGACGCGCTAATGGGAATGGGACTCACCTCCTTTAGTATTCCATCCGTGAATCGTGCATGTGTTTACCTACGTGATGTTTTTGTTCCTCTAGATGATTCTACGAACATTACAAATTGCTGATTTTTGACATTTTTACTTTTATTAGCTAGTTAGGCATTTGTTCAAGTTTACAATATATGCAATATAAGTCCATCCAATTCATTCATGGCGCATTTTAAATCGAATAGCCCTTAAACTTCCAAAGTTAGTCCTTATTATTGATTAATAAATTATAATTTATTAAAAAAAAAAACAACATAACGAATTTATAATTATGCAATGATTGGGCTGTCTTCAAATATTTATTTAATTGTAATACACCTAAATTGATTCAAGTCATTCCGTTTCTCAAAGTAGTGAAACTTGTGTAAGATATGTTCTCCGACACACAGTATACAACGTATTCTATATACTACTAAAGAAAATAGATCGCCTTTGAGTTTTGAGTTGAGTTTGAGTTCGATCGAGTTTGAGTTTTGAGTACTGCAATGTAAATCAATATTTTATTTATTTATTTAAAAATTAGGTGCACCAGTGCCCATATCATATACAGAATACAGTTCTGCACCGATCCATCCAATTGAATCATTTAACAAAGGGCGATTTTTTTGTAAATTTAGACCTAATCATGGTTAAACTATTTAAAACTAGATAACCCTGTGGGCACTATGTGCCCATATCTTATACAGAATACAGTTTACTCTTCACCGATCCATCTAATTGAATCATTTAACTGGAGATGATTTTTCATGCAATTTTTTTATTAATATAGACGTAATCATGGATACATTATATAAATAAAGCATTTCCCTTTTATATACGCGAGCAATAAGACAATTTCATTGAATTGCATTTTTGTCTGTTTTTGTCAATCAATCAATAACAATAGTATTTTATCTCTTTATAAATTAGGTTTATATATTTACTTACTGCTTCTATTTAGTATTCAACGCACATTACTACTTTAATATTGGTATTTTTCAATTTATATAAGAATATATATATATATAATTTACGTGAAATTATAGAAAAAATATTTTTTACTGCTGTACGATGATCAAAAATGCTTAAAAGAGTAAAATAATTTAATATGATTTAATGGTTGGTGTGCTGGAGGCATTAGTGCATACACTATTTGTTTTTGTTGGCAATTTAATTAAATATCCAATTTACAAATAATGTTTCAATTTTTTTATATAAAAGTAAATACAGTAATTTTTTCCACAAGTCATCAATTTATTAAAGAAAAAAAAAACATAACTACTTAACAACACAAGTTCTCATATTAACTTCCACAAACTAAAAAAAAAATGACTTATTTACAAGTTAACAAATGCGTGAAAAGAAACAAGAATGACGCGGAATTTGCCGAAACAATGGCCGAAATAAAATCACCACATTTCCCACAATACGCGAACTTGACGGCAAGTTCAAACACTTCAGAGCGCAGTGTCGACGAACGAACGAGTGCCAGTGCCAGTGCCAGTCCAGTGGCGTTCGTCACGATGTATGAGGCGGGTCGCGAACCGTGACCAGTATTCGTGTGAATGTTCTTGGGGGGGAGGGGGGGGGGGGGGAACAGCGCAGAGTCTTATCTAATTACGCCCAAAGAAAATACACAATGCCTGTTGCGACGATTTGGTCACTGGTTACCCGCTATCAAAACCTTTGTTACGAAATATATACAGGGTGTCGATTCAATCTACGCTAACATGTTCACATTTTCATATTTACGTGTTTTTGTTTTAATGGTTTATGTTAAAATATGATTTCACTATCTTTTATATACATATATATATATATACTTGGTTAACCCATGGGCACTAAGTGCCCATATCATATTCATAATACAGTCCACTCCTCCATTAATTGACGGGTGGCGTATATATATATATATATATTTTCGTAAATGTTTATACTATATAAATAATTTCCCATACACGGTTTTCCTTGTATGTCCGTTATTTTTCCGTAGTTTGTACTGTATAAAATTAGTACAAGAAAGATTTGCTATTATATTTGCCATTGGTATACAATAAGCCACTATATACTAACTACACAACACACTAAATACACTTCAAATTAATATTTTAATACAATTTTCACAATAATATCATTTACTTGTAGTTTTATCGCCTATAGATCAAAGTAGACTTTAAATTATGCAGTGTCAGCTTTTTTATATGCTGTACGAAGTACCGAAGTAGCTAAAGCATTCGGTTGTGTGTCTGTAGCATTCTCGTATCAAAAAGTGTTTGTGTTTCGTCGCTCTGAATCCAAAAACATTTATATATAACTTATATATTTGGTTTGCTCGCTGGTAAGACAAAAATGTGTACCTTTGAAGATACCGGACCGACTAACACCAAATTTGGTACACATATTATATACAAAAGTGTTTATCTCGTCGCCCTGAATCCAAAAACATATATTTATATATAAATTATATACTTGGATGTTAGTTGTCGCTCGCTCGTAAGACAAAATTTTGTGCTCCTTTGAAGGTACCGAAGCGATTTACACCAAATTTGGTACACTTATTAATTGGCACCCCATTTCAATCCTCTCGCAGTTTAAATCGAATCGCTTGTATACTTCCCGAGTTATAGGGCCCCAAAATTTTGAGCCCCCCTTAATACTACCCTTATAAAAATAATTAAAACACCCAAAAATTCTACTAATAATTCTAAGTTATTTTATGTCTACATGATTTTTTCATATTGTTAACCCAAGGGCCATAAAAAATTATAAAATATAATTTTGAATATTAAAATATGCAGTCTAAATAATACAGTAAATTAATTAACGGCGTAAAGGACGACTTTCACAGTGTTTATATATATATATATAAAATAGTAAGTCGAGTGTAGTGCACTCCAGATGACTATTAATCCCCTTAAAAACTGTCTAAATATATTATGAACCCAACAGGTCAAATAGCATATTTAATCCAATTAAGAGTTAGTGCCTTCCCCTCTCCTACTGTTTACCCCTCTCTCCCCTTGTGTTAAATTCGCATACGCAAGACAATAACATATTGCATCGCAAATTACATCATAAAAACGCGAAAACATCGCATAAAAAATGACGTTATTATGGTCATGTTCTGTCGCCAGCAATTTAGCGTTAAAATGCGTTCTGACATTGCGGGGTTGGGGGGGGGTAAAAGCTCATTTTCACGAAGTGGGGATTTTATGGTGGGGGGGGGCAGCTTGATGGACAGTGTGTCGTCTGCGATCGATCCAAGTTGGCTCTGACGCCAACAATTGAATACATTATTTTTCGGACTAAAATATTTTATATTTTATAAAAAAAAAAATAATGCTTTAAACAAACTACATTCAGTTTGCATTTTTATCTAAATTGTATTTTGGTCAAACATATCAGTTGGCTATTAGAAAAGTTCAGCTTTTGTGTTTTGTAACAACGTATTTTTGTTTTAAACTATTTTAATTAAATATAGTTATTTTTCCGTGAACAATTTTTATCGTTTGAATTTACAAAAATGTTATATTCGTCCAGGAGTTAAAAATCTGAATATTTAAAATCAATTTATCTGCCCAAATCAAATTCAAATTTAGTAATATTTAATTTTCCGTCTAAGCTCAATTCATCTTAATTATGAATTCAATTTAGCTTGACATGATTCTAGTCGGGAGAAAGCAATATGCAAAAGCGATAGATCAGTGGCATTAAACATGTTTAATATACGGCGTAGAACTAGAACGAAATCGAACAATTAGTTTTAGAAATACTGTGTCATTTATTAAGTGAAAGGCGATAACATTATACGCTTTTATTATAGTGATTTTGCAGACAGCGGTAGCCAATTATTGGCAACTTAATCACTTAAATCGTGTTAAATATAACCGACGTTAATCAGTATATCGATATTAGAAATTGGCTTCTGATAACAAAAACAAGAAACTATCGCGTGATATTCGTACTTTACATATTAAATTAAAGCTTTATATTGAACTAAAATTCAAAATTATAATATTTAATCATTTTTTTCGGGCTTTGAGTTAACAATATGCAATAATCTTGTAGGCATAAAATATCTTAGAATATTTAATAGAATTTTTGAGGGTTTTAAATATTTTTATAAGGGCAGTATTAAGGGGCCCCCCAAATTTTGGGGCCCTATAACTCGGGAAGTATACGGGCGATTGGATTTAAACTGCGAGTAGATGCAAATGGGGTACTAAACAATATGTGTAGCAAATTTGGTGTAAATCGCTCCGGTACCTTCAAAGGAGTAGAGGGCACACATTTTTGTCTTACGAGCGACGACTAACATCCAAGTATATAAGTTATATATATATATATATTTGGAATCAGGGAATTGGGACATTTTTTATACGAGAATGCTACAGACATACGACTGAATGCTTTAGCTAAACATGACTATTTAATTAATTTGTTTTAAAACATAATAAATATGTATTGTAACTAGGGAAACATAAAATAATGATTTCTGAGAAGGTATGCGAGCTTCCAGACGTTCGGAAAATCGTATTTCTTTTTTGAGTTACACGACTAATTACATCGAATTAAATTTTTAATTTGCCGTAATGGTTATCTGATCAAATCGCAGGGCCGGTATACGCTATGAGTTGAATATGTCAGACATTAAAGTCTTCTGATAGAAAAAATGAAAAGGGGAGCTTGTCGGGTAGGGGGGTAGCGGGGCGCGTTGTGGGGCCGTTCGAGGACGTTGCCCCCAGGCCCGGGTGCTTTGTCCCTGTGACGGTAACGTGAAGGCTCTTTGTCTGTGTGTACACGAACGGTTCGTGTGTCCAGAAGTGTGTCTTGAGACACAGCTACACACTCTCGCCGATGCAACAAGACTGTGACACACCAAGAGCGATCATAAAATTCCCCAATATTCCATTTTACAAAATTACCACCCATTACTTAAATACTTGGATGATAATCGTCGCTCGCTCGTAAGACAAAATTTGTGCCCTCTACTCCGCTGAAGGTACCGGAGCGATTTACACCAAATTTGGTTCACATGTTATTTGATACCCTGTTTGAATCCCCTCGCAGTTTAAATCAAATCGTTTGTATACTTCCCGAGTTATAGGGCCCCAAAATTTGGAGCCCCCCTTAATACTGCCCTTACAAAAATAATTAAAACATCCAAAAATTCTACTAATAATTCTAAGATATTTTATATCTACAAGATTTGTTCATATTGTTAACCCAAAGGCCATAAAAAATTATTAAATTAATTATAATTTTGAATATAGCAGTTAAAATTAAATCGCTCGTTTACTTTCGTAGTTATTGTTGACTTTCTAATGCATTTCGCTTAGAAATATAATTTTAATTAAAAACGTAAGAATTCCAAATA
Organism: Leistus spinibarbis; assembly: GCA_933228885.1. NCBI lineage: Eukaryota > Metazoa > Arthropoda > Insecta > Coleoptera > Carabidae > Leistus > Leistus spinibarbis. Next base: position 559,592 of record OW121794.1, on the reverse strand, counting down.
TGTACTTTATTAACCTATATAGTTCATATTTAATTAACAAGATATTTATGCTATATTTATAAACAAAGTCGCAGTGCAACGTTTTGTTTATATTTACTTTCACAGTAATTGTTGAAGTCTCAATATTTTTATTATTATATAAATTATTTTATAATTTATTGTAATACAACATTGACATTAACCCTGATTATATATTATATTATATTTTCCCACAAGGCATTGTTAAGAAAATTATATAAACGAATATCTATATTTTTAAAACGGTTTTAGATTAACTGTGTTTTTAGCACATCTAGAGTGGCCTTCACTCGACTTATACTTGGGTTTCATATTTAATATAGCTTTGTGTATTAAATTAATTAATTACTATTACAACCATGTGCGATTTTTCAGTAATTGATGCACTTTTCGAAAATACTTTTCAAATAAAAGTTGTTGGAAATTTTAATATCTTTAACTTTTATAAGACTCACTTTTTCTCTAACTTGTGTCGTTTACGAGATATTTAATATATATTGTAATTAGGTAAACGTATTATTTGGTTATTTTTAATAGCGATTTTTTTTAGCAAATTGTACACTTTTACAGGGAAACTTTTCAAACAAAAGTTGCTAGAAATTTTAATATCTTTAACTTTTATAGTAATTAGTTTTTCTGTAACTCGAGTCGTTTTCGTGATATTTAATATATATTGTAATTAGGTAAACGTATTATTTGGTTATTTTTAAAAGCGATCTCTTAGCAAATTGTACACTTTTACAGAGAAACTTTTCAAACAAAAGTTGTTAGAAATTTTAATATCTTTAACTTTTATAGTAATCACTTTTACTGTAAACCGTGTCGTTTTCGAGATATTTAATATATATTGTAATTAGGTAAACGTATTATTTGGTTATTTTTAAAAGCGATTTTTTAGCAAATTGTACACTTTTACAGAGAAACTTTTCAAACAAAAGTTGTTAGAAATTTTAATATCTTTAACTTCTATAAGATTCACGTTTTCTCTAACTCGTGCCGTTTTCGAGATATATAGGAAATCATACGAGTAAACAAGCATTTCAGGTTGAAACAATAGGTTTTTTTTTCGTAGGATATTTAAATCGTTTATTTATGTTCAAAGGTATTGGGTTTAGAGCGTTCACGCACACACACACACACACACATACACATACACACATACATACATACACACACATACATACATACATCAAAATGTCATTAAAATTTCGATTATTTGTAATCACTATACTTTTTTTTATATAAATTACGTATAAGTTAGTAAAAATAGTTTCACGTCTTCCTGATTCCGAAAATGTACGAGGATGAATCGTGTAAATTACGTTTTGAGCTCTGCTAAATAATTTCTAACTATTTTAACAACAATAAAAATTGTTTTAACAAAAAATAATTTATACAAAATGCGATTCTGGTTATGATAAAAAAAATGCAAAAACCTACAAAACTGGTTAAAACTCCTGAAGTGGATCTGTGAGATATTTACACTTGGTCTAAAGTAATTATATTTTTAATTCTTGAACTATTTTTTTTACACGAAATTCCTAGAGAGATTTATATCAAAATAAACAAGTATAAAAATAATGAAACTATATTTTTTTCTGTCGGTTCTAAACCACCGTAGTTTCATTAGTGATACTTATTTTGTTTTAATACGATTATAAACTTTTATCGTTAATAGATCTAGAGTTATATTATTATATCCATTATATAACTTTAATACCCACTTAATTTTATTAAAAAAGTACCTATATTTTGTTATATTATAATAATTAGTGCAATAAAAATGAAAGTTTTTCTTTTTAATTTACGTAAATATTGTATTTTTATCAAATTGATACGCAATATTGAATTATATAGTGAGATATACACAAAATGTGGCCATAATAATTAAAATCAATTATTTTGCGCAAGCGCGGTTAGGTAGGGGAACCCCACATATAACACGAGTTTGTTAAATTTGTTCCAAATTATTTATTATTGCGATATTTTCTTGTCTTCGTTCAAGAAAGTAAAATCATATAAATAAATATGTCTAATATTTATTATTTCATAATTTTATTGCAAATGAATAAATAAATCTATTGTTTTAATTGTTGTGTTAAGAAATATTTTAAATGGAGACGAGCTAGAGGTGTGTACGCTTTCGTAAACACACAAATGATTATATTTTTTGTAACAGCTATTGTTTATAAGTTACAAAGAATGCATAAAAATATGCTGGAATTATTAGCTACGTTTTGTCCTAAATATTTTATCATCTGTAACCAAATTTAATTCCACTAGAACATTAAAACAATAATGCTCTGCTTTTAATGCTTTATTATTAACTTTCTTGTGCTCTTAATTCGCGCACGAAATAAACAAAAATCAAAATAAAATACAAACGAGTTGTTTTTAAAACTATTTATTGTAATTTCGTTTTTATAAACATTTTTTGGTGCTTTATTTAAAAACTGAATAAGTTAAAATATATTTTAACTTAACAATTAGTGAATACTTTATATCATAATTAATTATTTCACATAAATTTAAATTAATTTCAGGCAAAATTTACATATTTCATTAAAACTGAGATTAAAATCTAAAATGTCCAATTATTAAATTGGCTACAAATTTTAAGTCTAAACATTTTTTAAATTCGTATACATTAGATTTTTTTTTTATACGTAACGTATAAACTGACCTCGGAATTTTAATGAATATATCCGTGTTGAGGGTCTGTGCATCGATTTTGACTATCCTCGCAATGTTTGTGTGTGTGAACCAATACAACATAAAAATTATGGAAAGGAAATGTTTACTCATTTTATTTTTTTATATATCTCGAAAACGATACGAGTTAGAGAAAAACTGTTTACTATAAAAGTTAATGATATTAAAATTTCTAACAACTTTTGTTTAAAAAGTTTTTTCGAAAACTGTACCAGTTACTGTAAAATCGCTTTTTAAAATAGCTATATTATTTGTACGTTTTCTAGTTACACGAATATTAATTATATACTGAAAATTAAGTATACATAGGCGAGTGAAGGCCACTCCAGATTGTTTTTGATTATAATTACACCGAACGAGGAACTAAAGGCCTACACTGTTAAACATACAAAATTATGTTTTAATTATAAGAAAATCTATTTTTAAAAAGAAAATGTTTACTCGTTTTATTTTTTTTTATATCTCGAAAATGACACGAGTTGGAGAAAAAATGATTACTATAAAAGTTATAGATATTAAAATTTCTAACAACTTTTGTTTAAAAAGTTTTTTTTTGAAATATGTACCAGTTACTGAAAAATCGTTTTTTAAAATAGCTATATTATATTTACGTTTCCTAGTTACACTAATATTAATTATATACTGAACATTAAGTAGAAATGGTCGAGTGAAGGCCACCCCAGATTGTTATTGATTATAATTTCGCATTGGTTCCGGCACCTATGCTTGTTTTAAAATATATTTTGTGCGTTTTAACTTTGCGTGTCACGTAAAAATATTTTTCTCATACGTCAGGAAATTAGAAATTTATTATATATATTTTTTTGTTTTATTTACAATGCCAATTCTTCAAAGTTCAATCCCATAAACGATAAATTTACTCCTTGATACGAATGAGACAAACATTTGATTGAATATAAATACATTTATTATATATTTATACATAAATAAAAGTAATATTTAAACATAAATAATCTACGATTAATTGTTTAAAAGTTCAATAACTCGTAACATAAACTTTACGAATTGCTTGACTTTGGCATTCGGTTATTTAATGCATTTAAACGTAATTTTCGAACGTCAAGGTCACACGTAATTTTCCCCGATCGGTGTTCGTAACTCGAGACACAATGCATCATGTTAGACGCGTGTTCGTTAATTAAATTGTTTATGGACCGAGGTTTAATTCTATTTTGTTTTACCAGCGAATTCGTGAACCGGATAATAGAGGTTCAACTGTAATTAAATCTTTAATGGTGAAATAACAATTATTTAATAATATTGAAATTAAGTTATACAAATTCGATGTTTTCATTTTCAATGAAACTCAACAGAGATACGAAATGTATTGTTCTACGCGCGAAACCGAAAATAATTTAAGCAATTATTACAAAACAAACACAAAAGTTCCGGTTTGTTTGCGAAAAATTCCCTTTCTGAACTTGAAATTTAATGAGTTGTTTCTCGCATATATTTAGATGTGCAGTCACTATATTGTGGTTTTCTTTCTTATACTATAGGCATTAAAGAAAGTATTTTAATCACAAATAAAATAAATTGAATTTTGTCCATGCTTGTTTATTTTTGTCATTATTTGAATATATCTCGTAAACGACTTGAGTTAGAGAAAAATAATTCTTATTAAAGTTGAAGCTAATAAAATATCAAACAACTTTTGTTTGAAAAGTTTTTTCGAAAAATGTACCATTTGCTGAAAAATAATTTTTGAAAATAGCCCTACTTACATATTGATCGAGTTTCACGGCAATTTAATACACAATAAAACAATATATTAAATAGATGAAACTATACGAAAATCGAGTGAAGACCACACCAGTTTTTTTAATATAGTACATATCTACATATTTTACCGTAAATGAGCAAAAATAAAAAACATGAAAAGTAATTATACGTAGCTGCCATATTTAGCGGAGCAACTTGCCTTTGGTGTCACATTCGTTAATTTCCTTAATTGCAATTTTTAATTACTGGTTTTGCAAAAAAAAAAAAGAGATTTTAACATAAAAACAAAACCTACTAAAATGATTGATGCAACTTTTAAACGATATTTTCAGCTATTTATTTTAATTATACATATTATTAAATGGGCTTTTCAAAATAATATAAAATAAATTATGAAACAAGCACCAATGCCTTTAGCTCGACGTATTGTCTATTCAGTGTTTGTCTCGTCGTCCTGAATCCAAAAATATATACTTGGATGTTAGTCGTCGCTCGGCTCGTAAGACAAAAATTGTGCCCTCTACTCCTCTGAAGGTACCGAAGCGATTTGAACCAAATTTGGTACACATATTATTTAGTACCTTATTTGAATCCGTTCGCAGTTTAAATCCAATCGCTCGTATACTTCCCGAGTTATAGGGGCCCAAAATTTGAAGCCCCCCTTAATACTGCCCTTACCAAAATAACTAAAACACCCAAAAATTCTACTAATAATTCTAAGATATTTTATATCTACAAGATTTTTTCATATTGTTAACCCAAAGACCATAAAAAATAATAAATATTATAATTTTATATATACTTGAATGGAGCTACTTCTCTGAAGGTACCGTAGCGATTTGAACCAAATTTGGTATACATGTTATTTAGTACCCTATTTGAATCCGTTCCAAGTTTAAATCCAATCGCGTGTATACTTCCCGAGTTATAGGGCCCCAAAATTTAGAGCCCCCCTTAATACTGCTCTTATAAAAATAATTAAAACACCCAAAAATTCTACTATTAATTCTAAGATACAATATATCTACAAGATTATTTCATATTGTTAACTTAAAGGCTATAAAAAAATATTAAATATTATAATAATTAAAAACTGCTGCTCGCATATTGCATATATTACGAGCTGGACGCATAGGTGCGTTGTACCTAAGCTTGTTTTCTAGTCTAAAATGCGTAAGAAATATTCTGCATTTTAGAAGTAAAACGGGTTTAATATATATTTTATGATTGATTAAATATTGGTTATGGGTGAAGAATAATAATTATACAGTGTTCATTTAATAGGCTTTGGCAGTGTTTAATAGTGTACCTGAAGTAATTAGACTAATTTAATGTTATGATAAATACACATCATCATATTACTGTGCCACTCCTTATAACCTTCCACGCTAATTTGCTAATAAAAATTATATATATATATATTGCCTAAAGCTGGAATATACTCTTTATTGTACAGACACATGCCCGAATTCTAAAGCTCTTTAGGCATTTTTTTTTGGTACAGTAATTATAAATAAATAAATAAATAATGCAGTACAGGAAAGAGCTAATGAATCCATCATTCTCAGCGTCCAAACATATGATATTCCTTGTTTCTATTTCGTGTGCGTTTGACGTAAATACAATAAGGTAAGTGTGTCCTGAATCCAGCCGCACCTCTGGACTCACTCCTGACTCTATGCTTGGTTTCGCATTGTTTTTAATTAAAACTAGAGTTATACACGCGATATCGCGTGGCCCCTGTGTGTGTGTGTGTGTGTGTGTGTAACAATGTACTACACAGAGGTGACATCGGTAATACGTTACCCCTCCCCCCACCAGGCGCACCCTTGTCAAACGAAACGCCTGTCATATCTCTTCTAGTCGATCTATCTCTCTGCATGATGACACTTCATAATATAAGTTCATGTCATGTTGTTATCGAAATGTATACGAATGATATTAATATTGCAAGCTTTTTCCATTGTAGCTTGTTTTTCGATTTTATTAAAATTACATTTTCTTATAATGGATTTTTACTCTCGTAAGACAAAAATGTGTGCCCTATATTCCTCTGAAGGTACCGGAGCGATTCACACCAAATTTACTACACATATTATTTAGCATCCCATTCGCTTGTATACTTCCCGAGTTATAGGGCCTCTAAATTTGGAGCCCTCCTTAATACTGCTTTTATAAAAATAATTAAAACACCCAAAAATTCTAAGTTAATTTATTTCTACAAGATTTCCCATATTGTTAACCCAAAAGCCATAAAAAATTAATAAATATATACTTGGATGTAAGGCTAAATTTGTGCCCTCTACAACTCTGAAGGTACTGAAGCTGAAACATCTTTAGATGTGACTAATAATTCGTATATATTAAAATATATTCACTATATTCAACCATTTATAACAAATTTTACTCCCGATTTCGTAAATAGTATTTCTATAAAGCGGCACATGAGTAAACTGCTCTATAGTTAATACATTTCGTATTATGTGTTATAAATTCAAAATTTAGTACCGGATCAAAAAATGTCCTTAACAAAAAGTGTTTGTCTCGTCGCCCTGAATCCAAAAATGTATATAACTTATATACTTGGATGATAGTCGTCGCTCGCTCGTAACACAAAAATGTGTGCCCTCTACTCCTCTGAAGGTACCGGAGCTATTCACACCAAATTTGGCACACATATTAATTGGCTTCCCATTTGAATCTGTACTCAGTTTAAATTCAATCGCTTGTATACTTCACGAGTTATAAGGCCCCAAATGTTGGAGCCCTCCTTAATACTGCTTTTATAAAAATAATTAAAACACACCTAAAAATTCTATTATTAATTCTATGATATTTTATGTCTACAAGATTTTTTCATATTGGCCATAAAAAAATATTAAATATTATATTCAAAAAAGCTCGCATCGCATATATTACTTAAAGGCGAGCTGGACGCATAGGTGCTTTACACTCTAGCGCCAATTAAGACTATATACGCCAATAATAAAAATATATATATCCGATATTTCTACGAAGCAATATTGAAACCAATTTATTTGTTCTCGTTAAAAACAAAGCGAATTAATCCATCAATAATACTTTATGAGGCATAGGGGAAAAGCCGAACTACATCGATACACGTTTGACGTAAAAAGTAAAAAAATAACGTTATATCGTGAATTTTATTACTGAACTGAAAGTATATATATATGAGAATGGAGAATAAAAATAAATTCAGAAGACGAGCGCGCGTGCATGCTAAAAGTCGATTCACCTGCTCGCTTTGCTCGATGGAAAAATGCGCATCGTTTTCTACGGTACTTCACTAAACAAAAGCGGCTGTAGACAAAAAAGAATAAAAAGACACAGAAGAATAGGAGAAAATGTAAAATAGGAGGAACAAAAAAAAAAGGGTCTCGTCACGCGAATCTGACTCTTCAAACAATTAATATCGATCTAGATGCCACTAGGCGAATTCAAGCATATGTTTGGGCACACTAAATGCCAAATCTAGATGCAGAAGAATAAGAACTCTGTGTTTTTTATTATAAAACCTAACCTAACAAAAACTGTAGTCTATTTTCTCTTATGCCCCAGTTTTAAATAAGTTTTAATATATTTATCATTATGGAATTTCTTGTTGTTTGTTTTCAAAAGGATGTTACACACATATATACATACATATATGGTTCTTATCGCATCGCATAGTTTATGTGAATTTTATGAACATGTTTATTATGAAAATACGGAGGTAGTCATAGCAGCCATGCAAACTATATCTATATAGAATGAATGAATATTTATATTATTTGGTCTGGTGAATAACCAATGTAATTTATATGGTATTTGAATGGCTGATTATACGTTATTTTTAAGATTGCCATATCCAATCGTTCACATATGTAATTCATGTTATTTTTCATGCTTGCATAAAATATAGAACAACGCATATTGCGCGGTTTACTGCATATATGCGATAATAAAATAACTGAAGACATACTTATATCTATTTTAAATAATATTGCTTTATTTTGCTGTAAATTCACCTATGAAACATAATCAATATGTATTTTCAAATAGGCTTTTACAGTAAATGGTACTATTTTCGTAAAAATTTGTCAAACAAAAGTTGCTAGAAATTTAAACATCTACAACTTTCGTAAGTATCACTTTTCTTCTAACTCGTACCGTTTTCGAGATATGAGCCAAAACCAATATATATTATAACGTATATATAAAATAACTGTTTCCAAAAACGATTTTACAGTAAGTGGTACTATTTTCGTAAAAACTTTTCAAACAAAAGTTACTAGTAAATTAATCATCTTCAACTTTTGTAAGAATCACTTTTTTATAACTCGTACCGTTTTCGAGATATGAACAAAACCAATATGTATTATAACGTATATATAAAATAACTATTTTCAAATGTGATTTTACAGTAAATGGTACTATTTTCGTAAATACTTTTCAAACAAAAGTTACTAGAAATTTAATCATCATCAACTTTTGTAAGTAACACTTTTTCTCTAACTCGTACTGTTTTCGAGATATGAACAAAATCAATATGTATTATAACATATATAAAATAACTATTTTCAAAAACGATTTTACAGTAAATGAAACTATTTTCGTAAAAACTATTAAAACAAAAGTTGCTAGAAATTTATTCATCTACAACTTTTGTAAGTAACACTTTTTCTCTAACTCGTACTGTTTTCGAGATATGAACAAAATCAATATGTATTATAACATATATAAAATAACTATTTTCAAAAACGATTTTACAGTAAATGAAACTATTTTCGTAAAAACTATTAAAACAAAAGTTGCTAGAAATTTATTCATCTACAACTTTTGTAAGAATGACTTTTTTTATAACTCTTACCATATTCGAGATATTCAAGAATAAATTAATTGTTGTCAAAAACATTTTTTTTAAATGTTTTATTCTGATTATTTATGTCCGTAAATGTGTTTACGCGGGAACCTAGTGTCACATAAACAAGTTGGTGCGCCACTGGCGTTGAAAACACGGTTACAAGAAGATCGCGCACAAGAGCAACGAGCGCAATTCCGATAATCGGGCCCAATCAGCCGATGAACGCAACATTCCTAGATACTTACTCGCGATATAGTACGATCGAACAGACAACACCGCTGCAACGTCGAACAACACAAAAACAACCGCCAAAAAACAAACAATGTGAACGCGAATTGCGCGAATAAGCGACCATAACACAAGTCCCAGTACATGGAAGATGTGTAATATTAACTCATTGCAGGTCACGACCTGTTTTGATTTATTTATTTATAAACAAAGGCGGAAATGGACAAGACTACCCAAGGTATTGATGATAAATCACTGCGCGCGGGCACAGACAGACAGACCAATCTATAAATAACGCGAATAATTAATCGAATGGCATATGTGTGTGTTGTGATTGAGCTACAGGACTAAGAACGAACGGAGATTGCTAAATTATTTTGCACCTGAATATTCAAAACTAATTACTAATTAATTTACCTTATAATAAAAAAACAAAAACCTAAAATAAATAATCTAATTTATTAATAATACATTAATTGAGTCACATTTAAGACTTACATCCAAGTATATATGAAAACCACATAAAAGAAAGTCGAGTGCAGGCCACTCCACATACTATACGACGAGATATGCAGTTATTCAGTTTTCTTGGCTACTGATATTTCTTGTCTTCAGATCTACGCGCGATGATTAATATTCTTTTTTTTTTTAAACGTAATACTGATTTCATGTATGATAAATTGGATATTATTCTGAGCCAAAATGCACCTAAATTATTAGGTTCTGACTCGCCTAACATGCGAACATTATGCCAAATCACAGTTACACAAAATTAAAGATGCCCAACAGTTAAATTTATAGCTTTTTATATTTAAGCTTCGCCAAAGTACCTAAGAAAAGCAATCGGTCGTGTGTCTGTACCATTTCTCGGTCGCCCTGAATCCAAATATATATATATATATATATATATAACTTATATATTTGGATGTTAGTCGTCGCTCGTAAGACAAAAATTTGTGCCCTTTACTCTGAAGGTACCGGACCGATTCACACCAAATTTGGTACACATATTATTTAGTACCCCATTTGAATCCCCTCGCAGTTTAAAACCAATCGTCCGTATACTTCCAGAGTTATAAGCCCCCAAAATTTAGACCACCCCTTAATACTGCCCTTACCAAAATAACTAAAACACCCAAAAATTCTACTAACAATTCTAAGATTTTTTATGTCTACAAGATTTTTTCATATTGTTAACACAAACACTGTAAACAATTATTAAATTATACATATTTTCAAATTGTTATTAATAATTTACAACCGGTGTGAGCTGGACGCATAGGTTGTACCTAAGCTTGTTTTTTCTATTTTATTGAAACATTAAAATCCGATATATATGGCAAAAAATTGTTCTTCGACACACAGTATACAACGTATTTTAGATACAACAAAATTAAATATATTTTAAGTTTGTTTTAAAAGCGAAACAATTAGTAATTTATATTAAAATTACAATTAATTAATTCAGTTTGTTTTATGACAAATATTACTAGGCCCATATCTTATACATAATACAGTCCACTCTTCAGCTAATTGAATAATTTGCCAGGTGGCGATTTTTCTTATATTTTATATATATATATATATATATATATATATATATATATATATATAAAATATAAGAAAAATATATATATATATATATATATATATATATATATAAAATATAAGAAAAATATATATATATATATATATATATATATATATATATATATATATATATATATGTATGTATGTTTGTATATAGGCCTAATAGTGACGCACGCCACTGATGGTGTTCTCGATTTGCACTAGGGGCAAGTCGACACAAGTTTCTAATTTATTACCGATTTACAGTTGTTAATTCTTCTTACTGGTTTGTGTTGTGGTCACTTGAGTTGAGTTGACTGTAGCCCCGCCCAAGTGGAAGCCACTGTTCGGTGAAAGATGTCGATAAGTTCGACCGATTAGAGTTTATCGTAAGAGAAAGGGAAGTGATGTTCTAAATACGTCGATTCGCGTGTGATCGCTCTTGCTAACAGACATCAAGTCCATCAACTGCGCATTTCCGTAGAACTCTCAGTCCCACTTTTTGTACAGTGTATTGTGACAAATAATTATTTTTACAGCAAATATAAACCTGATATCTGAGATCAATTAACCAATAATTGCTTTTTGCGTGATTAAACATTAATTTCCGATACGATTGCTAGTTTGGGCTTCAGAAGAATACCCAATAATTTAATTTGTTTAGGAAATAATGGCGAATAATGAAACCGGCTTGAATTCTCATGAAATTAACTGTTATTTTAATGAAAGGTGACATGCAATGCTTCAACGGTTTATGCTAGCATAACCGTTATGTTTTCAACTCTCCGATTAGTTTATTGATAAAGGCATCTCTCTTTCACATTTTTTACAATCGATTTCTCGTATTCAAGAAGCAGAACTTCTGTTATATTAATCTAAAATTGGATCGAGAAAAATGTATATTCAAAAATCGTATAAAAAGATTACATCAGAAAATAAATCCATTCTCTAGTCTCTAGTTGGTTCACAGGTGTTATATTGAATATGTGGAAAGTTTGTCATCATAAACAGCCCATTCATTCTTCAATCACATTCGCCTGGATCACAGATTGTTGTGTTGGCTATTTTCTGACATTTATAAATAATGAGAAAACTTCGAGTGTTGTTCTGGTCTAACTTATATATTTCTTCTTTTATTAAATTCCTACAAGTTACGAAACTTTCCATAATACAAATAAAAATCCAAATTCCCTTTCAATCAAACACTATAGCTGTCTTTTACTATCGTACGACGAGCTGAATCCAAAAATATATATAACTTATATACTTGGATGTTAGTCGTCGCTCGCTCGTAAGACAAAAATTGTACCCTTTACCCCTCTGAAGGTACCAAAGCGATGCACACCAAATTTGCTACACATATTATTTGGCAACCCATTTGAACCCATTCGCAATTTAAATCCAATCGCTCGTATACTTCCCGAGTTATAGGGCCCCAAAATTTAGAGCCCCCCTTAATACTACCCATACAAAAATAATTATAACACCCAAATATTCTACTAATAATTCTAAGATATTTTATATCTACAAGATTTATTCATATTGTTAACCAAAAGGCCATAATAAATTAATAAATCCATATATTTAGTGGTCTCTACTCCTCTGAAGGTACCGGAGCGATTCACACCAAATTTGCTACACATATTATTTGGTATCCTATTTGAATCCAATCGCAGTTTAAATCTAATCGCTCGTATACTTCCCGAGTTATAGGGCCCCAAAATTTAAAGCCCCCCTTAATACTACCCATACAAAAATAATTAAAACACCTAAAAATTCTACTAATAATTCTAAGATATTTTATATCTGCAAGATTTTTTCATATTGTTAACCCAAAGGCCATAAAAATTTAATAAATATTATAATTTTATATATACTTTGATCAAATTTGTGCTTTCTACTTCTCTGAAGGTACCGGAGCGATTCACACCAAATTTGCTACACATGTTATTTGGCAACCCATTTGAACCCATTCGTAGTTTTAATTTCATTCCCTGTATACTTCCCGAGTTATAGGGCCTCAAAATTTCGAACTCCCTTTAATACTGCCCTTATAAAAATAATTAAAATACCTAAAAATTGTACTAATAATTCTAAGATATTTTATATCTGCAAGATTTTTTCATATTGTTGACCCAAAGGCCATAAAAATTTAATAAATATTATAATTCAAATTTGTGCTTTCTACTTCTCTGAAGGTACCGGAGCGATTCACACCAAATTTAGTACACATATTATTTAGTACCCCATTTGGATCTATTCGCAGTTTAAATCTAATCACCTGTATATTTCCCGAGTTATAGGGCCCCAAAATTTGGAGCCCCCCTTAATACTGTTCTTGTAATAATAATATAAACACCCAAAAATTCTATTAATAATTCTAAGATACTTTATATCTATACGATTTTTTCATATTGTTAACTCAAAGCCCATAAAAAATTAATTAATATTATAGTTTTATATTTTGAAACCCCCTTAATACTGCTCTTATAAAAATAATTAATACACCCAAAAATTCTACAAATAATTCTAGGATATCTTATGTCTACAAGATTTTTTCATATTCTTAACCCTAAGGCCATAAAAAATTATTTAATTTCAAATTAAAAATTGATGCTCGCATCGCATTATTTATAAGGCGAGCTGGACGCATAGGTGCGTTGTACCTAAGCTTGTTAGCATTTAAAAATGCTAAATAAACTTCAAACGGAGACATTAAGTGAACTATGTAAAACATTTAAGTTTTATAATAACCATAAAATTCGAATATATAAATATCAACACTCCGTTATAACATATGTTGCATATCTCGCGTTTAAACCTTGGCAATAAATTTGCCGAAATAAAATAGAGAAGCTCAAAACGGCTGAGAAACAAAAAATCGGTAAGAGCAGTCGCCGGTGACAGGAATGAACCAGTTACATGTCATGAAACACAGTATACGTCATATATCAAAGTGTTGGCGCTTCGCCAACAGAAACCACAAGTCAAATTTTGAGCCACACCAAACTCTGGTGTGTGTCTTCGCTTCGGTCGCTTCGGTCGTTCCTCTGTTATTACTCGCTGATCGAGAAGTTATTGCTTATTTATTAAACAATTTTTTTCTAAATTGCTTAGTGTCAACTGTTTTTTTAATTTAAATTAATTCGTTCGGTTAAAAAATGCTTTCATGTTTAACTGTTATACATTTTAACTGCCAATTTTTTTTGCTATTAATCAACTTATCTATAATTGATATTGGGTCATTTCAGTCAATGTTCTAACATCTGGCGTGGCCTTCAGTCAACTTATACATAGCTTTCGAGATATGTATTATAACGTATATATAGAATAACTATTTTCAAAAACGATTTTACAGTAAATGGTACTATTTTCGTAAAAACTTTTCAAACAAAAGTTACTAGAAATTTAATCATCTTCAACTTTCGTAAAAATCACTTTTCTTCTAACTAGTACCGTTTTCGAGATATGAACAAATCAATATGTATTATAACGTATATATAAAATAACTATTTTCAAAAACGATTTTACAGTAAATGGTCCTATTTTCTTAAATACTTTTCAAACAAAAGTTACTAGAAATTTAAACATCTTCAACTTTTGTAAGAATTTATTTTTCTCTAACTAGTACCGTTTTCGAGATATGAACAAAATCAATATGTATTATAACGTATATATAAAATAACTATTTTCAAAAACGATTTTACAGTAAATGGTACTATTTTCGTAAATACTTGTCAAACAAAAGTTACTAGAAATTTAATCATCTTCAACTTTCGTAAAAATCACTTTTCTTCTAACTAGTACCGTTTTCGAAATATGAACGAAATCAATATGTATTATAACGTATATATAAAATAACTATTTCCAAAAACGATTTTACAGTAAATGGTACTATTTTCGTAAAAGCTTTTCAAACAAAAGTTACTAGAAATTTAAACATCTTCAACTTTGGTAAGAATCACTTTTCTTCTAACTAGTACCGTTTTCGAGATATGAACAAAATCAATATGTATTATAACGTTTATATAAATTTAACTATTTTCAAAAACGATTTTACAGTAAATGGTACTATTTTCGTAAAAACTTTTCAAACAAAAGTTACTAGAAATTTAAACATCTTCAACTTTAGTAAGAATCACTTTTCTTCTAACTAGTACCGTTTTCGAAATATGAACAAAATCAATATGTATTATAACGTATATATAAAATAACTATTTTCAAAAACGATTTTACAGTAAATGGTACTATTTTCGTAAATACTTTTCAAACAAAAGTTACTAGAAATTTAATCATCTTCAATTTTTATAAGAATCATTTCTTCTCTATTACCGTTTTCGCGATTGTTTTTGGTCAATACAATACTTTCTTTTGTATATTATGTAAAAGAAATATGTCTATAGAGTATATTTAGTATTTTTATTGTAAAATGTTCAAAATTGAAAAATCGTTCTTTGATCCCCTAGTAAATTGATTCAGTTACATTGCTGGAATTTTAAAGTAGGGAATAATAGTGTGACGTCACAGGGTTTACATATACTTTACGTCGTACATACAAAGTGAATATATTAGTGGTTTAAAATATACCTTTTCCGTTTTAGCCAAAAGAAAATAATATTACTTTATCGTTTTCTACTGTTTTTGAACCTACATACACATATATACACACACATAAATACACATACACACACATATAAACACATACACACACATATAAACACATACACACACATATAAACACATACAGACAAACATATACATCAGGAAAGCTCAAATTGTGTATTTCCGTAAAAATCTCGAGTTGAGAATTTGTCATGATTACAATACTTCCTTTTAAACGCCCAAGGGACTCTAGAAACCTTTCCCACAAAGATGAAATAAAAAATAATATAAAAAATCAATAAAAAACGCGTAGAAATATGTTGTGCATATGCGCGCGGGTAACAAAGTCATTTGTAGTATGACGTCTGTTCACATTGCCGGTTCGTCGAGGACATATGTAATATTGTTTATTTCGTTTTCCGTGCAACTGTAACAGTGTCGCATTACATCGATACCAATATGTCTGAGCACTGCCTCTCATATCATCTAATATGGCATAAATAAAAGGTTTTACAAGCACATGTCTGTCAGATGCGTTGTTCAATATTATTTATCATCCATGATGGGAAAACTAGATCGATTTACAACTAAACTATATATATAATGCAACCTCGAGTCATTTGAGATTCGCTAACTTGTTGGTTTCAAATTCTATCATTACTTGTTGTAGATATAAAAAGTCAATATTTAATATTTTTTTACGGCCTTTGAGTTAACAATATGCAAAAATCTTGTAGACTTAAAACATCTTAGAATTATTAGTAGAATTTTTGGGTGTTTAAATTATTTTTATACGGGCAGTATTAAGGGGGGCTCCAAATTTTAGTCCCCTATAACTCGGGAAGTATACGGGCGATTGGATTTAAACTGCGAGTAGATTCAAATAGGGTGCCAAATAATATATGTAGCAAATTTGGTTCAAATCGCTTCGGTTGTAAAGGGCACAAATTTTTGTCTTACAATTTTTTATGCATATTATAAAATTCAATATTTTTTACGGCCTTTAGGTTAACAATATGCAAAAATCTTATAGATATAAAATAATTTAGAATTACTAGTAGAATTTTTTGGAATTTAAATTATTTTTATTAGGGCAGTGTTAAGGGGGGCTCGAAATTTTAGGGCCCTATAACTCAGGAGGTATCCGGGCGATTGGATTTAAACTGCGAGTAGATTCAAATAGGGTACTAAATAATATGTGTAGCAAATTTGGTGTAAATCGCTTGGGTACCTTCAGAGAAATAAAGGGCACTAATTTTTGTCTTACGAGCGAGCGACGACTAACATCCAAGTATATGAAATATATATATATTTGGATTCAGGGCGACGAAACACAAACACTTTTTGTTAAAAATGCTACAGACACACGACCGCTGTAGCTTCTTAGTACTTCGTATACAAGAATGCATCTCTAAGCAACTCGAACTCTATTTATTATCCACTTTAGAATACCATGTAGTTTTTCCATGATGGCGTCAGCACATTATGTCCATATAAATATATATATATTTCCGTGTCATTATACACGTTATGCCTATTGCTAACCACTTGGTGACACAAGAGAACGAGCTCAGCCACTCCACATGTCAAGAGACTTGTTCTTGCATGCCATCTAGTGTCACTTTACTGTAATTAGTGACGACAACTCACCACTACCTCGTACGTGATGTACTCCCAAGTTCATCTTGCAATACAGATACCTTTCGTTCTCCTAGGGACAGAATTAATTAAATTCTGTTTCGGACACAACATTCTCGGTTTCTTCGATGTATCGGGGATTTTCCTAGCTGTAGTAGGCTTTGGAATCGATTTTCCTAAGCAGGTCATGTTGTGATACAAGTATCGTGTGTCTGTAGCATTCTCGGATCAAAAAATATCCCAAAAAGAGTTTGTCTCGTCCAAAAATATATATAACTGGATGTTAAGTCGTCGCTCGTAAGACAAAAATTTGTGCCCTCTACTTCTCTGAAGGTACCGGAGCAATTCACACCATATTTAGTATACTTATTATTTAGTACCCCAATTGAATCCCTTAGTAGTTTGAATCCAATCGCTTGTATACTTCCAGAGTTATAGGGGCCTAAAATTTGGAGCCCCACTTAATACTGCCCCTATAAAAATAATTAAAATACCCAAAAATTCTACTAATAATTCTAAGATAATTTATATTTATAAGATTTTTTCATATTGTTATAACAAGGCCCGAAAAAAATTATTTAATATTATAATTTTGAAATTTATTCGCTTGGGTGCGTTCTTTGTATTCCTATATTTGCTTTATAAGAGTTACCCGAAATAAAAATTACGTAAGCTTGAAAATACATCGAAAACTCATTATTTACTGTAGTATAAATGCAATTAGAATAATCTAATGAAAAGTAAACATTGGTTTTAATTGTTCACCTTTAAGGCGCGGCGTTGTCTAAAAAACCATCTAAATTGGTTAAATTTTTTATCGGTCACGAAACACCGAACGATCCATATTATACATTGTGCGCCTACTTTACTTTCGGGATATTCCACGTACCTCGACTTTTATCGCTTGCTTCCTAAAAAGCTTTTTAAAAATACATTACATACTCCCGATTTACGGCGTCGCACATTGCTACAGCTTAAAACACGAAAACATTGGGAATACAACGAAAATATTAATTTTAATAATTAAATAGTTACGTACGTTCAAACCGAATGGTTAAATTATGAGATTTTAACAAAATAATATTGAATTTCAATGTATTAGGCTCAGTTAAATTCGCAACATATTTGTTTTGCAATCTGTGAGCGACCATATGGTGGAATTATACATATGATAAAACAATAACTGTTTATTAATATTCATCATCACTCATAGCGACTGCTATCATATTATTTATTAGTGAAATTGAAAATAAATAAAATTCACAATTATAATTAATTTAATAATTTTTTATGGCCTGTAGGTTAACAATATGCATAAATCTTGTAGATATAAAATATCTTAGAATTATTAGTAGAATTTTTTAGTGTTTAAATTATTTTTATAAGGGCAGTATTAAGGGGGGCTCTAAATTTTGGGGCCCTATAACTCGGGACGTATACGGACAATTGGATTTAAACTAAGAGGGGATTCAAATAGGTTACTAAATAACATGTGTAGCAAATTTGGTGTAAATCGCTCCGGTACCTTCAGAGGAGTAAAGGGCACACATTTTGTCTTACGAGCAACGATTAACATCCAAGTATATAAGTTTTATATATTTTTGGATTCAGAGCGACGAGATGTATAACCAGTGTCGTACAAATTTTGTTATTGTTGCCAAAAAACGAACTTTTAGTTTGAGATAATTTAATTTATAGTAGATTTTATTTATTTGAATTTAAACTTTCTTCGATTGCAGTTAAACCTACCTAGATTCAGTAAATAGTTAACATTGGCAACGGAAAAGTAAATATAAATAAATTAGAGGTAAAAATGAACTTTCACATTGATCAATTGCAATTACTTTGCAGATATTTCACTTTCTAATCATCAACAAATGCAAGCAACTGCGCAATTTAAAACAAACTAGTTCTCTAATAATTAGATTAAATAGATTGAGTTTTTTTAATATACACAAAAATGGTCTAAATTATACCTAAATAATATATACTTTTCTTTGGTGGTTTTTATAAACAAGAAAATCTAGATAATGCTTGATATTTCTTCTGCATTGCAGTCTGATTTTTTTACACATCAAGTTGGTGGTGACAACCGGAAATACGTCATCTGTGTCATCAATAGATGTGGTGTGAAAGGTGTCAATACAGGTGAAACCTTTTCTGTTGAAAGATAGCGACTAAAATCGATTCATTCGTGAATTGTATTTTTAGCTCGCCGTACTGTAGCATTATCGGATCAAAATATGTCTCAAAAAGTGTATAACTTATATACTTGGATGTTAATCGTCGCTTGTAAGACAAAAATTTGTGCCCTTTACTCCTCTGAAGGTACCGGAGCGATTCACACCAAATTTGCTACAAATACTACTTGGTACCCTATTTGAACCCGTTCGCAATTTAAATCCAATCGCCCCCATACTTTCCGAGTTATAGGGCCCCAAAATTTGATACCCCCCTTAATACTACCCTTATAAAAATATTGAAAACACCCAGAAATTCTACTAAATATTCTAAGTTATTTTATGTCTACAAGATTTTTACATATTGTTAACCTAAAGGCCGTAAAAAAATATTGAATTTTACAATATACACAAATAATTGTAAGACAACAATTTGAGCCCTCTACTCCGGTGAAGGTACCGGAGCGATTCACACCAAATTTACTACACATATTATTTAGTACCCTATTTGAACCCGTTCACAGTTTAAATCCAATCGTTCGTATACTTTCCTAGTTATAGGGCCCCAAAATTTGAAACCCCCCTTAATACTACCCTTATACAAATAATAATAACACCCAAAAATTCTAGTATTAATTCTAAGATATTTTATATCTACAAGATTTTTACATATTGTTAACCTAAAGGCTGTAAAAAAATATTGAATTTTACAATTTGCACAAAAAATTGTAAGATAATAATTTGAGCCCTCTACTCCTCTGAAGGTACCGGAGTGATTAACACCAAATTTGCTACACATATTATTTAGTACCCTATTTGAACCCGTTCGCAATTTAAATCCAATCGTTCGTATACTTCCCGAGTTATAGGGCCCCAAAATTTGAAACCCATGTTTATTTACAATTACTATATAGTTAAACTTTAGCAACTTTATAAAATTGTCGAGATTTAATATAATTACGTAATTTCAATATTAGGTTTTCTTTAATTTTCCGTGCTAAACCATTCGTAACACATGTTTGGTTTAATTGATCATTTTGAAATCACCATCTGTGCAAATACTAATACCTCTAACCCCCTCTACTCCCCTTAACAGAAGGCACCACTTGCTTAATTACAAGTGTAATTAGTTGTTGTATATATATTGGCTAGCATGTTGCTCCAAATAAGCAATACTGTCGAATATCTAATCATTTACAATTCGTCGACTCACTAACTGTATCTATACGGGATAACACGTCATTTCGTAGTCTACCTAAACACAGAGCGCTGCGCGTTGTGTATCACGGGAACGCTGCAATGGAATGGGAAACGTGCTTGAGCACTTTCGTCCCCACTCCTGAACCCTCTGGATATTTATTAATGTATGCAACGGGTGCCATGTTGATTTAAACGAATTTCCTATGGGTCTTTCCAGTTTCACGTTCCTTTGGCGACAGTGCAAATATTTGCTTGTACAGCAAATTTGAATTTGTATTTCCGAATTGTTTACCCATACATTATAAACAATATAATTAATATTAATAACTGTTTAATTATGTTTTGCTTTTACGTTCTTATTCGTAATGAAACAAGTTAAAGTACAACGCACCTATGCGTCCAACTCGTAATATATGCGATGCGAGCACAAAGGAGGGCACATCCAAGTATATAAGTTATATATATAAATATATGTTTTTGGATTAATATGCGCGAATTCAGCAATTGTACCATAAAATAAATAGTTAACCGGGCAAGGTCATAAGTTCTTATAGACCGTAAGACCGGTGTGTGTCACTACGAACCAGCTCTAGTCACCACTAACGAGCTAACAGTTAACAAAGTTGTGTTTCCGTCAATTAATTCTATATAATAATTATAATAATAAATAAAGACGTTCTGATTTCCGTTAACCGATGTTTCAAACAAGACCTGACTGTCAGTGTCATATTATTAAGATATAATGACTAGAAAACGCCCCCTTCCCCACTCTCTACTGGTTAACTGTAGGTCTTTACACCTCGAGCGTGTCTTGGACGGCCACGGATACCCAGTTAGAAAAACGTAGAAAGATTTAGGATGTAATTATACGGGGTTATAAGACGGCTGATTTATTAGGTTATATCCGGATTCGTTCGGTTTAGATAGGGTGAAGTCGAATGAAAGAGAAAAATGGCGATAGAAGCCTTGATAGAGTTGATGAACATGTTATAATATATTTCAGTTTATATTCTTCCATTGTTCTTCGTTTTATTGAAATTTATCATAAAAGAATTCTATTATTTTGAATCGCTTTTAATTAAGATATATAATGCAAGTCCTTAATGGAAACGCGCGCCGAAATGTTAATTAACGCACAAATCGAATCAGTCGTTATACTTTTTGTAATATCTCGGAAATGGCGTGAGTTACAGAAAAAGTATATCTTATTAAAGTTGAAGATACTTTAATTTCTAGCAACTTTTGTTTGAATAGTTTTTGTGAATTATGTACCATTTACTGTAAAATCACATTTGAAAATGGTTATTTTATATGTACGGTAACTTACTCGGGCTACTTTCTTTAATATCTCGGATATGACATGAGCTACAGAAATAGTAATTCTTATAAAAGTTGAAGATAATAAAATTTCTAGCGACTTTTGTTTGAATAGTTTTTGTGATTAATGTACCATTTAGTGAAAAATCACATTTGAAAATGGTTATTTTATATGTACGGTAACTTACTCCGGTTACATTTATTAATATCTCGGAAATGGCATAAGTTACAGTAAAGGTATATCTTATAAAATTTGAAGGTAATTAAATTTCTAGCGACTTTTGTTTGAATAGTTTTTGTGAAAAATGTACCATTTAGTGAAAAATCACATTTGAAAATGGTTATTTTATATGTACGGTAACTTACTCTGGCTACTTTCTTTAATATCTCGGAAATGGCAATAGTTACACAAAAAGTAATTCTTATAAAAGTTGAAGATAATAAAATTTCTAGCAACTTTTGTTTGAATAGTTTTTATGAAAAATGTACCATTTACTGAAAAATTACGTTTGGAAATAGTTATTTTCTATTTATGTTTCATAAACAAACAGCATAAAGTATTATAAATACAGTTAGAGAAAGGGTATAACAGTCGAGTGTAGGCCACCCCACGATAGATTAAACGTTACATTATTAATATAAGGGGCGCTAGCAAGCCTAGTTAATTTCATAAGTCACTAACGACAATATAAGTTCGTCCGACGACCCGCCGATTCGTCCTGTCCACTTCCTGTCCCGCCGTTCGCAGCGCGCGCGCAGTCCCTTCTCCTCGAACTCCACACGATTATATAGTGCTTCGCCCCACCATAGTTGGCGCGGACTCCCCTCGACCTCCATCATGGTGGGGCTTCCACTATCGTCTCCAGTCTTTGAATTGGCATCGCCGTGGCTAAGTCGACGGTGCCCCACAGAAAAAAAAAACACTGTATCGTAACGAGATAATATGTTCCGCGACGATTATGATATTGACAGAGTATTGCAGTCGAATCAGGATGATTGCAACATGTCAACGGAACCATTGATTGATTGATTTATTTAAGAGAGAGAGAGAGATAGAACCATTATTGTTCGGAATAGTGTTAATGTGTTAGTGATGTTTTATTTTTAAAAGGTGATTTTGTGGGTTCAGTGTACAATTGTCTTGATTACGATATTTTTTAAATTTGATTATCTACGAGTTGAAACAAGTCTTGATCAATAAAGGATTTCGTAAAATGATCTATATTTAATATATTAGGTTCTTAAACTGTCTTTTCGCGCCGAATTACACTACAGTAACACAATTAATGGAGTACTAAGGGCATATATAAATATGTTATAGATCCTTAGATGATCTATGAGTACATTTCTATTTATTAATGGTTTTAATTATTGTAGTCGCTCAGAAAACTAGATTTGAATTCCCTTTTTCGTGAATTCTTACCTATTTTGAGCAATATATCGTTTGTTTATTATCGTTGAGCAAAATTTGAGCTTTGTTGTAGTCGCTTAGTAAAATAGACCCCAATTTCGTTCTGTTTTTGCGCAATATATCGTTTGTTGATTGTTTTGAGCCACATTTGGTATATTTCTAGATAAGTATAATTACGTTTTCTGTATATTATTATGTTGTTTGAGCGATATATCGTTTGTTGATTTTATTATAGTTGGTTTTGAGCCAATTGAACTTATTTCTACCCAGTGTTAATTTTGATTATTATCGCTCAGTAAAGTATATATATATAATTATGTATTTTGAGCGATATATCGTTTCTAGATTTTATTATAGTTAGTTTTGAACCAATTTGGTAGTTTTCTACCAAGTATAAGTTTTGATTCTTGCAGTAGCTTAGTAAAGTTGAGCAATATATCGTTTACTGGTTATAGTTAAGTAAGTTTTGAGCCAATTTGGCATATTTCTACCCATAGTTTTGATTGTTGCAATCGCTCAGTGGTCATATAGTTTGAGCAATATATCGTTTGTTTATTTAGTAAGTTTTGAGCCAATTAAACTTATTTCTACACAGTATTAGTATTGATTGTTGCATTTGCTCATTAAAATAGCTCTTATTTCGTTATCTATATATACTTATGTAGTTTGAGCGATATATCTTATATTTTTACGTATAGTTTGGGCAATTTAGCAGTTTTCTACCTAATATTAGTTTTGATTGTTGTAGTTGCTTAGTAAAATAGCTATTATCTCGTTATTTATATATTTTAATGCAGTTTGAGCAATATATCGTTCAAAATAAAATAACTTTTGAGCAAATTTAACATATCACTTTTTTCTTTACACTGGGCTATTGGCATACCACAATAAAGGATTTATTGAGTTATTAGATTTTGAGGACAGGTTCAGACAGGTTTTATGAAGTGGTGAATTAAAATATGGTTTTAGGGGAATACAAATGCCCAGGGGAAAATTCGATTATAAGTTACATATAATCAAATTTGAAATAAACTCGCGTAAAATTCAGTTTTGAGCGTTGTGATACACTAAGATACTTTAATGTTTGTAATACAATACGGAACAAAAGGTTTTTTTTTTTAAACCAGTGATAAATTTAGAATGTTTTTAGTGCTTTTAAAAAGTAAACGTGTTAATGGAATTTTTTACGTGTTTCTGCGTCAGCTAAAAAACAGGGTTCTGAATAATTGTAGGGTCTAATTGTTCTACATTTTTCGGCGTATTAGTTAACCCTCAATTACTTAAACATTCAAGGGATATTTAAACCCATGCGTAAGGGGCTTAGAAAGTTAGTAGATTTATTAAACGAACAATTATACATATATTACAAAATATATTATGGTTTAAACCGATGACTCTTAATTTTATGATCGCTATAGATAACTACACTGTTAAGAATTAATGGAATTTTACAATATTTTGTTCAGAACAGTTTTGTAATCGCATTGATTTCAATCTGATTGCAACTTATCTTTAATTAAGTTTGAAATCCTCTTGAAACGAGAAAATTAAATTGGGAAGGAATTAAATTCGATTTAAAGGATATATTTTTACTTTATTTGAAGCTTTTCTTTAGAGAATATTGATTTTATAACATTTTTCGTACGTTGTACGAACAAATCCTATTATTACTTTCTTATAAGCATGTATATAAGGAAGTATTGCAATCATAAAACAAATAAACTCGAGATTTTAATATAAATTTATTAATTTATTACTTTTGAAGTGATTTCTGTATGTGTCTATGTATGTATGTATGTATGTGTGTGTGTGTGTGTGTGTGAACGCTCTAAGTACGTTAAAGAAAATGTTTGTCTTTAGAAATAAGACTTTTTAATTTCTTACCCGGAAGTACTATTTTGTGCATATCTCCAAAACGGCACGTATTAGACAAATGTGTTTAATATAAAACTTAAAGATATTAAAATTTCCAGCAACTTTTGTTTGAAACATTTTTTCGTAAAATGTACCATTTCCTGAGTAATCGTTTTTAAAAATAGTAATCTTAACAAATATCTTATTAATTAGGTTAGGGAAGTGTAGTGCAGGCCACCCCAGTGTTTTCTTTTAACTTAATTAGTTACGTAAAGCTCAATTAAAAGAAAATAATCTTAAACTGACACAAATAAGTTTGACAATTTGTAAATTTGCCAAGAATAACATTCGAAATAACTTACCTAAGTCATAATATTATTTTTGCTACAAAAACTGATTGTATTTCGTAGATAAGGTAGAAATAAATGTAAAAATAACTCACACACACACACAGACAGACACACACAACACGCAAACACATAGAATAAATCATTTTCCGTTTAAAAGAAATCTGTAAAACCCCTACAAAAGGATTATTTTTTTGTGGTATTTTGAGACGTCGAAACTAGTTAATAACGTGTATTTCCGGTAATATGTCGAGGTTGAAAGGTTTTATGATTAAAATACTTTTTAATTAGACGTCGTCTAAAACAATAAAAATCGTAGACATATGAAATCTTATTCTTAAAAGCAAAAACAGACGATTTAAATTATTAAAATTCATTATTTGTACGAGAAAATCGATCTTTATTGAAAATAATTATGTTGGAGTCTAAAAGTCGTAAGACAAGACAGTAAATACGTAAACACTCGTATTATAATCTCAAAAACAAGAACATAGGATATTAATTATTAAATATTAATCGATCGCCATTGAAAAGAATCTAATATATTGTAATCAAGACAATTATTGACGCCGAAATAATTAATTTTTCAGATATACCCCCGTACTTTAGATTCTGTGATTGTTAACTTACTTAAAAACAAAACAAAAAAATATATATATATATTTATTACAAAACCCCTATTTATGTTGGACTAGCTGTGATTTTTAAAGTGATCCTTAATATTTATAAACTACACAGAAACAAAGAAAATAATAATTAAGAGTGACATCTACAAAAATAACGGGAACACAATATAACTGTGATTATAAAAAGTGTCTAAACCCACAAAACAACAACAACAAGTGGACCAATTCGTGACTAAACAAGACTTAGTGTGCCTTTAAAAGACCAAGATTGTCGAAAACTTGAGTGAATTATCAAACAACAGTTAATTTATACACCAAAGAAAAATATCAAAACAACTCAAAATATATATATCTATTTTCGACATATCAACGAATTTAACTTTAAAAAAAAAACATTTAAGACCAAAATCGACCAAAAAACAATATCAACACATTCGCCTTAACCCATTGTTAAATTCAAGTGTCTTAACGATAATAAAAAAATTAAATCATTTGACCAAGTGATGCACTTGTGCTAAATTACTAGCGAATTATTAAAATGGTGATACTTCAAGATCCAAGTTCACCGCTCCAGGCCTGTCCTGGATTACTGGACAGCTTGGAAGCCTACAGACAAAGTGCTACGTGTATGAAACTCTTACCCAAGAGGTTTATCAGTATTCACCAGTGGTTGGGACCTCTGTGCCCTAAAGAACTTAAAGCGCAACTTGTAAGCGATTTTTTTAATTATCTTAATTTTATTCTCAAACTTTGAGTTGAGTTTAGGCCACCCTACATTTTTTTATAGCTCAATTTTAAAAATTAATAGACTGTTTTCATAAATATTATTTTAACAAAGCGGTTTACTCATGTGCCGCTTGCTAGAAATAATATTTTTAAGTAAGTAAAAACGATGACAACAAAAAACGTATTAAAAGCACAGTGGCAAAATTGTCTTTTCACGCCAATCCGAAAATCAATTTGGCCGGCAGCGCTGTGTCATAAATGAGTTCCCAGTCCCTGCGCGCTGCGGGCCAACAGAGCCATCGCTCTCCCCGTTGTTCCCAGCGCGATTCCCGATAGAATTCGCGAGCACGTCGCGCGCGCTAGCAGCTCTCAATAAATTATTTGTAAACCAAAAGCGTGTGGCGGTTGCCCCCATGGTAAATGGGAAATTCACTGGGTAAATGAAAAAATACGAGCGTAAATGTGCACACTACTTTTCTTACTTTCTCCACGCGATAGAAACGAAGATGTAAAGTTCACTTAATGGACTAAAAGTCTTATGATGATTTTATGTAGGTGATTTTCAACATTTTGCTATTATTAGTTTAAATTGTGGGGGCTTAAATAGAATTTTGTGCGGTTCTAGAATATTTTATGGCGAGGGTGCAAGATTTTGTTGGTTTTTGGGATGTTATTTAAACATTTATTTAATATTAGCATTTTTGAGCGAATTTAGTAAATTTTTGGGCAATTAGAGGGTGTCGATTTTCAAAACTCAATTTCCACGTTATAAATAATGTTTTAAACCGCAAAGGTGACATGTCCATATATAGTTTAAATAATGCGAATACATTTTAATTGTGTTGTAATTAAACCCTGTAGAACACAAATGTGACATGTCCATATATGTTTATATATATTTTTTAATGATGACAATACATTTTAAGGTATTTAGGCCCTTTAGAACCCAACGGTGATAAGTCTATCTTTATTATTATTTGAATAAATTGTTTTTTTTTGTTTTCTTGAACGAGGTATAAAAATTCTCGTATCTATTATAATTATGAAAAATGTTTTACACCAGATTTTAACGAATATACACGTTTATGTGTTTATTTCGTCGCCTTGCATCCAAAAATATACATAACTTATATACTTGGATGTTAGTCGTCGCTCGCTCGTAAGACAAACATTTGCGCCCTCTACCCCTCTGAAGGTACCGCACCGATTCACACCAAATTTGGTACACATATTATTTAACATCCCATTTGAATCCATTCACAGTTTAAATCGAATCGCTCGTATACTTCCCGAGTTATAGGGCCCCAAAATGTAGAGCCCCCCTTAATACTGCCCTTAGCAAAATAATTAAAACACCCAAAAATTCTATTATTAATTCTAAGTTATTTTATGTCTACAAGATTTTTGAATATTATTAAGCTAAAGGTCGTGAAAAATTATTAAATATTATAATACCCCTAAAATAGTTTTGTTTGAAAAGATTTTCGAAAACTGATTAATTATAAAGGGATATGAGTCAATTTAGTGTCTAATAAATGACGTGTATAAGCGATTTAGATGTGTATACGCGCAAATTAATAATGTAATAAGTTTGCGGCAATTATTTTGGAACAGTCGAAGTTTAATGTAGCATCGAACGGCCGCCAATACTAAAATAACATAATCAACGTGACACGTCTGTAGCGCACCGAGGCGACATTTTCAATAACAAGACGTGGGTACTTTACGAACCGAGCGAAATGAAATGCCAAACATGTTATTATGTCGGTGACGAACCATGACGCGCCGAAGGGCCGCTATGACATTCTACATCCGCCTTTAAAGGGCACCGGATAAATATTATATGCCAAATTCTGCCATTTTAAAAACATTTTTAACTCACAATTATTTTATAATCACTCATTTTTGAAGAGTTAAAAATGTGCCGCTTTATTTAAAATAAGTTTATTAAATAAATGTACGTGTTAGGTGCGAGTTCGTTGACCGTAACTGTCCATTTTTTCTCCGAATTGAACCGAATTGAATGTTTATTTATTTTATTTTTGTTGCTTTTGTTTTATGCAATGATTACCGTCTGTGTTCATTTTTTTTTTTTTGTCTTACCGGTGTGTTTGAGAGGTTACAGTAACGGCGATGACCAGTGTGGTTATAATATATATATATAACGGTAACCGACTTTAACGGTATACTGGTGGCCGGTCAAGGAATGCTGGTTCTCTTCTGTAACCGTTATTGGGTCATTCGTATAAGGAAGTATAGTGGTTATTTTTTGTGTATACAAATATATATTTACCAGATTTTTTCTCCTCGTTATTACGAGATGCTAAATTTGTCTGTCAATACAGGAACTTTACACCGTTAGAATTTGCATTTAATATTTCCTTTAGTTTATATAATTATAGGTTCCTATTATGAACTAATTGAGAATTTTATAAATTATTAACAACGTTTTATTCATGTAAACATTCACATTATTATTGATTTTACTTATTAAACTGAATATATTTAAATTTTATTGCATAATTTAATCATTTTGAAACACAGAAAAACAGATTTAAAATTTTGTTTATTTATATTTATGTTCGGAAGAAAATATTTTTAACCGTAATAGTTTATTTTTTTTATAACTCGAAAACGGCACGAGTTTACGAAAAAATGATTAGTACAAAAGTTAAAGATATTTAAATTTCCAACAACTTTTGTTAAGGAAGTTTTTTTTTTAAATTGAGTATTAGTTATATAATCGCATTTGAAAATCTTTATTTTACTTGCTCGTTAATCTGCGCTGAAAGTAAATATTTTAAACCGTAATAGTTTATTTTTTATATATCTCGAAAACGGCACGAGTTAACGTAAAATCGATTAGTACAAAAGTTTAAGATATTAAAATTTCCAACACCTTTTGTAAAAGAAGTTTTTTTGAAAAATGTACCATTAGTTATATAATCGCATTTGAAAATAATTTTAACCGTAGTAGTTTATTTTGGTTTATCTCGAAAACAACACGAGTTAACAAAAAAGTGATTAATACAGGTAAAGGTATTAAAATTTCCAACAACTTTTGTAAAAGAAGTTTTCTTGAAAAATGTACCATTAGTTATATAATCGCATTTGAAAATAATTTTAATCGTAGTAGTTTACTTTTGGTTTATCTCGAAAACGACACGAGTTAACAAGAAAGTGATTAATACAGGTAAAGGTATTAAAATTTCCAACAACTTTTGTTAAGGAAGTTTTTTTGAAAAATGTACCATTAGTTATATAATCGCATTTGGAAAAAATTTGAACCGTAATAGTTAATTTTTGCTTTATCTCGAAAACGACACGAGTTAACAAAAAAGTGATTAGTATAAAAGTTATAGGTAATAAAATTTCCAACAACTTTTGTTAAGGAAGTTTTTATTGAAAATGTACTATTAGTTATATAAACGCATTTGAAAATAAGTGTAACCATAATAGTTTACTTTTGGTATATCTCGAAAACGAAACGAGTTAACAAAAAAGTGATTAGTATAAAAGTTAAAGATAATAATATTTCCAACAACTTTGGTTAAGGAAGATTTTTTGAAAAATGTACTATTAATTATATAATCGCATTTGAAATGAATGATTTTACTTACTCGTTAACCTGTGCTTAAAGGGACAAATAGGCGTAACACGAAGTAAAAATAAAATAAAAAGTATGTAATGTATGCACATAATACGGAACCTGCAGCATTTTAACTAGAAAGATACTAAAATTAATCTAGAAAGTAATATAAATTTGCATTTTTATGCGACAGTAATGTGACACGCGTGGATTTTACTTAATTTGTATAACCTGCTATGCATTATCTGTTTTATTTTTCTTTGTTAAACCTTGTTTAAAATAATTATATAAACACTACCATAAAAGTATGTAATTTTACATAACTTACATGCATATATAATAATTTCTAGGTGTATACTAAATGCATATCTACGCATTGAACGTGTAACAAGAATTACAAATTTAATTTGTAACAAAATCATTACTCAGCCATATGACTAATATACCGTTTTCCTCGCCTATTTCAAAGAAATTTGCAATGTAGCATTTGCATTATTCGTCGAAATGGCGTAATATAACTACACATATAAAGAATAATATTTTTTATTCACTTAGGCGAAGTCTAAAAGAAAATATTGATTTATATATATATTAGGTTACCCGTGGGCTCTTTGTGCCCATACCATATACAAAACACAGTCTACTTATCACCAATCGATTCTGTGTAATTAAATAATTTAAGGGGTGGCGAGTTTACATGAAATTTAATTAATGTGGAGTTAATCATGGGTACACCATTTAAATAAAGCATTTTCCTACACGTACGCAATTCTGTTTTGTTTGTCAATTAATCAAAAACAATTTTAAATATTAAAAAAATTAGGATTATATATTTATTGCTTCTATTTTGTATTTGAATAGATTATATGCGTTCTACATATACATTCACACAAATATATATATTTGGGATATATAAATTTATTTGAGGTTAATTATTTTTTTAAATAATATAATAATTAATTAAAATTGATAAAGGAATTTAAAATTAAATTGTCCGTCAAATTATAATTAAATTTAATTAGTAAACTGAACCGACATCCAAATATTATAATTAATTAAATAAAAATTAAATAAATATGATTTTAATAATGGTGAAATATGAATTATTTTAGGCCAATTTAATTAAATCTAATTAGCAAAAATATTTTAAGTACCGAAGAAGCTAGAACAATCTGTTCACGGATCAAAAAATTTCCCAAAAAGTGTTTTATTTAACTCTCTATTACGTAAATAGTATTTCTATAAAGCGGCACATGAGTAAACTGCTCTATAGTTAATACATTTCGTATTATGTGTTATAAATTCAAAATTAAGTACCGGATCAAAAAATGTCCTTAACAAAAAGTGTTTGTCTCGTGTCGCCCTGAATCCAAAAACATATTTATATACTTGGATGTTAGTCGTCGTTCGCTCTGAAGGTACCGGACCGATTCACACCAAATTTGCTACACATATTATTTAGTACCCCATTTGAATCCAATCACACTTTAAATCCAATCGCCCGTATACTTCCCGAGTTATAGGGCCCCAAAATTTAGAGCCCCCCTTAATACTGCCCTTATAAAAATAACTATTACACCCAAAAATGCTACTAATAATTCTAAGCTATTTTATATCTACAAGATTTTTGCATATTGTTAACCTAAAGGCCGTAAAAAATTATAAAATATTATAATTCTTATAAATTCGTACGGAAACAGGTACAGAATCAGGCCAACAATCCTTATCGTTTTGGTTGAGTTTTGCTATATAATTTGTAGCCAGGAAATACGAGAAATCCTGGCCATGATAACGGACTAAACAGTGCATCCGGTTTCCTTGCACAGCAAATCCAGTTTCACTACGTAAACTATAAGAATAAATGCGAAATATATTGCATTAAATCTCCGCTCAAATAAATAAAATGGAACACAGACAATCAGAAACGATGTTGTTTTCTTTGAACGGTTGGCAACGATTGCGTAATACATAGCTATGGGACAGCTGCCCAAATCTGGGCTCTCACTGTGTGAAATACATAATGTATATAAACAAGATTCGCCGCTCAGGAAAGCTTATAATCTTATAGAGTATATTCGGTCTTGAGACTTGAGAGTTCGTTTGAAAACGTGCAACGAATAAATATATATTTACATCTTACAAAACGTTATGAAACACGATATTATTTCGCATTTAAATATTTTGTTGCCGTTTAATATTCAGTTCGCTTCTTTGGTTACACTTAGACGCACAGACACGAACCAATTAGTAATTAAGACTATAAATTACAAATAATAATTTACTTTGTATTATGACAAGCAATCAAACATTACAAGCAACAAAATGAACACAATGTTGCTGTGAACGTTAACTTTGTATGTCATACAACAAACTAGAATTACTACTTATAATTTCTAAGCTTAATTACTGAATGTATCGCTGTCAACAATGCTTGAAGCGAACCAAATTAAAGTAATTAGGATTAGATAATTACAAATAGGAAGCTAGTTTATATTATGCGCAATTATAGCATTCACAACAACAATATTAACACAATTAATTATTCATTTTGTCGCTGTGAACGTTAGTATTGTTTATCATATAACAAATTGGTTGTATTACTAATAATTTCTAAACTATATTACTAATTGTTTCGCTGTGAACAATCCTTAATGCGTAAAGGATTGTTCACAGCTAAAGTATTAGTAATTAAGCTTAGAAATTATAAGTAATAATGCCAGTTTGTTGTATGACATACAAAGTTAACGTTCACAGCAACAAAATTTATCATACATTGTGTTGCTTGGAATGTTAACATTGTTTGTGATAATACAAACTAGATTATTATTTGTAATTTTCTAAGGTTAATTACTAATTGTTTCGCTGTGAACAATCCTTAAAGCGAACCAAATAGTAATCTAATTGTATTATGGCAAGTAATGCTAGCATTCACAGCAAATATATTAACACAATTAATTATAAATTTTGTTGTTTATCAACAAACTGGAAGTATTACTAGTAATTTCTAAGTTAAATTACTAATTGTTACGCTGTGAATATACACCTTTAGACTAATTAGTAATTAAGATTATACATTATAATTACTTATCCAGTTTGTTTTATGATTAATAATGCTACAATATTTATAATTATTGCGTTAATACACGTTTAGTTGTAGATTGTCAAAGTAAATTTGGGCGATTGTTTATTATAAATTGTCAACTTAAGTAACATAATCTATTAGGCAACTTATTGGTTATTGAATGTTTTATCGTGAAATATGAATCATGTTTGACGAAGTGGAAAATCGTGTATCAGATGTTCTTCGCATGACAAACTCATCGACTTGTTTGCGCAAAACGTAGCTTTTAACCAGCCGTTAAAATATGTCAACAGATTGTCTGGAACATTCGCCGAACTAGTTCAGAGCTATTGTCAAACTTTCGCACTTAGACAACTCAGTTATAGAACGTTGTTATATTGTATTTAAATACACACACAGAGACGCTTATTATGTGTATATGTTCGCCGTAAGTAAAGTTATAAGTGTCAGAAACTGGTTGTCAACATCTGATGCCAAAAGCAAAATCGCGCTACTCGTCCGATGAATGATAGCGGACAGATGATTTAACAGTCTGTCAAGCCTAATGTGTTATGGAAATTGCAATCAAATGATGAATCAATACACGATTACATGTTTTTACATCGTTTTGTGCGCTGTCAAACACTGCTGCGGTTACAACTAGTCCATTATAATTGTCTTGACATACAGAATATTGATTTATTAACTCGCCGAAGTACCGTAGAACCTAAAACATTCTCGAATCAAAATATATCCCAAAAACTGTTTGTTTCGTCGCCCTGAATCCAAAAATATAACTTATATACTTGGATGTACCATTGATTCTTAAAATATAGTTTGTATAGAGCGGTTTACTCATGTGCCGTTTCGTTGAAATCATATTCTATTATCTCGCCGTACAAAGTAGCTAAAGCAGCAGTTGTGTGTCTGTAGCATACTCGGATCAAAAAATGTTCTTAACAAAAAGTGTTTGTCTCGTCGCCCTGAATCCAAAAATATATATAAGTTCCATTGTTTCTTAAAATATAGTCTGTATAGAGCGGTTTACTCATGTGCCGTTTCGTTGAAATCATATTCTATTATCTCGCCGTACGGAAGTACCTAAAGCAGCAGTTGTGTGTCTGTAGCATACTCGGATCAAAAAATGTTCTTGACAACAAGTGTTTGTCTCGTCGCCCTGAATCCAAAAATATATATAAGATCCATTGTTTCTTAAAATATAGTCTGTATAGAGCGGTTTACTCATGTGCCGTTTCGTTGAAATCATATTCTATTACTTCGCCGTACGGAAGTACCTAAAGCAGCAGTTGTGTGTCTGTAGCATTATCGGATCAAACAATGTTCTTAACAAAAAGTGTTTGTCTCGTCGCCCTGAATCCAAAAATGTATATAAGTTATATACTTGGATGTTAGTTGT
This sequence comes from Leistus spinibarbis, assembly GCA_933228885.1. Lineage (NCBI taxonomy): Eukaryota > Metazoa > Arthropoda > Insecta > Coleoptera > Carabidae > Leistus > Leistus spinibarbis. The sequence goes on along the minus strand of OW121794.1, from coordinate 524,490 downwards.
CGTTCGCTCGTAAGGCAAAAATGTGTGCCCTGTACTCCTCTGAAGGTACTGAAGCGATTTGAACCAAATTTGGTATACGTATTATTTAGTACCCTATTTGAATCCACTCGCAGTTTAAATCCAATCGCCCGTATATTTCCCGAGTTATAAGGCCCCAAAATTTGGAGCCCCCCTTAATACTTCCCATATAAAAATAATTAAAACACCCAAAAATTCTACTATTAATTCTAAGTTATTTTATGTCTACAAGATTTCTTCATATTGTTAACCCAAAAGCCGTAAAAAAATATCCACATTGTTAACCAAAAAGCTATAATAATTAAGAACCTCGCTTCGCTTATATTATTTATAAGGCGAGCTGGACGCATAGGTGCTTGTTTTTTTTTTTGTGATTACTAATTGGTTAGTAGCACGCGCTAAGTTAGACCGTTGAACTCGGCTTTCTCTGCGCGCAACGCGAATGTGTTTGCCCCTCGACATAACACGCATTTCTTAGCTAGACATAACACATTTTTAAAGTCGCCAATTTGCACGCGGTTTCCTTTATTTTTATTATTTATAATTATGCAATTATTAGAATTAGAAATGTAATAAAACGCGAACGGTTTGCCAGCGCGTGTGTTATACTGTTTCATTCTATAATTTCACATTTACTACATCGAACACCCACTACCCTTCAGGAAGGGATGGGTTAATTAGTTTTCTAAATGGTTTTCGACTGGTTTTGCGGTTGATGAACAAATTGCAACGTACAGCAATTTTCCCTTTGCACGGCAAATTTTCTAATGCATTTCTGGCACGGGATTATTTCTTTATTTTCGCGGATTAAAAAAGAACCAGATATATATACATGTATATATATGTATATACTTGGATATACATGTATATACATATATATCTAATCGTATTAGTTAGGTTAGAACACCCGCGACGCGACAACAAAACGCAATAAACAACCGTAGACATTGCGTGTCCGTGTGTCCGTCACGCTAGCCAACTACTCGGTGGTTTGTGTGTATCTGCGCGCATCCGTGTGTGCGTGTGTCCGAGAAGCCAAGAGGTATCCACCTTACCTTAATTTGTCCACGTGCCAAATATTTTGTTATTACAACGAAGTTTAGTTTATAAATTGATACTAATGTCGTGGTACAGACACACACACACACATCAAACATTGTGTAAATAGTCTAATCGAAGTTAAGACTCCTCAAAATCGATATTTTTAATAATCTTTACCTCTGGCTCTAATATTATTCCACTTATATTGTATTTAAAAACGGAAATACACGTTTTACTACCCCTGAATTAAATCGGCTTTAGAGATAATACTGTAATTTTACATCAATTTTTGACTGTATATTATAGATAGATACAGTAAAGGCCACTCTAGGTTTTTATTCAATATTTAACCATAGTTTAAAATATTGAAAAATGCTTAAGATTTGATATTTTTGATATTTTTAATTCATGTAAAAGTGAGTTATTGTGTAATTTATAAATAATTCTAATTTTGTGTTTTCTTTTTGTTTTAGGTAAGTCAATTTTACAACTTTTTCCCGTCAATCTGATACATTTTATGGGTCGGTGAGTCAAATTCTATACTTGTTTATATTTACGTAAAATAAATTCAACTTTTTTGTTTTGCGATTTATTATTAAATTAATAATAATAATTTTGTCGCTTACAATTTCAAACTCGGTAAGAAACAATTGTTTACAAAATGATTCGAAAACTTGTCCGGACAAGTTAATATATATTTCGTTATTATCTTTACAAATGTGTTTTACTTTATAATGTTTACATTACAATGGAAACGGAAATGATACCACAGGACAAACACATACCTAATTCGTTTAGACGCTCAAGCGGATATTTACCGACTTTTCTTACCATTATCTTGATTTAAGCCAAACCACATAAACCACAATCACTTTCTGCGTGATACAGATAAACTTCGTAAACAATTTATATCAACGTATTCAAGTAAATAGCAAATCGATTTCAAGAATATAAATATTACAGAAAGTAAACCTTGAGACAATTTGTAAGACACTTTTTATTGATTGATTTTTTATGGCTTTTGGGTTAACAGTATGAAAAAATCTTGTTGACATAAAATATCTTAGAATTATTAGTAGAAATTTTTGATATTTAAATTATTTTTGTAAGGGCAGTATTAAGGGGGGCTCTAAATTTCGGGGCCCTATAACTCTGGAAGTATTCAGGCGAATAAATTTAAACTTCGTGGGGGTTCAAATAGGGTACCAAATAATATATGTAGCAAATTTGGTGTGAATCGGCACGGTACCTTCAGAGGAGTAGAGGGCACAAATTTTTGTCTTACAAGCGACGACTAACATCCAAGTATATAAGTTATATATATTTTCATTTCGTTTTATTTTACCACCATGAACGACTTGTGCACGACCTAACACAATATATTCTGCCTGTAGCTATTTTCTATACTTAAATTCACATTTAGCATGTATTATTTTATTAATGAAACCGATTGGATTATTTTAATTTGAAAATTAAGTGCTTTTGCGTTCAATATTAAATTTATAAACCTTTGTGTTTTTTGTTTTAATAAATATGTAATTATTAAACGTATTCAATTGCATTACAAACATGAATCACACTGTTTTTAATATAACATGTGTATTATTATTTAGAATAATTATATATATATATATATATTACCTTGGAACACAAAAGTGACAAATTCACAAATTATAGCAAATTAAATCACCTCAACAATTAAAATGCATTAAAACATGAATCACAAATGTGTGTTATTATTCAATATTACAGCACAAAGGTGACAAATCCACATTAAAACGTAAATTTCATGGTTTTTCAACAAAATTCTTTAAAAATATAAATTATTATTATTTAGAAACATTACATTTGTCCTTGGAGCACAAAGGTGACAAATCTACACATTTTAAAAACAAATTAAATCATTTCATGAATCTAAAAATAAATATTTATATATAACTTATATACTTGGATGTTAGTCGTTGCTCGTAAGACAAAAATGTGTGCCCTCAGCTCCTCTGAAGGTACCGGAGCGATTTACACCAAATTTGCTACACATGTTATTTAGCATCCCATTTAGATCCCCTCGCAGTTTAAATCTAATCGCCCGTATACTTCCCGAGTTATAGGGCCCCAAGATTTAGAACCCCCCTTAATACTGCCATTATAAAAATAATTAAAACACCCAAAAATACTACTAATAATTCTAAGATATTTTATGTCTACAAGATTTTTTCATATTGTTTAACTAAAGGCCGCAAAAAATTATATTACGAATTTAAACTATGTTTATTATTGAAAAAATAAACATGCACACTAGATCTGTATCATCTAGGTCTAATTATGTAATTTACAAAAACGTACAATTATTATAAGTGGAAAATCGATGTGACTAAACGGAATTATCATGGATATCCCGATCTTTTATTCGCTAGTTAACTGGGTGCGTTTAAGAATTCGATACGTTGCATATATCGTATTGATTAAATAATTGACGTAATAACAGATATTTCTATCTGCAGTAACGAAAATAAATAAAAATGAACTGCTAATCGCCTGTTTACAGCTTTGCTGTTATTATTAAATGAATTCGCGCAATTTATCAATCATATTTCCCACCTTGGTCAACTGGCAATACTATAGAATTAAAATTCAATACTCAACTTGAGGACATATGGGTGTAATTGTTCGAAATAAATTGCGTTTTTTAATTAAACCGGATGTGCGCGATTAATTGATGATTTATATAGTGCGTGTTATATTTTTCTATACTTGGATGCACGTTTAGAATACAAATAATACTTTAAATTTGTTCACAATGTGGATTTGTGCCCCAATAAATATATATATAAATCTCGTATATAGAAAATATAATAGAAAGAAAGTACTTTTTTATGATTTCCTTCTACAAAGCACTCTAGATTAACTATAGCTCTGGAAATCCGAGTCTGGTTACACAAAGAAAACTAATTTGTATATTCAAGCTTCGACAAAAGCGAATCCCTTCGAATACTCGTATTTTTCGACGCTGCATTATCTAGAAAAGTCACTAATCAAACTTTAATAAAAAACGATTCTTTTGATAGGCAACGTTGTGTGTACTTAATCGTATGATTAAACTTCCAACGTTATTCTAATCTTAGATTTATTTTTATAAACCATCATTTATCACTCCTACATATTACCCAGTTTTTATTATAGGCAACAACTTTCATAGTTTTCACATTACCAATAAAGGTAATGTTAAAAATTGATAACGAACTTTCTGTTAGGTTATTAAGGTTCGTATATTTGATTCGAAAGTTACTTATAAGTAGACATTCATCTAGATTTAGTTGAATATTAAACGGATTTTATTGAGTACTAATGTCTAAATGTTACTTAATTTAATTCGGGTTTTGTACGACTTTTTATATCTATAACATTTATTCAAATTGTTAACTAAAGTGCCATAATAATTAAAAATCGCTGCTCGCATATCGCATATATTACTTATAAGGCGAGCTGGACGCATCGGTGCGTAGCTTTTTTATCAAAATAATTGACGAAAAGTTGTAAAACTTTTTATATCTATAACATTAAAAGGCTATAATAATTAAAAACCGGTGATCGCATCGCATATATTACTTATAAGGCGAGCTGGACGCATAGGTGCGTTGTACCTAATATTGTTTTTTTATCAAAATAATTTACGAATAATTGTAAATCTTTTTATATCTATAACAATTTTTCAAATTGTTAACCAAAAGGCTATAATAATTAAATACCGGTGATCGCATATATTACTTATAAGGCGAGCTGGACGCATAGGTGCGTTGTACCTAATATTGTCTTTTAATCAAAATAATTTACGAATAATTGTAAATCTTTTTATATCTATAACATTTGTTCTAATTGTTAACCAAAAGGCTATAATAATTAAAAACCGGTGATCGCATATATTACTTATAAGGCGACCTGAACGCATAGGTGCGTTGTACCTAATATTGTCTTTTAATCAAAATAATTTACGAATAATTATAAATCTTTTTATATCTATAACATTTTTTCTAATTGTTAACCAAAAGGCTATAATAATTAAAAACCGGTGATCGTATTGCATATATTACTTATAAGGCGAGCTGGACGCATAGGTGCGTTGTACCTAATATTGTCTTTTAATCAAAATTATTTACGAAAAATTGTAAAACTTTTTATATCTATAAATTTTTTTCAAATTGTTAACCAAAAGATCATAATAATTAAAAACCGTTGCTGGTATCGCATATATTACTTATAAGGCGAACTGAACGCATAGGTGCGTTGTATCTAACTACTAAGGAAGCATATATACATACATCTGCGTGTGTATATTTATATAAATATCAATTAGAAATTAAAATCTAGATTTTAACAACACGGCAATCATATTTGAATTCAATCAACAAACTAGCTATTAGCAAATTGCTTTATAGAATTGTTTAAAAGCCGCGTATATATGCAAATGTGTGATTATCATTCTTGTAGTTTGTTCTGACCAAGAACTTAAATCTATTCTACAGAACGCAAGTTCTTGCTGCGTTGGCAGCCCTGCAGCGGCCCGTGAGGTCACCTCACCTCGACATTTAACCCCACCCTGTTCGGTTAGGTTATTACTCTTTTGCTATAGTTAGCTGAGCGCATCTCTAGGTCGCATAGAGCTAACGCTACTACAATGTATATATATACTATATTTACATCTACTTTAACTGACTGTATGAGATATTTGAATACCAGGATTTCTAGGGTGAATCAGTTCAGCTAAACTGCATTTTTGAGGCTAAAGTTTAGGCAGGCTGTCGGGTTATGAGATCTGGGGATTCGTTGCAGGCTTCAAACTGTTATTTAGTTTGAGAAGTTTAATAGAATTATACGTTTATACGGTTTCATAACTAGTCAAACAAAGATAAACTGTATACCAGCTCAGTTACAACCCTCTTGCGCGTCCTGCTCGCCTAATAATTTATGCGATGCGAGCAGCGGTTTTTAATTATTTATAGCCTTTTGGTTAACAATTAGAACAAATGTTATAGATATAAAAAGTTTCGTAAATTATTTTGATAAAAAAACAATATTAGGTACAACGCACCTATGCGTCCAGCTTGCCTTATAAGTAATATGCAATACCAGCAACAGTTTTTATTTATTATAGCCTTATAGTTTAACAATTTCAAAAATTGTTATAGATATTAAATGTCTTACATGTTTTGTAGATTATTTTGATTAAAAACAAGGTTAGGTACAACGCACCTATGCGTCCAGCTCACCTTATAAGTAATATATGCGATGCGAGGCAACGGTTTTTAATTATTATAGCCTTTTAGTTAACAATTTGAAAAAATGTTATAGATATAAAATGTTTTACAATTTTTTGTAGATTATTTTAATAAAATAACAAGCTTAGATTCAACACACTTATGTGTCCAGCTCACCTTATAAGTAATATATGCAATGCGACCACCGGTTTTTAATTTTTATGGCCTTTAGGTTAACAATATGAAAAAATCTTGTAGATATAAAATATCTTAGAATTATTAGTAGGATTTTCGTGTGTCTTAGTTATTTTGGTAAGGGCAGTATTAAGGGGGCTCCAAATTTTGGGGCCCTATAACTCGGAAAGTATACGAACGATTGGATTTAAATTGCGAACAGATTCAAATAGGGTACTAAATAATATGTATAGCAAATTTGGTGTAAATCGCTCCGGTACCTTCAGAGGTCTAAAGAGCACAAATTTTGTCTTACGAGCGAACGACGACTATCATTCAAGTATATAAGTTATATATATTTTTGGATTTAGGGCGACAAGACAAACACTTTTTGTTTAGGGAATTTTTTGATTCGGTGTATTTTATGAATGAACTCTTTGAGTTTATATATTTTACAACCTACGTTGTATATTTACATAATTCTTATATAAATATTTAATATATTACGAATTTCTCTATCAATTACATAAAAACATGAACTTGATTTGCATCTTTAAAATATATTAAATTATAACTAAGTTAGAGAGAATTTTCACACCTACAACACACGCACTTATTTAAGTAAAATAAAAACCACTTGTCGTTTTTTTTTTTTAAAGAACAGCATTCCATTTAGTTTTAGCGGCGGTTATAAAAACTATAAACAGCTATTTAGCGATTCGTCATAAATGTCTGGTAATGCTGTTAAGTCCGCGAGCGTTAAGTTAAGGTCAATGATGGAATCATTAAATATATACAATAAAATCAATAAAACTAACTGTTTTTTGATACTATATTGCCGTTAAGTTAGAAATATGATTTCTACGAAGCGGCACATACGTTAACTGCTCCCTAGTGATTACAAATACGTAATGAAGTGTTTTATACATATTTTGGTGAATGCTCGAATAAAAAGTAATATTTTACGCAAGCGCTAAACATATATGAAAACTGTTCCCTAGGCAACCTCTTCTAAAAAGGTCAACCAACCACCAAATGTGAACTATGACCTTTCATTTCTCCGCATCTAAAATATACAAGTGCAAAAATGATATTGTGGCATTTAATTTAAGGTTATCGTTGAGTAATTGTGTAAAATTAGCGTTTTTTTGACATTTGTTGCAAGAAATTTGATTTATTTTGTGAATTACGCGATATATAAGTAATAATTAGTTATATGTATCGTTACTTTTACTATAAATTGTTGATATTTCACCATTTATTTTAATGGTATCATTTATAATTGGATGTTAGATGTTTGGCGAGTATTTTAGAGCGAATTTCATTGTTTGAAAATGACTGGTTATTATTTACATTTTGTAATAATTATTTTGTACACGAATGATGCAAGAAATTAGGTGTGGTCTGCTACCTACTACTGTATTTATAATTCTAGATTTCTACTGTATAATCATTAAAAAGTTCTTTGTCTTCAAAGATATTTTTGTTATTTGAAGCCTACTAAAATAATAATTAATTATTCACATCTTTTTCTAAATAATTACAAATTAAACTGTGTAAATATATATTTAATAATTGTTTAAACTATAATCCCAAAATCCTTTGTTTACATTTAGTGATTACGTGACAATTGTTAATTTCAGCGTGTCGTTTCAGACGTTTAATCCTTCAGTAGAATATACTGAATATATAAAACGATAATAGAGGGCTGAAACGGCGCCTTTGACCTCGTTATTTTGTCGGCCAAACGATTGAAAATTCGTAAAATAATATAAACAGTTGCGTGCTCTAAAATACTAAGTTAAACCCGCAGCAATAGTTCGCCGGAATTGTATCGTAATTTATATACCTTCAAAAGTGTTTTTTGTTTAATTAAACCAAAGAAAATGTTTATAAAACCCACAATATAGGAACTATTATAAAACTAGTGTTTGTATAATGCGTTAAAGGGTCTAAAACATCTTTAGATGTTACTAATAATTCGTATATATTCACTTTATTCAACCCCTATTACGTAAATAGTATTTCTATAAAGCGGCACATGAGTAAACTGCTCTATAGTTAATACATTTCGTATTATGTGTTATAAATTCAAAATTTAGTACCGAATCAAAAAAATTCCTTAACAAAAAGTGTTTGTCTCGTCGCCCTGAATCCAAATATATAAATATAACTTATATACTTGGATGTAAGTCGTCGCTCGTAAGACAATAATGTGTGCCCTCTACTCCTCTGAAGGTACCGGAGCGATTCACACCAAATTTGGTACACATATCACTTAGTACCCCATTTGAATTCCCTCGCAGTTTTAATCTAATCGCCCGTATACTTCCCGAGTTATGGGGCCCCAAAATTTGGAGCCCCCCTTAATACTGCCCTTACAAAAATAATTAAAACACCCAAAAATTCTACTAATAATTCTAAGATATTTTATGTCTACAAGATTATTTCATATTGTTAACCTAAAGGCTATAAAAAATTATTAAATATTTTAAATCTCATATATTTCTGGGCGCATATGTGCGTTGTAGCCAAACTTGTTTACAGTGTAATGTCATATATTATGATGAATACATGTGTTGATGTAGTAGATGGCGCCTTTGCGCCCGAAGGGAATGAAATATTGCATTAATATGCAAATATGTTATAGGGTGAGCAGTGCGCAAGCGGTCAGTGTTTTGCAAATGAATCAATAATTGATAATTCAGTGAACAGAACAGCTGTGGAGTTCAATTATAGAATAAATTGTTGGCAATTGCCCGAAAGCAATCTAATATTGCGATATTTTTGTGTTTAAACTGTTTTAACATTGACGTCAATCATACAATCAATTTTAAATACACTCAAAAGTATTTGATTTTAAGTAAAATATACCAAAACGTAATAATATTCAACCCAAATATTGTATTTTGTTCATATTAAATAGTTAATTACTAGTAAACAATTAAAAATATACGAAAATTAATTTGTTTCTGTGTAAAATAAATAAAGAATGTTGCATATTTAGGCGAAAAAAGATTAACATAAAAGTAGCTCATTATAAACGAAACGTGTTTTCTGTTAAGTTGGCGTTGTTACAAATTAATGAACTTTTTAATTTGAAATTTTTAATTAGTATCTCAAGTTCTGTACATAAAAGATTAAATAACTGTAAATGTAATACGTTTTTTTAGAGTATGATTTCATGTCTATTTAAAACAACATAAATTTTATATATATAAATATGTTGAATTACCATGTTTTTATATCATTTTACTGCATAAGGAAGTTTTTTCTATACATTATTTTGACATTAACAATAAAAACGAATCATTCATACAACAAAAATAGATGTCCAAGTCAAGGACTTATTTAAATATTTTATTATTTTTGTAATTGTACAATCTCCCAGTTAAAAATCATTTTAAACGAAGTTGTATTGACTGTAGAGCGTTTCTACATACATATATATACACACACACACATATACATATACAGAAAGATAGCCATAATTGCGAAAGTAGTCAAAATAAATTCAGAAACCTTTAAAATTAAGCAAATATTTTATTATTTTAATAATTGTACAATCTCGCAGTTAAAAATCATTTCAAACGATGTTATATTGACTGTAGAGCGTTTCCACACACATATATACACACGTACACATATACATATACAGAACAAGGGAGAGAAAGATAGACGTAATTGCGAAAATAGTTAAAATAGATTCAGAAACCTTTAAAAGAAAGCAAATATTTTATTATTATAATAATTGTACAATCTCGCAGTTTAAAATCATTTTAAACGAAGTTGTATTGACTGTAGAGCGTTTCCACACACATATATATACACACACAGATACATATACTGAGAGAGGGAGAGAAAGATGGACGTAATTGCGAAAATAGTCGAAATAATTTTCTTCCTACATGAAAAATAATTCAGAGTAAATTCTTGTAAAGTAATAAAAAAATCCAATTATACACAGTTCTGGATAAGTCACCGTTGCGCCCTAATAAACAGCAAGCTAGAAATATTATTATAGGGGTTTAAGTCGCGCCTTGTAACCTGAAATTAATTATCTGACAAATATAATGTGGCATATCAGACAAATTAAAAACGTTTAGGCAGGGGTGTAGGTGGGACCCCAGCCCTTAAATTAACCTAAAAAGTGTTAATAGTGTAAAAGCATTTGGTTGGGGTGCGCCGCGACGGTCGCGCCCCTAGATAGCGTGACCAGCAGGTCGCACCTTCATATAAAATAAAGCTCCGTGGAGGAAGCCAATCCTTATATTATAAGCGCCATGACACGGCATATTTTACGAGCAACACCACCAGTAGAAAATACTCAGCTGGCCGAGATTACGCAGACACAAAGAATTTTACCCCCTAAAATAATAATAATAAACCCCGTTTTATAGGGGGTAATAACTGTTACAAATATAGCCCAGATAATTTAGTAATTATGGCTATTAATTTCAAGTTCGGTTAAGGGGTTTATTAACGCAATAAACCCATTTTAGATCACCCCTCGTCTAGAATTTAATCAAAACACTCGAATCATATATTTTATCGCACTTAATACTACAACTGCATAACTCGTAAGACAATAAAAACATATTAAAAATCATAATATTGCATTTTAAAATTTAAATTATGTCATAATAATTATTTTTAAATTATAAGCGTGGTTTAAAACAGGGATTTCTACTGTTCGCATCACATATATTACTTATAAGGCAAGCTGAAGGCATAGGTAGCTAAGCTTGTTTATATAACGAATAATTTATGCCAAGCTGCAGGCGTTTGTGCTTGTTTAAAAACCTACAATGAATTGTAAGACTTTTCCCTGAACCCAAATGCTATAATAATTTAAATAAATTATGTTTAAATTTTAATATTATTGTCAAGCTTGCATCGTATATATTATTTATAAGGCAAGCTGAAGGCATAGGTGCCTTGTACCTAAGCTTGTATATATAACGTATAACAAAGAAACAACTTATTGTGAATTGGAAGCTCTTGCGCTTGTTTAAAATCTTGTTTATTTAAAAATAAAATAGATATCTTGTTTATTTTACGATTTAAATATCTGTTTATGGATAATTAAATTCGCATGAAATATAAATAACTTATGGTTAGCTGGAAGCATTGGTGCGCTTGTATAAATTCTTACTTATTTTCTAAATATTTCGATTTGCATTTCTGTTTGTGGATAAAAATATATTTCTTGATTTGCATTTAAATAAAAATTGATTTCGCTTGAAATTTATCCCGATATAAATAAGTTATGGTTAGCTGGAAGCATTGGTGCGCTTGTATAAATTCTTACTTATTTTCTAAATATTTCGATTTGCATTTCTGTTTGTGGATAAAAATATATTTCGATTTGCATTTAAATAAAACAATGATTTCGCTTGAAATTTATCCCGATATAAATAACTTAGGGGTATCTGGAAGCATTGGTGCTTGTACAAATGCATACTTATTTTAATTATATAGTTTTGAGATATACAAAAACTATTATTACCAAATAAGATCCTTTCTCCAATATCACTAAAACGGCTGCAAAAACAAAAATAGTGAAATATATTAATATTTTTGTTTTAAAAAAATTACGTATATTATTATTTTCTCGGAGTCTTTATTACGTATACGGAAAAACCCGTAATAGAGGGTATATATTGCCGATTAAAAACAATTAAAACTTAGATAACGAGCTTATGTTTAGGGGAATCAATTTCAACAAGATTACAACATTATAAATAAATAAATATAAAAGATATAAAATCCACTATCTTCAATTACAACACCTTGACACATCGAATCCTATTTCAATGCAGCAATAAATCAGACAAGTATAAACTTGATTTGAAATCAAGAAACTCAGGTGATAAGGTTCGCCGCTGAATGTAGTGAATTTTTGTTTTATTTTCGCCTCGTAATTAGAGACATAAAATCCTAAGTTTACGAGCAAAATGGCCGAATTTTAGCGATGCAACCGACCAGAACTCTCGACAATGGCCATATAAAATATGTCTTAAAAATAGTTTTTATATTGTCCGCGTGATTCCACTGCGAGTTTTATTGATTCTTTTGCCCATTTTTATGGAAATCAGTCATGTGTGGCAGATTTTATCCGGGGATTATATCTCCATATGTATTGATTTATACTAAAAAATATTGGGTTTTATTGGATTTGCCTGGAAATTGTTCAGGTGATATAATATTTTCTTCCATATCTTCTTTATCGCATTTTAGGGATATTCAAATCGAAATATATGCAAATCTATTTACAATATAAGAATTTTTATACAAGCATCAATGCTTGCAGCATAAAATATTTAGATCTAAACATATTTCATGCGAAATAATACATTTATTCATACACCGAAATTCAAATCGAAATATTTAGAAAGTAAGCACCAATGCGAAATATTATATTTATCCATAAATATAAATTCAAATCGAAATATAATCTAGATATTAAAGTGAAATACTTTTGTTTCGTAAATATAAACCATTTATTGAAAAATCGCCCTTTGAAAATAAGTAATACTACATTAAATAGATAGAAATATATGTAGGTCTAGTAATGGCCACTTCAGTTTTTTAGCTCGCCGTACGTAGTACCGAAGAAGCTAAAGCATTCGGTCGTGTGTCTGTAGCATTCTCGGATCAAAAAATTTCATTAAGAAAAAGTGTTCGTCTCGTCGCCCTGATTCCGAAAATGTATATAACTTATATACTTGGATGTTAGTCGTCGCTCGTAAGACCAAATTTGTGCCCTCTACTCCTCTGAAGGTACCGGAGCGATTCACTCCAAATTTGGTACACATATTATTTGGCATCCCATTTGAATCCGTTCGCAGTTTAAATCCAATCGCCCGTATACTTCCCGAGTTATAGGGCCCCAAAATTTGGACCCCCCCTTAATACTGCCCTTATAAAAATAATTGAAACACTTAAAAATTCTACTAAAAATTCTAAGATATTTTTTGTTTACAAGATTTTTTCATTTTGTTAACCCAAAGCCCAAAAAAAAATATTAAATATAATTTTGAATTTCAAAATTTGTTTTTTTTTTTTTTTTAAATATAATCTTAAATTAAATGTAAGACTTTTTATATCTATAACATTTTTTCAATTAGTTAACCAAAAGGCCAAAATTATTAAAAACTGCTCGCATCGCATATATTACTTATAAGGCGAGCTGGACGCATAGGTGCGTTGTACCTAAGCTTGTTTTTACAATACAATATACTAGAAAATACATATTCTTAATTAAACGGATATGAAAATCCAGTGTAGATTTTCTTAAGCGACGTTTAAAATAAATATTGTAGTTGTAAAAGATATTAAATACGAAATATTATATTTATCCATAAATATAATCTGGATATTAAAATGAAATTTCTTTCGAAAATATGAACCATTTATTGCAAAATCGCCTTTGAAAATAAGCAATACTACATTAAATAGATAGAAATATATGTAGGTCGAGTGATGGCCACTCCAGTTTTTTTTACAATACTATATACTAGAAAATACATATTTTTAATTAAACGGATAAGAAAAACCAGTGTAGATTTTCTAAAATGCCGTCTAAAATAAATATTGTTTCAATAAAAGATATTAAATTTGTTATATTAACGAAATTATACGTTTTGAGCATCGCTGCAATGTGTATATGTGATCAATATATCAAATTTCATTCAAATTATCCATATTTAATCACGCCACTTTATAAATTATAATAATATATTAGAAAAAGAGCGCTCAAATAATAATATATTATTACGCAATTTATTCTCTTAAATATTGATTTGGTGTAAATGTTTATATGGTCGGACAGACGTCCGAAGACACATGAACCTCGCGCGTATTGATCCGTCTACAGTCCCCCCGCTCAAACCTTAACCCCCCTACTCATTCACCTGGCGTCCATAAATGTTTTGAGCGCCAGTATTGTGTGTACAACATACAATATTTGTACTCTGTGGTCATGTCATAAACTGTGTATTTCCGTCATAAAATTTAATTTTATAGTTTGAAACACTGTTGCCAATTTAATTTAGCTAAAATGCCCTAGCAGTTTGCTAAAAATCCCTAGAATAATAATTGGATCGCGTAGATTTTCTTCAGTTCATTTCGCGTCACTGCGAAGAGCATTACAGACCGGAAGTGATGAGTGTTTGTGTGTTAGCGTCAACTATGCTTCATTGGATTAACCCCTCATGACGTCTATCCGGAACAAGCCACTTTCCGTTCACCAACAGCGAACTAATGTGCACTTTTCACTAATCGCGAAATTCTTACATACATACATACAAACACACACACACGCCATTAATTAAATAAGATACAAAGATCCTTAAAACGAAATTGCTATAAAAATATCGAGATTTATTCTGTAATTATAGACATGCATATTGCTTATTAATTATTTTGAATCGTACAAAAGAGCTATAACATTCTTAGTTCAAAACATTTCTCTCTATTCCTCTGAAGGTACCGTGGTGATTTACACCAAATTTGCTACACATATTAATTGGTATCCTATTTGAATCCCCTAGCAGTTTGAATCCATTCGCTCGTATATTTCCCGAGTTATAGGGCCCGAAAATTTGGAGCCCCCCTTAATACTGCCCTTATAAAAATATTGAATACACCAAAAAATTCTACGAATAATTCTAAGGTTTTTTGTGCCTACAAGATTTTTGCATATTGGTTACCCTAAGGCCATAAAAAAATTGTAAATTATAATTTTGTAGACCAAATTTGTGCCCTCTACTCCTCTGAAGGTACCGAAGCGATTTGAACCAAATTGGCGACACATACTAATTGGTATCCTATTTGAATCTATTCGCAGTTTAAATCCAATTGCTTGTATATGTCCCGAGTTATAGGGCCTCAAAATTTGGAGCCCCCCTTAATACTGCCCTTATATAAATAATTAAAATACCCAAAAATTCTATTGATAATTCTAAGATATTTTATGTCTACAAAATTTTTGCATATTGGTAACCCTAAGCCAATAAAAAAATATTATATTATAATTTTGTAGACCAAATTTGTGCCCTTTACTCCTCTGAAGGTACCGAAGCGATTTGAACCAAATTTGCGACACATACTAATTGGTATCCTATTTGAATCTATTCGCAGTTTAAATCCAATCGTCCGTATATGTCCTGAGTTATAGGGCCCCAAAATTTGGAGCCACCCTTAATAATGCTCTTATAAAAATAATTAAAATACTCAAAAATTCTACTAAAAATTCTAAGGTGTTTTAATTTACAAGATTTTTTCATATTGTTGAATGCTACAGACACACGACCTAATTACAATACAAATTGGTATTGATTCATATAGCAATCATAAAACAAAATATAGCATTATTATATATATATATATACAGTGAAAGGCGAGTAAAGGCCACTTCAGCTTTTTCTTTACCACCCAAAAAGTAACCTATAAATACATATTTGGTAATTAGGTAAATGTTACCCCAATTTGAACGCAAACCAATAATTCCCAATTCAATTAAAAGCATTCGATCTATCTTTGAAAGCTAATAATCATTACAGAGCTCTCTGTCAATCATAGCGTGTAGAATTGACTGGTAATTACATTCCCTAACCTCACTTACTGCCTCATTGACGTCATCACGCGCATGCGCACCGACGTATACGGGTGATTCAATAGATATAAGCAGCTTCTAGCTTCCTGCCCAGTACAGACTCTTATCGCTGATAGGGACACAGCAGATGGCCACTTCAAACATATCTGAAGCACGCATTCTGTTCCCTGATAAAGGCCCTTCAGGTACTATCACTTATGAGTGGTTTGTGAAGTGTTTAGGGGCGCCAGATACCAGAAACAGTGGTATTATTATTCACAATAGATACGATTGTTAAAATATACCACTGAATAATCAAACACATTTTATGAAAAATTGTTAAGACTGCGTTTAAAATTCTGCCCCAAAATTCCTTAAGCGCATTTTCAGTCTGTACTAGGCGTAACACAATATAAAATAAATGACGGGCTATAATTTTAATTCGCGACTCAGCGGTTACCTCCATAAATAACAAAACGTTTTTGATATATTTAAAAAAAAAAATGCATACACCCAAATATCTCATCTACCTGCAAGGTGATTCAATTAGGGTCTTTGCCTGGACGTGAACAGACCACACAAATTCTCGTTACCGGCAAAAAAAAAAAAAAAAAAAAAACGTAAACATTTTCGTATCAAAACCATTTAAAATAACTTTTACACATTTCGGGGTCAATGTTCTGGAACAATTCGGTTTGGAGCCTCTTAATATTAACAGATTTGGGCTGCTGAGGGGGGTCCGCGGCGGGGGGGGGGTACATTAACGAAACGGGTATTCGGTTACAGTGTGAACGGGTACCGGTAATGATTTGTAAACAAAGGAAAGTGGTTGCAAAGAAATCGACTCTTATTTGGTTTCACTTCACAATCAATTCTCGACTTTACAAGCTATATTCCTCTGAAGGTACCGAAGCGATTTGAACCAAATTAGCGACACATACTAATTGGTATCCTATTTGAATCTATTCGCAGTTTAAATCCAATCGCCCGTATATGTTCCGAGTTATAGGGCTTTAAAATGTAGAGCCCCCCTTAATACTGCCCATATAAAAATAATAAAAACACCTAAAAATTCTACTAAATATTCTAAGATATTTTATATTTACAAGATTTTTTCATATTGTTAACCTAAAGGCCATAAAATATTATTGAAAATTATAATTTTAATTATATCAAAATAAACGACAAAATATTGTAAGACTTTTTAAATCAATAACAATTTTGCAAATTGTTAACCAAAAGGTTATAATAATAACCGCTGCTCGCATCGCTTATATTATTTATAAGGCGAGCTGTACGCATAGGTGCATTGGATCTAAGCTTGTTTATTGCGAAATATTATTATTTTTTATTAAATATGAAATTAAACGTAACAAAAAATAGTTCGATCTTTAAAACTGCATCAAAAGGGTTAAATATTTAATATTTTAACCAAGAATTGAATAATTTTCATATCCAAACAAATTATAAGATCAGTTTGTTGACTGGGCAATAATTGTTTCAGATATTTTACGAAACATTAGGTATGGGTCGGAGCACGGCCTTTCTATATTATGTTGACGGCAAGTGAGCCATCGCTGGCCGCAGCGCAACAAAATTTTGCCCCAATTAGTTTTAAAAAATATTATTTATAGTTTAAATACGCTTAAATTAAATACAATGATTAAGCGTATTAATTAATGTTTAAAATAGATTAAAACATTAGTTCAGGCACCAATGCCTTCAGCGGAATTTAATATACTACCTGTTCCAAAAAAGTTGTAAACCTCCACAGTTTTTGCGAAGGACACAAATTTAAATAAGTTCGGTTTATTAATTCAAACAAGTATTGTTGAAGTTGTTGGTGGAACATTGTTGTCGCGTGATTTATAGGCATTATGTCTTGTGTCGTTATATTTTCGTGACATTTGATTTATATAGGTAAATGGTGTTTAGGTACTTTATCAAATTTATAGACTTTGAAGTTACGGCACTCGTAAAGTACTTCAATACATTATTCTTTTTCAACAAAGTCTTATGATAAATAATTATTTATTTGCTAAACATACTAAGTAAAAAACTGGAGTGCCCTTCACTCGACTTTCTTATCTTTTCATTATCTATTTATTTTATTTTAAATGCCTTATTTTGTGTTTGTCCTTGAATAATACCGAGTTTCCTGCAAGTGTTAAGGCGTAAAATATATTTAATCGATAATAGAAATAAGGTTTGGCCGACCACGAAACACAATAAGGATCTAAAGCCTACATAGAAAAGTATTTGGTACGTCCTTGTAACTACTAAACAAATGAAAGTTAAACTTTGAACCGATGCGAAATAGATTGCAGTTAATTGTAGTGTAATATTGATAAATATGGGAAACGGAATAAACACGCCTTAACCTTGAAACACAATTTATAATTAGAATCGTCTTAAATCAAATTATTTATTCATAAATAATGCCCCATTTTATAATTTCAATGTCACTAGTTGTCTAGTAGCAAATGTGTGTAGGTTGTGACACCTAAAGATTTATTATTATCATTTTTTTAAAATTAGAACACTTTTGTAACTGTCTTAGCCACATTCTTGTCTTACAATTTGAACAGATATTCAAAATTATTATTTTTAATAGCTTGTGGGTATGATGCGGGCACACCGTGCCCACGGGTTAACTTAGTCATAGTTTAATATTGGCCCAGTGTTTAAATTAGTTGTAACCGTTTAATTAGTACATGAAATCGCAATTAACTTTGTGCGCAGTTTAATTTCAAAGTTGGCGACTTTGAAAAATGAGTATTGTTATAACACCCTGTTTAAAATTCATCATATACCAAGTTTGAGTTATTTTAAGGTTGGCAACTTTATATAGTATCTAGATTATAGCAATTAATTCAACTCTGTTATAAAGTTGTCTTCATTAATATTTACTGCACTGACTTTACATTTTGTTGTCGTATAAATTCACAAAGTGCTACGCAACAAAAAGATTTACTATCGTAAACCAACAAATATACTTTATTAAGCGACATACATCCAAGTATAATATATAAATACATTTTCGTAATCAAGATATTTTTAGTTCACCGAAAAAGCTAAAGCAAACATTTCCCAAAAAGTACAAAAATATATATAACTTATATACTTGGATGTTAGTCGTCGGTCGTAAGACAAAAATTTTTGCCCTCTACTCCTCTGAAGGTACCGGAGCGATTTACACCAAATTTGCTATACATGTTATTTAGTACCCCAATTGAATCCCCACGCAGTTTAAATCCAATCGCTCGTATACTTCCCGAGTTATAAGGCCCCAAAATTTGGAGCCCCCCTTAATACACTGCCGTTATAAAAATAATTAAAGCACCCAAAAATTCTACTATTTTATGTCTACAAGATTTTTTTATATTGTTATAACTAATGTTATATTTCCCTTTACGGTTTAACTTTTTTTTTAACGAATGGACCTTGAATTTTGAGTTAAAAATTGTCACACAGTTGTATATATTTGTCAATATTTGAATAAATTTTACGAGAATATATTCAGTTATTTAATAATGTGTGATTATTAATATTTATCTAAGGACAAATCGTAGTTTAATGTTTATATTTGTGAAAGTTATGTGAAAATCTTTATTCATAATTCCTGACGCAATTTTAACATTACGAGAATGTATGATCTCTCATAGATGTGTCACTCTTTTAGTGCCCTAACAATAAAACTGGAGTGACCTTCACTCGACTCTCTGGAAACTATCTACATTAATTAGTACATTTCTTGAATAAACAATTCAGACAAAAGGTACTAGAATTTTTATTTATTGCTTTTTAGAAATGTAACAATTCGTTCATCACCGATTACAAATATGCAAGTCATTGTAAATAATCGAAACACGTTTATTTCGTGAAATAGCATTATGTGCAATGTTTAGTTCAACACCGCGAGGTGAATTTATCTCAGTTTAGTTGGTTGCATGTGTGTGTATGTATATGTTCCATGATTTACGAGACGTAGCATTGCTCTAGGTTGCACACATTACATTACAAATGGTAGTACAAGTTGCATTATATTATTTTAAGATCTGTGTGGTATGTTTAAGCGCCTGCTAGATTTAAATGAAAGAGGCAAGGTCTTCTAGTTCGACCTCCGCACCAAAACATAACACACTTAAATAACGCACCTATGCGTCCAGCTCGCCTTAGCAACGCATTTTCATTATTTGTCTTACAATTTATTTAAAATTCAAAATTATGATATTTAATTTATTTTTTATGGCCTTTAAGTTAACAATATGAAAAAATCTTGTAGATATAAAATATCTTAGAATTATTAATAGAATTTTTGGGTGTTTTCAATATTTTTATAAGGGTAGTATTAAGGGGGGCGCCAAATTTTGGGGCCCTATAACTCGGGAAGTATACGAACGATTAGATTTAAACTGCGAATGGATACAAATGGGGTACTAAATAATATGTGTAGCAAGTTTGGTGTAAATCGTCCCGGTACCTTCAGAGGAGTAAAGGGCACATTTATGATATTTGATTTATTTTTTATGGCCTTAAGGTTAACAATATGAAAAAATCTTGTAGATATAAAATATCTTAGAATTATTAATAGAATTTTTGGGTGTTTTCAATATTTTTATAAGGGTAGTATTAAGGGGGGCTCCAAATTTTGGGGCCCTATAACTCGGGAAGTATACGAACGATTAGATTTAAACTGCGAATGGATACAAAAGGGGTACTAAATAATATGTGTAGCAAGCTTGGTGTAAATCGTTCCGGTACCTTCAGAGGAGTAAAGGGCACAATTATGATATTTCATTTATTTTTTATGGCCTTTAAGGTTAACAATATGAAAAAATCTTGTAGATATAAAATATCTTAGAATTATTAATAGAATTTTTGGGTGTTTTCAATATTTTTATATGGGTAGTATTAAGGGGGGCTCCAAATTTTGGGGCCCTATAACTCGGGAAGTATACGAACGATTAGATTTAAACTGCGAATGGATACAAATGGGGTACTAAATAATATGTGTAGCAAGTTTGGTGTGAATCGGTCCGGTACCTTCAGAGGAGTAAAGGGCACAATTATGATATTTCATTTATTTTTTATGGCCTTAAGGTTAACAATATGAAAAAATCTTGTAGATATAAAATATCTTAGAATTATTAATAGAATTTTTGGGTGTTTTCAATATTTTTATAAGGGTAGTATTAAGGGGGGCTCAAAATTTTGGGGCCCTATAACTCGGGAAGTATACGAACGATTAGATTTAAACTGCGAATGGATACAAATGGGGTACTAAATAATATGTGTAGCAAATTTGGTGTGAATCGGTCCAGTACCTTCTGAGGAGTAAAGGGCAGAACTTTTTGTCTTACGAGCGACAATTAACATCCAAGTATATAAGTTTTATATATATACATATATGTTTTTAGATTCAGGGCGACGAAACACAATCACTTTTTGTTTTTTTTTTTTAATTCGAGAATGCTACAGACACACGAACGATTGCTTTAGATGCTTTGGTACTCCGTACGGCGAGTTAATTACTTGTTACGTTTCCAACCTACCTACCTATATTACGAAATTCATTTGCATATTGCATACTGTGTTATACTAAGCTCAGCACTTTGTACAGACACACTTAACCCAGAAATGGAACACTTGGAAAACCGTGTACATTGCGAAAATGATTAATGTCATTTTCATTTTAAATTCAACTCGTATATATACGTTATATATGTAATACAAACCTCGTCTAATAACGTTGAAACCTCAAGCTAAATTTCCCGACAAAATAATTACTTACCCATGTATATACCCTAAGGGGTATAAACCACCCAACTTCTAAATGAAAAAGAAAATATAGAATTCATATTTATACGCGGTATATTGCAAATAATGCGAAATGTGTTTCAAATAGCTGTGTAATATTATTTGCAATTTACCGCGCGGTGCATTATTACATTGTATGTGTGACAGACAAAGATAGATGTATCTAGCAACCTGTGAAACAGTAAGAGATACTACACACTGCTATACGGAGTTTGTCTCCTACGCGAACCGCCTATAAGGCGAGTTACAGACTGTGTTACATACAACGGTTATTATATTAAAAACTGTTGGATAGATCGTCCTATCTGTCTGTGATAAGCCTTAGAGGTGATTGTGCAATGTAAATAATGTTGATCACTTGAACGAGTGAGCGGTGTGTATTATGGGAAAAGATGAACGTGATCGCGATGTTTGAAATGCGATAATATTCGTTGCTACGCGCGCGCGTTTGAGTTGAGCGCGCCAACACAATACATTATAATAATACTGTATATTATTTGTACTTGTTTCATGCATACAAATAACTTGTATACAACATTTAGACGCGAAAACAGTGGTACCAATTGTCAAAGTTAATTATTTTTACGGTTTTACGTTCTTATATGCAGTAATACTGGAGATTTCAACGGATATACACGTTTTCAACGGCCCTGAATCGAATTTGACTATTTTCGGAATAACATCTGTCTGTTTTGTCTGTCTGTTTGTCTGTCTGTTTGACCGTCTGTTTAACTGTCTGTTTGACTGTCTGTTTGACTTATACGCAGTAATATTCGAGTAATTAACGGATATACACGTTTTCAACGTCCCTGAATCGAATGTGTCTATTTTCGGAATAACATCTGTCTGTTTTGTCTGTCTGTCGGTTTGACCGTCTGTTTAACTGTCTGTTTGACTGTCTGTTTGACTGTCTGTTTGACTGTCTGTTTGACTGTCTGTTTGACTGTCTGTTTGACTGTCTGTTTGACTGTCTGTTTATTTGACTGTCTGTTTGTTTGACTGTTGGTTTGTTTGTTTGACTGTCTGTTGGTCGGTCCGTTTGTTTGTTTGTTTGTTTGACTGTCTGTTTATCTCTATTTGTTTGTCTGTTTGTTGGACTATCTGTCTGTCTGTATGTCTGTCTATTTGTCGTTCTGTTTGTTTGACTATCTGTTAGTCTGTCTGTTAGTTTGACTGTCTGTTTGTTTGACTCTCTGTGAATCTGTCTGTTTGTTGGTTGATCTGTCGGTCTATTTGTTTGTTTATCTGTCTGTTTGATTGTCTGTTAGTCTGTCTGTTGGATTGTTTGTTTGGCTGTCTGTTAGTTTGTCTGTCTGTTAGTTTGTCTGCCTGTTTGTTTGTTTATTTGACTGTCTGTTTGTTTATCTGTTTGATTGTTTGTTTGACTGTATTTTAGTCTGTCTGTTTGTATGCCAGTTTGTCTGTCTGTATGTTTGACTGTCTGTATGTTTGACTGTCTGTTTATTTGACTGTCTATTTATCTGTTTGTTTGTTTGTTTGTTTATCTGTTTGTTTATCTGTTTGTTTGACTGTTTGTTTAACTGTATTTTAGTCTGTCTGTTTGTTTATATGCCTGTTTGTCTGTCTGTATGCTTGACTGTCTGTATGTTTGACTGTCTGTATGTCTGACTGTCTGTTTGTTTGTTTGTCAGTGTGTCTGTTTACCTGCCTGTGTGTTTGCTGGTTTGTTTGTCTATTTGTCTGTCTGTTTATATATATATATATATATATATATATATATATATATATATGTATGTGTGTATGTATGTCTGTGGCTAAATGTCCGTGTTAAAACTATTTTCCCTTAATTGAGCGCAAAACTGGTTTAATGTAAACGTATCGAAGGTTAGTTCAAAGTTTCGTAAACATTAGCAGCGTTCGTCAGTTCGCTGTTCGAATTTCGCTGAACTTTGACCCATCGGCCGTTCGCTATTTAGTTTAGGCAAGGCTTTTGTTTGAGCTCTGTCGCTGGAAGACTTACAGCATGTTAATTTCAAATGCCACCATGCCTACCATCGGAGCGAGCTTTTGTCTACTACACTTTAAATACTTTATTAATGGGCTTTGCAGGGCTTTTAAAGTTACGCTAACTTTACCGGAAATGTGTTTTTATTTTGTTTCGTTCGAAGTTCTCGTTAGACACTCTATATTTTGTTGGTTCTAAGAAGCCTAACGAGAGATCTTCAAACGTATCAAACTAATAATAGGGATGTACGACCCACATCAATCTCGGGGTGTTGTTTTTTTAATCAATGTCGCATGTCTGCTTGGGGATTCAATGAATTTTATTAAAGGACTTGAACAGGGCATTGCCTTTATTTATGGCTTTTTACATCAACGCTGTATTCGACCATTTTAATCAAGCACCAACATTCGAAACGAAAATACCCTAGTACAACAACGCATCTATGCGTCCAGCTCGCCACGTAATAAATGCGAGCAGCGGTTTTAAATAATTTAAACAAATTTATAATATTTAATAATTTTTTACGGCCCTAGAGTTAACGTTATGGAAAAATCTTGTAGACATAAAATATCTTAGTATAATTAGTAGAATTTTTAGGTGTTTAAATTATTTTTATAAGGGTCGTATTAAGGGGGGTTCAAAATTTTGGGGCCCTATAACTCAGGAAGTATACGGGCGATTGGATTTAAACTGCGTGGGGATTCAATTGGGGTACTAAATAACATGTATAGCTAATTTGGTGTGAATCGCTCTGGTACCTTCAGAGGAGTAGAGGGCACACATTTTTGTCTTACGAGCGACTACATCCAAGTATATATTATTGGATTCAGGGCGACGAGACTAACAGACACACTACCGAATGCTTTAGCTTACTGGTTATTAAACACAATTCTAGAAGTTGAAACACGGATATAACGCAGTTATGAATTTTCAGATTTAGAATTAATTTAACTTGTGAAACACATTTACGCTTTCTGCACTCATAACTTTTAATTATCTAACAATTATATATATAACATATATGTGCATTGTTATTATTAAATTTACATAAATTGAACACAGATTTATTTCAAATTCAACCAGCTCAAACGTTTTGATCCACTTACTAAACACGGTTTACTATATAAATATTAATAAAAACTTCGCGCATGAAGTAAATATGATAATGTTTACAGGTGTATGAAGTAAGTAATTACTCATACACTATTACTGATACCGCACATTTTAATTAAGTGTACAACACAAATAAATAAATCTTTAAAACGAAAACGACGTGAGAAATAGCGTAAACCAGTTGATAATAGAGGTATTGGTAGGCGTTACCTGTACACGCATACTAATGGGAACTGTTTCCCGACACTACATCGATCATGGATTATGTAAAAACTTGTAAACAGTGTTTGTCTCGTCGCCCTGAATCCAAAAATATATATATAACTTATATACTTGGATGTTAGTCGTCGCTCGTAAGACAAGAATTTGTGCGCTCTACTCCTCTGAAGGTACCGGAGCGATTTACACCAAATTTGGTACACATATTATTTAGTACCCCATTTGAATCCCCTTGTAGTTTAAATCCAATCGCTCGTATACTTCCCGAGTTATAGGGCCCCAAAATTTCTAGCCCCCCTTAATACTGCCCTTATAAAAATAATTAAAACACCCAAAAAATCTACTAATAATTCTAAGATATTTTATATCTACAAGATTTTTGCATATTGTTAACCTACAGGCCGTAAAAAATTATTAAATATTACAATATGTACTAAAATAATCTATCTTTGTTAAAGAATTTAATTAAAATTCTCTGATAATATTTGCCTTCGTTAAAAAAATAGATAATTATTTTATAATGTTACAGGAAATTCAAGTTTAAATTGTGCCGTTAGGTGATTTAAATTTAATAATATATATTTACTTTATAAAGTAAAGAAACGTCGATATTTGAACAGGCATTTATTACATTTGGCAAAATGTTTTGCGCATATTTTTAGTCCGTCGGATAAATCCGTTTTTAATAGGGCACTGTTTTGATACGGCTGTCACTGCATCAGTGAATAATCGTTGTATTCTTCCGTGGAGAGTCGCACTGCCAATTTTAAATTGGATTTTGTCCAATTCTTCAAAAACTTTTATCGGATTTACTTTAAAATACATCTGGTGTAAACGCTAGATTACTCAGATTATAAAATGAATTATGACTGGTTCAAAATATAGTTTTTAAACATGTTCACGCAATTTATACAACGCATTTTATAAACAAGCATAGCTAAAACGCACCTATGCGTCCACGTGAATATATATTATAATTATAATATATAATTTAATTTTTTATGGCCTTTAGGTTAACAATATGAGAAAATCTTGTAGATATAAAGTATCTTAGAATTATTAGTAGAATTTTTGGGCGTTTTAATTATTTGTATAAGGGCAGTATTAAGGGGGGCTCCAAATTTTGGGGCCCTATAACTCGGGAAGTATACGGGCGATTGGATTTAAACTGCAAGGGGATTCAAATAGGGTACTAAAGAATATGTGTACCAAATTTGGTGTAAATCGCTCCGGTACCTTCAGAGGAGTAGAGGGTACAAATTTTTGTCTTACGAGCGACGACTTACATCCAAGTATATAAGTTATATATATATATATTTGGATTCAGGGTTTGTTTTTATGTACAGTTGAATAGAATGATTTAATTTTAATCGAGGTTACTCAGACACACCTTAATTCAAACTAAATATAAATGATTCTATAGAAGATCTTAGAAACATTATTTATATATTCAGATATTCAACTGTGCATTAATGCCGAGTCCAATGCCAGCAGTGTTCACATTATAAAAACATGTTTATATACATTCACCTATTGTGTGGTCACATATGGAACTAATCCTGGGTCATCTAACGACGTGTGTTTTCCGCTGAATTCATTCATAAACTCATATATGCGTTGCAGAACAAAATTCACTAAATTTCAAGTTCATTCGTTTTTATTTTATTTGGTTTTTTTCGGAGAATAATTGGTGCTTCAACATGTTTAATTAGTGGAAAATTAATTTCGCTTCAAGTAATTAATTTCAGTGTTCTAATTAATTCGTTTATTATGTATCATCAATTATCATTTTCGTAATTACATTTTTAGCCGTACGAAGTACCGAAGAAGCATTCAGGCGTGTGTCTGTAGCATTCTCGGGTCAAAAAGTGTTTGTCTCGTCATCCTGAATCCAAAAAAAAATATATAACTCCATATACTTGGATGTAAGTCGTCGCTCGTAAGACAAAAATGTGTGCCCTCTACTCCTCTGAAGGTACCAGAGCGATTCACACCAAATTTGCTACACATGTTATTTAGTACCCTATTTGTATCTGTTCGCAATTTAAATCCAATCGCCCGTATACTTCCCGAGTTATAGAGCCCCAAAATTTAGAGCCCCCCTTAATACCACCCTTATAAAAATAACTAAGACACCAAAATATTCTACTAATAATTCTAAGATATTTTATGTCTGCAAGATTTTGCATATTGGTAACCCAAAGGCCGTAAAAAATTATTAAAAAATTTAAAATATGCGCCTGGGCTCGTTCTTTTATTTTATTTATTTGTAAACGTTGCAGAATTCTCGGCATATCAAATACCGTTGTAGGTTTGATGAACCCATTACGATTGAGTAATATTAAATTTCATGCAGACATTCTTTCGTTTTTGTATACGTCAAAAATCCATCGTGTATTGAATTTAAATTGACAAATAAAAAAATGTTTAAATTAAATTTTTATTGTAACTGTAAATGTAAGACTTTTTATATCTATAAAGTTTTATCAGATTGTTAACCTGAAGGCCACAAAAAAATATTAAAAAATAATAATTTTGTAATTTAAACAACAAACAAGGGTATTGTTGCAATCAATCCATAACAATGTTTTTATTATCTCTTCAAAATGCAGTGTTTATATATACATATAAGTTACCTTCTTTTAAACATTAGTTAATAAATTAATAATAAAACAATGAACTACAGGCATTGGTGTTTGCACCTATGCTGGTCTATAACAGTAAAGGGTTCCCTAATCTAGACAAATAAGTGTAATTATACAATTATATAGGTGAAATATCTAATTAATAACCACCATTTATTATATTTGATTGATCCGCGTGTATTTGTCGTAATGTTTACGCTGCAGGCACTGTGACGTCGACAAAGATAACAGTTAGTCGATACCGGTTCATTTTAAATTGGTTATTTTTTATTGTAGTGGCAGCCGTGATTCTTATTTCCTTTTATTATATTCGGCCAAGTTCACTCAAGGTCAACTGAGCATTTCCGGTACTTTTCTTAGTTTTAATTTTTTTCTTTGTTTAATATTTCGCGACTTTAACCTGCTTTTGACATATTACTTCTAAAAGTAATTTATTATCCGGTTAACACGTAAATATTTGGAATTTTTGTACATGAAAAGTTTCAGTTAATGTCTAAGAAGTACTTCTATTTATGGAGGTACGTGGAAATTTGTTGGAATTATAGTTAAAATATTCATGCACCATTGAATTACGACGTCCCTATTTATTATTTACATAGCGTCGAAAATCGGTTAAAGTACCTAAGAAGCTAAAGCATTCGTAAGACAATAATTTGTGCCCTGTACTACTTTGAAGGTACCGGACCGATTCACACCAAATGTGCTACACATATTATTTAGTACCCTATTTGAATCCTCTCGCAGTTTAAATCCAATCGCCCGTATAGTTCCCGAGTTATAAGCCCCCAAAATTTAAAACCCCCCTTAATACTACCCTTATAAAAATAATGAAAACAGCCAAAAATTCTACTAATAATTCTAAGTTATTTTATATCAACAAGTTTTTTTCATATTGTTAACCTAAAGGCAGTAAAAAAATATTTAATATTAGCGCAGCACCAATTTTCTAAATATTATTTCAACGAAGCGGTTTATTCATGTGCCGCCTCGTAAAAATACTATTTTAGCAGTATGGTCGTCAGGTGCTGGACGCCCTGAGATATACACGTCCAATACGAGTTTTAGTGCTCTAGGAGGTTGCACTATCTTCGGGGTTCAATAGGTGGAACACACACCGAAGAACACGGTCATCAACAGGGGCAGGCTCCACGCTGCGGAACCTGCGTTGGGTTCAGTGACCTTGTACACTATTGCGCATGCTCACATTACCGTGTGAATTACTTTAGCATGGTCACGTCGTGACGTATTCTTCTTCTTGTTCTTCTTCTTCTTCACAACGTGTTCCTCTGTATCTCTTTCATCTGGTTGTATTCTTTGTTGTTGGTCCTCATACTCTTCGTCAACAACGGATGTCTCGGAGTTTCGGTCTGGTAAATTCAACAAGTCTTTTGTGCCATCCAAGTCTTTGTCTATTTTAAATGACGCACCTATGCGTCCAGCTCGCCTTATAAGCAATATATTCGATGCGAGCAGCATTTTTGCATTATAATATTTAATATTGTATTTTTACGAGGCGGCACATGAATAAACTGCTTCGTTGAAATAATATTTAGAAAATTGGCACTTCGTTAATATTAAATATTATTTTACGGCCTTCAGGTTAACAATATGAAACAAGATTTGGTACGCGTAAAACGCACCAACGCGCAGAGCTCGCCCTTAGGTAAAATATGCGTTGCGAGCAGTGCTTTTTAATTATTATGGCCTTTTGGTTAACAATTTGAAAAAATGTTATAGATATAAAAAGTCTTACATTTAATTTTAGATTATATTGATAAAAAAAATAATTTAGTGCATATTTTAAAATTCAAAATTATAATATTTAATAATTTTTTTTGGGCTTTGGGTTAACAAAATGAAAAAATCTTGTAGATAAAAAATATCTTAGAATTTTTATTAGAATTTTTAAGTGTTTCAATTATTTTTATAAAGGCAGTATTAAGGGGGGCTCCAAATTTTGGGGCCCTATAACTCGGGAAGTATACGGGCGATTGGATTTAAACTGCGAGCGGATTCAAATGGGATGCCAAATAATATGTGTACCAAATTTGGAGTGAATCGCTCCGGTACTTTCAGAGGAGTAGAGGGCACAAATTTGGTCTTACGAGCGACCGAGCGAGCGAGCGACGACTAACATCCAAGTATATAAGTTATATACATTTTCGGAATCAGGGCGACGAGACGAACACTTTTTCTTAATGAAATTTTTTGATCCGAGAATGCTACAGACACACGACCGAATGCTTTAGCCTCTTCGGTACTACGTACGGCGAGCTAAAAATCTTGTAGATAGAAAATATCTTAGAATTAGTAGTAGAATTTTGGGGTGTTTTCATTATTTTTATAAGGGTAGTATTAAGGGGGGTTTTAAATTTTGGGGCCCTATAACTCGGGAAGTACACGGGCGATTGGATTTAAACTGTGAGGGGATTCAAATAAGGTACTAAATATTATGTGTACCAAATTTGGTGTGGGTACCTTCAGAGGAGTAGAGGGCACACATCCAAGTATATAAGTTATATTTTTGGATTCAAGGCGACGAGACTTAACACTTTTTGGGTTTTTTTTTTTATTCGAGGATGCTACAGACATACAACTGAATGCTTGGCGAGCTAATACATATTTAACTGTTCACTTATTAATTACTAAAGCAGGCTTTAGTTCTAACCGATAAACTATAAATATAAACGTTTTATTACCCATAACAAATTGTTTAATGACTAGGAAGCGGTTTACATGTATGCCGCTCTATAGAAACACTATAAAAAATTGTGTACGAAAACTCTGAGAAACTAGCGGTGCATTTGAAGAGATATAATCATAATAACATTTGTAGAATTGTCTTTGTGAGAACGATAATGTCCCAAACAGTTATTCGCTGAGAAAAAATATTGCAATATTGTTTTTAAAAGAACAGTTTGAATTGCAACAGACAAAGAAGATGTTCATTGCATTTTTAAACAGCATCTAACGAACGCTATTGGATTTTTATTTCACATACTAACGTATCATTTTATTGTGTTTATCTTTGTACATTAGAATGCTGGCATCATTATCATAAAAGCATTTGAATATATTATCTATATTATTATTATGCATTTCTTTTATTAGTTATAATTTAGAATTGAGGTTAAGGTTTATTACTAATTTCTTCAATTCTATTACGAAAGTATGGACGAAAGTAATAAGTTTTACTTTGCGATTAGTTAGATCTATTCTAGTTCCGAATGGTTTAATGGTTTAATTGTAAAATTACACTATAGACTTCCTACTATTTTATGCATATCTCTAAAACGGCACGAGTTATAGAGAAATGGTTATTATAAAAGTTAAAGATAATAAAATTTCCAGCAACTTTTGTTTGAAAAGTTTATTTATTAAATGTACTATTTACTATAAAATCGAATTTGAAAAAAAAAAGTCCTAGTTACAATACATAATGATATTTATCGTTGAATAATTTTTTAATAAGTTATTAGTTAGTATAGTGTAGGCCACAACAGATATATACTGTAAGTAATATAAACAATGGACTGTTTGGCACGCAACATAAAAAGTAATTATAGAAATAACATTCCTAGCCTAACATTTCTTGCAGTAAGTGAAGCCGGAATAAAAGGGAACTAATGTTAAATACATATTAATGTGAAGCGCTAAGAAAGTTTAGAAACTCATCAAACATGTAACGGTAACCGCAGAGGACAAATAACAGTTACATTGCGATTAGAAATAAATCAAATGTTCTGTGAATACTGGAATAGAAAAAAACTGCATTATGAGTTCACTGACTCTTAAATACATGCATTTTTTGTCCTTTCTCCAATATCACTGAAACGGCTGCACTTACAGCAAAAATAGTTATGTACATAATTAAAGATATTAATATTTCCTACAACTTTTGCTTGAATAGTTTTTTCAAAATATGTACCAGTTACGAGAAAACCGCTACGGAAAATCTTATATATTTATGCATTTATATTTAAATCTTATATGTCCAATATCACTAAAACGGCTGCACTTATGGCAAAAATAGTTATGAACATAATGAAAGATATGAATATTCCACACAACTTTTGTTTGAATAGTTTTTTCAAAATATGTACCAGTTACGGGAAAACCGCTACGGAAAATCTTAAATATTTATGCATTTATATTTAAATCGTATATCTCCAATATCACGAAAACGGCTGCACTTACGGCAAAAATAGTTATGAACATAATGAGAGATATGAATATTCCACACAACTTTTGTTTGAATAGTTTTTTCAAAATATGTACCAGTTACGAGAAAACCGCTACGGAAAATCTTAAATATTTATGCATTTATATTTAAATCGTATATGTCGAATATCACTAAAACGGCTGCACTTACGGCAAAAATAGTTTTGTACATAATTAATTATATGAATATTTCCTACAACTTTTGTTTGAATAGTTTTTTTAAAATATGTACCAGTTACGAGAAAACTGCTACGGAAAATCTTAAATATTTATGCATTTATATTTAAATCGTATATCTCCAATATCACGAAAACGGCTGCACTTATAGCAAAAATAGTTATGTACATAATGAAAGATATGAATATTTCCAACAACATTTGTTTGAAAAGTTTTTTCAAAAAATGTACCAGTTACGAGATAAAAAAATATCTAAATTATGCAGCAAATAGAATTATATATATTTGTGTTAGGTTAAATTTTAAATATTAAATGAGGCTTTTCTGTATTCATTAACAGGAAATTTCATAGTCGGTTTAAATTGTGCGGAAAATTTGCTACAAAACGTTAATTCTCTGCACAGAAGCATCGTATTGTGTAACGGAACAATATTCATTTAATTGCAATATATTCAGAATTTACATCAATGTAAATGCTTACATTTACATTAAACATCAAACGTTGACATAGACAATACGTCAAGTACAACAGAAACAGAACGTAGATGGCACCACTGTCACTATCTTTAATTAAAATAATTAAGTGCATATTTTAAATTCAAAATTAATATATTTAATTTAATTTTTTATGGCTTTTAGGTTAACAATATGAAAAAATCTGGTGGATATAAAGTATCTTAGAATTATTAGTAGAATTTTTGGGTATTTTAATTATTTTTATAAGGGTGGTATTAAGGGGAGTTCTAAATTTTGGGGCCCTATAACTCGGGACGTATACAAACGATTGGATTCAAACTGCGAGTAGATTCAAATAGGGTACTAATTAATATATGTAGCAAATTTGGTGTGAATCGGTCCGGTACCTTCTATACTAATTAATTAAATTATTCGAGTATTTAAACAATCCTCAAATTTATAATTTCCGGTCACCTTGATACTGAAATGTATAATATGCCGTATATATTATCAATTTCTAAGATCTTTACTAACGATAGCTTCGGTTAATGTCAACCGGAAGTAGCGTTTAGTTTGATCGTACACAGAAACGCCGAAATTCGAAGATCTTAAACCTGTAAATCATTAATGATATTGCTTGTAGTATAACTAATGGTATCTACTTTGCTTGCGGAAGTGAATATTCTAACATTCTTGTGGTTTTAAGATAAAATAGTATCCATTACATTGTTAGGAATTTCTAGAGTCTAAAACATCTTTAGATGTTACTAATATTACGTAAATATTAAAATATATTCACTATATTCAACCATTTATAACAAAACAAAATCCCTATTACGCAAATAGTGTTTCTATAAAGCGGCACATGAGTAAACTGCTCTATAGTTAATACATTTCGTATTATGTGTTATAAATTCAAAATTTCCTTAACAAAATGTGTTTGTGTCGTCGCCCTGAATACAAAAATATATATATATAACTTATATACTTGGATGTAAGTCGTCGTTCGTAAGACAAAAATGTGTGCCCTCTACTCCTCTGAAGGTACCGGACCGATTTACACCAAATTTGATACACATATTATTTAGCACCCCATTTCACTTTGTTCACAGTTATAGGGCCCTAAAATTTAAAACCCCCCTTAATACTGCCCTTATAAAAATAATTTAAACACCCAAAAATTCTACTAATAATTCTAAGATATTTTATATCTACAAGATTTTATCATATTGTTAACCTAAACGCCGTAAAAAAATATTAAATATTAGCGAAGCGCCAATTTTCTAAATATTATTTCAACGAAGCGGTTTATTCATGTGCCGCCTCGTAGAAATACAATATTAAATATAATAATGTTTAGCTCGCCAAAGAAGCTAAAAATGTCCCAAAAAGTGTTTATCTCGTCGTTCTGAATCCAAAAATATAACTTATATACTTGGATGTTAGTTGTCGCTCGCTCGTAAGACAAAAATTTGTGCCCTCTGAAGGTACCGAAGCGATTTGAACCAAATTTGGTACACATATTATTTAGTACCCTATTTGAATCTACTCGCAGTTTAAATCCAATCGTCCGGATACTTCCAGAGCTATAGGGCCCCAAAATTTTGACCCCCCTTAATACTGCCCTTATTAAAATAATTAAAACACCTAAAAATTCTACTAATAATTCTAAGATAATTTATGTCTACAAGATTTTTACATATTGTTAACCGAAAGGCCGTAGCGAAGCTAATTTTCTAAATATTATTACAACGAAGCGGTTTACTCATGTGCCGCCTGGTAGAAATACAATATTAAGTTTTATAATGCATATATAATTATAAACCGCTGCTCGCATCGCATTACTTATAAGGCGAGCTGGACGCATTGGTGCGTATTTATTTCGCAAACTACAATTGTTTAAAATGTACGCTATTGTCTTGTAAGCAGTGAACCAGTTAAAGATGTTACATTGATAGTACATACTTAAAATTATTATGAAGTTGTTAAACTTGGATGAAAGTCATTGTCAAGGGTGCTACGGTTTGTTAGTTTCGCTTGGGTAATTATTATTATTATAGAAATATGTAATACTTAAATCTAAAAGTTTAAAATATATAGAATTTGTCTTACCAACGAATCAAATGTATTTTTATGTAAATATAGTTTTAATAATAGTATATTTCTTTTATTTTAGCAATTATTCCGGTCACAACAGAGTCAAGCGTTGGGTCAAGCAGCGGCGGCAGCAGCCGCCGCCGGGCAGCCGACCGCCGCCCAGTTGCAACTGATCCAACAGCAACAATATCTTGCGGCGCAACAACAACCGCTCCAGACGGCCGCCGCGTTTCCCCAGCCACAATATGTACTCAACCCACAAGCACCACAGGTAACTACCATTTCCCCCCCCCCCCCCGAAAAAGGGTTTAAATCGCTTAAAAAACGAATAACACAATACATATATCACCATTGCGCTCTAAAACGCGAGTTAATTAGAGTTTATTGATTTGCTCTTTAAGGGCGCTGAAACAGGGGAATAATACAACGTTTTGTTAAGAAAACAAATGTGAAGCATCTGTAATAAAAGCTAAACAGAATCTACTTATAGCATATTTCATTCGTATTTATTCTTTGTTTGTCTTGTCACTCAAACGTCGTCCACATTTGCTCTGACATATTTTTATCGATCCCAACAACGTTATACAAATAATAATATTAAATAAGCGATGACAGCATTTTTTAGTGTTAACGTTTCTGTAGCACTATGCCTAGTTTCATAAATAGTATTTCTATAAAGCGGCACATGAGTAAACTGCTCCCTACTTAATACATTTTGAGTTACATGTACATATATAATATTTAATTCAGAAAATCAGTTTATTTTAATGTAAAACTCAATATATACATTTTTGTTCCAGGAGCCTGGCGCCCCTTACGTAGGCACCTTAATAACAGCAGGTGTCCCCCAATACTACGGAGTAGCACCATGGGTGTACCCAGCGAATATAATCCAGCAAGGCGCCACGAATGGCGCCCGACGGCCCCTAACCCCGTCTGGCACCCAGGAGCAACCGCAAGTACAGGGCGGCTACATTGTGCCGTATTACGATCAAAACACGCCGATTTTAATGGCGCAAAATGCTGCCATGCGAAATGGGACCCCAATGAGGCTCGTATCGCCTGCACCTGTGCTGGTGCAACCCCAAGCGAACAGACAGACACCTGCCGGCGCGAGCCTGTACTCGAGCACGCCGCAGAGCCTATACGGCGCTACAGTTAACACGTCGGTTAATGGCGGAACTATTGGAGGTCAGTGGGGGTTTTTTTATTTTTTATTTTAGGGGGTTTATTTAAGTATTGTTTGGTTTTGGGTTTTGTTTTGGGGTTTTGTGTGTGTGAATGTGTTGGAGGTTTAATACTACTAATTTATTTAATAGTAAGGGTGAAATAGTCGGAAGTTAGAAGAAAATATTTCTAGTAATTTGTTTGTAGCCGCCATTTTGAATTTGTCCTACTAATTTATAAAAATTAATTAACGTAAACTTTAAAACCCGCGGTTTTCCTTCAGCTCCTCGTATAT
Source organism: Leistus spinibarbis (assembly GCA_933228885.1). Taxonomy (NCBI): domain Eukaryota; kingdom Metazoa; phylum Arthropoda; class Insecta; order Coleoptera; family Carabidae; genus Leistus; species Leistus spinibarbis. The sequence continues at coordinate 488,232 of OW121794.1, read as the reverse complement.
GTTTTATATAATTTAGGCTCATTGTCTGTTTAGTTACGTAAATAAATGAATGAATTTAACCGTTTGACTGTTGTGATTGAATTTGTGTTTAATTGTAAATTAACAATAATTGTATTGTATTTTAATAATAATAACTAACGTGCGTGTGTGATTGGTTGTGGGGTTTGGCCAATAGGAGTGACACAGGCCACGGTTGGTGTCGGATCTGGCTTGTTTCCAACACTGCATGCTCCCCCTTCGGCTCAGGCCCCTTTTGGGAGCAGCTCCCTAGGAACCATCGGCTCTCCTGCTAATACCAACAATTCCCTTCAAACAGGTTGGTTTAATCATTCCCAAAAACAAACAAAAACCACGTATTTTACATATAAATGTAATTGCAAATGTAATTAAATTACGTATTTTGTATTAAACGAGCAGCAACTTCGAAAACAAGTGTAGTAAAATGAAAAAAACATCTAGGAATTTTCTATAATACAAATAAAAAAGTAATTCCAAAAGTAATTTGTAATTGATACTCAAATACGGGCAATTACACAAAATATTACAATAGTATTTGTTTCTAATCTAAGTGTAGTTAAATGAAAAAGACATCTAGGAATTTTGTATAATACAAATTAAAAAGTTATTTGTAATTGATACTCAAATAAGGGCAATTACACAAAATATTACAATAGTATTTGTTTCTAATTTTTGCCAATGTAATTATAAACTACAGTAATATTTGAATAATGTAACTAAATTACACATTTGCACAATTGCAAAAATAATTGATGGTCAATAACACAAAATAGTAAAATTACATTTAATACATTTTTGCAAATGTAATTAAATTACGTATTTTTATATTAAACGATATAAAATTGTAATTGCTAAAGTAATTGATAGTCAAATAAGGGTAATAACGCAATATATTACAATTGTATTTGATTATAATTACATTAAGTACTGGTTTGGTAATGTAATTATTAACTTTAGCAATATTTAGGATATGTAATTAAATTTGACTCGCAATTATTAACAGAAATTACTAACAAAAACATTCATTTTGTAGTCATATTTCGAAAAATTGTACTCGCATTTTCAAGTAAACTGTTTCGAATGTCTGTAGTATTTCAATATCTGGCTTTTGTGTATTTTATGAATTGGTATATTTGTGCTACAGTATTATTCCGCATTTTCCTCCAACTAATCTTCTAATAACGTCTTTCTTATTTTACAAAGGTGACTGTGGTATTACAGGCCTGGGGCTCAACACGACGTCCACCGGGCGACGCGACTCCTTCGACCGCAACACATCAGCGTTTAGCCCCTCCTTGGAATACCGGCCCAAATGGCCCGCCAGCTACGGCTTGGGGAGCAGTCCAAGCCCCCTAACAGGCAGCCTAACACCGCCACCCACCGCCCCCCTACAACTCGGCGGTCTCGTAAACTCGCGCGTGTTATCCGCTGCACCAGGCGCCGAAGCAAAATACCGCGCCAATTCGATGGCGGCCGGATTGACCGCAAACGCTGTATTCGGTTCGACAAATTCGCTATTCACAAAACTAAACACAACGCGACCGAATTTAACAACGGTGACAACTTCGTCGCTCGATAAACCGCAAGGTCGCTCAAGGTTACTCGAAGACTTCCGCAATAATCGCTTTCCGAATCTGCAATTGCGCGATTTGGCCAATCATATTGTCGAATTTTCGCAAGATCAACATGGTTCACGTTTCATTCAACAAAAACTCGAAAGAGCAACAGTTGCTGAAAAGCAGCTGGTATTTTCGGAGATTTTATCGGCTGCGTATAATTTGATGACGGATGTCTTCGGCAATTATGTGATTCAGAAGTTCTTTGAGTTTGGGACGCCGGAACAGAAGACTACGCTTGCGCAGAAGGTGCGCGGCAATGTGCTTCCGTTGGCGTTACAGATGTACGGTTGCAGGGTGATCCAGAAGGCGTTAGAGTCGATTGGCTCGGAGCAGCAGCAGGAGATTGTGCGCGAGCTGGATGGACACGTTTTGAAGTGCGTTAAGGATCAAAATGGCAATCACGTCGTGCAGAAATGCATTGAATGCGTTGAACCAGCAGCTTTACAGGTAATTATTTAGAAATTGTATTTATATAAAGCGGCACATGTGTAAACTGCTCTCTAGTTAATACATTTTACTTCGTGCAAACATTTGTTTATATTATTTAAATTGTTATCGTTACGAATCACTTTAATTTTGTATAATTATAATTTAATTACTTTCATAATAACACTATATTTATATTCGGTTTTTATCCTGTTAGATTATAGAATTTAGTTTTGAGCTTTTGAGGTTTTTATATAAATAATTAAAAAGCAACTTTGAAAACAAGTGTAGTAAAATTAAAAAAAAAAACATTTAGGAATTTTCTATAATACAAAATAATTTGTAATTGATAGCCAAATAAGGGCAATTACACAAAATATAACAATAGTATTTGATTCTAATTACATTAAATACATGTTTGTGTATGTAATTATAAACTACAGCAATATTTGAATAATGTAATTCAATTACAAAATGTATATTGTACGATATAAGCATGTAATTGCAAAGATAATTGACAGTCAAACAAGGATGATAACGCAAGAAATTACAATTACATTAAATACATTTTTGCAAATGCAATTAAATTACGTATTTTGTATTTAAATGATATAAAAATATAATTGCTAGAGTAATTGACGGTCAAATAAGGGTAATAACGCAAAATATTACAATTACATTAGAAACATTTTTACAAATGTAATTAAACTAAGTATTTGGTATTAAACGATATAAAAATGTAATTGCTAAAGTAATTGATGGTCAAATAAAGGTAATACCGCAAAATATTACAATTACATTATTATTATTTTGTTTCCAGTTTATTATTAACTCATTCTCGGGACAAGTATACTCATTGTCCACACATCCATACGGCTGCCGTGTTATCCAGAGAATACTGGAACATTGTACTCCAGAACAAACGGCGCCCATTTTGAAGGAATTGCACGCGCACACCGAACAACTGATCCAGGATCAATTCGGCAATTACGTAATTCAGCACGTTTTGGGTATGTTCAGTTTATTCTTACGCCTCACCAGGATTTACCAATTACTTTAGTTAATTGCACAGGCCTACACAGAATTATACACCTTTTTCATGAATATTCAATAAATTACGTATATAATTGTTGAAGTTAGCGCTTGATTTCAACAATACACGTATATAATTTATTTTTTTTAATCTTTTTTTTAACCCGATTGAATATGAATGTAGGCCTGTGTCATTTTCTTGGAAACATGCTGGATTATAATTGTTAGTATTTTGTTGTGCAGAACACGGCAATGCCGAAGACAAGTCCCAGCTAATTGCTGGGGTGCGGGGAAAAGTGCTAGTGCTGTCTCAGCACAAATTCGCAAGTAACGTTGTTGAAAAATGCGTTACGCACGCCACTAGGGCCGAAAGGGCACTACTTATCGAGGAGGTTTGCGGTTTTAACGACAAGTACGTACATTTTACTCACTTATTTATTTATTTTTTACTATCTTCCTACTTTATATACATATATAAACACCCAAATGTATGTATGTGTGTGTGTGTATGAATAAATGTGTGTGTAGAACGCTTTGTATATATGTATGTGATCACAAAAATGGTAATTGATAGGCGAATAAGGTTAATTACGCAAAATATTACAATTATATTTAATTGTAAATATTAACTACAGCAATATTTAGAAAAAGTAATTAAACCACTTATTTTCAATTACACGATATAAAAATGTAATTGCAAAAGTAATTGCAATTTGTTGGTGAAATATGGGAACAATTGTATTTAATTATAGTTACACCAAATACATGTTTTGCAAATGTAATTGCAAAAGTAATTGATTAATTATTAGAATTATCCGTTTTAAGGGTTCTTGAATGCATTATGACTATTTTCTCAATATCGACCGTCTCTCTCTGTGTGTGTGTGTGTGTGTATGTGTGTGTGTGTGCGGGAACGCTCCAAAGCCTATACCCATTTTAAATAAATATCTGAAGTTTTAATTTAAGATTTGTGTATTCCGGAAAAGTAAACTTATTTTTGTAACGGATATTTAAACCGGATGTACTTGTTTATTCGTGTATTTCTTAGGCATGTATGTGTGTGTGTGTCTGGGAACGCTCCAAATCCTATTCCCGTTGAACATAAATATCTGAAGTTTTTAATTTAAGATTTGTGTATTCCGGGAAAGAAAACCTATTTTGAAACGGATATTTAAACTGGAAGTGCTTGTTTATTCGTGTAATTGTTAGTATATCTCGAAAATAACACGAGTAATAGAAAAATTGTATTATATTTAAGTTTTAAAGCAATTTAATGCGAAAAATGTAACTTTTACTGAAAATAGTTAAATTATATCTACGTTTTCACACATATTGATATTGTTAACGAAATTAGAATTAAATATAATTCTTGTTTTACTAAAGCTGCGCGCGTGCATTGGTACTAACCGCCATCTTGTTTCAGTGCCCTGCATGTAATGATGAAAGACCAGTACGCAAACTACGTCGTCCAAAAAATGATCGACGTCTCGGAGCCGACACAGCGCAAAGTTCTGATGCATAAAATCCGGCCACACTTGAACTCACTGCGAAAATACACATACGGCAAACATATTATTGCCAAACTGGAGAAGTTCCTGATGAAGTCGGGCAACTCAATGGCCGGCATCGGGAACGAACTCGGCCCCATTGGCCCGCCGGCAAATGGGGTCCTCTAAACACACCACGTATTTCACACACACACACACACACACCACACGCCGTAATTAAACTGTGAAGCACATTCTCGTCAACAGCAATTACGGTAATTTTAAATGAAAACAAAAAAATCACGCGTTTCAGTGCGTCAGTATTTATTTTTGGCACGCCCTATTTTTTATAAGACACGAAGTTCAAGGATAATCCCTAAAATTAGGTTTATAAGTTTGAAAGACATAAAAATTGTTTTTAAATAGTTACAACTATTCAAAAATCATTTAGAATTACTAGAAATCATGCATTTTTCATTTCGTAATAGAGTTATACGTTAAAAACTGTGTTTTAAAATATTTAAAACAGTTTTAAAACCATTAACAATTACGAAAATATCTCTAATAATGAAAACTAGCCGTGATTTAAACATTACTTATACGTAATTCTATAAATTGGGGTTATTTTCATATAATAATTGTATTTATATTAGCTTAAAACACGTATATTCAGATTTTAGCCGTAAATGACGCGTCAGTAGCGGCCATTTTCTCAAAATTGCGTACTTTGTACTATTATGCAAGTTTAATTCCACCTAGTAGATACTTTTAAAACTAATATTCGATTAAACATTAATAAAACGACGATTATATACTAATTTACGCGCTGCCTAAGTGATATTTTCGTGTATAAATCGTGTTTTTAATATAAATAACAGTTAGAATGTGAAGGTACCCAGAGTTATGAATTTGGCGGTAAGTGACGCTGCGGTCGCGGCCATTATTTCGACGAGGTGCGTTAATGTGTCAAACTTATTACTTAACGTCGTTTAAAGGTTGGTTTTGCATATTAATCTATGTTTAATGAATATATACATAGATTAAAACGTAAATATAATCTTATTTTGAGTTAAAATTGCGTTTACGAAGACTACAGGGATTATCTTTGCAATTGTATTGTCGTTTAAGTAGTTAATTAAGGTTCTACACAGTTAATAATTTTATTTTTGCTACATTATTTGTTTATTTTTAGAATAATTTGACTGTTTAAATTCGCGACATTATGTAGCGATCGGAGACCCGCCGTAGATAATTAAATCACGGCAAATGGTTGTATTGTCTATAAATATACAATATTAAGTATTTCTCTATTACAAACAGAAAAAAAAAACAAATATACATAATTATCGTGTACTATAATCTGTAAAATTATTAATTATCATGTAGTCGTCTGTATAATCTTATTCATCGAATAGTTATCTATCGTTTTATGTTGCATGTGACCAGGGTTCGGACTGCCCAGTGAAAAGAGAACAATAGTGAATTTAAAAATAAATAAGAAGGAAAACCGCGTAAAATCTTTGAATTTTTCTGTACAGCCGCGATATATTTTTTACTATATATATATATTTTTTTGTATATATTTCGATGATTTGTGTTTAACTATAATTTAACTAAAAACGTAATTAAAATGCCCAATTTTTAATTAATTAACACGTTCGTTTTGTGTTTTTTATCAGTATTAAGATGTAAATATGTATTTATTAAACAAATTCCAATGTGTGTGAATGTTGTGCGTTTTTAAGATGAAAAAGATAAGAAAAACATGACATGCAAAGCGAAAGTCGGTAAATTTGTTATTATTTCGGTTTACGTCGCGTTAGTAAACGCTTATTTTTGGTTTTTATTGCATTAATACAACGATTAAAGGTCATTAATTGTTTTTAAACTAACACAAACATTTATTAAGTATAATTTAATTTTGAAATTATGTTTAAGAACTCCTTTTAAATCGAAATATCACGATTTAATCTAAGATTAGTAAACAAAATGGCCGCGTTAATTACTCGAATAAATCATCAAATTTATCTACGTTTTTAATATAATTCAACTTAAAAATCATGTATTTATATAATTTTATTAATATAGTCAAACAAAATGGCGCGCCCGTATCACGTGACACGAAATGGCGGAGCAAGATACGCATTATGTTAATATTACATCAAAAACGATGTTAAATACAGATTTAAACTAAAATGTATCAATAATGACACCTAATATAATTATATTTAGACATTTAACGCATAATTCTAACAAAATTCAACAATAAAAACCAAAATGGCGTCCAACTTGCGCGATATAAACCCTAACGTTTTTAAGAAAACAAAAAACGGTGCCCTGTACAGAATATTCGAGATCGCGCCCCCTTTTCCCCTTAAAACTAGTTTTCAACTTTTAAAAGAATGTGATAACTACCCTCAGGTACGCCATCAGTGTTAACTGGTGGCCACACTTCATATTTTATCATTTTCCCTACAAAAACAATCAAAAAACTGAACTAACATATTTTTTTTTGACGTTAATAATTAAAGCTTATTCACTATTTACGCGTATATTTCTACGCCATTGCATTTAACCCATCCACACCTGGCATCGTGTTAATCCGTTCACACGTTTATTTCGCTAAAAAACTAGTAAAAATAAGTACGTTACGTAAAGACAACGTGGGATGAAGTATAAGCGATGCGAGTTGTTTTTATAAATGTTTTCTCTTCAAATTAAGTCTTAATTTAACTGATTTTAGACGTAATTACGCCAAAACAATTTTTTATGCATCATACAATGTTTATTTTCATAAAATTAAGAATATTTTCATAAGAAAATATTAATTATTTACTTTAGCCTATATTTAAACCAATTATGAGTAAAAATTGATCAAACATCGTAAATTTACAATTATTTCCAAGAATTTACCTCAAATTCAAATTTCGTTTAGGCTAAAATTTATATTTATATCATTTAAATTTATAAAAAATAATAATTGTGAAATTATTTAATTTTTTTTACATAAATATGATTTAATTCAATTGATTTAGTACTAGAATTACCTTTAAATACACCCTTAAACATAGTTAAACAGCAATGTTTAAGTACTTGCTAGTTCTAAAATGTTTATTAGTGTCGAAAACTCGTACCTTTAAATATACTTTTCGTACTTTAAACATCGTTGAAAGCTATGTTTAAGTACTGAAACGTTAATAATTCGCAATTACTAATTTAATAAAGTTATTTTAAACATGAATCTCACTGAAAACTTTATGAAGAAAAATAATTGTCGTATGAGTAAACCTTAAATGATGAAATTTGATTTTAATAGAGCGGCACATGAATAAACTGCTCCCTAGTATTTAAATATAGAAAATTGTGGCTCTAGAGTAGAAAATAGTATAAAAATCAGTTAAATTAAGAATGTATTCGTGTATTTTCTAAATTTTAAATTGTTTTTGAAACTTTTACGGGGTGATCCTGCTCATATAAGCGTAACTTAAGGATATGAACCGCAGTCCGAGATTAAAATAATTTTAGTAGCTTATATGCTTTTAATATCGATAAATATATTGTAATAATATGCATACGTTAATTAGCATGCTTAATCTTAATTATTCGTTTTTAATATTGTAAGATTATACTAAAAAAAATGAAATAACAGAGGTTTTTTTTTGTTTATTTTAATTAAAATAGTATTGATGAATTTGTAAAAAATTATTATAATCATATTGTAAAAGATGTACAGATTTTTTTAAGAAAAAATAATCATCCAATTTCACTTGTAAATTTAAACTTTCATTTTTTAAAACTCATATTGTAAAAATTGCAGACAAAGTATATAATACCTCACTTTTTGTACAAAAACAATATGTCTAGGCCTGTTTGACGCAAACCCTTGAAAATTTGACAGGTTTTTTGTGAATAAATCTAATTTTGTCTGCATTTTGTTCGTATATATATATATAGAAAATGGGCATTGATTTTTACATCCGTTATGTATATGTGTATATGTAATATGTAACATAGAAATCATGTTTAATTTTTTAGTAATTACTGGATTGTGTAAAACGATAGTTTAATTTATTTTTTATTAAGGATGTAAAATTTCGTGTCATTTCATTAAACGAACGTGTCTTTCTTTAAATAAAAATGATCTGGTTAAGTTATTTTTATTTATCACAATGGGCGCGGTTGGCACATCACTGCGACCGCCATTTTGTAAATATAACTAAACAAAATGACGATTTGCAATCTGTACAATTGTGTATAGAGATATTGAAAATAAAGTGAATATAAATTGTATATTAAGATATTTTAACAAAAGTGTAGAGTTTTTATGAATATTGCGATCATAATTATTGAGGTTCAATTATGTTTTGTTTTTATTTCGGGCGGGCGCGGTGATGATTGGCCGCGGCTAGGGAATCGGTAGACAGGGCTAAAAATTGGTTAACTGTGTCAGTCAAGTTGTGTGAATACCCAAATTATTTAAATAAAAACAACAACAAAAAATATTCAATTGTATTTGTATTGTCTAAAGTGTAAATTCATGAAAAACGTTTCGGTTATTAAAAAACCATTTTGTAAAATGTATAATCTATGTAATATTACTATCAAATATTATTGTATAAAATGTCGAACCACCTTAATGAAATACTAGCAGATTAGTGTGAACACTAGTCTGCGTTCACTGTGTATGTATGTATGTATACTACCATTTATTATATATTCAAAATAGTAAAACAAAAAATACAATTACATTTTTGACATACAACCTCTGTATGTGTTGTGTGAACACACAAAATTCAGATTACATTATTCGAAACTCATTAAAACTCATTATTATCCAAAATTAACACATTTTCAAAATTATTACTCTCAACATTTCTCAAAAAACTCTTTGTCTCAAGAATTGTAGAATTATAGCAATTATACCAAATTACTTATTAATTAATAACAGAAATTACATAATATAAAGTTTTATCCGATTTGAGATCTGAACACTAAAATCGGATAAACCTTATTTGTAATTTTATATTTATATAATTATTTAATTGAATTATTCAACTATTCACTTAAAAATTTTAACTGAATAATAACGACATAAAAGTGAGTTATTCATTAATCTCTTATTTAACTGTACAAATCTCTTATTTAACTGTGCATATATCTTATTTAACTGCACATATCTTATTTATGTTCTGGCATGAAATGTGTAATACAGACATAAAATTGTGTAGTTCTCTCATTTAATTGTGCAGTTGTATGTGTGAACTGTGCAGTTTATGTAAATGTGTAATTTTTAAACTATAGTTCACTCATAGAATATTTACTATCGACATAGATAAGTGTTCTATTCATTTTTTATTAAACTGTGCAGTTCTCTCATTTAACTGTGCTATTATCTTGCACAGTTAAGATATATATAATAGAGAGATTACAATTAATGATTTAAATCTGCAGTTTTGGCATTTAAATATATCTTATTTGTAATTTTATTATCCGATTTTTGAGCAATTCGGGTTATTTTGGCCCAATTACAAAATTTTGAGTATTAATTATGTCTCGAATAATGGTTGTCTGAGTTTCTTGGGTTCGTGTATAGTTTATTTAGTAGCTTTTAGGGTAGCTGGATGGGGACCTAAGCCCCCACATATTTGTACATTTAAATTTAACAAAAAACAAAAAAAAAAACATAAGAAAAATGGCTCTCTTTCACGGCCCATATCGCCGATGTAATGTATTTAAGTCCTATTCATGTAACACCTCTTATAATATAAATTATAGTATAAATATGTTTTTAGTAATATTAAACTGAATCATAATGATTATATAAATTATTTTAGTTTTTTTTCTTTCTTAATTTGCTAATTCATCTAATATAGTATTACGATTTTGGAAATTATCCGAGATCTTACCACTCCAATTTTTTTTTTTTCAATTTAAATTTTAACGGTAGACAAATAACGGATATAACCCATATTGTCCCTTAATTACCGGATATATTCCACATTACATAATTGGTGGACAAATATCGGATATATTGTTAAAAATATATTACAAAAATCGGATAAACTCCATTACATAAATGGTGGACATATAACGGAACATAATAACAATAAAATGATTTAATGGTGGACAAATAACGGCCACAATTCCTCAAAATTGTATATTTTAATTAACTTCCTTTTAATTTAAATTACAAAAATGATTTTAATATGATGGACAAATAACGGACAAAAACCGTTAATTTATTAATTAAATACAGTGGTAGACAGATAACGGATAAGATCCCTAATTCTTACAGAACTGAGTTGCATAATTAATTATAATTATATCGTTTTAAGTTAACAATAATTATTATTAATTTTTAAATTTCTTTTTTGTACGTTTTTTTTCTGTTTTTTTTCTAATCGTAATTCCCCTATTTTAAATTTCTGTGTTGGACATTGCTTGTTGTGTAACTATATGTTTCTCATAATGGTGAAGTTTGCATTTTATTCTGTATTATAACGTAAGTTGTGAGTGTGACGTCATGCTGTTCATTCACTGGGTTATTGTCTTAAAATATGTGTTTGTTGTGATTTTTGTTTGAAATAATGTGGTGATTTGTTCATAATTTAACATACAATATTCTCAAATCTCTCATATTGTATTATACAATTATGGTTATCTCATTTAACAGTGCAAATAGAATGTGTAATACCCACATAGAAATGTACAGTTCTAATCAAATCTCACTAGAATGCACAAATCTCTCATTTCACTGTGCAGTTATTTTATTAAACTGTGCAAATCAAGCCTAGAATGCATAATATCGATATAGAAATATGCAATTCTACTCATTTCTCAATAGACTGTACAGTTATAGCATTTAACTTTGCAGTTTTATCATTTAACTGTTCAGTTAAATTATTCAACTATGCATTTATAATATTAAACTGTACAGTTTAGGCATACTTTGAGTAATAACGGTATAAAAGTGGGTTTTTCAATAATTTCTTATTCAACTGTTTAAATATCTTATTTAACTGTGCAAATATCTTATTCAACTGTTTAAATATCTTATTTAACTGTGCAAATATCTTATTCAACTGTTTAAATATCTTATTTAACTGTTCAAATAACTTATTTCTCAATAGACTGTACAGTTCTCTTGCACATTTCAGTTATAGAATGTACAATACGGAGATAACATTTTATTTTTGCATTTAAATTACAGTTCTGCATTAACTGTGCAAGTTTACTATTAAATGTGCGCATTTTTAGATCAAATTGTACAGTTGCATAACGTAATTTTACAGTTGAGTATTAAAATTGTAGTTAAATCTCTGAATTATTAAAAATTCGCGTTTAATTTTATTATAATATAAACAAAACAGGATTTCTTTATTAACAATTGTATATTTTAACTACAAAACTGTACATTTTCATTATCAAAATTGTATTTTTAACAACAAATCTACAAAAATTGCAACATTACAGATTGAACGCCCTAAAATGGCAACAAAAAAAAAAACATGACTCATATTCGCGATTTAAATTTTGTACTGACTCGTATAATATATCTATAAATATTTGGGGAATATAATTAGGGTAGGCTCCATAGCATGTTTCCTTAATGAATATAAAATAATATACACGCAAATGTTATTATATTGTTCACAGTTTCGTAATGCACTAAAAATCACATATATAATTGTGGTTTTAGTCACTCGTCAAACACTTCTCAATCAGCTGATTACATATTCGGTTGAAAATCCGAATTTACAAGTATTTTTGATACAAATAATAACCAACAATAGATATAAGTACACATTTCAGTTATTCAACTCGTTTAAGTTCTCACGGAATATATGAGAGAATGAGAAGTATTTGGTTGAGTGACTGGAATCACAATTTCTACCACTTCGAATTCAATTCTCAGTATATTAGCAAAATACATTATTTAAAGTTAAAACAAAATTAATTTTGATTAAATTAAACAGTTTAAGACCATTTTTGACTCATGTGGTGCCCAAGTATGAGTTAGATCTAAAGTTTAGATCAAGATTAACTCAGAATTCATACACCACAAGACTCAAAAGTTCTAAACTGAGAATGTGTTCGGAGTTTTTGGTAGCTGTAATAGAAATCGCAACAATCAATGTTTAGAGAATCAAAACTAACTACAAAAAAAAAATTATTTAGCGACTAGTGGTCTTAAAAAAAAAAGAATTGTTCTTCAATATACATATATAAATACATTTAGATCTTAGAATCCTGGTAAAAATATTGTATATTATTACATAATAGTTGTACAAAGAGACATTTGTGCTTGTCACTATGTGTTGATAACATAATGTTTGTAACTTAATTCATTATAATAAAATATGTAATATTTAATATATCTTTTTTTCAAAATAAACCTAAATTACTACTAAAAACGGTTACATAGTTCGATTATCCCGCTTTACAAACTGCTGTTTGTTTACAAATGTTACCAGTGCCGTAACTAACAAATTTTCATTCAATTATGACATTTTGCGTAGCTTACACTATACTCTCCTAGTATATATTTTAATTATGCTTAATTACTGTTATTTTATTGCGTAAACTAGTTATATTTTAGCTAGGGGGTATGGTAATATGCGTAGTAAAATGTATAAAATACCTGTAGGAGACGCCACTGTTTGCTTTAGTCAGGGGGGCTAGGTATATTTTAAATCGTTATTAAAGCTAATGTAGTTGTTAGATGTGTAAATTCAATTGTTTTTTATGTTTGTGGTATTAAAATTGGGGTAAACAGTTGAAAATGCGTTGAATTTCGTTTGTTTTTGGGTATAAGTCATTTTTTTTTAACGGAACATATGAGGGACTGTGTACCGCGCACGCGTTGGTCTTCGCGCCAACCGACCGGTCGGGTTCGCAGATGTTTTGTGTGGCTGGGCGCAAGCGAAAACGGTTGAAAGTAAAAATTCAACCCTGCTTTTCACTGTGTGAACATTGACCAAAAATTAAAATTTTCGCGTTTTTCTAAAGCTGCGTTCGTCTAGAACCAGCAAACATGTTTTTAAATGTAAAGCGAAATTTTCGCACGTAACTATAAGTGGAAATGTGTCGCACTGGCGTGATTTGCTGTGGTGTAGATTGGCGGACATTTTCTTCGCCACCTCTGAATATGTAGCGTTTTCCGGTAAGTTTACACTTGGTATTTGGTTTAAAATGTTTAGAAACTATTCGGTATTCATTGTAATTCGTTTATGTGCAATTGATTGGGCGTTGAGGTGGTTTTTTTGTTAAATGCAACGGGTTACGTGATGATGCATACCATCGTTGTTTTGCGTTCTGGTTTATTCAATTCGAGATTTTTGTATGGCAATTTAGGGGAATTGGGGGCACAATTGCGAGGATTGGGCCCTGATTTGTTAGGTTTTTAATTGTTGGCGATTTTTTTTTTGTACCTGTGGCGTGTTTTAACTTATGCGTTGTTTTTTTTATAGACTTGTAAGGTTTATGGGGCTACAATTTTGTTATTTACGAATTAGTTTCGATTTTTTTTTATTTGGGGTATCGTGCTCTAACTAGTAACATTCTAATTGGACCCCACAGCGATTTCTCGTAGATATCGCGACAATAACTGTGTATTCTCTAGGTCTAAAATCGCTTTCGAGCCCAGCGGCCAGCAGCACGGTCATCCAACGCGATTTTTACATTATTATTTTAATATTATTTATTCTATTTATCAAATTCACGGCCATATGTCGTGATCAACGTGTATACTCGTGTTTTACAAACGGGTTGTGCGGTTATAACATAACCAAGATGCCGCGTGGTAGACGTCCAGCGATGCTGTGCGCGGAGCCTGCCAGGGGGGGCGCCAGGCGCTCTGCCACCCCGGACATGACCATCGTTAAAGACGAGGACCTAACGCCCACCGTGCACCAACATTTAATCGACCACGGCTACGGGGTGACGCCGCAGCACCAAATCATGCGGGAGCCCCCAACGGTACCATCACCTAGGGCTCCTGAGCAAGTCAAACGAAAACTGAACCTAGACATGGTGATACCGATCAAGGAGGAGTTTAAAACGCCGCCGCCGAAACGGGGCAGAGCCTCCGGCCGGAAACCGGAGCGGACGCGTTATGACACGTCGTTGGGGCTTTTAACGAAGAAATTCGTTGGGCTCCTAAAGGGCTCCAGCAATGGGGTGATCGACTTGAATAAAGCGTCGGAGCAACTGGGCGTGCAGAAACGCCGCATTTATGATATTACGAATGTTTTGGAAGGCATCGGCATTTTGGAGAAGAAATCGAAGAATAATATACAGTGGAAATGCGGGAATACGATGTATAATGCGAATTACCAAACATTGCTGCAGGATATTAAGAATTTGGAAGCCAAAGAAAATATGTTGGACGATTTGATTCACACGGCGGAGCAAAGTTTGCGGAAAGTGTGCGAAGACAAGACGATGGCTTATATTACGTATCAGGATCTTCGGGATATACAGGAGTATAAAGCGAAGACTGTTATGGCCATCAAAGCACCGCCGGAGTCCAAATTACAAGTGAGTTTTTTTTTTCTTAGGTTATGTATCCACATTTATTTTTAATTTAAAACCAAAGTTTTCCTAATTATATTAACTAATTAGCCACAGAAGATCTCTTTATTGCACTATTCGGTAAAATAAGAATCATTTGTCATAATTCTATTAATTTTATAACTTTTGTTTAAGATTCCATCTGTTGTTTTTTTTTTAAACAACTCAGTTTAAAGAATTATATTTTCTAAACAATTGCACTGTTCGTTAAAATAATAATCTTTTATTATAGATTTTATTTTATTTAATTATTCATTTTGAACCGTAATATTTTCGTTCCGGTTCAAAATATATATATATATATGTATCAGTTCGGTTCCGGTTTTCGGTTCAGCTCCGACAGTGAAATTAACCGAAATTTACCTTTTTTTTTTTCAGTTCCGGTTTTCGTTTCTACAAATATATTTATGAATTTATTTATAACTACTACAGAGATAAAATTATTAAATACAATTATGATATTATTGATTGATTGCATACATTAATTATTTTTTTCTGGCCCTGTAGGCTTACAATCTGAAAATACGTTATAATTATACAATGTCTATTAATTATTTAAATTAATAAAATTTGTTAAATAATAAAAAATAATTGAATATAAATTCACAATTTGAAAAAAATATCTTGAAAAATAATTGAATATAAATATTAAAATTATTTTTTAAGGTTCACAATTTGAACAAAATTAATGGATATAAAATATATTATTTAATTATAATTATTTTTTTAAATAATTGAACATAAATTTCAAAACAATTTTTTTTAGAGCCTTTAGGCTCACAATTTAAAAAAAGTTAATAGATATAAAGTATCATAAAATTCGGTGTACAAAATTCCGATATTTTCAAAAATATTGTAAGGGCAGTATTAAGGAGGGCTTAGCTATAAAAATAATTTTAAACATAAATTTCAAAATTGTTTTTTAAAGCCTAGGGCTTAAGGGCTTAGCTATATATATATATATATAAATTATTTTTTTTTGTTCTGGGCGGCGAGCATGTTACAGACACACAACCAAGCCCTATAACTGCCTTGTACCATCGTACGATAAGCTAAAAGCAGGGCTACGAACCGAAACTGAACCGGGAACCGAAAAAAAATCGTTTTTTTCTTTGTCGGAACCAAAAAAGATCGGTTAATTTCTGTTTTTCTTAAATTGCACTCGGAGCTGAACCGAAAACCGGAACCGAATATATATTTTTTTAATTGAACCGGAACGAAAATGTAACATTCACACTGCCATAACCCTATAGCTGTCGTATGATGAGCTAATAGAGCTTCGAACCGGAACTGAACCGGGAACCGAAAATGAAAAATTAGTTCATTTCTGGTTTTTTTGCACACTCTTGGAGCTGAACCGAACTAATATATTTTTTTAATTGAGCCGTAACTCTTTTAAATATATTTAAATTGCCCCAAAAAAAAAACCCCTAACATTGAGCCTAATTTCTCTTTTTTTTTCATTTAGGTCCCAACGGACAGTTACAAAATCTCAATGAAAAGCGACAACGGCGAAATAGAAGTATATTTATGTCCCGACGTCCCACCCGCCAAATCCCGAATCCCTAACCGCACCCCAATACCCCCTAGCGACCCGCTGCTCGAAGACGTGCTGCAGCCGGCGCGCGCCGCCGCCATCAACTTTAGTCCAATGCGCGCGATTTTGAGTCCGAATAAAGCCGTCAGCAGCAGCGTGCGGCGTAACCTGTCGTTTCAGACATGCGCACCGGAAGCGTCGCCCGCCAAAAATAAGGACCCGGTGTTCCATAGTGTTGGTATCGTAGTGCCTAAGGTGGAGCCGGCGTTTCAGCAGTACCAAGTGGAGGCGTCGTGTAGTACAAATGGTGTTCAGTATTCAGATATTTCGCTGGACAATTTGCCGTTGTCGCCGTTGAACGATAGTATTAAGCGGATGTTTGAGGAGCCGTCGGGCAGCGGGCAGGACAGCACCGAGACGATTCGGTTAAAGCACGCGTTGATTAGCGAGAGCGACGTGTTCGGACCGATGGGGGGACGCTATCCGTTGACCATCGACGATCAACATAATACTACAGGTAATGTAATGGGATTTTTCAATATATTTCGCTGTTGTGTTATTTATTTTATATAAATGTGTGCTTTATTTAACATGTGTGCTTTTAAAATATATTTATAAGCTTTCGCAGCTTTTAAATTAGGAGTTATTTAATTTTGGTTTTTTTACATTTTATTTGCTGCAAATCTCATTGATTTTATATAAACCACAGAATGATAACATATTTATATAAATAAGCAAAATAGTAAACATATTTAAATTATAAAAAAGATATAATTTACCGTTTTAAATAATCAAAAAAACGATAAAATTTAAAGTTATTACTAGACAAAATAGTTTAAAATTATTTTAAGTATATATTTAACAATTATTAATTAAAATTAGAAATTACAAATAATAATTAAGCTTGTTTAATCATAAACAATGCTAGCATTCACAGTTACAAAAATAGTAAACATGGCTTAATAAATATATTTAAATTGTAAAAAAGATATAATTTACCGTTTTAAATAATCAAAAAAACGATAAAATTTAAAGTTATTACTAGACAAAATAGTTAAAAATTATTTTAAGTATATATTTAACAATTATTAATTAAAATTAGAAATTACAAATAATAATTAAGCTTGTTTAATCATAAACAATGCTAGCATTCACAGTTACAAAAATAGTAAACATGGCTTAATAAATATATTTAAATTGTAAAAAAAAAGATATAATTTACCGTTTTAAATAATCAAAAATACGACTAAATTTAAAGTTATTAGTAGACAAAATAGTTTTAAGTATATATTTAACAATTATTAATTAAAATTAGAAATAATAATTAAGCTTGTTTAATCATAAACAATGCTAGCATTCACAGTTACAAAATTAACGCTAGAATTAATTGTATATAAAACAAACTGGATAATTAATTGTATATTTATAATCTTAATTACTAATTGGCTCGTTGTGAATGGGCCCTTATACTTAAATATATTTATGACGACGCAATAGTAAACCAATTAGTAAATAAGAATTAATAATTAAAATTTAAAAATAAAACTTTCAGAATATATTTAAATATTTAAAACACTAAATTTTACCTTTAAAATATACAAAATAGTAAAAATAACTTTAAGTGTATTAAATAGGACAAAATTTCTCGTTAAAAATAAACAAAGTAGTAGAAATAACCTGACTTCGAACCGAAACTGAACCGGAAACCGGAAAATCACGTTATTTTTGTCGGAACGAAAACCAAAGTTATAATTTCGGTTAGAAACATGTTCAAAAAGGTCTATTTTTTTAATTAAACTTGGATCTGAACCAAAACCGTTATATTTTTCGGACGAGAACCGGAACCGAACTCATATTTTTTAATTGAACCGAAACGAAAAGAATTACGTTTCGCAGCCCTGAGAAATAACTTAATTATACGTAAATACTACTAAAAAAAACTTATTCATAACTTTATTCTTTAAAAAAAAAAAAAAAAGTAATAACAGTTCAAAACTGAATATAAATGACAATAATAATAATTTCTCAACGAAACAATGCTGGGGGTTATTAACCTTGCAACAACTAATGCTTATATATGTGTGTATATGTATGTATGTGGGTAACAATAACAAATATAATATAAAACTAAATGTGTGGGGCTTATGGATGGGTCTTTGCGTTCTGGGGCTCTACCCGTGACCTGTGCTATATTCCCGTGCCACATCACAGGCAGAGTTCTAGCTACGCGATGACTGCTTTCTTCTATCCAATGGTTAATATTTGACGCTGCTAATATCGCTCTAATTATAATCATATATATATTTGCGCTTTCGCAATATTGGTCTCCCTGCTTTTGGCCGTGTGCCGACCTGAATGCTGTGTGTGCTGCAGCTAACTTCTGCGCAGTGTAGCACCATGGGATTCAGCTCAGTTCACCGCCCACTAACCTGCGCAACAGTCGCCGCCAATTTGTGCTTTACAACTGCTTACAACATCTATTGACAATTTTATATAAAATATTCTTTATGCAAATAGACATCGATGGCATTTAAACAAATAAACGCTAGAGTGTACGCTGATTTTTAATAGAAAATCATTAAAAAAATAATAATGTTTTTAAGGAGATTTTAAGTTCGATTTGGTTGCAGGTACCTTGGACTTATGTGCGGAGCCGTTCCAGCTGCTCGAGCCGCCCTTATCCGTTTCGGACTATAACTTCAGCCTGGACAGCGGCGAGGGCCTGGCCGATTTATTTGACTTCAATTTTTAACAATTACAGGTGTCAAAAGAGTAACATTATTATCGTCATCATCAAATCAAAAAATCACATAGTTTTCTATGTAGTTGTAGACACAGTGGTGTAGACAGTGGGGTTGTGCATTTGTCCAGTCCCTACCCCCCCGCCCCTAATTCCCCTGATACAGATTCTCTTGTGCGTGAGCGTAAATTTTCCGAAACGAGAGCTAGAGACTTGAACAAACAAAACAAAAGAAAAAAAAATGAAATAAATTTAAATAACAAAAAAAAAAATGAATTATCAATCAATTCAAACAGTGTGAACCGTGGTGCCTCACAATCTTGTGCGATTGTGCACAGCGTAACGTGTGTTACGAAAAGTTACGAAGATTGCCGAATGTGTTTTTAGCCTCATTTGTTTTGTATTCGATATTCTTCGCTTTTTGGTTGTTTTTGAACATTTCAGACCACTTACAATATTATTATATTACTTTTAAACACATTTATTACGATAAATTAATTTTAACTATTTCTTAAATTTTAAGTTGAGCTTAAATAAGTTCAGCTTAATAGTGCAATTACACTAATAATTTATAACTTGCTTTAAATTAATGAATTCCGGTATTAAATATTTTTTAACAAGCCCCCCGATTTTAGGGGCACCCCTAGAGTACAAATTTGCCATATTCACGTATAAATGTGGATATGCCACTTTTGCGCCCTTATTGTCGATTATATTTATATTAAAATAGCGTAAGTTGTCTGAAAATGAAATTTTTTATTTGCACACTGGCACCCTAGGCCCCCAATTAATCGTTAATTTTAAACATTATTTTAGTCTAATATATTTTAAATGGGTGCCATTTTGAAACTTACATCAAGGATTTTGTATATATACAGTTTATTTATAAATATTGCATATATATTATATATATATTTTCATTTATCATTTTTTTTTTTATATAAGGGTAATTAATCTCTGTGTTTGTTTCAATGTGTGCATGTTATTTTAATAATTGTTGCATGTTTTGTTTGGATCATAATTTTATTAAGAGAGTTTTTCTAAAAATAAATTCCCCAAAAATGGGGTGTTTTTTTTTTTTTAATGTACAATTTGCCAACAACAGTTTGAAAAACATTTATTATTAACACGCGGAAAGTTTATTTTCGTCATAAAGCGACACCTTGCTTCGCTGGTGTCCCATTTACCAATTTACTGGCCGCCATTTTGTTTTCAATTCGCCAGCTATGAATTATTTTATTGGTTATGTACATAAAAAATAACTACGTATTTTTCTAATGTACACTTCTCGATACTAGGTCGCCATTTTGTATTTAATGCATTAATTGGTAGTAAAATAGCACGCAAAATTAAATTTTGTCAATAAGGTGGTCGCCATTTTGTTTTCCATACGCCATCTTGGTAATGTACGCATAAAAAACTAGTATAATAACAGCAAAAGTCGATTTTCATGCCCAATTTATCAATAAGGTGGCCGCCATCTTGTTTCCTATACGCCATCTTTGAAACACTTGGTAATGTAAGCATAAAAAACTAGTATAATAACACCAAAAGTCGATTTTCGTAATAAATCCCTGCCCTAGTGGCCAATTCATCAATAAAGTGGCCGCCATTTTGTTTTCTATACGCCATCTTTGAAACACTTGGTAATGTAAACATAAAAAACTAGTATAATAACAGCAAAAGTGGATTTTTTGTAATAAATCCCTGCCCTAGTGGCCAATTCATCAATAAAGTGGCCACCATTTTGTTTTCTATACGCCATCTTTGAAACACTTGGTAATGTAAACATAAAAAACTAGTTTATACTAGTTATTATTGTTATATTTAACAGCAAAAGTCGATTTTCGTAATAAATCCCTGCCCTAGTGGCCAATTCATCAATAAAGTTGCCACCATTTTGTTTTCTATACGCTATCTTTGAAACACTTGGTAATGTAAGCATAAAAAACTAGTATAATAACAGCAAAAGTCGATTTTCGTAATAAATCTCTGCCCTAGTGGCCAAATCATCAATAAGGTGGCCGCCATTTTGTTTATCTATGAAACACTTGGTAATGTAAGCATAAAAAACTAGTATAATAACACCAAAAGTCGATTTTTGGAATAAAGCGCCGCCCTAGTGACTAATTTGTCAACTAAGTGGCCGCCATATTGTTTACAAAGCGCCAACTACTAGTATAACACGGAATGCGTTGCCCTGGTAACCAATTTAACAATTATCTAGCCGCCATTTTGTATAATAACACGGAAAGTAGCCGCCATTTTGTTTACGACATTTTTATTGGTTGTGTACAAGAAAAATAATTAGTTATTTTTGAATGGTCTGGTGTCCAATTATTGAACTATCTCTTGATTTGTGGCCGCCATTTTGTTTCTACAATAACCATTAGAGTTTGGGTCGAATTTATTTTGATAGTACAATTTACCTTTTATATACAATACAAAATTATTAATATAAACTTATATTATTATCTATTATTATTATTATTATTAAAGAAAAAAATATGTTTAATTTAATTTTTAAATGTTGTTAATTTCACATTGTTTATATTGTTTTCTCTCTCCTGTATTGTGCGAAGTTTGCGCTGGAATATACACTAGTGAAAATTGGACTACAATAACATAAGGTAAATTCACTAAATATACGAATTTATATCGAAAATGAGACTATTTCTTAAAATATTCTGTATATAATTTTATTTTATTTTGAAGAATAGTTTTATTTTATTTATATTTGTATATTATTACTATATTCACATTGTTATATATGAAATTTAAACCAATTAGTTCATATTGTCTAAGTAAAAATGCTCTTTTGTGACGTCATACGGATGCGCAGAGTGAACGAACATGGCCGAACGCATTGCCATGACGTCACGAGTGAGAAAATTTAGTAACTTATTATTGTAGTTTAATGGTTTATATAGGTAATTTCCGGTGTAAACGCGTTGTGCTCAAGTGTATATATTAGTTTTTTTTACACGAATTGTCCCTTAAAATTGATTTTAACGACACTACAAATATCAAATCTGAAAAACAGCCATAGGAGGCCTTATCGCAGTTGATATTCTTAAGTTAACTATGCATAAGCCTAGCGTAAGTTAATAAAAATAAAAAAAGAGACATCACCTCCCCCCAATTATTCTCCCTGAAAAGGTCTCTTTAATATATTTGAACAATTGATATACATAAAAAAAAAGAAATGAGTCGTTTGACGAATTGTGTATGAAATAAAAACGGAACAACTATTTGAGACTATATTCA
This sequence comes from Leistus spinibarbis, assembly GCA_933228885.1. Taxonomy (NCBI): domain Eukaryota; kingdom Metazoa; phylum Arthropoda; class Insecta; order Coleoptera; family Carabidae; genus Leistus; species Leistus spinibarbis. The sequence continues at coordinate 465,534 of OW121794.1, read as the reverse complement.
CACTGTGTTTTACTATCACCATTATTCATTTGTGTTCATTTTGGGGTTTTTAATTAGTTAGCGGGAATTCATTTTTAAATGGTTTTTAACAATTCTTCTATGTTTTTTTTGCAGTTATCAAATGGAAGGTTCACTTTTATTTATAAATTAAATTGTGTTATAAGATATTATATTATACATTTTGTTATAATACTGTTTAATCAAGTTTTCGTAATTATTTTTCAACCCTGTTACGTTTTTATAGGGTATGCTATGTGGCAGACATGCGTGTTATGTAAGTTGCATAACTTCTAATACTTTTATAATGGTAAGTACATATATGTTATGTAAGTTGCATAATTTAGGCTCTTGTACAATTATAACAGTTTTCTTAAATTCCCTAACAATATAAGTTTTAAATTAAGTATTGCACCACAAAATTAATTAAAACGAAGCTTAATATATTTATATTCTAGTTTACGAATAAGTCTTCGAAATAAAATAGCTTTTATCTTGGGTTTTAAAGTTGACAAATATTTGTTTGGTGACTAATCGTCACAATAGTTATAAAATGTGAACTTCAAAACACAATTAGGGTTTAGGACAAACAACAGGGGCTTTAAATTAACAAACAAGTTACAAAAATAAATATAATTGTGTTTTCGTATAGTTTACCCAAATATGTTTACAAATTAATTATGCGTGTGCCACGTTGATTACGTTTAAGTGAAGTTCTTTTGGAACTTCATCTAAATTTAATCGGTTAATGGCGGCAAAGTTATTAATCTCGAATATATTTGCATATTAGTGCCGGACAAATTGATAATCGATATTGTTAACACTTCCTAAATATACAATTAGATTAATTCGTAGACGCCATGTGCCCATATCATACACAGAATACAGTCTACTCATTAATCCATTTCCCTTAGTGAATAATTTGATAAATGGCGAGTTTTCATTTAATTTTTTTATAAATGTACACTTAATCAAGGATACACCATATAAATAAAGCCCTTACACATACACTCACACACAGACATACATATATATATAATTTCGTTTAGGTTTTGCTAAATTAAGTTATAGAAAACACAGAGTTTTAAGATTTGTAATTGTATAGAAACAATTAGTAATAATTTATTCAAATTACAATTATCTTAGATTGCTGCACCAATGCCTTCAGCTCACCTTACCGCCGAGTTTCTTATAATGGAATAAGGGACATTAGTAACAATTTATTTAAATATTAAGTTTAATACGCTTAGATTGCTGCACCAATGCCTTCAGCTCACTTTATTGCCGAGTTTCTATTAATGGATAAATGATTTCAATGGAATAAGGGACATTAGTTATAATTTATTCGAATATTAGTTACAATATGGTTAGATTGCACCAATGCCTTCAGCTCACCTTACCACCGAGTTTCTATTATTGAAGCTATTTAAATATTTTAAATTGAAAACATATTTATAACAACTAAACTTACCAGTGATTTTTACGTTCTTATACGTTATAAATATAAGAAAGTAATGTGGTTGGCCTCGAAATATTCGTTTGTGTGCACATAAAAATATAATAATTTATGTGATTTTTGATTGTGGAAGTAAAATTATTGGGAAATTAGGGAAATGTTATGTATTGAATAAATTATTCATATTTTAACAATAAAATATTAAGTTTAATAAGCTTAGATTGCTGCACCAATGCCTTCAGCTCACATTACCACCAAGATTCTATGGAAAAAAGATTTCAATGGTGTAAAGTAAAACTTAAGTAATTATTTATTCAATTATGAATTATAATAAGCTAAGATGCACCAATGCCTTCAGCTCACCTTACCACCTAGTTTCTATTATTAGAGCTATTTAAATATTTTAAATTGAAAACATATTTATAATAACTTAACTTACTTGTGATTTTTACGTTCTTATACGTAATAAATATAAGAAAGTAATGGGATCACAAATAAATAATGCGTTTTGAGGATATTTGTGTTCATTAACGCTTGAACATAAAAATATAATAATTTATGTGATTTTTTGATCGTGATTCATATTTTTAACTGCACCAATGCCTTCAGCTCACTCTACAACCGAGTTTCTATTATTGAAGCTATTTAAATATTTTAAATTGAAAACATATTTATAACAACTAAACTTACCAGTGATTTTTACGTTCTTATACGTAATAAATATAAGAAAGTAATGGGATATTGAAATTTTTGATAACTTTTTATGAAAATGTACTATTTAGTGAATAAACAGTTTTGAAATAATATACATTGATTTTTAATACTTTATATAGTGAATACTATGTAGTAGTCGAGTGAAGGCCACTCTACAATGTGTACAATTGTTGTTTGGCTACAAAAATCGTGTATTTTCAATTCTAAAAGCAATTTAACGAAATTTTTAAACTACAACAAAATATAAATAATTTCAGTCGTAACATTTCATATATTTCTTATCACCCCCACTTAGCTGTGTGTTTATCAGTACGTGCGCCTCGCCCCGCAGTCCCCCCGCGGGGAAATATGTGTGTGGGGTGGTGGGGTGGGGGGACGGATCTCGAAAGCAATATGGCAAAAGTGTATTTAACAATATATAGTTCGGGCATTATCCTTCGCGGACACTCACTAGTGTTCTCGTCCATCTAATTTTTGTGCGTTGTCCAGTCACGTTTGGACGTTCAGGCGGTTAGTGGTGACTTGGTGGTGACGCGCGCGCACACACATACTGTATCAACACACAGATAACAAAGATAATGGCTACGAAACCAGATTATCAGCGATCGTACGGTGAGTTGATAACTTTTACTGTTTTACTGATTAAACGTGTTCAGATTAGCCTTTATTTATTTTGGCTTTTCAATTATTTCCGAACGCAGTGCGCCATGGAAGTCGACACGGTTCACTTGTGCCACGTATTCGGGCACACATTTTTAACTTTCCGGAAAAACAAAATTGAAATACAGTCGTTTTTATAATAAATAATCTCAATTTTCATTTGCCTTCATCAAAAAGTCGAATAAGTGTGTCTAAATCCAAAAAAACTCATATACTTGCATGTTTACGCGCGCAGTCGTAAGATTCGATTTTGTAACCCAATTTCCTCTGATGGTGCCCGACCGATTTAAATAAAATTTAACATACGTATAACTTAAGTGCCCATAAAGTTCCTGTTGCAATTTAAATCGAATTGAACTTATACTTCCAGAGTAAAATACATTTAAAATACTGTAAAATAATAACAATTTGGAAATTAATAAGGTAGAACGCACCTATGCGTTTAGCTTTATAATTATGGCATTTTGGTTAACATTTTGTAAAAATGTTATAGATATAAAAAGTTGTACAATTTTTTATGGCCTTTAGGTTAACAATATGAAAAAATCTTGTAGATATAAAATATCTTAGAATTATTACTAAAATTTTTCGGTGTTTTAATTATTTTTCTAAGGGGACATAAATTAAAAATTATACTTTTGATTATTTTTTTATGGCGTTTCAGTCACCAATATGAAAAATCTTGTAGATATAAAATATCTTAGAATTATTAGTAGAATTTTTGGGTGTTTTAATTATTTTTATAAGGGCAGTATTAATGGGGGCTTTAAATTTTGGGGCCCTATAACTCGGGAAGTATACACGCGATTGAATTTAAACTGCGATAGGATTCAAATAGGGTACTAAATAATATATGTAGCAAATTTGGTGTAAATCGCTTCGGTACCTTCAGAGTAGTAGAGTGCACAATTTCTTTTTATATATATATTTAAAATAAATTACTTTTATTATTTTTTTACGGCCTTAGGGTCCACAATATTAAAAAATCTTGTAGATATAAAATATCTTAGAATTATCAGTAGAATTTTTGAGTGTTTAAATTATTTTTATAAGGGCAGTATTAAGGGGGGCTCTAATTTTTGGGCCCCTATAACTCGGGAAGTATACACGCGATTGGATTTAAACTACTAGGGGATTCAAATAGGGTACTAAATAATATATGTAGCAAATTTGGTGTAAATCGCTTCGGTACCTTCAGAGAATTTGGGGGAACAAATTTGGTCTTAGGAGCGACGACTAACATCCAAGTATATAAGTTATACATAAATATATGTTTTTGGATTTAGTGCGACGATATAAACACTTTTTGGGGTTTTTTGTTTGTTTCGAGAATGCTACAGACACACAGACTTATTCGGTACTTTGTACAGCGATCTAAAAACGCTAGCCATATTTATTTGGACAAGCAAATATTAAATCACTTATGATAAGGCAAGAATTCAAAACAAAAGCGACAGATAAGTGATGATCGAATGATTTTTGTGTTCTGTCTGTGCTACAACTTGAATGTAACCTTAGTTTTGGTCGCGATAGCGACTAATAATCTAGCCAGCTGGTGGCAAATCTATGTTTTAATTGTTATCAAATTTATTAACTAACCTATAAGCATAGTAAAACGTTATGTGTGTACAGAATTATCTGGTCTTATCGAGCTTATACATTGATAATACACTTAAACAGCTGATATTATATTATTACGAATTCATTCATTCATACGAGAACCTAATCCAAGTTTTATCCAAATTATAACTTTAATCATTTTTTACTGCCTTTGGGTTAAAAATATGAACAAATCTTGTAGACATAAAATATCTTAGAATTATTAATAGAATTTTTGGATGCTTAAATTATTTTTCTAAGAGTAGTATTAAGGGGGGCTCTAAATTTTTGGGCCTTATAACTCAGGAAGTATACGCGCGATTAGATTAAAACTAAAAGTGGATTCAAATAGGATACCATACAACATGTGTACCAAATTTGGTTTAAATCGCTTCGGTACCTTCAGAGTAGAAGAGGGCACATTTTTCTTTTGATATATTCAAAATAAATTACTTTTATAATTTTTTTAAGACCTTTAGGTAACTAATATGAAAAAATCCTGTTAATATAAAATATCTTAGAATTATTAGTAGAATATTTGGATGTTTAAATTATTTTTCTAAGAGTAGTATTAAGGGGGGCTCTAAATTTTGGGGCCCTATAACTCGGGAAGTATACACGCGATTAGATTTAAATTGCGAGGGGATTCAAATAGGGTACTAAATAATATATATTGTAAATTTGGTTTAAATCGCTTTGGTACTTTCAGAGTAGTAGACAGCACAATTTTTTTTTTGATATATTCAAAATATATAACTTTTATAATTTTTTTAAGGCCTTTAGGTAACTAATATGAAAAAATCTTGTAGATATAATATATCTTAAAATTCTTTGTAGATTTTTTTGATGTTTGTTTTATTTTTCTAAGGGCAGTATTAAGGCGGTTAAAAATTGTTGCGCGTGGAATATGTATTAGTTTTTCGAGCATAGAAAGACAGAATTTCAATGACGTGTCGTATTTATAATTAAATTGTCTTATTTTCTGAGTTCTGACTCGGAGTTGTTGAGTTCAAAGTCTGTAAGTCAAAAGGTCGATGTTATATTTACAATTATTTGTACATACATTTATATTTATAACGTTTATATTTCGTTTAAATTAAGAATTTAATTATATTTTTCTAGATTATTAAATTTTATATAAATATTTCAATATTTGGCAATCGAACGGTTCGTTTTTGTTGCATTAAAATCTTTGATATTCATTTTAAAAATTATTATCCGTCTTACGTAAAAATATAATGGTTCAAATTAAGGATTTTTGAAAAAAAAAAAACCGGCATGTTTATTATGTTTATGTTACGTAAATGTCCATAATTAATAATACGTATTAACTTAGTAACAGTCAGACAATTTTTTTGACATGAGCCAAATATACGAATTTATTATATTTTTCCATAAGTTCTTATCAATATTTTTAATTATTTATTACAGTCCAGTTAGAGGTCATATTCAACAAAAAAATAAATGGCAATAATTTAAAAGAGCTGGAGTGGCCTTTCTAGTCCTTTATCTGTTTTTATAATAATACTAAATGTTGTTTTAAATTATTATAATATATTTTACTATCAGACGAAGAGTTTAACAGGAATAAACATTTTGAGTATCCCTGAATGTGAATTGAATTTAACTATTTTCGTATAATAAAGTGTGTGTCTGTACTCTAGAGTTAATTTAGGATTTTTTTAATCGGACGAAAACTTATTTTAGAAAATGTCCCGTAAATAATGGTTTATTTTTACTATTTTTTGCATATCTCGAAAACCATATGACTTAGAGAAAAAGTGATTCTTACAAAAATTAAAGATATTAAAATCTTGAACAATTTTAGTTTAAATTTTTTTTTTGAAAAATGTACCATTAGTTGTAAAATCATGTTTGAATAATGTCCCGTAAATAATGGTTTGTTATTACTATTTTTTGCATATCTCGAGAACCATACGACTTATAGAAAAAATGCATCTTACAAAAATTAAAGATATTAAAATTTCAAACAACTTTTGTTCGAAAAGTTTTTTTGTTAAAAATGTACCATTCGTTGAAAAATCGTCTTTTAATAACAGTTATTTTATGTTTCCTTGTGTTTAATCGGAAATAATGAATATCTCGCAAACGACATAAGTTAGAGAAAAATAAATATAATAAAAGTTATAGATATTAAAATTTTAAATAACTTTTATTTGAAAAGTTTTCTTGTAAAATTAAACATTTACTGAAAAATCGTATTTGAAATTGGTGTACTTATACGTTGTAGAGAAATCTTGTAGATATAAAGTATCTTAGAATTATTAGTAGAATTTTTGGGTGTTTTAATTATTTTTATACGGGTAGTATTAAGGTGGGTTCTAAATTTTGGGGCCTTATAACTCGGGAAGTATACAAGCAATTAAATTTAAATTGGGTGCGGATACAAATGGGTTGCTAAATAATATGTGTAGCAATTTTGGTGTGAATCGCCCCGGTACCTTCAGAGGAGTAGAGGGCATAATTATATTTTTGGTATATTCAAAATAAATAATTTTTATAATTTTTTTAAGGCCTTTAGGTAACTAATATGAAAAAATCTTGTAGATATAAAACATTTTGAAATGCTTAGTAGAATTTTTTGATGTTTGATTTATTTTTCTAAGGGCAGTATTAAGGGGGTTAGCAACGATTAACATCTAAGTATATATTTTTGGATTCAGGGCGATGAGACAAACACTTTTTGGCACATTTTTTGTTTCGAGAATGCTTTATCTTCTTTTGTACTTCGTACGGCGAGTTGAAAATATAATTGTACTTTGTTAGATGTTCTATATATATATATATATAGATAGACAAGAAGTCGAGTATAGGCCACCACAGCTTTAGTAGAGTTCGTTTAAGAATGTAAAAATGTAAACTTTGTAATAATATCACAAATAGAAGCTTGTATTATTATTATTGTTGTACTTTGTTAGATGTTCTATATATATATATATATACATATATTTTCCTGCATATAATGTGGTCGACATAAAACCTTATCGCACAAATGACGTGTATACTACACAGAACAAAGTATTGATCATCCCCGGACACACGCAAACAAACAATTTTGTTAGTTGTTCCACGCCGACAATATTTTATTCCTAATAAGCGATATGTGCGTTTATAACGAATTCTCATCTTGATTCATTTCGTTAATATCGCGCGATTAACCTTGGATTTTATTACTGATTTCATTACTTTTCACATTTTCTATAATTTTGTCAAAGTTTAAACCAAATTCTTCCTCTAATATAAAATTACAAACAAAATTCATGCATTTTTATTGAATTCTAATAAATCACTATAAATCAAACACCAATAAAATTACATGATTTATAAGCGTAATTTTATATTAATACTAAATATAAAAATTCTACACCTTTCTAAGCAAACACCATCTTCAGAGAGTTGGTATCCTGGAGCTATTCCCACTTTAATACTTTACAAACTTTCTCAAATCAATATTTATGAATATATAATTATAAATACACAATAATCCTAGTGCGTCGTCTTCGTAGCGTTGATATCCTGGGGGTAAAATCACTTAAAATGTACATTTCTTTCTAAAATCAAGATTCTACATCTTTATAAGCACACACGAGTTGAATAACACTACAACATCTTCATAGAGTTGATATCCTAGGGGTAAACTCATTTAAAACAACTATTTCTTTCTAAAAACAAGATATTACACTACACGAGTTGATTAACACTACACCATCTTCAGAGTGCTGGTATCCTGGAGCTATTCCCACTTTAATACTTTGCAAACTTTCTCAAATCAATATTTATTTATATATAATTATAAACAACAATAATCCTAGAACGCCGTCTTCATAGAGTTGTTACCCTGGGGGTAAACTCACTTAAAATGTACATTTATATACCATTCTAAGCATGCACGAGTTGATTAACACTACACCATCTTCAGAGAGTTGGTATCCTGGAGCTATTTCCACTTTAATACTTTGCAAACTTTCTCAAACCAATATTTATGAATATATAGTTTTAAATACACAATAATCCAAGCACATCGTCTTCATAGAATTGATATCCTGGGGGTAAACTCCCTTAAAACCCATATTTCTTTCTAAAAATAAAATTCTACACCTTTCTAAGCAAACACGAGTAGAATAACACTAAAACCTCTTCATAGAGTTTGTATCCTGGTGATTATTCACTTTTACGCTTTGTTAACTTTCTCAAATCAATATTTATTTATATATAGTTATAAACACACAATAATCCTAGTACATCGTCTTCATAGAGTTGATATCCTAGGGGTTAACTCACTTAAAATGTACATTTCTTTCTAAAATCAAGATTCTACACCGTTTTAAGCACGCACGAGTTATATAACACTACGCCATCTTCATAGAGTTGGTACCCTGGTGATTTTTCACTATAGTGCTTTGCTAACTATCTCATAGAATATTTATGTATATATAGTTATAAATACACAATAATCCTAGTGCGTCGTCTTCATAGTGTTGATATCCTGGGGGTAAACTCACTAAAAACCCACATTTCTTTCTAAAATTAAATGCTACACCTTTCTAAGCACGCACGAGTTGAATAACACTACGCCATCTTCACCGAGGTGATACCCTGGTGCTAGATTCACTGAACGAACAATTTAAATGCATTTTTTGTGTGTGAACCTTAAAAGGAAGCACGTTTACCTAGTGAAACCTCTGGTGTAACTGGCTACGCTGTTTGGTTAGTTCCAGATAAATTCTCCAAGTCCATAGATTGTGTATTATCACCGACCCCTCCATAGCGGTTGCCCGATAGCAAATTCATAGTCATAGCCTTCTCTAGATTATCAAAACTCTCTGATAAAATATATACATACATTCAGCCATAATTTTATATCTCGTATAAGATAATGTTATCACCTTTCGGTTTGTGTATATATATATAAATATAAGTGTTTGCGCTGCGCCCGGTTATATTCACGAAACAGCGGCCTAGTAAAAGAGCGCTCGGGAATATATCGGAGCGGTCGGGAATAACCGAGCGCACGGGAAGAACACGTATGTCTCAAAACTACCTTTGTAAATTGTTTATTTTCTCAGGAACTACTCGACCGATTTGCCTGTTCTTTATATTAAATGAAAGCTAATACTATTTGCTACAACTTATACAAACAATATTATAATTAACTATTAGTTATAACGCCCTAAAGTGAAAACAAAATAAATGCTTTTTCTTTACACGGCCGCCATTTAGTTAAATATGAACTGTTTACACTAAATATTAGTATAATCGATAGGGTATTTTATACGCTTTTAGAATCTAGCATTAAAATTAGATTTAGATGACTCGTTGATGAGGTATACGAGTTCGCCCGGTTAGTGGTGACATAGACATACTTTCCGCATTATCTCGGAAAGTTTCATATATTTTTGTACCATTTTTTTTTTGTATCTAGACAAATAGACTAGGTATAAAGTGGTTCAAACGTTAAATTGATATCTTTGCCCTAAACTGAGAAAAAAATTCATAAAAATATAAAAATTTCTAATTTTATTTTTAACTGTAGTTTCTGTAGGGCCCTTACAGTTTCCGGAATACAGTACTTCCTTATAGACTTTGGGACATACACAGACACACACACACTGTAAATAAAACCATTTCACACAACGTAGCGATGTTGAAACGTTATCACTTGAACATCTAGAGTGTTTTTCTTTATATATATATATAAATATTAAATATATATATATATATATATTGTTTTGCAAACACGCTGAAAAGGTCCCATAATACAAGCAAGCACGTGACTTATATTTATCTAGGTCTTTCTACAGGATATTCGCGCTGTATACATATATATATATATTTGAACAAAAAGGTATTATATTATGTACCTGTGGCTGTGACTGTGTTATACTTTGTAGGTGTTTATTGCGGTCACCTTTGCGTCGGGAACGTGATATACTTACTTTGAAATTTCTAAATTTACTTAACCTGGTTATGTATAGGGGTATAAAGGTACCTGTAAAGCCAGGTATAAAATATATATAATTTAATAATTTTTTAAGGCCATTCGGTTAATAATATGAAAAAATCTTGTAGATATAAAATATCTTAGAATCATTATTAGAATTTTTGGATGTTTTAATTATTTTTGTAAGGGGGGTTGTTAATTTTGGGGCCCTATAACTCGGGAAGTATACGAGCGATTAGATTTAAACTGCGTACCGATGCAAATAGGGTACTAAATAATATGTGTACCAAATTTGGTGTGAATCGGTCCAGTACCTTCAGAGAAGTTTTATCGACTAACATCCAAGTATATAAGTTATGTTTTTGTTAATTTTAATCTTTTAATATTACAGACTGTACTTTGCTAACAATAAAATGATTTCCGCGATCGACAACCTTATTTAATTATGCATATATCGCTCGATCTCTTTCTACTGCATGTATTAAAACCTTGTTTCTTTGTTTCTCCAATCGTATTTATGAATGTATCGCGTAATAATAAGCAAATATAGTATATATATATATATATATATATTCTTATGTACAAGGAAGTGATTGGTAAAATGGCGCGTGTCTTAAAAATGAAACAAGCAAAAGCGGAAATTTGTAATGTGATACGTGCTGCAACAGGTACAAGGTTAATAGCAGTTTATGGGTTCATGTGCTGGGCACAAATGTGCGTCTGTTTCTGTTTCTTTGCCATTTATAACAGCTGATCACACTGAGAAAAGGATTTACGGTTACTGAATGCATTGGAGCTTGTGCTTGTTTGTTATTTATTAATCATTAAAATTGTAAAACTGTATATATGGCAATGATCAACAATTATTTTGTTATTTGTAATGTAAATATACATTTAATGTAAATATACACTTTAAAACATTATTTTTATACATCAAAATATTTAACTGTTTCGTATCAATAAACAAATATGTATTTTGGGTTTAGACAAATGCTTACAATTGTATATAATTGATAAGAATTCTGTGTACATTTAAATATATTACATATATGTAATATGACGAATTAAATATTATAAAAGTCTCGCTGGTTGTGTGTCTGTAGCATTCCCGAATCAAAAAAAACCCGAAAAGTGTTTGTATTTTCGCCCTGAATCTAAAAATATATATAACTTATATACTTGTATGTTCCATTGTTTCTTAAAATATAGTCTGTATAGAGCGGTTTACTCATGTGCCGCTACGTTAAAATCATATTCTATTAACTCGCCGTACGAAGTACCTAAAGCAATCAGTTGTGTGTCTGTAGCATACTCAGATCAAAAAATGTTCTTAACAAAAAGTGTTTGTCACGTCTCCCTGAATCCAAAAATATATATTTATATATATAACTTATATACTTGGATGTTAGTCGTCGCTCGCTTGTAAGACAAAAATTTGTGCCTTCTACTCCTCTGAAGGTACCGAACCGATTTGAACCAAATTTACTACATATATTATTTAGTACCCTATTTGCATCTGTACACAGTTTAAATCAAATCTTACGTATACTTCCCGAGTTATAGGGCCCCAAAATTTAGTACCCCCCTTAATACTGCCCTTATAAAAATAATTAAAACGCCCAAAAATTCTACTAGTAATTCTAAGATAGTTTATATCTACAAGATTTTTGCCTATTGTTAACCTAAAGGCCGTAAAAAATTATTAAATATTAGCGAAGCGCCAATTTTCTAAATATTATTTCAACAAAGCGGTTTATTTGTGTGCCGCCTCGTAAAAATACTATTTTAAATATTATAAACCGCTACTCGCATAGCTTGTTTAGCATTTAACTCTTTTATATATATATATATGTATGTATATATGGCCAAAAAAGTTAAATGACGGCCACTCCAGATATGTTTAGACTTCGTGCAAGAAATTAAAAATGTTTTGTAACTTTTCTAGTAGTAATAATAATAATAATAATATATAAGTAATATGATTTGAAAAATGTATAATATTAATATAATAAAATACATAATTCTGAGCTAATCAGTGTTTATGATCTGGGTTAAAGATCACAGTAAGTCACATAAGATAACATTAGATCTTAGATGAGGTCAGATATAATTAACTATATCCTTACATCAGTTAACCAACACAAAGAAATCAAAATATAAAACCTACTAAAGATAACAAAATATATATTTGAATGTTGTTGATAACACAACTTTTAAGTCTCTTGTAATAAATAAGGGTTGTTTTGTTAACGATCGTTTTTCAGTTGACTCACAATAATTAGTCAATTCGTCATATCTGTAGTTAGCATACAAGAGTGTATAAACACGAGATGATCCGTAATCCTTATCTTTATCACACACACACACATTCGGTGTCTCATGTTTCAACAACAGACAGAGATAGCTGTATATATTACTGTATTTTAACGGTTGTATAATTCTTTTGCCTAAACAAAAACATAGAGTTCCCAATCAGGAACACACGTAACATTACTATATACATCGCGTATTAGGGTATAATAGTGACATGTTAGTTGTTATCAATTGAATGTTAATATTGTTCTATGAAATGGAACAAAACAACCCCTTTTGTTCACATAAAACAACTGCTTGTTAACCCGCATATTAAGCAATTTTAAATTTTATCAACATTTTACTCGGTTTCACCATTAAAAACGATGTTTTATACAAATTGATTGTCTTTTGTTTGGAAAATTGTTCATTTTTAACTTTTTTGCAGTAATTGGACATAAAATGTAATTATTTACATACATACATACGCTGCATGCATTGACGCCATATAGGCTACGTTTATCTTAAAACCATTTCTAGATATTTCAATCTTTAATTGTACATAAATAACAAACATATATTTTCCACCGCGGTAAACTGGAAGCAATAATGCTCTCTACGCTTCGTTTATATTAAAACTAAATTTCTATATATTTTAATGTATTAATTAAAAATGAATAAACATCCACCATGATAAGCTGGAGGCATTAATGCTACCTAAGCTACGTTTAAATTAAAACCTCAAATCATAAATAATATATTATAATATCTATTTATTTCAATGTATTACTTAAAAATGAATAAACATCCACCATGATAAGCTGGAGGCATTAATGCTACCTAAGCTACATTTATATTAAAACCATAAATCGTAAATTATATATTAAAATTTCAATATATTTCAATGTATCACTTAAAAATGAGTAAACATCCACTTTGATAAGCTGGAGGCATTAATGCCAGCTAAGCTACGTTTAAATTAAAACCTTAAATCGTAAATTATAAATTAAAATTTCTATATATTTCAATCTGTAATGTTAAATAATGCTTAAAAAATGAACAAACTGGAAGCATTGGTGCTACCTACGCTTCGTTAATCGTAAAACCTTAAATCATAAATTATATATTAAAATTTCTATATATTTCAATGTATTACTTATAAATGAATAAACATCCATCACGATAAGCTGGAGGCATTAATGCCACCTAAGCTTCATTAATCTTAAACCCTTAAATTTCAAATTGTATATAAACATTTTACAATAAATTTCGTGTAGTTATTTTTGTTGTTGCAACAAACATGTTTACTCATAATTTTGGCGCATGCGCGTGAGTATATCGAGAAATGGTTTCCTTTTCGAACCGGATATCCGGTGGCGACCGCGGACGCCGTCTCTGCAGCGACCTCCGCACGAAAACAATGCCACAAAAACAAATATATAATATTCTTTTTTACAGTGTACAAACTGTCTTTAAACTATTTAAAACAATTAGAAAATGCAACAAAAAAAAATGTTTAAACATATTTAATATTTATTGTAAATTCATACTAATTTTTTACAGTGTACAAACATTGTTTATGTAAATGTGTCATCGATCTTAAAAGATAATTAAGTGTGAAGTACACATTTCTTTCCTCAACAAATTCAGAAAACTACTTCAAGTATAAAGTATAACACAATTTTTAAGAGTTATTAATTAAGTGTTGAAAATATAAATCACTAATGTACAATTAGTAATAAATAAGCTTATTACATATTCGGGATTCGATTAATAAGCTACCCTAACACATATGTCTAAATATAGAAAACAATTAGTAATTAGTTTACAACTAATTTTAATTTAAAAACGGAATCGTGAGATTATTAAATTAATTTCACCCTTGATTTCAACAATATTAAAAGATTTAAAATTCGTCACAGACTATATAATAAAACTACTGTTACAGCGTCTAAAGACGCCTTAAAATGGTCATAAATTATAGTTTTTTAGTCAAACTATTTTTTATATTTACACCCTAACGTAATAAGCCGAATTTATTGAATATTACAAACTTAAATGTATTGGAACGCCTTCAAATATTTTTTTTTACGCATTCAAATAAATCTTTTAAATTAGAACATTTCTGCTCTATTAACATTCTTATACAAATGTATATAACGCAGTATTCTAATCATGAAACACTTTAGACTCGATATTGTAACGGAAAAACACGTTTTGACCCCCCCTTGAATCGTTATAAATAAACAATTAAATATCCAGTTAATAAATTTTCGCTGCACTGAAAGCATTTGTGCTTGTTATGCTTGTTATTCTACTTTTAAATTATCAAACTAAATAATTTTTTTTTTTTTTTTAAATATATAATATTAAAAATGTATTTAGGAATATTTTTGATGGTACGTGTACCGTGTTTGCAATAATGGCGGGTACCCTTGATCCTATGACCCAACAGCTTGGGGTCACTGGGCAAATAAGCAAATATTCGCTCATTAAAAATTAAATAAAAATTTTACTCCATACGTTATCGTCTATAACGAAAATAACTTATTTATTCAATTTATATTTCATACAATCTTGTAAACTAGTAAAAATAATTTTTACTTTCGTACACGTAAAGTATAACAGAAATAATTGGTATTAAAATCGAAATTTAATGTAAAACTATTCTTTGTAAGTGTGTATGAATTCTAAATGTAACAGAGAAACGTATAAGTCGAGGGAAGGCCACTCCAGTTTTTTTAATAATATTTATTAACGAAGTAATTATATTTATATACAATTACGACAGTTAGGAATGGGTTAATAGTTGTGCTCCAAGCGGACAATTACGAATGGGAATCACGTATCACGTTGACCAATGGCTAGTTGATGCGCTAAGATAACGCCTATCACTAAGTGATCAAGGTGTGTGGACCGCTATCATATGGGAGGAGTTTCATATATACACGTATACTTGTATCGCTGAAACTGCTGCCACTCCACATTAAATTAAATTTCTTAATTACTAATTGTCTTTGAATGCAATGTGACTAAAATTACTTAACAGTATAAGGTTCATCCGCGATATAATTTTGTATGAGCTGAGCAATAACAGTTACATGACTTGTTACTAGATAAGTATTTCGCGATAAGCCAACTTTACATAAGTATATAATTGTAACGCAAATTATTAGTTATGTATGTTTCACATTTGCCTGATGATGCCTGTGTACGAACGGCCATTTTTATGTAACTAACGCGATAACAAAAACCTAACCTATAACTGTTTTTATATGCGAACAGAATAATTTATTACCTCGACTTGTCCAGGCGATTTAACATAATGAAATATATTATTTAAACTAACCAGTTTACGTTATCAGTAATTGACAATTATAAATCAAATCTGTCTGCCCAAAACCGCTTGAAAACTAAAAAACCGAAACAAATCAACTAATTTATGCATTAATAAACGCTTGAGTACTAATATATGCGATAATAAGTGCCTAATATCCCCGCAACCAGTTCAACTCGCGCGCGATACACGAAATATACTAATACACAAATGTCATTGACCCTCAGCTGTGTTTGCAGGGGCAGACTTGTCGGCAGACGCACAGCAGTATGAGCAGGGGAGTGGCCCGTACAGCCCCGCCCAGGAGGCGGTCCCAACTGACGGTGAGGCGGGTGTAGCGCAAGGCGCTGCTGTGAGCCGGCCAGCCACACCTCTCGAGTGCCTTCAGTACGCGACGAGTGTTCACGATCACCACGACTCCTCCGCTGCAGCCGAACACGACACGTACAGACAAGATATGCGGGCCGGGGAGCATCGGGACTATTTACTGTTCAACGTGAATCGCATTGACGAGGTAGGTGTGTCTTGCAGGTAGCCTAACGATGCTGCTAGAGGGATTTTTATGTTGTTTTATATAAAATATAGATGTTTTTTTTTAGTAGTAGTTTTAAATGATTTTTGAGGGATTTAATTGTTATTTTTTTAGAACACTCTGCACGTGATCGAGGAGCCTTCGAGTGCCCAGTATTTGCAGTTGGAGGGTGTGGCGGCGTCGCCGGGAGAGGGTTCGTCGGACTCGTCGCCGGGGCACGGTGCAGACGGGGGTTCTCCGCGCCGTGGCGGTTACACGCACCTAGCCACGCTGCAATCGGCTGGCGAGGAGCGGGACACCTACCACCAGGACATGGAGCATCATTCGGCGGCGTTGACATCTCTGGGCGCGCATGCTAATTACGCTAGTGCCGTTGAAGCTGCCACACATTCGCCACCCTCAGGAAATATGTCCAGGTAAGAGAAGACTACTTTGTTATTTTATTTACGTTCTCTCTCACTCTCACTCACTCGCTTGGTGCACTAAGGTGATATGTACATATTCACATAGTCTGTGAGGCTTTTACGAAGTTTTAATATATTTATTTGTATTAAAAACGTCTAGTTTTTGTGTGACAATAAATATAGTTTGTGATTTTTAGGTTTTATTAATATAGTTTAAAGTGTTTTAAATGTTTTAAATATAGTTTAGACGTTTTTGAGTTACAGTTTTAGTTGTTTTAAATATAGTCTATGTTTTCAGTGATTTTTAGGTATTATAAATATAGTTTAAACATTTTTTGAGGTACTTTAGTGGTTTTAAATATAGTTTAGACGTTTTTGAGTGATAATATATATAGTTTATGTTTTAAGTGATTTTATAAATATAGTTTAAACATTTTTTG
The DNA here is from genome assembly GCA_933228885.1 of Leistus spinibarbis. Taxonomy (NCBI): domain Eukaryota; kingdom Metazoa; phylum Arthropoda; class Insecta; order Coleoptera; family Carabidae; genus Leistus; species Leistus spinibarbis. Next base: position 448,141 of record OW121794.1, on the reverse strand, counting down.
AGTTACTTTAGTGGTTTTAAATATAGTTTAAACGTTTTTGAGTGATTATAAATATATAGTTTATATTGTAAGTGATTTTTAGGTTTAATGAACATAGTTTAATGATTTTTATGAGGGATTTTCATTGTTTAAATATAGTTTAAACGTTTTTGAGTGATTATAAATATAGTTTAAACATTTTTTGTGGTATTTTAGTGGTTTTAAATATAGTTTAGACGTTTTTGAGTGATTATAAATATATAGTTTATATTGTAAGTGATTTTTAGGTTTAATAAACATAGTTTAATGATTTTTATGAGGGATTTTCATTGTTTAAATATAGTTACGACGTTTTTGAGTGATAATAAATATAGTTTAAACATTTTTTTGTGGTATTTTAGTGGTTTAAAATATAGTTTAGATGTTTTTGAGTGATTATAAATATATAGTTTATATTGTAAGTGATTTTTAAGTTGTATAAACATAGTTTATTGTTTATTTTGGAGGATTTTAGTTGTTTAAATATAGTTTTTTTTTTAAACATGTGCATCTAACCGAAATAAACCGATTTTCTTCGGTTCAGCTTCGCTTTTCGACATAAAATAACGGTTTATTCTGGTTACGGTACAGTCCCGCATATTTTAATAATTTCGAGATTATAAAAATCGTTACAGGTACATTTTAGAAAATTGGGATATAACTGATTTTTAAGTGTACTTAAATTTGATAATCAATGATAAATTGATAATTAGTTTTGGATAATTACACAGAGTTAGTATGAGTAATAAAATAAAAGTTCTTTATAAGTGATATTTCGTGTTTTCGTGCGAGTAAAATTAAATTTACAATGAATATTATATAAGATTAGAAGAACATATCTTATAAATAGATTTTGTTGACTGATCAAGCCCCTCTGCTGACATTGAGGATTCGTTTGATAACATTCATTCAATAAAATATTTATTGGGAATATTAGAAATAGATTTATGTATTAAAATCGATTTAAAATTTATTTCCGTAAATATAAAATGTTTTTTTTTATATTTTTTTTGACAATAATTTTGCAAAAATTAGACTAAACGATATATATTAAGTTAACCCGCTATGTTAACCGACTACGTGCCCATATCATATACAGTCCATTCTTTATCGATATAATAATAATATTAATTTTAATACAACAATAGACATTCAATATCATTTTATCTGTACAAGAAACTTAGATACTGCTTCTATTTTTGTATTTATTTGACATTAAATAATGTGTCTGAGACATTCTTGCAGAATAATGTTAGTGATTGTGTTTTGACTACGTAAATAAACAATTTACTGATCTGTAATTAATGATTTTTAACAACATCGGTGGATTAAGAAAATTATATCTTTAATGACAATTAATGCGTTTATAATTTGGTTTAAATTTTTATAGAAATCCGTTTGCAGTAAAACGAATCATTTGATAAACAAAGTAAATACAGTAATTTAGGGTTAATTGTACCAATTTTTTTACTTTCTACACTTTTACATTAAATAGAAAACAAGAAACTACTCTTTCTGATTAACATAAATAATATCATTGTATCTCGCGTAACTGGTACATTTTTCAAAAAAACTTTTCAAACAAAAGTTGCTAGAAATTTTAATATCTTTAACTTTTATAAGAATAAGTTTTCTCTAACTCATGCCGTTTTTGAGATATTACCCAGAAATAATGTCCACGTATATATATATTTTGATTATATTCAAAGGCGATTTCTCACTAAATGGTACATTTTTCAAAAAAACTTTTTAAGCAAAAGTTGTTTTAAATTTCAATATCTTAACTTTTATAAGAATAAGTTTTTCTCTAACTCATGCCGTTTTCGAGATATTACCAAGAAATAATGCCCACGTATATATATATAATTTGGTTATATTCAAAAGCGATTTCTCACTAAATGGTACATTTTTCAAGAAAACTTTTCAAACAAATGTTGTTAGCAATTTTAATATCTTTAACTTTTATATGAATAAATTTTTCTTTAACTCATGTCGTTTGCGAGATATTCATCATTTACGATTAACATAAAAAATATAAAGCCTTATTGACGAAATATTTCAGTTAAAAAACTAGAAATTAGAAGAATGCTTAAATATAAGTTTTAGCCGTGCGACACTTATGGATCCTTTTTTGGGTTATCTTAACATTTTGTGTTTAAGTGGCCATAAGTCACTCTGCAGGTCTAGACGCAAGGCCCAGGCAATTATTACTTTTTGGTTATACGATATTTAGAAATAGTTCACGATTACAAGAATTGAAATATTTTTTAACCCTTTTACCTATAATTTATCATCAAATTATTGATTTTTGTGGCAATTGAATATATATGTTTTTTTTAAATCTTTCATCCGGTTGTAAATGTAAATAAAATTAAAATTATAGATTTTTATTAGTTTCTTTTCGATGTTGGCCATGACTTTGGCTCGGTCATATTGCGATAATAATTGTAATTGGTGGTGTGTGTGTGTGTGTATATTATTTTTATATGCAAGTTGAAAGGTTGACTTACTGATAATTATTATTTTCTCATCAGTTGAATCGTCTGCGAATTTATTTGTTATTTCTTAATTTTTATTATTTATTTGTATTATAAACTTGCAAGAAAAGCAAAATCATTTTATTTTATACAATTATATTTGTAGCAAAGGGGAAATGTGTGGAATTATATTAAATAACAGTCGAAAACAGTGTTAATCGTAGTTTTAATAAAAGTAGAACAAAAAAAAAATCACAATATCAAAACAAATCAAAGTCAAATTGTATGTATGTATACGATCTAATTGTGCTGTTTAAATAAATGGTAATAGGAGTGTACGCGTATCAGATGCTACAGTGCGATCTATGTTCTCATCACTGCATAGATACGATCTAATTTCATTACATAATAATATAAACACGGCCACAATAAATCCCCAGTAGTCCGACACTTCGCTTTGCACAAGTTAAGCCGCGGTATGCGCTTGCGCAGCACTTTTGTTATCTAGATAGTCGTGGGATCTCGTTCACAATTATGTCTTCCTCAACATTCAACCCCCACACAAATATACATACTTGAACATTTTTTAGGTTAACGAAAAAATCTTGTAGATATAAAATATACAAGAAGCTAAGGCAATCTGTGTGTCTGTAGTAGCATTCTCGAATCAAAAAATAATCCCAAAAAGTGTTTGTGTTTCGTCGCCCTGAATCCAAATATATAACTTATATACTTGTATGTTCCATTGTTTCTTAAAATATAGTCTGTATAAAGCGGTTTACTCGTGTGCCGCTACGTTAAAATCATATTCTATTAACTCGTGCAAATTTAATATTTAATTTACTTTTTTACGGCCTTTTGGTTAACAATAGGCAAAAATCTTGTAGGTATAAAATATCTTAGAATTACTAGTAGAATTTTTGGGTGTTTTAATTATTTTTATAAGGGCAGTATTAAGGGGGGTTCTAAAATTTGGGGCCCTATAACTCGGGAAGTATACGGGAGATTGAATTTAAACTTAGAGTAGATTCAAATAGGGTACTAAATAATATGTGTAGCACGTTTGGTGTGAATCGGTCCGGTACCTTCAGAGGAGTAGAGAGCACAAATTTTTGTCTTACGAGCGAGCGACGACTAACATTTAAGTATATAAGTTATATATAAATATACTTTTTGGGAAATTAATTGATTCGAGACACACAGCCGAATGCTTTTATTAAAGCTGCAAGCATTAGTTCCGGTACCTATGTTTATTATGTATAATTCTGTTTTCTACGTAGAAAGCAGCTTGTAAAAGACAATTATTAATAACAAAAAATGGTGTTAAAAATATAATTATAAAGAAAAACATTGAAGTACTAAATATAAAATCATGTATATTTTTCTTTTGATCACAAGTTAACATAAATTTACGATTAACGCTCATTGACGAACTTCGTAAATAACAAATAGGGAAAAAAATCAGGAAATAATAGCGAGCACGAGCTAGAGGTATAATTGACTTAAGCACTATATGTCTAACATAATTTTCCTTCAACATACTGTAACTTACGGATTACTACGTTTTTCAATTAACCATAATATACATGACACAATTTTCATATCTACTATATAAGCGCTACTTACTTTCATCTAAGCTTAAGTTTGTATCAAACGCACAATTAAATACAATTTATTGGCACAAACATTTTAACGCTACTCAACTGTAGTTTCTATTTTCGACTTTTAATACCTATAATTTATTTAAATAAGGTTCTATTTTTACACGTAACTAATGCACCGTTTAAGTATAATGTTAACACTTAATCTTAAACTGTACTATACAAAGACCTAAAGTGAACGGACATATGTTTCATTTGACAAATGACAAGTACAAAGTACTAAAGAGCTTAAGCACTCGGGAGTGTGTCTGTAGCATTCTCGAATCAAAAATAAAGTGTTTGTCTCGTCGCCCTGAATAATGCTGTATAAATACGTAATTTTACAACATATTTTTTACAGTGTACGTAAGCTGGAAGCATTATTGCATTTTGTATATTATGTAAAATATATTAAAAGTTAAAATTGTAAATAAAATGTTAAAATATATGAAAAATGGTTGAAATAAATAATAGTTCAATAACCTTTAATAAATAGAACGTGCAATTGCGAATTTCAATAGAAAATATTTAAGTACAAGTAATAAGTTTATGTATACAATAAAATTGAAGTTTAAACCGTCGAATAAAAACATTGAATCGGTCAATAGACTCTAACAGACAAACAAATAATATTTCAGACGTAGACATTAACAAATACATTATTATTGTTGTATATTGATAATAGCAGAGGCTAGTGACACCTCATTTTCGGGAAACTATCAGCTAGACTCATCAATACACACGCACAACGCACACCAACGTTAGGTTAGGTGCATTTTGTGTCTTCAACGAGATATTAATGACGACCTTGACTGTGAAACTCGAACGTGATTATATCATACACAACATTCCATTTCACACTGACAATTCATACTCCAATCATTATTTCCATTACAAAGTACCGAAAAAGTTGAAGCAATCAGTTGTGTGTCTGTAGCAGTCGCCCTGAATCCAAAAACATATATTTATATATATGTATAACTTATATACTTGTTCGCTCGTAAGACAAAAATTTGTGCCCTCTACTACTCTGAAGGTACCGGACCGATTTACACCAAACGTGCTACACATATTATTTAACATCCCATTTGAATATACTCTAAGTTTAAATTCAATCGCCTGTATACTTCCCGAGTTATAGGGCCCTAAAATTTTAAACCCCGCTTAATACTGCCCTTACAAAAATAATTAAAACACCCAAAAATTCTACCAAAAATTCTAAGATATTTTATATCTACAAGATTTTTGCCTATTGTTAACCAAAAGGCAGTAAACAAGCTTAGGTACAACGCACCTATGCGTCCAGCTCGCCTTATAAGTAATATATGCGATGCGAGCAGTTTTTAATAATTTTGGCCTTTTGGTTAACTAATTGAAAAAATGTTATAGATATAAAAAGTCTTACATTTAATTTAAGATTATATTAAAAAAAAAAAAAAAATCAAATTTTGAAATTCAAAATTATAATATTTAATAATTTTTTTCGGGCTTTGGGTTAACAAAATGAAAAAATCTTGTAAACAAAAAATATCTTAGAATTTTTAGTAGAATTTTTAAGTGTTTCAATTATTTTTATAAGGACAGTATTAAGGGGGGGTCCAAATTTTGGGGCCCTATAACTCGGGAAGTATACGGGCGATTGGATTTAAACTGCGAACGGATTCAAATGGGATGCCAAATAATATGTGTACCAAATTTGGAGTGAATCGCTCCGGTACCTTCAGAGGAGTAGAGGGCACAAATTTGGTCTTACGAGCGACGACTAACATCCAAGTATATAAGTTATATACATTTTCGGAATCAGGGCGACGAGACGAACACTTTTTAGCTCGCCGTACGTAGTACCGAAGAGGCTAAAGCATTCGGTCGTGTGTCTGTAGCATTCTCGGATCAAAAAATTTCATTAAGAAAAAGTGTTCGTCTCGTCGCCCTGATTCCGAAAATGTATATAACTTATATACTTGGATGTTAGTCGTCGCTCGCTCGCTCGCTCGCTCGCTCGCTCGCTCGGTCGCTCGTAAGACCAAATTTGTGCCCTCTACTCCTCTGAAGGTACCGGAGCGATTCACTCCAAATTTGGTACACATATTATTTGGCATCCCATTTGAATCCGTTCGCAGTTTAAATCCAATCGCCCGTATACTTCCCGAGTTATAGGGCCCCAAAATTTGGACCCCCCCTTAATACTGCCCTTATAAAAATAATTGAAACACTTAAAAATTCTACTAAAAATTCTAAGATATTTTTTGTTTACAAGATTTTTTCATTTTGTTAACCCAAAGCCCGAAAAAAATTATTAAATATTATAATTTTCAATTTCAAAATTTGAAATTTTTTTTTTTTTTTTAATATAATCTTAAATTAAATGTAAGACTTTTTATATCTATAACATTTTTTCAATTAGTTAACCAAAAGGCCAAAATTATTAAAAACTGCTCGCATCGCATATATTACTTATAAGGCGAGCTGGACGCATAGGTGCGTTGTACCTAAGCTTGTTCTTAATGAAATTTTTTGATCCGAGAATGCTACAGACACACGACCGAATGCTTTAGCCTCTTCGGTACTACGTACGGCGAGCTAAAAAGTAAATTAAATATTAAATTTGCACGAGTTAATAGAATATGATTTTAACGTAGCGGCACATGAGTAAACCGCTCTATACAGACTATATTTTAAGAATCAATGGAACATACAAGTATATAAGTTATATATTTGGATTCAGGGCGACGAAACACAAACACTTTTTGATTCGAGCATGTTACAGACACACGAAGCTTTAGCTTCTTGTGTGTGTGTGTGTTTGTATTGTAATCAATGGCGACCACGTGTCGTCTTGTAGTACGTTCCAGCGGGTGATTGTCAACCACCTGAGGGCCCGCAAGACGTTGATGGCTCGTGCCTATACACTAAGTACCGGTAATGCGCTTAACACGTGCTCTAAGTACTCCCTACGTAAGCGTTACTAAGCCGTAACGCTTACAACGAGCTTCCTTCCGTTTACCCAGAAATTAACATCTAAATACTCTTAAAGAACCGCCCGGAAATGCATTATATATAAATAAATAAATTTCTTTAAATATATTCATTGTTTTGACGGTGTTCTGGGGGGGCTGCAGGCATTGGTGCTTCCACCAAATGTGTGTTATTAGAGAAAATCGTTTATGATTCGAACGGAACACCGTATCGCATAATGACATCAGTTATTGTTATGAAAAAATCGCACGATCAGTTAATAATATAATCTTTGACGGCGTTCACATTCACAAGGGGTGTTGCAGTGTGAGGGGGGGTGGGGGGAAGCGGTGTGACGTGTGAACGCTGCACCACGTGACAAGGCCACCAAACACTTCACTAAGCTTGTTTTAAGTAAGACGCGGCGTCGCATACGAAAACAATTAGTCCCGTCGATCGTTCGTTCGTTCGTTCGTTACACGCATTCAAGTCTTTCAGCTTAAGTACACTTGTTCATTAAGACGCAACAGCGTTCACACTAAGCGGGCCGGTTCATCAAAAAGGTGCTTTCAAATAAACCGCCGGTTTAAATAAACTTACGTTTAACTCTTAAGTGCGTTTAATTTGAGTGATTTGCAATTAAATTAAAGTTTTTGCTTTAGTTGGATTATTTAAAGGTTCGTATTTGTTTAATTTGTTTATAAAATAGCAATAAATGCGTCGTTGGAGGACAAAGGTGACTTGTACACATTTTTATAATATTTATATATAATAAATATGTGTGAAATAAAATTGCATTCGCAATGAACTAATTAGTAATTAATCTAATTTATTTTATGATCCAATGCAATAAACGCATTAATTATAAATTTTATTGCTGTGAATGCATTGTTCGAGGACAAAGGTGACATGTACACATGTTTATAATATTTATAAATATGTAAAATTGCATTCGCAATGAACTAATTAGTAATTAAGATTATAAATCACAAATAAACTAATTTATTTTAAGAACCAATGCAATAAATAAACGCATTAATTATAATTTTAATTGCTGTGAATGCACAAACTAGATTATTAATTGTAATTAATAATTGTCTCACTGTGAATAAACTATGCAGAATTATTGTAATATTACATTCAAAGTAAATTTTCTACATTTGATAAAATTACATTGTATTTAGTTGTAATTTTACAGTAAATGTAGTTTCTTACAATGTAGTTGTAAAATTGTATTACTATACATATATAAAACGACGTAAATCAGTTCATTGTAGACATTTTTAAAAATAAACATAGGTACATGCACCTATAAGTGCACATCTACACCATATACAAGTCTAAATTATTAATTTTATTTATATATAATAAATATGTATTACTTCAAATATATATTACGACGTAAATCAGTTTATAATTGAATATTGTATGCAAGCATAGGTGCAAGCACCTATTGCAGGTGCACATTAAGACCATATACAAGTCTTTAGTTTAAAAAAAAATTATATATATATAATTTTATAAATCTGTTTTATTCCAAATTTATAATTCAACGTAAATCTGTTTATTAAACAAATTTGTTCAAACAAGCACAGGTACAAGCACCTATGGGTGCACATATAGACTATATACAAGTCTAAAGCCAAAAATAAATATATTTATATATAATACATATTTTGTTTCTAAACAGAAATCTGTATTAGTCCAAATATATAATTCAACGTAAATTTGTTTATTAAAGAAACTTGTTCAAACAAGCATAGGTACAAGCACCTATGGGTGCACAAATAGACTATATACAAGTCTAAAGCCAAAATTAAATATATATATATATATATATATATATATATATATATTTATTTATAATATATATTTTGTTCCAAACCATAAATCTGTATTAGTCCAAATATATAAATCGACGTAAATCTGTTTATTAAAGAAACTTGTTTAAACAAGCATAGGTACAAGCACCTATGGGTGCACAAATAGACTATATACAAGTCTAAAGCCAAAATTATAATATATTATTTATATTTAATACATATTTTGTGAATTTAAAACAAAACAAAGCATTATGACAAGAAAGTCGAGTCAAGGTCACCCCAGCATTTTTTTTTAATATTTTAGCAACAAATTTGTTATAATAAAATTAAATATGTATTGTATGTTTACGAATATTTCCTAGAAAATACATTTAAATATGCCTAAAGGCATAATTGTGTTAATTTTGTTGCTGTGAATGCTCGCATTGATTGCCATAAAACAGACTAGATTATGATTTGTATTTGTTTCGCTGTGAACAAAGTTTTAATTAAAAGTAAAATGCGAGCGTCTGCGAATTTGCATAAAACAAATAAATAAAATATTAAACTGTCGTTCTAGTGAAAATAATCCATGGATGATAACAACGGCTTATCACTATTGAATTAGTCATACTTTAGATTATGATTTATTAATAGGTTTTTAGCTCGCCGTACGTAGTACCGAAGAGGCTAAAGCATTCGGTCGTGTGTCTGTAGCATTCTCGGATCAAAAAATTTCATTAAGAAAAAGTGTTCGTCTCGTCGCCCTGATTCCGAAAATGTATATAACTTATATACTTGGATGTTAGTCGTCGCTCGCTCGTAAGACCAAATTTGTGCCCTCTACTCCTCTGAAGGTACCGGAGCGATTCACTCCAAATTTGGTACACATATTTTTTGGCATCCCATTTGAATCCGTTCGCAGTTTAAATCCAATCGCCCGTATACTTCCCGAGTTATAGGGCCCCAAAATTTGGACCCCCCCTTAATACTGCCCTTATAAAAATAATTGAAACACTTAAAAATTCTACTAAAAATTCTAAGATATTTTTTGTTTACACGATTTTTTCATTTTGTTAACCCAAAGCCCAAAAAAAATTATTAAATATTATAATTTTGAATTTCAAATTTTTTTTTTTTTTTTTTTTTAATATAATCTTAAATTAAATGTAAGACTTTTTATATCTATAACATTTTTTCAATTAGTTAACCAAAAGGCCAAAATTATTAAATACTGCTCGCATCGCATATATTACTTATAAGGCGAGCTGGACGCATAGGTGCGTTGTACCTAAGCTTGTTTTTTTTAATTCTAATTTTATTTGTATTTTGTTTCAGTCCGTTGTATTCTCGTAACTGCAGCAGTTTCTCGACAATGCCTTACTACAGCAGTGGGTCACCCGGCTCCGAACTAGTTACGCAGACATCATCCCAATTATGGTCAAACTCTGGTAAGTTCAACTAATAACTTACTTAATACAGCGTATAAGTAAAAAGAAATTAAATATATGTAATTTTGAGATTATTTTATATTTGTGTATACGATTTGTTTTCATCAAAATCAGACAGTTATAATTTTTATCCGTTCAATATGTTGTTTATCGATATTTAAAATAATATATCTATAAATAAACTAATCATTTAAAAATATTCTCCTATAAATCTATCAATATTACTCTGTATTTTGAATATCGTGAGTACTACAGAGCGGCTCATATGTGAACCGCTCCCTAAAAATAACATTTCTGCAATTGCCTAATTTCCCGTCTTTTCAGTCGGTCTGAACACGTCAAACGCTTTGAACGAAGACTATTTAATGAAAACCGCAACGAGTTCATCAAGTCTGCCGTCGTTCAGCCGTTTACCGGCTGCTTTCGTAGCCCCTGCGCACCGGGTGAGCGCGTACAGCCCAAGTGCCGGGTCCAACAATTACGGGTCGGACCCGTGGCCGTCGGCGTACCCGACAGGTGACCCAACTGCTAGCTTGCCGTACAGTGTGATGTCCGCGCCAGTTGGCAGGAATAATCGCGGAGGACACCATAACGAACACACTATCCTGTCTGCGGCTGCTTCACTCAGTGCCAGTGAGTCTCTTTTTATTTTCTTATATTTTTAGTTGTTTTTTTCTTTTTAGGGGTTGTTAGGGATTTTTGACACGTTTTTTTTTAGGGGTTTTTTTGATGTTAAATACTTTTTTAATACACGGTTTTTTATTTTTTAAGAGTTATTAAGTTGTTAAATATTTGGTTAATCGGATTTTTTGCCACCGTTTTTTATTTTTTAGGGGTTTCTAAGTTGTCAAATATTTTGTAAATCGGATTTTTGTCACAATTTTTTATTTTTTTTAGGGTTTTTAGGGGTATCTATGTTGTTAAATATTATATTAATCGGATTTTTTTGCCACGGTTTTTATTTTTTAGTGTTTTTAATGTGTCGAATATTTTGTAAATCGGATTATTTGGCACGATTTTTTACTATTTAGGATTTTTAGGGGTTTTTGTGTTGTCAAATATTTTGTTATTCGTATTTTTTGCCACGGTTTTTTTATTTTTTAGGGGTTTTTAAGTTTCTTTAAGTTATCAAATATTTTGTAAATCGGATTTTTTGCCACGGTAATTTATATTTTTGGTTTTTAACTCGCCGTACGAAGAACCCAAGATGCTAAAGCATTCGGTCGTGTGTCTGTAGCATTCTCGGATTAAAAAGTGTTTGTCTCGTCGTCCTGAATCCAAAAATGTATACAACTTATATACTTGGATGTTAATCGTTGCTCCTAAAACCAAATTAGGCTCACTCCTCTGAAGGTACCGGAGCGATTTACACCAAATTTGCCACACATATAATTTAGCATCCCATTTGAATCTGTTCGCAGTTTAAAACCAATTGCCCGTTTACTTCCCGAGTTATAGGGCCCCAAAATTTGGAGCCCCCTTAATACTGCCCTTACAAAAATAATTAAAGTACCCAAAAATTTTACTAATTATTCTAAGATAGTTTATATCTACAAGATTTTTCATATTGTTAACCCAACGGCCATAAACAATTAAATTAAATATTATAATTTTGAATTTTAAAATATGACTTTAATTTTTATAATTGTTAACTTAAAGGCCATAATAATTAAAAACTGCTGTTCGTATTGCATATATTACTTATAAGGCGACCTAGACGCATAAGTGCGTTGTACCTAAGCTTGCTGAATTGTCAAAAAGGCTGCAATTCCTTTTGAATTATAACAGATTTATACATTTTTCAATTTTTTTGCTAATGTTAGTTTATTTTTAAGGCGAATAACAAGTTTAAAATGTTCCTATTACATATTTCTGTTCGACATTCTTTCCCTTGCAAATAATCTACGACTTTTAGTCTGTTTATCCTAATCTGTTGTCCGAAATACCTTAGACACATTCCTTCTAGGCATTTTGAGTCAATTCGTCTTTAGTTTTAAACCGTTCAATCGTTATTGTTTACGTAATGTATGTCTATAAGTGTGTTCTCGTGTTCAACACATTGCAAGAAAAAAGGAAAAAAAAAAAAAAAACTATTAGGAAAATGGATGTTCGTGTGATTCGTGCGAGTAGCGCGTGCGCATGCAAACCCCCTATTATTCTCACGTCATGGTTGACTGCTTAATAATTGCTATGAAGAACACAGGTAGCTGCCCATGTCGGAAATGGTTCGCGTTTAATGGATGACTCGTGCGCTGACACGAAAATTACTTTTGAAAGCCGCACAATTACTTTTAAAGTTACCACACATAAATTAGCACTGACAATCATGTTTTTGATATTAAATAAAGTGGTTTATCTCTGAACTGGTACATTTATTAAAAAAACTTTTCAAACAAAAGTTATGCTAAATATTAATACGTTTCATTATGTACATAACTATTTTTGCCATAAGTGCAGCCGTTTTAATGATATTAGAGATATACGATTTAAATATAAATGCAATAATATTTAAGATTTTCCGTAGCGGTTATCTCGTAACTGGTACATTTTTTGGCAAAACTTTTCAAACAAAAATTGTGCCAAATATTAATACGTTTCACTATGTACATAACTATTTTTGCCATAAGTGCAGCCGTTTTAATGATATTAGAGATATACGATTTAAATATAAATGCATTAATATTTAAGATTTTCCGTAGCGGTTATCTCGTAACTGGTACATATTTAAAGAAAACTTTTCAAACAAAAGTTGTGTGGAATATTCATATCTTTCATTATGTATCCAACTATTTTTGCCATAAGTGCAGCCGTTTTAGTGATATTGCAGATATACGATTTAAATATAAATGCATAAATATTTAAGATTTTCCGTAGCGGTTTTCTCGTAACTGGTACATATTTAAATAAAAATTATCAAACAAAAGTTGTGCGAAATATTATTATCTATACTTATGAACATAATTATTTTTGCTCTAAGTGCAGCCGTTTCAGTGATATTGGAGATAGGACAAAAATGCATAGAGTAATAATTCTAATTTTTGTACTAAGAGTACTGGATATGTCACCTCTGTGCCCTGAAGGGACTGTAAATAATAAAGAAACATGTAAACCACTTCAGATTTTATTTATTGACCAGATGAAATCCATTAAAGGCACAAAATATGTATATAAATTAATAAATTTGGGCAAAAAAATTGATGGCTAGAGACCACCAGACCAAACATTTGTTATGTAATGTATATGGGGTCCCTAGGGTGCTCCGCCCCCAAGTGCCACTCACGGCGCCTGCACTACATCACTTCACACTCGCGAACACTCGTAAAATGATTTTTTACGCACTTTTTAAACATAACCGCGCAAAAAAAAAACTGGACGTAAATATAAGACATTTTCAAAAGCGATTTTTCACGAAATAGTACATTTTTCAAAAAAACTTTTTAAACAAAAGTTGCTGGAAAATTTAATATCTTCAACTTTTATTCAAATCACTTTTTCTCTAACCAAGCCGTTTTCGAGATATTACCAAGAAATTATGTCAACGTAAATATAACTTGGATTTATTCAAAGGCTATTTCTTACTAAATGGTACATTTTTCAAAAAAACTTTTCAAACAAAAGTTGCTAGAAATTTTAATGTCTTTAATTTTTATACATATCACTTTTTCACTAACTCAAGCCGTTTTCGAGATATTGAAATAAAAGTAAGAGAAAGCTGTTTCTTCGAGTTAAGAAATTGTTTTAAGTTTCATGATGTTGCTTTCGTCAGTTTTGGCTTTAGAGCGTTCACACACACACACACAGGCGTCATTCTGAAGATAGTCAGATTCATTTCAGGGATAGTCAGAACGTGTATTTCCGTTAAAACCTTGAGTTTAACATTTATTACTTCGTAAAAGAAATTAAATATATGTTCGCTAGTTTTCCAAGATCTTTGACAGGGTTTCTATGTTTAAAGAAATAAGAAGATCGTTAAACGAAGTATGATTCATAATTAATAGCACCTGATTGATGATTTTTGTTTATGTAAACTTAACCCTGATGTAATAAATTACGTTCAGTTTCAATAACAAAGATCTTTGTTATGTGAATATAAATGTTATATTTGGAAAACATTCAAACATTCATTTGATACTCGGAAAATCATATAACGAATTATTTGTTTCAAAGTAGTCGTTACCTACCGAAATAATAGGTAAACGGCGACCTTAATACCATTAAATAATATGTTGTTTAGACTATAGATTAAAATTAATCGAAACATTTGACGATATCTTGTCGACAAGTACATTAATTTAATCACCAAAAAAATAAGCAAATTTGCTAATTATAGATTAGCGATCCTGACCTACGAACACTCGGAAAATGTCGTTACCCTAAACGAGATTATACGCAAAATCGTCTGAACAACAAATATATCGATTTAATCAATCAAAATAATTTATAAATCTTATTTAACGAGCACAGTTTAATTAATAAGTGAATCATCGATAAATTATTTCTATATATGCTACGCTCCGGGGGCACTGTGCCCATATCATATACAGAATACTGTCTAATTGATTAATTGGACAGTTGGCGATTTATAATAATGCAATTTCCCTTACACGGTTGTCCCTCATCGACACATTTTTGTATTTATTTTCAATTTTAGCAACAAAATGTCGGTTTATTTACGCCCAGTTTGATTTAATTTTAATCTTGTCTGATGAATAAATTTGAGTCTAGTTTTAAATGTGATTAAGATAAATAATATAAATATATCTGAATACGGATTTAGAGTTTGTTTAGCGCGGTTTTCCCAGTCATATGTTTTCCATTTAACGTGTCATTAATTAGTGATACATCTCGTTTGATGATAATGGCCCATCAGTTTGGGAATATATTAATTTGTTCCGAAAATTTATTAATTTATACAAATCTCTAAAATTATATTTACGAAGAATTTTACGGTTATTTTTTATCAACAAAAACATATCTTTTTATCGTTTTAACCTTTGACTAGTTAAGTTTCCGCAAAGGGCTTTTTAATTTTTTTCCCTTTAAAGTGTGCTGCGGCTTGCACTGTCCTAACAGATCACTTATAAAAGGGAGCATGGCCCTATTTTTGACACGTCTAATAAATTCTTCAAACGTGTTCGACGCCCCTAGACTTAAAACACGCAGATTTTACTGTTTCCCTGAATCCAAAAATATAACTTATATACTTGGCAATTTGTGCCCTTTACCCCTCTGAAGGTACCGGACCTATTAACACCAAATGTACTACACATATTATTCAGTACCCTATTTGAATCCCCTCACAGTTTAAATCCAATCGCCTGTATACTTCCAGAGTTATAGGGGCCTAAAATTTAGACCCCCCCTTAATACAACCCCTATAAAAATAATTGAAACACCGAAAAATTCTACGAATAATTCTAAGATATTTTATATCTACAATATTTTTTCATATTGTTAACCCAAAGGCCATAAAAAATTATTAAATATTTTAAGCAGAAGGTATAGTGGATGATCCTTGTTTGATGGTCTAGGGGAACAGTGTCTACTTTTGCCAGACTCCTCCAGGCTTTTTTAGGCGCTTTTAGGGCCGTATGGTGACATCGTGAAATCGTTGATTTATTTTCCAACGAATCATCTTTCTGATGCGTCGTACGTATTAAATTACATTGCGCATCACGAGTCACTTATGTCTGTGAGTGTGTGTTAAAATTGTTTGGATAGTTTAATAGTTTGTCGTAAATCAACTGGAAAATATGGCGGAACAAAATATTGGTTTATGTCAATGAGATTATTTATTTTATATATATATATATATATATATATATATATATATATATATATATATATATATATATATATATATATATATATATATATATATATATATATATATATATATATATATATATATATATATATATATATATATATATATATATATATATATATATATATATATATATATATATATATATATATATATATATATATATATATATACTGTCCTTATCGTTAATTTTTTCTAACTTTCGTTGTAAATATATTTGGGTTTTGGGAATCGGAGTAATAAATATTACTTTATTTTGTTTTAGTATTTTTAACTCCTCTTCTCATTTGTGTATGTGTGTGAACGCTCTACAGCCAATAGCGTTGAACTTATGAATATAATAGTATTTTATTTTTACTCGTGTGTTTTGATACTGTTTTTTAGTAATATCTCGAAAACGGCACGAGTTAGAGGAAAATTGATGAATATAAAAGCTAAAGATATTTAAATTTCTAACAACTTTTGTTTGAAAAGTTTTTTTGAAAAATGTACCATTTACTGATAAATCACCTTTGAATATAAACAAATAATATATACGTTGACATTGTTTCTTGGTAATATCTCGAAAACGGCACGAGTTAGAGGAAAATTGATTAGTATAAAAGCTAAAGATATTAAAATTTCTAACAACTTTTGTTTGAAAAGTTTTTTTGAAAAATGTACCATTTAGTATAAAATCACCTTTAAATATAAACAAATTATATATACGTTGACATTGTTTCTTGGTAATATCTCGGAAACGGCATGAGTCATACAAATATGATTTAAATAAAAGTTAAAGATATTTAAATTACTAGCAACTTTTGTTTGAAAAGTTTTTTTGAAAAATGTACCATTTAGTGAGAAATCATCTTTGAATATAAACAAATTATATATACATTGACATTGTTTCTTGATAATATCTCGGATACGGCATGAGTTAAAGAATAAGTTATCTTATAAAAGTTAAAGACAATTAAATTTCCAGTAATTTTTGTTTGAAAAGTATTTTTGAAAAATGTACCATTTAGTGTGAAATTCCCTTCGAATATATCCAAGTTATAATTACGTTAACATTGTTTCTTGGTAATATCTCGAAAACGGCATGAATTAGAGAAATGTGATTTAAATAAAAGTTAAAGACATTTAAATTTCTAGCAACTTTTGCTTGAAAAGTTTTTTCGAAAAACGTACCATTTTCTGAAAAATCGCCTTTGAAAATAATTAGTCTAGGAAATGAAAACTATGTATATTAAGAAAGATGTAATTTTGTATATTCCATATATACATGTATATAGCATAACCGGATATGGTGTTATCAGTGGTTTGCAGAGGGTTAGGGAAAGGAAGCACCATGGGGGCCACAGGATATATATATGTTATCGCACATTTACCTGTATTTTACTTGCAATCCACTACAATACAAACTTCAACATTTCAGAATGACTAATTCGTCAGACAGTCTTCCATGTAATTTTCTTGTAAAATAATAACTAAATTGATAACAGACACACACACACATACACATATAGACAAACAAAATTGACTATGCTAAACCTGCTTTACGTTTAAAAGTCTTTTGCTGGCCACAACGAATTTTTATACAGTTCTATCAGGATTAGTAAAAGGTTCTGTGTCGTAATAACAGCAAAGCTTCGACTTCGTGGCCTTACTAACCGAGAGAAAGAGAGATAGCATGACGTTTGTGTTTTAAACGTGCTGTAAACAATGATAAACAAAATAGTACACTGTAAAAAAGACATGAACACTTGTGTAATAACATATTTTTTTAGAATAAAAATTTGCATTTTGTTTAAAAGTAAAACTCCAATTTCTTTGTAAAATAACATATTGTCAACTGGAATTACGTTTATTTGACCTTGACAACGTCTAATTATATATTTGCAAGTAAAACTAATCTTTGACCCAACAAATTTAGTACATTTTTATTCGATTTGTACTTTGATTCGATCATTATTAAATTCACGTTTAAAAATCTAGCAAAATTATTATTATAAATGCGTTTAAAAATATTTGAATTCCACGTATTAACAATTGACGTTAGTAAATTATAGAATAATTACTCATTATTTATGCGATTAACATAACAACCTATAGCGAAAAATTATTGATCTAAAAATATAATATGAAATTGCTTAACGTATGACAAATTTCTTATATTTTACGCTGAACCATTTAATTTTATTCTATTGTTGTTTGGACGCATTATTACGCATTTGTTATGACGTACTAAAGTAAACAATGACGTGTCTTTAATAAAACACCAAATTATATTATACGTCAGCTATTAGTGAACCAGATTAACATTAAATAATAATAAATATTGTATTAAACAAATAATTAATTTATAATTTAAAATATCTGTTAGTGTCTCGTATGTTTTAAATTCATTCTACGAAACATTTAAAACAATATTAATATGTATAGTAACCAGGGAAACATAAATGTAAAGAGTTATTTTCAAAAACGATTATTCAGTAAATGGTGCACTTTTTTAAAAAACTTTTAGAACAAAAGTTGTTGTAAATTTTAATATCTTTAACTTTTATACGAATAATTTCTACTGTAACTCGTGTCGTATTCGAGATATACAAAAAAGTAGGAAAAATGCAACCAGGGATTCATATATATAAAATAGTTATTTTCTAAAGTGTTTTTTCAGTAAATGGTACACTTTTTTAAAAAACTTCTCAAACCAAAGTTGTTAGTAATTTTAATATCTTTAACTTATATAAACATAATTGTTTCTCTAACTCGTGTCGTTTTCGAAATGTAGGAAAAATAAAGTAACCAGGGAAACATAAATATAAAATAGTAATTTTCAAAAGTGTTTTTTCAGTAAATGGTACACTTTTTTAAAAAGCTTTTCAAACCAAAGTTGTTCATAATTTTAACATCTTTAACTTATATAAACATAATTTTTTCTCTAACTCGTGTCGTTTTCGAGATGTAAGGAAAATACAGTAACCAGAGAAACATGAATATAAAATAGTAATTTTCAAAAGTGTTTTTTTTGTATCTGGTACATATTTTTATAAAACTTCTCAAACAAAAGTTGTTAATAATTTTAATATCTTTAATTTATACAAAAATAATTTTTCTCTAACTTGTATTGTTTTCGAGTTGTAGGAAAAATACAGTAACTAGGGAAACATAAATATAAAATAGTTATTTTCAAAAGTGATTATTCACTAAATGGTACACTTTTTTAAAATACTTTTCAAACAAAAGTGGTTAGTAAATTTAATATCTTTAACTTATATTAAAACAATTTTTTCTCTAACTCGTGTCGTTTTCGAAATGTAGGAATAATAAAGTAACCAGGGAAACATAAATATAAAATAGTAATTTTCAAAAGTGTTTTTTTTTAGTAACTGGTACATATTTTTAAAAAACTTCTCTTACCAAAGTTGTTAGAAATTTTAATATCTTTAACTTATATAAACATAATTTTTTATCTAACTCGTGTCGTTTTCGAGATATAGGAAAATTACAGTAACCAGGGAAATATAAATATAAAATAGTTATTTTCAAAAGTGTTTTTTCAGTAAACGGAACACATTTTTAAAAAACTTTTCAAACAAAAGTTGTTAGACATTTTAATATCTTCAATTTATATTAGAATATTTTTTTCTTTAACTTGTGTCGTTTTCGAGATATATAAAAATTAGGAAAAATACACCATTATCTCTAGTTTAGATATACCAGTGTATTTTCGTTAGAACTACAGTAATTCATATTAAACTTCGTTGACGAAAGTAAAGTTAATATCTGAACCATTCTAGAGAGGAAATGGAAAACAAAAACTAATAAAGTATCAGTGTTTAGACGTGCGAAATAATGTATGTATGTGTGTGTGTATGTGTATAACACATTCCACTCTCTCTCTCAACATAAACTAGAGGCACTTTTTCCTGGAACTGAACGTAAGCATAACATTTACATTTAGCTTGAGCAGTCACTAACTCACTTGATCATTCATATTCACGCAAACAATTACAAGAACTCGAAACATAATTAGTCCGTGTGTGTGTCTCTGTGTGTATGTGTGTGTGTGGGTAGTTCCTACTTCCAGGAAGAATAACAAGAGCACACAACATATAACAATATCCAGAATCGATTATTATTGTTGCGATTATACAATTTTATTTATTTATAAAAATCTTTGTTTCATATCAAATATTGTTAAAAATAACAGTATAGTTCATATGACTATAATACTAAAGGGTTTAGAGCATTGGTCCCCAAACTGTACGTATAGTCAAACATTAAATTGTAGCATTTCTTTGTACAATTCAAGGAATTTGTCTTCCAATTTATTCGTTAATAAACTAGGCAATAAATTACAAGTGCAATTACAAATTAAGTTTGTTTTATGACATACTAAGCAAGCATTCACAGCAATGGAATTAACGTATTAATTATACATTATATTGCTGTTGTACTAGATTATTAATGGTAATTTTTATTCTTAATTAATAATTGATTCACTTGGGTTAAATGTTGCATATTTCGAAAACGATTTGTCTTACGTTTAATTCAATTTAATTATTTGTGTATTGTTTTAATAAACATTTAGTGACTTTAGTAAATAATTAAATCATGTAAAAAGAGGTCAAGTGTAACGGATTGAATTATGACTCCAATTTGTTTATATTCCATAAGTCATTATTGTCTCTGTGTGTCTGTCGACTCATTTCTATAATATTTTATGCAAAGTTTGCAACATTTTTCACTATGACACATTCAATTTTCGCTTATTTTACATATATAACATTAATTTAAAAATAGATGCACTTGAATATTTCATTGTTTACATTAATATACAGTACCTAGGTTAACCTATGGACACTCTGTGCCCATATCATATACAGATACAGTCCATTCCCCCGATACAACTAATTAATTATTTTAACGAGTGACGAATTACATATAAATGTAGATTTAATCATATAGTAAGTAAGTTACCTTTTGGGCAGCGTGTGCCCATTTCGTATACATATTTTTGTAAAGATTAAAGCATTGTATCTGGATAAAAATGATTTGGATGTAACAGGAAAGCAGAAATATGGCTGTGTGGGAGGTAGAAGTGAAGTGGGGCGAAACGGAACGGAACGGGACGGGACGGGAGTGTAGTGGCACCGGAAGTGTGGTGTGTGTGTGTGTGGCTACTGATAATAGTCATTAAGTCGCTGCTGCTACTAAATGGGCACACTTCTAACATTTATATTTATGTACAGGCATTTTTGTTGTTTGCCCCAACAACAAACTAATGGACAAACATTATATAACTCTTGTCATTAAAAAAATACTTGTTTTGGAATATACTTGGATGACATAACATCATTAGATTGTTAGCTTGTTGTTACGTGTACGTAAGAAATCTGGAGTGCCTGGCACTAGACTTGCTTGTACAAATATAATTATGTAGTATATTTTATATTTCAATTAGAATGAATTCAGATATTCTGGTTTAATTAGTGGGCACCAAGTGCCCATATCGTATACAGTTTTCCATCGATGTAATGTTAGTGTTTCGTATACGTAAGAAATTTAGAGTGCCCTGCACTACACTTTGTTGTATAAATCTAATTAGGTAAACTATTTTATATTTAATGCAATGAATTCAGATATTCTGATTTAATTGGTGGGCATCAAGTGCCCAAATCATATACAGTTCTTCATTGATTTAATGTTAGTTTTGCGTTTCGTATATGCAAGAAATTTGGAGTGCCCTGCACTAAACTGTGTAGTACAATTTAATTAAATAAACTATTTTATATTTAATTCAATCAGAATGAATTCAGATATTCTGGTTTAATTAGTGGACTTCAAGTGCCCATATCATATACAGTTCTTCATTGATTTAATGTTAGTTTTGCGTTTCGTATACGCAAGAAATTTAGAGTGCCCTGCACTAAACTGTCTTGTACAATTTAATTATCTAAACTATTTTATATTTAATTCAATCCGAATGAATTCAGATATTCCGATGGTTAATTAGTGGACACTAGGTGCCCATATCATATACAGTTATCCCTCGATGTAGTAATAATAGATTGTTAGCTTGTCGTTTCGTATACGTAAGAAATCTAGAGTGCCCTACACTAAACTGTCTTGTACAATTTAATTATATGGAATATTTAACATTTTAATAAGATGCAATTCAGATAGTTAACTAGTGGGCACCAAGTGCCCATATCATACACAGTTCTTCATTGTTAGCTAGTACAAAATCTGGAGTGCTCTACACTCTCGACTTACTTATACAAATACAATTAAATAATATATTTAACTTATTCTAAATGAATTCAGAGATTCTGATAGTTAATTAGTGGGTACAAAGTGCCCATATCATATACGGTTCTTCATCGATGTAATAATATTAGATTTTTAGCTAGTCGTACAAAATCTGGAGTGCCCTACACTCGGCTTCCTTGTATAAATATAATTATGTAGAATATTTTAATTTTAATTACAAACAATTCAGGTGTTTAAATAGTTAACTAATGGGTAGCAAGTGCCCATATCATATACAGTTCTTCAACAATAGTCGTTAAGTATACGTACAAAATCTGGAGTGCCCTACACTCGAATGTCTTGTATAAATATAATTATGTAGAATATTTTAATTTTAATTACAAACAATTCAGGTGTTTAAATAGTTAACTAATGGGTAGCAAGTGCCCATATCATATACAGTTCTTCAACAATAGTCGTTAAGTATACGTACAAAATCTGGAGTGCCCTACCCTCGACAATCTTGTATAAATATAATTATGTAGAATATATTAATTTTAATTACAAACAATTCTGGTATTTAAATAGTTAACTAATGGGTAGCAAGTGCCCATATCATATACAGTTTTTCATCGATAGTCGTTAAGTATACGTACAAAATCTGGAGTGCCCTACCCTCGACAATCTTGTATAAATATAATTATGTAGAATATATTAATTTTAATTACAAACAATTCTGGTATTTAAATAGTTAACTAATGGGTATCAAGTGCCCATATCATATACAGTTTTTCATCGATAGTCGTTAAGTATATGTACAAAATCTAGAGTGCCTTACACTCGACCTTCTTGTATAAATATAATTATATAGAATATATATTAATTTTAATTATAAATAATTCAGATATTTAAATAGTTAGCTAATGGGCACCGTGCCCATATCATATACAGTTCTTCACCGAACGTCGTTAAGTATATGTACAAAATCTGGAGTGCCCTACACTCGACTTTCTTGTATAAATATATATTAATTTTAATTATAAATAATTCAGATATTTAAATAGTTAACATTTTATTTTTATAATTAATCGTTTTCGACGGGATTTTGAATACAATTAACCATAGATACATATACACTTATACACATGGTGTTTTACACATTAACATATATAACTGAGTGTTATATATATATATATAATTTAGATAATTTTTATGATTTATCTGTACGAATAAGTCAATAATGTCCCTGCTGCACAAATATTAGTATAGGTTGTTTATAGATGCGTCACAGATCAGTTAGAATATATATATTATCAGTTGTCAATGTCTGTCTTATCTCGAATATCGACATACTAATATACTTCCCACCTTTGCATCTCGATCTAAAATTCCTTAACTTAATTTTGTATTTTTTTAATTTTTATTTCGTCCCCCTGAACCCCAATATATATTATATATATATATATTAGAACCCCCCTAAATTATTTATTTCAGCATAAAAGAATTAATTAATTTATTTTAGGATTATTTTTATATGTTTTTTAATTCTCTATAGTGGAAACAGCTGAATACTTCAGCGAAGGCCGTGAATGTGTTAACTGTGGGGCTATATCGACGCCTCTATGGCGTCGCGACGGCACTGGCCATTATTTATGCAACGCGTGCGGCCTCTACCATAAGATGAACGGGATGAACCGCCCGTTGGTCAAACAACCGCGCAGACTGGTACAGACACACGTGCATATATGTTTGTTTGTTTGGTTGTTTGTACTATTGAATGTCGCATGTGTCACTTTTGTTTTTTGGGAAATTATAAACTGTAACAATACGCACCTGGAAATAAACAATTTACAAAAAAAAAAAAAAACTCAATTTATTCTAATATAAATTCGTTTCAAAACATTAAATTGACGGTTTTTCACGTTTAGGGTATTCATTATTTCTCGTAATACGAAAATACACGCTTATATTTGCGTAAATAGCAAAACTAACTGAAAATGCAACCAGTTTAACTTAACTGTAATGCGGGTTGCGTGTTAACAAAACATTGGCGTACTAGTATAATTTCCAGTTGCGTACTGTTTACAAATGTAAACAAAGCACCCCCAGTGACGAGGCGACGCTGCTGCTACTATTCGTGCAACCCCAATTTACCAGCAAATAATTATTAATTAATGTTGTATAATTTCGAAAAAAATTATTAAATTGTTTGACACGTGTGTGAGTTGTGTACAAGTGTGTAAGCCTTTGTGTTTGCCGTTTTCCAGTGGCGGCGGAACCAGGGCACGGGGGTGCCGGGGATTACTCGTACAAAAGCTACTATGGGTATAATGGGGTCAGTCGCGCCCCTTTACAAATCGCTGAAGATAAGCCCAGCCGCCGTTTGGTAGGTTTTAACAAATAAAACAAAATATATTGGAAATTATTGTCTGTAGTAAGCACTAGACTCACTATATATATACTAGAGTGTGGACAACTGTCCTACGGTCGCCATTTTGTTGCCAAACACTCTTTAGAACACAATATCTCGAGAACCAGTGCAGATAATTAAACCTTGTATTTTTTTTATTATTCCTGGGTGGTTTATGTGTATTTTGTTTCCTGGCAACATAAGTCTATCTCTTCTAGAAACATTTATATATCGTATAATTCGTTTCATGTTTGGAATTTTTTATAAATGTTTCTATAAGAGATAGAATAATTTTGTCGGGAAAGAAAATATGTAGAAAACATTCAGGTATACTATAAAAAAATAGGGTTTAATTATCTATTGTAGTTTTCAAGTTATGAGGTGATTGCGTTCCTTTTGAATGTTTGGCATGTTAATGGCGGCGATCAATCACGGCTGGGGACCCTATTGGCCACACTGTAGTATATATATAGTTATTCTAGTAAGCACTAGTGTTTGTACTAATTTAATATATTTTATTATATATATATATATTTAATTAGCAAACATATTTAGAATTATTTTCTTATTGCACTTGGCATTTCTTCTTTGTTGTAGTTTTTTTTTTTAATTCTTTCGCTTGTTTTTGTTGTAATTTTTTTCTAAAAATTGCTATTTTATTAGTAAATTTGCTATAAATATTTAATTGCGCGAACGCTCCAATATACCCTTGGTCGCTGGGGGTCTGTTTGTACAAGTAAGTGTTTGCGTGTGTGTGTGTGGCACCCCTGCGACCTCGGTGGGGTTTTGTGAACTGATTTTGGACTATTATTGTATTTATTATTTATTATAGTTCATTATTTAAATAGAAAAGTTCCAAAAATTGAATTTATCGATCAAAATAACATAATTATTATATAAATATATATTTTAAATTCCAAAATCAGTTCCATTTTTATTAAATTCAATGCATGCTTATTTAATTTGCTTCTAGTAATATTTTATTTAAGTTTACCAAAGATTTTAATTTATTTTTCTATATTTTTATATCAAATTTATTACTGTTATTCTGTAAATGTTTATAATTTATTTATTTTTTGCCACATTGGTTACACTGGGTAACCTGGTTACTAACCAAGGGAAACCTAGTTACTAACCAAGGGAAACCTAGTTACTAACCAAGGGAAACCTAGTTACTAACCAAGGGAAACCTAGTTACTAACCAAGGGAAACCTAGTTACTAACCAAGGGAAACCTAGTTACTAACCAAGGGAAACCTGGTTACTAACCATGAAAAAAATAATTAATTGTGTACAAACTGTACAATATTAGAAAATTAGAAAAATATATTATTCTTTTTTATATTATTTTGGTTATTTAAATATAATTTTCGTCTTTAATATATGTATATATTTATGTATAGTCTGCGTCTCGGCGCATTGGGTTGATGTGTACCAACTGTAGAACGACAACGACGTCGTTATGGCGTCGTAATTCGCATGGAGAACCTGTATGTAACGCGTGTGGCCTATACTATAAGCTGCATGGCGTAAATCGGCCCCAAGCCATGAAGAAGGATAGCATACAGGTAAACTTAAACTACATTTACAGTGTAATTAGTAATTACAATTAGTAATCCAGTTAATTTATTTTTGAAAACAGTATTTTAACCAAAAGTAAAACTAATTCCTCAATATCTCGGAAACGGGATTAGTTAGACAAAAAGTGGTTATATAAAAGTTATAGATATTTAAATTTCTAGCAACTTTTGTTTGAAAATTTTTTTTGAAAAATGTACCATTTTGTGTAAAATCGCCTTTGAGTTATATTTACGTTGATATTGTTTCTTGGTAATATCTCGAAAACGGCAAGAGTTACAGAAATATTGATTTATATAAAAGTTAAGGTATTTAAATTTCTAGCAACTTTTGTTTGAAAAGTTTTTTTGAAAAATGTACCATTTAGTGTAAAATTGCTTTTGAATATAACCTAGTTATATTTATGTTATTTGGTAATATTTCGAAAACGGCATGAGTTACAGAAAATGTAGTTTATATAAAAGTTAAGATATTTAAATTTCTAGCAACTTTTGTTTGAAAAGTTTTTTTGAAAAATGTCCCATTTAGTGTAAAATCGCCTTTGAAAATAACCAAGTTATATTTATGTAATTTGGTAATATCTCGAAAACGGCATGAGTTATAGAAAAAGTGATTTTTATAAAAATTGAGCAATTAAAATTGTTAGCAACTTTTGTCTGAAAAGTTTTTTTGAAAAATGTACCATTTAGTGTAAAATAGCCTAGTTGGTAGAATGAATTTAAGCGTTATAAAACAATAAGTAGCTGAAGTATAAGTGGAGTGCAGGCCACTTTAGCTATTTTGAATAAATTTGTAATATTTTGTATAATTTTTTAGACTAGGAAACGAAAACCAAAAGGAAGTAAGAACGATTCTACCAACTCGTCTTCCGGTAACGTGGTGTCTAGTACTTTGAACACCAGTAACATCAAAATTGAACACCCAACACCTTTAGGTAAGTTTGTTCCTAATTGGGAACACAATTATCTATAAACTTCGCACCAATACAGTTTTTTTAAGTGAACAAAATACAAAAAACAAATGTATTAATTGTTTTAAAGCTTCGAATAAAATGTAATTACATAATAAATCATGTAATTAACTGGTTTGAATTACTTTTACACAGATAGTTACAACGAATTACGTGCTGTAACAGCAATGGGTGGCATCCACCACAGTTCGACTGTAAGCAGCGCAGCTTACTCAATTTACACCCCAACAATCTCCGCGTCTGCGCACCAAACGCATCCAGCGCAACACCAACGGATGTCGTCGCCTTACCAGGCGCACAGCCCCTCGTTAACTTACCAGGAGCTCTTACACTCCGGCTCTTTGTCCCCGAAAGTCGAGGGACTGTCCCCGGCGCGATCCCCGGTTGTCATGCACGGCGGTACTTCCCCTACGGGATACGAACTCGGCTCCCCACATATCGTTAATTTGGGCAACAACAACAACAACAACAACAACAATAAAATTATGGCTAATGGTGAAACGGTTCACAGCAACATGGATAGGCCTACTGTTGTCTCGATGTCTTCGTAATTTCATTGTTTTAACGCCTTTACGGCCAATTTTAATATGTTCTAACGTATACATTATTTTTTGACTCGTTTTAATAAATATTATTGCAATTTTAGATTCGCTTTTCAAACAGGACGTTTTATACGATTTATTAAATCTTTTTAATAGTTTTAAAGCCGTTTCAGAATACTTTCAATAGTTTTAAAGCCGTTTATCAGTTATAATGCTTTTTAAAGATCATTTATTATTTTTAAAGCCGTTTGAGGACCCTTTACTTCGTTTTAAAGCGGTTTTAGGATCTTTTTATTAGTTTTAAAGCATTTTAAATTGCTTTTTATTGGTTTTAAAGCCGTTTGAGGACACTTTAATTCGTTATAAAGCGGTTTTAGTATCTTTTTATTAGTTTTAAAGCATTTTAAATATCTTTTTATTGGTTTTACAGCCGTTTGAGGACACTTTAATTCGTTTTAAAGCGGTTTAAGGATCTATTTATTATTTTCAAAGCATTTAAATAACTTTTTATTGGTTTTAAAGCCGTTTGAGGACACTTTAAATCGTTTTAAAGTGGTTTAAGGATCTATTTATTATTTTCAAAGCATTTAAATATCTTTTTATTGGTTTTAAAGCCGTTTGAGGACACTTTAATTCGTTTTAAAGTGGTATAAGGATCTTTTTATTAGTTTTAAAGCATTTTGAATAACTTTTTATTGGTTTTAAAGCCGTTTGAGGACCCTTTAATTCGTTATAAAGCATTTTAAATATCTTTTTATTGGTTTTAAAGCCGTTTGAGGATACTTTAATTCGTTTTAAAGCTGTTCAAGGATCTATTTATTAGTTTTAAAGCATTTAAAATATTTTTTTATTGGTTTTAAAGCCGTTTGGGGACCCTTTAATTCGTTTTAAAACGATTTAAGGATCTCTGTATTAGTTTTAAAACATTTATTGATCTTATAAAATAATTTTATTGGATTTAAAGCCCTTTTTCTAAAGATCTTTTTATTAGCTTTAAAACCTTTTACAGATTCTTTTGTTGATTTTAAAGCAATAATTTTGAACCTTTTTAATAGTTTTGAGGCGTTTTAAAGTTCATTTTCTTAGTTTTAAAGATCTGTTAAGTGTTTTGAATCAAGTTATAAGAATATAACAATTGGACGTTTACAAAAAATACATTTTAATTATTTTACTTACTCAAAGAATAAAAACTTGCTCTTATAATGTACTTTATTCGAGGAATAATTATTCTATGATAGTAACAACGTACCTAAAGCTAAGTTTGCTTAGAATAATGGAAATATGATTTTTTTTTAAATTGAGTATATTTTAGTTTAATAAAATTTTAGCAAAATCGACTGAGTCTAAAAATATATTAAGTATAAAAAATATAGACTAGATTCTGTATATAACTCAATGTATATTTTTATATTGATATTCTCTTTATATTATTATTATTATTATTAAAAACATAATCTATATTTATAAATTAATAATTAATCTAATTATAATTTCCAGTATGAATCTCTGTTTAAAAAAAATACTTTTCTATGAAAATTCAGTACTTGCGTTTTCTATAATATATATTTATTTTCTCATTTGCGATGAGTGGTTCTAATCATCAATTTACATAGAAATTTAAACCCACGAGTGTTTACAACAATTTGTAAATTCTTTTGTATAGTTTATTGCCATATGTTATAATTTTTGTAATAATAATAATTAATTTTAACTATAATTCCAATAATTTTACTTGTTTAAATATCAATATTAGTTTAGTATGTTTAGTAAATATTAAGAACTGCTCATTTGTGGTGTAATTTAAAAAATATATAATAAATTTTATTATTTTAGTAATTGTTTTATTCATTTATTTCTTATTTAAATATCCTGAAATTACAGTTTAACTGAATTTCTGTGAGAAATCGAACGCAAATAATTTAAAATATTAGTAAAACTTGCTTAATTTAATTAGTTAAAATTTGGTCTACGTGACTTTTGTTATGAAACATTTTGTCAGATATTTTATAGATAAAATATGTATTTATATGAAGTTTGAAGTACTTTATGAAATATATATTCGATATCTCACAATTCCAATCTGAAGTGGGCGCCATTTTAGATTTAACAGGTTTATTACGCAAAATAAAGTTAATTTTTATTTACTAATATTTATTATTGATTACAAAGTAATAATTAATACGAATTTTATAAATTAAATGTATTAAAATTGTTTATTTACAAATTAAAAAAATAATAAAGTATCTAAAAATTATTAAATACAAAAACTGTATATTTTAATGTATAAAAAGTATATGATATTTTTATTTAAATAATATACAATATAAGTGTTTCTTTTTCGGAAAAATATTTACATTTAACACAAACGACGACTTCTTTTGTGAATTTGATTGAAATATGAAATTTGAATGAGTGTAATAAATGAATAAATCTTACCAGTTTTGTTGTAAATTCCAAATACAATGAATAAAATGTTTAAAAAAATGAAAAATAAGTGGAATGTCCAACATATTTTTGTAGACTAGCCTAATTTTGTGCGATATGAACATTATATTTCAATTTTAATATCTTTCTATCGTATATCAAATGTATTTTAACAGTTAACGCGGTATCAGGGTTTGATTACAGATTCTACGTACTCAAAATATATTTATCACCTATCTATATGTATACTAGGTTAACCCGTGGGCACCATGTGCCCATATTACATACAGAATACCCACCACTCACCGATCTATTGAATTATTTAATTTTTCTTCACTATCTTGATGTTTAATAATTAAACTGTGTTCGTAAGACGCATTTTAGTTAAAAAAAAAAACATTTTTGTAACGTTTTAACGTATAAAAACGTTATTTAAACGTTTTCCAGTTGGATATTCGTTTCGCTTTTTAACTAAAATGTTACCGGAAGTGTGATTTAGGGGTTATTAGCCTTATCATCCCTGTATAGTTTAAGAAATAGGTTGTAAATTTAAATACAGAGATGATAATATTTAATTTAAACATTTGCTATCTGATAGGGAAGGTTAAGGTTGATATTATATTATAAAGATTAGAGAATGTTTGTGAAGGAATCCCCTACGTATAAAAAAATATTTATATATATATATATATATATATATATATATATATATATAAGATTATTTTTAGGGTAGTTTACTCAAGTAACTGTAAAAAACATAAAAAAATTTGCAATTTTACTGATTGTGATTCCGAAGGTCAAGAAAAAAATTATATATATTAATAATATTGATATTTAAATATTGTTGATTGCATGATTGCAACAATACAACAAATAATATAAGTATTATCATTTTATGTCTTCAAAAATATGTATTTATAATTGGGGTTTCTGTTTTATTAATATAAGTGGTGAAACAAGCTTAGTTACAATGCACCAATGCGTCCAGCTCGCTTTATAAGTAATATATGCGATGCGAAGAACGGTTTTTAATTTATTGCCTTTTGGTTAACAATTTGAAAAACTGTTATAGATATAAAAAGTCGCACAATTTTTTGAGCATATTTTAAAATGCAAAATTATAATATTTAATAATTTTTTATATTATTGTAAACTGTAATAAATCTGGAGTGGCCTGGACATGGTTTTCACTATATTTGTAATATTGTAATATTTAATAATTTTTTATGGCTTTTGGGTTAACAATATGAAAAAATCTTGTAGATATAAAATATCTTAGAATTATTAGTAGAATTTTTGGGTAATAAACTGTAATAAATCTGGAGTGGCCTGGGCAGTGTTTTCACTATATTGCTAAAAATACAAAATTATAATATTTTTTATGGCCTTTAGGTTAAACAATATGCAAAAATCTTGTAGATATAAAATATCTTAGAATTATTAGTAGAATTTTTGCGTGTTTTAGTTAATTTTATAAGGACAGTATTAAGGGGGGCTCTAAACTTTGGGGCCCTATAAATCGGGAAGTATACGAGCGATTGGATTTAAACTGCGAGTAGATTCAAATGGGGTACTAAATAATATGTGTAGCAAATTTGGTGTAAATCGCACCGGTACCTTCAGAGAAGTAAAAAGCACAAATTTTTGTCTTACGAGCGAGCGACGACAACATCCAAGTATATAAGTTATATATAAATATATATTTTTGGATACAGGGCGACGAGACAAACACTTTTTGGGACATTTTTTGATTCGAGAATGCTACAGACACACGACTGAGTGCTTTAGCTAAAATCTAAGGGATTTTTGTATAAAATACAATAATATGTATTAGTAATTGTCGAATTTGTCGTTTAAACTATGAAAATTCGACGAATTAGGTGAGTAATTCGTTGAAATACAAATACTAAGTCGTTTACTTAACGCTAGAGGCGGCCATTTTGATTTTAACACGTTATCTACGCCGTGTACAACTCCAGTCAAACGATTCGCCTCGCGGTGTTCGGATGATTTCTCTCCTGGCCCCGAAATCAAGATAAAACTTAAACATAAATATTATTTTTTGAGTGATAGTGTGAACGAATCTATTAAAAACAATTAAACTAATCCTAGTTCGTTTTTGTGCAATTTTTATTATATTTTTTTCAGGTAAGACAAATTTAAAACAAAATTATTTTTAATTATATTTAAAAGAATTATTATTCTATAACATAAATAGATTTTCGGCTAATAATAATTTAATTTATAACTACAAAGTATAAAAAAATTGGAGTGGCCGTTACTCGACTTGTATTTATAATAATTCACCGTACAATTGTTATTTAGAAACTCTATTATTTACTAAATGAAACATTTGATCAAAAAACTTTTCAAACAAAAGTTGCTACAAATATAAATATCTTAACTTTTACAAGAATAAGTATTTCTGTAACTCAACCCATTTCTCAGATATGAAGCAATTTTGAAAAAATATATTGTGTACTCTACGCATTGCTAATTAGAAACTCGATTTTATACTAAATGAAACATTTTACTAAAAAACTTTTCAAACAAAAATTGCTACAAATATCAATATCTTAACTTTTACAAGAATAAGTTTTTCTGTAACTAAACTGATTTCTGAAATATTAAGCTTTCTTGAAAAAAAATATTGTGTACTCTACGCATTGCTAATTAGAAACTCGATTTATTACTAAATAAAACATTTTACTAAAAAACTTTTCAAACAAAAGTTGCTACAAATATAAAGATCTTAACTTTTACAAGAATAAGTTTTCCTGTAACTTAACCCATTTCTGAGATATTAAGCTATTTTGAAAAAATAATTGTGTACTCTACGCATTTTGGTCCTTTCTCCAATATCACTAAAACGGCTGCACTTACAGCAAAAATAGTTACGTACATAATAAAAGATATTAATATTTCGCACAACTTTTGTATGAAAAGTTTCTACCTAAAATGTACACGTTACGAGAAAACTGCTACGGAAAATCATTAATTATTTATTGTGTCTAAGTAATAATTGTATTTATTAATTGTACAAAATTCGCGAATTTCATGAATATCTAATCTGACGAATACAAGCCATAAAATTCGAGAATTTGAACGACATTCAGCTTGATTTATTGACGTAAGGTGTGTGTGTGTCTGATTGCGTATATATAACACGTTTTTGTTTAACAATCAAACAAAATATTGTCACCATATCCGATTTTTACGAATGGTAGAAAAAAAAACTTACTCAACACACGAAGCACGCGCTAAAACAAACTATTATCTACATATCTAAGTACTTCTGTTAAGTACTAGACGAAAAAGTACTTAATACAAAAATTGTTAATACTTTAATATAATAGATTATAATATAATAAACAATTTTCGATATATAATCAAATAACCCAGACGTTCATAAAGTGTTATTACTTAAAGCATTTGGACTTAAATCCCGATTCCTAGGTCAATAATGGATCCATCAGGACCTCAAGACCCAGAAAACTCTGTGTCAATATCCAATGACCCCCAAGAGCAAGAGCAAGTCTCCCCAGAAGAAAGAAAACACTCGCTAACCCCCCCTCAGTTAAGCGTAATAACATCTCGACGACAAATCCGAACTATAACCACAACTGGACATATAACTGAGGAAACTATAGAAACACAAGTCCAGAATTCACCGGCAAAAGAGGACTTGTCCCCAGAACGGAACCAAAGTCAAGATAGCCAAAGATACCATACGCCAACACCAATCGATGAACACTATGTAGCTTCGCCAGGCCAAGAAGGATACCAAACGATTTACACGACTGACCCTAATGAGGAACAACACGGATATAATCCTATTAACGTCGAGGAAGGATATACAATCACAGTGGTTGAGGGGGACGTCGAATCTGCAAATCCAGAGAGCACCATTTACATCCAAACATCAGAAAGCCAGATGCCGCTCCAAACGTACGAATCCGCTGAACCAGTCGAAGAGAAACCCACTACGTACATGGAACTACAAGCGCCAACGCAGCACCAATACACCACTACATATCCAGAACCATCCCAAATGCGCCAATCCCTAATGACGTGCATTAACCCATACACCATATCGCCTACACGGGTCGAAGACGCAAGCCCCCCTAACTCGGTGGTGTATCGCAACGACCCATCATTGAATTCAACGTATATGGGGTCAGAAAGGGCGACCCAGCTATTGTATAGGGATCATCCAATTGGGGAGCAAGTATTTGATGGGCAAATATTGGCAGGCTCAGTTAATCAAGGGGCTACTTTGTACAGTGTTAATAATAACACGTATCAATATATTAATCCTCAAGCTGAGTATTTTACTACTAATCCAGGGATGCAAGGGAATGAGGAGCATCAGATACAGAATTACACTTATTCTGGGATGCCGAATAATGGGAGCTACAATTTGGGGCATGGCAATGGGAATATGGATGGTAAGTACGTGACGTCAAATGACGTGACGCCCATATGACGTGACGCCAAATGACGTGGCGCCAAATGACGTGACGTGAAATGACGTGACGCCATATGACGTGACGTGAAATGACGTGACGCCAAATGACGTGACGTCTCATGACGTGGCGTCTCATGACGTGATTTCTTTAGGTTGTCTAACACCAGGGGAATTAAAGGAATGTGTAAACTGTGGCGCTAGCCTGACGCCGCTGTGGCGTCGAGACGTCACAGGACATTATTTGTGTAACGCATGTGGATTATACAGTAAAACTAATGGCATGAATCGTCCTCCGGCCCGAAACCAAAAGAAGCCAACAACGGTAAGTCCGTTTTAAAACTTAATGACGTGAACATTCGTTACGTTTGTGTTTTCCATTTTCTGGTTACAGAATGGCACTCGACGTACCGGGGTACAATGTGCTAATTGTAAGACGTCCAAGACAACACTTTGGAGGCGGAATTGCCAAGGAGAACCCGTCTGTAATGCGTGTGGCCTCTATTTCAAACTACACAATGTAAGTCTTAAACTATGTTCAATTATATTATTTGTAAGTGTTATACAAATAATTCCTAAAACTAGTAAATTCCTCTGAATGTACCTATGGGTGTGTCGGGATGACGTACCACCGGACTTGTAGCAAAAAAAAAATGGGGCGACTGCTTCCTTTCCGTGTATTTCCGGTCAAATAAGACGTCATAGCGCGTTACTGTACATGTAGACATTCTGCGTCAAAATTATCATAGTATGCTTTGAACGATAATCTCAAAGTAATAATTCACCAGATAGCATCATGATTAGGATGATTTGAGATTGTAAACGTAAATATTATCACGGCATTTCCCACCTAAATGGACTACCAAAGTACTCAATATTGAAAAAAGTTGAATATTTGCACTGGGGCAGTGTTTTAGGAATATCTTAAAAACGGGTTAACTATCAGAAAAAATGGTTACTACATAAATTAAGCTTTATAAAATTTTGAATAAGTTTTATTTGAAACTTTTTGGCGTAATATGAACCATTAACCTAAAAAATGCTATTTGAAATATACTTGATTTAAAATATAAAAATAATACATAGATTGTCGTCGTGCAACTAATTACAATATTGGAAATATCTCGTAAACTATTTAATTTAGAGAAAAAATAATTACTACATAAATGACGCTACATAGAATTTTAAATAACTTTTATTTAAAAAGTTTTTGCGAAATATGAACCTATAACCCAAAAACTGCTGTCTGAAAAATACTAGATTTAAAAAATTAAAATAAAGCATGGATTGTGGTCGTGCAACTACTTATAATATTTAGAATATCTCGTAAACGGTTTAATTTATAGAAAAAATGGTTACTACATAAATTATACTGCATAAAATATTTAATAACTTTTATTTGAAAATGATTTGCAGAATATGAACAATTAACCTAAAAAATGCTATCTGAAATATACTTGATTTAAAAAATGAAAATAATTCATAGATTGTAGTCGTGTAACTAATTAGAATATTTAGAATATCTCGTAAACGGTTTAATTTATAGAAAAAATTGTTACTAGATAAATTACGCCCTATACAAATTTAAATAACTTTTATTTAAAACATTTTTGCGAAATATAAACCATTTACTTAGAAATGCTCTTTGAAAAATACTACATATTAATAAATAAAAATAATTCATAGTGCAACTAATTAGAATATTTATAATATCTCGTAAACGGTTTAATTTAGAGTAAAAATAGTTACTACATAAATTACGCAATATAAAATTTGAAATAACTTTTACTTAAAAAGTTTTTTTGTAATATGAACCATTAACCTAAAAAATGCTATTTAAAAAAATACTTAAATAATACAAATAATGCATAGATTGGTGGTTGTGTAACTAATTAGAATATTTAGAATATCTCGTAAACTATTTAATTTAGAGCAAAAATGGTTACTACATAAATTAAAGACAATAAAATTTAAAACAACTTTTGTTTACAACATGTTTGCGAAATAAGTACTATTACCCTAAAATATGCTATTTGAAAATGATGTCATGGTATTTCACATGAAAATAAACGCGCTCCCTAAAAATGACGTACGTCGTGTCGCAACCATATTTTTTATATAAAATAGAAATTAATATATAACTGTACCTTAGCCAGGTAAATTGTATCGGTTATATTTGTTTAATAAGATAAGATAAGCCATATA
Source organism: Leistus spinibarbis (assembly GCA_933228885.1). Lineage (NCBI taxonomy): Eukaryota > Metazoa > Arthropoda > Insecta > Coleoptera > Carabidae > Leistus > Leistus spinibarbis. The sequence goes on along the minus strand of OW121794.1, from coordinate 411,138 downwards.
TATCTCAGACAAAAAACGACTTTATTTACATTACACATTAGAGCTACTATCATTCCTGTTTTTTTACAGTAACTGTTATTTACATGGCTCGTGGATTTATTTCGAAAATGTTTCGTTACAGAAATTAAATTTATATCTTTTAAATGATTTAGACTATTTTTCCCGTAAAAAATAGTCACAATTTTCCACTTTTAAAATCATATAATATAATTAACGAATTTTACACTATTGTGTTATATTTATATGCACTGCACTGTTAAAAATGAAACGTTGGGTAATCACCAGCGTGTACCTAACCTAACAATGTCGTCTCTTAACTGAATATTCGGAGATATACACCATGATATTTGGTTTAGAGTAAAAATAATCTTATTTTATCTAGCGATATCTTTCATTGAAAGACACACACACACCACGCCAGATTAATTTACATATGATATAATAATCAGTGTAGAGATATTCTATCTTTACAACTATTCGCCATACAGTCTATCTGCGCGATATTGTATATATCAAATCATCAAAATTATCTAGTCAGGAACAGATATAACCCCATGGTATCTAGTTAGATACAATAATTGTGTATCTTGTGCTAGATTAACAATCCTAACCTACAAATATGTTATCTAACAGACACCGCGCCCGCCAAGTATGAAGAAAGAAGGCATTCAGACCAGAAAACGTAAACCGAAGAGTAACACCAACACCATGAACGGCCTCCACATGGGCCCTGGACCCTCTGGCCTACAAAACCGACAGCAAACTATGCGTAAGTTAAAAATTTATAGGTTAGGTTAGGTTAGGTTAGGTTAGGTTAGGTTAGTCAAAAACAGTCGGTTATTTGGCACAAAAAATTTAATAGGTAAATAGGAGACACACAGTTTCACACTGTAAAGCGATTTCTTACTAAATGGTACGTTTTACAAAATAACTTTTCCTACAAAAGTTATTTAAAATACTAATATCTTCAACTTTTATAAGAGCTATTTTTCTCTAATTTACGCTGTTTTCGAGTTAATGAAGAAATAATGAGAGTAAAACATTAATTGCGAATAAGATTTTGTTTTCTTCGTAATGATTTCTTAGTAAATGGTACGTTTCTCAAAATAACTTTTCATACAAAAGTTGTTTGAAATATTAATATCTTCAACTTTTATAAGAAATATTTTTCTCTAATTTACGCTGTTTTCGAGTTAATGAAGAAATAATGAGAGTAAAACATTAATTGCGAATAAGATTTTGTTTTCTTCGTAATGATTTCTTAGTAAATGGTACGTTTTTTGAAAAAACTTTTTATACAAAAGTTGTTTGAAATATTAATATCTTCAACTTTTATTAGAATTATTTTTCTCTAATTTGCGCCTTTTTCGAGATAATGAATACATAATGAGAGTAAAACATTAATTTCGTATAAGATTTTATTTTCTTCGTAATGATTTCTTAGTAAATGGTACGTTTTTTGAAAAAACTTTTCATACAAAAGTTGTTTGAAATATTAATATCTTCAACTTTTATAATACTTATTTTTCTCTAATTTACGCTGTTTTCGAGTTAATAAATAAATAATGAGAGTAAAACATTAATTTCGAATAAGATTTTGTTTACTTCGTAATGATTTCTTAGGTGGTACGTATTTTGAAAAAACTTTTTATACAAAAGTTGTTTAAAATATTAATATCTTCAACTTTTATTAAAATTATTTTTCTCTAACTTACGCCCTTTTCGAGATAATGAATAAATAATGAGAGTAAAACATTAATTTCGATTTTGTTTTCTTCGTAATTGTTTAACGAATAATATTAAAAGGCAAATTTTAATCCAAGTAAATAAATAATATTATTTAGCGCAAATTTGGAAGATTTGTTTTATTACTCGGCATTAAATAGTTAGTGTAAAGCATATAATAAATTAATAATATATACATCTCAAAACACTTTATTGTTTACTTAAAAACAAAATGGCGCCGATTCCACGAAACAGGAAAACCTTAGCGATGAGTTAACAAATATTTAAACAATTTATGATGGTTTATTTCGCAACAACAACGTATACAAAATATAATTCGTGCGATAAATATCTTTTTAATTAAGTGTTTAATCACCTGATTGAATCAACCTGTCATTATATTCAAGTCTTTTGAATTATATTGGAGATTTTTTCTTAGAATATAAATATCGTTATCTTACTGATAACAGGTCTAATATTAAATTGAAAAAAAATATATATATATAGGTAAACTACAAACTATAATAAATTGTTTAAATAAATAAATATATTAGAGCACAAAAGTCTTTTGTTATAAATAAATATAAATAATAACTTTAAAACGCAAATATATTTAAATTTACTACGAAATATAAAAAAATCGAAGTATTTAATAAATTTAATATTGGTTACACATGTGTAAATATTTTTTTTATGGATTAGTATTTAAAAAAATATGAAATACCGTGGGATTTTATTAAATATATATTTTATTTTGGAAGTAGATTTATTATTTATTGATTTATTTCGACTGAAGTTGTGCATTAAGTTAAATATTTGAACAATTTTTTTAATGATTCAAGGTAAATTTTTATCAGTGAGTCAACAACAAACTGATAACTATTTATTATAGGTAGGCTATATCATCGATTGATTGATTGATCAATATAGAGAGTACAATATAAACAAAAATATATTACGATGTTTATATATATATATGAACAGTTAAACATTGACCTCTTTTCAAAATTACGTAATTTTACGAAAATGCCTAATTTTTAATTTACGTAATTAAGGGATTTTATTAAAAACAATTTAATATATGTAAAAATAATCAAAATCGCATCAAAATAATATTGCTTTAATGATTAAATTTAAATTTAGTTACGTAAATTTTAATGCTGAATTAAATTATTTATAATATTGGCTCAAAAAAAACAATAATAATTATATTTAATTATCGAATGTGCTAATTATTCATTTTATAAGACGTTCACATCTAAAAAACATTAAAACTAATGTATTCTAATGCATTTCGAAGCCCCTTATAGGTATGCAACCTAAGTTACTTGCATGCAATGCAAATTACTAACTTTTATCTACTATTTTGAACTTAATTTTTACTTTCTTCTACGTTATATATATAAAATAATGTATTGTGGTCACTAATTTCAACCGGAAGTGCTTGTTTATTCGTATTTTGAAACGTAAAACAAGTTTGAGCAATAATGAACCATTTGAAAGTTAAATATATTCAAATTTTAGTAAACTTTTTAAAAATAAATGTACTATTTACTCAAAAATTTAGTATAAGTCGAGTGCAGGGCACTCTTGTTTTTTTAGTAATACACGTTTAGTTCTAAATTGCATTAATATATTTAAATACTGTCTATGTGTGTGTGTATCTGTAATAATAAATTAAATGCAATATGATTATTTTTTTTTAAATTAGCATTGCCGTCAATGTACTCCTCGCATCATATGGCGCATGCGCACTCGGACCAGTACCAAATGCCACCAGTGGCGTCCCAATCGCCAAATATTGCTACCTCAGCTCTCCTAACACACCAAATATCCAAGTAAGTGCATTATTTATTTTAATGTCGTATTTATATATATAAATATTTTAATATTTCTTTTAACAGTGTAGCCCCTTTAGAGCCAACGGGTAACATACAACTGCACCAGGTCCAGCACGACGATTTGCCCAGTGTAATAACGTCTACGTCAGAGGCGTCAGTAGTTCACGGCCTCCGAGAGCGTCTCCACCTTCACGACGATCAAAATAAGAACTTGAGGCGACAATAATGCCATCTAGCGGCGAGTTATTTAATTAATATTTACTAGTTGTGTGAGAATAGTCGGGTTATGTTACTATATTATTGATATATTTAATTAGGCGTGATAATAAAATTAATTCATTGATTTATTCGTTTAAAAAAAACATCGATTTAAATTTTTTTGCGATTTTAAATAGATTTTTGCGGTTTTAAATACATATATATATATTTTTTGTTGATTAACGTGTTAATAATTAATTGGTTATTAATTTTAATCGCTTTGCGGATTCAATTTTTTGTTTTAATTGAGTAAGGCTATTTAGAAAATCGATCTATTTCCAATTTACACAATAAGGATATATTAATTTTTCGATTTTAAATAGATTTTTGCGGTTTTAATTATATATATATATAAATTTTTTCTAGTTGATTATCGTTTTAATAACTAATTGGTTATTAATTTTAATCGATTTTCGAATTTAATTTGTTGTTTTAATTATTCTATTTACAAAATAGATCAATTTCAAATATTACACAATATTGATTATTGATATTTCGATTTTAAATAGATTCTTGCGGTTTTTATTATATATAAAATATTTTCTATAGTTGATTATCGTTTTAATAATTAATTGATTATTAATTTTAATCGATTTTCGGATTTTATTTTAATTGAGTTATTCTATTTAGAAAATCAATCAATTTCCAATTTACACAATAACGATATATTGATTCTTCGATTTTAAATAGATTTTTGCGGTTTTAATTCTATAAATAATTTTTTTTCTAATTGATTATTGTTTTAAGAATTAATTGGTTATTAATTTTAATCGATTTTCGATTTTTTTTTGTATTAATTGAGTTATTCTATTTAGAAAATCAATCAATTTCCAATTTACACAATAACGATATATTGATTTTTCGATTTTAAATAGATTTTTGCGGTTTTAATTCTATAAATAATTTTTTTTCTAATTGATTATTGTTTTAAGAATTAATTGGTTATTAATTTTAATCGATTTTCGATTTTTTTTTGTATTAATTGAGTTATTCTATTTAGAAAATCAATCAATTTCCAATTTACACAATAACGAAATATTGATTATTCGATTTTAAATAAATTTTTGCGGTTTTAATTATATATATAATTTTTTTTCTAATTGATTATTGTTTTAATAATTAATTGGTTATTAATTGTAATCGATTTTTGGATTTAATTTTTAATATTTTGTTTTAATTGAGTTATTCTATTTAGAAAATCGATTAATTTCAAATATTACACAATAACAATATATTGATTTTTCGATTTTAATTTTTTTTTTCGTTTTTAATTGATTATCGATTTAAAAATTTAATAATCGCGCCCAAAATGTTACAAAACGACTATATCATCAAATAACACGTTGAATGCCAAAGGTAATTTATTTATACATGAGTACTGAGTACGAAAATGAACTTTAAAAGTTAATTTAAATTATAATTTGTATATAAAAATGCCAAATATTGATTCCATGTTTATTTATAATAGAAATGCAATTAATAATATATTTATTATAGTTTTTAAAGAACTAATAAATATTCCTATTTTATATTTCGTAGTTTTATATTAATTTTAGCTCTCAATATATTTATAATTACATCGTTAATTAAAGATTTTCTAATTTGAAAATATATACATTTATTTAAAATATTTTCACATTTACACTGTTAAGAAAATTGTTTACGGTTTTTCAATAAATCGCATCATCGAGTGACCTGTACTTGTACTTTCTAATATTTCGCATTTGCCGGTAACGGAATTAGATTCATTTTAATATAACAAAACTATCTTAAATGTTACAATGTTTAAGTTTAATTATTAAAGTATGTAAATATACGATTTCTAGTCATTTGCACGAACATTGAACTAACATTCAGCTAATTTATAACATTTTTATCGATATTTTACGTACATTTTCGTCAATATATTTGAATTATATGTTTATTTTTGTGTGCAAATAGCAATAATTTGAATTAATGTGCCAATATTATTTAAAATAATATAAAAATATATGTATATTTTTCAAAAAAAAAATCGCTTTGTAAATATAGCAAATATTTAGTATTTAATTCGTATTATTTTATCCTTAATCTTTTTCTTCCTTTATCCAATCTTATCTTAAATTATCAACTTTGAATATAATTAATATTACTCAATTAATTAATTAAAAATAATCTAGGTTTAGAAATTATAATTAATGCAATGTTTTAAACGAAACACAATTTAATAATGATTTCTCCCCTATGTATATATATATATATATAGTATATATGTAACATATTACCCTAATATAAAAATAGCCATTAGGCCATTAAAGCCCCGACAAAAATCGAACCGTCGCAGGCGCCATGTTGACAATGTCGCCATACTTATCAGCTTTATATAAGACTAGACGTTCTCAAATTAACTTTTATTAAGCCGTACAACCAAAAAAAGAACACCCCAATTTATTATTTTTTAATTAATATTATTATACTTTATGTAAATATTATTTTATCTGCTTTATTATTTAGTTAAACCAGTTATATTTAATTAGAAGATTATTTTAAATTGACACATTGCTATACTTTCCCTTATAAATTACGTATAAGATAGTAAAAGAACCTTAACTGCAAAAGTCTAATTAAATTAATTTATAAATTACAAAAAATAATCCACAAAATTCATTTAAACAAGTCGACGAATATATATATATAAGTTTACGAAATGTCGAAATGATATGAATTAATACAAATACCTGCACTTCAATTAATTGCATGAAGTGCATTATATTGGGGACAAACAGTCAATAAACCAGAAATAACTAATTTAAAACAATTTAATATTTAAAAATTACATAAAAAAACCGACGAATATATATATAAATTTACAAATTGATATTAATCAATACAAATATCTACGAAGTGCTTTATAGCACTTCAATTAATTGCGTGAAGTGTCTTATATTGGGGTCAATTAAAGAAAATCTAGGAAACAAAACTCATTTAAAACAGTCAAACATATAAAGAAATCGTCAAAAATATATTTCAATTAATGCAATAACATGTAAAGTGCACTATAGCACTTCAATTAATTGCGTGAAGTGTCTTATATTGGGGACAAATAATCAATTAAAGAAAATCTAGGAAACAAAACTCATTTAAAACAGTCAAATATATAAAAACTACATAAAGAAATCGTCTAAAATATATTTTAATTAATGCAAATACAAGTGAAGTGCTCTATAGCACTTCAATTAATTGCGTGAAGTGCCTTATATTGGGGACCAATAGTCAATAAACGAAAATTCTGAGAAACAAAACAGTGAAATATTTAGAAATTACGTAAAATAATCGAAATATAATATATATAAGTTTACGAAATGATTTATTAATTAATGCAAATACCTGCGAAGTGCTTCAGAGCACTTCAATTAATTGCGTAAAGTGCCTTATATAGGGGACAAATAATCAATTAGCAAAAATCTATGCAACAAAACTAAATAAAAACAGGTTAATATTTAAAAAAGACATAGAAATTAGTATATATTAATGCAAAGACTTGCGAAGTACTTCAGAGCACTTCAATTAATTGCGTAAAGTGCCTTATATAGGGGACAAATAACCAATTAGCAAAAATATATGCAACAAAACTAATTAAAAACAGGTTAATATTTAAAAAAGACTTATAGAAATTAGTATATATTAATGTAAATACTTGCGAAGTACTTCAGAGCACTTCAATTAATTGCGTAAAGTGACTTATATTGGGAACAAATAATCAATTAACGAAAATCTATGCAACAAAACTAATTTAAAACAGTCTAATATTACGAAAACATATTAATTAATGCAAATACCTACGAAGTACTTTAGAGCACTTCAATCAATTGAGTGAAGGTGCCTTGAGGACAAACAGTCAATAAACGAAAATCTAATTTAAAACAGGAATCGCCAAATATACCTGCGAAGTACTTTAGAGCACTTCAATTAATTGCGTGAAGTGCCTTACTGGGAAATCTGGGAAACATAACTAATTTAAAACAGGTAAATATTTAAAAATGATGTAAAGAACTCGACAAATGTACGAAAACCAATAAATCAATGTCAATAAACAATAAAAGTCACAAAATAATTGACCATCCTAAGGTTTAAAATGCGCAAACTCTGATATCAAGTCTATAAATCTTGCAAAAGCATTTCGTTGGATTGAAACAAAAGTCGAAAATAAAACTCGATTTTTCTATATATTTATTTATAGTTGACAGGCTGCTGCATATCTTAAATGTTCACTGGGTTGCAGGTTAAATATGTAGCGGCCCGGCACGCCCTAAAGGCGTGGCTTATCTACACGCAACCAATCACAACACTAGTTTGAACGGAGTGGGGATGAGATGAAGATAAACCCAGGGTATTTATACCTGGGTTTTTATAAGTTCTTTTTATTGTAATTTGTCAGAGCACCGCTGTGTCTTGTTGGACTTAATTTATTATACCTTTTACGCGAGACACGTTCACACTAGACGAATTATTTTTTTACCGTGATTTCAATATTAGATTATACACATATTTATTTTAATAATGATTTTTTAGGTTTACGTGAATTTGTAGGAAAATTAAATCGTTTTACTTATTATTGAAATATGTACAAAATGTTTCTTTTATGCAATTTTATAATATTTAATTTAATTTTTTATGGCCTTTAGGTTAACAATATGAAAAAACTTTGTAGACATAAAATATCTTAGAATTATTAGTAGAATTTTTGGGTAATAAACTGTAATAAATCTGGAGTGGCCTGGGCAGTGTTTTCACTATATTTGTAAAAATACAAAACTATAATATTTAATTTAATTTTTTATGGCCTTTAGGTTAACAATATGCAAAAATCTTGTAGACATAAAATATCTTAGAATTATTAGTAGAATTTTCGGGTGTTTTAATTATTTTGATAAGAGCAGTATTAAGGGGGGCTCTAAACTTTGGGGCCCTATAACTCGGGAAGTATACGAACGATTGGATTTAAACTGCGAGGGGATGCAAATAGGGTACTAAATAATATGTGTGGCAAATTTGGTGTAAATCGGTCCAGTACCTTCAGAGGAGTAAGGGCACAAATTTTTGTTTTACGAGCGAGCGACGACTAAAATCCAAGTATATAAATTATATATATATAAATGTATATTTTTGGATTCAGGGCGACGAAACACAAACACTTTTTGGGGCATTTTTGGATTCGAGAACGCTACAGACACACTTCCAAATGCTTTAGCTTCTTCGACACTTCGTACGGCGAGTTAAAATCTCAATTTCGAAGATTATTATGCATAAATATATAATATACATTAATATAAGAACCTAAAAAGCAAATTAATTAACTCTTTAAGCCCCCAAAAATCCCTATTGTAAACCTTGCTTTATAATAATTCAATACGGCCGAAAAAATTAACATAACTTCACCATATACCGCGATCCCTTTCTAATCCACTTGTCGTTTCTTTCTACCCGGCCCCCTTCAGCCCCTTCCGGGGCACCCAAAGTTCCCGCCCATTTCGCTGGAGCCACAAAGTTCCAGTCGTAATTTGAAATTCGTCGTAGTGAGTTCTGTGACGAAATACAGAGTTTTGCTGTGAAACCCCCCAGTTTTTAGGGGTTTAAGGGGTGCAATCAGTGTTTGGGACATAGAATAAAGTGGTTTTTATATTACTTTATTGACGCTATTAATATTGTAGTTAGTTGTAAAGATAAAATAATAAAAAATTTAAGTTTTGGGTATTGTGCCGTACATATAGTGGTTTGGACTTAGAATAAAGTGGTTTTGGTAGTACTTAGACGCTGAGAACCCATGGGTGTTGATTCGTACTTTAAGCGTTAAGCTTGGTTTAAATAATTTGGAGTTAAAAAGTGATTTGAGTTCGTATAATTTGGATTTTAAATAAACTGTGGCTATAAGTGTATTATTTATTGTATAGTTTATATATTTTGGACATAGAATAAAGTGGATTCAGGTGTTTTAAGTGCGTATTGAATAGTGATTAAGTGATCTATATTGACGAAGTCTTCGATTTTCGTCTGGAAAAACTATTTTATTTTGTTTTGTTTGTGCTACAAATTTAATTTAAGACAGTTTTAAAGGAAACTAAGCTGTCGTTTAAGATTAAGGGTAAGTTTAAATATATGTTTTAAAATATTTGTAATTGTTTTAAAAATACTTAATACTAATTTTAATGCAACTTAAATAACAAAATTCACTATTTAATTTAGAATGCATTACGAAGTACGAAGCTAAAGCGTTCGGTCGTGTGTCTGTAGCATTCTAAGATCAAAAATTGTTTGTTTGATTCGTCGCCCTGAATCCAAAAACATATAACTTATATACTTGGATGTTAGTCGTCGCTCGTAAGACAAAAATATGTGCCCTCTACACCTCTGAAGGTACCGGACCGATTCACACCAAATTTGCTACACATATTATTTAGTACCCTATTTGCATCCACTCGCAATTTAAATCCAATCGGTCGTATACTTCCCGAGTTATAGGGCCCCAAAAATTAGAGCCCCCCTTAATACTGCCCTTATAAAAATAATTAAAACACTCAAAAATGCTACTAAAAATTCTAAGATATTTTATGTCTACAAGATTTCTTCATATTGTTAACTTAAAGGCTGTAAAAAATGATTAAATATTATTATTTTGAAATTTTTTTAAAATTGTTAATTAAAAGGCATTATATATAAAGCGAGCTGGACGCATAGGTGCTTGTTTTTTATAACTATAGTGCTTTAAATTAAATTTACAATATATAAATATATATTTAATTTAAATGTTTCGTAAAAACAATGGAGTTATTTTATTATCAGTTTAGTTATTTATTTGTATTAATTGTATATAAAAATGTTTTAAATTTACACCAGTAGTATTAAACTATTTTTATCTTGTATATACATATAGTCAAAAATTGGTTAATTTTACAATATTTTTATAGTAAAATGGCAAAAACAAACCGCATGTACTTTTATAGTTAATTATAGTAATAAGCGTTCTACACACACATACCACTAGGTGTTTATAATAATATAACAGATAGCGGAAGTACAAGATCGTTTTTTTAATATTTTTAACCTCGAATTTTTGAAGAAACAAAATATTATTTAGTTTATAATAAAACTATTTTAATGAGCATTTTTTTATTAGTTAAATAATTTTATAGGAAATGGAAGGAAATATAAAAAGTTATATTAAATTTATAATTTGCATCTAACCTTGAAACAATCTTATCATATTTAAACGCCCAGTTGGGCCTACAGTATTTATAGATACATAGTAAAAATATTATAAATAAATGTCATATTTACTTGAATTAATTTAGGGTTATTTAAGATGAAGATGTAATCTTACTAATAGTAGTGATTGCCGATCACGAAGCCAGTGTTTAGATAACCAACCAATCCTCTTTTAATAGCAAGAAATACAACAGTAGACGCACCTTTTAAGACTACAGATTACCGATTAGATTGTATCAGCTGCAAATTCGAAACAAACGTCTAATCTTACCGATTTTACAATCAAAACTCTTAAATCTGTCGTTTAACAATTACTTTTATTTCGGTTACGTCTTCATTTTCGCTTATACGTGTATTAACGGAAGTATTGTAATTTAAAAAATGAATGATAAATACTCTACTTACGATAATATTCCATTTTACGGAATTTCTATCCATATTTATACAATTTAACAAATATTCTATAAAAGTTATGATTTATTGCTATTTGTTATTGCAATATTTCGTTTTAATTATTTATATTTTAAACTGTTATTATAAATTGCATTGTTTCACGTAATAATATTCAAATTTAATTTCAACGTCGCCATGTAGAAGAATATACATTAATTTTACTAAAAACAAGATTAGGTACAACGCACCTATGCGTCCAACTCGCCTAATAAGTAATATATGCGATGCGAAAATTTAGTGCTTATTTGAAAAATAACAAAATTATAATATTTAATTTAATTTCTTATGGCCTTAAGGTTTACAATATCGAAAAATCTTGTAGATATAAACTATCTTAGAATTATTAGTTGAATTTTTTGGTGTTTAAATTATTTTTCTAAGGGCAGTATTAAGGGGGGCTCAAAAATTTGGGGCCCTATAACTCGGGAAGTATACGGACGATTGGATTTAAACTGCGAATAGATTCAAATGAGATGTTAAATAATATGTGTAGCGAATTTGGTGTGAATCAGTCCGGTACCTTCAGAGGAGTAGAGGGCACAAATTTTTGTCTTACGAACGAGCGACCACTAACATCCAAGTATATAAGTTATATATAAATATATATTTTTGGATTCAGCGTGGCCAGACACTTTTTGAGAATTTTTTGATTCAAGAATGCTACAGACACACAACCGATTAAAAAAAAATTAGTGCATATTGTTAAATTGAAAATTATAATATTTAATTTTATTTTTTATGGCCTTTGGGTTAACAATATGAAAAAATCTTGTAGATATAAAATATCTTAGAATTACTAGTAAAATTTGTTGAAGTTTTGGTTATTTTTATAAGGGTGGTATTAAGGGGGGTTATAAATTTTGGGGCCCTATAACTCGGGAAGTATACGGACGATTGGTTTCAAACTACGAGCGGATACAAATAGGGTACTAAATAATATGTGTAGCAAATTTGGTTCAAATCGCGTCGGTACCTTCAGAGTAGTAGAGGGCATAAATTTAGTGCTCATTTTAAAATTAAAAATTATAATATTTAATTTAATTTTTATGGTCTTTAGGTTAACAATATGAAAAAATCTTGTAGATATAAAATACCTTAGAATTATTAGTAGAATTTTTTGGTGTTTTGGTTATTTTTATAAGGGTGGTATTAAGGGGGGTTCTAAATTTTGGAGCCCTATAACTCGGGAAGTATAGGGACGATTGGTTTCAAACTGCGAACAGATACAAATAGGGTACTAAATAATATGTGTAGCGAATTTTGTGTGAATCGGTCCGGTACCTTCAGAGGAGTAGAGGGTACAAATTATTGTCTTACGAGCGAGCGACGACTAACATCCAAGTATACAAGTTATATATAAATATATGTTTTTGGATTCAGGGCGACGAAATACAAACACTTTTTCAGAATGCTACAGACACACCATCGATGGCTTTAGCTTCTTGGGTGAGTTAAAAAAATACCGTCGCTAAAAGCAGTTGATTAAAAAATGCTTGAATCACAAGCGACAAGTGATTGTCCGTCGGCCGCGGACGTTTGGACATTTATGTCCGTATCTGTGGGTGAGTTAGGTGTCGAGTACCGGTCAACTTAGGCCTAATTAGCTGGCGATCGGCGAAGACACACTTCTTTACCGACGAGCGACGATACCTGTATGTCTGTCGCCAACTCACCTGCACACACACTACCTGCAGGTGGTGACGTCATTCTATGTCTTAGTGGTGACTGGTGACACATTGTCGCGACATCGATACACTTTTTTTATTTCTACGTTTTTAGACTAAGTGCTTAGCTCGGTTTTGTTTTTCGTTATTCTAAACTGAAGTGTATAAGTTTTTATATATATATACGGGATTAGTAGAAAAAATTAATTAAAATATGTTTTTACTGGGACAAAATTGTAGCACAAATTAGAAAAATTGTAATATATATAAATAAAGCAATAAAATAATAAAATAAAAAATTATACCCGCCAATTAAATACCTATGTACACATGTTTGGTTATCTCTCAAAAATCAGTGGTTGTAAATATGTCTTTGTTACTGGGTTATAAACTCGTTGTATACAGCGTACTGAAGACATGTGTGCAAGCACCTATATGTTTGTCTTACAATTTTTTGTAGATTATTTTAAAATTAAAAATTAATATATTTAGTTTAATTTTTTATGGCGTTTAGGTTAACAATATGAAAAAATCTTGTAGATATAAACTATCTTAGAATTATTAGTAGAATTTTTGGGTGCTTTAATTATTTTTATAAGGGTGGTATTAAGGGGGGCTATAAACTTTGGGGCCCTATAACTCGAGAAGTATACGAACGATTGGTTTCAAACTGCGAGGGGATTTAAATAGGGTATTAAGTAATATGTGTACCAAATTTGGTACAAATCGCTTGGGTATCTTCAGAGGAGTAGTGGGTCTTACGACTAAGCGACGACTAACATCCAAGTATATAAGTTATATATATATATACGTAATTATTTATTGATGTTTCGGCATTATTACTAATTTATGGAAAAGGTATATAGTATTTCTTATATATATGTATTATAAGTATATAATTTGGTCGATAAGAAAATGAAATGTGGTTTGATTCGATTATTCAAATTTAAATAGGACTGGCTCTCGGCTCGACTCGGCTTTTATTGATATTGTCGCGACAATTTAATTCCATTCAATTCGAAAGCTGTTTGTCCCATCTGATCTAATTGATTCACTCAATTCAATCAGCAATTTATAACTCGCCGTACAAAGTACCGAATCAATCGTGTGTCTGTAGCATTCTCGAATTAAAAACCCAAAAAGTGTTTGTGTTTCGTCGCTCTGAATCCAAAATATATAATTTATATACTTGGATGTTAATCGTCGCTTGTAAGACAAAAATTTGTACCCTCTACTACTCTGAAGATACCGGAGCGATTCACACCAAATTTAGTACACATATTATTTAGTACCCCAATTGAATCCACTCACAATTTAAATCTAATTGAACCTATACTTCCCGAGTTATAGGGCCCCAAAATTTAGAACCCCCCTTAATACTGCCCTAATAAAAATAATTACAACACCAAAAAATTTTATTAATAATTCTAAGATATTTTATATCTAGAAGATTTTTTTATATTGTTAACCTAAAGGCCGTAAAAAATTAAATTATATATTATTATTTTGAATTTTCGCTTCGCTTTACTTATAAGGCGAACTGAACGCATAGGTGCGTTGTTTTATACGTATATATTTCATAAATGCTCTAAGGGTGGCAATACTTTCTAAAAATAAATGCCTTGTTTTTTTGTGTTCTATTAAACAAAAGATTTATAAATTCATTTATGCAGGTATTATTATAATTATGGATAATAAGTATAAGTATATCTTTGTGATATTGTAGTCACCTATATGCAAAATATAAGTATATGTCCAGCTAATATATTTGCCGATAACGATAAATTATGCAAATAAATGAATAATTATCGGTTCTAATCATCGTGTATTTCATTAATATAACCTTTTATCGTTTATTTTAACTAACTAGTCTATTTATTTATATATATATATATAGAACTTCTTAATTAAAGAAATCTTTAGCACGTCTAAGAACACATTAAACACTAACCTTTATATTTAAATTTGGCGTTAGCCCATACGAAATTGATTTTAGAAATAGGGTAATTAAAAATACAATTTTTTTTTTAATCAATTAAGTTTATTAACGATTCGATAAGTCATCGAAGTGAGAAGATAGGCCCAGTTGCACCACATACACTCACATTAATTTAATTTACGATTTTAAATAGCGAATTTATTTCTATTTTTGAAAAATATTTTTTAATATAACTTGGATTGGGAATTTCTAAATACGAATATCATTAATCTTAACTTAATATTGATCGTGGTGACGCGTTATGTGTGCGTGACTAATGTTGCTATGTGCTATATACATATTTAGAGTGCCTTTACTCGACTTTCTTATACTTTGGTTTTATTATATAAGTAATATTGAGTTTTTAATTCATTCTATTATAACCATGAAATTATTATATTTTAAAAGCGATATTTTAGTAAATTGTGCATGTTTACAGAAAAACTTTTCAAATAAAAGTTGCTAGAAATTTTATTATCTTTAACTTTTATTATAACCACTATTTCTCTAACTCGTCTCGTTTTCAAGATATACAACAAATTATACGAGTAAACAATCACTTCCGTCGTTAAAATATCTATTTCAAGAATAGGAGGTTTTCTTTTTTTAATTATTATATTTTTATGATCAACTGTATAAGTTGTTGTGCGTTCACACACACACACACACACACACGGATATATCATAGTTTAAATAATAAAAATGGATTTAGGGACTGTAAAATAATATATGTAAATTTGCATCACTTTTACAGTAGAATCAATGTAATTTAATTACTTGCATTTTAGTGTAATTTTAATATATATAAAGTTTTGAACAGTAAAAGTGAAATTCTTTATTTACAGTGTATACAGTTACACCTTAAAAATTCTAGACACATTTGTTTAAAAAAATATTAATAATGCGCAAAGATGTTTTAGAAATTTTATACAGAACCGTTTTATTGTAAATATATATATATATATATATATATATATATATATATTTTTTGTTAAAAGTCCAACTATACAATATATGATGGTCAATTAAATGGTTTGCTGCATCTATACAGTGACCGGTCACTGTCGGTATTATAGGCATTATACCTTGTTCGTATGCCGGCAACGATACGTGTTACACACTCGGCAAAACAAAAAACTAAAACGGCTTCAAACAAAAAATAATTGAGACAATACACACACTTTCTTATTTATAATTGATGCTGCCCTGTTCATAAAATATATATTTTATAATACATTTTTTCCGAGTGCGAACATTTCCTTAGATATACCTACAAGCTTAGGTGCAACGCACCTATGCGCACCTATTAATTTCTATGGCCTTCAAAATTATAATTTTTTATGACGTTTAAGTTAACAATATGTAAAAATCTTGTAGACATATAAAATATCTTGATTCTTAAAATATAGTCTGTATAGAGCGGTTTACTCATGTGCCGCTTTGTTAAAATCACATTCTATTAGCTCGTGCAAATTTAATATTTAATTTACTTTTTTACTGCCTTTTGGTTAACAATAGGCAAAATTCTTGTAGACATAAAATATCTTAGAATTATTAGTAGAATTTTTGGGTATTTTGTATATTTTTATAAGGGCAGTATTAAGGGGAGTTTAAAATTTTAAGGCCCTATAACTCTGGAAGTATACGGTCGATTGGATTTAAACTGCATACAGATTCAAATGGGGTACTAAATAATATGTATAGCAAATTTGGTGTAAACCGCTTCGGTACCTTCAGAGGAGTAGAGGGCAGAAATTATTGTCTTACGAGCGAGCGACAACTAACATCCAAGTATATAAGTCATATGTTTTTGGATTCAGGGCGACGAGACACAAACACTTTTTGGAACATTTATCAATTCGAGAATGCTACAGACACACAACTGATTGCTTTAGCTTCTTCGGTACTTTGGCAAGCTAATTTATTTTATATATATATATATATATATATATATATATATATATATATATATATATATGTATATATATATATATATATATATATATATATATATATATATATATTTATATATATATATATATATATATATATGTATATATATATATATATATATATATATATATATATATATATATATATATATATATATATATATGTATATAATGCAATAAGTATAATATGGTCTCAGTTGTCGCTAGTACAAATTAATTAAAAAATTTAAATAATTAGCTAGATAAGTGACAAAAAAGGTTAAGTGGTCCTCTCGTGTTCTCCTCTGTAACAAGAGTGACTATCCCCCCCCCTCCACCCCGTGTGTTCCCCTCACCTGTGTGTCTCGTCAGGTAAAGAACGAAAAAGTGTAATAGCGGTCATCTGAGGGAAAACAACACACAACAAGCGGCGAGCGGGCGAGCGGGCGTGCGGGCGAGCGGGCGAGCACTTAATAGTATCATCGGCGACTCTTCTGAGTGAGTATCGATGTTTTGGTGAGCGGAGGCACCGGCCCGGCGCCACGCCACACCACATCTCTATTTCAACGCCGCCTTATTCTTCATCTTCTTCTATAGCCAAACCATTGTCGTCGTCGTCGTCGCCGCATACTATTACCCGCTTAAGTGGACTCGCCGGCGACTTTAAATAATGTCATATTATATATATATATACACTATAAGTTGAATTGTGGGAACGACCTCACACATAAACAAACTTAGGTACAATGCACCAATGCGTCCAGCACGCCAAACAGCGGTTTTTAATTATTATAGTCTTTGGTTAACGATTTAAAAATATGTTAAAGATATTAAAAGTACTACAATTTAATATTTAATTTAATTTTTTATGGCCTTTAGGTTAACAATATGTAAAAATATTCTAGATATAAACTATCTTAGAATTATTAGTAGTATTTTTGGGTGTCTTAATTATTTTTATAAAGACAGTATTAAGGGGGGCTCCAAATTTTAGGGCCCTATAACTCGGGAAGTATACGAGCGATTAGATTTAAACTGCGTACAGATGCAAATAGGGTACTAAATAATATATGTAGCAAATTTGGTGTAAATCGCTTGGGTACCTTCAGAGGAGTAGAGGGCACACATTTTTGTCTTATGAGCGAGCGACGACTAAATTTATTAATTTTTTATGGCCTTTATGTTAACAATATTACAAAATCTTGTAGATATAAAATATCTTAGAATTATTAGTAGAATTTTTGGTGTTTTAATTATTTTTATTAGGGCAGTATTAAGGGGGGTTGTAAATTTTGGGGCCCTATAACTCTGGAAGTATACGAGCGATTAGATTTAAACTGCGTACAGATGCAAATAGGGTACTACATAATATATGTAGCAAATTTGGTGTGAATCGGTTCGGTACCTTTAGAGGGGTAGAGCGCCCAAATTTGGTCTTACGAGCGAGCGACGACTAACATCCAAGTATATAAATTATATATATTTTTGGATTCACAAACACTTTTTGGGATTTGATTCGAGAATGCTACAGACACACGACATACTTCGAACGGCGGGCTAAAAAAAATCAGAGTGCCCTTCACTCAACTTTCTAACCATTATTCCATTAAATTTCGAGGTTTAAAACGAAATAAATCTGTATATAAATTATAATTTAGCAAAACAAATTGATTTCGTAAATGTTTTAATGAAATTTGTCGATGCAGGCAGTAAATATATAATAAGTATTTCTCGTTATGTGCGCTGAAAGTTGGCAAGCGTGACTTTCTTATCGGCAAATTTTGCGTGTGTTTTTGTGGTAATTAAAGCAGCGAAACAATTAATCAAATATTTCGACACTACACCAAATGTCGCCAACAACATCTGTCTATCTGACACATTTCTTTGTCTTCTCTTTACTTTACTAATAACCATTAATGCATCCAGCGTTTGCGATCATATTCCATTTTACGGGAATTGTAATAATAACAAATAAAATCGATTATTTGAATTTTTGTTTCGTTTCGGGAGGTTTAAAATACGTTATGGTGGAAATGTGTGCACATACGGTCCTGGATTCTATTAGCGCAGCAATAAATTACACCACGTTCGCAACCCTGCTTGACATTAATAGGCTATACGGCTGATGTTTAGTTGACAAAATTAAAAATTTACGAACTTCTCTCGCGGACAATACGTACAGACATACAGACATACAAAGAATACCTGTATACCTGATATGTGTATATATACTTTATTTTATTTTTGTATTTAGCGTTCTTCGTCATATAAAACTTTCATTGATGACTGATTTTATTATTTCATAAAACTGTATCGAAAAGAGTCTAGATTTGTATCAGTAGCGATAAAAATGTTTATAGTGGAACGAAAACGAAACGTTTGGTAGCCGATGTTTTCAATCATTAAAATCTATTCTAAATTATTATACGAATTGTTTCTTTTTTACAAATTGGTAACTCGTAAAATATTCAGGGTAAAACTGTAGTGGCTAGCACAAGTATTTCAAATTAAGACAAGCATAGGTACAGGCCCCAATGCCTTCAGCTAACCATATAAAATAAAAATAAAGAACTTATATGTATATTTAAACATTATTAATCATATTAATTATGACTAATTTTATTAGAAAAATGATAAATTACATAAAACAATTCGCGGTTTGATCTGACGTATTTAGGAAGGTTTTATTTTTATGAAATATAATTTAGGAAGCTAATCATTTGATACTCCCAAGATATTAAATTAACCACAAGCCACAAAACAGTCTATAAATATAACAGACACACACATCCAAATATATTTAATATGCATCGTATATAATCTTTAAAGTTATATAAACAGCATCAGTGCATTATATCGTCTGCCAGATATCCTTTTTATACATTATCAGTATAGTACTTGATACTTGGCGGTTAAGAGTAAGTGCATTAGGGGCCTTATGTTACATTATTTAGCCGTATGGCAGCTCTATTGACTAACACAGTCTTTAGATTTACTACAAATGTGCAAACTTATAACATAAATCTAAGTATATATCAAAATTGTAAAAATAAATTGTTAGTTCGCTGTACGAAGTACCGAATAAGCTAAAGCAATCAATCGTATGTCTGTAGCAGCAAAAAGTATATATATTTATATATAACTTATATACTTGGATGTTAGTCGTCGCTCGCTCGACAAAAAATTGTACCTTCTACTACTCTGAAGGTACCGAAGCGATTTACACCAAATTTGGTACACATATTATTTAGTACCCTATTTGAACCCTATCGCAATTTAAATCCAATCGTTTGTATACTTTCCGAGTTATAGGGCCCCAAAATTTACAACCCCCCTTAATACTGCCCTTACAAAAATAATTAAAACACCAAAAATTCTACTAATAATTCTAAGATATTTTATGTCTACAAGATTTTTCCATATTGTTAACCCAAGGGCCGTAAAAAATTATTAAATATTATAATATACCCAAAAACAGGTATCAGATTAAAACATCCTTATTTAAACAAAATTATTATTATTTACATAAATAACAACATGTATGATGCAATATATACTTTATAGCTTATCGTTTAATAAGAATGTTATACTTTGACATGCAGAGATCTCGATAAAACTATAAATAATACCAACTTAGGTAAAACCAAGTTTCAAGTATGTGTATTACCTATAAAATAATTATCTAACACTTTAAAATTAAGTTTAAGTGAGTTTACGAATTAATTTCGGGTAACAGCTGACAAATTTAGACCGGATATATACGAGTGTGGCCCTTTTTAGGGGCTACGGAGCCTAATAGCAGGTATCACTGGACGGGTAAAGGTGTCTTATTGGCAGACAGATTGTTATCTTAAAAGACGCGCCGGCGACCGAACCGCACGCGTCCGTAAATTTATTGCCCCCAATTTGCCAAAATTGTTAATTTGGCCCACTAGTTTTTAAAAAATGGTCTGTTTTAATATACTTATAACAAAAAAGGGCTTTAACCTTCGTGTTGACGAGAGCACGCATAGCTATAATTTAAAGTCCCCCCTAATGCAATGGTTTTAGTTGGCGGCCAACAAATCAAGGGTGTACGGGAAGGTGTGTTTACGTAACAAAGGGGGTTGGCCCTTTGTGTCCTAATGAAATGCGAAAACAATCGAGGAAAAAGGCGGTCTGCTAAGGGTCGAGCAAATAAATTAGGAATAGTGCGTGTTAAAAGTTATTTAACTCCGTTTTGTATGACGGTTAACTTATGTGGTTTAGGCACGCAACCAGCTTATTTTTGGGGAAGAAAATGGTTGGCCTGTTTTCGCCATTGTGGTTTACCCAATTATTAATTACCATAAATATACAAATACGTAGTTTTTAATAATAAATGGAAGCTTAGATACGGTTTAAACATAGGTTTAAATAAGACAGGTGACAAATAAAGAAATATTACCTGTCGACATTCAAGTATTGAAAGCTATTGTACCGTATAGGCGCCACTTAAATAGGTTTTTCTTTCATTCATAAGACCTCACATTTTGTAAATACAGAGAAAGTTACAGACAAATACAAAAACAGTCTACCTGGTACAACCCCTAATAACTTAGAGTGTAAACCTGACATACACTTCCGGTCCTAATCGCAAATTATTACCCATGAAGGTCTTTGTTTTACCTGTATATTGTTTGGTCACCGTACGTAGTACAAACGCGCTTAAGTATTCGGTCATGTGTTTTTTACATTACTATATTATGTAGTATTAACGGAAATACACGTTTTAACAATCCCTGAATCATATCTAACTATTTTCAGAATGTTAAAACGTTAAATCTTTGGTCCAAAAAAAAGCATAATTTTAATGAATTTTTTTCTCGGTTTAGGGTAAAGGTATCAATTTGAAATTTAAACCATTTTATACCTTGTCTTTTTGTCTACATTTAAACATTTTTTCGTAAAAAAATATAGGAAGCTTTCCCAGATAATGGTGAAAGTATGTCTAGGTCACCACTAAACGGGCGAACTCGTATATCTCATCAACGGGTCATCTAAATCTAATTTTAATCCTAAATTCTTAAAGACTATAAAACCCTCTTTAACTTAAACCAACATTTAGTGAAAATAGTTAATATTAAACAAAATGGCGGCCGTGTGAATAAAACATTTTTTTTTAATTCGCTTTAGGGCGTTATAACTAATAGTTAATTATAAAAATCTATAAATATTGTTAATATAAGTTGTAGTAAATAGTATTAACTTTCATTTAACATTAATAACAAGGAAATCGGTTCGGTAGTTCCTGAGAAAATACGTCCAGTTTGAATTTTGGGAATAACGGGTTTATTTTGATAGATATTTCGTATAAAATTAATTTAATATTATTTAGGGATAGGTTTTATTTGTATAAAACTCTGGTTAGTTTACGTTTTTTTTGTACGTTGTACATAAGTGGTTTTTAGAATAGGGTTTAGAGCGAAATTGAGCTCTATTACAGATGGCTTTAAATATGAGGCGGTAGTTAAAACCGCCACTCAGATATTAAGGAAGACATTGAACAGACACACACTGCTCAGAAGCAAAAGCCGACACACTTATGGGTCAGGGGTTAATGTAAGCGGCGTTTAGTCAAATAGATGTTTCACAGATGACAAGATTCTAAAGATCCAAAGATCTATAGATCTAAAGGGTGTTTTATACATTTATCTATTGATTTCAGACTTATTAAAATTTATATAAATAGTCTAGTAAATTTGACAAACACTTTTTGGGACATTTTTTGATTTGGGAATGCTACAGACACACATGACCGCGTGCTTTAGCATCTTGGACATATAGCAGATCAACCCTTGAGCGTGATGCGCGTATACGAAGTCATTGTCCTTCGTAATAGGGTTTTGATTTTGAGGCGACATCAAAAAGTCATCAAAGCAGTGATAATATTAAGAACACGTCTCGAGTCTCGGCGGGCACTTGTAGCGTTCGTTGTAGAAAGGGTTTCTGTGTAGTGTCGAGACTCGGCTCTGTTCTTCGCCGCCGCTCGCCGCCAACATGGCCCACGATGCGCAAGTCTGCCTCTGCCTCTCTGCCCATTTCACTCGTATGGAAAGGCCGTGCTCTGTCGAACACTTGCGTTGCGTGTTGCTACACCAGTTATGTGTGTATTTGTATGTTTGTGTGTGTATTAGACTGTAAAGAATATGTGTAATTGTGTGTATTTAAGGCGGATACAGATCGCTGTAAAAGCGGTTTATACATCTTAAATTAGAATGGAGGATTATTAAATAATTTGTATTATGGGAAAATACTCTTTAGGGATGTAAAACTATATATTTAGAGTGGCCTGCACTTGGCTTTCTTATATATATATATTTTCAAAGGCGATTTTATACAATTTTGAAACAAAAGTTGCATGAAATTTATATTTAACTATATATATATTATAAGTTTCACTTTTTAGCTCAATATACGAAGTACCAGAGAAGCTAAAGCATTCAGTCGTGTGTCTGTAGCTTTCTCGAATCAAAATACATCCCATAAAGTGTTTATCTCGTCGCCCTGAATCCAAAAATATATATATGTAACTGGATGTTAGTCGTCGCTCGTAAGACAAATAATTGTGCCCTTTACTCCTCTGAAGGTACCGGACCGATTCACACCAAATTTACTACACATATTATTTAGTACCCTATTTGAACCCTATCGCAATTTAAATCAAGTCGCCCGTATACTTCCAGAGTTATAGGGCCCCAAAATTTAGAGCCCCCCTTAATGCTGCCCTTATAAAAATAATTTAAACATCTAAAAATTCTACTATTAAATCTAAGATAGTTTATATCTACAAGATTATTTCATATTGTTAACCTAAAGGCCATAAAAAATTAAATTAAATATATTATAATTGAATTTTAAAATAATCTAATTCTATAACAGTTTTTCAAATTGTTAACTAAAAGGCCATAATAATTAAAAAGCGCTGTTTTCATCGCATATATTACTTATAAGGTGCTTTAAAGAAAAACGAAAGAAATAATTATTAAATACGGCCAGTACGCATTTGGCAACTCTTCCCTATTTGCGCAACAATGCCAAAATGTACCTTTCTAAGATATTGAATGTATCATTTATTTTATTTTTCATTCTTAAACAAACAATTAATCATAATATGTAATAAAAAAAACATGGCGGTGTTCGTGTGTCCGCCATATTCTCACGTGCATATCTTCAACCCTCAACAGTTAATGCATTCACACACACACACACATACATACATACACATGTATATAAATGTATCTGTGTGTGTATAAAAAATAAAAGCACCAAAAGCGTATCAGTTCGTATTCGGACACGCCATTACACTAATGCACGGAGGCGCCTGACCCAACAGACCCGACAGACCCGATCCACCGCCAACTGCGTTCCTTTACTCGTTTATTCCATATTACAAGCTGGACGCACTAGTGCTTGCACATGGACCACCATGCATTTAGATGTTAGATTAGTTAATTTGACTTTCTAATAAAGTCATGAAAATGTTTTTATGAATGAAATCTAATAAAACAAAAATAAAAACATTCATTCAATAAAAACAGTTTTTGTGGCGGCCACACCCAATTTCTGGGAATGTATGTATGTCAATAGTCATATTTTGGGTAATTAAATTTATATATAACGGATATACATACATGTTTTTATATCTTATTATTATATAATGCTTGTTCAAAAAAACGATTAGAACTAAACTACTCGTATAGTTCAACAGCAAAACGATCATTAATTCGATTTAATTAAATGTGTATACTTCTTATCTTTAATTATAATGTATGTGTGTGTGTGTGTGTGTGTGTATATGTGCACATTTTATAACCAAAACTAAACATAAAAATATGATGTTTAAATTTAATAATAATTTATCCCGGGAAAGAAAACCTATTTTGTAAAGGATATTTCCACAACGGATGGGCTTGTTTACTCTAATACGACACGAGTTATAGACAAGATTCGGTACGTACCAATGCGTCCCCAGTAATATATGCGATGCGACCAATTCATAATTATTATGCCCTTTTGCTTAACAATTTAAACAAATAGATATAAAAAGCCTTACAATTTTTTGTGTAAATCAACACAAACATTAATAAATTTAATTTAATTTTTTACGGCCTTTAGGTTAACAATATGCAAAAATCTTGTAGACATAAAATACATTAGAATTATTAGTAGAATTTTTGGGTGTTTTAATTATTTTTATAAGGGCAGTATTAAGGGAGGCTCAACATTTTAGGGCCTTATAACTCGAAATGTATACGGGCGATTGAATTTAAATTGCGGGAGGATTCAAATAGAGTACTAAATAATACGTGTACCAAATTTGGTGTGAATCGGTTCGGTACCTTCAGATGAGTAGAGGCACAAAATGTTTTTTGAGGATATATTTGTAAAAGGCTAATTATTTCTAATTTTTATAATATGCAAGACAATGAGATAATAAAAGTTTTTGTGTTTTTAATTATATTCATATTTAAATATGTTTAAAAACGTAAATATAATTCATACATTTAAATTCGGTTAACTTCATTAATTCTCAAATAAAATAAAAGTATTCTTTGATGATGAAAAATGTATTTAATCTATAATTAACATATATATATATAACATGCATATTATTATTAATATTAATTACCCCGAAAATGAGAACCCTTTGGTGGTGACGTGTAATCTTATTTACATCAACAAAATGTATTCTTTATGTATAACAGAATTAATTATAATATATAATCAGTTATCTAAAGAAATATATATATATATAAAACTTGAGATTTAAAAAATTCTGAATCGAATTTGTGTTTCTTTTTTTTTTGTTCTTGTGGTTTGGGAGACACGTCGAATATTAATGGTGACAGTTTTTCATGGTACTTTATGACATCTGCTACCTTTGAGTCATCTGGCAGTGAGGGCGTTACGTCGCTAACTAATTGATCATTTGCAATAATAAATAATATAACCCTAACGCATATGTCTTCGACAAAAAACGATTTCGCGGATCAGATAATACAAACATTATATTCAAATATATATATAACTAATATATATATATATATATATATATATATATATATATATATATATATATATATATATAATTAATATATATATATATATATATATATATATATATATATATATATATATATATATATATATATATATATATATATATATTAGTTATATATATATAAATATTTCTAGAATTATTCATTTAATTATTAGATGCATAAATTGAGTAGGTCTAATAAATAATACTTTAATGACTGGTTTGTGACACAACAATTACTTACACTAATTACTTAATTGGTGTAATTCAAATGCATTAATGTCATAAAAACACACAAATATAATAAGTTCACATTAGGACAGGAAATTGAGAAAGCCAAACACTTTTAGCTCGCCGTACGAAGTACCGAAAAAGTTAAAGCTTTCAGTCGTGTGTCTGTAGCATTCTCGAATCAAAAAATGTCCCCCCTGGTAATAAATTAAATATTATAATTTTAAATTTTAAAAGAGCACAAGAATATTTTCAAATTGTTATCCAAAAGGCCATAATAATTAATTCTCGCATCGCATATATTACTTATAAGGTATGAGCTGGAAGCATAGGTACGTGGTGCTAAGTTTGTTTTACTGTAATTCCGATTGTTTTAAAGCTACTTTTAAGATGTGATGAGTATGGAGCAGTTTACTCGTGTGCCGCATAGTTGAAATACAATTTTTATCACAAACACAACAATGGCTAATTTCTTATGGTCAATTTGCATGACTACCAAATTACCCACGAACACGAATGAAGGCAGGTTGTGGCCACATTCCTTTGTGTTTGTTCTCGCCGTTCAATTTGACCCCACCCATACGCGAACCGATATATATATATATATATTTATATTTACGCCGGTAGATAGCATTCGTGTATAATAAAAAAAGTAGGCGGGGTACACGGGGGCACCGCTTCTATAAGAGCAACAAAGACAGTCTGATATATACATGATTTTTCTTATGTGATGGGCGTGGCAGCGACGGAGTTATTAACCCGCTCGTTATACGATTACGTCATCAACAATGGCCGATTTCTCATCGGTATTATTTGTGAATTGATTTTATTTTTTCTATAGTTATTTCTGGGTAAAAGTTGAATAAATGCTAAATTCTGAATATTTGAGGTAAAATAAAAATGTGTGCGTTATGCGTCGGTTCGTGCTGACGAAGCGCTTATTCCCTGTGCGAAGTGATTTAGAAGACGCGCGAACATCAGCCAGGAATGCGACGCCCTCGACGGGATACGATCCCGTTACCGACGGATGATAGACGACTGTGGCTCAATTACAGAATATTTCCGGCACAGAAATGCGAACTTTTCACCCCACGAATGCGCCTACAGTGACATACTTATTTGGCACAAACATTTTAATAGCTAAAAATGCATTTACACCCGATTTTAAAAAACAGTTTTATGAAAATATATATATATATATATATATAATAATAGTTTATATACGAAATGAATAATATTGCTACATTTATATAGGAGTAAGTGGGCAAGTTATTTATAATGTTTTAACTTATCTATGTGTCTATCTTGTCTATATTATAAAGGGGAATATTTATGGTTTAATTGTATTCTTGTCAAAGTTAATACATAAATTACGTATACATTTATACTTGTAGGCAACTAATAAAATCTAGAAACGGTGTGTAATTACATACCAGAACAAATTAGATTCACGTTATTATTATTGCTAACTTAACCCATGCTTCCGTGATGTCGATCAAATAAAGCTAAAGTGGCCTTCACTCGACTATCTTGTACTTTTATCATATATAAGTTTTAAATGTAATTGGGGAGACATACAAATAAAATATCTATTGTTAAAGGCGTATTTTTCAATATATGGTACATTTTACGAAAAAACTTTTTATATAATAGTTGTTTGAAATTTAATTATCTTCAACTTTTATTAAAACAATTTTTCTCTAACTTTTGCCATATCAGAGATATTGGGAAAGTACTGTTACTTCCGGTTAATATATTGTTTACAATTTATTTTGTATATGGTACATTTTACGAAAACATTTTTCTTACAATAGTTGTTGGAAATTTAATTATCTTCAACTTTTATTAAAACGTTTTTTCTTCTAACTATTGCCATTTTTGAGATATTAGGAAAATAGCAAGACTGTTACTTCCGGTTAAATATTGTTTACAATTTATTTTGTAAATGGTTCATTTTACGAAAACACTTTTTAAACAATAGTTGCTAAAAATTTAATTATCTTCAACATTTATTAAAATGTTTTTAATCTAGCTCTTGCCATTTTTGAGATATTAGGAAAGTAGCAAGACTGTTACTTCTGGTTAACATATTGTTTTAAATTTATTTTGTAAATGGTACATTTTACGAAAACACTTTTTTTACAATAGTTGTTAGAAATTACATTATCTTCAACATTTATTAAAATGTTTTTAATCTAACTCTTGTTATATCTGAGATATTTGGAAAGTAGCAAGACTGTTACTACCAATTAACATATTATTTACAATTTATTTTGTAAATGGTACATTTTACGAAAATTTTTTTTATACAATAGTTGTTAGAAATTTAATTATCTTCAACTATTATTAAAACATTTTTCTTCTAACTCTTGCCATTTTTGAGATATTAGAAAAGTAGCAAGACTGTTACTACCGATTAACATATTGTTTACAATTTATTTTGTAAATCATACATTTTACGGAAAAACTTTTCATGCAATAGTTGTTGAAAATTTAATTATCTTCAATTTTTATTAAAACGTATTTTCTCTAACTCTTGCCATATCTGAGATATTGGCAAACTAGCGTAAACTATTACATCCGTGTATTTAATTAATTTCGTTTTTGCGAAATGAATCATGATTACTTCCTTAAATATTAATATAATATAATATATAGTAGCAAGAGTGTGAATGGCGATAGGACTTTTAATGTTATTGTAATTTTGTATTATGGCATTTATTAATATTGCAACTATATTTTAAAGAATGATTTTTAACAAACTATAAATAATAATATATATATTTTTAGAGCTGATAATATGTTAAAAATGTATAAGTTTAAAATGAGAATTTATGTTACAAGATGAAATACTTGAAATACAAGAGTAGCACGTGTAAGAAATGTCGTGGGGTCGTTTCTACCCCATTGGGTGTCATTTTACGTCAACACCTCCGTTTATTTATAGAAATCACTCGTTTTGGGGATAACTCGCCGCAAATATGTTAATTATACGAATTACACGTACTATTTTCGACAATTTTAAAATGAATTTTTGTGAATAAACCGATTGAGTACTGCTGATCGAGTGAATCAAGTGGCGCCACAGTACTATCATGAAATTAGCCGCAGCAGACGTTCAGTAATTCTTTATTTTTGTTTTGTTTGTTTTGTTTTGTTGGTTGAACTGTTTTTGGTGGTCTGGTGATGCACCAATCGAAAACCGCTGTTCATATGTATATGCCGTCACTGTCACCGTCACCATCACTAATATACAGAGAGTGGCGCTACATAGTGCTGGATAGTGCTCGATAGGATAGGATAGAGTGGTTTGCGTGGTTAGTAGTCGCGGTATCTTATCAGGAAGGGTCGTTAAAACCCGAAAAGACCTTCTTGGCCCGACTCATTAGCTTATGCACCAACTACATTATAAATATATATATATATATATATATATATATATATATATATATATATATATATATATATATATTTAAAATAAAGTCGTCCCCATTTATTTTGATGCCGATTGTATTACATTTTACGTATTTTTAGTAATAGTTTTGCAAAAATAACGGCAAATAATTATTCTACAACGAAATGACCCTTAGATAAGCTTAGGTACAACGCACCTATGCGTCCAGCTCGCCTTATAAGTAATATATGCGAAGCGAGTAGCGCTTTTTAATTATTATGGCTTTTTGGTTAACAATTTTTTATTTAATTTAGTGCACCGGTTAAGGGCTCCGGCCCCTATTATTTAAATATTTATAATTCACCTACAGTTTTTGCTGTAGACAAACAGACACACACAGATACATTGATGTAAATCAATTTTATTGTAAAATTACTACTAAAATCAATGCAATTTAGTATATTTATTTTAAATGTTGCAATGATTTTAACTGTAATTTAACATAAAATATTTTTTTTTACAGTGTACATAAAACGATTCAGGAATGCTCAAAACGTGTATATCCTTTTAAATCTCGCAGTGGAATTTTTTACGTAATTACAATACTTATCCTTATTCATGTAAATACGTATGAAATTGCAAATATGATTTTTATAGAGCGGCCAATGTGTAAACCGCTCCCTAATAATCATATTAGAAAATACGTACGAGTTTAATAAATGTGCCATTTAAAATGTGTACATTAAAACAGTGTCAGGTTCCCTGGCAACAATCGTAGATGTCAGGAGACAAATAGGGGCCCCCGTTGGGGGGGGGGGGGGGCGCAGCACCCGTTATCACCCACAGTTGCCTTTGAGCGAGCGGAACTACCATAGTTTACCGATAGCGAACATAACACATAGATTCGTTAGTTGTGTGTTATCAGCAGCCTGCATTGGCGTTTCAAGCACTCTACACAAAGGAAAAGAATCCTATTATCAGCAACAGTTACTCTTATCACTAAGTGATACGGCCGATATGCACTATCGTATATTATATATATGTTCTTTTAGTTTTTCTAACGATTCTTCGTTTACAAATAATATTGTTTCCCAGAAACACAAATGAATTCAATTTTTAACTCGCCGAAGTACCGAAGAAGCATTCTGTGTGTCTGTAGCATTCCCGAATCAATAAATTCCCCATAAAGTGTTTGTCTCGTCGCCCTGAATCCAAAAACATATATTTATATACTTGGATGTTAGTCGTCGCTCGCTCATAAGACAAACATTTGTGCCCTCTACTCCTCTGAAGGTACCAGAGCAATTCACACCAAATTTGCAATACATATTATTTAGTACCCCATTTGAATCCGCTCGCAGTTTAAATTCAATCGCCTGTATACATTCGGAGATATAGGGTCCCAAAATTTGTGTGTGTGTGTGTCTGTGAACGCTCTAGAGACTAAACTGTCGAACGTAAAAGAATCTCGAGTGCAGGCCACTCCAGATTCTTTTAAAATTTATATATATATATATTTATTTCAATTTAAAACCACAGTGTAAAAAATTGATGTATATTTACATCAGTTTTACCGTAAAACTACAACTAAAATCAATTTAATATTTGCGAATTTAGTAAATTTACTTCCGTTTTTTACAGTGTACTGATTTTTATTTTCTTATACGTTATGTTTAAAGAAAGTCCTCGAAATTTTAATGGAAATATGTAATATGGTTTATGAGGATACTTTTTTATACAAAAACAATTAATAATAATATTCCCAATACACTGTAAATGTTTTTTTGTTAATTTATACAGTTTCTAATTTTGTGCATTTACTAAATTTTTGTAAAATTGCTTTGTAATTAATTATTTTTAACAAAATAAAGTCAAATTATATGTTTTTGTCTTACATTAAAATTTGTGTAAATTAATGTATACTTTTTACAAAAGCAATTAATAATAATATTCCCAATACACTGTAAAAACTTGTGTTAATTTACACAATTTCTAATGAGTTTTTACTACATTTTTGTAAAATTGCTCTAGAATTAAGTATTTTTAATAAAATACAGTCAAATTATTTGTTTTTGTCGTACGTTAAAAGTTGTGTAAATTAATGTATACTTTTTAAAACAAATTAATAACAAAAATATGCACAATTACAGTGAAACTGAAGTCAAATATGAATTAGAAATGAATTTAACCAACAATAATAACAATTAAATAATATTTTCTGTAATATATAATTTCAATTTAATTAATTTCGATATTCAATTAATCTTGACATAAATTTGAATATCGACATTTATTAAATTAAAATTATATATTACAGAAAATATTATTTAGTTATTATTATTGTTGGTTAAATTAATTTCGAATATCGAAATTAATTTAATTAAAATTATATATTACAGAAAATATGATTTAGTTGTTATTATTGTTGGTTAAATTAATTTCTAATTAATATTTGACTTCAATTTTACTGTAATTGTTTTATTTAAATTCTACGTGTAAGGAAATAAAAATAAAGTAGTATTTCATAAAAATATTTGATTGATCATTGAAATCCCCAATAAAAGAATGCGTCAAATGTACAGTCATATCACACGTGTACGCGCATATATACGATACCAGCGATAACAGCCGATAATAGCAGCGATGACCGATGTACTTAAATGCTAAACTCGAGTAGCACTGATAACGCTATCAGCGTTATCGGGCCGCACTACCAGCGTGACACTAATTATACCCAGTTGATTAAGCCTCCATAACTATCGCTTCTTTTCATAGTTAACCCATTTTTTTCGATAACACACGATTTTATTCCTATAAGTCCTACGTATTATTCGCAGACCTTAAGTAATCGATATTCCACCGAATTACGTCAAAAACATATTTTCAACAATGCCTGAATTAAAACTGACTATTCTCGCAATCGTCTGTACGTGTGTGAACGCTCTAAAGCCAAAACTGTTAAAGGAAATTATGAAACTTAACGCTTAAGCCCAGTTAAACATTTTCTATTGTTAAAAACACATTGTAGTTTACGCTTGTTATCTTTTATGTATGACACAAATTAGAGAAAAATAGTCATGATAAAAGTTGAAGATATTTAAATTTCTAGCAACTTTTGTTTGAAAACTTTTTCTAAAAAATGTACCATTTACTAAATAATCACTGTAAATCTAATTATGAAATTTCTTTAGTTTCAGATGTAAACAATCTTTCAATCTGCAATGTTTCATTCAACCCCATCCTCCGGTTACGCAGACACGTCTTCGTCGTCGTTCCACCACCACCAGCTGCACACGCAACAACCCCCAGTGTACGTACCGTCTTCGCGGCCCTTGCCGACGCACCAGTACCCATCGCCGGCGAACTCGGGCCATGCCGGGCACTTCCCGGGCCAGGCAAGTGCGTGGTCCCACGCCGGCGACCCATCGGCCGCGTACGTCGCTAGCACCGGCGGGCAAATGTTGTCGGCGGCCGGAAACGCGCACCACGCAGCCGCAGCCGCCAGTGCACTCAGCGCTGGACAGTTTTACGCGCAGAATATGATGATGGGCGGCTGGAGGGCCTACGACGGCACGGGGTTTCAACGCACGTCGCCGTATGGTAAGTTATTTATTATTATTAAGACTTTTTTTTAGACATAAAAGCTAATTAGGTTTACGGGCAAATTATATGTATTTTGATTTTTCGATCCGAGAATGCTACAGACATACGAACGATTCCTTGTTTGTACCGGGCACTTAATTTAATCATATCTTGATAGTAATAATAATAACAGAATATGAGTAGGATAATTTGTTGTAATTGGCCAACGTTTATATGGCAAAAGGTGTTACAATTTTATTAAAACTAATAAAAGCAAACATCAAACTGTATCTGTGTTTAATCTTGTACGAGTGTAATTTATGTAGCAAATGTCTGTCGATGGATGCAAATGCGTCATCAAAGGAAAAGATAACAAAATGAAGTATTCCATACGTGCGCGATTTTAACTCGTTATTTGAAGTACAAAATTAGACGGCTTTCTATACACAGATAACTCAAAGTCGTCCCTCTCATCTTGAGTGAATTCATTGCCCTGTCGTAGATACGCCCAACTTATTTAATTTACGCGTATTTCGTTGTTAATTTACTCAGTTATACATATTTAGCTTGGTTGTGTGTCTGTAGCATTCTCGGTTTAAAAAATATCCCAAAAAGTGTTTGTGTTTCGTCGCCCTGAATCCAAATATATATATATATAACTTATATACTTGGATGTTAGTCGTCGATCGCTCGTAAGAGAAAAATTTGTACCCTCTACTCCTCTGAAGGTACCAAAGTGATTTGAACCAAATTTACTACACATATTATTTAGTGTTCTATTTGAATCTGTACGCAGTTTAAATCCAATCGCTCGTATACTTCCCGAGTTATAGGGCCCTAAAATTTAGAGCCCCCCTTAATACTGCCCTTATAAAAATAATTAAAACACCCAAAAATTCTACTAATAATTCTAAGATAGTTTATATCTACAAGATTTTTGCATATTGTTAACCTAAAGGCCGCGAACCGCCAATTTTCTAAATATTATTTCAACGAAGCGGTTTATTCATGTGCCGCCTCGTAAAAATACAATCTACAAGATTTGTACATAATATTAACCCTACGGCCAATATTATAATGTTGAATGTTAAAATGCTATAATAATTAAAAACCGCTGCTCGCTGGACGCATAGGTGCGTTGTACCTAAGCTTGTATAGTATAGAAAATGGTGTATAGGGATAATTTTATTTTAACAGATAGCGCAATGGACTTTCAATTCGGTGAGGGGCGAGAGTGTGTGAATTGTGGCGCTATTTCGACGCCGTTGTGGCGTCGGGACGGCACTGGACATTACCTATGCAATGCATGCGGCCTTTATCATAAAATGAACGGAATGAACCGTCCTTTAATCAAACCGTCTAAACGATTGGTGAGTTCTCACAAAAAATATTGATAAAATAAGGGAGTGAAAATATTTTTTATTTATTTCCAGACTGCTACGCGGCGCTTAGGCCTTTGTTGTACCAACTGCGGCACCCGAACGACGACGTTGTGGCGCCGGAACAACGACGGCGAGCCTGTGTGTAACGCGTGCGGCCTTTACTTTAAGTTGCACGGTGTAAACCGGCCTTTGGCGATGCGCAAAGACGGCATTCAAACACGAAAACGCAAACCGAAAAAGGCGGCAGGGGGCGGGGGCGGCGGCGGGGGCAGTGGGAGTGGCCCGGCGGGGGAGAGGGACGACACTAGCTCCGCCCCCAACAGCGAAGGTACGCCTACCCACACTTTTCTGCTCTCCTGGTTGTAAATATGTTATTTGTGGGTTTGAGGCTCAATATTATTAACCCTTCTATGCTTTAAAATACATATAATTTATTGGTAACTGATTTTTAAGCTGCATTGTTTAAAAAAAGTTGATACTTTAATCTTTTGAATTTATCAACGATATGCAAATTTGTTATGGCGTTATCTTGATACTGTGACAAGTTTTGGCTACCATTAGTCAAAATTTAAATATTTAAAACAGTATGGTGGCTATTTGGCGACATTTTCTGCTGGTTACAGACACACAAACAGTATCGGATCAAAAAACTGGCGTCAATCTCTGAGATGCATACAATTTTCATTAAAAAACGTCTATTTCCGTTAAAATATTGAATACATTCTCGTATAAGAAAAATGTTTTCTTCTAAATGGTTTAAATTGATTATACGTTGAGCTGAAAGCATTGGTGCCAGTAATACCAAATTGAATTTAAAATATCGATGTATTTAATTTATTATACAACGAGCTGAAGACATTGGTGCTTATTATAGTAAATATATAATTTTCAATTCATTTAAATTGATTACACTTTAAGCTGAATGCATTGGTGCCTGAATTACCAATTTGAATTTGAAATACCGATGCGTATTTTAATTTATTTTCCAATTTTATTATACAACGAGCTGAAGGCATTAGTGCCTTTATTATTATAATAAATAAATAATTCTTCTTAATGTTCGTAATTTTCTATTCACCTAAATTGATTATACGTTAAGCTGAAAGCATTGGTGCGCCTGTATTACCAATTTGAATTTAAAATACCGATGCGTATTTTAATTTATTTTCCAAATTTATTATACAACGAGCTGAAGGTATTGGTGCTTTTTTAAATTTTCCATTCTTCTAAATTGATTATATGTTGAGCTGAAAGCATTAGTGCCTGTATTTCCAATTTGAATTTAAAATATCGATGTATTTAATTTATTATAGGGTGAGCTGAAGGCATTGGTGTCTTTATCTTAGCTTATTATAGTAAATAAATAATTCTTCTAATTTTTTTAATTTTCCTTTCATCTGAATCGCGTTTATGATGAGCTGAATGCATTGGTGCCTGTATTTTAATTTATTTTCACATTTATTATACAAAGAGCTGAAGGCATTGATGCTTATTGTAGTAAATAAATAATTCTTCTTATTTTTCTTAATTTTCCTTTCATCTAAATTGATTATACGTTGAGCTGGAAGCATTGGTGCGTGTAGTTCTAATTTTAATTTAATTCCCAAACACATTTATTACACGTCGAGCTGAAGGCATTGGTGCCTATACCTATATTTATTATATAAAATAAATAATTCATCATAAATGTATAAATTTTCCCCACGGTATTGTTGCTAATTTATTATTATGATTTCAACAAGGCGGCACACGTGTAAACCGCTCCATACTCACACAATATTTCGTTTTATTAAAATCGCAGATTCAAAACAGCCGCAAATCAACCATCACCACAGCCAGCCAATCCACTCGCACCACACCATGGACAACCAATCGAAGGCATCGTCAGAGAGGCCGTACCTAGGTCAAACCTCCTTGTTGCCGTCCACGTCGACCTCCTCGTCGACGCCTAACACCATCAAAAGTGAACCAGGATACGAAACAAACCCGCAATACAACTGTCTACAAGCGCACCAAGGGTACAGCGCTTACCACCAGCAGATGTTTGGGTTCACGGGTCCCCCAGGTGGCTCCGACGTCGCCTACCACCACCAGCACCACGTGACGGCCGCCGCGAAACTAATGGCGTCGTCGTAAACGTAAGATTATTTGTTTTAGTACATTTGTTTAAAGCTGGGTACTTTTACACTATTAGTGCTTTATTTACACTATTAGTGCTAAATTACACTGTTTTTACAAGTTTTAGTGAGTGAAGTTATATTATCCTTTTGAAAAAGACTGTTATTTAAAAGTTGCTTATTATATTTAATAGTTTTTAGTCTATCGAATCATATTTAGTATTTAGATAATCAATATTCGAAATATTGATTGATTGTTTTGTCAATTTTCCTGTTATAAGGGATATATTTCTCAGCTTTTGTTATAATAGTGTAGTATTAAATATATATATACACAGTATGTGTCGTAATTAACGCCACTATTTTATAGTTTTTTTTTATGTATTTATATAACCACGAATTTATTTTAAATTACAAAGAAAAATTCTAACTACTAATTATTTTTTATTTAAAATTACACCAAATGATTTAACAATTTTTTTTTACTGTTAACAAAAAATGGGCTCAAATTTACTATATTTAAAATCACTCTAAAAATATTTACATTTTTTTGTAAGGTGTATTAAAAATAATGTAAATTGTCCTATTTTTACAGTGTAGCTATACGCTTTCGCAGATATTGAATTTTATTTTTGTCGTTTTTCCTCATCCTGTTTTTAATTATGTTATACAATTTTAAACGTTATTAGTTAAATTAATCATTTTTAATAAAGATTATTTGTTTAATAAACAATTTATAGCGAAAATAAATTTAATTTCTCGTCAAAGCAATACAATAAAATTCAATATCAAATATATTAATTTTGCTGTAAATGTTTTAAATAAATAATTCTTGTACTGTTAGAAAATAAGAAGCTTTTTGCAACAAAATTCAATCATTGTAAATAAAACCAATCAACCTTGTACTGTTATAGTTGTAAAACTGTAAAAATTAAATTAAATATACATAATTTACTTCTTATTCAAATTATTCACAACTTTGTCATCGAAAAGAATCAACGAAATAGACTATAGAGCATTGGCGCCTGTACACGTTGTTGTGTTTATAAGAATTATAATATTTTCTTAAAAATCTCATTACAATTCTTTTTAGAACTCAAAACGCAAACATTTAATCACGAAATAGATTAATAGGGGGAGCTGAACGCATTGGCGCCTGTACCTATTGTTATTTTAAGAATTATAATATTTCCTTAAATTCGCCCAAGAAAATATAAATTTAAATCACGAAATAGATGAATAAGGGGAGCTGAACGCATTGGCGCTTGTACCTATTGTTATTTTAAGAATCATAATATTTTCTAAAAAAATATAATTATTTCAATTCTATTTAGAATTCGCTCAGAACGTAAGAATTAAAATGCACGAAATAGATTAATAAGGTGAGCTGAAGGCATTAGTGCCTGTACACATTATTATTTTAAGAATTATAATATTTCCTTAAATTCGCCCTAGAAAGTAAAAATTAAAAACACGGAATAGATTAATAAGGTGAGCTGAACGCATTGGTGCTTATACAAATTGCTATTTTAAGAATTAAAATATTTCCTTAAATTCGCCCAAGGAAATAAAAATTAAAATCATGAAATAGATTAATAGGGGGAGCTGAACGCATTGGCGCTTGTACCTATTGTTATTTTAAGAATCATAATATTTTCTAAAAAAAATCTAATTATTACAATTCCAATTAGATTTCGCCGAGAAAGAGAAAATTAAAAGCACGAAATAGATTAATGTGGCGAGCTGAATGCATTGGCGCATGTACACATTGTTATTTAAGAATTATAAAATTTCGTTAAATTTGCCCAAGAAAATTAAAATCACGAAATTGATTAAAAGGGCGAGCTGAACGCATTGGTGCCTGTACCTATTGTTATTTTAAGAATAAAAAAAAAACTAATTATTACAATTCCTTTTAAACTTCGCCGAGAAAGTGAAAATTAATAGCACGAAATAGATTAAAAAGGCGAGCTAAATGCATTGGTGCTTGTATACATTGTTATTTTACGAATTTTAATATTTCCTAAAATTAAAATCACGAAATAAATTAATATGGCGAGCTGAAGGCATTGGTGCATGCACCAATTGTTTTTACACAAATTATAATATTTCTAATAAGTTTTCACTTCAAATTCAAGTAATTTAAAATTACAATTACAATTAATTTATTTTATTCAAAAACTACTTTATTCTCGCATATATAAAGCGTTAAAAAGCG
Organism: Leistus spinibarbis; assembly: GCA_933228885.1. Lineage (NCBI taxonomy): Eukaryota > Metazoa > Arthropoda > Insecta > Coleoptera > Carabidae > Leistus > Leistus spinibarbis. Next base: position 372,061 of record OW121794.1, on the reverse strand, counting down.
TATTAAATATTGATGTATGAACGTTGGTCAAATCATTATTCCCGTAACCGACGCATGTCACACGTATTGTGTTTTTAAAAATAATCACAGCGAAACAGACAGTTCAGTTCGTAAGGGCAACATTGGATTATTATTATTTGTTGACACGGCACTTGCCCTGTTACTATCAACCGGTCAAAAGTTCTGACAGCTATCCACTCCATTGTTAAGGGTGAGTTTGGATCGCATACATTCACACAATGACATTGCGCTTTTCCTTACCCGTATCGCCTATAAAATTGATCAACGCAACACCAAAGTTCGCAGTATTCAAAAATCATACGTGGCGACAAGTAAATTTCGTTGCTTCGAAGTATGGGTAAGTCTAAATTTTTATCAGTGTACTGTATCTGAATCAAAAACGCCTTCACAATCAGTTAAAAATCCACGAGCTGTAGGCATTGGTGCCTGTAATAGATTTTCTTAATTTATACATCAGTAGTTAAAAAGAAAATATAAATAAAAAATAATTAAAATCCACTAAATAGATTACACGGTGAGCTGTAGGCATTGGTGCCTGTACCTATGGTATAAATAATTTTTCTTAATTTATACATCAGTCGTTAATAAGAAATAAACATGCACTAAATAAATTATACGGCGAACTGAAGGCATTGGTGCCTGTATGCGGGGTTAAGACGATGAGAAACCCATGTGAAAAACGACGTTTTTCTGCGCCTTCACACAGCCCTTATTTTTGTTAGTATCGAATTTTGAAAAAATGTTCTAAGTTTGGAAAGAATGAAACTCTGAAATGATCGGATTAAAATTTTCAATTTTGGTTCCACTTTTTAAATAAAAATGTATAAATATGTCCAATTTTTAAACAATTCTTACAGATATATGTAAGCCAAATTCAAAAATCTAATCCGATCATTTCAAAGTTTGTTATTTCATTTCACATCATTGAAAATTTCAATTTTTTTCTATTTAAAACGAACTCCCTGTGAAGGCGCAGAAAAAGTACTTTTTCGTGTTATTTCTCTAAAATGTGTGACTGTTGCAGGGCGCCTCTATCGTTTATAAAACTAACTATATTGCTAGAAGTGAATTGGCACCGCCCAGTACAATATTTTCAAAAGTATTTATACGATGAAATATGTTTCATAAATAGCATGTAGTATTTTGTGCTAATAAAATAATATACAATCGAGAATTATATAAGGTGGTACATTTGAATTTCTAGGGTCTTATTCAATAATGTGTTACACTAATTTTTTATTGGTTGAATTTAGAGGGTAGTTCATTATAAATTCCTCGCCCCTGAATTAATTATATATATATTTATTAAAATTCAGAGTGAACTACCCTTAGTTCAACCCTTAAAAATTGAGTTCGACAATCTATATATATATTGAATCAGATACAAGGAACTCTTGAGCGCAAGGAATTCAAATTGGCCATTCTTAATTTGCTAGTATTACCCTCTACCCTTAAAAGGACAAAATTAGAAGAATTTCTTAAATCTGAAATAATATTCGGCAATTCCGCTTAACGTAAAAGTGACCAAAGAAATATTTAAGATGGGGTAGGTTTATCCCTTAAAAAATTACCCCTCATATATGCATGCCGCACATCTATGTATACAAATTTGAGCTCAAGGAATTCAAATTTGCCATTGTTATCTTCCTTGGATTACCCTCTACCCTTAAAAGGACAAAATTAGAAAAACTTCTTAAATCTGAAATAATATTCGGCAATTCCGCTTAACGTGAAAGTGACCAAAGAAATATTTTAGAGGGGGTAGGTTCATCCCTTAAAAAATTAACCCTCATATATGCAAGCCGCACATCTATGTATACAAATTTGAGCTCAAGGAATTCAAATTTGCCATTCTTAACTTCCTAGGATAACCCTCTACCCTTAAAAGGACAAAATTAGAAAAACTTCTTAAATCTGAAATAATATTTGGCAATTCCGCTTAACGTGAAAGTGACCAAAGAAATATTTTAGAGGGGGTAGGTTCATCCCTTAAAAAATTACCCCTCATATATGCATGCCGCACATCTATGTATACAAATTTGAGCTCAAAGAATTCAAATTTGCTATTCTTATCTTCCTAGGATTACCCACTACCCTTAAAAAAACAAAATTAGAAAAATTACTTAAATCTGAAATATTATTCGGCAATTCCGCTTAACGTGAAAGTGACCAAAAATAAATTAGGGAAGATATTTCTTAAAGCCACCCCTCATATATGCATGCCGAAAAAAAATTGAGCTCAAGGAATTAATATATATTTCTCCAAATAATTTATACAGCGAGCCGAAGATATTGGTGCCTATGATACCTATATTTATTATATTATCATATATTTTTACTAATGATAATGCCCAAAACTGTTTATATTTTTTTGTTTATTTGTAATAGCAGGGTGCTTAGAATCCATGCATAAGAGCATGACACACATTCGTCAACATAAGTAAATATTATTTTAAATCGCAACAATTACTACAATGTTCTATTTCAATTTTATAAAATTATGAGTTCACTTTGTATCTAGCTCTGTTAGCAGCAAGTTAGTTTTACATAAAAAATGAGATGACATGTTCTGGTTGAAGAACATGGAAGAAAAATTAGTTAAATTTTATACATATTGCCTTCCACCTGAGTTAGTAGATCCACGAATACCACGTAACGGACATATAAGGGATCCTGATTACATAATTGCAGCAATGCGAGAAAAAGAAAATAAAAAAACTGTTAATCGAAAATTATTTTAAAATTTCCATATAAGAAATACATCGTAAATTTTTGAATATTTAAACCTAAATATTGGGGTCCTATAACTCCGGGAAAATACGGGCGATAGGATTTTGACTACGGTCAAATTCAAATGGGATGCCAAAAAATATGTGAATACCATCTTTGGTTTAAATCGCTCCGGGTTCTTCAGATCTTCCTGTATCTCAAATGGCTAAAAACGGCCCCATACCTTCAGAGATGATGTGCGGCCACAAATTTCGTAGTGAAATGGTAGACCAATTATCATTCATATACATATCTATTCTGTTGTTATTCTTATAATATATAAAAAAATATTATTTGTTGTAAATATAATTCTATTATTAAAATATGTGTTTTTTTTTTTAAATAATAAACGTATTTTTCAATATTGATATATAACTCATTTTTCTGAAACTGAAAAAAAATGTTCCAATAATTATAATATATTGTATGAGCATTCTTGTTTGTATATTTTAGAACGATATCGTTATTTGTGTATGTAGAATAATAATGCATAGTTGTGTAAAAATCAGATACGAAGCATACGGAGAGTCAATTTAATTCTGAGTGTACTTTGTGCTCCCACTCCGTTGAGTTACCCACTACGTCACACAATTAGCACCGCCCAACAAGCTACACGTGCTATACTGCCCTAACACCCGACCCGTCCCTCACGTGCATGCAAGACGGGTTGCTCATCCTCTTAAATGTAGCATTTACAGGTCGTACTTTACCGGCTCCAGTGGCGTGCCGTGTCTGCGGGGACCGTTCGTATGGCAAACACTATGGGGTTTATTGTTGCGATGGTTGTTCCTGTTTCTTTAAACGAAGCATTCGTAGAAACAGTATTTATACTTGTATTTGTATGTGTTTCCAAAAAAAAATATTATTCGTTAACTGAGAACTATTCATTTCTAACTCGTCATTATATATATATATATATATATATATATATATATATATATATATATATATATATATATATATATATATATAACGACAGTCAAAATTAGTTATAAAGATGAATAATGAATTGTATATGATATGGGCACATGGTGCCAACGAGTAATATATATTGATTTGACGTTTACTTTTATGTAAAACCCGTTATAAACGTTCACTAAACATTGATTAAAAACAATTACTATTACACTCTAATATAAATAAAAACGATTAAACAATAAAATATTTATTACTATAGACAAATGTCTTAGTTTATAGTGGAAAATTAAATTGGTTAAGGTCCATTCACAGCTAATTAGTAATTATAATTAATAATCCAGTTGATTTCATGATAATGCGTTCATAGCTACATAATTTTATTAATGTGAATGCTAGCATTATCATAAATCAAGCTGGGTTATTATTAGTAATTACTAATTGGCTTGTTGTGAATGCTGATTTAAACTAGTAATATACTAATTAAATGTTTTGGTTGTCAGAGCGCATAATTAATATGTTAATATAATTTATGTGAATGCTAGCATTGTCTTCAATCAAGCTGGTTTACTATTTATAATTACTAATTGGTTTGTTGTGAAAGCTGCTTTAAACTAGAAATATACTAATTAAATTCTCAGAGCGCTAGCGTTCACAGTAATACGTTAATTTAGTTCATGTGAATGTTAGCATTGTCTTAAATCAAGCTGGGTTATTATTTGTAATTACTAATTGGCTTGTTGTGGCTTTAAACTAGAAATATACTAATTTAGAATGTTCTCAGAGCGCTAGCATACACAGTAACAAAATAATTAATACGTTAATTTAATTAATGTGAATGCTAGCATTCTCTTAAATCAAGCTGGGTTATTAATTGTAATTACTAATTGGCTTATTGTGGCTTTAAACTAGAAATATACTAATTTAGAATGTTCTCAGAGCGCTAGCGTTCACAGTAACAAAATAATTAATACGTTAATTGAATTAAAATGAATGCTTGCATTCTCTTAAATCAAGCGGGGTTATAATTTTAATTACTAATTGGTTTGTTGTGAATGCTGCTTTAAACTAGTAATAAATTAATTTAGATTTGTATGGTTCTCAGTGCGCGATTTGTTATTTTATTATTATAAAAACACTAATTATTTTTGTAAATAAAAATATATTAAAAATAGTGTAATAATTATCGATGCAAGCAGCTGGATTTGCCAAATGTATTATTGACAAAACTAGAAGAAATTGGTGTCCATTTTGCAGATTGCAAAGGTGTTTTCAAGTCAACATGAACACCGGAGGTACTTTAAAAATATAAGTTTTTAATTAATTAGAAACATACAATTTTCTTATTAATACAAATAATATAGATTTAATATTATGTGTATTAAAAATTCAAGTAATCACCTTTAGGCTCTAAAACTGTAAATTATAAAACATGTGATTATTAGAATTAGTTGCGCCTAATAGACAGGCAACTTTATATACATGCATGTATTGTTGTGAAGCGTGAATTGACTATATTACCAGTGGCGTATCTATGAAATTATACTTTCAGCTGTCCAAAAAGAACGAGGCCCAAGAAAATTAAAACTAGATATAAGTAAAATACACAGATTTTCCTTCGATTATAAACATCGTAATTTTTCTCAAACAGGTACACAAATTACCAGAAAACAATCAAAATGCTTTCCTTGCCAATTTATTTAATTTATAGGGGAAAATCACTATGAATTAGCAGCCCAAATACTTTTAACTTCAATCAGGCACGCCCGAAAAAATATATATTTTGGACGCCTATGCAGAAACTCACAAAACGAATGCCTAAAGACAATATGGAGTTGTTTGTTTTTGCTGAAAAGTGCGAGTTTAACATACGAATATACGAAAATTTTTGAGATGAATCCACCAATTTACAAAAGCATTTTAAATATTAAATCGTTGCAGCTTGATTTTGCAGAAGAAAATTTATTGGAAGCGATTTTGAGTTGCAGAAATGGTAAGCGATATTTTTAAATAATTACAATTGCAAGTCTTACAGCTGCATTCACAGCAATCCAATTAGTAATTACAAATAATAGTAATACTAGCATTTTTTGAAATAATACCAATACATTTTATATACAAGCTTAGCTACAAGGCGCCATTGCGTTTAGCTAGCCTTATAAGTAATACGAAGCGACACAGGGACTTCCCCGTCCTACGCCAAGCTTGTAAAAATATTAAAGTTAATAAATAATTGTATTTAATTATTATAGCCTATTATAGCCACAATACGAAAAAATGTTATACTTATAAAAAGTCTTAGAATTAATTATAGATTTTTTTAATATACTCAAAAAAATTTTTAAAGCAAATTTGAAAATTCAAATTTCCAATTTTAAATATTTTTTTATAGCCTTTAGATTAACAATATGAAGAAATCTTGCAGATAAAAAATACCTTAGAATTTTATGTAGAATTTTTGAGTCTATTAATTATTTTTCTAAGGACAGTATTAAGGGGGGTTTAAAATTTTGGGGGCCTATAACTCCAAAAGTATACAAACGATTAAATTTAAATTGCGCACAAATTCAAATGGGATACCAAGTAATATGTGTAGCAAATTTGGTTTAAATCGTTTGGGTACCTTCAGAGCTAGAGGGACGAAATAGATATTTGTTTGTTTTAGATTTAATATCGGATTCAAAAGACGCAATTTTAGCAAAAAATCTACAATTTGAAGCCGTTGCAAAATTGGAACAAAAATCGCAAAATAAACGTGTTTTTACGATTACAGCATTACCGATTTTTTTCAATCCGTCAAGTGAAGAATTGGTCAAAACGTTATTTTCACCAATTATTGGTAATATTGCTATGGGAGATGTAATTTTAACCATTTAATTATTGTAATTATTTTATATTTGTTGTAATTTGTAAATAAAATGTTGTAAGTTTATTGTGGTTTTTTTTTAAATTTATAATTCTTAGTTTCTTACACTGTATGTATAAAATAAAGTAGTGTAATCACAAAATAGACGAATTGGTAATTTTAAATGCTATATGTGCCCATATCATATGCCTATACCGTAAAAAAATATGATATTTTGAATTTAAGCCGGATGTGTTAGTTTATTCGTATTATTTTTTAAGTATCTCGAAAACGGCTCGAGTTACAGAAAAAGTTATACTTATATAAATTAAAGATATTTTAATTTCTAGCAACTTTTGTTTGAAAAGTTTCTTCAAAAATGTACAATTTACTGAAAAAATTAGTAAATATAAGAAAGTCAAGTGATGGCCACTCCAGATTTTTGTTCTAAAACAATAATAAGTGGGGAATTTTAAAATATAGATAACTTTAATTATATATATATATATATATATATATATATATATATATATATATATATTGTTTGTTTATTTAAACTAAGATAAAATTTCTAAATATAACTTTATAAAAAAAAAAACTAATTTAATTATAATTTAAAAAAATGTGTTTTTGTTAATTACGTTTAATTTAATTATTAATATATTTAATTCAAGAATTTGGAGTTATTACAAACACTGCTAGCAGTCACATTAATAAAATTAACACAATTAATTATTTAATGTGAACGCTAGCATTGTTAATCATACAACAAACTAGATTAATTGTAATTTTCCGTCTTAATTACTAATAATTTCGCGTAATAAATAATTCGAAGCTTTTTAATACAAATAAAAACAATTAATAAATCGAAATTGAACCGAAAAAAAAAACTTTATAATTTTTATTTGTCGTTGTTTCATAACGAAAACCTAAATTTATTTTATAACAAAAACCGAAACGAATTCGAAGCTTTTTAATACAAATAAAAACATTTAATGAAGTAATCATTCGAAATTGAACCGAAAACAAAAAAAAAACGTCTTTATATAATTTTTATTTGTTTTATAACGAAAACCTAAACTAATGTAACGAAAACCTAAACGAATTCGAAGCTCTGGTTAAAATAATTAAAGAATCAATGTGTTTTAACGAATTTTATTCCATAATTAATTATAAAAAGCTGAATTATCAAGAGAATACAATAAATTAAACAACATTTGTGCTTATATCATAATAATTATTTTATTTCACATAAAATTATAAATAAATACAGTTATTGAAATCCACCACGTAAAGCTAACACTAAATGCAACACAGAACCACCCTGAACTTTATAATCCTGGGCAGTTTTTTCATCATTCCTAAGGAAAAAAAAATTAAATATGCACAAATTAAACGAAAACATTATTTCACATAATAAATATCATTACATTTGTTTTCCTGAAAATATAAGCCGCTGCTGTTGAGGAGGAATCCCTTCTTTCTCCTCCACTCGTTCCTTAATCCTCTCTACTTTATCCGTGGGCTCAATATCTATCTCAATTTCCTTACCGGTTAACGTCTAAAATGTGCTTATTAACGTTAAAAAACCCCAAAAACTAATTTAAAGCAAAAACCTAACCTTAACTTTAATCAACATGGCGAAATTTAATTGTTTTACACTATTAATATACTTATAATAATTCACATATGACGATTTACGCAGTAACTTTTCAATAATTCACACTTGCAAACTCGTATTTGTACAAATAACTAGTCATTTAACAAAATAAAATGACAAGCCTGCTCGTAAAAGCCCGAATCACAACACTAAAACTCACTAGTTTTAAAACTATTTTTTCACTAATTTATACACTTAATTTACACTTAATACATCTAATTTTGTATGTTGTACACAATAATTATTAGAAATAAACACTCCAACCCCTATTCTTAAGTAATATATTAAGCTTAAGTCAGTTTTACACCTAAACATATAACTAATATACAATTTATAAACCTAATTGACCCATAAAACCTTCCCCTAAACGAAATAAACCGTATTTCATAGCAAACATACATTCATATTTAGATATAAACGTAATTACTATATGTTAAGCAGTTTAAATAAGCGACAATGTTGCCAACAACAACCAAAAAAAAATACTAAATTAAATTTTGGTATCATTCAGACTACAGCATTCGTTTTATCTCAGCTTGTTCCGGTTAAAACTCATCTTTTCGCTCTGTTTACACATGGGGTAGACAGAGCAAAAACATAACATTGCTGAGATTTTGTGTAAAAAGAATACAGCTAAATTTGCGCCTATCTTCAAATAGTCTTATAACCAGGGTTGCCAAGCAAAGAATAAAAATAATTGTCACTAATAATTTAGTGTTAAATACACGAATTAAACGTGTATAAGTAGCAATGTTAAACTATTTCTTAGATATGAACCCTCTGTTTTTGTTTGCATTATGGAATTTTAGTGATATTTAGGGTTTTAATGCGAGGTTGGCAACATTGGCAAGTACACCATTGTCAATTTACGTCTTTTCTAATCCATATTTCTTGTGTAAATTCTTTTGAACAACGTGTCTTTTATATTTTGTTGTGGAGTTCAGTTCCATAAATATATTTACTAGTATATTAAATATATTTCGTGTAAAACGCTAATGTGAACGTGTAATAGTAATGTCGTTGTAGGGAAAAAAAATGGCAGTTATAATTCTCATCGTGTTTTCGTGAATTCGCGTACTATTTAAGTGCCGAAAATGCAATCTGTCGCGTTGTTTTTCGTTGCGAAAACGCGTAAACTTACAAAACAATAATGATTAAAGTAAAAATAAATGTGAACAATTTATTTTTAAGCAACATTGCGCGTAGTATTTGTGTTTAATAAATATAGTGTGTTTTTTTTTTTTTGTAAAATTATGGAGAATCCACAATTTGCTCAGCCGCCCCCGTCGCTCCATGTCCCCCCACCGATGATGAACGCTCCGCCCCCGGGTATTGTTAATATAAGCATGCCGCCGCCGAATATCGCGGGGCATGGAGCGCCGTTGGGCCCGGGCCCTAAACATTTTGAGAATAATCGTGCACCCTTTAACCCGCGCAGTTTTTTTCGGCCCTTTCAGTCGTTTGGCCCGCGCGGCCCGATGGGCCCTATGACCCTAGAGGACTTCGATGGGAAGAGATTGCGGAAATCGGTTATGAGAAAAACCGTGGATTATAATTCGTCGATTATCAAAGCGATTGAGGTTAGTTTTGCGTTTTGTGGCTAAGTTCATTGTGTAATATTTAAAATTAGGCGGTAAAATCTTTTATATTTAAGTTGTTCCGATTTAAGCGTTTTATAATAACATATATTAAAATAGTATAATTGAATAAAAATCACTTACATTTTTGAAGTTCTCTGCGAAGTTCTCGATCCTAGAACAAATAATAAAAATAATTAAATTATATTTGTGAATGTTTTTGTGTTTTATTTCTTAGAATCGGGTTTGGCAACGCGATTTCCGCGACCGACGCGCCTTACAACCCGATGTCATGTATTATCCGGATTTAATGCCACCTCCCAGTTATCCAGACAATGCAATTAATTGCGTAACGACTAGATTCGTTAAAACCGCAACGAACAAAATGCGTTGTCCGATATTTTGCATGGCCTGGACTCCGGAGGGGCGGCGTCTGGTCACCGGAGCTAGCTCCGGAGAATTCACACTCTGGAATGGCCTTACATTCAATTTCGAGACAATTTTACAGGTATTTGCGTTTAATAAATTTAAAAATATATATATTTTTTTGGATTTTACATAATTTTAGGTGGCCTGTCCTCGACTTAATATATATTTATATATGCAGTGGCATTTATTTTTAGTTATTGTACATTTTAGTTTATTTGTTATTTTGATCCAACAACATTTAAAGTGGCCTATGCTCGACTTAATGTAGATATATGTATCTGGGGTGGCCTGTATTCGACGTTTTTATAGGCATAATTTTAGGTGGCCTGTGCTCGATTTATATGCAGTTATTGTACATTTAGTATATTTGTTATTTTGATCCAATGAAATTTAAAGTGGCCTATGCTCGACTTAATGTATATATATATGTATCTGGGGTGGCCTGTACTCGACGTTTTTATAGACATAATTTTAGGTGGACTGTGCTCCACTTAATATATGCAGTTTTTGTACATTTAGTATATTTGTTATTTGGATCCAACGAAATTTATAGTGGCCTATGCTCGACTTAATGTAGATATATGTATCTGGGGTGGCCTGTACTCGACGTTTTTATAGACATAATTTTAGGTGGACTGTGCTCGACTTATTATATGCAGTTTTTGTACATTTTAGTTTATTTGTTATTTTGATCCAACAACATTTAAAGTGGCCTATGCTCGACTTAATGTAAATATATGTATCTGGGGTGGCTTGTATTCGACGTTCTTGTAGACATAATTTTAGGTGGCCTGTGCTCGACTTCATATATACTTATATATGCAGTTATAGTACATGTTAGTTTATTTGTTATTTTGATCCAACAAAATTTGAAGTGGCCTATGCTCGACTTAATGTCGATTTATTTTATCTAGGGTGGCCTGTATTCGACGTGCATAGTTATACTTGTTTATTTCAATTATAATTTGTAATTTTTACGAAACGTTAAGAAAATCTGGAGTGGCTTGTATTTACAATTAATTTTCAATTACTTTGATGTATAATTTTTAATTTACGTAATTGATAATTGTAAATAGGTCATTTTTATATTAATGTATATAAAATTTAGAGTGGCCTACATTCGTCTTGCGTGCAATTTTCTAGGATGTATATGTTTTAATATATTTAAATACATCCAATTTAAATATGTTATTTTTATTTAATAACAGAAACAAAATCTAGAGTGGCCTACATTTGATTTTCTTGTATTTTTGTGTATGTATTAAATGCGTAATTTTAAATATATACGTAATTAAATTAAAATTATCAATTATAAAAATCGCGAGTGTACTACACTCGACTTTTATAGTTATGTTCATAAACAGGTTCATGAAATTAATTAAATGTGGAGTGGTCAACGCGTAGCTTTTACATACTTTGTGAATTAATTTCTTTAATAATTATTTTATCAACATTAAAAATAAATAATTTGGTGTGGTCTATACTTGACTTTTTGCATAACGTAATATTTGAAATATTAACTAGAATAGTTGAATAATGGATAACTAAACGTGATATGAATGAATGAATGAATGAATATAAAAATAGTTTAGTGGCAATTTGTGTTTGATGTGTTTATAGGCGCACGATAGTCCGGTTCGAACGATGGTGTGGTCGCACAACGACAGCTGGATGGTGACGGGGGACCACGCGGGCTACGTGAAGTACTGGCAGTCCAACATGAACAATGTGAAAATGTTCCAGGCGCACAAAGAGGCGTTGCGCGGAATCAGGTACCTAATACTCAACTTGATGCACAATACTTTTGTCTCTTGTCTACTACGTCTCTATTATTACTATTATTATTATTATTATTACTATTTACAGTTATTCATTACTACATTTGTGTGTATTTGTTACTACTAAATATATGTGGCTAATGTGAAATACGACGAATGTGTACATTTACTGGTAAATACGCTCATTTCAAACATTATCTCACACTACTTAATTATATTATTTTGAGGTGACACCAAAAAAGACATCTGTACATTTAACTTTTTTTTAAACCCTTATTAACATATCTGGGGTGGCCTACATTCAACTTAAGTCTGTTTTCTCGTTAAGTACTAGTTTTTATATTGATTGAGAAACTATACAAACATCTGGAGTAGCCTACATTTAGCTTTTATTTAATTATCTGTTGTGTGAGATTATACATATATTATATATATATTTCTTTTGAGAGTACAAAAACATCTTTACTATATTTAAATTATTTAATTCATTAATTTTCTGTAGGACTAGTAAAACATCAAGAGTGGCCTACATTCAACTTAATTTAATTTTTTGATTTAATACACTAGTTTTTTGCTTTATAAAAACATCTGGGGTGGTCTACATTCAACTTCAGTTTGTTTTCTCTTCAATGCACTAGTTTTTTTTTTATTGTGTGAGACTACAAATATTTGGAGTGGCGTACATTCAGCTTTTAAATAGATTAAACACATTTTATCTTATTTTTGCTACAATCCACTTAGTTAGTTTAAGGATATAAGAAATATACGTCTGGAGTAACGCACACTTATTGTAATGTTTTTCTATAATTTAGATAATTTTCTGCTATATTTGCAGAGATACTGAAAAAGTAGTAAGTCTAAACCGTATTATCTGTTTTAGAAACAAAATTATACAAATATTAAAATGTATATTTTTTACTTTTTCGTTCATTGATTTTGTATTAGAGCATTCACACACAGAATGAGAAAGCATCTTCGTACGAGAAATTAAAAATGTTTTTAGAAAAATAGTTATTCACCAATTAAAAAATAATTCTTAAAATTAAAAGGCCACCGTAACTTACTAGTAAATATACATATTCTTACATTTCACATATCCCAGTAACAAAATTCAACAGTTAACTGAAGCTAGTGAAATTTATTTGTTAGTAATTTAACAAATAAATTAATTGTACCTGAAAATGTCTGTGATGGAAAAAATAAAGAAAAATCCGCGAAATATACAAATGCGTTTTATACGTTAGGTCAATAAAAACAAATCATTTTCAAATATGAGGCTTTAAAAGAAAAAGAAAAAAAAAACGCTTATTTTTTGTTATTATGTAGATGAAAAATAACCTGTATTCTCCTATAATTCCTATCTGTGATTCCTGATGTACAAAATAAAAGAAAGAAAAAAAAAAAAAAAGAAAAGAAAACGGGGTTTAAAATAATATATTATTCGGTTTTTATATTTCTCTGATTCAAATGTAAAATGTAGCAAAATAAAGTTCCCTTTAGGCTGCAATAAAGAATCCTATTTCCATTGTTACGAATTAAATTTTTATAATAAAGACAGTTTTGTTTATATCTAATTTATTGAATGTATTTTGCAATTTTCAATAAAATTTAGTTTTTTTTTGTAATCATACGAGAAACTTTCCAATAGTTTTTGTAGAATTTTGTAACCCTTGTACGACGCGGTAGAATTCTGCTGGGACTATTGGAGGTTTATTTTTTATTTGACCCTTATTCACTGTTGTGTTTTTTATTGGATGACATAAATATAATAAAAGAATAATGTTTTCATCACGGGTAGTAGAATCCTGCATCCTTTAATTGGTATTTATCCTTATCCTATTTTAATTATATTATCTGTTCAAATAATACGACCAACTTTAGCCATCACAAGAATTTCTACCAAAATATACTCAATTATCATATTTAACACGTTGCCTGCTATTGCGGACACATTTTTACGATTATACGAACATATTCAATCATAATTAACTGGTTGTCTGCCAAGGTGGCGAAGCCACATACTTATTTTACTAAAAACAATTTCTAGTCTTTGTTTTTTGATATTGGCAGTCAAGATGTTAATATTAAAATGAGATCAAATCGTTTTTATTGACATTTAGGGGACTACGTCACAGAAATTCACATAGTCATGTTATTAATAAATAATATGATCTCCGGGCTTTGTTTTTTGATATTGGCAATCAAGATGTTAATATTAAAATGAGTTCAAATCGTTTTTATTGACATTTAGGAGACTACGTCACAGTAATTCACATGGCCATGTTATTAATAAATAATATATAAATAAAAGAAATTTAATAATGATCTCCAGTCTTTGTTTTTTGATATTGGCAGTCAAGATGTTAAAATTAAAATGAGATATCAAATTGTTTTTATTGACATTTAGGAAGCCACGTCACAGAAATTCACATTATGTTGTTATTAATAAATATATAAACATAATAAATATTTATAATTTGTTTTAACGGCGCAATTAAATTTTTAAACGATAAAAAAATATTGTTAATTGTTTAAATTAACTCAAATCACTAAGAATATATTTTAAAATATATATAAAATCAATCTGGAGTGGCTACCACTCGATTTAATGTACTTATTTCTTTTTTAACTGAAGTGGCCCACACTCAACTTAATTAACATTTATAGATTGCGATAATAACATTAGTTTAAATTCTTGAAATACTGAAAAAGTAGTAAAATTAAATCGTCAATTCTGGTTTATAATAACAGATTATTTTTTAACAAAGATCTGGAGTGGCCTACACTCAAATCATTTTACAAATAAACGTATATAGATTGTGATATTAGTTTAAATTTTTTAGATACTAAAAAATAGTAAATTTCGAAACCTAATAATTTTTCTAGTTTCACGTTTAAATAATTGATATTATTTTTCAATTTCACTGATTTGTGACCCAATGTGAACGAATAATTGACTAGGTGCAGGGTGAACTGATTAATTTATGTATATATATATGTATAATAAAATTGTTTGAATAAATAAAACTGTAGTTTAGGCCGTATATAATTATGTCGCCGATTGTCACTACGTATTTGTGTGTCAGCTTCAGCCCAATGGACGGCAAATTCGTTACCTGCTCCGACGATGGAACACTACGAATCTGGGATTTCTTGCGATGCCAAGAAGAACGCATTTTGCGAGGTAACAAATATATATTTCACTAATATTCATTTCAAATTGGCGTAGATTAATTATAAAAAATCACTAAGTGATCTCTCATTGAATAGGGAATAAAAAAACGGTCTTAGAAAAAATAAAATTTACTTCGTAAAACTCATTATTTAGTTTCAGTTTTATTATATTTAATTTGTTTGCAAAAGTTTAATAAATTAACAGTTTTAAGTTTGATTCACAATAGAAACGAATTAATTACACTTAAGATGTATTTATAGCGAAACAATTACAAATTGCAAGTAATTATTCCAGTTTAAATAATTTAATTGTGTTAATTTTGTTGCTGTGAATGCTAAACTAGATTATTATTCGTAATTTTTAATTCATAATTACTATTTGGTTCGCTGTGAATAATTTTTTAAACGTTTACAATTAATTAATAATTTGTTTTGACGGCGTAATTAAATTTTTAAAAGGTAAAAAATATTGTTAATTGTTTAAATTAGTTCAAATCACTAAGAATAAATTTTAAAATATATATAAACTCAATCTGGAGTGGCTACCATTCGACTTAATTTAATTCACAGTTCATTTATAATTTTGCAATTTTTATAAAACGTTAAAATAATCTGGAGTGGCCTGCATTCACAATTAACTTTCAATACTGTGATCTATAATTTTTTATTTACATAATAAACATAATAAATATTTTTTAATTTATAATTTGTTTTGACGGCGTAATTAAATTTAAAAATATATTTTAAAATTGCATTTCTTGCTATAATATAAACTAGATTATTATTCGTAATTTTTAAATCATAATTACTATTTAATTTGCTGTGCATAATTTTTTAAACGTTTACAATTAATTAATAATTTAAGGGCAAATTAAATACACCATGAAAAAATATTCCTACGTTAAAATACCCCCGTAAAGCTACTGGATCCGTTCTTGCTTAAGTAATGTTGGCATTAAACATGTTATGATAATGAAAAATAATTTTTAGGGCACGGTGCTGATGTTAAATGCGTGCATTGGCATCCGCAAAAGGGCCTTATTATATCTGGGAGCAAAGACAATCAACAACCAATAAAATTGTGGGATCCGAAAACGGGACAATCTCTAGCAACTTTGTAAGAATATCTGCTAAAATCACTTATATACCAGTAAACATTTTATTCAAAGCTTCTCTGAGATGTCGCTGCAACGTTAAATATGTTCAGTCGCTGCGATGTAACATAGAAGTAATTGTAATAAAATGTTTGCTGGGATATCTACATATAATGTATTTGCTAGCTGCATTTATATCCCAGTAAACTGTAACTTCTCTGAGATGTAACATAGATGTCACTTGTAACATGTTTACTACATCTATATATAATATATCTGCTAACTGCACTTATATCCTAGTAAAACTTTCATGTAACTTTTCTGAGATGTTGCAGCAACGATATATATGCCAAGTCGCTGCGATGTAACTGTTACATATCTGATACATTACAGCCGCTCAGATATGTAACAGATCTTTCTACGTAAAACATAATATTTTAAATATTCCAGACACGCACACAAGTCCACCGTAATGGACCTAAAGTGGAACGAAAACGGCAATTGGCTAATAACCGCATCGCGAGACCATTTATTAAAACTATTTGACCTACGTAACTTAAGTCAAGAAGTCCAGACTTTTCGGGGACACAAAAAAGAGGCGTCATCAGTCGCTTGGCATCCAATCCACGAAGGACTGTTTACCAGTGGCGGTTCCGATGGCTCTATTATGTTTTGGCACGTTGGGTAAGTGACAAATAAACAGCGATAATTCTAGTGGTAGAACAAGAATTATGTTTAGAGCGGACAAGGAAGTTGGAGCAATTGAGCAAGCTCACGATAGTATAGTCTGGACTTTAGCGTGGCATCCACTTGGACACATTTTATGTTCTGGTTCTAATGACCACACCAGCAAATTCTGGACGAGAAATCGTCCCGGGGACCCAATGCGAGATAAATATAATCTTAACACGTTGCCTGCTGGATTAGCTGGTTTAGAGGATATAGATTTAGATGAACCATCAGCTATTCCTGGAATGGGGCCAGAGGATAAGGTGGAGCAAAGCGGTGGGTTTGATGCGATTGCCTTAATTCCTGGATTGGATTTGGATAGTGCGTCGAATGCTGGTGATGATAAATTTGCGAAATTGAAGAAGGTGCCGTACAGTAAACCGATTCCTAGGAATTTCCAGGCGCAATGGAACGAGACTGGAGGAATGGAGGGTATTTTGATATTGTGAAGTGCGGTTTGGGGACTTCGAGTGTAATTGTGTTTTGGTTTTAGATGAAGAGAATGAAACAGGGGTCGATGCGATTAGTGAAGTTATTTCACATATTGTGGAAAATACGCCTGGAGTTGTTCCACTGGAGAAAATTGAACCGTCTGCTCTTATAGTTTATGGGAAATTATTGCCTGTTGAGGGTAAGTTTTTTTAAGGGTTTTATACGTAGTTAACAAGTGTAGGTGCACCAATGCCTTAAGCTCGCTGTTACGGTCTACTAAATATCAATAAAAAATGTATATACCACTGATTTTTGAAGAGATGTGTTCACATTTTTAGCTCTTCGTACAGTATAAACGAGTTAGTGTTCGATTGTATGTCTGTAACATGCTGAAAATTGAGATTTAGTTCCTCTTTTTTATGTTTTAATATATAGATATATATATTATCAGCAAACAATATTTTTTCTTTAGCTGGTTCAAAATTGGAGCAAGTGATTGCTGAAGGTCCCGAAGCTCTAAAAAAGTACATCGCGTCCGGAGCAATCGAAGAACTTCACGACGTGATGCCTCACGATGAAGACAGCGATTACTTAAACGACGCTTACTTAGACGACGACTCTCCACCTCCAACAAACACCAACATGGACGTCCAACTTCCTCCCCCACTGCCCAGTTCTAAATTCGCCCAAGTCGCTGCCCAAAAAACGCAAATCAGTATGGTGAACCAGTTACAAAATTTACAAAACCAAGGATTAGCGTTAAACATAGATCAAAACGAATCCCGGAGGAATCGATTTGACCAAGAGGACGACGATGATGCCGAAGAGGAACCGATCATCGATCAAGAAGTATTAATGCGTTCCGGGCTGTATGTGCCACCTGGGCAATCATTCGGAAATCGAATGGAAATCGACTCTCGCCCCGACCAAGAATCAATGGACGATGATTACGAAGACTCCGAAATGGATTATCGACAAAACAATTATTTCGATCAGCCAAAACAACAATACCGTCCGCGTTATGATAGCCCAGAACCCAATTACCAATCCCAGAAATACCAGCAGCCCAATAACCAATTGGCCCCGTTGTCCCAGCCGCAATGGTCGCAAAACGGGCAAAATTACGCGAACCAATCAACTCAAAATGAAACATTTAATTCACGTGGCCCGAATTATAATGGGCCGTATGGGCCCCCTTATAATTTCCGGCCGCATAATTCGGAGTATAGGGGGCCGCCTCAGTTCGGGCAGAATTTCCGGCAGGACGGGCCGCCCTGGAATGGGATGCCGCGTGGGCCAGATCAGTATAGGGGGAGAGGGTTTGGCCCGCCTGGGCCAAGAATGCCGATGAGGGGAGGGCCGAGACCTAGGGGGTTCCCGCCGAGAGGGGCGCCTTGGATGCCTTCGCGGACAAATGGGCCCGCGAGGGGCAGGAACGCATTTTAAGTAGATTTATAAATAATTGTGAATTTGTGGGACTATGAATTTAATGGAACAAAGTGAATTAATTGCATTAAAGTGTACGATTAATTGAAATAAACATATTTTGTAATAGATTAATTGTGTTTTGGCTATTTTATTTGCATTTGGGACTTAATTTAAACGTTTTTTTTATTTAAAATAACCAATCCAGCAAACACGGATGGAAAAAAAACATGTATTTGTTACATATCTGCGCCTTTGTTCTCTAAATGTGATGTATCAGATACGTAACATATATGTATTTAGTGGTTAAAGTCGCTGGAAATAAAATACATCTTCCCAACAAATATATATTACATATCTAATACATAACATTTAGAGAACACAGATATATATTAGTTATGTACCAAATACATGCTTTTACGTTGTATGTTTGCAACCTAAAATAAGTATTTTCTAACTGTAGACACAGGTTATATTACATATTTTCCGCTAATAAAACCAATATTAAACTACACACAAACAAATAAATACAATTTTAAAATATACTTACAATACTGTAGACACATTTCACATTTATAACACAATTCCAGAAAGTACGTCTGCACACAACACCAGTCTACACTCAACTAATTTTTATTCACAGCATTAAATTATGTTTACGTAATCTTAATCCTACAAGTTTCTACGAGTTTTGTGTCCAAATTAGTTATAAAACCACTGTTAAATGTGTTTCTATACACAGCACCGGCGGTAAATATAGATAATAACGTTAGTTAATACGTGTAAAATATGTGAATTTAGCACTGTTTCCCGGTTTTTACGTTACTTAGCGGGAACCGATGCACTGTACGCGGGAAACGCCGTGGTATGCGCGAGCAACTTTTCTACATATACACGAAACTTGTTGATGAAACGTTAATATACGTATAAAAACAGTGTAAAACATGTGAATTTAGCTTAAAACAGTTTTAAATACTATTATACTATAATATATTATGTTTATATCACGTAAACGACAAGCAAACGATAGCACTGTTTCCCGGTTTTTACTTAACTTGGTGGGAACCGACGCGATGTGCGCGGGCAACTTTTCTACAGCACCGACGTAACATACAGGTACATATACACGAAACTTGTAGATGAAACATTAGTTTACGGTTTAATACGTACAAAAACAGTGTAAAATACGTGAGTTTAGCTTAAAACAGTTTACACTAAACTTGTGGATGAAAATAACTTTAGTGTACGGTTTAATACGTAAAAAACAGTGTAAAATACGTGAGTTTAGCTTAAAACAGTTTACAGGTAAATGAACACAAAACTTGTGGATGAAAATAACTTTAGTGTACGGTTTAATACGTAAAAAACAGTGTAAAATACGTGAATTAAGCTTGAAATAGTTTACAGGTAAATATTGTGTATGAAAATAACGTTTTAAATACTGTACTATAGTATATTATGTGTATATCACCTGCACAACGTTAAGCAAATGATAGTAGTGTTTCCCGGCTTTTATTTTACTTGGCGGGAATCGACGTGGTGTGCGCGGGCAACTTTTCTATAATGTAGGGTTGTTTTTATAACGGAATATTTTGGGGGGTAATGTTGTGTTTTGTACATTTATGGACATTAGCAGTGGAAATGGACGGATTGGGAAGTTTATATGGGTAAGAAAATTAGTTTTTTAAGAATATAACATTTATATATGTATAAAATACGTAAAAATAAATGGGATTTAATCCTAGTCTTGGAAATGGCGAACGTTATGTATGTATACATATATTATACTTGAAATTAGGTGGAAAAACGTGTATAAAGATTAGAATATTATTAAAATATGATATAATTTTAGAAATTAGGACAAAAATTACCTGTAGTGACTATAAATTTACTTACACAGAGATATTTAATAAAACTGAGTTTGAACACTAGAAAAAAAAAAAAAAAAAAAAAAACTGGAGTGACCTTCACTTGACTTTTTTATACTACCACTATCTATATATAGTTAAAGACGATTCAGGGTGGGTCAAAACGTGTATTTCCGTTAAAATCTCGCGTTCGAATTTGTATATGAAAGTAAACAGGAATATATAAAATATAAAAATGCATTATTCGTATATGTACAGACAATCTTTATTATTATTCATAATTTCAAACAGATTATTTACAAGTTTGTAATATTAGTAAATAATTTGATAAGTAACTAAAATTAACAGTACTCAATTCTTTCGATAAATTGTAACATAATTGAAAAATTAATATATACATATATTTATTTTTTCTTCATTTAAACAAAAAATTAACTTAAAACCCGGATTAATGAGTTAAATGTATCCTAAATCGTACTTAAAAGAAAAAAACCCTAATAATAATAATAATAAATTAACTTAATTCTGTATTAAACAAAATATAATTATAACTGTATTATAAAAATTGCATTATTATGATTAAGATTACATTTTAATTGCCGATTTTTTCGATTTCGTCGCAATCTTCAGCGTCCAAATAATTAATCTTTTTACCAAAATGCGATTCGATCGCTTTACAAATCGCCATCGATTCCGGTGTATCGACTAAATTAATCGCAATGCCCGATTTACCAAATCGGCCGGTTCGGCCAATTCGGTGCAAATAAGTTTCGCAATCGGCGCGCGAATTCACGTCGACTGGCAAATCGAAGTTTACCACGATCGTAACTTGCTCGATATCGATTCCTATCGATTTATATTCATATTTATCGACTAATTATAGTATAACACAGTGGTTCTTAATCTGGGGGTAATTGGTTGTGTTTGTTGCAAACAAAATATTACCTACAAATTTGTTAATATTTGCGCAAATTTATTTTATTTATAGAATAAAAACAAAATTAATTAACTAAAACATTAAATAAACATTATTTTGACTAATTCAGTACCCAGTGGTGCCAACCTAATAATACATATGTTATTGTACAATTAAATATCTAGTTAACTTAACCCTTGAATCCTGTTTAATGAAATCTTTAATTAATATTAGACAATATAGTTTAAGAACCACTGTTGTAAGGGATACAAAAATGTTATAGACTTACCCCGCGATAAAACGTTGGTGGTGATCAAAACTTTTTCCTGTGACGCCCGGAACCGGTCCAAAACGGATATCCGTTGTTCAACCGTTAAATCACCGGTTAAAACCGCTACCGCGTGGCCATCTTTGCTCATTTTCTCCGCTAACCAATTCGCTTTGCGTCTTGTCTTAAAAAATATAACATAATAATTAAAGTCGTACAATATTTTAATTTGAATATTTTAAAATTCAAAATTTAATATTTGATTTAATTTTTTATGGCCTTTAGGTTAACAATATGCAGAAATCTTGTAGATATAAAGTATCTTAGAATTTTTTCGTAGAATTTTTGGGTATTTTAATTATTTTTATAAGGGTAGTATTAAGGGGGGCTCCAAATTTTGGGGCCCTATAACTCGGGAAGTATACGAGCGATTTAATTTAAACTTCGAGTAGATCCAAATGGGGTACCAAATAACATGTCTACCAAATTTGGTGTGAATCGCTCCGGTATTTATATCGTTTAGGTAAATATATTTTCTATGAAGCGGTTTACACGTGTGCCGCTTCGTAGGCACAACATTTTTGAATTACACATACATATAGTACTTTTATTACGTAAAGTATATACATAAATATATATTTTTGGATTCAGGGAGACGTGACAAGCACTTTTTGTTAAGAACATTTTTTGATCCGAGAATGCTACAGACACACAATTCGATAAAAATACTTACATGGCAGAAGATAATACATTGTCCGACTCCGACGACTCCATAAATATTTGTAACCGCCATATATTTCTCTTCTTGATTAGCGCATTTAACATAATATTGCTTAATATTATCTAAACTCTCTTGTTCCCGTCTTAACCGGATTATCAACGGATTAGGGACGATAATCTCTGCGAATTCCATTACAGCGTTATCGTATGTTGCGGAGAAGAACATCATTTGGCATTTTCGGTCTAACATCCTAAATATTTCCCATTTTATATTTTTTAATTATTATTTTTTAAACTTTATACTTATGAATCCGGATACACTGGTCTTGATGGCCCTGAGTGTCGATCATAACGTCAGCTTCGTCCAAGACGAACACCGATATTTTCGCAAGGTCAAAAACGCGATATTTTAAGCCCCAATCTAATACTTTGCCGGGCGTACCGATAATAACGTGATCGGTAAGTTTACTCTTTGATACCTCTTCGCCTCGTACAGCGTATTTGAGCAGGATTTCCGGGCAATATTGCGCCATTTTGGCAGCAACTTCGCCCGTTTGTATTGCCAATTCGTACGTTGGCGATAAACATAACACCTAATTATTTTTTAAAGCGCATTAATATTACAAAATTCGAAATCACAGCATTAAGCATTTATTTCAATTACTAGGGATTTAGTTATATATATTTTTAAGCTAGTGGCAACACTGACGACGTTAGTTTAAATTACAATATTACATTTAATTACACAACGCACTTATGCGTCCAATTCGCCTTATAAGTAATGCGATGCGAACAGCGGCTTTTAATTAATATCGCCCTTTTGGTTAACAATTTGAAATTTATAGATTTTAAAATTCAAAATTATATTATTTAATTAATTTTTTAAGCCCTATGGGTTAACAATATGCATTAATCTTGTAACATAAACTATCTTTGAATTATTAGTAGAATTTTTGGGTGTATTAGTTATTTTTATAAGGGCAGTATTAAGGGGGGCTCCAAATTTTGGGACCCTATAACTCGGGAATTATACGAGCGATTGGATTTAAATTGCGAGCGGGTGCCAAATAATATGTGTAGTAAATTTGATGTGAATCGGTCCGGTACCTTCAGAGGAGTATTTAATGAGTATATATTGCTGGTAAAGCATGTCATAAACCACTCTCTTTATCCCACGATTAGGAAAGCATGAATTTAATCGTATTAAAAGTACTATATGTATGTGTAATTCAAAAATGTTGTACGAACGTTGCGGCACATGAGTAAACCGCTTCATACAAAATACATTTACCTAAATGGTATAAATACTGGAGCGATTCACATCAAATTTGGTACACATATTATTTGGTATCCAATTTGAATTCGCTCGCAGTTTAAATCTAATCGCCCGCATACTTCCAGAGTTATAGGGCCCCAAAATTTGGAGCCCCCCTTAATACTACACTTATAAAAATAATTAAAATACCAAAAAATTCTACTAATAATTCTAAGATATTTTATGTTTACAAGATTTTTTCATATTGTTAACCTAAAGGCCATAAAAAATATTAATTTTAAAATATGCACAAAAAATTGTAAGACTTTTTATATATATATATATATATATAATATTTTTTCAAATTGTAAGCTAAAAGGGCATAATAATTAAGAACCGCTGCTCGCATCGCATATATAGGCGAGCAGAACGCGTAGATGCGTACCTAAACATGTTTATTTTAAGCATATTGTAATTTAAAATGGCGGTAAAGTTTTCCAACTAGTTTAAAACAAAAAACCCTAAAACCGAAGTATGTAATTATTACCTGTGGGTAATTTTGGGTTGGGTCAACTCTGCTTAGCATTGCCAAAACGAACGCAGCCGTTTTGCCAGTGCCCGATTGGGATTGGGCAATTAGGTTCTGGGCCGGGTTAGCTAATAACGCCGGTAATGCAGTTTCCTGTATCTTAGATGGGGCATTAAACCCCATCGCATATACACCTTTTAATAAATTAGGTTTCCTAAATAAATTTTAATCATAAAATAACAATAATCTGTTGCAAACTAGGGAAAAACATACAAAGTCAACGCATCGAAAGATTTAACCGAAAATAATGGCGAATTTGGGTCTTTACGTTGGATCTCAATGTCATTATTATTTTCAACTAAACCTTTACGAATTATTTTCTGTAACAGCGACGCCTCCGCCGGGCTATATTTCTCTTGTTGGTCTTCGTCTGCCCTATCATTTGTGCTGATACTAACTGTAGCGACCTTTTAAAACAGCTATAACCTCAAATTTACACGTAAAACATTAAAATCAAACCTTATCCAGCAGTACTCGTTCTTGCTCTTCCACGAATTTGGTCCAATCGACTTTTTGCGACATTCTTAAACATTAATCACTACTAAAACACGTTTAAAATTACACAAAATAGGGCTAACTTCATCAAATCGTAATTTTTAAATGGCGCGACCAATGTAGCCACCTACTTAAAATAAAAACCACTAAAAACCATATTTAAAGTGTAAAAAACACACATTTTGCATCCTAAATTATCCTAACATTGTAGATTTAATTAAAATAAATAGTTTAAATCTATAGTTTTTGCACGATTTGTCTTTGTTTTCTATTAGTTATTTACGATTATTTGCTAGTTGGCAACATTGGTATTAATGCGCATGTGTAAACTTTTAAACGGAAGTAGCAAATTGGCGGTTTACCGTTCTAAATAGCACGACCTACTTAAGATAAAAACCACTAAAAACTATAACTAAACTGTGAAAAATACATATTTAACATCATAAATTATCCTTAAATTGTAGATTTAATTAAAATAAATAGTTTTAATTTATAGTTTTACTGTCTTTACACGAATTGTCATTGTTTTGTATTAGTTATTGGCGATTATTTGCTCGTTGGCAACATTGGTGTTAATGCGCATGTGTAAGCTTTTAAACGGAAGTAGCAAATTGGCGGTTTAGCGTTTAAAATTACACAAAATAGGGCTAACTTCACCAATTTGTAATTTCTAAATAGCACGACCAGTGTGGCCAACTGCTTAAGATAAAAACCACTAAAAACTATAACTAAAGTGTGAAAAATACATATTTAGCAACATAAATTATCGTTAAGTTGTAGATTTAATTCAAATAAATAGTTTTAATTTATAGTTTTACTGTTTTTACACGAATTGTCATTGTTTTGTATTAGTTATTGGCGATTATTTGCTCGTTGGCAACATTGGTATTAGTGCGCATGTGCTTTTAAACGGAAGTAGTAAATTGGCGGGAAGAAAACTAGTCAAGTTAGTGACTAATTAATCGAATATTGGTAAAATGAGGCGATTTGATCGTTCTAGTAATTTTATTAGGTCTTGGGATTTAGTTTAGTTACATTTTCTATAAATTTGTACATAATATAATTTTAAATTTAAATGTTAAGAGTTTCTATGGCATGTTTGTCAGCATAGGGGCAAAAGGCACTTTTCCCAAGTATTTTTACGAGCATGATCTCGGTCTACGAGGACAAGGACATTTTTTAGCAGATCCATAACCATAATTACTAAGAAATGGTAGCATTCTTATTAAATTTTTAATGGCTCTTGTTACCCTTCCATAAATATGTTCACCAAATTCCGCAGGACCGCAACTAAAGTCAAAATTCTTACTTAAATTGTATATAACAGTCTTTTTAATATAATTTTTGTATTAAAATTGGGAAATTAAATTCATTAAGTACTCGTAATTAAAGCGTTTAGTTAAATCAACTATACTTTAAAACAGTAAATTAAGGAATTGGAATTTTAATGAATAATTTGTTCACTGTGAATATTTACCTCATGAGAATTCGAAAGTCAAGGGTTCGGGTGCCATGTAATATAAATAGCAGGAAAAAGGTGGCAAGTCCATAACTCAGGAAAATTGGGGTTCTATGATGGGTAATTATTGTGAAAATTTTGCAACAAAAAAATAATAGTATGCCGCTTCGCGGCGAGTATTTTTTTATGAAATATGCTAATTTTCCCAGCATAGTAAATGAAAAATTTTCTAAAGGGTACCAGAAATCGCACAGACATGTTTCAATTGAATAAGTCGCGAGTAAAAACTAAAAAGAAAATTAATTTCGTCATATATTTCTTTAATAATAAGTTTTAAACATTATCAAATAATTACAATGAACTTCAAACAGAGTAGTTAGATGTCATAAATAGTTTTATTAGGTACAAATAAAATATAAACAGACTTCTAACTAAGTATATATGTATATAAGAACATTAGAACACATTTGGCGCGCAAACCACGTGTTACTGCCATCTATTGATGCGGAGTAACACTATTTGAAGCGTTTCTTATATCTAGCACTACGTTAGCTGTCTGTTGATATATTATCTGTGGTGTTTTACCTCGATAAAACTGCGTATAGCCCAATGGGATTTTCTGTAGGTGGGCGGGTATATTTTCACGTTTGCGAGTAGAAAGAAAGTGCCTAATGTGAATATTTCGCTGGCCAAATGGGTGGATGTCGGGGCGTACGTAACTTTTCCGAGGCTTCTAAATATAAATATCCCACAAAAATTTATGATTAATGCCAGAAGTAGTGGGGCCGTGTGGGCCATTTTTTCTGTCAAACGTGCACCATACGAAACATTTGAATGGGACTAGGAAACGTTGATTTTGCAAATAGAATCACTTGTTTTCTGAATTTTACTGTCAAATCTACTACATTTAGTATTCAAATCATTTCAATACGGGATTTTTAACGACTTGGAATTTCAAATAACGTTTTTTTAGCCAAATAATTACATTCTCTTTATTGTTGTATTCTATTATTTACACAGAATATAATATTGGCCCAACATTCCGGTAAGACTGGTTGCCTACGATACACTACTGACATTTATTTATTTTCTTTTACACGGTTTTCCTTCTATTTTCGCCGTAAATTAATAAAATAAGCACATACACATCATTCATATTTTAATACATTTTTCATACTAACATTTCATATTGACGTTTGATTCGTTTTTGTCAATTTATCAATGTATAATAACATATGCGATGCGAGCAGTGGTTCTTAATTGTTCGGGCCTTTAGGTTAACAATTTGAAAAAATTTCATAAATATAAAAAGTCTTACAATTTTTTCTAGATATTTTTGATTAAAAAGATTTCTTTTTAGTACATATTTTTAAATTCAGCAATTTTAATAATTAATTTAATTTTTTATGGCCTTTAGGTTAACAATATGCAAAATATTGTTGATATAAACTATCTTAGAATTTGTAGTAGAATTTTTAGGTGTTTAAATTATTTTTATAAGGGTAGTATTAAGGGGGCTTTAAAATTTTGGGGCCCTATAACTCGGGAAGTATACGGGCGATAAGATTTAAACTGTCAGTGGATTCAAATAAAGTATTAAATAATATGTGTAGCAAATTTGGTGTAAATCGCTCCGGTACCTTCAGAGGAGTACAGGGTAAAAAATATAGTTATATATTTTTGGAATCAGGGCATTTTTTTAATCGAGAATGCTACAGACGCACTACTGAATGCTTTAGCTTCTTTGGTATTTTGTACCGCGAGCTAAAAAAGTGTTCTACACATAAACACATACATCTGAGTGTTAACTATGTAAATATAGTCGAGTATAGGCCACTCCAGATGTTTAAATAACAATTTTCATTATATATATTTAACGCAAATACGAAAAACAAAATTAAAATATTTAAATTGACCCGAAATTGGTGTAAAAATAAATTTAAATTTTCAATAATTTATTTAACTTATTTAAATAAATTGTTTTAATTATACATTAGGTATAAGCGATATTTATTATATAAGAAAACATACATTTTGCATAAATTAAGGGGCGATACTTGTGTGCAGCCGATAAACTCTCCAACATACGTTATATAACGTAATTTGCTACAAAATAAGTTAAATTGTGTTATATACGGGTTTCTCTCCTTATTTTATCCCAATTAGGGATTTTTAACACGAATGAAAACAAATATATATTTAAACAATGCAATTTGTAATAATAGTTTAAAATATTAATAATTTAATAGAAATATTTCAATAACAATTCTGTAAAATGGAATATTAGGAGATCTTATTATCCCATGAATATTTCAGCAAGTTTCGTTAAAAGCGTTAAAATATATATATATATATATATATATATATATATATATATATTTATTTAATTTATTAAGGGAATCTCGAGCCACAAAACAAATGGCTTAAATATATCTTTTATTCAAGTGGTCCGAATACGTGATAAAGCAGGGAGAAATAATGGAATGAAACGTATAATTTTTCCGATACGGTAGACTAAATCTCCGCACGCGTGTAACGTTGGTTGCGTTCTCGTTCGATTTTAGTTAGGTCACTTTAGCAGAGTGAAGTGATACTTGTTGCACACGTTTCACCCGTTTCACTCGTTCCCGGTGGGACGTGAAATAATGAGGATTCGGGTAGGACGGGGCGATGTAAGCTGGGCACAAAGCACTCTGTTCCCAAGGCAACGGCAGATACAATGCTTAGTTGGACGAATTGGGAAGAGAACTTGACATTATGCGGATCCAGACGAACAAATAAAAGAAATTATTTTATTTTTTTAAACTCGGTGGCAGGGAGCTTTTCCATTTCGGTGTAAATCGTTTCTAAAGATTACACTGTAATAAATTGAATTTTCATTTTAAATTTTAGCACCTATGCGTCCGCGTAGCGGTTTTTAATTATTATGGCCTTTGAGTTAACAATATGCAAAAATCATATAGATATAAAATATCTTAGAATTATTAGTAGAATGTTTTGGTATTTTAATTATTTTTATAAGAGTAGTATTAAGGGGGGTTTTAAATTTTGGGGCCCTATAACTCGGGAAGTATACATGCGATTAGATTTAAATTGCACACGGATTCAAATAGGATGCCAAATAATACATGTACCAAATTTGGTATGAATCGCCCCGGTACCTTCAGAGTACAGGGCACAAATTAGGTCTTAATATTTAATTTATTTTTTATGGCCTTTAGGTTAACAATATGAAAAAATCTTATAGATATAAAATATCTTAGAATTTTTAATAGAATTTTTTACTGTTTTAATTATTTTTATAAGAGCAGTATTAAGGGGGGTTTCAAATTTTGGGGCCCTATAACTTGGGAAGTATACATGCGATTAGATTAAAATTGCGCACGGATTCAAATAGGATGCCAAATAATACATGTACCAAATTTGGTATGAATCGCTCCGGTACCTTCAGAGTACAAGGCACAAATTAGGTCTTAATATTTAATAATTTTTTATGGCCTTTAGGTTAACAATATGAAAAAATCTTATAGATATAAAATATCTTAGAATTTTTAATAGAATTTTTTACTGTTTTAATTATTTTTATAAGAGCAGTATTAATGGGGGCTCCAAATATTGGGGCCCTATAACTTGGGAAGTATACAAACGTTTAGATTTAAATTGCGAATAGATTCAAATAGGGTACTAAATAATATTTGTAGGAAGTTTGGCGTAAATCGCTCCGATACCTTCAGAGTAGAGGGTACAAATTAGGTCTTAATAATTTTTTATGGCCTTTTGGTTAACAATATGCAAAAATCTTATGGAAATAAAATATCTTAGAATTTTTAGTCAAATTTTTGGGGGTTTTAATTATTTTTATACGGGCAGTATTAAGGTGGGTTTTAAATTTTGAGGCTTTATAGCTCGGGAAGTATAAGAGCGATTGGATTTAAATTGCGAGCGGATTCAAATAGGGTACTAAATAATATGTGTAGCAAATTTAGTGTGAATCGGTCCGGTACCTTCAGAGGAGTAGAGAGCACAAATTTTGACTTACGAGCGACGACTAACACCCAGTTATATATATTTTTGGATTCAGGGAGACCAGACAAACACTTTTCCGAGAATGCTACAGACACACGACCGAATGCTTTAACTTCTTCGGTACTTCGTAAAATTATCAAAATCATTTTTAAGAAGTCACAGTTGACTGATTTTTGTGTAATTATTTTAAATACGTTGTTGAATAGTGTTATTACTAATTAATAAATTAAACTTAAATGAGAAAGGTAAAAACAGTTAATTATGTACTAATTAATATTATGATTGAACTAAATTATGAATTTTAAATGTTTTACAATAAATTTATATATTTATTATAGTAAATTTTGTTTAAAAATTACTTTGCTGCTTTAATGAATTATATATAAAATTAATTATATCAGCACAAAAAACCCAAGTTTAACCAAAAATTCAGTAGTTGTGGTTAGGATATCCTATTTATCATTTACTACGAAGATAAAACCATTAAAATGTAGTATAATTGTAAAAGAAAAATAAACACAACGTTGGAAATTCCATTCAACAGGTTTTTGAACTTATAAAGGTGTTTTAATTTTGAGCCGCCCCCCTTAATACTCCCCTTAGGTAAAATTTAAAAATATGGAAAGATTCTACAAAATATTCTAAGACATTTTATGTTTAGCAATTTTTTAAAAATTGCGATCCTGAAAGCTATAAAAAAACATATAAAAATAATAATTTCTTTAAAATTTGATTCTTCAAGCATTTATAAGGCTTTTATACGAAACGAATGTATCTGGAATTTCCACTGACGTTACAAACCGCTTAGCCACAACTATAGCAAGAATTATAACGATTACTGTGTAGTATTTAACTATTTAATAACTTAAACACGTAAAATAAAATAAAATAAAGTGAAAATTCAACGAAGAAAAATGATTCGGCGGTGGTTAAGTCGGTGGGGATTCCCGGTGTTCCATATCAGGGTCCTGCGCCCGATAATGGCACCGTTAAAATCAATGGCCAGCCCCTTCTCTGGCTTGCAGCAGATTTAAAGGCTGTTGGTGCGCTGTTGAAAGGCTCAGAACGTTCTTCGACATCGCGCTAAGACATTTACCTTGTGGATTCTAGCTCATTATTTATTGTGTAGTGTTAATAAGTGCATATACATATATAGGTATGTATCGGTTATGTGATATTTGTGAGTGTATTTAATTTTAAAAAATAACTGGAGTGGCCATCAATTTTGTTTTAAATTCCTGTTAGTTTGCCGTGAATACATATCAGTATTTTCAAACACGATTTTTCAGTAAATGGTACTTATTTAAAAAAAAACTTTTTAAATAAAAGTTGCTAGAAATTTAATTAACTTCAACTTTTATAAGAATAACTTTTTCTGTAACTCATGTCATTTCTAAGATATTCATTCAGTTACTATATAATATAATGCTTAATTTTATTTTAAATTCCTGTTTACCGCGAAAAAATAGTATTTTCAAAGACGATTTTTCAGTAAATGGTACTTATTTCAAAAAAACTTTCCAAATAAATGTTGTTGGAAATTTTAATATCTTCAGTTTTTATAAGAATAACTTTTTCTCTAACTCATGCCATTTCTAAGATATTCATTCAGTTACTATTTAATATAATATTGCCTAATTTTATTTTCAATTCCTGTTTACCGTGAAAAATAGTATTTTCAAAGTCGATTTTTCAGTAAATGGTACTTATTTCAAAAAAACTTTCCAAATAAATGTTGTTGGAAATTTTAATATCTTCAGTTTTTATAAGAATAACTTTTTCTCTAACTCATGCCATTTCTAAGATATTCATTCAGTTACTATTTAATATAATATTGCCTTATTTTATTTTCAATTCCTGTTTACCGTAAAAAATAGTATTTTGAAAGACGTTTTTTCAGTAAATGGTACGTATTTCAAAAAAACTTTTTAAATAATAGTTGCTAAAAATTTAATTATCTTCAACTTTTATAATAATTTTTTTTTTGTTGCTTACGCCATTTTTAAGATATTTAATAAAATAGCAAAAGTTACCCCGGGCATTATTTACAATTACAAACTTTAGTACAGGCACCAATGCCTGTAGCTTACTATCTTATTTTTTTCGTTAATTATAAGACCACAATTAAAAGCATGAGAACCTGCACCTATGCTAAGCCTTTATTTCGCTGTAGTTCTTACCATATTATTTCGCAGTAATTTGCAATTAAAATAAAATAAAATTAGAAATTATTTTGCCATAAATAGATTTCTTACGAAAATGATTTTTTTTTTGTGCAAATTTAAAGAAATTAAACGGCTTACGATTGCAAAATAAAATTCGTGAAAGCGTTCTAACACTATTACAATATAAATAATTGTGTAATATTTATATTTATTGATGTAACTGGTCACTGTTACAAGCCTAGTTAAATATAATTTGTTTACAATTGAATAAAGACGTTTTTTTTTCTGTTCTACAGGTCAAGATGGAGGCCACTCAGTTTAAGGACTTCGCCAAGGAGATGGTGGACTACGTGGCCGGATATTTGGAGAATATCCGGGACAGGTATTTGTTATTTTATTCTTAGTTTAACTAGGTTAAGTGTTACATTATTTTAAAACAGCGCCAATTTAAAAAATAATTATTTCTTTCACATGACATATCATATTTATTATATATTAGCCCCGGGCGTTCTACACATACATTTATTCACACAAACACATACAACTATTTATTTGTATCTATATATAAATATAAGTACTTGTGTATATATCGCATATTCACTCGGGTGACCAAAAGCCTCGAGCTTTTTGGTCGTATTTCCTCTGAAGGTGCTCGGCCAAATTGAACCAAATTTGGTACACATATTATATAAATGTTTACTAAGGTTCCCTTGCATTTTAAATTTAATAGCTTTTATATTTCCGGAGTTATTATGAAGCCTCTTTTATTTTGGAAGTAAAATTTGTTTATTTAAAGTATAACTCTATACTGTTATTCATAATATGTATTATTATGAAGCGGCACACGTGTAAACTGCTCCCTGTTGATTATATTTTCGAATAATAATGAAATAAGTAACATATTTAATTATTTATATATATAATATGTGTTATTTTGTAATATATAAATGCTACGCAGTTATGATAAATTAATATTATTCATATATTTTTTAGTTTAATTTTTTTCTGTTAATTGTATATACGTGATCCTGATACTTAGATCCGGAATTAGTAAATTAAATAGTACTTAATAATTTTTAATAATTGTAGTAATATTAATTATTCAAACAGTTTACAATGAATTATTCAAATTTAATTGGAATTCCACACAATTATCTTAAATTACCGATTTTTTACCCTCATTTACGTAATATATTAAAAATAATATATTGTTTTGTGGATCTTTGAATTTATAATGATTATTTAACGAAGTCTGTGTGTGAACGCTCCACATCTTAAATATTGGAAATTATTATTTGTATTTTTTAAAATAATATTTTAACCAAAAATGTTTGTTTACCCGACTTATTTTTTAATTATCTCCTAAAGGAGACGAGTCAGTGCAAATATGTATCTTATATAAATTAAAGATATTTAAATTTCAAGCAAGTTTTATATGAAAAGTTTTTTGGAAAAATGTACCATTGTTACTAAAAAATCCTTTTTGAAAATAGTTTTGTTATATATACGTTTCCCTGTTTACTACACAATTAATATTATTTTATATATAGTGAAAACTAAGTATTAAGTCGAGTGAAGGCCACCCCAGATGTTTAAAAAAAAAAACGTTTTTTTTTTAAAATTAATTTGACAGTAAACGATGCTTGACATATCAATATTTCTGACACCTGTCCGAATTGGTTCTGCTCTTATTAACACCGGAAGTATTGATTATCTATTCAAATAACCCGCCAAAACAATACAGTTCATTATATTTCCGATTATTTCGGTAAATAACGAGATTTTTATTTATTTGTTTCTATTTTTATCAACATTTTTGCAAAAATAAGATTATTATGTTAACAAATGTTTCCTGTAAAATTCAATAAAAATATCGTAATGATGACTTTGCAATTTTTATTATAAACCAGTTTAATAAATATTTATTAAAAATAATCGGGAAATATGTGATAATTGTTTAATTGATTTTAAAGCCAGTATTTGAATTATTCATTTTTTGTGATAACAGTGTTTTTATAAATTAATATAAAATCATTTATAATTCATAATTAATTTGATATTTACTTTAATATTACAATTGCGGCCAGAATAATTAAATTATTGACGATTCAAACTCCTGAAGATGGCATAATCGTTGCCGAAACGTTATTAATTAAAAATACGACCCAAGAATTAATTTTTTTCCTTACAAAATAATAACAAAATTACATTTAAATTGAAGTAAATTTAATTATTTCGGTAAAATTGCATTTTTTAAATTTGTAAATGCAATGTAAATGTATAGTATATATTTTTTACAGTGTATAATATTTTCCCACCCACGACAATAAATTAATCTGGTCCCTTAATTATTACTAATTATTTGAAAAATTAAATTTTTATAAATTCTCACCATAAAATATAAAATGTAATAATTCTAGAATTATTATAAAAATTGTATTGTTCAAATATGAAATAATACACTTAATAAAATATATTCTTAGATCATTATTAATAAAAACAGAAACACTATAAATTATAATAACAATGAACAATAATTTAATTACCGATAAATAATAAAATATCAAAGAAAAAACATTACGCGATGCAAAATTATTTTATTTAAAATAATATATTTGCAAAATTAATATAATTTATTAAAATAAATATTAAAAAAATAAATAAATTTAAAGCGGCTAATTTTTAATAGTTTTTAACCACTAATTAACATAAAATAATTAAAATATGTGTCAACAAATTTGTTTATTGCAGGCGTAAAACAACTATAAAATCAATTGTTTTTTATAATTACAAAATTATTATTTTTAATTATTTATTTATTGCTATTTTAGGTTTTTAAATCTCAAGAAACTATATTTATATAAACGCATTTTTAAATATATTCAACAACATTTTATATAATTATTATTATGTTTAATTAGTTTTCCAATTATCTAAATAATCGTTAAATAATCAATGCCTTTCTTGGAAACAAATCAATTTTTAATTATAAATACAATCTATAATACGATTTTATTTGATTCGAGAATGTTACAGACACACGAATGCTTTAGCTCTGTACTTTATACAGCAAAAATAGTATTATTAAACCATCAGTTTACTACAACTTCCTAAAAACACCCCCGTTCTCAGCCGGGCTATCTATTAAATAACCACGCATTGAATTCCTTTATAAAAATTAAATATTCATACCTTCACCTTAATTAAAAAAATATTTAAAAATATAAATGAATAATAATAATTGTTGTCAATCTAAAAAAAAATTACGTAATTTAACGTCGCATCGGATAACGGCGTCAGAAAAGTATATCAAGGTTAAATAAATTTTTCTAAATAACTTTCGGTCCAGTGTAGTGATTTCTAACGAGAGTAAAAGTAACTGTACTAGGCGCAAATACATAACCTTGACCTAAAAAGAAACCTGGTTAGGTGCGGTTACTCATTCTGGGCCTTAAAATTTAAAACCTGCGTTAATACTGCCCTTACACAATTTAAAAAAATATTCAAAAATAAATACAGATACTTTGTCATTTAAAAAATCCCCTAATATAATATAATATATAATATATTTTGGTTTATTATGTTACAGGCGCGTGTTACCAACAGTTGAACCTGGTTACTTAAGGCCCCTGATACCCGAAACGGCGCCGGTTACTCCGGATAAGTGGGAAGATGTCATGAAGGATATTGAACGTGTTATAATGCCTGGGGTAAGTTTAAATTTAATCTACACTGTAAAAGCAATTTTATCTACGCTGCAAAAATTAATATAAACATTATAACATAACTGAATTTATTTAGCAAAATTCCTGTTTTAAACAATGTTAATTTACACTATAAAAATGAAAGTAAAGTCATTTAGAAAAATGCCGGTTTTAAATGCATTAAAATTAATATATATCAACACTGTAAAAATATTTAATCATTTAAACTGTTGTAAAAGTGCGATTTTTAATAACAGTGTAGTTGTTACATATACGTAAAGTGAATTGTATTAATTATAAATGGTAAATTAGGCGAACAGTTCACAGAAATGTATAAATAATTCATGTAAAATATATAACAATTATTTATCTTGAAACATTTTTAATTGCGTACATATGTTATTAAATATTACGCATAAATTACATAAAATATGTTTTACACATTACATGTTTGTAGGTTGATGACTTTACATATATTTACCAATTTTTAAAACAATAATAAGACGACACATTATTATAAAATGCCATGACTTATTTACATAAATGTATCATAAATCAAACAATGAAATTTATAAAAATATTTCATCAGATTGCACAGATCCTTTACCATAAATTAAAATATATAAATATTAAGCATCTAGCGTGGCCTTCACTCCGCTTAGATTTCAATATATATATAGCTTATTGTGGTGCAAATTCATTTAATACAGTTGCAAACGTGAAACACGCACACAGAGAGAGAGAAAGACAAACAGGTAAACACAGAGAAACAAACCGGTAGACAGATATATAGTTGGCCGCACGAGAAGTCGAGGGATCGTCATAACACAATAATCCGCTCATGGATAATAAACACAAGGAAACCTATTAGTACACACACACACAAACACACACACACACACACAAACACACACAAACACACACACACAAACACGCGCGCGCACACACACACACACACACACACACAAAGATTCAGTTAAATCAAATTCTCTTATTTCAATGTATGCCTTAATATTTTTTGTAATGAGCTGCAAGTATTAGTGCTTGCATGAGCCCTTGTTAAAATTATAATATGATAATATCATTCTAAATTCAATTTAATTATAGTGAGCTGGAAGTATTAGTGCTTGCATCAACGCATCATTAAATAAAATGGTGTTATTTTAATATATGCCTTACATTTTTGGATATGAGCTGGAAGTATTAGTGCTTATTTAAATTAAAATAGGTTAATATATAGATACACACACACACACACACGATAGACACACATACAGATATTATTGAGAAATTAGTCAAAATAAATTCAGTTAAATCAAATTCTCTTATTTTAATATATGCCTTACATTTTTGGATATGAGCTGGAAGTATTAGTGCTTATTAAAATTAAAATAGGTTAATATATAAATACACACACACACACGACAGACACACATACAGATGTTATAGAGAAATTAGTCAAAATAAATTCAGGAATCCTTAAAATCGATTTCTTTTCATGTTTACAATACTTCCTTTAATACATTACGTATAAGTGAGTAAAGAAAAATAACAATATTAATTTAGCAGACTGTATTATATAATTATATCGATAGTTTTATGAAATCAATAACTATCGCGAATGACGAATTAGAAATATATTTAATACAAAAGTAGGTTATTGCCATTAGCAGTTAACATTCACCTATTTCGTAAAAAATGCTGCTTTTATTACTAAACCTTTTGTAACATTAAATTTGAAAGCTTTTGTTGTATTTATTAAAAAATCTAGCAAGAATTTAAAACAAAATAAAGCAATATTAAATACTATGTATCGTGGAAGTATAAGAAAGTCGAGTGAAGGCCACAAAACGGCACATAAGTAAATAAAATGGCAATTAATATTTATGTGTATACAATTAATGAAGGTAACGCACTGGCATTCACCTCGATTCCACGCGTATTTTCCAACGGCCAATTCGTACCCTGCGATCGTCGCAGATATGCTGAGCGGGGCCATCGCCTGCATCGGCTTCACATGGGTAAGTCCCCAACTCCCGCTAACATAATAACAACTCCCGTTGCCCGCTATACATCTCCCAAACTCGATTATACCCGTATGAAAGGGCGAAAATGATCGCTTCGTTAGACGTCTACGCGACGTCAGTAATTCTATTCAAACAAATCTCATTTACCGTGAAACGATACTTGTAATTTGTCATTTATGTATCGTAAGATACGGCCTTACATATACATAGATACACTTTTGTTTAAATCACTTCTTGAAATAAAATCTTATTTCAATATTCGCCTATTTTTTTAATATGTGCTGGAAGTATTAGTGCTTGCATGAGTCCTTATTGAAATTAAAATAGGGTAATAGTCTTCCTAAATTACATTTTAATTTAAGTGAGCTGGAAGTATTAGTGTTGGCATCAACGCATCTTTAAATAAATTGTTCTACATGTTTTGATATGAGCTGGATGTATTAGTGCTTGCATGAGTCCCTATTAAAATTAAAATAGGGTAATATTAATGTTTTCCTAAATTACATTTTAATTTAAGTGAGCTGGAAGTATTAGGGTTTGCATCAACGCATTTTTAAATAAAATCTAATTTTAATATAGGTTTTACTATTTTTTTTTGATATGAGCTGGAAGTATTAGTGCTTGCATGAGCCCTAATTAAAATTAAATTAGGATAATATTAATATTTTTCCTAAATTTAATTTAATTTTAGTGAGCTGGAAGTATTAGTGCTTGCACCAACGCATCATTAAATAAAATTATCTTATTTTAATATATGCCTTACATTTTCGGATATGAGCTGGATTTATTAGTGCTTATTAAAATTAAAATAGGTTAATATTATAGTCTTCCTTAAATAAAATTTGACTTTAGTGAGCTGGAAGTATTGATGTTTGCATCAACGCATGATTAAATAATTTGCTCTAATAACTACATTTTTTGACATGAGCTGGAAGTATTAGTGCTTGCATGAGTCCTTATTAAAATTAAAATAGATTAATATTATAGTCTTCCTTGATTAAATTTTGACTTTAGTGAGCTGGAAGTATTGGTGTTTGCATCAACACATGATTAAATAATTTGCTCTAATAACTACATTTTTTCACATGAGCTGGAAGTATTAGTGCTTGCATGAGTCCTTATTAAAATTAAAATAGGATAATATCAATGATTTCCTAAATTAAATTTTAATTATAGTGAGCTGGAAATATTAGTGCTAGCATCAACGCATCTTTAATTTCAATATATACTTTACTAATAATTTTCTTATATGAGCTGGAAGTACTGGTGCTTGCATGACCCCTTGTTAAAATAAAAATAGGGTAAATAATTTTTTTAACTTTAGTGAGCTGGCAGTATTAGTGCTTGCACCAACGCATCTTAAATAAATTTAACTTATTTTAATATATGGCTTACTACAATTATTGATATGAGCTGGAAGTACTGGTGCTTGCATGAGTCTTTGTTAAAATTAAAATAGGGTAAATTAAATTTTAACTTTGGTGAGCTGGCAGTATTAGTGCTTGCACCAACGCATCTTAAATAAATTTAACTTATTTTAATATATGGCTTACTACAATTATTGATATGAGCTGGAAGTACTGGTGCTTGCATGAGTCCTTGTTAAAATTAAAATAGGGTAAATTAAATTTCAACTTTGGTGAGCTGGAAGTATTAGTGCTTGTACCAACGCAACTTTAAATAAAATGATCTAATTTTCTACATATTTTATATAAGCTGGATTAATTTGTGCTTGTATTAATCCTAATTGAAGTTAAACTTAATATAAAATCAGTATTACTAAACTAATTTAAATGATATATTTAGTTATTTAGAATTCTAGAATCCTTATTCTAATTTCCTGTCTGAGGCAAATCCGGAAACAATGTTTTGGACATCAAAGGAAACTAAGATTTCAATCTTTCGTCCTCTGTGTAGATCGCAAGTCCCGCATGCACTGAACTCGAGGTAGTCATGCTTGACTGGCTGGGTAAAATGCTCGACTTGCCCGCCGACTTTTTGGCGTGTTCCGGCGGAAAGGGTGGCGGAGTCATCCAGGGGACTGCCAGCGAAGCAACCCTGGTTGCCCTGCTCGGCGCCAAAGCGAAAATAATGAAGCAAGTCAAGGTCGAACATCCCGAATGGACCGACGCTCAAATTGTCGAGAAACTGGTCGGGTATTGCTCAAGTTAGTATCTCCCGGGGGAGGGGGGGGGGATTATATATATATATATATATATATATATATATATATATATATATATATATATATATATATATATAAATTGTGTGTGTGTGTGTATAGACCAAGCCCATTCATCCGTGGAACGCGCCGGTCTACTTGGTGGTGTGCAACTGAAAGGAATCCAAGCGGATGACTGCAACAAGCTGCGAGGTGAAACATTACGAAAAGCAATCCTAGAAGACAAGGCAGCTGGCCTCATTCCATTTTACGTAAGCCTTACAAACTTTTAACAACATTTAGAACGTCAAACACCCTTGAAACTATCAAAACATCGACATAATAACAATCTATATCAATCCCCAAGACAACTATCACAATTACAAAACAATTTCCCAAAAGAAATAATTATTTTAATTTTTATTAAATCTTTATATTTAATAAGATATGATTTCTTTAAGTTTCGCACCACTATAGGCTTGCTACGTCATATGCCTATGCACTAACAATTAATGTCAAACAAAATACACCGATTGGATCTTTATAAAAAAAAATCAGTGCATTCATACTTGCATAAGTAACGCCTAGTAAAAATATTTATTTATTTGAACTTACAGTTTCATAGATAAAAAATAAAAACTATAATAAATGACCTATTTTTGGCGTTTTTATTTTTTATCTCCAAAACTGTAAATTCAAAAAAATCAAAAAAATTACCAAACATTATCTATGCAATTACGAACCCTCTGATTTTTTTTTATAAAGATCGAATCGATGGTTTGTCTTAATTAGGTAATTAATTCCCCGTAGGTCGTGGCCACTTTAGGGACAACCAACTCATGCGCCTTTGACCGCCTAGATGAAATAGGCCCGGTATGCGTCGAAGAACAAGTATGGCTGCACGTCGACGCAGCTTACGCCGGTTCATCCTTCATCTGTCCCGAGTACCGCTACTTAATGTCCGGCGTCGATAAAGCCGATTCATTCAACTTCAACCCCCACAAATGGATGCTCGTCAATTTTGATTGCTCCGCCATGTGGCTTAAAGACCCCAATTGGGTCGTTAACGCCTTTAATGTAGACCCATTATACCTCAAACATGAACAACAAGGGTCTGCTCCGGATTATCGCCATTGGCAAATCCCGTTAGGTCGCCGTTTCCGGGCTTTAAAACTATGGTTTGTCTTACGTTTGTACGGCATTGAGAACTTGCAGGAGCATATCCGGAAGCAGATTGCACTGGCGCATCAGTTTGAGGCATCTGTTTTGTGTGATGATCGGTTTGAGGTTGTTGAGGAGGTGTTGATGGGGTTGGTTTGTTTCCGGTTGAAGGGGGAGAATGAATTGAATGAGAGGTTGTTGAAGAAGTTGAACGGTAGGGGTATGATTCATTTGGTACCGTCGAAGATTAAGGAGACTTATTTCCTGAGGATGGCTATATGCTCCAGGTATACAGAGAAGGAGGATATTGAGTTGTCTTGGAAAGAGGTTCAGGCGACTGCTGATGAGTTACTTGCAGAATAATTAATTGGAGATCTCTCTGATTGGTCAAATTTTATTTACAATGAAAAATCTTTTACAGTTTTACATACTTGTACTGTAAGTTGCCTGCATTATAGGCGTTAACTATCTGATATAATGTAAATTCAATGTAAAGAAAATTTGATCAATCTAAATTCTACAAATACTACACATTATATTTTTATACGTAATAATCTATGATAATTATTATTTAGAAAACGGATATTTTGAAAATAGTTGCATTGAATACCATAATTTTGATAAACGGTTGTTTAGAGAATGGTAAATTAAAAGTTGCTGTATTGCAAAAGGTAAGTTATTATTTAGAAAACGGATATTTTGAAAATAGTTGCATTGAATACGATAATTTTGATAAACGGTTGTTTAGAGAATGGTAAGTTATTATTTAGTAAACGAATAATTTGAAAATAGTTGCTTTGAATATGATAAGTTTGATAAACGGTTGTTTAGAGAATGGTAAATTAGAACTCGTTGTTTTGCGACT
Organism: Leistus spinibarbis; assembly: GCA_933228885.1. NCBI lineage: Eukaryota > Metazoa > Arthropoda > Insecta > Coleoptera > Carabidae > Leistus > Leistus spinibarbis. The sequence continues at coordinate 329,534 of OW121794.1, read as the reverse complement.
GGTAAGTTATTATTCAGAAAACTGATATTTAGAAAATATGCGCTTTGAATACGATATTTTTGAAAAACGGTTGTTTAGAGAATGGCAAATTAGAAGTCGTTGTTTTGCGAATGGAAAGTTATTATTTAGAAAACGCCTATTTTGAAAATAGTTAAATTGAATACGGTTGTTTAGAGAATGGTAAGTTAGAAGTTGTTGTTTTGCGAATCGTTATTATTTAGAAAACGGATATTATGAAAATAGTTGCATTGAATACGATAATTTTGAAAAACGGTTGTTTAAAGAATAATAACTTATTATTTAGATAACGGATATTTAGAAAATATGCACTTTGAATACGATCATTTTGAAAAACGGTTGTTTAGAGAATGGTAAGTTAGAAGTCGTTGTTTTGCAAATGGTAAGTTATTATTTAGAAACCGGATAACTTGAAAATAGTTGCTTTGAATACGATAATTTTGAAAAACGGTTGTTTAGATAATGAAAAGTTATTATTTAGAAAACGAATATTTTGAAAATAGTTGCATTGAATAACGTGGTTTAGAGAATGGTTAGTTAGAAAATGAATATTTATATTGAGAATAGTTCGTTTGAAAACGTATATTTTGAAAATTGTTGCTTGGAATACTATTATTTTGGCAACGATTATTTAAAAAGTAGTGTTTATTGCCGATAGTTAGTTTAGAAAACGGATAAAACAAATAAAGAAAATAGTTTTATTTTTGTTATAACAGACAATCAATTCCTTAACAAGTAAACATTGTCTTTAATGTGACTTCCCTGAGATGTTGCTGATACGTAACATATGCATGTTATGACGCAACATCACATAGATATATAAAAAAAATATGTTATAAAGCTATGTTTGGGTAGTTTGCAAGCCTGTTCCTTAACAAGGAGTAAACATTCTTTAGTGTGTCTTCCTTGAGATGTCGCTGATACATCACATAGATGTTACAAAGATCTAAATATGTATTGGGATTAATAAAAATATGTTATTTTACACCATTATAGATTATTACGTATAGAAACGTAAAAATGACCAAACTGCATATTATATTTGTAATAATTTAATAGTTTTTTAATAATAATAAATGTTATTTATTTATTGTATATTTTATGTAAGATTATGTACATATTTTTTAGTGTATTTTAATAATTTCAATATTGTTATAATAAACATGTGAATCAACAAACAACACAAGTACATATTTAATTTAAAATTTATAAACATACAATCAAAGAATTTCGATTTAACAAAAAGTTTACTTTGCAGATGAAAGTGGGGGAGGTCCATTATACTTTTTCGTTAGTTGTATAATCCGTTCGGCTTCGCGAATGCCGCTCAGCCTGGCCCCGTGCACTGTCGAATAGTGGCCCACGCACGTGGCTTCGCCAGCGAACAAAATAATCGGAGCGACCGGGTCGCAAGGTCCCGGCAACGGGGAGGACAAGTCGCACTGGTGGCCTACGTTCGAGTTCATCGCCATGTATGAATACGAGCCGCAGAAATACGGGTCGGTGATCCATTTCGATTTCAATATTGTGTTTGGGTACGGCAGCATTGAGTCACCCGTGAATTGGCGTAAGAGGCGCGTGACACCCTCAGCGATTTCCTCGTCCGTCACAATTTCCATCTGGGCCGCTTCCGGTCCGGATACGTAGGCGCAAAGCACGTGTTTTGAGCCCTCCACTTCTTCGATACTGCTCAAACCTGAATTGACACTTGAAAATGAAATAACTTATGAACAAACATTTTCGAAATGTTATAAACCTTTGGTCCATTCGCAACGGTTTGATAGTTCTTCGGGTGACCAGGCGAATTTGATGCCACCTTCGTTCCATGCCCAAAATGGCTTGTTGTACTCGAGGAATATTTTGTTGACCATTCCGTAACCTAAAGCTTTGATCGCGCACATTTTCTCCGGTGGTAGTTTTGGACAAAAGAAGCTAAGTCCATCAGGAGAGATTTTTGTTATTATTAGGCGTTTTATTTACGTATATTTATATATATATATTATATATATATATATATATATATATATATATATATATATATATATATATATATATATATATATATATATATATATATATATATCCAGAAGTATGTGTTTGTATATATGTGTGTCCGGAACGGGTTTCGTATAATTGTTATATGTTTCTATGAGCTACTACCAGTGCGTTATAATTTTTATATTATATATATATATATATATATATATATATATATATATATATATATATATATATGAACGCCCAGATGTATGTGTGAATGTTTGTGTAGAACGCTTTGGTATATATGTTTCTACTATGTTTACTATTTGGGTTATAATTATGCGTTTAATTTTTATAGTATTATACATATATATATATATATAAAAACATGATGTATGTGTTTGTGTAGAACGCAACGTATATATGTTTCTACTAAGGTTCCTATTTAACTTGTAATTATGCGTTTCTTATACATATATATCTCAGAAGTATATGTTTGTGTGAATGTATGTGTAGAACGCTTTGGTATATATGTTTCTACTATGTTTACGCGTTACATTTTTATAGTATACATTATATATATATATATATATATATATATATATATAAACAGCCTGATGTGTGTGTTTGTGTGAATGCATGTGTAGAACGCTTCGTATATGTTTCTACTAAAGTTCCTATTTATGTTGTATTTATGTGCTTTTATACATATATAATATATATATATAATATATATATATATATATATATATATATATATATCCAGAAGTATATGTTTGTGTGAAGGTATGTGTAGAACGCTTTGGTATATATGTTTCTGCTATGTTTACTATTTGAGTTATAATTACGCATTACATTTTTATTGTATTGTACATATATATATATATATATATATATATATATATATATATATATATATATATATATATAAACAGCCTGATGTATGTGCTTGTGTGAATGTATTTGTAGAACGCTTTGAATATATGCATGGGCAATGAATAATCTATTCAAATACAAAATAGACGCAGTAAGTAAATGTATAATACTGATTTTTGAAGAAATATACAATATTGTTATTGATTGATTGATAAACAATGCAGAATAGAATGTAATTCACTGCTCGCGTACGTGTGTATTTATATGGTGTATCTATGATTAGGAAATACATGTTTCTATGGTTAATAACAATGGCGGAGCCAAGACCAGGATTACAATAAAATAACATGCAATATTTCGATTATTCAATTAGTGAGTGGGCTGCATTGTGTATATGATATGGGCACACAGTGCCCTAGTATATATATATATATAATGAACAAACCTTTCAGCATTTTGTTTCAAAACACCTAAAGACACCGTGCAAATAACATAATCCGCCGGGAACGAATCGCCATCGCAACACTTGACAATCGCCCGTTTTCCCGACGACTCAACTGCCCCCCAGTTAACCTGCGTCACTGGTTTACAGTAGTTTAGACTGCACGGCGGCAATTCACGCAGTAAGGGCGCTACAACGCCGACGAACCCGAGGGGGATACGGACATTGCCGCCGGGTATCGCCATGTAACTGCCGTACTGGTCCGCGCTCACCAAACTCAAATCGTCGCCACAACGCGCCCGCACATTGTTGGTTAATCCGTACATTATCCGGGCTGCGTCATAGCGCTGGTCTTCCGGGAAACTATGCAACTCTTGCTGGATTCTTATACCCAGAAATTGGAGCAATGTTCCGTGCTCACGGCCACAACCTTTAGGGGAAAAGGGGGGGATTTTAAGCCTTATGAACTAGAAGTACTAGTTTACTTGAATCATTATTTGCGTATATCTCGAAAACGGCATGAGTTACAGAAAAAATGTTTTAATAAAAGCTACAGATATGAACATTTCTAGCAACTTTTGTTTGAAAAGTTTTTCTGTAAAGTTGCACAATTTACTAAAAATGCGTCTTTAAGAAAATAATCTAATAATACTTGTAAGTCACTTGTGTCATTATTTGCGTATATCTCGAAAACGACACAAGTTACAGAAAAAATGTTTTAATAAAAGCTACAGATATGAAAACTTATAGCAACTTTTGTCTGAAAAGTTTTTCTGTAAAGCTGCACAATTTACTAAAAAATCGCCTTTAAGAAAATAATCTAATAATACTTGTAAGTCACTTGTGTCATTATTTGCATATATCTCGAAAACGGCACAAATTACAGAAAAAATGTTTTAATAAAAGCTACAGATATAAAAATTTCTAGCAACTTTTGTTTGAAAAGTTTTTCTGTAAAGTTGCACAATTTACTAAAAATTCGCCTTTAAGAAAAATAATCTAATAATACTTGTAAGTCACTTGTGTCATTATTTGCGTATATCTCAAAAACGACACGAGTTACAGAAAAAATGTTTTAATAAAAGCTACAGATTAGAACATTTCTAGCAACTTTTGATTGAAAGGTTTTTCTGTAAAGTTGCACAAGTTACTAAAAAATCGCCTTTGAAAATAATCTTGTAAGTTACTTGTGTCATTATTTGCGTATATCTCGAAAACGACACAATTTACAGAAAAAATGTTTTAATAAAAGCTACAGATATGAAAATTTCTAGCAACTTTTGTTTGAAAAGTTTTTCTGTAAAGTTGCACAATTTACTAAAAATTCGCCTTTGAAAATAATCTTTTAAGTTACTTGTGTCATTATTTGCGTATATTTCGAAAACGACACGAGTTACAAAAAAAATATTTTGATAAAAGTGAAAGATATGAACATTTCTAGCAACTTTTGTTTGAAAAGTTTTACTGTAAAGTTGCCCAATTAACAAACCTAAATTGAACAAGGAGGACGCCTCTTGCTCGATCTGGCGGAACGTGTGGTAAGCAGTAATACTGGTAGCAGTGTCAATAGCGCGACCGTCGCTCGTACAAAATAGTCCGCGCAGAGTTCGCGATCGCGGTATAGGTGTCGACAGTAGTCCTTCTTGGCACGCCAAATTGTAGATGGGGTTACCAGCGCTGCCGCCTTCGATGTACGTCGCCCCCATTTCCGCTATTACGTCGCCTAACCAACACGAGTGAATACGGCCGCCAGGTCTGTGGGTTTCACGCGGAAATTTACAAACACTTTTATTTTTCTACACTTTCTAGATATTTGTTTTGACTCATCAACGTGATTTAATGATTCTAAATAAACAGGGACGTCTTAAGACGTTTATTTCGGAAACTAACGACTGGATTTTAATTTTAAGTAAAACCAGACACATGTTTAGAAATATTTTCTATAACAATTATTAAATAAGCAATTTAAATGTCAACGCAACAAAAATTATAGTTAGAATCTGCGATAGTCTTGATAACACGCTTAGGTCTAACGCACCTACGCGTCCTGCCCTCCTAATAATATATGCGATGCGCGAGCATGGCCTTTTGGTTAACAATTTTGCAAAAATGTTATAAATATAAAAAGTCTTGCAATATTTTGTAGATTATTTTGATTATTATTTAATAATTATTTATGGCTTTTGAGTTAACAATATGAAAAAATCTTGTAGACATAAAATATCTTAGAATTATTAATAGAATTTTTGGGCGTTTTAATTATTTTTATAAGGGGTGTATTAAGGGGGGTTCCAAAATTTGGGGCCCTATAACTCGGGAAGTATACATGCGATTAGATTTAAATTGCGCACGAATTCAAATAGAATGCCAAATAATACATGTACCAAATTTGGTATGAATCGCTCCGGTACCTTCAGCGTACAGGGCACAAATTAGGTCTTAATATTTAATAATTTTTTATGGCCTTTAGGTTAACAATATGAAAAAATCTTATAGATATAAAATATCTTAGAATTTTTTACTGTTTTAATTATTTTTATAAGAGCAGTATTAAGGGGGGCTCTAAATTTTGGGGCCCTATAACTCGGGAAGTATTCAGGCGATTCGATTTAAACTGTGAGTGGATTCAAATAGGATGTTAAATAATATGTGTAGCAAATTTGGTGTAAATCGCCATGGTACCTTCAGAGGAATAGCTCCTTCGGTACTTAGTACGTTAATGATAACAAATAATGTTTGTAGTTGGCACTAATGTGCTCTAAATGTGTATTAAAATATAACTATTTTCTTAGTAATGATAAATTATTATTATTTTAATTAACGTGTGTGTTTTTTTGTTGTTATATGAGAAATATTTGCATAAATAGCAAATAAGTATTCAATATGCAATCAATTAATCGTTAGTGATTTTTTTTGTTTTGTTTATTAACAAATCCAATCATAAATATGTTGGATGCAGTGAAAGTGTATGCATTATAAACGCGAAAGAATAATTATTGTATTTTTTTACTATATATATATATATGGCAATTGTTTACGCGTGGATTTGTTATATATATATATTAATTTATAATATAAAAGCACATAAAAGGCTTCAATTCCTTTTGAATTTAAATATGAATAGGGGAAAGAATGCAATTTGTAATAACAGTTAATTATTTCAATTCGGTAGAATATTATATAATATTGGGAGATCGTGTTACCGCATGAATATTGTGCAGCTGTGTCTAGCCTTGAGAACTAGAATAGTTCCCGAATATCGCCGACAGTTCCCGAAGTGTTTGATGGGTCCTTACCTGTCGGTGGCTTCAACAATGTTGAAATTGGTGATGCCGCATTGGACGAGCCTTTGCGCGGCAGACAGGCCCGCCATACCCGCGCCTAAGATAACAATTGTTGGCTGCTTGGCGCATGGGTCAACCATGCACTCAGATATCGTGCACACTTCGACCTCATTCTTTGGTGGAGGGTCGCACTTTTCCGATGAGCAAAAACGATTGAAACAAAGACCTTCACAAACATTTCTACGAAAATGAAAAATTCATAATGGGATATATATAAATAAAACGCATTGTTATTTAATTACTATTTACTTGCCTATAATTTTTTACATTAAACGCGAATACTTTATTCTTCCACATAATAAATCACACTAGAATTTACATAACATTAAAAATAAATATAAACTAGTTGTCAAATCATTCAAAGAGAAACAAAATTTTGTTTTAAAAACCAAGGCAGTCTACATATCTACAGATTTTTGGGATTTACAAATCGCGAAGCTCGCGAAGCGACCACACAATTACCTAAAACTAATTTTCACTTAACCACATGGCAAAGTAAATTAAACCATTAATACTAAATATAAAATTAACAAATAACTGGTGTGTCGAGCAAATATTATTTAGATTTCTCCGTTAAGGCCCCTAATGTAGGTTTCCCGTTGTACGCAGGCGCTAATTTCCCACTAATATTACATTTCTCGCTCATTTCCGTGCCCAAAATTTCCATATCACTAAACACCTCATCGCTCAACGTATGAATTTCATTCCAGGCGAAATCAATATCCCTTTTCTCGCATAACCGACTACAAACCACGAACCGAATAATCAATTGTCCACGATAAGTCGCAGGAATCACATAAATTAACTTCCTGTCCGTCAATTTCGCCATTAAGCTTTTCGTCCGAGCGTCATCCCCTTTTAAACGGAAGCAAACTAACCCCATCGACCTAGTAGTGACTTCAAAACGAGCATCACCCTTAACTAGCCCCTCAAAATATTCGGCGAACCCAATTTGTTTACGTATATGCGCGCGAATCCCTTCTACCCCGTACGAGCGTAGCACGAACCATATTTTCAACGACCGGAAGCGACGCCCAAGTGGGATTTGCCAGTGACGGTAATCAGGGGCACTGCCTTCGTGCTGATGCTTCAAGTAAATACGTTCAACGTTGAATGCTTCGACGAGATACTTAGCGTTTTTCACCCATAAAGCGCTACAATCGAAATTAACTAACATCCATTTGTGTGGGTTGAAATTGAAGGAGTCTGCGTATTGTACCCCAGACATATGGTGCCTGTACTCGGGGCAGGAGAACGCTGCGCCCGCGTACGCTGCGTCAATGTGCAACCATAGGTTCTCTGCGTTGCAGACTGGACCAAGTTCGTCTAAGTTGTCGAAGGCGCATGTGCCGGTTGTCCCAAGCGTAGCTACGACGTAGCAGGGTATTAAGCCTGCGGCGCGGTCAGCTGCAATCGCTTCCATTAAAGTATGCCCCCTAAGGCGACAATTGTCGTCGGTTTGCAACAAACGCATTGGCATTGAACCTAGAAGGCCAGCCTTCTCCACTGAGGAGTTCGATTGGTCTGAAGTGTACGCGATTAGTTTGCTTTTAATCAATTGTTCATCCATTTCGGGATGAAGTTCTTGGTGGTACTTCACTGTACGTTCTTTGGCGGCTAGTAAGCCTACAAGAGTTGCTTCACTGGCGGAGCCCTAATTCAATATCAATTTACTCATAAATGGTGCATTTGGCAAAAAAAGTGTTAGAAGCAAAGTTGTAGCAAATTTAATTGCCTTTAATTTTAATAAGTATATAAAAAGTTGTATCTCTAACTATATCGGAGATATTTAACTAAACAACTACAATTAGCTAATTAGTTTTGTTGCAATTAAATAGTTTAATTTACTCATAAATGGGACATTTAGCAAAAAAAGTGTTACAAACAAAGTTATAGCAAATTTAATTGTCATTAATTTTAATAAGTGTATAAAAAGTTGTATCCCTAACTATATCGGAGAAATATGACTAAACAACTACAATTACCTAATCAATATTTTTGTTACAATTAAATAGCTATATTTCAATATCAATTTACTCATTAGTGGTACATTTAGCAAAAAATACGTTACTACTAAAGTTGTAGGAAATTTAATCGTCTATAATTTTAATATCTATATAAAAAGTTGTATCTATAACAATTTCGGAGAAATTAGACTAAACAGCAATAATTAGCTAATCATAATTTTTGTTTCACTTAAATAGTCTTAATGCCAATAGCAATTTTATCATAAATAGTACATTTGGCAAAAAATACGTTACTACTAAAGTTGTAGGAAATTTAATTGTCTATAATTTTATTAACTATAAAAAATTCTGTAAACCTGCCCATTTTGAAGATATTTAACTAAAACCGTAACAACAACAGTCAACTTGCAGTTATTTAGTTAATAGTAATTTACTAGTAAATAGTACACTGTACAAAAAAAATTTCTAAATAAAAGTTATAGATTAATAAATTATCTTTAATTTTTGTTTATATCAAAAATGTGTAACTCTACCAATTTTGGAAATAATTAGCAAAAACAAACGAGTATATTTTATTTTTGTATTTTTACCTGTATAACGCCACCTCCAGGGCCTTTGGAGCAATTCAGGAATTCCTCGGGTATTCCCAACAGTTTTCCTAACCAATCCATCATAGCTACTTCGAGTTCTGTACACGCTGGGCCCGCAATCTGTTTTTACGAATGTAAATACAATAAGTTGCGCGGTTACACAGTTTTAGAAAGTATTTTTTTTATTAGTTAGTACTTTTTCTTTTATGTCCGTGTTATATGCGTGCAAATTGTACAGAGGTGGCTTTAATTTAATTATATTTTACGTATATGTATTAAATACAGAAGTGCTAAGTATTCAGTCGTATGTTTGTAATATTCTCGGATATAAAAAAAAAATGTATAAAATATTATAAATTTATATTTACCCAACTAAATCCAATACAGCCTATACCAGCGCTCATCATTTCTCCTACAATGGCAGGGAACGTGTTAGATGTTGGGTAATAAGCGTGGAATTGTGGCGAATTCCAATGTGTGACCTTTAATATATTAAAAAAAAAAATACAATCAATATTTATTTCTTTAAAAAATAAATTTTATTTTACGTTGTCGATTTAATTCAGTTATTTTTAAAATATGTATTGGAATATTTTCCAGGAATATAGTTTAAGTTGGGCATGGCGCATGAGTCTGTAATTAATAATTATGTCCCGAAAACTTTTATGACATAATTAAAAATATATATTTTTTAATTTTCTTCTGGTAATAACATATAATTTAATTTAGTAATTAAGTAATTAAAAATATATTAATTGAACAATAAAATTGTTTTTGGATATAATTATTACAAATCACGTATTTAAATCTCATTAATTCGAATTAATTGAGCCATTTAGGCCAAATTGAGACACTTCCGTGATTAATTAATTATCTTTAAATACACTGACGCGTTTCCCGATAACTGAGGTGGCAGGCACCTTTCTTTTAAAGTATTTTTAACCACTAAATTTAAAGTTAAATATAGCTGAATAATTTAATTAAGTATATTCGATTTATTTTTATAATTTATTTAATTAAAAAAATACTTACACCAGGCATAATTACTCTGTCCATATCTTTTAAGATATTTTGCCATTCTTCACCTTCTTCTGGAGCCTCATGAGGAATAAGTTCTTGTAGATATCCAGGCTTAACATTTGGAATCACTTGTCTAAATAATTAAATTGTTGTTAAAATTACATTGTTATTAGTTGTAATTTTATAGGAATTGTTTACAGTGTAGCCTGAAATATTTTTGAAAATTTAATCTAAACATAATTTATTCTTGCTACAGTTTTACTAAATGTTTTAAATAAGAGTTAAAAATATTAAAATTTCTAATAGTTTATTTTTTTCAACAACATTACTAGAAAATCGCTTTTAAAATTATTAAATTTATGTTTTATTAATGGTTATAATTTAAATTTACTAAATTGTTTCATAATAACCGCAGTATTAAAATTTAAAACAATATTACAGCAAATACATATTTTTTAATTATACGTATAAGAAAGTCTATTGTAGGGCACCCTAGATTTTGCAATTAATCATATATATATATGTCATATTAATGACTGCAAAGATATAAATCAGTAATACAGCTAATAGTAATAAAAGATATGCGTGTTAGTAATAGTTAATAATTATCTATTGTTATCTTAGACGATTAATTATAAGAAATAATATTCGCTCAGTAAAATAGTTACGACTTCAAAGATATAACTATATATATTTTAATTGTTGCATTAATTTTACTATAAGTACAGTAAATCGTCTAAGCCAAAGTAAAATGCACCAAAACCGGAAATAACCCTATTTTTCCAATATCTCGGAAATGGCATTAGTTATAGAAAATATATTTTAATAAAAGTTGAAGATAATTAAATTTCTAGCAACTATTGTATATAAAGTTTATTCGTAAAATTAACTATTTATAAAATAAATTGAAAACAATATTTAACCGGAAGTAACAGTTTACTCTAATTTTCCAATATCGCAGATACGGCAAGAGTTAGAGGAAAAGTGTTTAATAAAAGTTAAAGATAATTAAATTTCTAACAACTATTGTATTAATAGTTTTTTCGTAAAATGTACCATTTACAAAATAAATTAAAACAATATGTTAACCGGAAGTTTACAGTTTACTCTATTTTTCCAATATCTCAGATATGGCAAGAGTTACAGGAAAAGTGTTTTAATAAAAGTTGAAGGTAATTAAATTTCTAGCAACTATTGTATATAAAGTTTATTTGTAAAATGTACCATTTATAAAATAAATTGTAAACAATATTTAACCGGAAGTAACATTTTACTATATTTATCCAATATCTCAAATATGGCAAAAGTTAGAGAATTTTTTTTAAAATAAAAGTTAAAGATAATTAAATTTCTAACAACTATTGTATAAAAAGTATTTTCGTAAAATGCACCATTTACAAAATAAATTGAAAACAATTTGTGAACCGGAAGTAACAGTTTACTCTATTTTTCCAATATCTCAGATATGGCAATAGTTAGAGAAAAACTGTTATAATAAAAATTAAAGATAATTAAATATCTAGCAACTATTGTACAAACAGTTTTTTCGTAAAATGTGCCATTTATAGAATAAATTGAAAACAATTTGTGAAACGGAAGTAACAGTTTACTCTCATTATATTTCCAATATCTCAGAAATGGCAAAAGGTAGAGAAAAAATATTTTAATAAAAGTTGAAGATAATTAAATTTCCAACAACTATTGTATAAATAGTTTTTTCGTAAAATGTACCATTTACTGAAAAATCGCTTTTGAAAATGGTTAGTTTATATTTACGTTTAACTAGTTTGGTAACCGTAGGGTGAATTTAAAACAAAATAAGGCATTATTATAAATATAGATAGTAAAATGGTCAGTCAATATTAAGAAAAATGATACTTACTTGTCTCTAATGTTATCCATGTAATCAGCGATGTAATCAATAGCAGCTTTGCCGAACTCACGAAACTGTTGCGAATCCATGTTAACAATTGATTGCAACTATAACAACGCGCGTATGTCTACCGTTAAACAGTCAAAAAGTATGCGTAAATCTTGAACAAATAAGATTTATTTCGGGTCGCTTTCTATGTTAGATTCATAGCACTTGTCAAGACGGTGTGATTCGGTGGTAAATCCAGCGGAAAAACACGCACAAGAATAAGTGTGTCGGTGAAGAGACTCGGTTGGGTTCTGAGCCGTGCTAAGGCGCTACCATTTATATATAATATGTCCTATCGGCAATTTTCACGAACCGTTTGTTTATTTGTTAGAAATATCCTGAAAAAACGTCCTTCGGACCAACAAAAAAATAAATAAAGAAAAAATTGCGATACCCAACGTTCTCACACCTTCATACATTTTCTATTATTATTATTTTAGTGAATGTTCGAATTTTATAAAATATACGTTTATGAGTTTTTGCATAAATTATTACGGAAATAATAATTACATTATTTATAATATTTATTTATTTTGCTCATCAAGAGTTTAAATAGTTAATTATTTCAAATAATATATATATATAATATATAAAAATTAATCAAATATAAATTGACGCATGCACTAGTGCTTCCAGCTCACTTTATATTGAGCCTATAGTTAATCTAGGCGAAAAATAAAAACATATTTAGCATTATTACGTTTTCGTATTTTTTTTAGCTCGTACAGTATACATATAGAGAGCTATGCTATTCGGCTGTGTGTCTGTAACACTAGCGGATTTAAAAAAAAATTTAAACAGTCATTCGTTTAGTGGTTTATTAATTGTAAATAGCTGAAGTGGCCTTCACTCGACTTTATTTTAAAAATACTTTCATTCTTTATACATGTATATATATATATATATATGTATTGTAAGCCGCAATGCTTCCAGCTTTATCTCAATGATCGTAATTAGCTAAAACGTTTTATTTCGGTCATATCTCCTTTGCAATTAACGCTAAAAATAATTCAAAAACAGCATTTTGAAGGTTTTTTAATCCTATATAAGGTCAGGTAGGTCAAAACAGTACAAAGGTTATCAGTTTTCTATATTCATCTTAAATTGTTTAAAAAAGAGAAACTATAAACATTTCTATCTCCTAAACTATTATCTTTAACTAACAATAAAAAATAGCAACATGTTTCTTAGTTCATTGCCATCATTTTTTATATCTAGTAACATTCACCTAAAATGCGCCCCTGTTATGTTATTTAACCGTAAAACCAGAAACATTAATATATTCAATTTTCAAAATACTTTAGGATTAAATTTCTTTTAAATAATCGACCCAAAACGGTTAAAAAAATTGTGCATATACATAATAGTTATAACTAACAAAAAACAGGATTTGGATTTTTTTAATTTCATATTTGGAATTTACTGAAACTATAAAACGAGGAGTTTTGTTTAAAAAATAAAAAAATTACCGTAATTTTCCTTGTAACATTTTTGATTTTGCAAATATCAACATTTTTCATATAAAACTATTTTAAGCTACTGAAATTTGCTTTAATTTGGTTTAAAGTACATGTTGAAAAGTTTTTTTAAACTAGAGTTATGAGTATTTGAAATGCGCGACCTTTTCAGGGTCTTACTCAGCAACGATGAGCCGTAAACAATTATTCTTGTAATATCATAAGCTAAATAACTATTTTTACTGTAAATTTGTATGCTAAAAATATTACGTAATATTAAAATTCCCACTATAAAATATTGTTTTGACGTTTTACTATCACTTAAAAAAAGGTATAATGGTTTTCACACGACTTTCTTATACTTCTATTTATTATAATACTGCTTTATTTTGTTTTAATTTCATGCTAGATTACCGTAGAACAAAATCAAAATGTATAGAGGAAAACGTAAATGTAACCTATTTTCAAAAATTATTTTTCGGTGAATGGTACATTTATTGGAAAAACTTTTCAAACAATAGTTGCTTGAAATTATAATATCTTTAATTTGTATAAGAATCACTTTTTCTCTAACTCATGCCATTTCAGAGATATTAAAAAAGTAAAATAATAATAATTAATAAAAGTATAACAATACTTTCTTATACGAATAATTAATTAATATTAATGGTTTTGTGTTTAGATATTTTTAATTTATTCATTTACAATATATTATTTTATAAGGAAAGTATTTTCGGGTTTTTCAGTTTCCTTTAAAATTAATTTGTATTGACCTTTCGGTTAATTATATTTTTTTTAAATAATTAAACTCAATTGAAAATATTATATTTACTATATTTATATAAATATATTTTCTTGTAGTTCATAAAACAATCAAAAATTGTTTGCATAAAATTAGTATTTAATTAATTAGTCATAAAGTATAAAATAATTCTTTAAAATAAAACATTTGTATTGACGCATAGAAAATAATATATTCAATTTTTTTCACTTGGGAAATATTTATTGCTAAATAAACCAATGTAAAAAAATCATTATTCTAACTTTTTGTTGCTAACCCACAATTCATAGCTGTAGTTTTGTATTTTCTTATACGTAATACATAAAAGAAAGTATTAGGTTCACAAAATTAATCAACATTGAAATTTTAATGGAAATACCCGTTTTGAGGGTTTTTAACTCAAATTCAATAATTATATTTGTTAAAAAAAATTGTTTTAATTGTATTTCACAGTTTAAACTTGCCATTTAGGTAAATCAGACTTATTTATGTGTTTCTTATTTTTATTTCTTAATAAAAACAATTTAAATATTTCAAAGGAAGTATTTCATTTTTAATTCTTGCAAAATATAATTTTACGTTGAAAATAACTATCATAATTGCTACTATCAGCGCTAATAACTCACTTATTAGTTCTACGTTTATTTTCTATTGTTTTTCAAGGTATTTAAGAAGAAAATATGTTATACATTTTCACCGTTTAAACAGTTTTATATTTATTATTGTTGAAAACAATTCATTTTATTTTTGTAATACATTTTATTTTTCAAATGTACTTATAATATACATATACAAATATATATATATACACATATATATAATGTTTGTATGTATGAGTATAGCATGCAATAATGCTTCCAGCTTTAACCCATTTAAAATAATATAAATATTCGCCGATATGGTTTATATATCTTTTTAAGGTGAAGCTGGAAGCATTGTAGCTTGCAATAATGCATATGCAGTATATAAATGACATTTTTAATAACAACAAACATTAAAGCAAGCGGTAGTGCTTCCAGTTTGACCCCCATGAAATATTTATTCGCCAATATAATTCATATATTAATTAAAGCTGGATGCATTTGAGCTAGTCTCAATGTTTGTTTAATATTACATCAAATATAATAACTTTAGAAATTCATTTATACATATACTTGTTTTTTACTATATGTTTTTATACAAATAATAATATATAATTATTTATTTGAATTTTGGAGCAATCAATTATTTAATTTAACACTTTCAGTGCCAAATAAATCTCCACCCGTCAAATTATTTAATTAGACACATGGATGAATGTGTTCTGTATATGGTAAAGGCACACGGTTTATCTAGTTAATATTATTCATTATTTAATTAAAATAATTTAAATATTTTTGGGTTCTTAAGAGTCACTTTGAGGCGATTTTATATGGTTAGTGCATAAGTAATGGGCCTTATTGTAATTATAATTCACAAATTGTTATGCTGGTGACCTTATTGTGTTATTTTGTTAGTAATTAATTTATTAAATAATATTTTAATGAAGTTTTTAGTAATAATAACATTGTTCAACTTCTAGTATGAATAATTGTATAATATTTGCACATATATACTAGTTGTAGAGGTCATAATTCTTCACTCAAGGTCATATACAATTCATATTTGTCATCGATATATATTTACGTTTATCATAAATTGCATTAATATTCACCATATTCTAGCGAAACGTAAATGTTTATTTTTAAAGGCAGTTTTTTAGTAAATGGTGCATTTGTTGAAATAATTTTTCAAGTAAAAGTTACTAGAAATTTTATTATCTACAACGTTTGTAAGTATCACTTTTTTTCCTACTCGCGTCGTTTTCGAGATACATTAAACATAACACAAACACTTCCGGTTGAAATAATAAAAAAAAATGGGATATAAAAACATATTCTAGAGAAACGTAAATGTTTAAATTCAAAGACAGTTTTTTAGTAAATGGTGCATTTGTTGAAATAATTTTTCAAGTAAAAGTTACTAGAAATTTTATTATCTACAACTTTTGTAAATACCACTTCTTCTCTTACTCACGTCGTTTTCGAGATACTTATAACATAACACAAACACTTCTGTTTTAAATAATTCGAAAATGGGATATAAAAACCTTAAAATCAAAACATAATATTTTATTAGGTTCGTAAAAACTACAATTTTCAAAAAAAAAAAAAGTAACCCATCGTTAATCGTATATTAACCGGTTAACCGATTTCTCATGTAACCGGTAAATATTTTTATATATATATATGTATATATGTACATACGTACCTGAATACAAACACACACATACACACACATACACAGAGACGTAATTCAATTTTGGCGTTAAATAATAAAAGCATTTTATATAGGTATATAAATATATATATATTTGTAAATATGGTAAATTTGTTTAATACACATATGAAAATAAAACTTGATATAACCCCAAAAAAATAAAAACGGAAATAATTATCCATCCTGTACAGGTGTTTGTAAAATAAGTCGGTAGAATCTAAATTCGGAGCCATCGCAAGCTCTAAGCGAGATATCGTAGATATTACTCCTTTTCGGTAAACCGTCGCGAACATGCATATTCAATTCGACGTAATCGTCGGCGCGAATATTCCGTATGACGACGTTCATCGGCAATTCCAATTCGTAATTCATATTCACAATCTTATATTTGGCGTTTGGATGAAATAAATGCCGAAAGGCACTTATCTCTGGCCATATCACACATTGCAAAATATGGGCGCCACTTTCGCCCTCTACAAAACACACATATACATATATGCATCGAAAATTAAATCAAAAAGAAAACCCCTCCAAGAATGTTACAGACACATGAGCGGATGCTTTAGCTCTTGGTTTGAATGTCCCTTAAGCCTTAAATAATATAAATTACCCAAATACATGCTCCAAACCGTCTTCTCATACTCAGGGGCAGATGTAAGCATAGACTTGGTGATAATGCTCCATTGGACGTCATTGCGACAAGGAATTCGCACCCGGACAGTTCGGGGGCATTTCTCAGGGTTCATCAAATTATTGGTTTTGCACTCGCATCGGACTTTATGCCAGTTCTCTGGGACATGGACGTATAGGGGCGTTATCAACGATTGAGGTATTTTTCCCGGTTTCAAAGAAATACGCATAAAAAAGTCACCAAATTCCTTATTCGAATAAATGATCCATCGACTTAACTCCTAAAAACATTATTACATATATAACACCCGCATACGGGTCACCCATATTCAAAAACCAGAATCCGGGTACCCGGTTTCGAAACCCGGTTCCTGGTACCCGGTTTCAAAATCTGGATAGGTGTACCCCCGGTTTCGAAACCCGGAACCAGGTACCCGGTTGCGATTTTTAAAATATTTAACCCGGAGGGAGATATATTGGAGCATACCATGGGACTTAAGCAAAAGATTTCTACGTTATGGTATCCAACTCCGCGATCGTTGCATTTCAGTTTGGACTCGAGAAGTCTAAGGTACCGCGGTTTGATTTGAGCGAACGTATCCTTAAAAGGTAAAATATTTGCCGTAGAAATGTCTTCAATGCGATCAAAAGAGTAGAGGACCTCGTAGGTGGTGGCGACTGGATACGGTGACGTGATTTTTAATTTTCTTGTGTCTTGCGTGTACAAACCCAACGTGATTGTCATCGAATTGCGCGGGTTCTCGTTGAAATTGATTTCGCCAATTAATGAAAATACGATGCATTTGCTGTAGGCTCGTTCGGCCGTTTCCCCGCTGAATATCAACGTTGCCCTTATTGTTGCTACCTTTTTGGCTTGAAAGAACACCTTTATTTTCTCAGTCTTTCCTGTCGATACAGATGGATAGATTGTAATCGCAATAATTGTAATTTACAAGTTTGGAGTGTGTCAACTTTTGAACCTAATTATACCTGCTGGTATTTTAATAGTTTTGTCTTGGGAACTAATGCTAAAACTGTCCATCTCGTTATTCAAGAACTGGACCGTGTAAAATAGATCTTCGGTTTTGTTAACATTGCGAACGTCCAATTCCTTGAACATCTTTGAGCTTAGGGTGACGTTAAAATTAATGTCTTCAATAGGGACCAAATTTGGGAAGACGTCGCACATGTAGGTGACAAACATAATCATTTGGACGCTGAAGGGCTTCGATATTTCAATTGGTCGTAACGAAAAGCTGCACTTGATTAGTTTCCAAGCTGAAATTCACCCGAACAGATTCACACAAATTCTTGTTCTCTGATTTACTTATTACTGCAAATACATGGTAACCCGAATAATTACAATGAATAACTCCAGATAGTTCTATGACAATGCTAAAATGCATAGAATGCTTGCCTTAACACAAACTGGATTATTATTTGTAATTTCTAAGCGTAAGTACTAATTGGTTCCTTATAAATATTGCTTAATACCTAAAATCAACTGGCAAGCATTATGGAATGCCTTATCGGGGGAGTCGACGCAAACATATAAATTCTTCAAATGTTGCGCTAAATACGGGCAGTAATTTAGCGTCACCGCTGCAAGCACTAAACCATCGGAGAGATCTGGCGAAAATGCTTTTATCTCTCTAGGCTTCAGCACGAAACCTTTTGGCCGTTTCGTGTCCAATAACATTAATTCCTGACGTTTCTTGGCAAAAATCTTATCCAGCCATGACAACAGGAAATCCTGTGGATCCATTTCGTCCAAATTTTCACTAAATTCAATGCCGCCTACAGTATTTTCGACGCGATTCCGTTCGATGACGCCTGACAGATGGAAGCACTTGAAAATTTGAATAATAATGTCTAACCATGCTTGCTTATGGCGCCGGAAGTGGTCATACTCCGACATTACGTCCATCGGTGGCTTTTGCTTTTGATTACGAATTTTTTCTATGTACACCACGTAATCGACATAACGTAGCATGTAACGTGGACGCACGTGGGGCATCACTGCCCCCTGTGCGGTTAGAAATATGATTGCGTTGCAGAACGTTGCGTGGTAATAGTTTATTCGTTCGAAATTGTTCTGCCACGGGATTTCTCTAAACAATATTACGTGTAAGGGGATAATTAGAATCTTTCCTGAATAAAAAGATGAGTAATTAAGTGGACTAAACCCTAAATTGATAACTTTCCTGATAAGAAAATGCATGTAAATCATGCTTTTGTTGGGTCGAAGATTGTTAAGGGGTTAACAGAAAATGTATTTCTATAAAATGGCATATAAGAAACCATTCCCTAGTTTAAATATTTGGGGTCTTACCGATTTCTTAAATACGGAAGCACTTTGTCGCCAACAATGTTATGGAGTATTTTTACAATAACCAATACATTCGCGTCGCACTGGATGTGTGTTTTTTTTGAAAAGTCCCGGAAAGTTCCAGCCATTGAGATTGGGATAAACTGGTAGTAAATGGAGGAAAACACTTGCTCGTATAGCCAACGTTCACAGATGCCCACGATCTTGTCCATATACGCGACGAAGTCGAGGCTGGACGTCTGCTGGTCCGGAAAATTTGGAAATGTTATGAATTTCGAGTTTTCTGTGTATATGACGTCGGTACACCGATACATATATCTTGATAATACATTGTCATCGGCGCATCCTATTGAGACGAAGGGGAAGGGATTATTACACGTGGTGCAGCAATGCTTGTTTTGTTATCAATATATGCTTATACGCAGACTAGTGTGAAATTTATAACAATACATTTCGTATCTATTTGGAATTACCTGTAACAAGAACTTCGTGGTGCCCGCCACAAGTGCAAGTGATTATTAATTTTGTAGAAAACGCCATGGCAACCGGCGAATAAAATCTCAAGCGAATCGTCATCTCCCAATTAAGTTCGTCCTTATAATCCGAGGATGCATTCAAGATAACCGCAGTTTTCAGCTGCCATATGTTTTGGTCCACATGAACTTCGCAATTCGAGGAGTGGAAAGAAGCCTTTACAAGAAAGTCAAACGACAACACAAACTTCACCGGCACCGGGTCCAAATAAATCCATTTGCGACAATCGAATTTGGGGATCGGATACTTGCCGGACAATTGCAGATAGTTAAAAATGCTTGCGTCGCGCAAATCCTTTATGTGAATTGGCAAATATGTGTCGTATTTGCCAGGAGCAGTGGGCAGGAAACGGGCCACTAACGTCAATTCGTTTTCGGCTTCAACAGTGAAGATCATAAAATCATTTTGGATCTTGTATTCTATTTGCGTTTTACACGACAGGTCGAAGTGAGGTTCTAAATCGTCGATGCCAATACAAAATTCTGTGATGTCCTTTGATGTGTTACGGATTCGCACTTCCTGGGTTACTACTGAACGGAAGTGTACACTTGGGAAATAGTGGAATTTAAATATGGTTCTTGAGAAACGTAGAGAATGTCGGGTACTTAATGTGGATACAGCAAAAACGGCCATTTTGCGAAATTGGGGTAACAATTCTATGTGCGAATCTTCGTAATATCTTAAATATAACATACGTGTATTTTATTTCTTTCTTATGCGCCGTAATAAGTAAGTAATGTGATTATGAAAAATTAACATGTTTCAACCTTCCCTGAAACGAATGTGACTATTTTCGGAATGACTTATTACTCCGAATAAGAAATTAAACATGGTTTCCGTAGGGTCCCCCGAACTATTACGTATTTTGGAGTTATCTCACTTTGTAGATAACTCTAAACTCCTATAATTCGAGTAATTCGGTTGTCGTATTAAGTGGACGATGTATAATTGCAGAAAAGCCAAATACTTACGTTTGAAATTGAGTCAAATACATATTTGGCGTCAAGCTTACGGGGTTGTCTTTTGCGGCTGGTCCTAAAATATCGTTTATAATCATGGGCAAATAAAACTCATACATGGAGACATCTAGCGGAAGAAAATGAAGGTACAAGAGTACCTTCTCGCCACTTTCCAGGACTATTTCGCTTGTACTGGGCGCTTGGGACAAATGCCGAATTTCCATAGATGTTGCAATCGTTATCTCGGGAAATAATTCGCGGACGAACCTCAGACGCACCACCGAATCGCCCTTGTTATGAATGGTAAAAGGCAGGATGTCCAATGAGCCAAATGGGACACGCTTAATGTTCGCAGCCTTCGCTATTTCCTTTGGAAGCTTTGATTTGAGATCGTACGAATGGTAGACTATGTTTGGGAAGTCAACTTCGCCGGTTATTTTAAATGAAATCTCTGGGTGGTGTTGGAATTCAATGTCGACTTTACAATCAAATTTAATAAGTGCCTAATATAAAGATTCAGGGTTTAATTAATGCATTATTGTTGTAGAATTTAAGGAAAGTGGCCTAATATTTACTGGATCCATATTTTACATGTATATGATTTAATCACTGTACTAAATCGTACTCAAGGAATTAAAAAAATTATTTCAATATATCGACGACATTGTATATTTAAGACCCTGTACTTCTTAAGCAAGATTGTTCTTAACATAACATAAAATAACTGGCTACATCTTGAAAATGGATGATTTTCTAAATTCTCTTCCGATATTAGGCACTTTCCCTTATAGCCCACTACCAGTACCTGAAAATACACTGTAATTGTAAAATCCAAATCACTTCGCCCACGAAGTTTGCCACCAGTCGGCGTGATATTTACCCCCGGACACGGATTCGCGTTTTTAATCGTGTACAATATCGTTTCCGTGTTCAGATTGCGCAACGTATTAATTTGCGTCACCCGAGTATTCAGCGGGATATGCGGAAACTCAACTTGCGACATCAAAAGTGTTATATTGCATTTTTCAACAAAAGCGTTTACGTTTAAATGCACCGAGGCGCCATGCTCAGAGCGGACGGCTAATTTGGCAGACGTCCTTCGGTACAGGTCGATATTATACGTTATCTCGCTTGTGATGAATCTGTTGGGGGGTATTGTACCGCTGAGAGGTGTAACGGCGAAACAGCAACTTGAGGGAATGTGCCAGGCGTATCGGACGTTGGTGTTGAGGGTATTGTATACATTTAAATATTGGAAGGGTTCTGGATTGGCATCGTCAAAAAGGACCTCGTGAATGTCGAGCTTGACACTTGGCAGGACTACGTCCGCTACGAAAAGCACGGGCACGTAGTGATGGTCGTTGAGGCATATGTTCAGGATGGCGTTGAATTTGCCTACGCAATCGGGCGAATAGAGAATTTTCACTTGTATGTGTTGCTCTGGTTCCACTATGAAGTTTTGCGGAAGGTTCGTGAACACTGAATCGTCGCCGAGGTCGTGGGCCGTCACCTTCATTTTTACCAGAAACACGTTATTGTTTGTTATTGAGATATTATATTTTGAACAGCTACCAACAATAACCTGAAAGTATTGGAGCACAAATATTACATATCCAGACATATGCTATACTGTGTGTCACATAATTTGTTAGAAGCCTCAATGTTTCCAGCTGGTCATGCGTATATGTTGTATACTTTGAGTCGTCAAGAAAGTTAGTATTCAATTTTTGGGTTGCGAATAAGAATGTTTGAGAAACGAAATAAGATATGTGAGGACAAACCTTCTCTGCTTTGATAACCACAGGTTTAACATCGAACAAATATATCTGAATTGGTGTCAATTTTGCAAAAGTTTGCTTAATCCTCATAGGTACTATTTTTTCTTCAGGTATCTCCGAAGGCGGTATTATTTCCATCAGTTTATCATATGAGATGTCATAGTCATGTAACTCTCGCGACTCTCTACATGTCTTTGTTATGAAGCGAGTCTCTCGAAGGTCATGAATATAGTTCAAATAAAAATTGTCATTCTGTTTCTTGGAACTTAATTCCTTCTCAGTTAACATATACTCATCATGAGTGACTACAATTCGATTTAGGGCTGCAAATATTGTTTGACATCTAAAATATGACATAATTCTCAACATCTGCTCAAGATATTACACTCATAGAATGCATACTATCAGGGGTGGGAAACCTCGTAGGGAAAAATGGCGAAATGATCACATATAGCTATAGTGGTCTTTAATCGCCTTACATATACTTAGTTTTCTCTATCTCTCTCTCTCTCTCTATATATATATATATATATATATATATATATATATATATATATATATAAATGGTGCAGATTGGTACAACAAAAAACATTATATTATGCCAAGGTTGCCCACCTCTGAGCGATACCTTACTTCGTGTCTGTCCTCGTGTAAGGCCGAAGGCACTTTGGTCTGTCGTTGGGAAATGCAATCACAGCATCTTCCTTCTTAGCTTTACATTGTAGCATAGCCTGGCGAGGCATTTTAATATGTGTATTAAACCGAATATCTTCCGTTAAAAAGCCAACTTCATTCGTAATATTTGGGGTAATACCGTTGTTGATTTTCGGTTTTCTCGGTATCATAGTCGCAGAAACATCAACGACTACAGCGACGGAGACATGACCAACTTGCACCAGAGGTTCATTCTCTTTTATCGGTTGATTTGCGTATAGCAAATCGAATTGAATTCCTTGAAAATTCGAACCTGCTGCTTGTGGCTTAAAGTAAACTAGCACTTCGCGCATTTCTTGACAGTGCAGATATCCATGGGTAGGATGAGTATCGATATAAGCAACCTTTTTGTATTTGAACGTAATTGGGAGGCACTTTGAGTTGTTTCGTATTGTTATCAGAAAAGATTCAGATTGGTTGATTATTAAAGGTTGCAAGTAGACGACATTTGGGTGCACTTCAACCTCAACTGGCTTGACATTCACGTGTAAACATAAACGAATGTATTTGCCAAGATATAAGGGTTTGACCACAGATACACTTGGGACTTCATCTATAGCTTCGATTAGGTCTACTATACGTTTGGGGAAAGATTAATGACAATTTCAACTAAAACGGCTTTTGGAGGCATAAACAACACCGCCATTTTGGCAAGAGCACTTCAAGGTCAACTCTTTTGACATTGATTAAATCGGTTGTTTAATAAATTTAAAGTAAGTTTGACGGTTGATTTATGCCCCTCTGAATCGTGGGTTGTTTTATACTATCTGAATCGTGGGACAATTGATCTTGATCACGAGAAGCTTGTCTGAATATCTCTTTATTAACCAAAACTTTCGGTCTGTCAACGACCATCGATTCAATGCCCATGCAATCTAATCGCATCACACGATAAAATAGGAAGTACGTATGTTCTTCTCTAACATGCATATCGTTCATTAGTTTAAAACTGAAACAAGTGGCTACCTTGTATAATCAATGTATGTCCATTACTAGCCCGCCACCGGCAATAAACCGGCAACATTGCTAATGTACGCTTCTTATATAAACATATTACATACCTTATTTTAAATGTTTATTGCAAAAGGAAATATTATTTTAAATTATACGTTGTCCTATTTCACTTATATCTTATTTTTAGAATCTCACGAAGTACTAATTGAAAAGCATACTGGTATAGTTATATTATGAAGACAATAATACCTGAATGTAAGTCTCTTCTTTTGATTGGGACCCAAAAAGCCGTCAATTGGTTGAATATCGAAACATTCATATTTTGGGTCCTTTTTTATCGCGATTTCATGGGCCTACAATTTTTCTTATATAAACAGAAGCTAGCTTAGGTACAAGGGACCTATGCCTGAACATATTATATTCATATAAAAAGTCCTACAATTTTTCTAGATTTTTTTTGATATTCACAAGAATAAAAGCATATTTTATAGATTTTTTGATAAGCTAGATACATTAGAGCCTGTACCTATGTTTCAAGATAGCAGTAGTTGTACTATTAAGGGGGTAATGTAACGAAATTTTTGCTAGGTAAGCCTTGAAAAATCACATTTTGGAACTTACAACAACTTCTCCCTTAATTTCCGGAATACAAATGTACATGGATCTCAAAGTATTGTAATTCAATACTTCCACATTCTGAACACTGGTGCAGCCTCTATAAACCGATATAAAATGGACCAGAGCAAAATATTCCGTCGCCTCCAACGGATATTCCAGACACAGCTTCGGCATTATAATCGTCACCGAAACCGTGATGCGAAACGGCTTGATGCATTTTATCCATACTTGCTTCATGTAAACACCTTCGACGAACCCAATTATGTTGATCTCTACATTAATTTTGCCGCGCGCAGGAATATAACTCTTGCTCGGTCTAACGATCAGGTCAAGTTCGTTGTCGGCAAGGTCAAACTCGAAATTCGTTGTTTTATACCCTTTGTTGTACAAAACTAGCGTTTGGACGTGGACAGTGTTGCCTAAGTTAATTGTTCCGAAAGAAATACTTCTTGGCACGGAGTAAACTGAACCAGAAGACACGAAACTAGGAATATTAAGGAATTAGGGATTTGGTAAAATTTATTGGAAACAAATGATAGACAAGTCCAGACTAGTTCAGAGAAATAAAGACTCACGCCATCATGTCATAGCAGATATGGTGATCGTTTATAAAAATCGGTATCTGCGCTTGCATTACAACATTCCTGGTATATGTATATCGTATCCAAAGCTCTGCTTTAAGTCCACAACTCAGAACGCAACGGTGCAAACAGTTCTCCATATGAAAAGACTAAAAGAAACATGCCAATTATATACGCTATTAGAGTTTCCTTTCAAATGTACTGAGATGCCAAATACTGTCTTATAGATCTTTTGAACATGTTAAGAGCTATTTAGAAATGAGGAAACAGTATTGGAAATGATTAGATCACCTCGGAGCTGATCTAAGCACCGAATATTTATAATATTATTTTAATCTTACGTGTGACGTGGGTAATCCTGTTCGGATTACCACCGGCTTATAGGCAATATTCTGAAAGGTGATTTTCTCGCGGTAACATCGTCCATCATAAGCATTTTGTAAGATTAGTTGTTTCGGGGTAATCCGCACTCCGTAGAAATCTGTGCTAGAGCCCCGAGATGCGCCCGACATACGGGCATTATCACAATCATACATCCAAAATTTATGTTGTCGTTTTAGGTTGATATAAATAATTGAAAAATACTAGGAGTATCATTTATGTTCTAATACGTGAAATATTAGAAAATGACTAGCACATTTTTGTTTTCTATCACATTTGCAAGGCTTACTTGCTCAGGTTGTCAATTACCCAAATTGTATTTCGGTACATAACGACGAGCATTTTCAATACTTTTTGCTCGTCCTACAGAGTGTACAAAAGAGCTATAGTGCTCGGTCTTAGAGGAATTTTTAACTTTTTTATATGTATTAATATTGAATATGAATAGGTATGAATCAATATGTGGGGTTGAAAGCTAATATATAATATATTGATAACTGGGTATTTTTCTATTTGTATTAAACTTCAGATATATGGAGTATGATTTGGTATGTGTGAAAGGAGACTAATCTGTTGAATTGTTATTGTTATTAATATATGAACGATGGGACGAAGTGTCCGGATTGGTATTGAGATATAATTATGGAGTAAAGTAAAGAATATGAGCTAGACATATTAAATGAGTATTGAGATAATACTAAAGAGTTGAATATATATGATGAGTTGTGTTGAGTATGTGAGGACGATGACTATTGACAAAGGCCTGGTTGACGGTGTGTTCGGGGACCCAACGTTGGCCTGGCTGGTGGATTCGGGGCCCCAGTATCTGGGGGTCCCAACGGTGACACCACTGGTTGATGTGTTCACCAGGAGGTGGTCCCAACGACGGTCAGAGTGTGGCGTGTGTCGCGCACGGAAGACCCCTCATACGTAACCTATACGCTTACGTATGAGGTTGACTAATTGACTTGCGTTGACGGTTGAGGGTTAAATATATGGGATTTTGGTATAACCCTGTGTGAGTGCGTTGAGATAAAGTGCCATGTAGGAAAGGTGTTTAAATATCGTCCATAAGCTTCCGACGACAACAAATCTACAAGTAAGTTAAAGCGATTTGTAACATTACAGAAAATAAAAGCCTTTTATTTATGTATATAAATATATATTTAGAAAATTTGGTTAATACACTCATGAAAATTACACTTGAAAAAGGCCAAAACAAGAAAAACGGAAATAATTATCCATCACGTACAGGTGCCTGTAGAATAAGTCGGTAGAATCTGAATTCGGAGCCACCGCAAGCTCTAAGCGAGATTTCGTACATTTTGCCTTTCGGTACACTGTCGCGAACATGCATATTCAATTCGACGTAATCGTCGGCGCGAATATTCCGTATGACGACGTTCGCCGGCAATTCCAAATCGTGATTGTTATTCACAACCTTATATTTTGCGTTCGGATGATATAAATGCCGAAAAGCGTTTATCTCAGGCCATGTCACATAATGTAAAATATGGGCGCCACTTTCGTTATCTACAAAATACACACACACACATAAATATATATATATAAGTGCAGGTATTCAGGATTGTCCCTTAAATAATATAAATTACTTAAATACATGCTCCAAGTCGCCTTCTCATGCTCAGACGCAGATGACAATATAGACTTGATAATAATGCTCCATTGGACGTCATTGCGGCAAGGAATTCGCACCGGGACAGTTCGGGGACATTTCTCTAAGCTCATCATATTATTGGATTTGCACTTGCATCGGATTTTATCCCAGTTCTCTGGGACATGGACGTAGAGGGGCGTTATCAACGATTGAGGCATTTTTGCCGGTTTCACACAAAAACGCATAAAAAAATCACCCACTTCCTTATTCGTATAAATCAACCATCGGCATATTTCCTAAAAACGTTATAACATATCTAACACCCGAATACGGGTACCTATATTCAAATGCCCGGATCCGGATACCCGGTTTGAAAACCCGAATTCGGGTACGCAGTGTCAAAACCCAGTTTCGGGTCCCCGGTTCCGATTTTTAAAATGTTTAAAGAACCGAGTAACCCGAGTACTCGGATCCCCAAAACCGGTTCTTTTACGCAGCACTAATGTATATATATATGTGAGGGAGAAATATTGGATCATACCACGGGGGTTAAGCAAAAGACTTCTATGATATGGTATCCAACTCCGCGATCGTTGCATTTCAGTGTGGGATCGAGAAGTCTGAGGTGCCGTGGTTTGATGTGATCGAACGTGTCCTTAGCATGCTTAATATTCGCTGTAGATAGGTCGTCAATTCGATCAAAAGAGTAGAGGATCTCGTAGGTGGTAGCGACTGGATACGGTGACGTGATTTTTATCTTTTTTGTGTCGTTCGTGTACAAACCCAACGTGATTGTCATCGAATTGCGCGGGTTCTCGTTGAAATTGATTTCGCCAATTAATGAAAATACGATGCATTTGCTGTAGGCTCGTTCGGCCGTTTCCCCGCTGAATATCAACGTTGCCCTTATTGTTGCTATCTTTTTGGCTTGAAAGAACACCTTTATTTTCTCAGTCTTTCCTGTCGTAAACAAACATACATTTGATCTTGTAACTTTAGCTGCGTTTGGAGTGTGTAAACTTTTGAACCTAATTATACCTGCTGGTATTTTAATAATTTTGTCTTGGGAACCAATGCTAAAACTGTTCATGTCGTTATTCAAGAACTGGACCGTGTAAAATAGATCTTCGGTTTGGTTAACATTGCGAACGTCCAATTCCTTGAACATCTTTGAGCTTAGAGTGACGTTAAAATGAATTTCTTGAATAGGAACCAAATTTGGGAAGACGTCGCACATGTAGGTGACAAACATAATAGCTTGGACGCTGATTGGCTTCGATATTTCACTTGGTCGTAACGAAAAGCTGCACTTGATTAGTTTCCAAGCTGAAATTCACCCGAACAGATTCACACAAATTCGCAAATACATGGTTACCCAAATAATTACAATGAATAACTCCTAATAGTTCTATGACAATGCTAGCATTCATAGAATGCTTGCCTTAACACAAACTGGATTATTATTTGTAATTTCTAAGCGTAAGTACTAATTGGTTCCTTATAAATATTGCGTAATACCTAAAATCAACTGGCAAGCATTATGGAACACCTTATCGGGGGAATCGGCGCAAACATATAAATTCTTCAAATGTTGTGCTAAATACGGGCAGTAATTTAGCGTCACAGCTGCAAGCACTAATCCATCGGAGATATCTGGCACAAATGCTGTTATCTTTCTTGGCTCCAGCACGAAACCTTTCGGCCGCTTCGTGTCCAAATACGTTAATTCCAGACGATTCTTGGCGAAAATCTTATCCAGCCATAACAACAGGAAATCCTGTGGATCCATTTCGTCCAAATTTTCACTAAATTCAATGCCGCCTACGGAATTATCGACGCGATTCCGTTCGATGACACCTGACAGATGGAAGCACTTGAAAATTTGGATAATAATGTCTAACCATGCTTGCTTATGGCACCGGAAATGCTCGTGCTCTGGCATTACGTCCATCGGTGGCTTTTCTTTTTTATTACGAATTTTTTCTATGTACACCGCGTAATCGACATAACGTAGCAAATTACGTGGACGCACGTGGGGCATCACCGCTCCCTGTGCGTTTAGAAATACGATTGTGTTCAAGAACGTTGCGTGGTAATAGTTTATTCGTTCGAAACTGTTCTGCCACGGGATTTCTCTAAACAATATTATGTGTTAGGGGATAATTAGAATCATTCCTGACCAAAAATATGAGTAATTAAGTGGACTAAACCCTAAATTGATAACTTTCCTGATAAGAAAATAGATGTAAATCATGCTTTTTTGGGTCAAAGATTGTTAAAGGGTTAACAGAAAATGTATTTCTATAAAACGGCATATAAAAAAACCATTCCCTAGTTTAAATATTTGGGGTCTTACCGATTTCTTAAATACGGTAGCACTTTGTCGCCAACAATGTTATGGAGTATTTTTACAATAACCATTACATTCGCGTCGCACTGGATGTGATTTTTTTTCCTAAAATCCCGGTAAGTTCCAGCCATTGAGAGTGGGATAAACTGGTAGTAAATGGAGGAAAACACTTGCTCGTATAGCCAACGTTCACAGATGCCCACGATCTTGTCCATATACGCGACGAATTCGGGGCAGGACGTCTGCTGGTCCGGAAAATTTGGAAATGTTATGAATTTCGAGTTTTCTGTGTATATGACGTCGGTACACCGATACATATATCTTGATAATACACTGTCATCGGCGCATCCTATTGAGACGAAGGGGAAGGGATTATTACACGTGGTGCAGCAATGCTTGTTTTGTTATCAATATATGCTTATACCCAGACTAGTGTGAAATTTATAACAATACATTTCGTGTCTTTTTGGAATTACCTGTAACAAGAACTTCGTGGTGCCCGCCACAAGTGCAAGTGATTATTAATTTTGTAGAAAACGCCATGGCAACCGGCGAATAAAATTTCAAACGTATTGTCATCTCCCAATTTAACTCATCATCATTATCCGAGGATGAATTCGAGACAACCGCAGTTTTCAGCTGCCATATGTTTTGGTTCAAACTTACTTCACAATCCGGGGAGTGAAAAGAACCCTTTAATTGAAAATCGAACGACAACGCAAACTTCACCGGCACCGGGTCCAAAAAAATCCATTTGTGACAATTGAATTCGGGGTACGGATACTTCCCAGACAATTGCAGATAATTAAAAATGCTGGCGTCGCGCAAATCCTTTATGTGAATTGGCAAATATGTGTCGTATTTTCCAGGAGCAGTGGGCAGGAAATGGGCAACTAACGTTAACTCGTCATCGGCTTCAACAGTGAAGATCATAAAATCATTTTGGATCTTGTATTCTATTTTCGATTTACACGTTAGGTCGAAATTAGGTTTTAAATCGTCGATGCCAATACAAAATTCTGTGATGTCCTTTGATGTGTTACGGATTCGTACTTCCTGGGTTACTACTGAACGGAATTGTGCACTTGGGAAATAGTTGAATTTAAATATGGTTCTTGAAAAACGTAGAGAATGTCGAGTACTTAATGTGGACACGGTAAAAACGGCCATTTTGCGAATTTGGGGTAACAATTCTATGTGCGAATCTTCGTAATATCTTAAATATAACATACGTGTATTTTATTTCTATCTTATGCGCCGTAATAAGTAAGTAATGTAATAAGAAATTAAACATGGTATCTGTGGGGTTCCCCGAATTATTATGCATTTTGGAGTTATCCCACGTTGTAGATAACTCAAAACTTCTATAATTCGAATTGTGCGTTTGTCGTATTAAGTGGACGATGTATATTTACAGAAAAGCCAAATACTTACGTTTCAAAATGAGACAAATACATATTTGGCATCAAGCTTACGGGATTTTCTTTGGCGGCTGGTCCTAAAATATCGTTTATAATCATGGGCAAATAAAACTCATACATGGAGACATCTAGCGGAAGAAAATGAAGGTACAAGAGTACCTTCTCGCCACTTTCCAGGACTATTTCGCTTGTACTGGGCGCTTGGGACAAATGCCGAATTTCCATAGATGTTGCAATCGTTATCTCGGGAAATAATTCGCGGACGAACCTCAGACGCACCACCGAATTGCCCTTGTTATGAATGGTAAAAGGCAGGATGTCCAATGAGCCAAATGGGACACGCTTAATGTTCGCAGCCTTCGCTATTTCCTTTGGAAGCTTTGATTTGAGATCGTACGAATGGTATACTATGTTTGGGAAGTCAACTTCGCCGGTTATTTGAAATGAAATCTCTGGGTGGTGTTGGAATTCAATGTCGACTTTACAATCAAATTTAATAAGTGCCTAATATAAAGATTCAGGGTTTAATTAATGCATTATTGTTGTAGAATTTAAGGAAAGTGGCCTAATATTTACTGGATCCATATTTTACATGTATATGATTTAATCACTGTACTAAATCGTACTCAAGGAATTAAAAAAATTATTTCAATATATCGACGACATTGTATATTTAAGACCCTGTACTTCTTAAGCAAGATTGATCTTAACATAACATAAAATAACTGGCTACATCCTGAAAATGGATGATTTTCTAAATTCTCTTACGATATTAGGCACTTTCCCTTATAGTCCACTATCAGTACCTTAAAATACACTGTAATTGTAAAATCCAAATCACTTCGCCCGCGAAGTTTGCCACCAGTCGGCGTGATATTTACCCCCGGACACGGATTCGCGTTTTTAACAGTGTACAATATCGTTTCCGTGTTCAGATTGCGCAACGTATTAATTTGCGTCACCCGAGTATTCAGGGGGATATGCGGAAACTCAACTTGCGACATCAAAAGTGTTATATTGCATTTTTCAACAAAAGCGTTTACGTTTAAATGCACCGAGGCGCCATGTGTCGAGCGCACGGCTAATTTGGCAGACGTCCTTTGGTTCTGGTTGATATTATACGTTATCTCGCTTGTGATGAATCTGTTGGGGGGTATTGTACCGCTGAGAGGTGTAACGGTGAAACAGCAACTTGAGGGAATATGCCAGGCGTATCGGACGTTGGTGTTGAGGGTATTGTATACATTTAAATATTGGAAGGGTTCTGGATTGGCATCGTCAAAAAGGACCTCGTGAATGTCGAGCTTGACACTTGGCAGGACTACGTCCGCTACGAAAAGCACGGGTACGTAGTGCTGGTGGTTGAGGCATACGTTCAGGATGGCGTTGAATTTGCCTACGCAATCGGGCGAAAAGAGAATTTTCACTTGTAGGTGTTGCTCTGGTTCCACTATGAAGTTTTGCGGGAGGTTTGTGAATACCGAATCGTCGCCGAGGTCGTGGGACATCACCTTCATTTTTACCAGAAGTAAGTTGTTGTTTGCTATTGAGATTTTATATTTTGAACAGCTACCAACAACAACCTGAAAATATTGGAGCACAAATATTACATATCCACACATATGCTATATTGTGTGAAACACAATTTGTTAGAAGCATCAATGTTTCCAGCTGGTCATGCGAATATGTGGTATACTTTGAGTCGTCAAGAAAGTGAGTATTGAATTGCGAATAAGAATGTTTGAGAAACAAAATAAGATATGTGAGGACAAACCTTGTCTGCTTTGATAACCACAGGCTTAACATCGAACAAATATATCTGAATTGGTGTCAATTTTGCAAAAGTTTGCTTAATCTTCATAGCTACTTTTTTTTCTTCAGGTATCTCCGAAGGTGGTATTATTTCCATCAGTTTATGATATGAGATGTCATAGTCATGTAACTCTCGCGACTTTCTGCATGTCTTTGTTATGAAGCGAGTCTCTCGAAGGTCATGAATATAGTTCAAATAAAAATTGTCATTCTGTTTCTTGGAACTTAATTCCTTCTCAGTTAACATATACTCATCATGAGTGACTACAATTCGATTTAGGGCTGCAAATATTGTTTGACATCTAAAATATGACATAATTCTCAACATTTGCTCAAGATATTCCACACATAGAATGCATACTATCAGGGGTGGGAAACCTTTTCTCAATTCGAGGGGAAAAGTAGCGAAATGATCATATATAGCTGCAGTGGCCTTTACTCCCTCTCTATATATACATGCATATATAGGCAGTATTAAGGGGGCTCTACATTTTGAGCCCTATAACTCGGGAAGTATATGAACGATTGGACTGAAACTACGAACAATTCAAACAAATTTTGTTTAAATCGTTCCGGTATCTTCTGAGGAGTAAGGGACACTATTTTGGTCTTACAAGCGAGCGACTAACAACCAAGTATTTGATTTATATATATATTTTTGGATGAAGGCTGACGAGACAAATACTTGTTGAGAATGAAATACGTTGATTTGTGAATAATACAGACGGCTAATAATATACGAATATAAGCCACTATTTCGCATGGTACAACAAATAACATTATATTATGCCAAGGTTGCCCACCTCTGAGCGATACCTTACTTCGTGTCTGTCCTCGTGTAAGGCCGAAGGCACTTTGGTCTGTCGTTGGGAAATGCAATCACAGCATCTTCCTTCTTAGCTTTACATTGTAGCATAGCCTGGCGAGGCATTTTAATATGTGTATTAAACCGAATATCTTCCGTTAAAAAGCCAACTTCATTCGTAATATTTGGGGTAATACCGTTGTTGATCTTCGGTATTCCCGGTGTCGAAGTCGAAGACACATCAACGACTACAGCGACGGAGACATGACCAACTTGCACCAGAGGTTCATTCTCTTTTATCGGTTGATTTGCGTATAGCAAATCGAATTCAATTCCTGGACAATTCCAACCGGCGGCTTCTGGCTTAAAGTAGACTAGCACATCACGCGTTTCCTGACATTGCAGATAGCCATGGGAGGGATGAGTATCGATATAAGCAACCTTTTTGTATTTGAACGTAATTGGGAGGCACTTTGAGTTGTTTCGAATTGTTATCAGGTAAGATTCTGATTGGTTGATTATTAACGGTTGCAAGTAGACGACATGAGGGTGCACTTCAACCTCAACTGGCTGGACATTCACGTGTAAACATAAACGAATGTATTTGCCTGGATTTAAGGGTTTGACCGCAGATACAATTGGGACATCATCTATTTCTTCGATTAGGTCTACTATACATTTGGGGTAAGATTAATGACAATTTCAACTAAACGGCTTTTGGAGGCATAAACAACACCGCCATTTTGACAAGAGCACTTCACGGTCAACTCTTTTGACTCAGGTTAAATAGGTTGTTTATCAAATTTAAAGTAAGTTTTGCGGTTGATTTATGCCCCTGATTGACGTTTAGTGTACCATCTGAATCGTAAGACAATTGCTCTGGATCACGAGAAGCTTGTCTGAATATCTCTTTATTAACCAAAACTTTCGGTCTGTCAACGACCATCGATTCAATGCCCATGC
Organism: Leistus spinibarbis; assembly: GCA_933228885.1. Taxonomy (NCBI): domain Eukaryota; kingdom Metazoa; phylum Arthropoda; class Insecta; order Coleoptera; family Carabidae; genus Leistus; species Leistus spinibarbis. Next base: position 294,393 of record OW121794.1, on the reverse strand, counting down.
AATCTAATCGAATCACACGATAAAATAGGAAGTACGTATGTTCTTCTCTAACATGCATATCGTTCATTAGTTTAAAACTGAAACAAGTGGCTACCTTGTATAATCAATGTATGTCCATTACTAGCCCGCCACCGGCAATAAACCGGCAACATTGCTAATGTACGCTTCTTATATAAACATATTACATACCTTATTTTAAATGTTTATTGCAAAAGGAAATATTATTTTAAATTATACGTTGTCCTATTTCACTTATATCTTATTTTTAGAATCTCACGAAGTACTAATTGAAAAGCAAACTGGTATAGTTATATTATGAAGACATTAATACCTGATTGTAAGTCTCTTCTTTTGATTGGGATCCAAAAAGCCGTCAATTGGTTGAATATCGAAACATTCATATTTTGGGTCCCTTTTTATCGCGATTTCATGGGCCTACAATTTTTCTTATATAAATAGAAGCTAGCTTAGGTACAAGGGACCTATGCCTGAACATATGATATTCATATAAAAAGGCTTACAATTATTTCTAGATTGTTTTTGATATTCTCAAAAAAATGAAAGCATATTTTATAGATTAATCGATAAGCTGAATACAATGGTGCCTGTACCTATGTTTCAAGACAGCAGTAGTTGTAGTATTAAGGGGGTAATGTCACGAAATTTTTGCTAGGTAAGCCTTGAAAAATCACATTTTGGAACTTACAACAACTTCTCCCTTAATTTCCGGAATACAAATGTACATGGATCTCAAAGTATTGTAATTCAATACTTCCACATTCTGAACACTGGTGCAACCTCTATAAATCGATATAAAATGGACCAGAGCAAAATATTCCGTCGACTCCAACGGGTATTTCAGGCACAACTTCGGCATTATAATCGTCACCGAAATCGTGATGCGAAACGGCTTGATGCACTTTATCCACACTTGCTTCAAGTAAACACCTTCGACGAACCCAATTATGTTGATCTCTACACAAATTTTGCCTCGCCCAGGAATATAACTCTTGTTCGGTTTAACGATCAGGCCCAGTTCGTTGTCGGCAAGGTCAAACTCGAAATTCGTTGTTTTATACCCTTGGTTGTGCAAAACTAGCGTTTGTACGTGGACAGCGTGGCCTAAGTTAATTGTTCCGAAAGAAATACATCTTGGCACGGAGTAAACTGAACCAGAAGACACGAAACTAGGAATATTATGGAATTAGGGATTTGGTAAAATATATTGGAAACAAATGATAGACAAGTCCAGACTAGTTCGGAGAAATAAAGACTCACGCCATCATGTCATAGCACATATAGTGATCGTTTATAAAAATCGGTATCTGCGCTTGCATTACAACATTCCTGGTATATGTATATAGTATCCAAATCTCTGCTTTAATTCCACAACTCAGAACGCAACGGTGCAAACAGTTCTCCATATGAAAGGACTACAAGAATCATGAAGACTACAAATAATGTTGGCAGCTACTGATGTTAGAAGTAGTTTTATAGATGTTAATAATAAAGCTATTTGGAGTTGTTGAAAGCTGTTTCAAAGAAGCTAAACCCAGGTTGAAGCAACTTTAGAGATGTTAGAAGCAATTTTAGAGATGTTAATAGCGGTTTTAAAGATGTGTTTATGTTTAGATCACCTCTGAGCTGATCTGAGTACCTAATATTAGTTAAATCTTACGTGTGACGTGGGTATTCCTGTTCGGATTACCACCGACCTAGAGGCAACATTCTGAAAGGTGATTTTCTCGCGGTAGCTTCGTCCATCATAAGCATTTTGTAAGATTAGTTGTTTTGGGGTAATCCGCACTCCGAAAAATTCCATGTTAGGGCCTCATATGAACATTATCACAATCGCACATCCAAAATTTACGTTATGCTCTTAAGGTTAATATAAATAATTGAAAAATCATTTATGTTCTAATACATTTTTGTTTTCTGTCACATTTACAAAGCATACTTGTGCCTAGGCTATCAATTACCCAACTTGTATGTCTGTACATAACGCCGATCATTTTCAATCAATTTCGCTCGTCCTACAGTGTGCACAAAAGAGCTATAGTGTTTTGTAGCACCTCGGAATTTTTAACTACTTTTCGCTCGTCCTACACTGTATACAAAAGAGCTATAGTGTTCGAAGTCTAACTAAGGAATTTTTAATTCGTTGTCTAGTAGTATAGTATAAAAGAGCTATTGTGCTCGGGTGTGTGTGTCGGTAACTTTAAAATGATTTTGCACAGAAATTCGTCGCTCGCTCGAAAAATTTATATATTGTGCTGGTAGCAGTGGTGCTTGCCGTCGCACCACTTGTGTAACCAACTGCTCTTCCCCTGCTGCTGTTCGTATCGCGTTTGTTCATTGTTGAGCGAAGCCATGTTGATTCTTGTCTCATTAATCATTCCCCATCAGTGGAGCCTCCAGCAGGGGGAGATTGGTTGCTAGGGGAGAGGGGCAGGGGATGTGGCGCACCCTGTGACTGGTGATTGATTGTAAAGTCTGTCCGCGCTGCTAGCGTCGCGACGCCCACTATTTCGCAGTACTCTTGACTTACAGATTTACATTTAGTATTTTGTCATCAATATAGTGGCCTATATTCGACTTTCTACCAATATTTATTTCTGGTTTTGCTTAACAAATTCTAAAAATTTGCTTTTATTTATATTTTCACGTTCTGTTGGATGAGTTACCAAGTGTACACGACAGTGTGGGGGGGGAGGTGGGTAAAACAATAAAACAGGGGTGAAGGGAGTGGAATCCCGTCAGGAGTCCAAATTACACCCGCAGTGCTCGGCCCCACGGGGACTCGTCACACCGAGACACGGCAGCAGCGTATTGCCCCAACACTAGTTGGTTACCACTGGTTTTAGTGGCATCCGACGCGTCCCTAGAGTGCCCGGAGTTAAGCGCTCCACTGGAATATATATATCATTGTGCTGTTTTCATGTTTTCTTTGCTTAAGTTTCACTTAAGGATATTTCTTGATACGATTAATATGTTTTATTTATTTATCATATTTTATCTAACGCAGATTCTGGTTCGACCCAGGGTTAATAAAAACGTGTATTTTCGTTAATTATTAATTTCAAAAGTAAAATTATTATATATATATATTGTTTTAAAGAATGAGTTGTTTTTATATATTATGCATTATGTGTCTGTACGAGAGATTTAATGCGAGATATAAATTTATTACCTAATTGCCATTGAATGATCTGATCCTGAACTTGGCAAAGAAGGCCATGGCATTATGTAATCCTCTCAAGCAATAACTATATATTTATTGCAATGTTTTTTTAAATAAATTTAAATATACTATTGTATATTTATAAAACTATAAAGTTGAATTATTTTTGCAGTTGTTTTGTTATAAATATGATTACGTTTCTTCAATTAAATTGGCGACAATTAAATTTTAATAATATAAATTTTTCTATTAAAATTAATTAAAAATTTAAATGTAACCTTGTAAAATTGTAATAATGTGGTAATAATATGATCATACTCTATCATTTTTACATTATAAATTATACCATTCACTTTTAACGCAGATTGTTATAATAATTGCAATAATCTATCCATGTAGCTCTAGGTTCGATTCCCTGTACAGCTACGATGTTTTGTTAAATATATTAAGTCTACAGACAGACACACATTCGTTAAATCGTGTATTTCCGTTGAAATCTCAAGTAGTGATTCCAATATTTACTTGTTTTAACAAATAAATATGAATAAAAATAATTATTCTTATTTTTGATAAAACTTCTAGTGATGTTAGTAATTTGTACAACACAGTACTTATTATTTTAATAATCATCTTGACGCAACGGAAACCAAACTTTCTTTACGACGTTTTTATTTACACCCGGAAATTAACGTGAGAAAAGAAAGTATCATAAATCTATCATAATTTCGGTCAGAGTTGAAAGAAAACACATTTTTATAATTAACCTATCACGAAAAACTTTAAATAAAAAAAATATTTTCACATAAATGTTCATACTTCAACAACGTGTATATTATTATTTATTGTTTTATATTGTGTGCCCCCGGAATATTAGTACTAAAAACATGATATAGGGTGTTATGATATATACGTTTTATTTGTAGGGGAACCCCCGCTGCTATTGTCTAAACTCACAAATCATTATAGAAGGGCACATAATTTTATTATTTTACCCCTATATAATATCACACAATTGGTTATTGTTTTTATATGTCTTTAGAGAAATTAATAAAATAAATCCGAAGAAGCTAAAGCATTCGCTTGTGTGTCTGTAGCATTCTCGAATCATAAAATGTCCCAAAAAGTGTTTGTCACGTCGCCCTGAATCCAAAAACATATATTTATAAATATAATTTATATACTTGGATGTTAGTCGTCGCTCGCTCGTAAGACCAAATTTGTGCCCTTTACTACTCTGAAGGTACCGGACCAATGTACACCAAATTTACTACATGTATTATTTAGTATCCCATTTGAATCTGTTCGCAATTCAAATCTAATCGCTCGTATACTTCCCGAGTTATAGGGCCCCAAAATTTCGAACCCCCTTTAATACTGCCCTTATAAAAATAATTAAAACACCCAAAAATTCTACTAATAATTCTAAGATATTTTATATTCACAAGGTTTTTTCATATTGTTAACTCAAAGGCCATAAAAAAATATTAAATATTATAATTTTGAATTATAAAATATACACTATTAAATTATTTCAAATTCGCTGCGAGCTGGACGCATAGGTGCGTTGTACCTAAGCTTGTTCCGTTTGGAATTCGTGCAAAAACTAAATGTATATAGAAATATAAATAATGAGTGTACAGTTATTATAATGAGAAAAAGAGAATATATTCAAAATAAAAATGTATAAGTAAGTCCTTGCTCTTAGTGATTTTTATGTGACATAAGCGCGCGCTGTAATTGCCAACCTGGGCAAAATTCTCACTGGCCAATTCAAGGTTACCATGGGTACTTGTGGTTATTTCTATTTATTATCGCACTTGTTACGAATGAAAGTGTAAAAATGGCATTCATCTATGCCCTTGAACATGCACATACAACCAAATTAAATTATCATATGTGCACGTGATATTTTAATGAACTTTTTCTACAACTATTAACAGGTAATAACGAGTGCAAGCTTAGGCACAACGCAGCTATGCGTCCAGCTCGCCTTAAATAAAAGGAAATTCAAAATTATAATATTTAGTATTTTTTTTACAGCTTTTGGGTTAACAATCTTGTTGATATAAAATATCTTAAGATTATAAGTAGAATTTTTGAGTGTTTTAATTATTTTTATAAGGGCAGTGTTAAGAGGGGCTTCAAATTTTGGGGCCCTATAGCTCGGGACGTACACGAGCGATAAGTATATGAGTTATATATATATTTTTAGGTTCACGGCGACACTTTGTTGCGTAAATATTTTGACGCGAGATTAATACAAACCGATGGCAAGTTAAAAAAATAAAAAGTGTAGAATTTACGCGGAAATTATAAAATTATGTAATTGTATCTAGGTTTGCAGGTAGGTGTAACACTATAATTATGTTACGGTTGATAGAATAATGAACGTATTTGATCGAAATCAATTGTCTTTTTATAAAGAATTATCGTGATTGATGACATTGGTTTGTCACCTCGAACTTAAACTGCACTCGACCCAAGGGCAAGTCTTATTACCAGCAAAAAGCGTCTGGCAAATCGTAATAGCGCCTTAGATGGTCTTGCACGTGTACTATTACAAAATAAAATCGGTAATGAACTTGCCCGCCATTACGCGATTAAGACAAGTTTCAAAGTCAACACGCTTAGCGTCTGTGTGAAACTTTAAACTTAGGACTTGTATATGGTCTAGATGCGCATTTCTTATTTTTGAAAAGTATATTCAAACCACAAATGCATGTTTACTACGCATTTTTTTATTTTATCGCTAATAACACTAAAACGGCTGCACTTATAGCAAAATTAGTAATTAACATAATGAAAGATATTGATATTTTGCACAACTTTTATTTGAAAAGTTTTACCAAAAAATGTACTAGTTACGAGAAAACTACTACGGAAAATCTAAAATATTGATGCATTTATATTTAAATCGTATATCTCCAATATCACTAAAACGGCTGCACTTATAGCAAAATTAGTTATGAACATAAAGAAAGAAATTTATATTTGGCACAACTTTTGTTTGAAAAGTTTTGCCAAAAAATGTACCAGTTACGAGATAACTACTACGGAAAATCTAAAATATTGATGCATTTATATTTAAATCGTATATCTCCAATATCACTAAAACGGCTGCACTTATAGCAAAATTAGTTATGAACATAAAGAAATATATTTATATTTGGCACAACTTTTGTTTGAAAAGTTTTACCAAAAAATGTACTAGTTACGAGAAAACTACTACGGAAAATCTAAAATATTGATGCATTTATATTTAAATCGTATATCTCCAATATCACTAAAACGGCTGCACTTATAGCAAAATTAGTTATGAACATAAAGAAAGAAATTTATATTTGGCACAACTTTTGTTTGAAAAGTTTTGCCAAAAAATGTACCAGTTACGAGAAAACTACTACGGAAAATCTAAAATATTGATGCATTTATATTTAATTCGTATATATCCAATATCACTAAAACGGCTGCACTTATAGCAAAATTAGTAATGAACATAAAGAAAGATATTTATATTTGGCACAACTTTTGTTTGAAAAGTTTTACCAAAAAATGTACTAGTTACGAGAAAACTGCTACGAAAAATCTAAAATATTGATGCAATTATATTTAAATCGTATATCTCCAATATCACTAGAACGGCTGCACTTATAGCAAAATTAGTAATGAACATAAAGAAAGATATTTATATTTGGCACAACTTTTGTTTGAAAAGTTTTACCAAAAAATGTACTAGGTACGAGAAAACTACTACGGAAAATCTTAAATATTTATATTTAATTCGTATATCTCCAATAACACTAAAACGGCTGCACTTATAGCAAAATTAGTAATGAACATAATGAAAGATATTAATATTTGGCATAATTTTTGTTTGAAGAGTTTCGTCGAAAAACGATTTTGCTGAGCGTGAGAACGCAGTATTGGCGAAATATGTGTAATCGGTGCGTTAAGTGGTTAATCAGGCCACTAGGGAGGCAGCGGCGACGAACTCTCGGTGCGATAATATAATTAGGCTCGCTGTCTCCAGAGTGAAGTGCACCGAAGGCCCCACGGGTGCGATAACAGACATGAGCCCCCTTCCAAACAACCAAATCAACCCATATACCAATATTACCAACTATTCCCTACTCCAAATTCACAAATAAAGGTTATATTCAAAAATATATATTTTTTTTTGTTTCGAGAATGCTACAGAACCACAACCGAATGCTTTAGTTGCTTTGGTACTTTGGCGAGCTCTTTTGGATATTGCATAAAACGTACCGCAAATAAAGAATTTCGCTTTGGCTTTGAACATTCTATGCGAATCATTAATACATTATAATGAACAAACTCATTTCGACATTCAACGAGGAATTTATTCGTAACATAAAAACTGCGCCTGTAGCATAATTCAAGAAGGTCTTACACAAATAGAGGAAATGTAACAAAAAAGAATTTGTACATAAAAATGTATGTCCCTAGCCGTTCAAATCTGAAAGAAAGGAACCTTGGTCGAGCTGGAGGCTCCATAATTTTTAATTATTAAATATTAGATGAGACATCAAGACCGGGCGCGTGCCTCTTCTAACCGCCGCGGGACTCGACTCCATGCGGACTTAATTCATTTAGAGCGCTGGCTGCCCTAACCTAACGCTCTATCACCCTAAAAGAAAACCTGTTCTATATAAGTGTGTGTATATATGTGTGTCTGTGTGTGTGTGTGTGTGTGCGTGTGTGTTTGGTCGGAGCAATTGAATTAATGGCAACATGGTACAGCAGAGAGTTGGTTCCAGTTCTAGTGTGTCCTGTCGTTGGCCTCCCAAGGGAATTGTGCCTAAATGTGCCCACTTGTGCCTGAATATGTGCGTATCATAGCTAGCTATGATCGTCGATATAGTTTTATCGCCGTCCGATTTGAATATATAAAGAACGCGATTTTTAACTCGCTGTACGAAGTACCGAAGAAGCTAAAACATTATGTAGTGTGTCTGCAGCATTCTCGAATTTAAAAAAAAAAACAAAAAGTGTTTGTGTTTCGTCGCCCTGAATCCAAATATATATATAACTAATATACTTGAATGTTAGTCGTTGCTCGCTCGTACGACAAAAATTTGTACCCTCTAGTACTCTGAAGGTACCGGACCAATTCACACCAAATTTGCTACACATATTATTTAGTACCCTATTTGCATCCATACGCAGTTTAAATCCAATCGCCCGTATACTTCCCGAGTTATAGGGCCACAAAATTTAGAGCCCCCCTTAATACTGCCCTTATAAAAATAATTAAAACAACCAAAAATTCTACTAATAATTCTAAGATAGTTTATATCTACAAGATTTTTTCATATTGGTAACCTAAAGGCCATAAAAATTAAATTTAATATTAAAACAAGCACTGGCGCTAGCACCAGTGCTACTAGCTCGCCGTTCCGGCGAGCCCAGTCACAACAATAAATACAAAACTAAAAGCGATAGGTAATTATTATAGTACAAAATTTATTGTTGTTATGACATTTCATCGGCATTTAATATGAAGTTTACGTATATAATTCTAAATCATCGTCATTATACTCACATTGCCCATTGAACCAATTATGATTCCGAGATTTATTTATTCCTGTACCATAACAGTTTTAATTTCCAAAAACCCCACATTTAATATTGCACACATCCACATGGGTAACGTTAATATCGTTCGTTTCGTGATTAGCCAAGGATATTGAAAATTATTTGTTGAACATTTCCTAATTTTATTAATTAAAACACAGAAGCAAATGGTTTATACAATATAACCAAACAAATTACTGTCACATCGACATAACTTCCTCATTTCAATAACAGATGGCGATCAATGTCTGATATACTTCAAAATATATTTATATTATTTTTTTAAGCCTATGAGCTCACAATTAGAACAAACTATAATGACATAAAATATCTTAGAATTTCTAGTAGAAAATTCTAAATTTTTTGAAAGTTGACCCAGGGCAGTATTTAGGGGACTGGACGCATAAGTGCGTCGTAAAACGTATGTGCACGACTGTACTGTAGAATTGTGGTCTTCGAATGTCAATTTAATTACTTGGGAAATGTTGGAAAACGACGACTGAACAAAACCGTACGAGAAAATACTCTGGCAGCCAAAATAATCGCCACAGGGGTGCGGGGTAGGGTATAAAAGGTATATCTCTGCCGTCTCTATCGATTTCATTTTTTCAGGGATTTTTTTTCAGCAACAACTTTTTTGTAGTACGAAAATAAAATATATAGATATATTACGTATAGTATTTGTCGTATGGCAGTGAATGAAAGGTTCGTTGCTAGCTGCCCGGAGTATTACGACGCTTACATGACAGGGGGGGGGGGGTGGGAGGGGGGCGACGGTGAACTAGCGTTGCCGTGGCGACGGCGCCGCCCCCGAGCCCCTGGATAACCGCAACCACACCCAACACCACTGAAATAATGTACATAACGATACAACAAATATTCGAGTCAATAATTTCATATTTATTCTATAACCCGTCATCTGGAGTGCCCGGCACTCGACTTATACTTAGTTAAATATAAATGTTTGTTTTCTAAACTGTCCTTAACTTGTAAATTGCTATTATAATAAAGGATAAACATATAATACATATTTAAGTTTATATGTTTCGTAAATGTAGAAAGTAGGAAGCGGTTTACTAGTATGCCGCTTTATAAAAATACTATTTACGAATAAGTGAACAGTTTTCCTAATAAATTTATGTACGCTTGGATTAAGGACATAGGATAATATGTCTAAGTTAAATAGTTTCTGTGTAGTCATGTGAAAGCTACATATGTTTCATTATTAACTTTGCGCGACGACTTTTGGCCCAAATCCAACACAAAATTTACTGATCTCCTAACGAAATTACAGAACATATTGACTATCTAATACCAGTAAAAACTTTCTGAATTAAACGGAACAAGCTTAGGTACAACTTATGCGTCCAGCTCGCCTTATGCCAGCAGCGGTTTTTAATTATTAAAGCCTTTTGGTTAACAATCTTTTTCATATACTCAAAATAAAATTTAATACAAATTGTAAAACACAAAATTATAATATTTAATAATTTTTTACGGTCTTTGAGTGAACAATATAGAAAAATCTTGTGGACATAAAATATCTTAGATTTATTAGTAGAATTTTTGGGTGTTTTAATTATTTTGATAAGAGCAGTATTAAGGGGGGCTCCAAATTTTGGGGCCATATAACTCGAAAAGTATACGAGCGATTGGATTTAAACTGCGTATGGATTCAAATGAAATACCAAATAATATGTGTAGCAAATTTGGTGTAAATCGCTTTGGTACCTTCAGAGGAGTAGAGGGCACAAATTTGGTTTACGAGCGAGCGACGACTAACATCCAAGTATATAAGTTATATATATTTTTAAATTCAGGGCGACGAGAATGCTACAGACACACGACTGAATGCTTTAGCTTCTTCGGTACTTCGTATATATATATTTCTTAAAAAAATATATTTTAAATGCATTTTTGACTATTTATATAATAATAAAAACGTTGTTAATCAACAAATTGTGTTACGCCATGTTTGAATTCTACTTAAATTAGCGTTTGATCTAGATTCGAAAAAATAATCACAAAATATGACACGCATCACTAAATATCGTAACACGCAAACATATACATACATACACCCTAACTGATAACAATATTTCATCACACTAATGGCTTGGCTGTAGACATGTTATACGAAAAAGCAACCATTTTTATTTTTAATACTTTCTTGTACGAAATAAAAATATATAAATAATATATTTTTTCTATTTTGCGCATATCTCAAAAACGGCACGAATTAGTAAAAAATTATAATAATAAAAATTAAAGATATTTAAATTACAAACAACTTTTATTTGAAAACTTTTATTGTAAAATGTACAATTAAGTGAAAAATCGCTTTTGAAAATAATCATTTTACATTTACGTTTTTATTATTAATATTATTTAAATATTATTTTAATTTCAATAGAATAATTCTAAAACTCCATAGATGTTCTAGCGCCGCGACGCTAGGCGTCTGTGCGCACGCATTTAGGGGGCGGTACGAAGAGGCGTCCCGGCGCCGACTCTTTCAACCCCTGGTGACGTCACGCGACGCCGTGATAATAAAGAGTGATGTTCAATAATGGCGTCGGTGTACAGACGCCGCACGGGGAGGGGATAGCCCGTTCGGAGGAACACGAGTAATATTCAGGATTCTTCTTACTCTGTGTGCCCTAACTGGGAACTGAACCCAACACTGAACCGAATAAAAGCTCAGTGAATTTAATTTATTTGTAAATTATGATAATTATTGTAAAAATTACGTTTGGTGCTTTGAAAATATTTAAATAATTAAATATATTTCGCGAAATATTATTTTTATATGTTAATAACAACAGTTGTGCAGTGGTTCTAAGCATACTATAAATTAAACAATTTCCCTAATTCTGTTTAAATAAAAGTACAATTATTACCAAAATATACGCTAGACTTCATAAATTTAATTGTGTGACTGTACTGGTTCGATTATATATCGTGAAATATTGTTTATATGTTAATAATTGCAAAATTATAACAATTGCAGTGGTTCTAAACATACGATAAATTTAACTAGTTATAAAATATAATTAATAATAAAATTATTGTGTGACTGTACATTATTAACAATTTTATAAATTTTGTTTAAATAACGTAAATCTCCGAAATAAATGTATAGAGTTGCAGAATTTAATTGTGCGTCTGTACCTACTTTAAATATATAAATAAACTAATGTATTGTCTAAAATAAACAGTGAACCTTCAAATTTAACTGTGCGACTGTACTGTTTTCAAAAATATAAATTTATAAATTTATATTATATGTTTTTATTTATATGTTTTAAAATCCCTGATTTTAATTGTGTAATAAAAAAAAACTCGTAAAAACTAACTAATTAGTTGAATTGGTCCAACATTTTAATTAACCAATTGTCGCATATTTGTATCAATTAATTTTACGTCGCGCAAAGTCATATAACAATATATAAACTGAACTGAATCTATTCCAAGGTCAAATCAAGTTGATAAGAAACAGTTAGTTAGTAGATGATAACATAGATAATTTAAAACATATAAGACCAGTCGAAAATAACCGTCGCTTTGCCGTCGTAAGAATATAATGAACTAAAATAAAAATATTTACATTTAAAACAATAATTAAATGTACAACATTCAGTGTAAACCTAAAAAAAACACTATTTTAACTCAAAATTAGTGAAACACTTGTATTTTACCCATAAGTAACGCACTAAATGGTGTAAAACTCGAAACAAACGTCGTTTAGTTAAATTTAACTCTGAAGTGAAACACAATTAAACGTAATATTTAAAGACTAGTGGCAAAATCATTTTTAAAAATATATTTAAAAAGAAACAGTTTAAGTTAATTTAGTTAACTGGAGTTAATTATAACCGGGGTTTAACTCTAGTGGCTAAATTGGTTTATTTACATACATAATTAAACGTAATATTTAAAAAAAAAATGTTTGAGTTAATTTAGTTAACTTGAGTTAATTAAAACCGGTGTTTAAATCATGTGACTAAACTAATTTTCATATATAAGCAATAAAATGTAATATTTAAAAACATTTGAGTTAATTGAAATCGATGTTTAAGGCTAGAGACTAAACCGAGTTAAACGTAATATTTAAAAACTTGAGTTAATTAAAAACGATGTTTAAATCAAGTAGCTAAACCGATTTATATACATATTCAATTAAACGTAATATTAAAGAAAAATGTTTGAGTTAATTGTGTAAACGTGAGTTAATTAAAACCGATGTTTAAAACTAGTGGCTAAACCAGTTTAATTACATACGAAATTAAACGTAATTTTTAAACAAAATAGTTTGAGTTAATTAAAACCGATTACCTATTATTTAAAAAAAATGGATTGAGTTAATTGAATTAACTTGAGTAAATTAAAACCGATGTTTAAATCTAGTGTCTAAACCGGTTTATATACGTATACAATTAAATGTAATATTTAAAAGAAATCAGTCTATGCGTTGAGTTAACTAAAACTGGTGTCTAAAAACAATTTAATATAATTTAAAGAACGTAAATCAGTTCAGGAGTTAATTAATAATTAACTAGGGAAGTCGTAGACACTTGGTAAAACAATTGTATTACATTAAACGTTAAATAAACCACGTATTAGTTAGTTTCACATAATTCGGTTTAATTAGCGATAATATGTGATGTGATTTAGACATTTAAAATCTAGTGGCTAATCTAGTGAACTTAAACACGCCAGATTAAACTTGTGTATTTAAAATCGCCGTATTGTGATATGCACAATGTCGCTGTTGGACCAAAGCCGTTCAGTGGTCGTCGGGCACCACTTGGCTGCGAGTGCCCCGCAAGCGACGCAACTGTTGCCGCCACATCCACTGGACAACGCGCCCCCGAATCCAGACGTACTGTTAGCACTGCTCGCGAGGAATAAGGCTCTCGAAGGTTTGTACTTTTTTCAGCCAAGGTTCGCGAGGACACTGAAGACCACTCGGACCGTCGGCCACGTTTATATAGTTTGCCGGTGGTGTAATACTCGGGGCCAGATGCTGGCTAATTTAATAATGTTGCTTATTTTCGCTTTCGATAATTGAGAAAAGACTTATTAACTAATGGATTTGCTGTTGCATTACGGCGACTATTGCAACACTCGCAATATGACACTTGGATTGCTTTAAATTTTATATATTGAATGTAGCTTTTGATGAAAATATTATTTAAACAAAGCGGCACATGTGTTAACTGCTCCCTAAAGATTATATTTCGTTAATCACATAAATCCAGCAATTTTTAATAGAAAATATTAACTTGAGTCATCGAAGAGTAAGGATTAAAGTATAATTATAGTTTTTATAGAGCGGCACATGTGTAAACTGCTCCCTAAAGATTATATTTCGTAATTCATATAAAACCAGCATTATTAATAGAAATTATTAACTTCTGTAAGCAATGGGTTACACAGATTAAGGAATAATTATAGTTTATATAGAGCGGCACATGTGTAATCTGCTCCATACAGATTATATTTCGTAAACCATATAAAACCAGCATTTAGTAATAGGTATCGTCACAATTTATATTTAAAACAGTAAAAAATTAGTTTTTTAGTACATTTGAATGCAAGTACTACATTATTCTAAGTCCATACGGGCCTATTAAGAATTCGTGTTGCTAATTATAAATATATGATAAGCAAATTACATTTATAAAATGCCATTAAATCAAGTTTAAATGCATGCAAAAATGTTATAATTAACTCACCCTTATTCTTGAAGCCAATAATTCAGCAATATTCATTCTACAACAAAAAAAATTCGTTATATATACAATATATTAATTTCGATTATATAATTTTTGTTTGATTACAAAGATAAACTTGCAAATATTTAGACAGTAATTTTATGGCTCAGTTGAGTTTGGAAATCGCTTTTAAATTATACAAATATTGTTTTAATCATAAACAAAAGAGCCGGCGCCAAATAAAGAACCGTATCTTTTGTCAAGAAGCATTTTATATGTTATCTATGTTGAAATCAAACCTATTAACTGATTGTTATCGAAAATACCTTTATATTTAGCTACCGACTCTACTCTAATTCTCAAGTTGTTGGATCACTTGAAAAATGTTATTTCTTTTGTCAAATATTTAACGCGATAAGAACACAAATAATATAAATCTACTGTTTTTATAGTTATTAAATATTTATTTGAGTATTTCTTTGGAAAAATATATAATTAATAATAAATTGTTTGCGATTTTTATAGATAAATAAGCATAGGTGCACGCACCAATGTCTCAAGCTCGCCGTGTTATCTATTCAGTTATTATTTTATAGAAAAAAATCATTTTTATCCACTGAAGTATTTATTTTAATTTTTATTTCTGGCCTTTGGCATGTGGAGTAGCCTGCACTCGACTTATACGTAGCACTAATGTTCTATGCGCATGTGTAAGATATTTGAGGTTATAAAAAGTTGTAGTTCCCACGAGTATGCATGGAAACAAAAATATTGAATATCACAGACCAATGTTTAAAGGGTGATTATTAGAATTGCATTTACTGATTAAGTATACACAGGACTACATAACAAAAAGCCCTTATGACAATACCACCCATGTATTTAAAAACTTGTTACAATACACACACACACAGAGATTGAGAGCTAAATAATCCCCTAAAAAGAACGCCCTAAATACATACATACATATATGTGATCTTTTGATGCTACTGTTACCAACCAACATCCATATAATTATCGAATATATTGTCACATTTGTAGACACACCAGTGTCGGAGATAACATAATTTCCCAAAGGGATTATTAGAAAATCGATATTATAACGAAAATACAAGTTTGTGCCCTATACTCCTCTGAAGGTACCGGACCGATTCTCACCAAATTTGCTACACATATTATTTAACATCCTATTTGAACCCATTATCAGTTTAAATTTAATCGCCCATATACTTCCCGAGTTATAGGGCCCCAAAATTTGGAGCCCCCCTTAATACTACCTTTATAAAAATAATTAAAGCACCCAAAAATTCCAATAATAATTCTAAGATATTTTATGTCTACAAGATTTTTGGAAATTGTTAACCTAAAGGCCATAAAAAAATATAAATTATTATAATTTTGAATTTCAAAATATGCACTAAAAAAAACTTCTTTTATATCTATAACATTTATAAATTGTTAACCAAAAGGCTATAATAATTAAAAACCGTTGCTCGCATCGCACTACTTATTAGGCAAGCTGGACGCATTGATGCGTTGTACCTAAGCTTGTTCTTTTAATAATATATATTAAGTAACAAAATGACTGTGCAAAAAGCGGTATACGGCTTCGCCACTGCAATTTTGGGGGCCGGTGGCTGTTTACTTTCCTTTTTAGGGGCTCGTGTCAAAAAGGCGGTCGGGGCGAGTCACGTGTGTCCGCGGCACGTGGCCGTAGCGTGGGGCGGTTTCTGGTTACCGCACGAGTCGAAGCTTTTGCTACTCACATGGGAAATCATCGAGAATCAACTCTTGTATCGACTTTAATCTTTCGAACATCTTTCTTCCTATATCTATTCGACGTATAAACACGATGCGATAATACAATATTCCGTAATTCACATCTTATTCCAAAAATATATTTATTTTTAACATATTTATTGCAATATTTTATTTGCAGTATCAAAATACTATGAATAATATTATTAGTGCGATAAAAGTTGATATTCACAAAGCTTAGTTGTTGCTAGTAGGGTACTAAGTACCCTTGAACAGTACTAATAAGTACCGCCAACAGTAATGCACTCTTTGTGTATACAGTGGGGTAGTCGGAATATCAAAGCACCACTTGAAACAAGTCGAAACTCGAGAGCTATTTTAACAGTGTACACACTACACTCTACAGATTATGATCAGCTGATTTCAACTATATTAAATAAATAGTAACATGTATACAACTGCCTTACGGCCATTTAATAAATATTCAAAATTATATACTTTATAGTCAAATAAATTTGAAACCCCCTTAATACTGCCCTTATAAAAGTAATTAAAACACCTAAAAATTCTACTACTAATTCTAAGATATTTAATATCTACAAGATTATTCCATATTGTTAACCCTAAGGCCATAAAAAATTATTAAATATTAAATTGTGCAACTTTTTATATCTATAACATTTTTTCAAATTGTTAACCAAGAGGGTGTAATAATAAAAACCCAGCGTTTAATTTTAAATTAAAGTGTGACGAGGTATACACGCGTTGAAGATGGTACCAGTGGTACCAAACAGAGGCACGGAAATGGACAATGTCCGGCCGCGTGTCAACAATAATCAGTTCCGCAATTGAATCAAACACTTGATGCATCGTTGTTTGCTGGAGGGTTGAACACCAAACACTATACTTTCCGCCGCCCCTTACCACCACCAGTGTGTAACCAGTTTTAGAACCTAAACGGTAACACCGCGCCGAAACCAGTGCGTTTCCGGTTTGAACAATGCATTTCCGGTCGGCGTCAACGAACAGTGAATCTTTTGAACATATGTTTCGAAATTAATAATCAAATGCAGGGTGTGATGACAGTGATTGTATATCTTCATATTTGTCTAATATTCGTTTTTATGGACGTTGTTGCATTATTTATTGAATTGCCCATTTTTCCCTAAGTCGTACGGTGGTACGAAAGAACTATAGTGTTCGGAAAATTGCCTTATCGATTGTATCAATCTAAGTCAATGTGTATGATCGAATCGTGTATCTGTTCCAGTTATAATAGCAGCTGGACTGATGGGCAAGTGTAGGTGGGGTATGCTCCCGTTAAACTTACCTAACTTCATATATATATAGATCGCGTGATGTGTTGTGCCTAACTTCACTGACTAATATATATTTACAACACCCATCTGCCATGCAATGATTCACCCCCTTTTCACTCATTTGTACCCGGCTGACTTTTTGTGGTTTCACTCTACATATTAAAGAATGAACTCTCAAATATTACTAAAATGATATCTTCACAGGAAAATAGTAAATAGTAAATAGATAATCTGGAGTGGCCTATACTAGACTTATACTTAGTTATCACTATATATATATAATTTAGTTTTGTTGTTTTAAATAACATTTATTTGGCTATTTTCAAAAGTCATTTTCCACTAAATAATACATTTTTCGAAAAAGTTTTTCAAACAAAAGTTGCTAGAAATTTTAATAGCTTCAACTTTTATACGATTAGTTTTCCTTTAACTCGTGCTGTTTTTGATATATGCAAAAATAAACCACTTCTGGTAAAAATTAACCTATTCCAAAATAGATATTTTTCAATAACGATTTATCACTAAATAGTATATTTTTCGAAAAAGTTTTTCAAGCCAAAGTTGCTAGAAATTTTAATACCTTCAACTTTTATAGGATTAGTTTTTCATTAACTCGTGTTGTTTTTGAGATATGCATAAATAAACCACTTCTGGTATAGATAACCTATTCCAAAATAAGTATTTTTCAAAAGCAATTTTTCAGTAAATAGTATATTTTTTGAAAAACTTTTTCATACAAAAGTTGCTAGAAATTTTAATACCTTCAACTTTTATACATTGATTTTCCTTTAACTCGTGCTGTTTTTGAGATATGCATAAATAAACCACTTCTGGTATAGATGACCTATTCCAATATAAGTATTTTTCAAAATTGATTTCTCACTAAATAGTACATATTACGAAAAAGTTTTTCATACAAAAATTGCTAGAAATTTTAATACCTTCAATTTTTATATGATTAGTTTTCCTATAACTTGTGCCGTATTTGAGATATGCAAAAAATAACCACTTCTGGTATAAATGATCTATTCCAAAATAGGTATTTTTCAAAAGCGATTTCTCAGTAAATAGCACATTTTTCTAAAAAAGATTTCATACAAAAGTTGCCAGATATTTTAATATCTTCAACTTTTATACGATTAGTTTATCTATAACTCGTGCCGTTTTTGAGATATGCAAAAAATAACCACTTCTGGTATAAATGATTTGTTCTTGTGTACTTTACACCGAGGTAGTAATATTATTAATGGAGAAGCAGTCTAAAAAATACACTAATTAAAAGTAAACTGACATATTTCCATAGGAAATTTCATAAATAATAAAGACACAAACACGAAACACAAACAACAGTCACCGCATCGGTTGGTTTCGGGCTTTGTTTGCTAAACAAGCCGCACAAGAACAAATCATTATGGATGTATGAACCTTATATTTTAATATGTGTGTTTGTGTGTGTGTTTTTAATTTGTAGGACAAGACTGGTTATTGATAAGCGAATATTTGTGTGTTTGCCCTTGGGAATACGTTAGAATATACAACTGGGATCGTGATTCGTGATGCCTCAGCACAGCACGAGTCCGGTATTATTATAGCCTAGATATGCATTTTGATTCTCTATTGATGCATTTTGGGTGCATCGCTACACAATTATCTCCGGTTCTATTAATAAAAAATAATTATAACAAATAAAATCTATGTTATTTATTTGGAAATATATTTTTTTGTGGCTTCACCGTTATGGAATTAACCCATTTATTGTTTAGTGGAAAACCAAATGTGTTTTGTTATTAGTTTCCTTTTCTAAATGCAAATTAAAATTTATTGTTTTATAATTGGTAGGTATCTAAAATTATAGTAACAAAAAATCCCAAAGATATATAAAAAATATGCGCATAATATAATTATGTTGTGATAAAATCAAGAAATAAACTTCGACAGTTAATTTTTTATTGAAAATATAAACCGAGATCAAATTCTAGGAAAGTTTCTTGTTTTTTACGTAGACAAATTTGAATTCCCCATCACATAAATATATTTACAATGATCTCATATATTTATTTATGTATATAAACTAACCGCAATTTTTTTCGTTCAATAATTGATTTTATAATTTATAAATAACAACAACAAGCATTGGCACCAATGTCTTTAGCTCACTTTTATATATATATATATATAGATATTTTTTAATAGGTGTACTTTTATTTAATGAACAATCGATTATTTAATCTCTTAATTGTTATTTATTACGTAAATTCTCGAGTTTTTTTTACACACAAAGGCCATTTTATATTCAAGCCCAAGTTAACAGTGCCCTTTATTTGCATTTGTTCGTCTGGACATATTTGTTGGTCTCTGGACGCAGCAACATTCTCGTATTCTCGGGAAAACCAGCCTTTTCGGCTAAACGACCGGAATTCATTAGCGGTAAAGGGGACTCTAGTACGTAATGTGTTTCTCTGTGTGTGTGTCTGTGTGTAATAAAGGCAAAAGGGTGAGTATAAAGGGACCTTGCTTGAATAGTGACATTGCCCTGATATTAGCACCAGTCTCAATAGTATAAGGACCCTGGATAACCAGATGGTACTCGAGTACTCTATGAGTATTATACTCATTGCACACACACAAACAGACAAACAATCAAACATTATCACTGTGTGTCTGTAGCATACTCGAATCAAAGAATATCCCAAAAAATGTTTGTCTCGTCACCCTGAATCCAAAAAAATATATATATATACTTGGATGTTAGTCGTCGTTGGTAAGACCAAATTTGTGCTCAGTACTCCTCTGAAGGTACCCGACCGATTCACACCAAATTTGCTACACATATTATTTAGTACCCCATTTGGGTCCAGTCGCAGTTTAAATCTAATCGCTCGTATACTTCCCGAGTTATAGGGCCCCAAAATTTAGAGCCCCCCTTAATACAACCCCTATAAAAATAACTAAAACACACATAAATTCTACTAATAATTCTAAGATAATTTATGTCTACAAGATTTTTTCATATTGTTAACTCAAAGACCATAAAAAATGATTAAACTGCTGCTCGCACCGCATATATTATTAGGCGAACAGGACGCGTAGGTGCGTTGTACAATAGAATTGATATAGCATATTGATAGCCTAAAGGCCATAAAAAATATTAAATATTATAAGGCGAGTTGGACGCATATGTGCGTTTAATCTAAGCATGTTATAATGTTATAATCACGGTTTTAAGGCAATTTTATGAGAGTTTTAAAAGTTCTTATAACAAAATGTTATTTTAAAGATGTTCTACGATGATGGTTGACCTGTCGTGATTGCGTATAATGAAGCACCGTATGGGGTAGCTTAAAATAGGGGAAATACAGTAGTAGTAGGGGGGGGTATGTTCGTTCTAGGTAATTACTGGTGATGCTATAGGTAACCAAACCACTTGGGACTAATAGCGAACACACCTGTGTGTCTGTGCCTTATGGCGTACACATTATTTACTAAATATTATCAGATTTATATATATATATATATATATATATATATATATATATATATATATATATATATATATATATACGAGGTCTATTCACAGAATTACCGAATTTTATTATTAATTTTAAAGATTATTGATTGGCAGTATTGCGTTGCGTATAACCTCTATTAACCACATGTTCTTGGATTGTTGATATCTCGTTTAGTTTTCGTATATATATATATATATTACGATCTACATATGGTACACTGGAAAAATCATTGGACTGATTAAAAAAAGGGACAAAAACTTTAATTCCAGCGAACATCCATACAAGTCTGACTTCTTACAACAATAGAACGCCAACATGAATGTACGAACCAAAGTTGATTGAAGCCAAATACATATATATATATATATATATATATATATATATATATATATATACGCTCCATCAGGTTTCCACCCCCGACTACCCCATTCAACCCCCGTCAAACCAAATGTCGACATTTGTTTTTGTAAAATACAAATATCTCTCCCCCAACTCGTAGCTTTCATCTGTATTGAAAAAGAATTATACTCCAAGTTTTATGACAATTCACAGAGGTAATTGTTTTCTTGCATTTGTATATGTGTGTGTCTGTACACTCTAAAGCAA
The DNA here is from genome assembly GCA_933228885.1 of Leistus spinibarbis. Taxonomy (NCBI): domain Eukaryota; kingdom Metazoa; phylum Arthropoda; class Insecta; order Coleoptera; family Carabidae; genus Leistus; species Leistus spinibarbis. The sequence goes on along the minus strand of OW121794.1, from coordinate 272,708 downwards.
TAACATCCAGTTATATATATATTTGGATTCAGGGCGACGATACAAACACTTTTTGGGAAATTATTCAATCCGAGAATACTACAGATGTACTAAAAGTACTATATTCAAATTATTCAACAGTACTCGAGTACTCAGAGTGCAATTTACAAAGTAATAAAACCCACACACACACACACACAAATGACAAAAACACTATCCGATTGGTGCTAACTCAGTTTTGCTGGAGATCGCAGACTCCCACCAGAAGGTTTTGCACAAACTCGAGTGCCAAATTTTGGCACTTGCAACAATGCCTTAACCAGTGCATACACTCATCTAATTATATCTTAACTCGTAATCATAAGAAATAGTTTGAATTAATTCTCGAAAACAGACACTAGTTGAATTAATTTATGCAACTTTTCTTTGTTTGAACGTATTGACCAGTTATCTGACAACACAGGCCTTAAGGGTGAGGTAAACAAGGTGATGGGTGTAGGGGGGGGGGGGGGGCAGAGGGTGCGTCGTATAATCAAGCAGAGTGCCCTGTGAATTCACCCTTAGCCGACAGACAATGAGGTTATGTGTTCTCCCTTCCTTATGGTGAAGTTAGCGACGATTGAGTTGGGATTGTCAAACATTTTTATTTTTATGAGTCGCTATCGATTTGTCAGCTTTTAGTGAAATTAAACTTCAAATTTAAATGATTGCAAACGGCGGTTTATTAGTTCACTGTATGAAGTACCAAAGCTAAAGGATTCTGTGTGTCTGTAGCATTCTCGAATTATATTCTCAAAAAATGTTGGTCTCGTCGCCCTGAATCCAAATATATATATATATTTATATATATATATATATATATATATATATATATATATATATATATATATATATATATATATCTTATATACTTGGATGTTAGTTGTCGCTCGCTCGTAAGACAAAAATTTGTGCCCTCTACTCCTCTGAAGGTACCGGCCCGATTCACACCAAATTCGCTACACATATTATTTAACATCCCATTTGAATCTATTCGCAGTTTAAATTCAATCGCTTGTATACTTCTCGAGTTATAGGGCCCCAAAATTTGAAGCCCCCCTTAATACTGCCCTTATACAAATAATTATAACACTCAAAAATTCTACTAATAATTCTAAGATATTTTATATCTACAAGATTTTTCCATATTGTTAACCTAAATACCATAAAAAATTATTAAACTGCTGCTCGCATAAGTTATTAGGCGAGCAGGACGCGTAGGAGCGTTGTACCTAAGCTTATCTTACAATAGAATTGATTTTGCCAGTATACGTTTCTAAAAGTTAACTTTTACATCAGCAAAAACATCTTTTGTCCCCCCCTTATTTCACGTACAAATGAAAATCTGTCGGTTAGATCTGTGATCACGATCTATAGGATTTAGTGATTGTGAATGGCGGTGGGCACGCGTCATACATTCGCCGCCCCCCGAAATACAATCGTATTTAGGGCCGGTAAATACGTGCAACGTATGCATTAGGATAATAGTTTATCCGTACGAACGCGTGCGTAAGTCGAGACACTTTCAATGCGAACCCAAAAACTGTTTTGTGTTGGTCATTGCTCTACAAATGACCGACACGTGTGTATTTCAACAAGGGAACTATCCGGGATACGCCTTCCGATAACCTCTGTTATTTACAGATTAACGTTTACAATGTTATAACACTGAGATAGACATATAGTTATTGATTATAGTGTATGTGCAGCATGCTGAAGACATTGGCGCTTGCACTTATGTTTGTATATCTTGTAAACAACGTGGCGTCGCGACGCTATTATCGTAACTTGTTGTTTAGCAAATGCAATCACTTGTTGACTGGCTTCCTTTCATATTGTTCTGAGTGACTAGTTTACTCTTATCTAATTGGTCTCTAATTGAATTGAATCAATTTATTGCTAATTTTGTTGTTGCTGAACAACTTATGCGAAAATAGGAATGTTATCAATCGGTTGTGTGTCTGTAGCATTCTCGGATAAAAATATTTTTGAAAATATGTAATTTGGTACTCGTGGATATAAATTAGGCAAGAGACCAAGTCGTATCTATGTCAATGTTATCAGTGTGATCAGTTTTTCATTTTGTATGTACAATGTCAGATGGTCAAGTCGCGTGCCCAATGTCCTGACAGTCACACACGATCCCGGCTACGACTGTCGCTCGCCGGAAACCCATCAAGTGGTACACACATCCCTCTCAACTACAACTAGGGTTACGATCGCTTACTATATAGTCAAAATATATACTTTTGTAGCATCTCTCTATCAATCACAAAGGTTTCGCATCAACATCTGCATATACATCATTAGATTGTTTACTTTAGGGAAGACACTGGAGTGGCCCGCACTCGACTTTCTCTATATTTATAATAATGCGTTACGATTGCGCTTGTAACTTGGAAAACGTATATATATATAAACAACCATTTTCAAATGCGATTTTTCAGTAAATGGTATACGTTTTTCAAAAAAATGTATTGAACCAAAGTTGTTAGAAATTTTTGTATCTTTTACTTCTATTTGAAATATTTTTTTGTAACTTATGCCAATTCCGAGATATTTAAAAAATAGATTGAACAAACTGTTACTTCTGGTTATATTATTTTCAGAAATAGGAGATTATGTTTTAATTTCCATAATTATACCTACAATAGTTTTGATTCTAGAACGATCACACAGACATACATACAAACAGTGATACATAGAGACATACATATATGTATATGCAAACATACAGACCGACAGGTATACAGATAATCATACAAACAGACACATAAACAAACATTCGGACACAAACATATAGACATATCGTATAAATAAATAGGCAAACAGACAAACTGACACACAAACAATCAAACATACAAACAGACAGACACATAAACAAGCAGATAGACACAAACACACAACCATATAGACATATAGATAAACAGACAAACAGATAAACATACAAATAGACAAAAATACAGACATACAGACAGATACATAAACAAACAGGCAGACACAAACAAACATGCAAACATATAGATAAACAGACAGACAAACTGACAAACAGACAAAAATACAGACATACAGACAGACACATAAACACACAGGCAGACACAGACAAACATTTATACATATAGATAAACAAACAACCAAACATACAGGCATATAGACAGACAGATACATAAAAAACAGACAGACACAGACAAACAGACAGACAAATATATAGACATACAGACACATAAATAAGCAGACAGATACATAAACCAACAGACAGACAAAGAGACAGTCAGATTCGATTCAGGTTTAGTCAAAACGTGTATTTCCGTTATGATGCCAAAGTCGAAGCTTTTCACGATTATAATTCTTCAATTTAGACTTCGCCAAGAAATTAAAAATGCATGTTTGGTCGTAAAATAATCTTAAGCGCGATATGAAATAAAATTATGCATAAATGAGACCATAAAATTAAGGCCTATGGCACTTAGGCGTTTCGGGCGAATAAAGTCAGTTGACATTTAAATAAATGGGGTTAAAAGCATTGGCCGCAAATTCATGAATAAATAAACGACAAAAGCATTCACACATACACACAAGCATAGACGTACGTGAACACACATTTTAGGGCTAATGTTTAAAAAGACTTAAGAAATAAACATAGATAGTGGCACCAATACCTTCAGCTCGCCGGTGAACAGTCAACTAAATAAAACAAACATAGGTGCAAGCACCAATGCCTCCAGATGGGAAACACAAAAATAAATTAAATATAATTTTTTCTTTTTTCTTAAATACAATAATCTGGAGTGGCATTATATAGACATATAAACTTTTAAAAGGTTAAATATGTTTGTTTTTTTTTCTTTTTCGAGTATTCCACTAACACGGCACTGTAATACAGAATAGCATATACGGAATAGGGAATGTAGCAGGGGACATTTGGCAAATGGAGGTGGGATTACGGCAGTGTCACCCTCGGCTTAGCAGGTTCCCAAACGCGGTCGGACGCTATTGCTACTATATTGTTACTAAACTCGCTGTGTATGTGTGTGTGTATGTGTGTAATGCATGCAGAGCAAAACATCCGCGTCCAATTCAATTATCACGCTGGATTAACGACCAATCTGCTGACATACAGACTTAGGGTGATATATACCACTACCAATAATCACCGATTTAAATACACTATAATATTCTTGTTGCGGATACGTCTAGTAAGCAACCCTAGCATATATGGAACGCATACTGTAAAAAATTGAAATAGAATGCCAATTTAAAATTACTTTAAGCATTTTGTAATTATTGTTAAACAAGTATAGGTGCACCAATGCCTTTAGCTTGCCGGATTAATTTTTCTATTTATATAGGATTGGTTTTTTTTAGCCACTATAGAAAATCTATTTATAAATAGTTTTAAATGTTAAAAATATATTTATATTTTTTTTTTCGGACTTTTGGGTTCATAATTTGATAAATATATTATTTCAAAGTTATAATTTTTATATATTTGACTAAAATAAAGCCTTTAGCGTGCGGAACGCACAACTTATAATCAATATGCAAGCATTAATGCCGCCAGCGCGTAGTATTAACAACTACCAAAATTAATCGATATATTCGTATAAAATATATATTTTTTAAATTTCCTTAGTTACAAATGCATAAAGATATTATTCCATGGCAACCGGGGAATTTAAAACAAAATTAAGCATTTTTATAAATATAAATAGTGAAAGACGACTCTTTTGTTAGCAAACGATTTATTTATAATCTCTTGGTCCAAATGCCAAATAAAATGTAATTTACAATAACAACTTTGAGATAACCGAATAATTATAAAATAAAATTAGTGTTCCTATATTAAAAAAAATTGCACCTGATCCACTTTTTATAAATAATTATAAAAACTAGTGAATGTGTATGCCATGGCCATGGCCATGGCCAAAAGTATTAAAAAAAACGTTCACTCGACCATAAAGACAGTTTTTTTTTTTTTAATCGGGAAATTAAACTTAATAAAATCTATTACGTAAATACATATAAAGCTGGTGTGTCCGGTACTCGCCTAAATATTATTTAATTGTTTTAGCGATCTGTAAAATGTATGGGACAAGTTGGCACTTGTCCATGGGCAGACCTAATTAGGTTAAGGGACGCAAAAAGTGCACCGCCTGTATCATGTACCGGCGCGACGCCTCACACCATGTAGATTATCAACAGATGGTCTGTTTTTCTATGCCATTTACGCATTAAAACATTACAATTCACAAACAACCCTCGCCGAATTGTCAATAAATAAATTATTACGTGTCACTTGAGCCAATAAAAATAAAAATTTATTCAATACGTTCAATCATTCACTACATTTGTTTGCTGAAAGCTGCTGTGGCCTTCACTAGACTTTATGTAAATATAAGATAACTATTTTTACAAATGATTTTTCTTATACGTAATGAATAAAGGAATGTATTGTGGCTACCAGAAAAATTGGAAATACTCGTTTTGAGTGACTTTGAATTCGTTTTAAATAATGTCTCGATGTTTTTGTATGTTTTAATTAAAACACATGTGTAATATGGTTGTTTTATGAATGTGGAATAAGTGTAGGTGGTGTTCACATTGTGTATTCGGTCGGTGTGTACAATGTAATCACTTTGGGGGTGGTGACAACCGTATGGGTACGAGTCCAGGACGTTTTAGATTTATTAATTTTAATATTTAATAAACACAATGTTTACTGACCAACCATTACCATTTCTGTGTCTATGTGTGTATGTATATATGTATATTTAACGTCCTTGTGCATTCATAACACAGGGAGTTTTATATATATATATATGAATATGTATGTAGAACGCGGTATTTATATTTATCTATGGTTACGGGGCCAGGATTTATATATATATATATATATATATATATATATATATATATATATATATATATATATATATATATATATATGTATGTATGTATGTATATGGTGGTTTTTGAGGCATTTAGTAATCAGAAAAGATACACGGTTGAATGGGCGATGTCACCTTGGCGCACCCGTTCCCAAAATCACCCACACAATAGGTATACATTTATTTCCGCGGGTGTGACGTGCGCATTGTCACACCAATCACAATTAATCAATCAATCTATCACAAGTTGATGCTTTTTCATCCATTAGTGTTATGTAGTACACGTGTACCTATATATATATATATATATATATATATATATATATATATATATATATATATATATATATATATATATATTTTTAGATAGATGATTTATTTATATATATTTTTAAGGGCCGTACAAAGTACTGAAGAAGCTAATGCAATCGGTAGTGTGTCTGTAACATTCTCGAATCAAAAAAAAACCCAAAAATTGTTTGTGTTTCGTCGCCCTGAATCCAAAAACTTATATAACTGGATGTTAGTCGTCGCTAGTAAGACCAAATTAGTACTCCTCTGAAGGTACCGGACCGATTCACACAAAATTCACAACACATACTATTGAGCACCCCATTTGAATCCAGTCGCAGTTTAAATCTAATCGCATGTATACTTCCCGAGTTATAGGGCCCCAAAATTTCAAACCACCCTTAATACTGCCCTTATAAAAATAACTAAAACACCCAATTTTTTTACTAATGATTCTAAGATAGTTTATATCTACAAGATTTTTTCATATTGTTAACCTAAAGGCCATAAAAAATAGATTAAATATTATATTTATTAATTTTAAAATATGTTACAATAAATTGTAAGACTTTTTATATCTATAACATTTTTTCAAAGGCCATAATAATTAAAAATTGTCGCATATCGCATATATTACTTATAAAGCGAGTTGGACGCACAGGTGCGTTGTACCTAAGCTTATTTTTAAAACAGTATGTTTATGATATTAACACGCAATTTCTAATGTAAAATTTAAATATAAATGATTATTAACAGCAAAATTAATGATAATACAAACATCATTTACCTATATAGGAATTTTAATGAAAAACACTTGTTTATTGTAATTAATAATTAAACTAGTTTTTTCTATGTTCAATGAATCAACAATCACTCTAAATAATATTACGCAGTATTATTATTATAATTATTATTATTATTTTTAGATTTTTATAACTTTATAAGATAAGAAGTTAATCTATCGACAAAAATATGCATGCCTATACTTTCATTATAAGAATGTAAAAAAAATATATATATTTTTCACGCAGGTTCAAAAAACAAAAAAACTACCCTTAAAATAACTCTTTACAAGGGTGGGGGGGTAAGGGGGGATGATTAGAACCGGAAAGGGCGTGTCCTTGTATGTAGTATACAAAAATTTGCGCCAATCCAGCCACGCCCTTATGTGAAAACGGGAAAATCCGACCAATAAGGGCTCGCTGGGCGTAGTACAGTCAATAATTCGGTTTCGGCGCAAAGGAACCTTTGAATGTTCACCCAGTATAATGTGATGTGTGTTTGGATCTAGTCTATAAACTACTATTTTTAAGATTATTGTTTTTAATTTGTTTTTAAAAAAAAAATTATATTAAAATTCTGTGATTTTTTTTTTTGATTTATTTGTTAGTTATTTGTTAAAATGATTATGGAGTTTAAAGAAGATTCGTGCGCTAAGGGGGCTGTGGATATTAAAATGATTTTAAGGGTCCCCCCGATTACGCTGGATTCGATACCTGAAGTGTTTTACTGTACGTATCGTATTTTTTTAGAGTGTAGATTATTTAATTATATAGGATTTTAATTTAATTAAGGATTTTGTTGAATTTAATTGTTTATAATGTTCGAAAAGGTTTAAAATGTTTGAAAAGGTTTATAAGGTATAAAATATGTTTAAAATGTTTAAATAACTATTAACGGAAATATCCGTTCTGTGGGTCTCTGCAATCATATAAACTATTTTCTCAATTCTGTGTATGTGTCTGTATGTGAACGCTCTACATCCAAAACCATTGAACATATAATAACATAACGTTTTAAATTAAAGATTTTTTAATCCCGGGGAAAAAATCCTAATTTTAACGTATATTTTAACCTAACGTACGTGTTTACCCGTGTTTATTTTTACACATGACGAAAAGAAGACGAATTAGAAAAAAAAAATAACTCGTAATATTTACTATTTACTAAAAAATCGCCTTATTGTACAATTAATTAAATTTCATCCTTAGTGGACAATTCCGCAATAATTTAATGACATATATAGAACAGTATATCCTGAAAATCGTATTAAGTTGTTACCAACATTTAAATACTAAATATGTAATGTTTCCCGGTAAGCGAAGCTCTAAATGTATTTGTTTTGGTTGCAGCAACAATACCCAAGTGCGGCGGATGCCACGAATTTATCCTGGACAGATTTATCCTGAAAGTGTCCGACCGGACGTGGCACGCGAAATGTTTACAGTGCAGCGATTGCCGCATACAATTGTCCGATAAGTGCTTCGCCAGAAATGGACAATTGTTTTGCAAAGACGACTTCTTCAAGTAAGTATCATATTCTTGATTTAAACATTTATTTATTTTTACTTACGCAATAGTAATCATAATACAAATCAAACTCGAGAATCGTAAATAAAACGTTACCCACGATGACAGGCAACCAGCAATACATTTAAGTATACCGGGTTATCTTATTTACAAGTTAAATCGTTTAAATTTAATACTCTGAAGGTACCAAAGCGATTCACACCAAATTTGCTACATATATTATTTAGCATCCCATTTGTATCCGCTCGCAGTTTGAATCTAATCGCACGTATACTTCCCGAGTTATAGGGCCCCAAAATGTAGAGCCCCCCTTAACACTGCCCTTATAAAAATAATTTAAATACCCAAAAATTCTACTAATAATTCTAAGATATTTTATGTCTACAAGATTCTGCATATTGTTAACCTAAAGGCCATAATAAAATAAATTAAATATTAAATTACTGAATTTTAATATTTGTAACTAAAAAAAAATCGATTTTTTCATATTAGTAGCCTAAAGGCCGTAATGTTGTATTGTCAAAGATACGCGTGTTTGGCTACAACTAGTATATATGATTTCCTATGTCCCGTGCTGTGGGTGCAGACGATTCGGCACCAAGTGCGCAGGCTGTGACCAAGGCATCCCCCCCACCCAAGTCGTCCGGAGGGCCCAGGACAACGTGTACCACCTCCAGTGTTTCGCCTGCGTCATGTGCGCACGACAACTAAACACCGGCGACGAGTTCTACCTCATGGAAGACCGCAAACTCGTCTGTAAACCCGACTACGAGGCCGCTAAGTCAAAGGGTAAGCTGCTAAACCCTCCCACCCCCTCCCCCATATTATATAAACAACAGTGGTACTAATTAAAAACACACATTTCTTATTTGCGTGAATTAAAATTGAAATACTAGATATACCCTGGCACCTAAGCTCAGTTGGTAGGGCATGCGACCAGCCAGCGACAGGTGCTAGGTGCGAATCCAGTTAGAAAGTGTTTTAATGGGAAGTAAGCTCAACATCTCTATTAAATAATAAGGGGAAATTGTAGATGGCGCATGCCTAGACGGCGACCAACCGAATAAACGACCTCGAACCACCATTACCGCTAAGCAACTGGAAACGCTGAAAAGCGCGTATAATAATAGTCCGAAACCCGCAAGACACGTGCGAGAGCAGCTGAGTCAAGACACTGGCCTTGATATGAGGGTTGTTCAAGTTTGGTTCCAAAATAGGTAATTATTTCGTTACTTTCTTTTAGATAATATATAAAAAGATTTTTGGTTTAATTAAAAATAAATATTTTCTAATATTTGTATTGGTTAATTTATGTTTAAAGGAGGGCAAAAGAAAAGCGGCTTAAGAAAGACGCTGGACGCACAAGATGGAGTCAGTACTTCCGGTCTATGAAGGGGGGATCGTCCCCCAGGCATGATAAACTTTTGGACAAAGATGAGCTTAAAGTTGACCTTGACTCCAGTTTTAGTCACCATGGTAAACATTTTAAATAATTAATTTACAATAAATCATAGAAGCAATTTGCCTAAACATGAAATGTAATTCGTATGGAGCAGTTTACACATGTGCCGCTTCGTAGAAATCATATTACTGAAATTACGTGTTTTATTTCAGATTTAAACAGTGACGACAGTTACGGAACTGTAGTAAATCTGGGTATAGACCAAGATGGGTCGTCCCCCCATAGTGGGGTAGGACGCACCACCTCGTACCTACATGGGGGAGCCACGTCCCCCCCGTACCTAACCGGGCATTCGCCCCCACACGGGCACGAGCCGTTCCATTATCAGGACCAACTATCCGTTTACACACCCCTAGGTAAATTAAACTTAAGAAAAAAAGACACATAAAAAACTATTACTAAATCAATAAACCCGATCTATAACTGTAAAATCAATCAAATAACACTTAATTGTTGCTAGTTTTCCCCCCAAAACAAATCTTTGGTTCTTATCACTTGAATTATTTAGTACAAAAATATGCTCAAATACTTAAAAATATACAATGAATTTATGATATAACTGTACCTGTATCTTGTAGAGTCGATACTTGACCCCTTGATCACTATATATCGATCACAAATCACTTAATTGTCAATAAAGAGTTAATAACTGTCACGAACTAAAACTATTCTGGCTTTCGCCCGCCATATTTATTTCCACAACCCTCTGCGCATGTCGCCAGAGGCGTCACGCTTGGGGATTTCTGCGCGGTATTCCCAACCCTTAAATTATAATAAAATGTATTGTCACAGGTCAAGGTCCCCCGCCAGGGTTAGTCCACGGGCACGGACTTCCGCCCGGAGCCGAAACGGACTTGAGCAACGATTCCAGCCCCCCACCACACGGCTACCCGGACTTTCCGCCTAGTCCGGACTCGTGGCTGGGCGAAGGGTCTGCAAGTCATTACTGACTGCACGAAACACATTTTATTTATTACAAAACAACACACAAAATTAGTGTTAATTTTACCAATAACACAATAATTTATTATAGAATATATATTTATTTATTTATTACGTATTTATATACATCTGTAAAATATTTTTATTCATTGCTTTGGCAAAGGTAATATGTATAGGTTTAATTGTAAGGTGTGTATGATTGTGGTTCGCGTGACCTTGGGCAAAAATGGGGGTACGTCTACTTTGCTAACTTTTAAACGTACAATTTGTTCAATTTTAACAAAATTAATATCTATAAATGAACGAAATTAGGATTTTGTTCTGTGAGTATGCGAACAGCTGATTTCAAAGTAGACGAGCAACTAAAGGGACGTGTCCGAACAAGTTTGCGCAACCCACATAATACAAACTAAATATTTAGCGTTTGTTCTAGTCAAAACAAAAACTAAAAACTGAATCTATGGATTGTGTCCGTTTACAATACAAATCTAGTCGTCGATATAAAAATACAAATTTAATTTAATTTCGTTTTATTTACGTGTAACAGTTGCGCAACAATTGTTACGCCACTGGGTAGCTCCTACAGGTTTCGGCTTGAATCGGCGCAGTGGTTTGACGTCCAACAATGAGTCTACATTCCCGTGAAGTTTTTTTGTGAAAAGTGGCAAAATTTAGTGCAAATTGGAAGAAATAAGTGTTTATTTCAATGGTAAGTTTATTTAAAATATATATTTCAGTAGTTTTGTTAAGTTTTACGCTGAATTTTTACTATTTTACCGACGAAAAGTATGTATATATGTTTTTAAATTTGGTGTTGCATTTTACGAAATATTTTCGTAATTTTACGAACTAAAAACGATATTTGTTCATCAAAAAAAGGGTTTATTTGTTATATTTTAGACTTTTTACCATCTAAAACGATATATTTTGGTCTGATTTCATATTATGTTATGATTTCTTTGGTTTTTATGAGGGAATTAGGTAATTTTATAGGGATTAACGCCAGTGGCGGAGCTAACGAAGGGTAAATAGGGGTAATTAGTCTCCTCAAATTATTAAATTCGACTTTTTTGCATATTTAATGGCTCGATATGGTGCCTAATGTAAATATTATACAGTGGAGACATAGACCACTTAAAAAAAAAACGCCTGCGGCACCTTGATACACCACTGATGCTTGAAACCGCTTGAAATTTCGAGCGGCTTATAAAATTCCATTTTAATCCCCAATATATACAGTTATACACCATAGCTTGAAATTTGAAGCGGCTTTTAAAGCAGATTTGGACTAAATACGCGGCTTCAATTGTATACATTTTCTTACATATACATTTTCTTTTCCCCAATTCCAATATATTGGGTCTTTAGGGACCTTAAAGCTCTGTAGTCGTAACGCCCCAATACTGGTTCATCCGATCTAACTCAATCGAATCATTCAATCCCCTTTCTTGCATCACCGCAAAATCATACTCCAAATTATACGGCATTAACCGCTGTAAACTCCCAAAATACGCTGCGTGTGGCCCGCCAATTAATTGGCGCCGTTCCGGTGAAAACCTTGACGAAGCCCTTGTCACTAACGGGTTAAACGACCTTGTAGAGCCAAAATGGCGGGTCAATAAAGGCGCAGCTGGTAATGGATTAGGGTCAGCTAAATGGGGACTGCTTCGCGATAACGCGGTCTGGTTTTTAATTGTCTGGGCCAATTTTTTATCTCGGTTTAACGTGTTTAATTCCTTGTCGAATAAAAGCTGGGTGTTTTGCTCCAACATGTATTCCCAACATTTAAACTGTTCCTCTGATAACGCTGAATCAGTTTCCTCGCGACTTCGGTCTTCTTCGCGCCTCGCCCGAACAGCCTTCGCTACACCGCGGTAGCTTCGTCGCTCGGGGGATATTTTTATTTCGGTAGCTTCGTACGTTTTGGTTTGTCGATTAAGTTCGTTTGGTTTCGTGGGGGATATTTTTATTTCGGTAGGCTCGTACGTGCTTTGTCGGTTAAGTTCGTTTTGTTTCGCGTTGTTCAGTTGATGCAGAAAGAGCTTCGCTGTCGAGTTGCAGTCACTACACGCGTGGTCACTTTGCCCACTAGGGGAGCTTCTATCTTCCGTTTTGTCTAGACAATGCGCACATGAGTTTGTCTCGCAGCAACATCCCGCTTGGCAAATTGTCGTAGTCGTCGAAGTCGACCCACTATGGTACTTATTCTTACGTATCGTCTGGCGAAGCTCACGCATTAATTGATCTACATCTGACTTGACGAAGCTAAAATGTATGACAATTACACTTAAATTGTCTTCTGCCCCATACGCTTGCGCTAAATCTTGAAGCCGCTTCGCGGCCAAAATAACATTACATTGCGAACGAACTTCGCCACATGCAGCTTCTGGGCTAATTACATCCCATAAATTCTTATTAGCTATAATCATAAACTCGTCTTGTTCATCTAAATAGATTTCTAAAGTGTCTGGGTCTGGAACTAACTGGGGGTTAATTTTAAACGTCTTTTTTGTAGTCGAAGGGATTATCCGACATAGTCCAGACGACCTACCAATTACTGCTCGTGTTTCCCCAACGCTACACGCCCGTAAAATGTATTTGCGAGCCCCCCCACAAAATTGGTACTCAGTCTGGACTTTACTACGTAATATATGGATGATTAAAGCGTTAAGTCCAGATTTTAACTCCCGATGCGCACTTAACATTGTATACTTCATGTAATCCCCAGCTGTTTCTTTAACGGTTCGTTCTTCTAATAAGATTCTTGGGACAATTCTGTCAATATTTTGAGGGGGGTTGTTATTGTTTTCCCCGTCGAATATCCCGAATAGGGCTTCAGTGTTACAAAACGCTGGTAGACGTATTTGGCTTATGTATAAACGTTGTTTACACCCAGACGTTTCGGAGAACCCAACTGTCCAACTAGTTTCTGAGTCTGTTTCACAAAAAGGGGACGGTACCACTGGGAGACTAGTACGGTTTCGCCCAGACACATCCACTAGTGACATTGGTCGCTTGTAGTTGTGGAATTGTTGAGAGTCAACGTGTAGTTTGGTGTTGCAGCTTAAATCCAGGAATTTTAAGTTAGTTGGGATTAATTGGGAAAGGTCTATACGGTCTAATTGGTTATGGGCTAAGTCTAACACGCGAAGCGATTGAAGTTGCGATAGTTTAGGGCAAGTTTGGAGCAAATTGGAATGTACGCGAAGCACTATTAGATGATTTAAATGTATAATGGATTCAGGCAGACGAAGCAATTTATTCCCAGACAATACCAATTCCTCTAAATCCGGCCAGCAACTGCTACCATCTTCTGGAATTGATGTAAAGGAGTTATAAGCTCCGTGAAACACTCGCAGGCGAAGCATATATGCCCCAATACGATTCATTGTTTTGTCTGTTAGACAATTCGCAGTCAAATACAGTTTTTCGACAATACACTGTTCGTCTGGTACTGGCAGTTCACATAAACGGTTATTTGATAGATTTAGCACTTTTATGTTATGGATTGCTTTGAAGAAGTTTTCAGGTAACGCGGATAGGCTATTGTTTTGTAAGAATAGTTCTTGGAGTGGCACTCGACGCGGTAGACTTGGTAATTGCTGGAGTTGGTTGTAAGCGAGCTGTAAGGTGTGTAGGTAAGGCATTTCGTTGCAGAATAAATGCTCGGGTAGGGCTGCTAAGTGGTTGTGGCTTGCGAATAGGGAGCGAAGCTCATGGCAGCATGATAACCAGTCGGGGAGGTGTAGAAGATCGTTGTAGGAGACGTCTACATGGCGTAGACCGGTTGGGGCTACGACTGTGCTTAATTGGGACAATCCTGGAATTAGAAAAATTGATTATCTGATCTTAATAGAGCTCTTTTAGAGTAATGGACCATATATACTGGAAAGGGCTACATGGAGGGTAATTACGACAATCCTGGAATTGGAAGCATTTGGTTAGGGGGCATTTAGAATGATTTCTAGGAACGATGCAACAGTTTTTTGAGTAATGGGCCGTTTAGTAGTATTTTGGAGGTGAATTAAGACAATCCAGGATATAGAAGCATTGGATTAGAGGGTAATAAAGCCTTTAAGGTGATTTCTAAGATTATACTTACTATTATTCCCTGCTATTAGTGACGTTAGGTGCTTTCCATGGACAGACAAATGTACTAGAACGTTTCTAGAACATTGCAGCACTTGTAATTTGTCTACAGCACTTAAGTCCAAGGTTTCTATTGCGTTATCGCTTACATCCAACTCCGTCAAGTTCTGAAATTAAATTTCGCCCCCTTGAGAATGCGTTATGCGGCGTAGTTCACGTCACACTTCACGCATGATGACGTCATGCAGTTCCGCGCGTATTAAATAGAGTTTCTCCGAATGATGCAATGCAAATTTTTGTTTTGTTGTGAACGGAAACGCATCGGTTTAAAGAAAGTTTTAATTTTGCAATTTTTAACTAATTGTTAAAGTCTATAAGAATATTGTAGAAAGTTCTATTTACTATTATAGATGTAATTAGGTGTTTTTTAATAATTAGTTGCATTTGAATGTTATATTTAGAGTTATTGGGTGAACGGTTGTACTTACACCATAATTACCAAGAATTATATTTCCTTTTAGGCGATTTGAGCGTAAATTTAAGTTTCCTAATGGGATGTTCTTTGTGAGATTCTCTAACGACTTGTCCCCATCCTAAACACAAAAATAAAAGTATTAAAAAATACACACATTTAACGTTAAAGCTAAAGCATTCACAGGTGTGTCTGTAGCATTCTCTAATCAAAAAAAAACCCAAAAAGTGTTTGTTGCCCGTCGCCCTGAATCCAAAAATATATATATAATTTATATACTCGGTCGTTCGTAAGACCAAATGTGTACCCTCTACTCCTCTGAAGGTACCGGACCGATTCACACCAAATTTGGTACACAAAGTATTTAACATCCCATTTGAATCCGTTCGCAGTTTAAATCTAATCGCTCGTATACTTCCACAGTTATAGGGCCCCCTTAATACTGCCCTTATAAACATAATTAAAACACCCAAAAATTCTAAGATATTTTATATTGTTAACACAAACGCCATTAAATATTATAATTTTGAATTTTAAAATATGACTCAAATCTACAAAAAATTGTAAAACTTTATACATTTATAACATTTTTGCTAATTATTAACCTAAGGGCCACTAAATAAAACTTCAACGAAATCTTTAACTAAATCCCAAATTAAATACAAAAGAAACTCTAAATTACTTACAAATACAACACAATTTGAACACTAAATAAAACACTAACGAAGTCCCTAACAAATACACTAAATAAAACTACAACGAAGTCCCTAACTAAAGCCCAAATTAAATACAAAAAAAACTCTAAATTACTTACAAATATAACACAATTTGAACACTAAATAAAACACTAACGAAGTCCCTAACAAATAGACTAAATAAAACTACAACGAAGTCCCTAACTAAATCCCAAATTAAATACAAAAAAAAACTCTAAATTACTTACAAATAGAACACAATTTGAACACTAAATAAAACACTAACGAAGTCCCTAACTAAATCCCAAATAAAACTCCAAATTACTTACAAATTGAACACTAAATAAAACACTAACGAAGTTCTTAAGAAATACACTAAATAAAACTGGGACGAAGTCCCTAACTAAACACTAAATAAATAACGAAGTAATCCACAATTTAACGAATTGAATGAAACCAAAAGCACAATTATAATATGCGATGGACTCACCGACAGGACAAACGCCCGCATGTCTGCAAACTTGTCCGGTGTCACAGTGAGCTTGTTGTGCGAAATCCTTAGATCCCGGAGACATTTGAGACGGCATAGAGTGTCGGGTAGCACCGCGATCGAGTTGTGGTCGAGTGCCAGCTCTTGTAAACTGCAAAGGAATCGTCAAATAAAAGCGAAAGCTATACTAACATACACACACACAGAGGAAGATTGCACATCGCATATGTGTCGATGCAATCTACAAAGTATCGAAGCATGGGCGAACGGATGCACAAGCAGGCCACCGCAAGGTCACCCTGCCCGCTGCTGGACCGCAGCTTCTTTTATTCACGAAGGATTTTACATATTTGTGAATCAACAAACACATGATATTAAATAAACCGAACGCTAAAGACGTATGAAACCAGCGTGTCCGATGGACTCTCGTCCAGAGGTCAAACGAACCACCAAAACAGTGATGTAGAATACATATTTTTAATTTGTTATACACTATAATTATTTAAAAAATATATTGTGGTAGTTTTAAGTGTGGAAGAAATATTAATTATGTTTAATTTTTTTTTTTTGTATTATTATTTTTTAATTAATGCCCCTTGTATTTGTGGTTATCTACGCCACTGTGTTTGGACGCACATATGTACATACATTCATACGTATTAACATATACGTTTCGCTCGAGCAAGAGTCCGTGGAGGACCAACGGAAGTTTATTCAACATCATTGTTAGTTTATGGAGTAAATCTTCTTCACTCATCACATCATCAGTATTTGATCAAATCCAGCATATATTCACATAAGTTGCATAACCGTACAAGATGAAGAAACAATATACATAAAAGAAATATACGAACGCATAGATGCACACATATTGAAAACAAATAGTAATAGAAGAAGACATATTTAGATGAAGAAGACATAGAAGAAGATATAGATGATATAAAAGAAGAAATAATAGATATGGAAGAAGAAATAGAAGAAGACGTAAAGGTAGACGTAGAAGAAGATGCTCAAGAAATAGAAGAAGATGTAATAGAAATAGAAATGATGTTGAAGAAGAAATAAATGATATGGAAGAAGTAATAGAAGAAGACGTGATGGTAGACGTAGAAGAAGATGCTCAAGAAATAGAAGAAGATGTAATAGAAATAGAAAAGGATGTAGAAGAAGAAATAAATGATATGGAAGAAGAAATAGATGAAGTTACGACGTACGACGTAGAAGAAGATACAAAAGAAATAGAAGAAGATGTAAAAGAAATAGAATAAGAAATAGAAAAGCACGTAGAAAAAGAAATAGAAGATATGGAAGAAGAAATAGAAGAAAACGTAAATGAAGACGTAGAAGTAATAGAAGAAGATGTAAAAGAAATAGAGAAGGATGTAGAAGAATAAATATAATACATGAAAGAAGAAATGGAAGAAAATATAAAAGAAGACTTAATATAAGACGTAATAGAAGATGCAGAAGTAATAGAAAAAGATGTAAAAGAAATAGAAAATAATGTAGAAGAAGAAATAAATGATATGGAAGAAGAAATAAATGATATGGAAGAAGAAATAGAAGAGACGTAGAAGAAGATGCAGAAGATGTAAATGAAATAGAAGAAAAAATAGAAAAGGTTGTAGAAGAAGAAATAGAAGAATATACAAAGATTTATAACTAACTTATTGTTTATTTAATAATACATTATTAACAACATTGCCAACAAATTACGTATATATATATATATATATATAAATATTTTATTTATATAACAAGAATTAGGAATAAATTTCTTCGAAATTTTATTTATTCAATTCACATACTTTAACAAGCCAGTCAATGAACTCGCATCTAATATAAATAAAAATTCGTTTGTTTCAAAAGAATATTAAACGGTTTTGACTACATTAATTAAATTTGTCAAAATTTGTTGTTAACCGTGAAATATGTCACTAATCCGATGTTTTTATATAATCATTAACCAAAAAAATGGCGTAATTTTGTAAAGAAACACCATGCACTATTTCCACTAGTTAATGGTAACAAAAACCATTTCTAAATAACTACATTGGTTAAGTGTTCCACCTATTATACTAACAGTAACATACCCAATGCCAACAGAAACCTATTCCTATTTTTAAATAATATCTATTTTACTATCTTATACGTAGTAGAAAGTAAGTTAGATTTCAACAGCATATACTTACTTTACTAGTAGACTGATGTCATGTGGAATGATTATAAGTTGATTATAAGAGAGATCTAGTGTTACTAGCGATGTTATACGTAGAATAGAAGAGGGAAACATTTGTATGTTGTTCGAACGGAGACTTAACACTTCGACGTCTGCTAAAGAC
The DNA here is from genome assembly GCA_933228885.1 of Leistus spinibarbis. Taxonomy (NCBI): domain Eukaryota; kingdom Metazoa; phylum Arthropoda; class Insecta; order Coleoptera; family Carabidae; genus Leistus; species Leistus spinibarbis. Next base: position 253,709 of record OW121794.1, on the reverse strand, counting down.
TGGACTTGGTGGTCCAGGAAGTATTCTTCCAGACATTTTTGTTCTTTTGTGGAATCATGAATGCCACTAAGGTCTAAATGTTTCAATTTCTTCTCTGGGTCACTGTTAGACTGCAAATTATATTAGTATGTGTAGAACGCTTTCGTTTATTTCATTCTATTGTTACTACCAGCGGAGTTTAGCTTATATTATTATGTTTTTATGTAACTATGGTTAACACCAGTGGCTCGAATTATTGCAAAACTCGTTTAAACCTCTAGAATATTTAAAAAAAAAAGTACTATGTGCACAAATTGACTTTTGCCCTATTTGTATTTTAACATATGCCTAATTGCATGCTGTGCCACTGCAATATTGAAGATACGCCACTGGTTATTTATTAAAACGGCAAAATTATAAAAAAATTCAAATTAAAATAGTTATTCATGTGCATTGAATAGAAGCAGTAAGTAAATTATTATATTTACCTCAGCGTCTGCGTCTCCAGCGTCGTAGCTCTCCAATGAATCCAGCTCAATGTTTTCACAATCGCTAAAATCAAACGTAACTACTGGTTTCGTCGATTTTTTCGCTGGGCACGTCATACTCATTAGTACCATTGTTTCCTTCACTCATATCACTTCACCATTCACACTTATCCAAACAGAAATCACCAAGAAAAAAAAAATGGAGTATTTATTCTTTTTAACAAAACACAAAAACAATTTTTTAAATATCACGAAACATTTTATTTAAATTAAAATCCCCAAGAACAGGTCTTACTTCAAAACATGCGCAAGGACAAGTCTTACTTTGTTATTTAATCTCAATCAACATATCACAAAATTATTCTGCAGGTGTTATGGCCCCAAATAGAACATTTTTAACACCACTGAATTACAAATCTTGCACTAGCACCAAGGACAAGTCTTACTAGCATTATAATATTATAAATCCATGTTATATTTCATAATATAACACTAACATATCCAATAGCAAGTCTTATTTGATCGTACGAAACCACTAGCGTGCCCAAGGGCAGGTCTTACTTTAATTAAACCACCAATAATCCATGTATTATTTCAATTATACCCCTTGTTGTAGCATTTAATCGCACAAAATCACTTATTTACACTATTATGACCAAGGGCAGGTCTTACTTGAATTAAACCACTAATTATCTAAGTATTATTTCAATTATACCCCTTGTTGTAGCATTTAATCGCACAATTGCACTAATTTACACTAGTATGACCAAGGGCAGGTCTTACTTGAATTAAACCACTAATTATCTAAGTATTATTTCAATTATACCCCTAGTTGTAGTATTTAATCGCACAAAATCACTAATTTACACTAGTATGACCAAGGGCAGGTCTTACTTGAATTAAACCACTAATTATCTAAGTATTATTTCAATTATACCCCTTGTTGTAGTATTTAATCGCACAATTGCACTAATTTACACTAGTATGACCAAGGGCAGGTCTTACTTGAATTAAACCACTAATTATCTAAGTATTATTTCAATTATACTCCTTGTTGTAGTATTTAATCGCACAATTGCACTAATTTACACTAGTATGACCAAGGGCAGGTCTTACTTAAGCTTAATAACCAAAAATCGATGCACACAATGAAGTTAAATCACTATTTATAGTATAACTAATTTTAAGTTCGTTTTTACGTAAAAATACAATTAAATAAATCAATCAATTTTAATTTATATTTAGGCAAAGTTTAGTTTCTTAAAATTTGTGATAATGTATCTTGCGCGACAATACTGGAGAAGTGTCATTGTATTTCTTGTACGTAGTGGATGTTAGATGTCACGGTGCAGATCAGGATAGCGTGACACCACGCTCCGTCACGTTTTTTATGCGCAAGCCCCTCTTGTACCCCTCCCCGTACGCCCCCGCGCACCGAAGACGTCGTTCTTGTGCCTGCTGAATGCTTAAACACCTGAACATTACACCTTTGCTATGCCGTACGCGTTCTACGAATTATTCACATATTTTTTGTTTTTTTTTATTTCAAAGTATTCATTTTTATTAAATTAGATAAGATTAACTCAATTGAAACGTCTCAATTAAGCCGTTCGTAAACCACATGCCGTTTAAAATAATTATACCAAATGTGGTTAAAATTAGCCTGGTACCTTCAGTTATTAACCTCAGCGCAAGCGCTCAATGTATATTTACATACATTTTCAGAAGAAGACGTAAAACGAATTTCTATGTAAAGGCATTTTTGTTCATTCCGGGAATGTTATAAATACCGAATACTATAGCTCTTTAGTACTACTACGTACTAAAGTTATTTTAAAATTTACAGTAATAATAATAAAATGTACAATTTAATATTTATTGTACAAAAACTAGTGGTAATAAAACTATAAAACGTACGAGATATTTATAAGTACACGACCTAATACTGTAGCTCTTTTGTACTACGAACTAAAATTATTTTGTAAATTACAGTAATAATAATAAAATGTACAATTAAATATTTATTGTACAAAAACTAGTGGTTATAAAACTTCCGAGATATTTATAAATACACGACTGAATACTGTAGCTCTTTTGTACTACGAATTAAAATCATTTATTAACTTACAGTAATATTAATAAAATGTACAATTAAATATTTATTCTACAAAAACTAATGGTAATAAAACTTCCGAAATATATATATATATATAAATACACGACCGAATACTGTAGCTCTTTAGCACTACTATGAACTAAAATGATTAAAATTAGATATTTATTGTTGATGAATTTAATAACTATTATTTGACAAAGTTTTTAGAGGAAATTCTTGTACTTTATCTAGATCTAGAGAGTTTAGATTCAAATGTATAGAATCCTATCTGAGCATTCACATTAGTTTCTTCTACTTGTCACCTTTCTACTAGGATTTTTTTCTTACGAGTAAAACAATTGTAAAATGCTATAATTGCAAACATATTGTTTTTGTTCTGTCAACCGATAAACCTCCTTTATTTTTAATTTATATCTCATTTTCACTTGATAAACGTATAAGATTAAATCTAATACAATCATTCTGGCTAAAATACATAAATAACTACGTAAATATGGGGTATTTGTGACCCCACTTCAGAAAATGCATATAAATGCAACTGTGTATATAACTGATGTTGAATTATTTATTCAGTTATTCAATATTATTCTTGTTAAAATAAGATTATTTGTTTCCTGAAGTTAAACATAATTATATTTGTCATGCAAAGACAATTTACTATATTTCAACAAAATATTCTTAATAAAAGTAAATTATTAATAATTGGACAACTTTTATTAATAAATAAACATTCTAAAATTAACAGTTTACGAAATAAACGTAAATATACGTAATTTTACTGTGTGTAAATAACTTTTAAAATATATAAAAATGTTATATATTTAAATTATAGATAATAAATTAGTTAACAACTAAAGTTAGGCCCGTCTCTGAAATATAAATAAAAATACGACACTTTATTTATAATTATATTTATTGAATAAGGCACTAATTATTATTAAAAATATTTACAAAATTCTTTTATGAAAAATACATAAAAACCTTAAATTAACTAAATGCTTATTTTAAATCTCCTAAATTTAATTTACTCAATAAAATCGACCATTAAAAAGTCAATTATAACTATTTAGGAGCTATTTTGTACATATTTAGTGGACAAATTAGTAATTGATCAGCTGATTTAGCCTATTTTCTTTTTGCGTCGTGTATTTTACCACGGCACTGGCACGTCGCCTTACACGAACGACTCCTTTCTTCCCCCTTAACCGTCGGCGTCTCACACAGCCATTTCGGCCAAATCGAATATAATTCCCGGCAATTCGCCCAAAAGTCTGCAACCGGACATGCATTCGTGCATAACTTGCGGCCGCTACAATTTTTTTTGCATAACGAACACCGCTTACCTCGTCGGTAAGGTTTACCGATTAAACCTGGTTTATTACCACTACAACAAAAATTATTATTTTACAAAATAATAGTTTATGTATGTGCCGTATTCTTTTTCTACACAATCTCAGCTTGTTTCGGTGAAAACATATCATCTCGCTCTGTCTACACCTGGGGCAGACAGAGCAAAAACATGACATGAATTGTGATTTTGTGTAAAAGAATACGGCTAATAAGTGGCTTACATGGGACAATAGTTACAAATGTAGTTATAGAAGTATTTTCGGTGCATCATTTTCCGGTGGCATTTCGCGAAGCCGCATCCCACTTCGTGTGTGGATGCCCATACCATTTGGGTATAATGCCCAATAATGTCCAAGTCATTTTTTGTACTTCCGTACGTGAAATTGTTTTTTTCCAAGTACCATGTTTTAATTGCGAAAAACCTAAGAAAAATATTTATTTATGAATGTTTTCGCTAAGTAGAAATCATTCTAGGGGGGTCAAGCGTAAAAGGTGACCTTTCGGGTCTGGTCATCTGTTTTATAAATTGATTCATGAGTGCTATAGTATTCTATGTCAAAGCAATTACAAATTGCTAAATAAATTGAAAATTATTGCTGTTTTACTTTGATACAGATTTATTGTTATACATTCTGGGTTATTAGACCAAAATATTTAAATTAATTAATAAAAAATATTTTATAGTAGGGGGGGGGTTGTTCTCAAGGTCGCAAGTGCGTGTACTTTCTACGTACGCTTTTTAGGGAAATAAACAATATTAGATACAACGCACCAATGCCTTCAGCTCGCCGTATAGGACATATATGCGCTAGCGCTTTTATTTATTATTATTATAGCAATTTGGTTAACAATTTGAAAAAATGTTACAAATATAAAAAGTTTAACATTTTTTTGTAGATTAGTTTGATATAATAAAAACAAGCGTAGGTGCACCTATGCCTTCAGCTCGCTTTATAGGAAATGCTTGCGCATAAAATAATTGTTTTTAATTACTAAAGCCATTTGGTTCACAATTTGAAAAAATGTTATAGATATAAAAAGTCTTACCATTTTTTGTAGATTAGTTTATTATAATAAAAACAAGCGTAGGTACGCACCTATGCCTCCAGCTTACCTTATAAGTAATATATGCGATGCAAGCAGCGAACAACCCGTCCTACTCCACGCTTGGCATAATATTAATATTTAAAAATAATTGTATTTAATTTGAAAAAATGTCATACAATTTAAAAAATGTCTACTCAAAAAAATAAATTATAATTTATAATATTTTTTTATGGCGTTTGGGTTACCAATACGATGAAATCTTGTAGACATAAAATACTTTAGAATTACTAGTAGAATTTTTGGGGGTTTTAATTATTTTTATAAGGGCAGTATTAAGGGGTGTTTTAAATTTTGGGGCCCTATAACTCGGGAAGTATACGGGTTATTGAATTGAAACTGCGATTGGATCCAAATGGGATGCTAAATAATATGTGTGGCAAATTTGGTTCAAATCGCTCGGGTACCTTCAGTGGAGTAGAGATAAATTTTGTCCAAGTATATGAGTTATATATATTTTTGGATTCAGGGCGACGAGACATTATTAAATTCGAGAATGTTACAGACATACAGCCACTTAAATACGATAATACTAACCAAGGTACTTGATGTGAAGACACGAATATATTTTGTCCACATTGCCCATACGAATTATCATATCTTCCGGTTACGTTATCATGGATTAAAAGTAGACATTCGTCGGCCCATTTTTGGGCCGCGCGCGCAGCGCCCGTATGCCATTTCTATTATTAATAAAATTTACTCATTTATGCGAACTTTATATATATATATATTATTTTTTACCATTTTTAACATGTTTGCTGCCGGTGGTGCAACTCTGCCGCGAAAAAAATTATGATATAACACAATCTTTTTCTTTATATGGTGATTATGAGTCATTAAAACCCCAATTGGTATTTTATCCGAATGGATTTTCGGTACTAAAAGGGTTCAATATTTTTTATTCAAATTGCACATTGGAAATTTACATAAAATAATTATATGGCGATTTTTATCGACATGAGTTGACAAATAGCGTTCAATTTTTTTATTAATGGGTATAACAGTGGTATTTAAACGGTGGGTTTCTACTTTTTAGTTGGGACAAGTAAATATTAAATAAAATTGAGTTATTTTGAACAAAAATTTTAAACAGTGGTTGATTTCATGCGTTAGGGTCGATTTTAGGACAGTTTATGAAGCACTGGTGTATTTAGTACCTCTGTCAAACCTCCAGGCGGCCATTATGAGGCTTAAACCCGTTATTATATAAACGGCCAATTGTAAAATGCGAGTCATTGGTCTAAAAAGAAACAAATTTAATTTTATATATATATATTTATGCATGTATATGTATGAATGTATGTGTAGAACGCTTTGTTACTTATTTAACTAAATTGCAACTATAATATTTGCAATTTATTAAAATAAGTGGGTCAAACGTTTAATTTAAAAAAAATCGTAGATTTATTTATCGTTTTTTAACGACTCAAACCACTAATAATAATTAATTGGAGTAGAAATCAAAATTTAAATACTTTATAATTATAAAATCAACTAATTCGTCAAGGCAGACAATATAATTGATAGTATCAATAAATAAAGTATTTAAAAACTTTTTTATTTAATCGTAATATTGACATTTAGTAACTTTAATTTAAATTAATAATGTTTAACTGAAGAAAAAACGCTCTAATATTTTTACGTAACTTTTATTCGGTTACCAAAAAAAAAAAACGGTTGCATTTTGTTTATTTTTTGTTCGTAAAAATTCCCAGTCAAAACATAAGCACCAATTGGTTGTAGAACCAGTTTTAGGAACTGAACCAAACAACCATGAAACCGCGCTAGACGTTATGGAACTTATTGGCTTTTAAAACAAGCATAGGTGCAAGCACCAATGCCCCTAGTTCGCCATATATTCTATTAAAAGCATTTTTATTTATTTTGTTTTATAAAATATAATTTTTTAACCACCGATGTTTTTAATTACATATTTTTGAATAAATAAAGTGATAGGTGCAAGCACTAATGCCTTCAGCTTGCCCCTATATTGTGTATATTGAATTAAAAAATGTATTATTTAAGTAGAAAACATTTTTAACCATTGATGCGTTATTTAAACAATTATAAAAAGGATAGGAATTGTTAAATACAAAATTAATTGTTGCAATCATCCGAAAAATCAATTTTAATTGCAATATTATTATTATTAATTTTTTTGGCCTTCGCCCTTCACAATTGTTTGATATAATTAATGAAAATATTTTTTTATAGCCCCTGGGCTCATAATTTGAAAAAACTTAATTAATATAAATAAACTTAGATATTTTTGTAGAATTTTATAAAATTTACATAAATTGTCTAAGAGTCGTATTAAGTAGGGCTTTAAATTTTGGGGCCCTATAGCTCCGGACCTGTACATACGATTGGATTTAAATTGTGTGGGGAACTTCATGTGCATGTATATTATATGTATACTAAATTTCATTAAATTCGGTCTGGTACCTTCAGAGGTATAAATATATTGTATTTAATTATTTTTTTATAGCCCCTAGGCTCATAATTTGAAAAAACTTTATTGATATAAATAAACTTAGATTATTTTGTAGAATTTTATAAAATTTTCATAAATTGTCTAAGGGTCGTATTAAGTAGGGCTCTAATTTTTGGGGCCCTATAAACCCGGTCCTGTACAAACGATTGTATTTAAATTGCGATGGGAACTTCATGTGCATGTATATTACATGTATACTAAATTTCATTAAATTCGGTCTGGTACCTTCAGAGGTATAAATATAATGAATTTAATTATTTTTTTATAGCCCCTAGGCTCATAATTTGAAAAAAAATTATTGATATAAATAAACTTAGATTATTTTGTAGAATTTTATAAAATTTTCATAAATTGTCTAAGGGTCGTATTAAGTAGGGCTTTAAATTTTGGGGCCCTATAGCTCCGGACCTGTACAGACGATTGGATTTAAATTGTGTGGGGAACTTCATGGACATATATAGTATATGTATATTAAATTTCATAAAATTCGGTCGGGTACCTTCAGAGATATTGTATCTATAAAAACATATAAATAAAGCGTTCTACATATACATCTGGATATTCTGGACTATTAAATTGTCGCTATTAAAATAGTTTAGTATCGTCTAGAGGACGAATGATTTAAATATTAAATTAGTTACCAAAAACGAATACAATTGATGATTATATTTATTAATTTGCGGAACCAATTGATTTTAAATCGATCAATGTCTGTGATTTGTCGTGTAGGATGTAAAATGTCTTCCGGGAATACAATACTGAATACTATTTATTGGACAGTTCAATAATTGGCCTTCATCAATATTTATTTCCTATTATATAAATTTGCATACGTTAATATATCAAATGGTATAAAAAAAAAACAGAATAAATAATAAATGATTTAATTTAAAACGAAAGTAATATTACTTCGTATTGAAATAGAGCTTTAGTGTTCGGTAATCAACAAATTTAATTACGATTCAGAAAAAAAGATTAAACTTCCGGTATTTTTTGTCATATGCAGTTGTACCAACATAAAAAGCGAATGTTATGGCTTGAAATAAACAACAAAAAAAAAAAAAAACGTCTAGCAAATAAGCGCTAAACCAGAAGTTATTATTAGGTCACAAGGTATAATAAACTTACAACAAATCAATGGCCCCGATATAAACAAATTTTATATATATATATATATGTATATACACTCAGATTTGTGTGAATGTATGTGTAGAACACGGTAATTTAAATCAGGAGAATTATTTATATACACCTGTAGGTGTAGAACACAATAATTTAGTAGTATTATATATATATATATATATAAACCCAGTTGTATGTGTTTGTGTGAATGTATGTGTGGAACGTTTTGCTTATATGGTGCCTTTTTACAGTGGAAACACTGGTTATTTATATATTTATACAAATGCTACGGTATTAACAATAATATAGTTGTTAAATAATATAAAATTTATAACATATCTCGATTTTTATGCAAATTTAAATTGATTTAAATTATTTTCGCGTCTTATTTTAAATTTAAATTATATATATATATATATATATATATATATATATATATATATATGTTGATATATCGTGCAATATCCGAGTGTGAAAGGTCAATATAGTATATGATGTATTTAAAACGAGTTAATTGATGGATTTTAGAGGTCGTGAATTTACAATGAACCATGAATGAATTTACTTTTTAAATAATTATATATAAATATAACAAAAACACTTGTGAAATTTATATTTTTAATCTTAAATTACGAAATAGTTAATTGATGAATTTTAGAAACCGCAAATTAAATAAATTAATTACTTATATATATATATATATATAATTTTAATGGATATATACGTTTTGAGGGTTCCTAACTCGATTTCGACTATTTTAACAAATTTCCTAAATATTGGAAACTTGTCAGGAGTAAATTATTACTTCCGGTTATATTATTTTTAAACATTGGTTAATATTGACTACAAAAAAATAATCGCCCACAAAATATTAGCGAAAATATACGTTTTGAGAGCCTCTAAATCCATTTTGACAATTTTCCTAAATATTTCGAGTAAACTATAACTTCCGGTTATATTACTTTTTAAAATTGGTTAATATTGACTACCAAAAAAATAATTGCCTGCAAAATGTTAGCGAAAATGTACGTTTTGAGAGCCTTTAAGTCCATTTCCAGACAATTTTCCCAAATATTGCAAAAAGAGCGGAAGTAAACTGTTTCTTCCAGTTATTATTATTGTTTTCAACAGTCTTAAGTTTAAAAATCCATTTTGGACTCTAGAGCGTCACACACACAGTCGTAATTCTGAAAATAGTCGAAAACAATTTGTAGGTATGGTCAAAACGTGTATTTCCGTTAAAATCTCGAGTTAAATGGATGTAAAATTGTAAAAATAAATAAGTACTTACGATCGGTGTTAAAATCGGGTAATTTGAAAATAGCGCGTCGCGTAAACGCACTCACGACACAACTCCACGGTCACGAGGACCGTCTGAATGTGAATGACGGCAAAATCTCACGAACTCGCGAATCTTAGCACTGCGAGACATAGCAAAAAAAAAAACAAACCAAACCAAAACGTATATATGTATGTCCAATGTCAAACCACTCCTGCAACACCCGCTATTGCCCATAAACACACACACAACACATAACTTATTGCCTATATCAAACTCAACAAGCATAGGTACAAATACCTTCGCTTACCCTTTCATTTATTTTGAAAACATTTTTTTTTGTATTAGAACACAATTATTTAACCACTGATGGTTATAACCATTGAGTGCAACATTATTACTTTTAATATATCTAAAAAATGTCTTGTTTTAACATTCTAATTTTTTTTATAGCCTTTCGGCCCACAATTTAAAGAAATTTAATAGATACAACATATTTTTGAATTTTTCATAGAATTTTTAGGTATTTTTAATTTTTTTGTAAGAGCAGTATTAAGGAGGGCTTTAAATTTAGGGCCCTATAACTCCGGACGTGTACTCGCGATTTAATTTTAATTGCAACAGGTACTCAAACTATATATATATACCAAATTACGCTAAAATGGACCCAGAATGTTACAGACACACATTGTACTAGTTATAAATTACAAAATAAGATTCAATTTGATTGACACATTACGTTTTACGTACAAATTTGATATAAAATATGTTTTTTTTTGTATAAAATCTTTTATTTGCATATTATTTATAGAGAAACAGAACAAAATAACAATTTATTATAATTAAATATATATATATAATAATTATAAACTTGAATTATAATAAATAAGAACAGTGGCGCAAATTGGGGGAAAATTTAAAAAAAATTAAATATGTATGTACAAATAATACAATTGTAGGAAAAAAATAAATTAAAAATTCAGAAAACTATGAAAAATTAATTTTTCTAGACAGTGAATTATATTTCCTTTGGTAAAGTTTTCCAAATCGCGAACTTATTGAAAAATGGGTAAATTTTATTTACACGTAATTAATTTGTTGTTTATTTAATATCATTTTCGCCTCTGTATAAATGTTATACACATATATGTGAAAATTACCATTCACTATTAAGCCATTTTCACACCAAGACTTTAAAATTGAATCTTAAAGTCCTTAAAGACTTGAAAAACCAATTATTTAATGCGCTAAAAACATAATTTGTTACCAAATAATATTATAACACACATTAAAAAACCTCAAATAACCAATTTTGGTGTAAAAAGGGCATTAGAAATAGTCGAAACAAGACGTATAATAATTTTTTTAAACATATACAACTGTCGACTATAAATATCGACAAGCGAAATGTTTAAATTACTGAGTAATAATTATGAATTTAATGTGTATTAGCTGTCATTGTATAAGATAGTGTGTCTGGTGTTGGTGCAACTAAAGCTAATGGATATCCAAGTTTATCCATTCCGTCCTCCAAACAGAGGACAAAAGGGCGCACGTTAGCCACTTGGTATTGTCCAACACTGCGGCTCAACCATTCTATGTCCACGACTAATATATTTAGCGTTTCTCGCCACACTAGAATTTATATATATATATATATATATATATATATATATATATATATATATTTATTTATTTATTTATTTATTTATTTGTTTATTTACTTACTTTGGTATTGGTCGTAATCCTGAGTAATTTTCGCCTCGGACAGAATCAAACAAATCTTTTCATTTCGATTTTCTTTATCCAAATCAGTCGCTAATCGTCGAATTTCGCCTCCTAATGATCGAATCGCATCCTGAAATGTTAAATTACACAAAAACACGCATAATTACAGGCAGTAATGCCTTCAGCTTGCTGTATAATCGATTTAGTGATTTTTTTAAATTATATATATACATATGTGTAGATAGAAACAATCACTAAAGATATTAAGAAAACCTACTGATTATTAAAGAAATAAATAATAAACAAGCATAAGTACAAGCACCTAAGTCTTAGGTTCCCCTTTGGGAATACAATCTGATTTTTTTAAATTATATATATATATGAAAATGTAGATACCATTCACTAATGATGTGATAACCACTGATTATGAAAGAAATAAAATAATAAACAAGCGCCTAAGTCTTAGGCTCGGTTTTAGGGGCACCTTCGATTTTTTTTAAATTATATATATATATATGTAGATAACAATCACTAATGATGTTAATCAAGAAAACCTAGTGATAACCACTGATTATTAAAGAAATAATTAACAAGCGCCTAAGTTTTAGGCTCGAATTTGGGTTTGGGTTTGCCTAAGTCAAACTTACCTCTAAATCAGTTCGGTTAACCGAAACCAATGGGTCAGCGCAATGAATCACGTAATTGCGAAACAACGGATGACTTTTGCGCGTTAATCGCGATAATTTCGGTCCGCAACATCCCGAAACATCTAAAGCTTCATACATTTCCTAAATAACATCCAAATTACAACCAATTAAACCAAATTAGCCGTTATTTTTGTATAATTATGAATACCTCTGGTAATAATTGGTTGTTTTCTAAACAATCGCGTATCCAACGAAACGAAACTATCCATAAACTGTGCGAAATTGCCAAAACGTATTTAATCGTGTGGTCGGTTAGTCGATTTCGTTCGTCGACTGATACAACCAAATGTGTTACATTTGGGCTGAATTCTCGACTAAATTTTGCTTTTAATTTTGTTGTTAGCGATAATATCGCTAATGTTTCCTCCTTTTTGAGGCGAGTTGAAGCGATACAAACGGGTTTTCTATTCTGCGGAGGCTCTGGTGTAACACAACTGATTTTACGATAGGTTTCGCCTTTATTTGAAATATCTTGCAATATTTGAGCGTTTTGGGGCATTTTTGCACTTTTTTGAGCAATTTGTAATATTTTTGTTGTATTATCCGACTGATTTTGAGGATTATTCTCTTTAATTTCATTAACTGAAGCCTTAGGCTCAATAGTTTGAGCTGGATTGCTCAAATTGACAATTCTAATTCGATTATCTTCAAAATCCAAAGTTTTAGTCGAATTATCGGTATTACTTTGGATTCCAGCCACAATATCTGAGATTTTACTCAAATTCTCATTGTTTTGAGCTAAATGAGTGTCGATTTGAGCCGAATTGTCTAGCTTAGTAAAGAAATTTTGGCAAATGCCTAGTAGCTCATTTGTTTCTGGCCGATTTTGAGCAATTTTGAGTGGTTGAGGTGTTAAATAATTTAATATGCTCTTTTGTCTTGGTGTTACACAAATTTGCGCCTTTTGCGCTGGTGTTGAGACTACAATGTTCAATGGACTGAATTTCTCTTTTTGAGCCAGTGCGATTGGGTTTAAGTATTTATGAGCACTTTTGCGCGGTTTTGCGCTGCTCATATTTAGATTTGAGGGCTTTTGAGGCGTTGAGTCGACTATGTTTTCAGTGTCTAGATTAGTTCTGTGTTCTTTTTGAGCACTTTTGCGCGCTGAGCTGCTCCAATTTATATTAGCGAGCTTTTCAGGTGTTTTAGGCTCTGGGAAGTTTTCTAAATGTGTTGATTGATTTGTTTCTGTTTTGTTGAATAATTCAGGCGTTTTTGATAAATCGGTATCGATATCTTGAAATTGAGGGGGCGGAGCGATATTTAACCATTCTAAATTAGTGTTTTCGGCTGTTGATCTTAAAATCGGATTACTTTTGCGTGGTTTTTGTGGAGTACTTTCTACGATTAGATCATCTCCGAATAAATCATGTTCGCTTTGTAATGAATCGTTTATACACGTTAAATCTGCGACTTCTTTATCTAATTCGTCCTCATTTTCATCGTTTAAAGCCTTATTACTTGCTAGGATTATATCTAGATTTGTAATTGAGTTTTGTCGTATTTCGGTGTTTGTAAACAACGATGCAGACATTAATTCGGCGTTGCAAGAATTTCCGAATTTCGTTGCTCCAACATTTAGAGTTTTTTTCTTCAAATTGTATGATTCCGTAAACAAGGACATTGATAGTATTTCCGAGTTCTTTTTAATCTCATCATTAGTTTCGAACGACATATTTATATCGCCAAGTAAATTGTCCAAAATTGAATTTTTTAGACTAAAATCCATGGAATTTAGAGCTGGTCTGGGTGTTTGAGCAATTTGGCAAGTTTTGAGCCGTTTTTCTAAATTGGTTTGAGGAGTTTGAGCGTTTCTAGGAGTTTGAGCATTTCTTGAAGGGGTATTTTGAGGTAGAGCACATTGGGAGTTATGGGGTAGAACACTTTGGTGGTTTTGAGGTAGAACACTTAGGTCAGTCTGAGCGTTTTGAGTTATTGGAGCAGTTTGAGCATTTTGTAAAAATTTACAATTTTGAGGAATTTGCGCCATTTCTTGAAACTGTACATCCTTATACTCTTTCTCCAACATCGAAATATATCTTGCGGTAACATCTTGCGTATTTTCTTTCGGTTTTTTCGCTTGCGCAACCATTTTCTTTAACTCATCTTCATCCGTTTTATTCAATAACTTTTTCATAAACTCTAAATCGTTTGGAGTATTACTTTTTGGTGTCGCTTCGCTCATTTCCGAATCAAAAACTACCTCAATATCATCTTGATACAATAGTTTCGAATTATATTTGAGCCTCTTTGTTGCAATCTCAACCAATGGCTCCGAATCAGAGGATGGAGTTACAATGCGTTTAAATTTACGCTTTTCCCCATTTTCACTACCACTAAACTGTAATTGGCGATTTACTCTTTTTCGAACACCAATTTCGCTTGTATCTGTCGAATATTGAGACCCGTTTTGAGAACCACAGCGCAAAACATCGATTTGGCTCAATTGTTCAGTGATATTTGAATTTACAATATCATTTTGAGGGTTTTTAGGGTTTGAAGTCTCTAAATTATGAGCTAGTTCCGGCATAATTTGATCTTGCTCCATTAAAGGCATTAATTCATTATTTTGAGCATTTAAAACCATATTTTTATTAATAAATAAATGCTCTTCTATTAAAGGCATAATTACATCTTTTTGAGCACTTATAGACTCGTTTTGAGTCTCTATATTTAAATTTGAGTTATTTTGAGCATTTTCTGAATTGCTCATTTCGCAATTATTGTTTAAATTGTCTATAAAATTATAAGAACACTTGGGGCATTTAAGAGGCTCAGTTTGCGCCTCAGTATCACGTTTAGAGCACTTATTTGAGTAATTTGAGCAATTTGAGCTATCGTTAACACCAATTTCTAGGCTTTTCTCACGTAACTTATACGATAATTCTAATACGTCTAAGTTATTTTGTTGTGTAACATCTTTAATTTTGTCGTAATAATTTTGAATGTTTTCTAAATATGGAGCGACTGTATTGTAAAAGAATGGGGAATTTTCGGTGGTGTTCGGAAATAATGGTAAAGATTTGTAGTTTTCGGTTATTGGAAAGTTGATTTTTGAGGGTGTTGGGCTTTGTGAGAGATAGTTTGAGAATTGGGAGAGTAAATTGCTATTGTGTTTGAGGTTCTTTTGAAATGTTTCTAACATTTCTGCGCGTTTTTCGATTATTTGTTTGAGCTCGGCCATTACTTCACTTTTTTGACTGACGCGGTTTGAGGCAGGATTATTTAAATCAATTTCGATTATTTCGTAATAATCGTCGTTAATTTCGGGGTTTGAGTCAATTATTTCTAAATTATTTAAAGTTACGGATTTTGAATTATTTATAAATGGATTTTCTATTATTGTCGTATCGGGAATTATTTCTTTATTTAATCGTCCAGATTTTCGCTGTCGATCATTACTATTCGATTTATTAGAAATTTTTGATTCGTCCGTATCACTGATTACTATTGACTCGATTGTAGATTGAGTTTTCGGCGATTTTAGACTATCGAATAGATCTACATCGCTTTTGAGTGAAATCGAATCAGTTGCACTTAGTTTGCGTTTTGTGCGCGATTTAGTCGAATTATCAACTGATTTACGTTTATATGTTTTCAAATTGCTCAAACGTAAGTTTGAGTTTTCTGATCCGCTTATAAAATCAAAATCGTCGATTGTGTTCGGATTTGAAGTCGAATTAATGATTTGAGCGCTACTAGAAGATTTCCAATCTGAGATTCTATTAATTTCGTTACAAATCGAATCGGGGGTAATCATAATTATTTGATTTTGTATTTCACCCTCGAAACTTTTATGTAACTGTATATCGGGTTCGGTTATGTTTAAAGTTGTGTCGATTTTCGGTTTCGATTTAACTGTGTCGAGTTCCGGGGTAAATAGTCGAATTTCGTCTAAATTTTCTGCATTATTTTTGTTATTTGACTGAGAATTTAAATCGTGTTGTGTTTTTCGTTCTTTTATACTAAATGATTGCATTTTCGGCGGCGAAAAATGTAATTTTTGCGTACAAACTGAATATATATCGTCTTCGTCGCTAGTGATTTGTCGATTAGTATTAAAAGTGTCATTATTTTCGATTTTTATCACTACTTTTGATAGATTTAATTGTTGATCGGGTCGATTTAAATCTAAATCGATTTGTCGATGTATTTGATCTATTTCGCTTTGCTTATTTGGATTTATTCGTAATTCTGATTGATTCATTTGGTCGATTTCCGATCGATTTAATTGAGTAGTTGATATATCGATGTTTTTGCTCAAATACGCCTCAAAATCAGCTAGAGACACAACATGCGAATCTTTCCGCGAACAATCCGGAAATCCTTGAGTTTTACTCATATTTTTGCTTAATAATGCATCAAAATCATCATTTTCGATCAATTTCGTTTTAGTCGATTTTTTCGGTAACTCAGTGCTAACATTTAATTTCTTAAATTGTTTTCCCTTTTTCTTCTTAATATTATGATTCATGTCTTTTAATCGATCCCAACCTGTTCCTAATTCGATTTTCGACGTAAAACTCGATTCGAGCCGCAATTTCTCATTGTTTTCCTGTTCGATTAAATTCACTTCGTTTTCAATGCAATCCAAACAATCGTCTTCGATCAAATCGATTATTTTGTCGTCGGACTCGTCTAAATTATTCGAATTAAATTCGTCGATGTTAACACAATGTTCCGTGTCAAAGTTAACACTATTTGTACTATGTCTGTATTTGCGTTTCGTACGTTTCGTAACAATTACATTTAAACTACGCGTTTTGCGCACTAAATGGCGCCGCGACGGCGGTGTTAATACTAAAATACGCTTAGAGCTTGTACTACTATTTGAGTCACTGGTGTAATTCACATTTTTGGTATCACTATTATTAATATTACGCTTGGTACTAACACCACTTTTGGACGCGGTATATAAGGCACTGTTTGTATCACTAATATTTTTTAAATTATCACTACTACAAAAATTGGTGTTATTAACACCACTAACACCATTATTGTCATTAACACCACTAACACCATTATTGTCATTAACACCACTAACACCATTATTGTCTTTATCACCACTTACCCTAGTGTTCTTATTACCCCGGCTATATTTAACACCACTGGCATGATTAACACCATTACCACTAGAGCTAGTGCTGCTATCTGTTGAAACACAACTAACCTTACTTATCCGCCGCGTACGTTTTGGTGTTTTAACATCCCTAAGTGTCTTCATCGCACCTGTTGATTCATTATCTACACCAAAACAAACACCAATTAATCACTAACATCACTAAAAAAATGCACTAGCTTCACCATCATCCCAAGACGCAATGATTGACCGTTGAATCTGTAAATATTCAACCTTTTCTTGTAGTGCTTGGTCCACAAAGTAGCCCCTACGGGATGCAGGTGCCTTACAAATTGGGCACAATAGCGCCTTACGTGTAGTTAGGCTCGAAAATAATTGTTTAAAACATTCTAAACAATATGTATGTTTACATTTTGTTAGTGTAACTGGATTTGTGTATAAACTTAAACTAAAATATGTTCCAATTAGTTTAATTTCGTGTTGTTTAAGTTAGCATTACTTACCATATAGTGCACTTAAGGTCTTTGCACGCATCATTGTACTCTCGTTTAAGTATTGTTTTGCGTTCTTGTGATAATTGCGACGAGCACATTGCGAAAATTAGAATAACACCACGAAAATGACAACAAGAAACGCGCGCGAACGGAATAAAACTTCTAACTAGGCTAAATTCTCAATAGATTTACTAATTGTATAGCTTAAGTTGGTTTCGTACATAAAAAAAATATAATTAATAACAAATTTTCATATTCTGATTTTATATTTAAAGTTTATAGTATAAATAACGCGTATTTAAGTTATTTTACAGTTAAATTATTAACAAGACGCTTGTGTACACATAACTTGAGCAATGTTACCAATCTAACAATATTTTAGGTTTTTGAGCATTTTGTATGTGATGTTTTCTCCAGCCACGATTTCTGTTACCAACTTAAAAATAACAAAATCCCCTTGATTGATTTTGGCGCTACTATTAATACAAAATTACTTACCATCACTTAAAAATTAAACAACCACAACGTAACCACAAACAGTGATTTTGTGTGTACAAACGAATTATTTACATTTTCGCTGTTTGTGGTTACGTTGTGGTTGTTTAATTTTTAAGTGATGGGAAGTAATTTTGGTTTTAATCGTTGCGCCAAAACCAATCAAGGGTATTTTGTTATTTTTAGGTTGGTAACAGAAATCGTGGCTGTAGAAAAGTTTGGATAACTTTACTGACATAGTATTTGAATGAAGGATTTTGATTGGTAACGCAAAATAACCTAACCAATCAAATTGGTTTGGTTATTTTGAGTTACCAATCAAAATGCTTTATTCAAAAAATGTCCGGTAAAACACAGCTACCTAACCAATCAAATTAGTTTGGTTATTTTGAGTTACCAATCAAACAATGTCCGGTAAAACACAGCTATGCGTATTTACTGACATAAGAAATATGCAAAATTCATAATAAACTAATAAGTGGCTACGCCATTTCCGCCCGCGAAATATGAAATTGTTCCCGCTCAATGCTGCATGTTCATTTAGGATTTTTCGCTGTATTTAATGATTTTAAATAAAACACATTAAAAATTAGATGTATTATTTATTTATTTCTTAAAAATACTGTATAATATATAGTTACATCTTAAGAAAGATTCTTTTTAAGAAATTTTTTCTATCTTCATCCGAATCAGCGGCATCAGCTGTATTTTCAAGGTCAATTTTTGTCTCTTCGCGGTAATCCATTAAATCTGTGTTCACAAATCGCTTATTCTTCTGGTGTTTATCGAGGTTATTCGAGAAGTAGTTCGAATTTTTCTTCGCCAATTGAACTTCTGCCAGCATTTTCTGTCGCTTGGACGTTCTTTCAAATGATAATCGTTCGTGAAGATGAGTCCATTTGAAACGCGGCAAATATTTTATGCTCCACATACAATCGTACAATTTCGACTTTTTTCTTGTGCTAACTTGTGTGTTATTTAGCGTTTGTGCAACTCTTTTCGCAATCGATTTGCGCTCATATTCAACCCAACCTTCTGTGAATTTCTTTGCGATTTTCTTCTTTCGTGGTTTTACTGTTTGGCCCGGCTTAAAGTCTAGAATAATAATAATAATCATAATTACTTCCCAGTAAGAATTCTATTTTTGATAATCAAATCATGTGGAGTGGCCTGCACTCGACTTTTCAAAATATATTACAATATTTAACACACGTTCCCAGTAACCGGTGTAAAATAACATAAATTATTTCTGTTTCTCTTAACATATTTTCAGGCATAATTCATGATTTATTAAAATATATATATATATATATAATAATTGCATTTCTGACAACATAAATTAAGAATTTTAAGATTTTCCGTAGCGGTTTTCTTGTAAGTGGTACAACAAATTTACTATTTTTGCTAAAAGTTTAATAGTAATAGTAAACTTAATTGTACCAGTTACGAGAAAACCGCTACGGAAAATCTAAAAATTCTTATTTATGTTGGCATAGAAATGCATTTATTATAATATATATATATATATATTATTTTTAATAAATTGTATGAATTATGCCTGAAAATATTTGTCAGAAACAAAATAGAAATAATTTATGTTATATTACACCGGTTAACACAAAAAAACCGCTACGGAAAATCTTAAATATCTTATTTAAGTTGCTATAGATACGCATATATGTTTAAAAACATATTTAAACAGAAACAAAACAGAAATAATGTATGTTATTTTACACCGGTTAACACAAATAAATCAATTGAGAACGTGTAAATATTGTAATATATATATATATGAAAAACAGTACATTGATAAGGTGAATATTAAAGAAACAACATCTATATTTTATATTGAAGAAACAGTATTTGATAATACAATACGTAATATAAAATAATAAACTAAATGGTTTGTATGTAAGTATGTAAAAGAAAGTTGAGTGTAGACCACTCCGTATTTCTAATTCGTGATTCCTAATTGGCAAAACATAACCTAAACATTGAATATTATTTACCTGTTTCTGCAAGTTGCAAGTAAACTCTGCCAATAACGCCGAAATCCCCAAATAGTGAACGTATTCTAGTAACATTCATATAAGGCGGAATTGTTGCTAAATATATAATACCTCTTTTCTTCTTTTTTGCCCTTTCAACAAGATGTTCTTCATCACTAGTCACTGTTTCAGTTATCACTGATTTCTCATAAAAAGTTACACCTGATTCCTCATCATTACACTTACTCATTGTTTAAAATATAATTAAATTAAATCAAAATTAACTAAAATTTACGTTATACACGAGGAATCAGCCGTATTCTTTTTATAAACAATCTCATCTTCCCGCTTTGTCTACACATGGGGCAGACAGAGCAAAAACATGAGCCTACCTAAGTTTTGTGTAAAAAGAATACAACTATTGCGTAGTTATACCTTTGATAACCGTACAGTGTTACCAACTGAATAAACCAAATATTTTTTACAACTATTAACAATGCTTCTTTTCCCAGTAAAATTCGTTACTTAAGTAAATTGTACAAGTTTATTGTATTAAAATAGCTGCAAAACACTATTTATAATTGGTACAAGTTGCAATTTAAATTTTAAAATATTCTACAAATAAAGAAAATGCTATACAGTTGGCAACATTTAGTTACAAAGCATCAAATTGAAAATTAATTTGAAATATTACTGAATGCAGTGTTGCCAAACTTGGTAAAATTATTAAATAATACGTGATTTTAAGTAATTTTTATCAAATTAAGCTATAAATGGCTCTGATGAATCATTTTACATGGATTATGCCTACTCTTTCCATTTGCCTTACGTATTTGAATAAGCATTTTGATTGGTAACGCAAAATAACCTAACCAATCAAATTGGTTTGGCTATTTTGAGTTACCAATCAAAATACGTCCAATAAAACACAACTATTATTGCTTAAGAATTATTATAAAAGAAAAATATTTGGTTTATTCAGTTGGTGACACTGAGTGCGTTCAGTAAGCATTTGACCTTGGCATTCGGTTTTTTGCTGTATTCAACTATAATAACCGAATAAGGTGAAATAAAAGACAAAAAAACCATAAAATATTTAATTATAAATGTATTTTAATATTTATATACACAAAATACATGATTTTTAATGTCTACGCGAAAAGTGTGTGCTCATATCCCGACCCGATCGTTGAATATTATTAATATTAGACTTAATCCGACTTTCAACCGTACTACTTGAAGCCGATTTTAATAATTCGCGTTGTATAAACTCTGGTTTATAATCGGGTATTGTCGCATCTTTTTGGTCATCTTCACGATATTTCTTCACGTTTTTCTCCCGTTCTTTGTCGCGCCATTCAGCGTTCTCCATCATTTCCTTTCGCCGTTGCTCAATTTCTTCCTTCGTAAAACGTTTTCGTCGCACTTTCTCCACGATTTTCAACGTTTCCCTTATCAATTTCTTTTCGCGTATTACGTCGTCGGGATTTCTTTTATTTAGTTTTATGCGCGATCCGTCTGCGCTCACTAATCCATAATTTCGTTTTTTCTTCTCGAATTCTTCATCGGATGATGATGCACTGGATGATTGTTGCGTTTTTAGCTTTTTAACCATATCTAGGTTGGGGATAAAATCGGTTTCGGATTTTTTTAACGTTTCCAACGTTGGGAAAAATTCGGAATCGGACGAATCATTTCTAGATTTTTTCGATAATTTCCCAGACAGTTTTAAGATTTTACGTAATTTAGCATTCAATTTTTGTTTATCTCGATCTGAATCATCACTATCACTACTATGGCGTTTTTTATCCCGTTTTTTCTTCGATTTAGACTCATATTTTAATGTTTTCCTCTTTTCTCGATATAACTCAATTGTATCACCACTATCACTACTACTAGAATCTCGATTACGCTGTTTTTTCTTCTTAGATTTTCTATTTTCATCACTAGATGATTTATTTTTCTTATATTTTAATTTCAATTTTTCTTTTTCTCGACTAAAATCAATAGAGGTATCACTATCACTACTAGAATCTCGATTACGTTTATTTTTAGATCGCTTTCTAGGCGATTTCGACTCAGAATCACTTGATAATCGCTTATCTCGAACTTTTTTCAATTTCTGCATCGGTGATCGAGATCTAGATGATATAGATCTACGCGCGTTGCTTGATTTCGGAGATCTAGATCTGGAATCCTTATTTTTGTAGCTCGGCCCAGCGAGAGTTTTCCTCGATTTTGGTGGAGATCTAGACCTATTTAGTTCTTTTCTCGACTTTGGCGATCTAGATCTATAGTTTTCCTTAGTCTTAGATCTATCTAGTTCCTTTCTCGATTTTGGAGATCTAGATCTGCTTCCAGCTTTTCTCGATTTTGGTGGAGATCTAGAACTTGATCTATATGATTCCCTATTTTTAGATCTATCTAGATTTTTCCTTGACTTTGGTGATTTAGATCTGGATCTATAGGTTTCCTTATTTTTAGATTTATTTAGATTATTTCTCGATTCTGTAGATCTAGATCTGGATTTATCTAGTTGTTTTCTCGATTTTGGAGATCTAGATCTATATGTCTCTTTATTTTTAGGTCTATCTAGATATTTTCTTGATTTCGGAGATCTAGATCTTGAATCTTGTCTAGATTTTGGAGATCTAGACCTTGATTCAAGTAGATCTCGTCTAGATTTTGGAGATCTAACTAGATCTCGTCTGGATTTTGGAGATTTAGACCTTGATCTAGCTAGATCTCGTCTAGATTTTGAAGATCTAGCTAGATCTCGTGTAGATTTTGGTGATCTAGCTAGATCTCGTCTAGATTTTGGAGATCTAGACCTTGATCTAGCTAGACGCTTAGATCTAGGTGACATATTTTTAAACATCAATTCTAGATCTTCATAATAGCGTTCTTGTCGCTCCGCGAACGTGTCTGGATTAGGTCTTCTTCGATTTTTAGATTCAGGGGATCTAGATCGTGATCTATATGATTTATCTCTTGATTGCGAAGATCTTTTAGATTCCAAGTTTTTATTTGTTGTTTTAGAATGTTTGTTTTCTAATTCTTGTTCTTTCTTCTTTAATTTCAGTCGCTTTTGGCTGTAATTCTCGAAATTTGTTTCAGTATTTTGAGGTTTAATGTAATTTTTGTTTTTATTCCAAGGTTTTTGTTGTTTAAAATTCGGGGATTTTGATTTATGCCGCATAGATCCTTTAGATCGTTGCCGATAATTATCCGAATCCGAGTCCAAGTGTTCTTGTTCATTTCCGCTGCTTTCCGACTCATTTAAATTCAAAACATCATCCATATCCTGTTTGGTTAGCAAATGTTTAAATTGCAAAAATTTTTCAATCAAAACCCGATCTAATTCATCATCACTCGACGGGTTAATATTTTTCACCAGTTTCTTACTCATTTTCTTATACTTTTCTTTCATTTTCTCGTCATTATCCACCGATTTCTTCTTTCTGTCCAATTTCTCCTGCCGTTTCCGGCTTTGCTTCAAAACTTTTTGCAACTTCTTCAACTGCACCGGATTTTGTAGTAACTTTTGGCGCGTTTCCTCTTCGCATTTCCGGATCGCTACCAACGGGTCTTCTTGCAATTTTTGCGCCAAATCCACTTGGTCCCCCAATAAATTCTTTTTAAAGTCGCGAATCGACGGCGGAATGCATTCATGCTCAACATGATTTTTTTGCGGGTTTTGCGCGTTTTTAGATTTTTCCGCTGCGTTTAATTGTTCAAGACTTTTGTCTATTGTCCGCCCTAAAAGGTATTCTTCACGGTCTACCCCGTTTGTGGGGCCCTAATTAACAAATTTAATCGTTAAATTTGTTAAATTGGGCAATGAAATTAGTTTTAAGGGAATTAAATTAAACTAAGAATTAACATTAATAAGTAGAATACAACGTTCATACAGCAAATTAACAATTAAGAACATTTAGAACTAAATTAAAACTTCACAAACTTTCATCTTTTTAATTAAATTGTTAATTTATTTAAAACACGTAATTCTGTATAAACGCTAATTTCTTAGTTCCTAATGTTAATTTTCATGTGTAAATCAACCATTAGAAAAGACTTCTTTATCGTAAAAGCGTAACATTTTTAATGCAATAATTATAATATTTAGGTCAATTTAAGTATGAAATAATTAGTTAAAATTGCCAATTACAATATATAATTAACGAAAACCTATTTATACATAATCAAATTTACCTTATACATCCAATCCAACTTCTTCTCCTCATTTCCTTGCGAAAACATTGTAAACACTTAATAAAAACCAATAAAGTAACACAATTAAATCTAATCGTAACGCAATTACAATATATTGTACAACAATTTACTTAAATTAATGAAAAAATAAATGTAATTTACGTTATAAAATAGAACATAGGTTATAACATAACCTGATCAGTCAAAATGTTTTATAAAGGCGCGTTTACAATTACTAGTAGGGGGTATAAGCGCGAAGCGCTTTTAAAATCAAAACGAAATAATTATGTATATATTTTATGGAGTTATCACCTCTGTGCACCAAGGAAACCATTTAAGAAATAGTAAATTAATTTAATTCGGTTTAATAATGCTTAGCTTTAAATATCGTACCCACAATTTAAAAATAGTAAATTAATACAAATACACATTTGAGTCATTAGTTCTAAGTAATTCCGAACAAACCATTCGGTTTTCTAATGTAATCTTTCTTTAAATCCGAACGTAATGTTCGGGAATTATTTTTAAGAATTCTTAGGGTTTAATTTAGTTTAAATTATATACTTAAATATGGTATATATGGTTATGTTGTGCCCCGCGACTATCTAAAAACTCTACGCTTATGGATTTAACAGTTCAAAGGCGCGAAGGTTAAAGAAAAGTGGGGTGGTTATGCACTACTTATTCATCTAGTAACAACAGAGGCTACAGTAAGATCACTTGTAAACCTTGTAAATATCCAACAAGTCTTCGCAAAATTAACTTAACCTTACGGTAAAAGTGATATATTGCAAGTGGGTGTAACATCTGTTAAATAAAACAAGTGTAAACCCTTTAAATACAGTTTAAACATTGGAAATGCGTAACCAGTTTGATCATGTATTGTGTAAAATATAGTTTTATGTGTATTTTAAATGTTAAATAAGTTAATTTTTGTTATATTTTTGTGTTTATAAATGAATATGTTATTTTTATTATTAGTTATTGTGTCTGGGGTGCAATATGGATGTACTTTAGGGTAAGTTTAGGGGTTTAAGGGTTAGTTTAAGGTAAATTGAAGCCTTTTATTTTTAATTATTCATCGGATAGTTTGTTTTTAGTGTTATTAGGTTTGTAGGGTGCATTTTCGATATATTTTAGGGAAAGTTAAAGGTTGTTAATGTTATTTTAGGGTAAATTGATGATTTTTATTAGTAATTATGGCACCATTTACAGGAAATTTGATTTATCGTTGTTAATTATTGATTTATTGATTAGGGTTCAATTATTTTATATGTTTTAGGGTAATTTTATATTATTTAGAGGTTTTACGAGTTGTTTTAGGATAAATTGAAGATTTCTATTGTTATTTATGACTTTATTTAACGAAAATTTGTTTTTTTATAGTTTTTTGTATTGTAGATATACTTTTTAGGGTTAGTTTATATTTTTTAGGCATTAAGAGTTATTTTTGAGTACTCTTATGTTTTCTATTGTTAACTGTGACATCATTCGCCGGAAATTTGTTTAGGATACGGGAAAAAAAGTGGTATTATAGAACTGGTATGGGCACTATGTTAATAATAGATGAATTCGACGATTAAAATTTTATATTTTGCTAATTAAATGTGGATATATATATTTATTTTTGAGTAAATATACATAGATATAAATAGAAAATTGTCATTTTGAGTGTACTTGACATATAAATTAGGTAGTCAAACACAATTAGAATAATTATTCACTTAATTACACGAAATTTATACATATTAAGGTGTTATTTCGTAAACATTTATGAATAAAATTATTTAAATTAGCGTAAAAATCATTTTATATTGAAAATTTCAACGTTTAGTTATGTTAAATATTATTTATTTTTAACGAGAGATTTCAATGCTGCATGACAATGTGAAATAATTTATTAATTGTTTTTAATTAAATGATTTTAAGTTATATATTTTATTTGTTGTATATACAATGATACAAATAATTTCTCATACTTTCTACCCATAAATCGGTTAACTTTCACTGGCAAACGGGAAATTATAATAAATTATATACGAAGCGGCAAATTATATTGATTTATAAGTTTAATATATCGGATATTTGCAAATTATGAAACATACAAATTAAGTTGTTATTTAGTGAATTAATAATTAGGTAAACGACAGCCTAAATAAAACTAATGTATATTTTTAACTCATTTACAATTAAAATTGGAAAATAATTATTATTGTTTTCTCGGAAAAATGTATGATTCAAAAAGCAACTATCTTTGTTGTTTTTAAATAAAAACATTTTTTAACTGCGTCATGTGCACTCCTTTTATGTTCAATGATGTGGGACGCTGTATAAGGCAGTGGCGTACCTAGTGGGCGTCAGAAATTTCTAGAATTTTTTTATAGACATATTTTTAATATAACTATAGATCTACAATATATAATTTGTTACGCGTTTAAATCGAATTATAATTTTATAAACTCTGTAAGAAAATAAATCTTTTAATTAGAATCTATAATAAAATTAATTCTAGGTAGAAAAAACTAGATTTTACAATAAATCGTGTTAAATTTACCAAAAAAAAAAGGTAAATTTACATTACGTTGTGTTAAATTTACTTAAACCGTGTTAAATTATGCCTAAAAACCCTATTTTGAGGTATATTAGGTAACAATAAACATTTATTTAGGTACTACCGAGTAGTAGGACCTCGAGTACTGAGACCGAACAGTGAGTACCATGCAGCTGTGAGTACCCAAGGTACTTCGGTACCAACAAGTGTAACCGTCGCCCTGTTAGGCCGACAAGATAACGGACGAGTATTCAACGTTGAACAATCTCTTATTGTTGAACCATATACAACACGCATTGCACGACTTGAAGTAATTATTGTATTTATAAACCTTGGAGCACAACAGTTCTATCTTTAAATACACTTAAAACATATTAGGCAACACTTAAATCACACATTTAAAACAATATGCCCCACAAAGGGTTTAAAAGTACTTTAACTCCTAAACGGTTGAATTTATAACACAATTTGTAGATATACAAAATGTAGATATTTAAATTATCTACAACTTTTATTTAATATTTTTTCCTGTAAAAAGCCTCAATCACAAGATACAACTAATTGAAAATAGTCATACAATAAAATATAGTTTAAAAGTACTGTAACTCCTAAACGATTGAATTTATAACACAATTTGTAGAAATACAAAATGTAGATATTTAAATTATCTACAACTTTTATTCAACATTTTTTCTTGTAAAAAGCCACAATCACAAGATACAACTAATTGAAAATAGTCATAAAACAAAATCTAGTTTAAAAGTACTGTAACTCCTAAACGGTTGAATTTATAACAAAAATTTTAGAAATACAAATTGAAGATATTTAATTTATCTACAACTTTTATTCTATATTATTTCCTGTAAAAAGCCTCAATCACAAGATACAACTAATTGAAAATAGTCATAAAACAAAATCTAGTTTAAAAGTACTGTAACTGCTAAACGGTTGAATTTATAACATAATTTGTAGAAATACAAATTGAAGATATTTAAATTATCTACAACTTTTATGCTATATTATTTCCTGTGAAAAGCCTCAATCACAAGTTACAACCAATTGAAAATAGTCATAATATTAAATATAGTTTAAAAGTACTGTAACTCCTAAACTGTTGAATTTATAGGAAAATTTGTGTGAATAAAAACTGTAGATATTTAAATTATCTACAACTTTTATTCAATACTTTTTTTTGTAAAAAGCCACAATCACAAGATACAGATTAGGTACATTTTTATTTTGTTTTAAGCGAATTAAATTAATTTTATGGACTTTTGTGCTCCAAGAAAATGAAATATAAACACGGTAAGTAATTTAAATTAAATGTAATTCATAGATTGGTGATATTAGCCCAGGCGATTATCGATTAATTTCGCGAGGCAACGGAGGTGTTCGCTTCGAAACAACAGCTGTTTTAAAATATATAAACAAAACATATTCCGTGTTCATACAAACGGATAAATCCGTGTATAAACCCGGCCATAAACTGTTATTCCGTGCAATAATATTAAATGCTGATTTGAAACCAGCCGCCAAAATTAGCAATGAACCAATTAATATATATATTTCGGTATAATATTCTAATAAATAAATGAAAACAATTGTTTAAATTAAATTATTTTAAAGGACGGAAAAGGCAATATTGTAAAAGAATGGAAAAGGGCCAGTTTTACTAGGGGCGTATTTGCGGGCGAATTACGTCTGAGTAAATCGCCCGTTTTAGGCAATTGGAATATATCGGTTACGGCCCATGGGCAACGCACCGATAAAACTGTACAAGTTGCTGAATATATGTTACCGAAATTTTTCATTGATATACAAACGAAAAAACACGTTACCTTTGCGGAAAATACCGTTGTTGCTAATATTCAAGCACAGTAAGTATAACTTCATTAATTTAAATAGTCTTTAACTTCAATACGGGACAGTTTATAGAAAAATGTATAAGAATAAAAATGAAAGCTATTTATATTATCTACAACTATTATTGAATACTTTTTTCTGTGAAAAGTCGCAGTCACAAGATAGAAATTTTTCAAAAAAAGTTGGACCTATTAGTTTAAAATTCTGTAACTCCATAACGGGTTATTGTACAGCAAAATATATAAGAATAGAAATTAAAGATATTAATATTATCTACAATTTGTATTCTGGATTTTTACATGTACAAAGCTTCAATCACAAGATACAAATAATTAAAAATTATCATCAATATATATATTTTTTTTTTCTATCATACAGACTTACAGGTATAAAAGTTCTGTAACTTCAGCACGGTTGACTCTACAGGAAAATATAAAGGCATAAAAATTAAAGATATTAAAATTATTTACCACTTTCATTGAATACTCTTTTCTGTAAAAAGCCGCAATCACAAGATACACTTAATTGAAAATAGTCATAAAATAAAATCTAGTATAAATGGGCTAAAACTTCTAAACAGCTGAATTTATAACAAATTTTATAATCATAAAAAAAATATATATAAATTATCTATAACTTTTATTCTATATTTTATCCTGTAAAAAGCCCCAATCACAAGATACAACGAATTGAAAATAGTCATAAAATACAATAAAATTTAAAAGTACTGTAACTCCTAAACGGCTAAATTTATAACAAAATTTGTAGTAATAAATAATGTAGAAATTTAAATTATCTACAACATTTATTAAATACTTTTATCAGTAAAAAGCCTCAATCACAAGATACAACTAATTGAAAATAGTCATAAAATCAAATTTTAAAGTACTGTAACTCCTAAACGGCTAAATTTATAACAAAATTTGTAATAATAAATAATGTAGAAATTTAAATTTTCTACAACTTTTATTAAATACATTTACCAGTAAAAAGTCTCAATTACAAGATACAACTAATTGCAAATAGTCATAAAATTAAATCTAGTTTAAAAGTAATATAACTCCTAATCGGTTGAATTTATAACTAAATTAGTAGAAATAAAAAATGTAGATAATTAAATTATCTACAACTTTTATTCTATACTTTTTTCTATTAAAAGCCTCAATCACAAGTTAAAAATATTTAAAAATAATGTGTTTTATTTAAAAATGAAGGTATAGCTACGGTAAAAAAGTCCGGGGAGACGCTACAGTAACAATGTACCCTACGATACGGTCCGGAGTTATACAACCAATATTCCAGAACCCAATACGTAAAGTTGTTCCGTTAGACGGTTCAGTAACCGTTGAGTTCGATATTGTTAAAGATTTGCGGTTAAGTGACGAATATGAACGGACTGTTATAGTTGATGTTATTATTGAGGAATATTTAACGGGGCGTAGACAAAATAATAGCGTTGAAATATCGATACATAAATACGAATATCGAGTCGATCTTATTAAAACCTCCGATTATTATAAACCAGGATTAAAATATACAGGATTTGTAAGTGACTTACACTAAATTTAGTTGTATTTAATACAAATTTAACTGTAGATTAAAGTGTTAAACCATGATGGTTCGTTATTGAAAGATGACCAAAAGAAGTTAACAATTCGACATGGTTACTCTAAGGCGAATGAAATTTATCAAGAACAAATTTATAAATTGGACCGTAATGGTATTGCGGAACTCACGATTTATCCGCCGTTGGAGGCGACCAATCAAACAGCGTTAAGAATTGAGGTATAAACAAAATGGCGGTAGCGATTTGCTTGAAAAAAATATATTTTGTGTAATTATATACTAACTATACTAGGTATAATTTTGAAGAAAATCCCTAGCTACGATTTCGAATAAAAAAATAGTCATATATTTTTTTATGATAGAATTTTATGAAAATAATATATGTTATATAACTTTACCCATAGTACATATTGTAGAAATTTAAGTAAAATCGGTTGCGCCATTTTGGAAAAAAATATATATATTCAAAATGGCTGTAGCGATTTGCTTGAAAAAAATATATTGTATGTAACTAAATACCAACTATACTAGGTATAATTTTGAAGAAAATCCCTAGCTACGATTTACCAAATTATTTTTTTTTACAAAAACTACTAGATCAAATTTGACCAAATTTGCAGGGGCACTACTCAATATATTCATAAACAACATATATTTTTTTCAAAGCAATCTACAGTCTAGTTTCTCAGAAATTTAGGTTCTAATTTATAGGCTGAATATATGGATTTAAAAAATTGGTTTTCGCCTGTACCAGCTGCAGTATCAACTAGTAAAAACTATATTCAAGCCATTTTACAAACGGATCGACCTATAGTTAACCAAGACGTTGAAATTTTGGTCAATTGTACTGAACCAATGCGCTACATTAGCTATGAATTATTAGGACGCGGCGATGTGCTAATTGCAAATAGTTTGCAAGTTCGTTCCGAAAAATACCACCGATTCCATTTTATTGCGACTCAGGCGATGGTACCACTGGCGCACTTAATCGTAACCTACGTGCGGGAAGACGGAGAACTAGTCGCAGATTCATTGGACATAGAAATCGATGGATTATTACAAAATTTCGTAAGAATCGAATAATTTATAATTTTCTAGTTAATATTTTTACAATTTACAGCTTGATATACAATTAAATTCGATTGAAACTCGACCAGGCTCTGAAATCGACCTTACGATTCGAGCCCAGCCTAATTCCTATGTAGGCATAATAGCAGTTGACCAAAACGTGGGGTTATTAAAACCCGGCTATGATTTGTCGCAAGAGCAAATCGCTGAAGAGTTGAGCCGTTATGACGTAGCGGAACCGTCGCCATATTTGCCGATTTTAGCCGAGCAACGGCGGCCATTTTACTGGAAACCCGGAAGCAGTAATGCCAAAGATATATTTTATGTAATTTAATAAAAAATCGATCGGAAATTGTTGAGCTGTATTTATTTATTTATTTTATTTATAGAGTTCTGGAGCTGTTGTACTTACAAATAGTATTTTAAATAATTACCGACCGACTTGTAAGTATAATTCATATCTACATGTAATATTTAAGTATTTGTTGTGTTTAAACGCTTTATTTAAATAAATGTGTTGTTTTGGGCAAAATTTAATTATATCTCATAAATATTAGTTATTTTTAAGTATTTCGTGTCTACAAGTTATATTTAAATATGTGCTATGTTTAACACTTAAATAACTGTTTTATGGTTGAGTATAATTAAATTATATTTCGTTAATACTAGAGTAATTTTTTCGTGTCATATTTAAATATTTGCTATGTTTAACCCTTAAATACAACATCTCATTAAATAACTGTGTTATGTTGAAGTAACATTAAATTAAATTCAGTAATTTTTGATTGAATTTATATTTGTATCGTGTCTACAAGTAATATTTAAACATCTGCTATGTTTAACACTTAAATAAAACATCTCTTTAAATAACTGTGTTTGATTTAATTTCTTTTATAGTAGAAGATATTTATTTGCGCCCCGCCCAATATGGAAGTAGCACTGTAAAACCTGATAGGGGGCAAGGTATATCGTTTCAAACGGTAACACGACCGCCCCTAGCAGGCCCTTACGCCTTTAGTCGAATCCCTAGGCCCGTTTGGGACAAACCTAGGGTGTATTTAAATCAGGATATTCAAGATACTTGGTTATTTACCAATTTTTCGTCTGGGTAAGTTTATTTTTACAATAATAAAAATTTAAAGTATTTCTATAAAGCGGCATATGAATAAACCGCTCTATAGTAATTACATTTACGTTTCTTAACGGTTTAAAGCAAATACTACAATATTTATAGTACATTATATGTTTCTTACAATATTGTATAACTAAACAAGCTTAAGTACAATGCACCAATGCGTCCAGCTCGCCTTATAGGAAGATTTTGATTTATTATGTGGTTTAGAACATTTAATTTTTTTTCTTAGAAACTACAAGATAAAATTTTACGAAAAATTCAGGAACTATACTTTATATAATGCATATTAAGATATATTTTTTTCAAAAATATTTACTGGCTCATTTTTGAAAAAAAAATTGCTATAATAAATGACTTTTAGATTTGAAGGAAAAACGTCGATTCGGAAACGAGTACCGGACAGCTTAACCACATGGACCTTAACCGGATTTTCCCTCGACCCTATACGAGGATTAGGCCTTATAAATGCACCTCGTAAACTAAAGGTCACCAAACCATTCGTGGTCACCTTAGACCTCCCTTATTCGATCCAACGGCGTGAAATCTTAGCTGTGCCAATCGTAGTTTACAACTATCAAGATAAAGATATTACAGCTGAAGTTACTTTACATAATTCCGAACAAAAATTCCTATTTGCGCCAATTTCAAACGAAATAAACGCGACAAAAAGTAATTTAATTACACAAAAAAATGGACGAATCATTATAATTTATTGAAATATTTCTAGAAATTGAATTATATCGCAAAAAATCGGTGAACATTAAGCGAAATAGTGGCGCTTCGGTGTCATTTATGATTCAACCGACAATTCTTGGGTACGCAGAAGTTAAAGTGACCGCCAGCGGTAACGCAAATGTTGATACTGTCGCAGACAATTTATTCGTTAAGGTATATGTGTAAATTAATTGTTTTCGCACGAAGTATACTTAATCTTGTTGGGCAACTTATTTGATAAGCTGCCAAAACGGTTTAAAGTTAAAATGCAACAATGGATACATATATAAATAAAATATCTCGTTGGGGGCGCATTTAATAAGCTGCAACAACGTAATATATTTAAAAATGATGCAAACATAAACAAAAAAAACATTTTACGTCTTTCAATCTTGTTGGGGGCTTATTAAGTAAGCTGCCACAACGTTTTAAAGCTTAAAAAACTGGGGTGGTCTTCGCTCGACTTTCTTAAGCCGTTTTATTTTAAATTTAGGCCGAAGGTGAAACCCAGTTTTACAGCAAAACGATTTTGTTGGATTTACGTAAAAAATCGTCGTTAAAAACGAACGTAACGTTAGACATCCCGAAAAATGTGGTACCAAATTCGGAAATGATTGAAGTATCAGTTGTCGGCGACTTTTTAGGGCCGGCGATCGTAAATTTGGAGCATTTAATTACTTTACCAACCGGTTGCGGCGAACAAAATATGCTACATTTTATTCCAAACTTAATCGTGTTAAATTATTTACGAAACACGGGCCAATTAACTCCAACTGTCCAAAATGAAGCTGTATCCAATTTGGAGATTGGATACCAACAACAGTTAACGTTCAAACGGCCAGATGGGTCGTTTAGCCCGTTCGGGAAAATGGATTCGAACGGCAGCGTTTGGTGAGTTTCATTTATTATTTTTAATCGTAGAAAAAAGGACATATTTACAATAAATGGACTAAAATTAGTCAAAAAATGTGAATTGGTATATTTATTATTATTTATAGGCTAACTGCGTTGGTAGCTCAGGCTTTTAAGCAAGCTCAGCCTTACATTTTTGTCGATGACGAAATAATATTAAAATCTTTGGAATGGTTAGCGAATAACCAGGCACAAAACGGTAGTTTTCCAGAAACTGGCAGTATAGTTCATAGGAAAATCCAGAGTATTGATAAGAAAAGTTTGGCCCTTACTGCTTTTACTGTGATGGCCTTTTTGGAAAATCAGGTAATTTTATATATACCCATGGGTATCTAAGTGCCCATATCATATACAGTCCATTCTTCATCGATATTATAATTAATAACAATATCATTTTATTTAATAATGAGCCCGCAGCATCACACAATATTGGCGGCAAGTGCACCGTCACTACCCGCCAAAGTTTCTTATTGCCTTATTGTTATATTTTAGCTATTTTTATTATTGTTTTTATAATAATGACAATATTTTCTTTTCCTTCATTATTATTAAATATATTAGCGTCCAATTTATGCGGATATAACCCGGAGGGCCTTAGACTACATCGCCTCAAACATCAACGAAGAAGAAGACCTGTACACAATCGCGCTAACAAGTTACGCACTACAACTAGCGAAACATCCGTCGAAACAAACGGCGCTAAATATTCTCGAATCAAAATCGCAAACAAACGCCACCAAAAAATGGTGGGCTGAATCCGTTCCGAAAAGCGAGCAAAATAATCCGTGGCACTATTTACCGAAATCAATTGATATCGAGATGACTTCGTACGCCCTTTTGACGTACGTCGAAGCCGAACTAATCGCCGACGCAATACCAGTGGTTAATTGGCTGGTGGAACAAAGTAATCCATTTGGCGGATTCGCTAGTTCGCAAGACACAATTATCGCACTTAACGCATTAGCGAAATTAACGCAAAAATTAACGACAAACACAGAAATGAGAGTTAAATTTTCATACGCGAAACAAGAGAGCAATAATATTAACATAAATAAACAAAATGCTATGGTCGTACAGAAATACAAGGTAAATATTGTTAGGGATTGCCTGATTAGCTGCCCAAATTTACTATATTCATTTTTTTTTTCACTTTAGATTGGAGCAAATACTCGTGAAATTAATGTAACGGCCCAAGGAAATGGTCTTGTGTTGTTAAGGGTTAATTATCAATACAATATGAACGTAACAGGCCCATGGCCAATGTTCACTTTAGACCCACAAGTT
Organism: Leistus spinibarbis; assembly: GCA_933228885.1. Classification (NCBI taxonomy): domain Eukaryota; kingdom Metazoa; phylum Arthropoda; class Insecta; order Coleoptera; family Carabidae; genus Leistus; species Leistus spinibarbis. The sequence goes on along the minus strand of OW121794.1, from coordinate 217,977 downwards.
GATAAGAACTCAAATCGCCATCACTTACAACTCTCTATATGCACTGGGTAAGCAAAACTGTATTGAAATGCGCATATATATGGTGCATACAGGCAGTAACGTGTTAAAACACTAAAATCACAATAATTTTCAAACTACATATTAAATATCTAAGCTCATTAAAGAACAGTGTACGTAAAACTACAATAACATGTGCATAAATATGGTACATACAAGCAGGAACGTGTTAAAACAGTAATAATCTCATAGTTTGCTCTAAAATCGCAATAATTTTCAAGCTACATATTAAAAATATCTAAGATCTAAAGTACTGTGTACATAAAACGTGCATAAATATGGTACACACAGGCATTAATGTATTAACAGATTAGAATATCCTTTATTTTTAAATAAAATTACAATAATTTTCAAGATTTATAATTATATATCTGTTTTTAAATTAATTAAATAACTTAAATGAGAAATTTGCGCATAAATATGGTACACACAGACAGTAATGTGTTAACACATTCATTAAAATTGTAATAATTTTCAAGTTTTATAGTAAAATCAATTAAATATCTAAAATAAAAAATTAGATTAGTAAGAAGACATTTGTGCATAAATATGGTACACACAGGCAGTAATGTGTTAAAATGGTAATAATCTCATAGTTTGCACTAAAATCACAATAATTTTCAAACTACATATTAAATATCTACTGTGTACGTAAAACTACAACAACTTGTGCATATATATGGTACACACAGGCAGAAATGTGTTAACCGACTAATAATAGTAAAATTACAATTTTTTTCAAATTTTATAATATTTTTGTTATTAAATTAATTAATTATCTAAAAAAAATTCAGGTTTGTAAGTCGAAATTTGACCGAAACATCCGAAAGTAATATGGCAGTCATGGAAGTCCATTTACCCAGTGGTTTCACGGCCGACGTCGACTCATTACCGAGTCTAGAAGTCTCCCAAAATGTCAAACTAGTCGAAACGAAAAACAAGCACACAATCGTAGTATTATATTTCGAAAAAATGGTCAGTGACGAATACTGTCCAACCGTTTCCGCATTTCGCACCCACAACGTGGCCAAACAACGTCCGGTTCCGGTTATAATCTACGATTATTACGATACTTGTAAGTAGACACACAAATTTTTCACTAATTTATTAATTATAATTATGACCTCGCACCATCACACAATATTGGCGGTAAGTGCGCCGTCACTACCGGCCAAATTTTCTTATTGCCCTATTGTTATATTTGTGAATTTATTAAATTATAATAATGAGCCCGCACGATCACACCATGTTGGCGGCAAGTGCACCGTCACTAGCGGCCATATTGTTTTAATAGGCGTGGTTATTTTATGTAATGTTTTGGGTATTAGCTCGTAAGGCTCGTGTGTTTTACCAAGCACCAACAGCGACATTATGCGACATTTGCGAGGGGGTGGATTGTCAAAATGTTTGTACTACGGACCCGGAAACACAAGTTGCAGCGGATACTGACGGTAAAGGGAACGGGTATGTTACTAGTCCGAAATATACAATCATTACAGTTATTGCATTTGTTTATTTTATTCTAAACTTTTAAAACTTAAAACGAATATTGGTATTTTATATTTATTAAAAACACTGACAAAGAATAAATATTAAGACTAATTTATTAATTTTACAGACTTTTTATATAATAAAATACAAAAGACTAACTATACATTGTAATTATAATACTTAAATGTGAATTATGTTTTTAAAAAATGGGAATGTTACCATTTTTATTGTTAAAATGTGATATTTTTTAATTGTATTTTTACTACATTTATATTTTATTCGTAAATAAATTTATTTATAACTTTTAAAATAGACTAACGAAATTAATAAATAAATTTATTTGTCGAATAAAAAACCAGCCATATATAAACAAAATGTTATTTTTACAAATTATATACAAAAAAAATTAACTAATTAATTAAACCAAATAAATTTATTTAATACAATTAATCCTCTTTAACTTTCCTAAAAAACATTAATTTCGCAAATAAACTTTTAAAAAAGCTCTTATCCTTCGGTTTACGTAAGACTAGTCGTTTCGTCGTAATATTATGTAACGGGCCAAACGCCAACGCGACCACAGTACACGCTAAACAAATAACATTATACGGCATTGAAAAATCCGGCGTTGGCAACGTAATCAACAAACTTTCCGTACGAATTTGTACTAAATAACCGGCGCGCGACGCGTTAAACCCAGCGGAAATCAACGTACCCTCGACCGGCAACCCAGTAAAATTACGCGCTAACGGCAACAGTGCCGTTATAACCGAAGAACCGATATAAAAACCATGATTCGCATCCGGCGGATACTCTTGCCATTTTAAAAACACATAATCAAAATCAATGGAAATAATAGTTATAGATTTAGGGGGCAGGCGCAATAGTAACTCTAAGTAATAGGGGCGAAGCCGTTGTTTACCCGGTATAAGTCGTTTATGTATAGGTTTTAAGTCAATTTCATTCGATTTAATCGTTAAAGTGTGGTAGTAAATCGGGACATACCACGGTAAATTTTGTAATAGCATAATATCTAAAGGTCCCCAGTGATTATTGTAAATTTTGGTGACGATCTCGCCGAATTGTTGCCCAAAACCAGCGATATATTGGTTAGCGTGTAGTAAAGGGGTCGGGTTTAAATGTGTCGTTTGCGCATGTGTATGCGCAGCGATATTTAACACAGTGACTTGCAAGTTTTGTAGATCATACTTCGCGTACAATCGGGTTTCACCGCCTTTCACCGAAGTTAATATTTCAGTCGGTACAGGCGATAATTCAAACGGTTTACTTGCATTCGCGCTTAAATCTACATAAATACTACTTTGGTCCGCCAATGGGCACCAATCAGCCAAACCATGGCCAAACAGCTTCCTAAACGACCAATTTCGCGTACCTAGCATTAAATAATCGTAGACTAAATCAACGTTTTGTGTTAATTCAATTGAAGTATCAGTGCATTGTTTAGTGCGGCAAATGCTACGCAAATGTAGGCTTAGTGAGTGGTAGCGAGTGTTGTGTATATTGCCGGAGTTTAGTAAGGCGGCAAGCCCTTTTTTTGAGTCGCACGGTAATAGTTTTTTCCATGGGGTTAAGTTTTCGGTGCATACAATTTCGCGCGGGAGACTGGCGTAGCGTAGTAAGTTTTTAGTGGTGTTTGAGTGTTGTGGGGTTAAGATACCGGAAGGGCGGAATGTGTATTCGGGACTGAGACTGTTTGATGGCTCTATAAAGTTAAGGGATGCGCATAGAAGGCCGGATAGGGAGTTAGCTAGTGCTTTCCATTGTGTGTCGACATCTATGGCGTCTGGTTTGAACCAAGTCCAGAGTTCGACGCCAGGCGCTGCGTTTACGACTGGGTAACCCCACGTCTCGTAGCGCCACAGGCCAGAGGTAAGGCTTATGTGCAGCTCGGCGATGTCGTAACGGGCGAGGATCTCGCCCAGTGCGCGCGGAAATAGATGGCAGTTTTGGACTGTCGACACCATTTTGAATCAATTACATTCACACAAATATTAGTTTAACTTACATTAAATATATATATATATATATATATATATAGTATTTCAACTTAATATATTCAATTACATATATTTTTTTGCGCGAAACCATTTTGAATAAATTAAATTTACACAAATATTATTTTAAGAAATTATATTCAAATTAGACTAAAAAGTACTTCGTTTTTTGAGCAAATTAATATATATCATTTATGATTAGTTCAAACTAAAGTCTAATTTAAAGGATTGTTCACAGCGAAACAATTAGTAATTAAACTTAGAAAATTACAAATAATAATCTAGTTTGTATTATGACAAGCAATGTTAACATTCCAAGCAACACAATTTATGATAAATTTGTTGCTGTGAACGTTAACCTTGTATGTCATACAACAAACTTGAATTATTACTTATAATTTCTAAGCTTAATTTCTAATTCTTTAGCTGTGAATCCTTAAAGGTGTATTCACGAAACAATTAGTAATTTGTTTTATGAAATACAATGCTGGCGTTCACAGCAACAAAATCTATAATTAATTGTTGTGAATGCTACCACTACTTGTCATAATACAAACTTTATTATTTGTAATTTCTAATTTTAATTACTAATTGTACATCCTACATAAATATGTATCAAAATAAGATAAAAAGAAAAATAATTTATTCAATTTAGCTCGAACTAATCTGAAGTGGATTCAAATTTAATAAGTGTATATAATCAGACTGGTACTAAATTAAGTCCGATTTGAGAACAGATACGGTTTAAAATCTAGTTAAGCTCGAACTTAAACTCAGCTTAGAAACAAGTACGATCGAATTCAAATCAAGCTTAGCGTAAATTAGATCGAATTGAATTAATCTCGAATTAAATATGTATAAAATAAGATAGAAAATAAAATAGGTAATTTAATCTTAGCTCGAACTAAGTTTAAGCCGATTCAAATTAAATGTGTGTATATAAATCCGACTGGAGCTAAATTGAGTCCGATTTGAAAACAGATTGAGTTTACAATCTATTTTAGCTCGAAAATATATTCAACTTAGAAACTAGTACGATCGGATTTAAATCAAGTTTAGCTTAAATTAGCTCGAATATGTATAAAAATAAAATAATTCATTTCATCTTAGCTCGAACTAAACTTAAGTGGATTCAAATTAAATCCGACTCGAACTAAATTGAGTCTGATTTGAAAACAGCTTTTATTTAAGCTCGAATAAAAATTACGCTTAAAACAAGTATGATCGGATTCAAATCAAGCTTAGCTTAAATTAGTTCGAATTAAATAGATATATATATTTAGATCTACTTGTAGGATCGGATTCAAAACTAGTTCAATCTAAGTTTAATTAGTTGGAAAGTCTTAAACCTTTAAAATAATTCGGATTAGGGCTAATCTATTTAGTTCGAAGATAAAAACAGCATAAAATACATTTTAAACCCGTTTTTTTTTATTATTTGAGTGTAAAAATGGACTATAGTCTCATGTTACACTCAAATAACACGATTCAAGTGTAAACTTACACGTTTCTGGTGTTAATTCAGCGTCCCAAACGGTACTAAATTGAAAATGAGCGTACAATTGTTCACTGAATAACGGTTTTAGTAATAATTCTTCGTAAAATTTATCTTTATATGATAAACAACAAGAAACACACAAAATTAATTGTATCACAATAAATTCTATGTATTTTTGCCTCATTTTTACACTATATTTGGTTTTAGGGATTTATTTAACCGGGTTTGACTTTTAGGTTATGTAGTTTGACAATTAGGTGCGTTCAGAAAAACAATTTTCATTGGCTTAGTTTAGTAATTAAAAATAAAAGATAGATTTTAACTAAATCAATAAATTTCATGATATAGATTCATATTCATTAAACAATTATTTCATTATTTTTGTTGTTCAAATACAAAATGTACAAGTGATAGAGATGGCCATGGAATAATAACAATTTTTTAAAATAAAAGCTATAAATTAGCTGAAATAGTTATTGAATTGTGTAGATACTATTAAATAGGTATTGTATAAGAAGTTAGGGTGTTGAGGCACAAGTGGTTTAGTATTTAAGTGTTAGTTAGTGCGAAATGTGGTTGCGCGGCCATTTGCAATAACGCAAATGAATCAACGGTTTTACAGTTAGGTGGTTACTGAACGCACACTGCTGCAGTGTTCGCCTCTTCTTTCTCCACGAACCAAACGGCGAATCGAGAAATTTTTCACATTTCTTGCACATTTCCCGAATCTGAACATGGCTTCGCACAATGCTGCCGTATAGGTAAATTATGCGGTATTTGTTTGATGTGAAACAGTTATTAGTGCATAAACACCTATATTTAAAATCGTGAATTATGTTTCGTTTAATTGCAATAAAAAAATATTTGTGTGTGCTAAATGCTTCCTTTCGTAAATGATTACATCCTTTGCGTGAATGGGGGTGGCTAAATAATTGTTTTTAGTTCATTTTGTGCCGAAATTTACTGAAAACTGTCGAACTATCGAAAAACTAACGTGTTCAAGTGATTTGATTTGTGTGTTTCGGGGTGGATATATTCACGTTTTGGTTGCGGCCTTAAAAACAAAGGTTTTTAAGGTGTGAGGGTGTGTGATTAACATCGAATTTTGCAATTACCACTAATTATTTCAACACACAGGTATGACTTCAATTCGTATTTATATGTGTTTTAAAATGATTTTCACTACGTAATTGAAAGACCTTTAAATTTGTAGCACAAACCGTAATTTTCCACAGAAAAAACGCTCATTTTGCTCAATAATACAAACACAATTTGTACCCGCATTTATTTCTAGTTATTATTTGAGGCCCTAGCTGTTATTTTATACATTACACCTCAAAATTGAGCAATTTTGCGCAGTAGTACATAATTTCTATCTATTGTATAATTGTAGTTGTAAATAGGTCTACAAATTACTGCCCCAAATTGTTATTTGAGCCTAAAAGTTACAAATTTGCTCAATAATACAAACACAATTTGTATCTCGATTTATTTTACAATTATAATTATAAATGGGTCTACATACTAGTGGCTCAAACACTAATTTGAGCCTAAAAATTACAAATTTGCTCAATAATACAAACACAATTTGTATCCCGATTTATTTTACAATTATAATTGTAAATAGGTCTACAAATTAGTGGCTCAAACAGTAATTTGAGGCTTAAGACTACAAATTTGCTCAAAAATTGTATTCTGAGTCATTTTGAAAGTGTAGTTGTAAATAGGTCTACAAATTAGTGGGTCAAACTGTAATTTGAGCCTAAAAACTACAAATTGGCTCAAAAATACAAACACAATTTGTGTTCCGAGTTATTTTACAATTAAAATTGTAAATAGGTCTACAAATTAGTGGCCCAACTAGTAATTTGAGCCTAAAAACTACAAATTTGCTTAATAATAGAAACACAATTTGTGTTCTGAGTTATTTTACAATTGTAGTTGTAAATTAGTGGCTCAAATTGTAATTTGAGCTTAAAGAATACAAATTTGCTCAAAATTGAAACACAATTTGTGTTCCGAGTTATTTTACAATTATAATTGTAAATTGGTGTACAAATTAGTGGCCCAAACTGTAATTTGAGCCTAAGAATACAATTAGTACTACATTTTCTTTATTTTGCTCAAAAATCCTAATTTATTTTCGTATATTCTTAAACTTGACACAGTTTTTCGAAGTTATATACTTTAAATCTTTTCAAATAATAAAATGTAAAGTCTACTTTCTATAAAACAGTTCACATAGCGAATAAAATATTTAAAAAAAAAATCCTTTCTTTTATTAAAATTACGCATGCATGCTTAATAGCATATGTTTAAATGGTGATTTTGTTAAATATCGCACAATTTTAAACATTTATCTATGCAGTATTGACTCATATCAGATGAAACCCGTAGAGTCATCTCTTCTACGAATTTAAAATCGGCAAATCATACGAATTTTTAACAATTTTGTTAACTCTACATTTGTAAACGACGACTTTGTAACCAAACACTCCTTTAATTTATTGCTTTATTACAACGGGTAATATTACATATTGTCTACATTTTCACACAATCGCGTCATGCATTCCTTCGCTCTATCACACTTAGAAATACCACAAATTCTTTATTATCTTTACATAACTTCTGGTTTGTTTTAAATATGTCCTTTTGGAATTTCTAGGAGCGATAAACCAACTGCTCTAATTTGTTAGTTATATCTATCTCTTCTAGAATCCTCACAAATTATACTCAAACATTACATTTATAAAGTATATATAATCACATTTCGCTCAATTCTAGCTTTTGAGTCCTTTGAGGTATTTCTAGGAGTTATTTTGAAGCTCCAATTGTTCTAATTTATAAGTTATATATGTTCCGTTCTATCTCTTCTAGAAGCCTCTCAAATAATACTCAAACATTACATTTATAAAGTATACATAATCACATTTCGCTCAATTCTAGCTTTTGAGTCCTTTGAGGTATTTCTAGGAGTTATTTTGAAGCTCCAATTGCTCTAATTTATAAGTTATATATGTTCCATTCTATCTCTTCTAGACGCCACACAAATAATACTCAAACATTACATTTATGAAGTATACACACTTACATTTCGCTCAATTCTAGCTTTTGAGTCCTTTGAGGTATTTCTAAGAGTTATTTCGAAGCTCTAATTGCTCTAATTTATAAGTTATATATGTTCCATTCTATCTCTTCTAGAAGCCTCTCAAATAATACTCAAAACATTACATTAATAAAGTATACACACTCACATTTCGCTTAATTTTGAGTCCTTTGAGGTATTTCTAAAAGTTATTTTGAAGCTCCAATTGCTCTAATTTATAATTTATATATGTTCCTTTCTATCTCTTCTAGAAGCCTCTCAAATAATACTCAAACATTACATTTATAATGTATACACACTCACATTTCGCTCAATTCTAGTTTTAGAGTCTTTTGATGTATTTCTAAGAGCGATAATTAATCTATCTATTCTTGAAATATTGCTCAAACATTTAATTTATATACTATACACAAAACTACAAATAATGCACTAAATATATAATTTTTAGAGCAGTTTGAGCACTTTCTAGGCGAGATAGATTAACTGTATTTCCGTTTTAGCTCACACGAGACGTAAAAATACTATGGCTACTGTTATCCAAAAAAATGGTATGAAACCCTTAACAAATGGTACCAGTCTGGTGCACGAGATCCAAACCCTGACGAACCCGGTCGAAACGCTAAAACCCCATGACGAAACAGTGGAAATCGAAGAAACTGTCGACGAACCCGAAATAGACATAGTTATAAACAATGTTGTGTGCAGTTTTAGTGTTAGATGTCACCTAAATTTGCGGCAAATCGCGCTAAACGGCGTCAATGTCGAATACCGGCGAGAAAACGGCATGATCACAATGAAATTACGGCGACCGTATACGACCGCTAGTATTTGGTCGTCCGGCAAAGTTACGTGCACCGGAGCAACGAGTGAAGACCAGGCGAAGATTGCGGCGCGGCGATTCGCCCGGAGTTTACAGAAACTAGGGTTTAAAGTGCGCTTTAATAATTTTCGGGTGGTGAATGTTCTAGGGACGTGCTCGATGCCCTTTGCCATCCGGATAAACGCGTTTTCGGTCCGGCACAAACAGCATGCTGAGTAAGTTTACGATTCTAACTGTAATTGGAGGTTTAAAGACTACACATTTGTGTTTTTTGTTTAGTTATGAACCAGAATTGCATCCTGGTGTGACGTACAAATTAAAAGTTCCCAAAGCAACATTAAAAATATTCTCAACTGGTAGTATAACTGTTACAGGTAAATATTAAATCAATTTTCTACAAATTTCTGATGATTCCTAGAAGTTTCTAGACTTTATACACATTATGCAGTTTAAATTTCCAGATCGATACATGAATTAAATTTTAAATAAAACGAAGACTTCGTTTATTGAAATAAATCAAATATACGAGTGTTTTTTTTTTTTTTTTTAGCCCCGAGTGTGAACGACGTCCAGTCAGCCATCGAGCACATTTACCCTTTAGTGCACGAGTTCCGAAAGGAACGAACCGCCGAAGACGAGGAAATCTATCGTAACGCCAAACGGAGAAAACTGGAAAAAGCACAAGCGAAAACCGAATTTATTTCACAACAATGCGTCTCTGAGCCGTCAGACGACGCCGAATCAAACCACTCATGGGACTGACTTAAAACTCCAAACACAAAAAAGAAATAAATCACAAAAAAAAATTAAAACACTGCCCGCCATTTAAATATTTAAAAAAAAAATATATACAATTTTGTGTGTGGAATTTAATACATTTTGTGTGCAAAAACGCTAACTGCGAAAAGTGATCTTAAAAAAAGCAATGATGACACCTGTTTTTTTGTCTTTCTTTTAATAATAAACTAATTTGTATATTATTTTCATCTTTTTCTCCACCGATTAATTTAATTATTATTTATTTATGACGAACTGTGCACAGTAGGACGCCATTTTGTTTTTTGGAGGGTAGATGTTGCTGTTATTATTCTTCTTTTCTTACGTTTTTAGTCACGCGGATGCGGCACATATGTAAACTGCTCCCTAGTGATTTTTTAAACACAGCGATGTTTTTTCTATCAAATATGTCTCTTTTTTTTAAATTAATATTATTAGTTTTGTTATTTTAGACAAGAATGTGTGATAGTTGTAAAATACAATATATATAAAAGTCGTGCATGCGAAATTTAAAATTAAACAAAAAAAAAAGTGTTTTAGAATATATAAAATATTAAAATTAAAAAAAAACTATAAAATTAGTTCGAAAGGCTGTTAAATTTTAAACGCAAAGAAGAAGTTACCCAAATTTCTGGCCCCCAAGTGTTGAAATGGCCCCTTAGTATAATGCGGCAAACTGCTCCCTAGTAAATACGTTTTTAAGGGGCACAGAAACCAAATATACGAATTATTTTCAATTGTAACGAATAAATTTTCAATTGCGATTATTGTATATAATATTTGTAAATACGTTTAATTTAAATCGCAGAATATAAATAGATATTTTTATTTAAAAGCGAATTGTTAATCACGAAAAACCATCGCAAATCTCTAGAATTCATTCAAATCACTAATTAGATATTGTGTACAAAAATTAAATATTTCTAAACAATTTCGAAAATATTTAAAATTATTTTAAAGTCTCTGGAAATATTTTGGAATTTCTAGAAATATTTATCAGAAAACTGCTGTAAAATCATCTAGATATCTTCAAAAATTATTTTGTAAATATGTAGAAACATTTAGAAACCAAAAAACTGGGGTAGAAGAACCTAGAAACCTCTTGAACCCATTAGAAATGCTTAGTAAACAGAAAACTGGTGTAAAATCATCTAGAAATCCATCCAAAATCTGTAAAATTCTCGAAAATCTCTAGAAGTATTTGGAAATCCATAGAAAAATTAGAAAAACACAAGTTTTCTTCGTGATTAACCGCCCGTTTAAATGTAGTCAAATTTAACAAAAATTTGATACAGATTTTTGTTTATTTTTTAATTATGCAATTTTCTTAATAATTAAAAATAGCTTTCTATGCCCCTTAAATGGTTCTAAATTTAGTTTTGTGAAATTACGAAGTAAAAAAGAAAAGAAATGGATTTTTGTTTTTGTTGTGTTTTTCGGATTATATCAATGTTTAAATATTACGAAAGTAATTTTCATAATAATGCAAGTGAAATAGCTTTGTCCCTGAAAAAATCTATGCAAAAGTCTGAAAATTCCTAATAATTGTGCTGTCTAGTGAAATAAATAAACATTACATTTAAAAAATCGACAAAATAAGAAATATTTGTACCCAATGATATTGACTTGCAATATTTTTGTTGTTTATATCTTGACCCGAGCACAAAGGTGATATATATAAATAATATAAATGTTATATTATTTTGCACAAATGGTCAATATGTATCACCTTTGTGCCCTAAACGTGGCGATTGTGTATTATAAACTGTTTTCAACATCCGATAATTGTAAATTATTTTATTGTATGTAATGAATTGTTGTCTCACTTCTACAATGACCTTAAAAATTGCAGATCTGACAAAGAGATCCTAACTATTATTTATTGTATATTAGTTAACAAATGTGTTCTAATTCTAAATAAATTTATATTTAAAATCATACATAAATGGATTGTAATTGTTGTAATGTTTTATTTATCGTTTTTAACTCAGTTAAATTACGTTTTCACTCGCAATGAACAAAAACGTAAGTATTATAGAGCGGCACATGTGTTAACTGCTCCCTAACAAATACAATTGTATTAATTGCATAAATTCATTAAATATATTTAATTCAAACTCTTTAAAAACAACAAATAACAGAGAGGTAACATAATTACGTAATTGACACATCTCTACAATGTAACTGACACGTAACAGGTGCCATGTACCAGCGATGTAACAGATTAAAATAAACATTTTGTTCCTCATGAGTCATGAAACATATATGTAACATAATTACGTAACTGATACATCCCTACGACGTAACAGATGCATGTATCAGGGATATAACATTTAATGACACAAACTACTGGAAATTGCGAAAACAATTATATAATAAATATTATTTATTTTGTCTAAAATTCTGCTATATTTTGTGCGTAAAATTACGTAATGTTAACTGAGTTAAGTAACGATTTAAGAAAATAGTATGAAATTTGTGTAAAATTGAGCCTAATAAGTGTATATCGTTGGTAGAGAGTTCCTTTATTTAGCAAACGATTATTTTAAATAATTTTTAATATGAAAAAAAAACTCATTTTACAATTTTTTATATAATTTTTTTGCAAATTGTTCATGTAAATTATAAAAATACCAAAAGCATTATCCTGTGAGCCTTATAAAATGAAACTGTAGTAATAATTATTAAAAAAAAAAAAACCCCAACAACCTTATATATATATATATGTAAACACGTTACATAACCTAACCTTAGGGAAACGAGTCGATTTTTTAAGATATTTCGCGCCAAAAAACAATTCGTAATTTTAAGATTGTTTATTTTGTATAATTTCGTCATTTGAAAAATCACCCATATAAACCTACCATGTTCATTGACTTATTTGTAAAATAAACAACAACAAAAAAATGTATATTACTTTTTGTGTAATAATTATGTGTATATGAAAATAAATTTTGTCATTTTCTTCAAATTGCCTCCTAATTTATCCTATACGAATTTATATATTAACGTTTTAAACAAAAATACACGCTTTGATCACCCCTGAATTGAATTAAATTAAAAATTTTTAGCTATTTAAAGTTATTTGTTCGAGAAACATGAAAACTATGCGTATAAGTCGAGTAAAGGCCACTCCCAATTTTGCATTAACATATACTAATGTATTCATTGGCTTTAATTTAAATTTTTAGCTATTTAAAGAAATTAATTCGATAAAGTGTAGGGAAAACTATGTATAAGTCGAGTGACGACCACTCTTAATTTCACGTTAACATATACTAATTTATTCGTTGGCTTTAATATTAATTTTTAGCTATTTAAAGAAATTTGTTCGATAAATTGTAGGGAAAACTACGTAAAAGTCGAGTGTAGGCCACTCCCAATTTCGCATTAATATAGACTAATTTATTTATTGTTAGTTATTTAAAGAAATTTGTTCGAGAAATGTGATTACTACGTTATAAGTCGAGTGCAGGCCACTCCAGCTTTGCATTATCATATACTAATTTATTCATTGGCTTTAATATAAATTTCTTTCTAACGGTGTATATTATAAACATTGTTTACAGATATTTTGCTAATTATTCGGTTATGTATCATTAATTTTATTAATTACTAACGTAATTATTAATATAGAAACGTTTAATTTACATATGTGTGAAATCGACATAATTTAAAATAAAATGTTACAAAAACATAACATTAACGACATCTCGGGGATAACACATGAACTACTGTTTGTACAATCTTTAAATAAATAATATTCAACACATTTGGCAACACTGTCTTTCACATTAATAGATGTAAGAAGTGCATCGTCACATCCGCCCGCGAAATACGAAAACGCGGTTTGATCTAGTAATAATCTTAAATTTAAATTGATAATTAAAGGTTTTTATTAAGTTAATACTTATTAAAAATTATTTGAAAATAATATTTAGGGGAAATTAGATTAGAACTAGTTTAAGCAATGGTGCCAACGCTAAGATCCAAATGAAATTATGGCGTTGGCAATATTGTCTAATATAACTAGTAATAATAGATTTAAATTGATAATTAGAGGTTTTTATTAAGTAAAAATGATTTAATAATAATATTTAGGGAATATTAGCTTAGGATCTGATAATTGGTAGAAGTAGTTGAAGCAATGGTGCCAATGCAAAGATGAATAAATAAATCTGGCGTTGGCAACACTGTTGGTTGTTTGGTGAACTGTCACTATTTGAAATGTCAAACATTTCCACAAAAATTCGACAACAATTATAAACAAGCGTATTTTCAGCGGCTAATAATGCGATTGGTTAGCCTCTGCATAAATATTTGTTAAACTAAATATACGAAAATGTGGCCAATACTTTTAGACATGACTAAAGATGAATGTAAGCGGACTTTACGTCGATTAGGTTTGTGCATTGTTAGTTAGTGTAACTCAACTAATCTCGTGTTAATTGTGTGTGTGTGTGTCTGTTATTTTAATGCAGAATTAGAGGCGTATGGCGGTCTAGTGAGTGCGCTGAGGGCCCAGGGTGGTTTGTGCACGCAAAAACATAAATTGTTGAAAGATTTAGGCTCTACGCTGAATATACCGCAGGAAAGGCATAGGGCAGAAGTACGAAGGGCTGTCAATGACGAGAGACTAGCTACGATTGCCCACTGGTTAGTCTGAACCCTATTTTACACTAGTTTCTCTTACATTTCTAGGTTAGGTTCTCAATTGGACCCATTTATATTTATTATTATTGAATTACTTTCATACACTTTTACACAATTTTAAATACATATTAGCCATTTAGGAACCTTTTACACTAATTAGTGTTAATATTTATAGGTTATTTTAAAACAATTTAGTGTTATTACATAATTTTATGATCTAATAATTGCTTTTAAGCGATTATACATCTATTTTTCCTAATCAGCACTAATCTAAAATGTTTACACTATTTAGTATTAATATTTTTAGTGTTATTACATAATTTTATGATTTAAGACACTATTAAGCGATTATACATCTATTTCTACTAATTAGCACTAATCTAAAATGTTTACACTATTTAGTGTTAATATTTAGTGTTATTACATAATTTTAAGACACTTTTAAGCGATTATACATCTATTTCTACTAATTAGCACTAATCTAAAATGTTTACACTATTTAGTGTTAATATTTAGTGTTATTACATAATTTTAAGACACTTTTAAGCGATTATACATCTATTTCTACTAATAAGCACTAATCTAAAATGTTTACACTATTTAGTGTTATTACATAATTTTAAGACACTTTTAAGCGATAATACATCTATTTCTACTAATTAGCACTAATCTAAAATGTTTACACTATTTAGTGTTAATATTTATAGGATATTTGTGGTTAATTTAGTGTTATTACATAATTTTAAGACACTTTTAAGCGATTATACATCTATTTCTCCTAATTAGCACTAATTATGCAGTAAATATGTTTACCCTTTTTAAGGTTAATTGCATAATTTTATGTTCTAATAAGTTGTAGATTCGTTTACCTTATATATCGATATTTTCTTAATTAATACAAATGTTTACACTTTTTGGTGTTAATATTTATAGATTATTTGCGGTATTACATAATTTTATGGTCTAATAGAAACTTACAAATTCTTTTATCTGATTATATATCGATATTTTACTAATTAACACAAATTTTAAATGTTTACACTATTAATATTTATAGATTAACTGAAGTCAATTTAATGCTCTAATCGCGATATATTAAATATAATAACGTAGATTTGATTAATTTTATAGGTAATATTTGTTAACATATTTTTATATATCTGAAATTTGCATAATTCTTATTTAAAATAAAGAGAAAACATATAGTAAAGTCGTTACTTACTGATGTTAGAAAGTGTTAAAATCACAATACAGAATGAACTAAAATATTTGTAGTATATCGGAAAGGTAACAAAAACTAGGGGAATATTTCAAAAAAATTTTAGTATGACCGGAGACGATACGACCGACGAATGGGCATTAGAGGGTCGCCGATTAGTGCCATTAATGCCGCGATTAGTGCCCCAATCGGCGTACTCAGTAATCGCCGACGAGGAAGCCAACAAAACGAGCGTTGATAACGAGAAACTACCCCTGCCCTCGCACACCGAACGCAAACGCACGTTTCCGCCAAACAACCCCGAAAATGTGAATAAAAATTTACATTTTCGCACCGAACCCATAAAAGCTACAATACAGGTAAAAACCGCATATCTACGTTATACAAGTTAATCCACCGCCTAATGAATACGATTGCAGAACAATAACGAAGAATTAAATGTAAAAAAACGGAAACCTAATATCACGATGGAAAGCAGTAGTCTGGCCCAGCATTTAATGATGGGCCAGCCCAAAATTAGTCGAGTCCAGCAATTATATCGACAGAGAACAAAAGCGTTGCTTAAATCACAGTTAAAGCATCAGCGCGCAGCGTCCCACCACGCCCACCTAAGCCCCGCCCACCTTAGCCCCGCCCCTACCGGCCTTATAAACCCCGCCCATATTAAAGCTAAGCCTGACGACGAGAACGAACAAAAGCCGCAAATAATTGAAAACAAACTGATTACACCGAGTTTAACAAATTTAGAAAATTTACAACCAAAACCAAAATTAATTAAAGGGCCAATTCAATTGCAAACAGAACCCAGCGATAAAAAATCGATAAAAATCTGTCCGGCACGGAAAGTAATAACGACTACGTCGCGCAGCTCAACTCAATCGCAAAAAGTGATCATTGTCTCATCGGCGCAAGGCACAACCAGCTCCAGTATCCTACAACGAACATTAACGATTCCGTTCGTTAAAACAATATCAATGAAAAATCTAGACAAAGTCAAAGTTTTAAACAATATACAAACAACAACTAGCAACTGTCAAAAACCTAAACTGTTAACAGTTCAAACTAAAGCGAAAATTGGGGTAATACCCCCAAAGCACCTAAGCATCCCATTTATACAAGGGGTGCAATTACAAGCGCTCCAAAACAAAGGGGCAATCAAAATGTTGCCCCTAAACAACAAATCAGCCCCTAAATCTACAATAATCACGACAACATCCGGTTCCGTGTATATAATGAACTCAAACCATACAATTCCCGCCGTAACTGCCTCCAATCACGCGCCAATTATTACCTCTAAACCTTTAAACGAATCGAATATTTACATACTTAAAAATGAGGAAGTTAAAAGCGCCTTACCGTATATAAACACAGAGCCTATGGAGCAATTTTGTAAAAAGGCGTTTGAGTATGATAGTTTTGCGCCTAAAACACCTGAATTTGTGCCTAAACTAGCAGAAAATGATAGTTTTCAACGGCGTATTGATTCACCGGCGAAATTCGATAAATCGCCGGTTTTAGCAGAGATTTTAAAAGCGTCGGGGGTTTTAGCGGATGTTGAAACGGAACATGATATTGAAAGTCAAATTACGCAATTGACGTCGATACGAGGGGCGCAATGTGAACCGGAAGTGACGAATGAGGGGTTGCCAATTGGTTGTGAAGAAGTTATTGAACAAACCATCGAAACCGATACGGGGGATTATGTTATTTTACGTAAGTTTTAATTATTTATTTATAGTTTATTTATATAAATATATAATTTTTTTTTTTTAGAAGAGAATATTGAGACGGAGACGTTAAATTTCGATGATGAGCCGCATCACAGTGAAGAGGTAGAACTGGTGGGTAGTTTAGACCCGGAAACGGGAATGTACTCAATGGACGCGCCCCAGGATCAGGAGCAGGACCAGGAGGAGTATGAAATAATTGAGGAATGTGAACAAAATCAATCAATGGGCGATACGTATGTTATAGACATGGAAACGCTTCAAAATGAAACCGATCTAAACGAATTAGATATGCCCAATCTTTAAAAAATAAATAAATAAATAATTGTATAAATATTGTGTTTGGTGCTACAAAGAATTTGCACTTATTTATTTCAAAACGAAACGAGAGAAACTGATTCATAATTGAAAATATGCAACTTTTATTTTTTATTATTAACAATAAAATGTTTTTACAATATTATAAATGAGAAAAAAAAAGAAATAATGTAATTTGTAAAAAGCGCAGTGTTTAAAATGCTATTTTTTAAAATGCATATAATTGTGTAAAGAGAAAATATCATTCTGGCCATTTTACAAAATTGTTTTATATAATAAGTAAATTATATCAAATTTTTAACTGGTTTACTCTTATTTATTGTTCACGATAAGCGATTTTTAGTGACTTTTTCCTACCTAGAATTGTTTTAGTGAATCAATTTATTTAAAAAAAAAACAATTTTATGCGAAATAGTAATTAAACTTAGTAATTACAATTAATAATGAAAGTTTGTTATATGACAAACAATACTAGCGTTCACAGCTACTTTGGAATTATGTTAATTTTGTGAATGCTAGTATTGCTTGTCCACTAACTGGATTATTATTTGTAATTTTTAATCTTAATTACTAAGTTATCTCGATTACTTAGTGACTTCGTGCATTCCTTGTGCGAGATATTCAACATTTTTCGTAGTGACACCAGCCATTGAAATACGACCATCTTTAGTCAGGTAAATACTATAATCTTTCATTAATTTTTCCACCTAAACATAAAAAAAAACATACAATTTCCTAAAACTCAACATTCGTTGTTATAATAGCGGGCAGTGATGCAGGACTTGCCGCCAACTCACTGCAATGTGCGGGGTCTCATATTATTTATACAATTTGATTGAAATAATTGCATAAAATTAACTACATAGTCAAAACAATTACATGTTCGGTAATAGTTCTACACTGTTAAAATTGCATAAAGTATATTAAATGTGTAAAATTTCCTGTGTCCCCGCGGTTTTGTAAATGGCGGGAAGTGACGGTGCACTCACGGCCAACGTATTGCAGTGTACGGGTTTATTTTTTATATAACAAAATTAATTACCTGTGGAGTAGTTAGACCAGAGAAACAAAACATTCCGATTTGGTCAGTAATATGTTGCCAGTTTTTCGATGAACCCATTTTAGTTAAATTGTTTCTTAATTCATTTCGGATCGAAATTATTCTATCTGCCATTAATTTAACGTCTTTTAACCTTTAGAAAACAAAAATGTACACATTTTATAATATAATTATATTAAAATGGTATTTATAATAGTTGGTAATTTTTTAAAGCCCGGCATTGATTAATAATGGCGGGCAGCGATGCAGGACTCTCGGCCAAGTTACCACAAAGTGCGGGGTTGTATATACAATTTTTGTTTTATTATATAAAAATTAATTATGTAACAAACGTACCATTCTTTCTTTAATTCAGGATTGCTCAACACTTCTGTGACAATTCTAGCGCCGTGAAGTGGAGGACTTGAGATCATTGGTCGAATTAGGATCTTTAATTGTGACATAACTTTTGCGACATCCTTATCATCGTTTAAAATTAGTGAAAAAGTGCCAGCCCGTTCGCCATATAGTCCCATATTTTTAGCGAAACTTTGTGCTAGCGCAATTTCGTGCCCTTCAGCCAAAAACATGCGTACGGCACTGGCGTCGTTGTCGACGCTGCCTGACGCAAATCCTTGATAGGCCATATCGAAAAATGGGAATATTTGCTTGGCCTTTATGACTTTTGATAATTCGGCCCATTGTTCCGGGCGCGGATCGACCCCAGTTGGGTTGTGTGCGCATGCGTGCAACAGGATTGTTGATTTGGCGGGCATATTCTGTAATTTTCGAACTTAGAATATAAATGGAGCAAAAATAATGTATTAAAACTTACATTAATATCCCGAATAGCGCCTTCAAAGTCGAACCCATTCGTTTTCGGGTCGTAAAATGTATAAGTCTTCACTTCCACCCCAGAATGCCTAAATATGGGGAAATGATTACCCCAGGTCGGGGTCGGAACATAAATGACCTTATTCTCTGAAAACGAATTCAAAAACGCGGCGCCAATTCGCAATGACCCAGTCCCAGAAATCCCTTGGACTGTCGCATTAGCGCCAGCTTTTAGTCTGGGGTTATTTTCACCCAGCGCTAATTCAATCGCTAATTTACAAAAATCGGCTAGCCCAGATATGGGCGCATATTCTTTATCAAGATTATTTTGGACGACCGTAATTTCTGCCTTTTTTACACTTGGCAAAACGAACGGTTTGCCATTATCGTCCCTATACGCGCCTGCGCCTAAATTAATTTTTTTGGGGTTTGAGTCACGTTTAAACGCCTCAGTCACCCCCAAAATTGGGTCCGGTGGACCCATCTCCACATGGGACCACCATGAACTATTTAAAATAATTAAATAATTACAGCAGCAGTACTTAAAATGTAGGATTTGGGCGCATATATTTAAAATTAGGGCGCATTGCTCTATAATTGATTTTTATATATTATAATAATTGTAGTAGTGCAGGCCACTATATATATAAAAATTTGATTTATTATAAATTAATATTAAAGAACTAAATGGTTGGTTCTAATGAAAACTCGGTAGAAAGTCGAGTACAGGTCACTAAATGTATTAAAATTTCTTTTATTATACATTTAAACTATTTCAATTATATACAATAGCCCTTATTACATTTATAATAATTGATTATAAATTACGCCCCCCTAGGCAATTAGAAGCCCCGCCGCCCCTGATCCAATTATTATAAACGTATTTTTAAATATATGTAACACCTATTTTGTAATACTTACCTAGCGCGATTTAACGCGGCACTAACACCATTTTTATGATTTAATAAAGAACGATTTAATGCCATTTTTTGCTTATTTTTGAACACTAGAAACCGAATATGAATGTGAGCCACAAGACACGTTGATGAAAAATGAAAGAATGACTTATTTGACCTCTATACTGTAATTTTTCTCGTAAACAAGATTGATAAGATTGCTTTTCTTTAAAAATAACTTATATAAAACAATTTTTTAACTGCATTAATTAATAAATATAAATTCACCGGTGTTTAAAATGAACTAAAAAATTAACTGTTTTCCTTTTATATTAAAGAAAGCATAAATATATTTTTAGCTTAAATATAAGTGTAAATATTTGAATTATTTTATAACAAATATAAATATATCGTAAAATTAACACTAAATTGACATTAACCTTTAACAACAAGAAGTGTAGACACTCTTACCAAAATAAAATCAACCAATTTTAAATTCAAATCATATTAAATTTACATTTTTAAACGAAAATAACTTTAATACTCAAAATTTTAAATATATAAACCTCAATTTTAGTAAAAAATGCTCAAAAATATAAAATATTGTTAGATTGGTAACATTGCTCAATAAAAGCTTTAATTTAACTTTAAAATACTGGTAATTCATACTATAAACTTTAAATAATAAATTGAAATTTGAAAATTTCACTATTATAAACAAAAATAACTCAAAATTATATTATATTGTTATATTTTCAGTAAATTAAATATTTGTATAACTACAATGATTCATAACTATGTACTAATTCAGTTTATATTTATTGAAAATTCATTAATATCGACAAAATCAAATATAATCAATCATTTTGCTTATTATTATTAATATTAAACCGCATTTATTGTACAAAATTTAACTAATACATAACGTCTTATGTATTTTCCGAATGTTAATGCTTTGTAAACAGATTAAAATTATCGCCTTTGTTTTATTATCCTTATCCTGTTTATAAGTTAGTTTTAAAAATACGAAATAGATACATATTTTTCGTTGATAATAAGTGGGCGTTAATATGTAGAATCAAGCTAGAGTTTTATATAACATGAATATAGCCATTAAATAGTCCCTCAGATAGCGCCAATTACGTAGGATTATCGGGGTTTTATATTATATTAATATTGAAACTTTGTTAATAAAGTTCCTTTAGTTGCCATGGTAACGATTGCTATCTCTTTTTATCCCACATATAAATGGTATAAGGCTATCCTTATTTCCTGTAAAGTCCATTTAGTTAAAGTAAGCATTAAGGTAATTTATGAATCCATCCTTTAGCGTTTAAATTTGGACTTTAAACCATTAATTATATAATCTATTGCTTTAATTTATGATTCCACAATAATTTAATGACATATAATAAGTTTTAAACGCTATTATAGGCGAATGACACTCTTTCTAAGCTCAAAACTAAACTAGGCATTTTTGATACGATTCCCCTTAGTAATTTTATAAGTCGGCGCCTATGGTTATATAGCTATATTCCCAGCAGTAGAACAAACTCCATTGTAAAACTGAATTCAAGTTAATCACGTCTGTCACCGAATGTCAAATTAGCAATGGCTGCAGAAATAAAACCAGCGACAAAATCAACAAATGACAAATTTTGCACGACAAAAAAGCCAGCGTTGCTCGCCAAACTCGAAGGATGCAACGATGACATTAACGCCGCCGTAATAATCCCTGGCGAAGACGGCATTATCAGTGTTTGCGATGACAAGTGCGTCATTAAACCGTCGATTATTTGGTCGCATTTATTTAAATTGCGTATTTTCTTCTAGAACGGTGCGCGTATGGCTAAAACGAGACTCAGGCCAATATTGGCCAAGTATTTGCCAGTATATGCCGTCGGGGGCGACTTCTATGTTTTACACCCGAGAAACTCGACAGTTATTTGTCGGACAAGAGAACGGGACAGTGTCGGAGTTCACGCTAGCCGCTGATTTCAACCGGATTATGCCGGTTAGAGAGTATTTGGCACATCAGGCTCGTGTTACCGATCTACAATTCGCGTTGAATTGCGAATGGGTGCTAAGTATTGGCAGAGATAAGGTGTTTACGTACCACTGTACGCAAACTGGGAGACAAATTGGCGAATATACTGCGGAAGCCTGGTGTACCGCACTACAGTATCCTTTTCATCGGTTTTTTAATAAATGGCTGTACAGATTTGGTTCAAAAAAATATATGTGGTACATCTATACTAGGAGCAACTTAAACATAAATTTCATCAAAATCTCTAGCACAGTTTTCGAATAAAAAAATAATTTATATAAATGGCTGTATAGATTTTGTTCAAAAAAATATATGTTGTACATCTATACTAGAAGCAACTGTAACATAAATTTCATCAAAATCTCTAGCACAGTTTTCGAATAAAAAAATAATTTATATAAACGGCTGTATAGATTTTGTTCAAAAAAATATATGTTGTACATCTATACTAGAAGCAACTGTAATATAAATTTCATGGAAATCTCTAGCTCAGTTTTAGAATAAAAAAATAATTTATAAAAATGGCTGTATAGATATTGCTCAAAAAAATATATGTTATACAACTACATTAGAAGCACGTTCACAATAAATTTTATTAAAATCTGTAGTATAGTTTTCGAATGAAAAATCGGGATTAAATTTCTTAACCAAAACAGATTCGATTCACAAACAAAGCACGCATTCGTCGGTGACTATTCCGGCCAAATAACTATGCTTAAACTAGATAATAATGGTGCATCTGTAATCACAACTCTTAAGGGGCATTCAGGGTCTGTAAGGACCCTTGGCTGGGACCCCGAGAAACAAATGCTATTTAGTGGGTCGTTTGACCAATCTGTAATTATCTGGGACATCGGTGGGCAACAAGGCACTGCATATGAACTACAAGGGCATCATAATAAAGTAGGAGTATAAATGTTATTTATATGGAGCGGTTTACTCATGTGCCGCTCGATATTGTTCACAGGTGTCAGCATTGTGTTATTTGAGCGCTAGTCGGCAATTAGTGTCGGCGGGGGAAGATGGAGTCTTTGTGTTTTGGGATATGACTAAAGAACGAAAAGAAACACCCGAATGGGTAGAATCGGACACTTGCCAGCTGTGTAGTCGACCATTTTTCTGGAATTTACGCGCGATGATGGACCAAAGACAGCTAGGGCTCCGCCAGCACCATTGTCGCCATTGCGGCAAAGCGGTTTGCGACCGGTGCTCCACTAACCGCCTTCCAATACCGATTATGGGGTTCGAGTTTAATGTCCGAGTTTGCGAACCATGTCACACCGTTTTACAAGATGTTGAGTAAGTAAAACTATAAATATCTGGCTAACGGTAGCGACGATTTTTTTGAAAAAAATATATTATGTTCATCAATATTTCGAGAATTTTTGGTATTAATTTTAAGGAAATCGTAGAAACAGTTTTCGAGTAAATAATATTTTTAATCTTTAATTATAAATATTTGTGAAATGGTAGCTAGGATTTTTTTGAAAAAATTATATGTTTTTCAACAATATATCGAGTATATTTGGTGTTAATTTGAAGGTGATCGTAGAAACAGTTTTCGAATTAAAATAATATGTTTAATTTAGGCGGCCATCTTTAGCGACTTTCCACGATGCTAAACACAGCGTGCTAGCCATGAATTTGGACGAAACTCGCAAACGAATAGTAACAGTAGGCCAAGATCGACTAATCAAAATTTGGGACATATCTGCGCTTCTTTAAAATTAATCAAAAATATAAAAAAAAAACAAACGAAGTGTCGCAACTAAGAAAGAATGTGATTTGAAAACTAGCAACTTGATAAAGACAAACTTTAATAGCGTGCTATATATATATATATACTTGTTAAGATATTTAATGTTATCATTTAACAAGATTGTAAAAAAAAAACATTTAAAAAATATGTTTAAATATATTGAACTCTGCATTATTGTAATATGAGATATTTTAGAGATGTGTGTCCTTTCTTGGGACCAAAATACGTACTGATTGGGTTAAATAATTTAATTAGGTACTAAAAGAATATATATATGTTATTAATTTTGCATATATTCTTTTGTCTTAATTATATTGATATGTTTGCTTATATTTTTATTATTGTTTAATTAATGTACAGATATATTAACATAAATAAATGCTAGCGCATATTTAAAACTACTCGCTTAATCATTTAACCCCGGCGTTATCAATTTTCCCGGCAACTGGCAAGGGACTACCCGCCATTACTTATCAAACGCGCCTAAACGCTTTATAGCTTAAAATTAAGTTTTAGTTAAATGAAGCATTTTCATTGGTAACACAAAATGCAATGACCAATCAAAATGCTTCGTTCAAAATCCGTAGAATTACCGCCCTATACAATACTTTCCATATTTTAATTTCGGAAGAAACTATTGATAAACGATCCAATAGGTCTGAATACAGCTGCAAATGTCAATGTGACGTTTGTGTATGTCAATAATTTTCATTAAAAATTAATGGATAAAACAATTGAGGATCAATTATACGATGCCGTATCTCGTAACGATATAAATATCGTTAAAAAGAACTTGCGTAAAGGTACGTTTACGCCATTTTTTTTATACAAATTACCCTAAAAATTGTTTATATTTTTGTATTAGATGTAAATATAAACACAATTTGCTCGAGTGGGCTAACGCCGTTGGGGGCAGCTGCCCATTTAGGCAATATAAACATATGCGAAACACTGATCGAGAATTATAAACGCTCGTTAAAAAGTGACGAGTTATCGCATAAACATAAAAAATTGTGCGTCGATTTCAACAATGAACGGACAAAGAACGTCGGTTATTTCGTTGTTAAAAAAGATTTAGACTTACGCGAACCGGAAGTGGTGGACATTGGCGATGGCCCGACACCGGAAGGCATGGAGGGGCTTGAGTGGGACGTGGAGATTAAGGACACTGGCGAGGTAAAAGCAAGTGATAGTTACTCGTGTTTATATCGATGGTACGCGGATATTTTAAATCGTACATCAGATTTATTAAAAGTGCCGGTTAACTGTGATTTAAATCAAATCGACCGTTACGGGCGCTCCGCGCTTCACTACGCATGCGACCGCGGCCATTTGCAAATCGTGCAGCTGCTATTAACTTCCGGTTGTAATATAAACCACACCTCCTCTGATAATATAAGCGCGTTACACTTGGCAGCATTTGTCGGCCATTTTGAAATAGTTAAGCTGTTAATACAAAATGGCGCGCGTGTTAATCATTTATCTAATGCAAAGTCGTCCGCGTTGCATTTCGCTGCGACTCAAGGACATGTGAAGGTCATGTCCTTGTTACTACAAAATGGCGCTCATGTAGACGCTTTGGATACGTCCGATCGTACCCCACTTGTGTTAGCTGTCTCCGGGCAAATGGCGCAAGCTGTCGAATTACTAGTTCGGTATAATGCGCGTATTAATGTTGAGGATGTGCACGGTTTTACCCCGTTGTGTGAAGCCGTTTGGGTTAATTCGGGTGATATAGTGCGTACGCTTATTAGTGCCGGCGCTAAAGTGACGCAAAGTAATTATTTGCTGCACTATTCAGTGTTGAATAATGAACTGGATATCACGAAACTGTTGGTGACCGCTGGTAGTGTTGTGAATTTACGCGATTCGGATGGCAACACGCCGTTAATTCTAGCGGCGAAGAATGGCCAAGTTGACACCGCGCGCTTCCTAATTGATCATGGTATGTACGAACTTCAACTTGCTGTGAAATGGTTTGAAGTGCAATTTGGTTACAGGTGCAATGGTAAATTTGCCAAACACTGTTACTGGTTCAACAGCGTTATACGAAGCCGTCGAGAATATCCAAGATGCAGAATTTATTAAATTCAAATCTGTATTAGATGTATTATTTATGAAGGGGGCGTGTCTTGAGTTGCAAAGCAACTGGGACACGCCCCTATTTCGCGCCATTTTCTTACAAAAGACTAACATAGCATCACTATTAATACGTTATGGGGCTGATGTTAATTGCGATTCGCGAATACACGTCGATAATATGTGTATTGCGCGGAAAAATAATAATTTAGCACTAGTTAAAATGTTAGTTTATGCTGGTTACGATTTAAAAATGATACCGGAAACCCGGTTGGTTACACATAACATAGAGTCGATCGCTGATTGGTTAGTCTATACGAAATTCAACGCGTTGTCTCTTATGGATTTATGTAGGATACGAATTAGGAAACGGTTAGGCGATAAAGTGTTTTGGAGAATTAACGAGTTAGGGTTACCAATGCAGTTAACGAATTTTTTACATTTAGAGTTTATTCAGTAATAGACGCATAATCATTAAACTACAAACATGTGTTCAAATTTTTGCACTTTTTAATATATAAACAATTAGGGAAACAAGCACAATTTTATAAATCGCGTATTATTTGTAAAATAGCACATTGTTTGAAGTTCCACTACAGTAATAAAGAAACCCAAATATGTTATAAAAGTGAAGTACTCATTCAGAACTTCAGAGTTTAAACCCTAAATTCAAATAATTTAGGCTTCGTTTCATGTACATTTTACGAGCTTTTTAATAACCAAATACATTTTAAGACTCAGTAGTCTTTAGAACTTCAGAGACTCTGAAGTGCTCTTTGGAACTTGAGAGATTCTAAACAGCTCTTTGGAACTTTAGAGACACTAAAGTGCTCTTTGGAACTTCAGAGACTCTGAAGTACTATTTAGAACTTCAGAGTTAATGTTTAATTTTTTTTTTATTACACGTAAATAATGAACAATTGTTTAGGTTATAATATTTATTCAATTTGGCCTCTTGTAGTTACAGACATACGAAAGGCCTTTAATACAACATATGTTTAGATTAATTTCAAAACTGCAACAGCTGCCTTAAATCTAGTCATAGCTATTGCTAAAATATTAAACTATGATTAAAACTATTCCTTAACCATTTTATGCAAGGTTATAATCCTCCAATTTTCTTTTAAATAGCTGTAATTAAGTAGGAACTATATTATTATATTAATTTATACAGTTTAATTATATATTAAAACGTAATATTACGTTATTTGAATGCGCAAACATAAATGTATTCTTTAGGGAGCGGTTTACACATGTGCCGCTTCCTAGTTGTCCCTTCGGGACATTTAACCTATATTTTGACAATAGCTTTGACTTAAATTAGATTTAAACGATACTTAAACAAAGAATTATATTTATAAACATTATAAATAAACGATTTTGATTATAATTCGATTAATATGTGCATTAATTGAAAAGCTACGAATTTGCTTAAAGGATTTTATGATAGAAATGACAAATTTGCGTAATATAAAATGTAGACCAATGTGTGTTTAATTTCGTATATGCGTGGACATAGAATAAAAACGAATATATTCAATAATTTAGGCATGTTAGATTAATATATATTTGTAAAATTTGCTAATTGAAATTGGCATAAATTTTAAAATATCCAATTTATCTGCAGGACAGATTTTAAATTGGTAAATGGGTAAAAAAATATATTTTCTTTGTATAATTTTGACTGTTAACATGTTAACTGCCAACGGACACTTCTTGGGTACACATGTATGTAAATATGGTCACCATGGCAGTTAACGTGTTAATTATGAATATAATCAACGTAATGTGATATAATTTGGCAAATTTGAATCATTTAAACTCAGTTCTGTAGTATTCGAGATTTTCTGTGTTTAAATTAAATACTGTAGCACCAAAACTGTTCATGTATTATTAAAAATAGCGTCTTTCTCAAAACAGTCGTACAAAATTAAATACCCCCTCCTTAATACTGCCCTTAGATTAAAAAAATCAAACCCAACAATATATATATATATATATTTTTTTTTAATTACAATTGAGTTTATCAAAAATTTTGGTGAGCTGAAGGCATAGGTGCTTGTAACTATGCTTGTTTATTATTAAAATATATGATTGACTGTTTTGAGAATGAGTAATTATGTATTTTTAACAGTATTAATTTATATATACGCCATTTATTAATTTTAAATATATTTATTAACATACACACAATATCGAGAAATATATATTTAAAGATAAAACACTTATATTATTATTAATATTAAAACATTGTTAGTATATAGATACATTTATATATATAACACACACAGTGGCGTTACCGTTTTTTAAAAAAAGGGGGTACAACACGCCACTGCCTAAATATGTAAAACAATTTCTGTGAAATTAAAAATAAATATATATATATGGCATCTTTTTTTTTTTAATAAAAATTACAATTAGGAATTTTTTAAAAATTGTACAGCAGCCAATTCAGGATTACGGATATAATCGAATGGTAATTTTCCTCTGTTGTCCACTTCCTTGGTCAACATTGGACACATTTTGACCAAATCTTGGCAAATTGCCAAATGTTGGCTATCGGCCGCTCGATGCAACACAGTTTTCGCATCACTGTCCTTAATACGGACATCCGCGTTTTTTTCCAGTAATAACTGAACGATTTCGTAGTTTCCTTAAAATAAATACGAATTTGCTTAGTTATTTTTCAAAATAACTATTAAAAAGGGCAAAAATGATGTAGAATTACAAATAAAGGCAAATACACACCTGCAGTGGCTGCCCGATGTAAAGCGGTGGCTTGTCCTGACCGCGTTTGCGCGTTTACATCGGCGCCATTCGACAATAAGAAGCGACACGTTTCAAGATGGCCGCCCCTAGCCGCGTAATGCAACGCTGTATAACCCGCATTGTCGCGCTTATCTACACTAACATTTTGCCCTAAAAGCTTTTTAATCCTTGCCAAATCGCCGCTTTGCGCCGCATACCAAATACCGCGTTCGAACTCCAACTCATCCAAAGTTTGAAAAACACTCGCACCACTCACGTGACATATATGATTATGCGACATTTTTATTTAATTAAATAAAACAAACGATAATTAGTCCAGTTCGCGTTGCATGGTCCAAATGACCTCAGCTTCGCCCGTAGTACTAACAACCTTATACCCTAATTGACCTAACGCGTTTACAATCGACATTGGGGGCGCTTTAAGCAAAACACCATTAATCACCTCTTTTCGCACACCACAATTATATTTTTTTGATAACGCGTTTATTTCCGTTTCATTCATACCGAAAACCGCACTGTCTGCCGCGTGAATTGACGCTTTCACCGCCACGTACGCGTGTAGACCCGACGCCATTATTAAATTTCCCGGTATATCCATTTTAAAAACATATGTTTAGAAATTAACTCGCATATAATCAATTTTAAATGAATTTACTTTATTTAAAACGAATTATTTACACCTGTTACTAATTATAAACTTGGTATATTTAATTATTTACGTTTAAATGCGCTACGTTTACACTTTCCAACTACAATATAAGCGTTTTATTGCACTGTGATGTGTACAGTAAAGCTTGATTCACACTAATCACTTCAGTTCTAATTCTTTTATACGCGCTTCTGGAGTTTGCTGTTTAGAAGGCTCAGGTTCCGCGAATTCCCTTTGCATTGTCCACATGTACTCGTTGTAATCTTGTTTTACACTTGTCGAACTGGACGCCACTACACTGTAGCCTAACACTTCTAACGCGGTCAAAATAACGCACGGATGTTGTAAGTAAACAATGGTTGTGTCATCACAGTAACCACCCGATGCGAAACGCTTTAAATGGTCGATATCCACTGCCTTAAGGCCCGACACAAGTACGCGCCATGGATACCGGTTTCCATACGACGCCAAATTACCGCGAACTAAAATGTAGGGCATTGGAATAACATACGGTTTTCTACAAATACGCGTTAATTTCAAGCCCGTGCTTGCAAGTTACACACTAACGATTATACTAGTTAAGCACGGTATACACCTGCGGATCAAACAGGTGAACGGTAACTTCAAGGTCACTTAAATATATTCGTATTTTACACAGATTTTCGGACTTTAATCTAGTTTATTACCAAATTTTTAGACTATTATTAGAATTTCAATCAAATTTAATTCGTTTTGTAGGAAATAAATGTATTCTTTTTATTCAAAATGTCATGTTTTTGCTCTGTCTGCCTCATGTGTAGACAGAGCGAGATGATGTTTTAAGCGAAACAAGCTAAAAAGAATATGGCCCCCATTTTCAAATAGATTATACGCTGCCACTGTTCTAAATGTATAAAATAATGTGTTTTTAAATACAATTTATGCTTAAAACAATAACAAATTAGGGATTTTATGTTTTTAATGTATGAATACGTAAAGAATAGTTTTTTATTTATTAATTATTGACAGTTGAATTTGTCCTTGAAAGTGACAGACTTGTCTAAGTTGTATCAAACACGTTATTTTGTGTATTTAGGCGTAAAAATTGAAATTTTCTACTAAATAATACGGTTTTAAGTGTGTTTTAAAATGCAGAATGTTATAAATAGTGTTAAGGGGACTGCGTTAGGCGTCGCTGAGTATTTAACACCTGTTTTAAAGGTATTGATCAGTTATTTAAATTAAAAAATCAATTATCTAATTTAAATATATATATATAAAAAAAAAATACAATTTTTTTTTCTTTTAATTAAAGGAGTCAAAGTTTAGGGAGACTGGAGTTTTGACTCCGGAGGAGTTTGTCGCCGCTGGCGAGCATTTAGTGCACCATTGCCCAACGTGGCAATGGGCAAGCGGCGATGAATCGCGGGCCAAAGCGTATTTGCCCAAAACTAAACAGTTCCTTATTACGCGTAATGTACCGTGTTCTCGCCGGTGCAAACAAATGGAATACTCCGATGAACAAGAACGGATAATCGAGTCGGACGATGCGGATAACGGGTGGGTGGACACCCACCATTACGATATGACGGCGTCGGGGCTCGAGGAGAACATTCAAGAAATGACGCTTGATACCAAAGTTAGTGTATATATTTATAACCAAATGAAGGTGCCAGACCGATTTGAACCAAATTTGCTATACATATTATTTAGCATCCCATTTGAATCAACTCGCAGTTTAAATCCAATCGCTTGTATACTTCCCGAGTTATAGGGCCCCAAAATTTGGAGCCCCCCTTAATACTGCCCTTATAAAAATAATTGAAACACTAAAAAATTCTAGTAGTAATTCTAAGATATTTTATGTCTACAAGATTTTTTCATATTGTTAACCCAAAGGCCGTAAAAAAATATTGAATATTTTCGGCACTTTAGTAAGTGTTGTCATCTCGAGTTTGTTTTGTCTTTAATATTTATACTATTTGGAGTACACGAATGCGTAAATGAAATAAATGTAAATAATTAATTAAATAGGTGGAAAAAAATGAAGATTCTGGTGATAAGGAAGAAGAAGACGACGATGACGAAGATGCAGCTGATATGGAGGAGTTTGAAGAAAGTGGAATGTTGGATAATGATCAAGTAATCAATTTGAATTCATTTCTAGGAATATTTTAGGCATTTGAAATTATTTTAGGCAACGATATCTGTGAAAGAAAAACCGAAAGTTGTCCAAGATTCTGCAGCAGATGGCGAAATAATTCGTACGCGAACATACGATTTGCATATAACGTATGATAAATATTACCAAACGCCCCGTTTATGGTTGTCTGGATACGATGAGGTAATCCATGGACATAAATATAAATGTTGTATTTTATTTAAAAAATTATTAGATGCGTCAACCATTGAGTATGGAAGAAATGTACGAAGACGTTAGTCAAGATCATGCGAAGAAAACTGTTACTATGGAACTTCATCCACACTTACCAGGGCCACCAATGGCGTCAGTTCATCCGTGTCGGTAAGTTAGGTATCTTATTTTCAGGCTCTATATATATATAAATAAATTAATCGAACATTCTTTTAAATGAAGTTCCAAAAGAAACTTCAAAGCGAACACCAGCTTTATTGTATTTTCAGGTTCTTTGTATATATATAAATAAATCAGCGAACAGTTAAGTTAACGACATCCTTGTAAATGAAGTTCCAAAAGGAACTTTAAAACGATAACCATTTTGATTGTATTTTAAAACTCTGTATATATATATATATATATATATATATATATATATATATATATATATATATATATAAATAAATCAACGAAAAGTTAGGTTAGCGACATCCTTTTAAATGAAGTTCCAAATACGACTTCAAAGCGAAAACTGGTTTGATTGTATTTTCAGACTCTGTATATATATATATATATATATATATATATAAATATATATATATATATATATATATATATATATATATATATATATATATAAATAAATCATCGAACAATTAGATTAGCGATATTCTTTTAAATGAAGTTCCAAATGGAATTTCAAAGCGAAAACCTGTATATATGTATATAAATAAATCATCGAACTTCCGACTTCCTATTAAATGAAGTTCCATAAAGAACTTTAAAGTGGAAACCGGTTTGAATGTAATTTGTCCTTTCTATATATATATATATATATAAATAAATTAATCGAAAAGTTAGGTTAGCGATTTCCTTTTAAATGAAGTTCCAAAAGAAACTTCAAAGCGAAAGTCGGTTAGATTGTATTTTCAGGGTTTGTATATATATATAAATAAACCATCGAACAGTTAGGTTAGCGACTTCCTTTTAAATGAAGTTCCAATAGGAACTTCAAAACGAAAACCGGTTTGATTGTATTTTCAGGCTTTGTAGTAATATATAAATAAATCAGCGAACAGTTAGCTTAGCGACATCCTTTTGAATGAAGTACTAAAAGGAACTTCACAACGAAAACTGGTTTTATTGTATTTTCAGGCATGCTGAAGTTATGAAAAAGATCATTGAGACTGTCTGTGAAGGCGGCGGAGAATTAGGTGTACACATGTACCTAATAATATTCCTGAAATTTGTTCAATCAGTGATACCAACTATTGAATATGATTACACACAAAATTTCACTATGTAAACAATGCCTATTTTAATTTTTTTCTATTTTTGGCAATAATGCAAATCAGATATTATTTTTTAATGCAATTATTTTACAATTATATTAGCTTGTGTGATATAACCTAAACATTGTAATTCAAATAAAAAACAAATTATATATATATACAATATTAACGATTTTTATTTATAATAACAAGAAAACAAATAACAAATTACCAGTCTTTAAAATAATAGTTAAAATAAGTTACGAATAAAATGATTGAAGCGGATATTTGAAATAAAATTATTGTATCGGCAAATATGTTGAATTCATGTTATCAGATTCAATGTTATACGAGGTGACCAGGCAGACATTTTGCCCATCATCGGTCATAAATTGCACTGATTGGTCCATAAGACTAGTGACGTCACTGTCAAGGTCGCCATTTTGTTTAACATCCGCCATCTTAAACATTACACACATCAAATTATTATATATTCGCTTAAATTCAAAAATAACATGAATATTATTTCAACAGTGCGGCTTCCATATAAACCGCTCTATAGTTATCATAAAAATATTTATATGCAACAAAGCGGTATCCTTACCTCATCAATGAAATCTTTTGGTTTAATATCTTCATCGATCATTTCAACAGCGACGGCTTTCCCATTTTCTGCATTCAGCTGTATGGGCAAAATGGTGCCATCATCCAGGCAAACTTGTAAATGTTGCCCATCGAACGAAGTAACACGTATTTGTTGCCCATCTTGCGCGGTGAAATAAATAGGATTGCCTTCTTCATCAGTAACCTAAACATTGCCCAAATTTTATTATACATTTTTAATCGATTTCTTAATCGACTAACATTTAATTGGCCCGGATTGATTTCTAAATCGTTTTCATCGAAATCGCCTAATTCTAACTCGTCCGATTGGACTGGACGTATTAAATCAGTTTGAATATCGTTGGAGCCGTTTTGTAAATCAGCCGTGCTTCCATCGTCCAATATTTGGACTAACGCTGGGATTTCATTATTATCTGCATCTTGGTATGTTACGTATATAACATTTCCATCTAAATAATTTAAACAAATATTTATTAATAATAAATAAATATATAAAAACCCAGTTACCGGTAGCAACCGTTTGCGGCTCCTGCGTCTCATCCTTATCGTTTCTATGCACCCGTTTATGTTTCGTTAAATTCGAGCAATCAGCAAACGCCTTATTGCAAACCTCGCAAACATAGGGCTTCTCCCCCGTGTGTAATCGTAAATGTTTTTTCAGCGCCCACTGTTCCGTAAAATCCCGCAAACAAACTGTACACTGATAGGGTCGTTCGTTTCGATGTCGCCGCATATGGCATTTCCATGTGTCTTTGTGCAAAAAATTCTTATTACAATATTCGCAATTCCATGGTCTTTCACCCGTGTGTCGTTTTACGTGTAATTTGAATTGGGACGACGTTGTGAATTTGCGACCGCAATAATCACAGCTGTACGGTTTTTCACCTAGGAAATTGAATTTATAAGAATTTTAATAGTATTTTAAGTTGACCTCGGCGTTTAGGTGACTTGGCGGCGAGTGATGCTGCAGTTGCCGCCAACATTTCGCATAAGTCGGGGTATGAATTCTTCAGCGATTTTAATTTAAATAAATTATAATTATTACTGTGTATAAGTAAAAACATTTTAAATTTTTTTGTACGATGTTTATAATATACTAGGTTAAGCCATAGGCACTATGTGCCCATATCTTATACAGTCCATTCTTCAGCGACATAATAATTTAATTTAAATATATTACTGTGTATAAGAAAATTTACAAAAATTGCACGATGATTATAATATACTAAAGTAACCAGTAGGCACGATGTGCCCATATCACATACAGTCCATTCTTCAGCGATATAATAATAATATTAATTTAAATATTTTTGTACGATGTTTATAATATACTAGTTAGAGTAACCAGTAGGCATCATGTGTCCATATCACATACAGTTCATTTTTCAGTGATATAATAAT
The DNA here is from genome assembly GCA_933228885.1 of Leistus spinibarbis. NCBI lineage: Eukaryota > Metazoa > Arthropoda > Insecta > Coleoptera > Carabidae > Leistus > Leistus spinibarbis. The sequence goes on along the minus strand of OW121794.1, from coordinate 182,593 downwards.
AATTACTGCGTATAAGAAAGTAAAAGCACTTACCAGTATGAATTCTTTTATGTTCTTGTAAATTGCCTTTTTGCGAAAACGCCTTTTTGCAAATCGGGCATTCATACGGTTTTTGCCCACTGTGCCACCTATAGTGCAGTGTGAGTGACGTTTTATGCGCGAACAATTGCCCACACTGTTGGCAAAAGTATTTTTTCACCCCTGTATGCGTTGGTTGATGATTCAACAAATTGGCGCGAGTTTTAAACGAGGCCCCGCACGCTTTGCACATAAAGGGCCTGTCTTCAGTGTGCACTAATTGATGCCGTTGCAACAATTGTTTATGCTTGAAGCTTTTGCCGCATTTATTGCACACAAAGCGGCGGCCGTTGTTGTGCTCCGCCTCCTTGTGATAAACCACCGAGCTGGGGTGGTTGAACACTTTGTCGCACATGTCGCACGCGTGCCCTTTGTCCATTTTGAATTCGTGCGACGCCTGGTGGCCCTTCAGGCTCGCGTGGTACGCGAACGTTTTGTCGCATTTGTCGCACTGGAACGGCTTTTGGCCCTCGTGTATCGCTTTCACGTGCACCTCGTAGCTTTGCTTCGACATAAATGATTTGTCGCATTGGGGACACGGGTATTTGTGCTCGGGCGAGATTGGCTCAGTCGTTTTGGGCAGTAAGGTGTCCAATTCGGCGTCCATCGGCTCTTCGGGGGGCTGCTAGAATTTAGCATAAATGGGACACATTTATTTTTAATTAAACTTAAATATCCGCAATTTACTTACGACTTCATTAACCAATGTCTCGACAATTCCTTCGCCGGTGTGCTCACTCTCCACCTGGTGTTCGCCCAGCTCCTCTTTAGTGCGAAACATCATTTTACAAGCGGCACACTCGTACTTAACGCCTTTATGGAACGTTTTATGCAGCAAATAACGTCCGTAATGCATAAATCCTCGACCGCAAATTTCACAATTAAAATTCTTGCGTTTACGCGGTTTCGTCCTTACACGATTCCTTCCCTTATTTATCACCACCAACTCACCTAAATCCTTACCATCTTTATTCTCTAAATGCCCGATAATCTCATCCCCAGCCACATGTATTATCGGCGCAGTTTTATCATCCGAATTATCGTCTTCATCCGAATCGTCTTCTTCATCAATTACGCCTTCCTCCCGGAAAATCCGCTCTAGTTCTTTACCCTAGTGTAAAATTAATTGAAAATGATTAAAATAGAAGATTTGGACATAGTATAAAGTGTACAGTACCTGAACAGCTTCTCTGAATCTTGATGGAACTTTTCTGCGCCGCCTTTTTCTTCCATCTGCATCATCTTCCATTTCTTCTTCTTGTTCTGGCTCTTGAAGTACAATTGGTTTGAGTTCTTCGTCGGGTGTTACCGCCCCCGGGGGCGGTTTTGGGGGTCTGCCCCTTTTTCGTCTTGGTTTTTCTAACCCTTCGACCTTTAATGTCATTTCATGCTCCGGGGCATAAAGCGATCCATCAGGCATAACTATAGCAAATAAATCATTTATAATAATCATCTATTCATCAAGCATAACTAAAGCAAAACAAATAATTAATCAAATAAATCATTTAAAATAATCATCTATATTATAAATAAATAAAATCATCTATTCATCAGGGATAACTAATGCGAAATAAATAATTAAATCAGATAATACATTTAAAATAATCATCTATAATATAAGAAAATAAAATCATCTATAAATAAATATACATACAATCATATCAAAAAATCATTTAAAATAATCATCTATTCATCTGGTATAACTAAAGCAAAATAATTAATTAAATCATTTAAAATCATCTATAAATAAATAAAGTCGATTAAATTACTTTGAATAACGATTTCTTTTCCATTTTCCTCGACAGCTTGAATCGTAAATGGACTTAAGTTTGGATCCGGAATAAATAAATCCTCTTTTTCTTTTCTTCGAAGAAATTCTTGTTGATTACGAAATAAATCACGTATTTTGTCTTGACCACAAATAATAAGTTCCATAAATTGGACCATTGCGTCCAATTGGATATTACAGCCAGGACATATCGTCCTGGGATATTTTCCATCATTTTGTACCTTTTTCAAACATAAATTACACTTCCAGAACATTCCAGACAGTCTAGAATCTTCTAGACGTACATATTTATACACTAAACATCGTTATATATTTAAAATAAGTAATTTGGGATGCTTGAAATATATATTATATTAAAATAATAAAGTTTAAATACAGCTTTAAACATCGTTTTGTTAAAAAAATATTTGAATTGCCGCCAAAATCATTTGATTTTCTTCAAAAACTTTAAAAAATCGTTACAGGTAATAGTGAGGTTATCTTTTGGAAAAAATATATATTAAAATTAATTAAATGTGTTAATTATTATTACTGTACAAACATCGTTTTAAATATCGTTGGTTGAGTCTAGTAAATTTGAATTTCCGCTAAAATCGCATTTGACATTTGTGATAGGAAATCAAGTTGGATGATGAATCAAAAATGTGTCAAAAAATATTTACCTTTAGCGGCAGATAGCGGTTTATGGTGCTACATAAATCCGGCTCGTTTTCTTCGGTGGAAAATAATAGAATTCCATTTTCATTTGCCTCGCCACACAATCGACAAAGTGTTGAATCGTATAAAACGACTTCGACGTCCATTTTGTTCCATCAAGTTACACCCCTCTGCATTTTCAAATAAACTCGTCCAATTCTCGCGATCTTTTCCAAAAATCACATGATGTTATTTACACTATTTAAATAGCAATTCCCATTTTAATCTCTAATAAAAACATCTATTTCTATTTATAAATTATATATTTATACAATTTTTCATACAATTTAACTAATATTCATATAAATTTCATAAATTGGTTTTCAACATATTATTAATAATATCTACAATATTTATAGATTATAATATAGTAATTGTATAACAATTACGTATAAATAAGAATAATTTTAAAAAAATGCGCGAAATTTGGCACTAGTTACTGCTGCCATCTTGTAACTATTTACAAAACTATTTAAATTTGTAAAGTATGCAATTTGCTTTACATAAAAGCAAGATAAGTTGCTTATGTTTCTTCTAATTATTATATACGTTTATTTAAATAATAAAGGCTATTTATTACTTAAACTTAAATGTCTTAAAAAACGTTTCATAGTTTAAAAATGTATTAAAATTCGTAAATGCGTAAATTTATAATTTGATGATTTATAATGGAATGATTATAAAGTATAAATAATGTTAAAATATATAAAATTAATTGAAATACATAAATAAACGCCTTAAGATAGCTTTAAATTAGAAAAATGTATTATAATACCGAAATATTATATTTAAATATTCAAAGTAGGCCAAATCCATGGCTACCGCTGATGCTCGCAGGATATTCGGGTTGCATTGCCGCGCTGTGCATCAACTAGTCAGTTGACGATTGCACTTGGAGGGAGAATGTTGCAGTCGGCTCCGGGCAAAGATGAAAGTGAAAAATTTCGAATATTATAATTATTGAATCATTATTAAGCGCTTAGTCTAGTTGTATTTTTTTTTTAATTGTCAAAATTACGTGATTGTTGTATATATATAGTTTAAACAAATGGGATTATTTTCGAGCTAAATGAAATTATTTTAAGGTATTTATTATTATTCGTAATTCTTAAGATTGGCCTAATCTAACCTAATTTTAATATATAATCTATATTTTATTAGCCTTATTTCAGTTACTAAGAATATTTCTGAAATACAAATAATATTTTCCATAATTCGTAATCTCTGACACATTTTCATATTAAAAACAAATTACTATTATTAAGAAATAATGTGTAGCTAATTTTGTTCAAAGTTTTTGCTCTCATATTAAAACCGGTTTTGAATAATTTTATTATTAAATTTATTGACCGAAATGGTTGACCAATAACATTTTTTTATGGTTCAACCAAAACATATTATTATTTTTGTATTATTCCTACTGCAAGACGCGATTAAGGGCTACTATTGAAAATCTTACACTTTCAAACGCAAAATATAATTATTTTATGTATGAACATATTTAATTTAAGATTTGTTTATCTCGGGAACTGCTTGCTTACGCGTGTAATTTTTTTTTATCTCGAAAACGGGACTAGTTAGGGAAAAAGTGTATACTATAAAAGTTAAAGTTATTAAAATTTTGAGTAACTTTTGTTTGAAAAGTTTTTTCAAAATTTGTTCCATTTACTAAAAAATCACTTTTGAACATATTGATATTGTTTTTTGGCAATTGTAGAAATAAATTATAATACAATAAAGTGAAAAATAGCTATGAAAGTCGATTTAAGGGAACTCCAGATTTTTTTTACAACAAATTGTAAATGTGTTGACCTTGGTAATGCCTTATATATTAACAATTATAAACTGTTGTCTAGGTTAGGTAATTTTTAGTCATGGTCAAATGAAAACACACAGATAATTTAGATAATTATTTCTTTATTATGTGAACATAATTGATGAATATTTTCTTATAAAATAAAAATTAACTTTAAACATAGCATTACAGCAATATTTAAAATAGGGTGTCGTTAAATATTGATTTTACTAAAGTTTATAATCCCACAATGGCAAATGTTTCAATGTTGCCCCTTGTGGGTATTTAACAAGGCTAAAATGGGTGGTAGCGGCACCGGGAGTCGAACCAAAGGCTCTCAGGTCACACTTGTACCGGTTTTAAAGTGAAAGTATTTCTTTTTGCGACTAGTTACGCATGTCATAGCGCGAAATGTTTATTTTAATTAAAATTTAATTTAGTAGTCAAATATTAAATATGTGTTTTTTATTTGTTTTACGATAATAATTATTGTAATTACGCGTAAAGATAAGCCTAATTTAGATAATGATATTAATCTAGAGTGGCCTTTACCCATCGTGTACAGGCACCAATGTTTACAGCTTTCTGTAATGGCTTCTACTCCGGTTAACAGTTTAAAACAAGCATATATAGCACCAATGTTTTCAGCTTTTAAACTGTTTTATATATTGATATATGAGATGTTTAAGTTATATGTTGTGCTAAAGAGCTATAGTATTCGATGATGTGCGTTTAATATTTACAAATGTGTGTGTTTATTTAGTGGTTGTATGTTTGTAAGATAAAATGATTGATATTTTGTATGTTACATAACATTTTCTTTTCGTGTGGCAATGCCACTTGTGATTTCATTTTTAAAACCTGTTTGGTTTGAAAGGTTGGCCACACTTTTACTCTATATACATACATACATACATAACATATAAGTAAATAGCAATATGTAATTGGGAGCACGTATACATAAATGTATTATTAAACAATGAGACATAAACTTTAACCAAATGAGGACAACAAAATATGTTTATATATTCATTATTGTTAATTATAACTTTATATCTTTAGAATTGAATTTTTATTGTCTTAAATTGAAATTGTTTTAAGTTTGCCTTTAGCCATGATCTCTTAATAATATATTAATCCAACGACTATTATTTTTATGTTTGTAGCTAACTTAACGCAAACATATCTTTGATGGAACTTTGCTATGTTTATGTATGTATATGTGCATATAAAGTATGTAATTGTTAAACATACGATTAGGAATACCTGTAATCCTGTAAACATGCCATCGTCATGGCCATTGTAATATCAATATAAACAATTTATAATTACCTACTTACCATGCTTATATCTATACGAAACAAGCATAGATACCAATGCCTACAGCTCACCGTGTTTATGCAACCCTATTTTCACAAAAGCTTTCAATTTTTGTTCGTCGTGTCTGTATTTATTATAAGCTCGCCTATTTTTAGACTTTTCCTGTTTCCGGGACTTATTTTCTCTGTTGCATACAAAACTCCGGTTACAGGTTCCCAATTTCCGGTTCATAGACATTCTGTCTCATTCTACTTTGCATATTTACTAACTAAATGTGCCCATATCATATACAGTCTATTCTATATCGATATAAAATAATAATAATGTACATTTTAATAACTTTTGATAATGACTTCACTTTACGTTCTTTTGATTAAACAAGCGTAAGCACCAATGCCTTTAGCTCGCCGTATATACTATTATTTATGTTTGAAACACTTTTTTAACTACTATTGTGCAATACCAATGCCTTCAGCTCACCGTATATACTATTATTTATATTTAAAACACTTTTTTAACCATTACTGTGCACTACCAATGCTTACAGCTCACCGTATATATTATTATTAATGTTTAAAACACTTTTTTAACCACTATTGTTTTAAATACTAATACATACATACATATATCTGTGTGTAACGCGTTACTAGCCCCCAACTAGGGTGGCCCGTTGTTTACACTGAACGCAAATAAGGCCTAGTACGGCCCTGTTCTCAACTTTAATGAAGAAAAGCTTGTTTTATGTGTACAAAAGTCGAGTTCCCTGCAGTTTGTGGCTATAAAAATACGGAAATCGATATGTGAACATACGATATCTTGAATATTGCAATAGATACGGGTTAATAAGACACTGTTATTAACTTTTCAATAAGTTTACTTTATTTTTAATAATAATTGTGTCTAAATATTCAGAAATGAAATTAGTAACAGATTTGTAACTATAATTTCCTTGGGTAATCATTATAAATCGGCCACGAGTTCAGTTCCAGTTCACTAATTTTAATAGCGCGCTTATTGCAAATTAATTAAAATTGATTACTAACCTCGTTCAATCAGCTGACATAATAATTGATTTGATATTCGTCAAACAAAACAATTAAATATTTTATTTAAAGACTATTTAATTGGAAAGATATTTACGACATTTTTTGTACACGTGCAACTTTGACCTTGAAATAAACTAATGCTTACAGCTCACCGGCAATAATTAAAATAGCATAATTCATATATGTATATATTTATTTCAGATTTCTATACCCCTATTTTTGCCCATTTAAACCCCTCAGATGCAATGTCTGATGTCCCACACCCCGATAAACCCCAATTAGACCCCATCCCATCATTCACCAAGCTCACATTCGGTTTACCCCCGTTATACCCCCAAAAACGTAAATTTAGCTTCCCGGCGTCCCTGCACGCAAACTTACTCGGCCTGTCCCCGGCTGATGGCAGCGCACTTCCCGCCAACATATCTACGCGTCGCCGCTTCAGTAATGTCGGCGATGTTGTTTCCCGTAAACTCTCAAATACGATTGGCTGGCGTACGCTGCCAGTGCCGCCGCAAGAGGTAGTTTCCCAGGGGAAAGCCCTCTGTTGCCAGTACATACGAAATCGTTTAAAACGTTCCGGAATATTTAATAAAAAACTCGGATTGTATCGACTTCGTAGCGTCGTTGGAACACCTAGTGGCATGATTGTCACCGAGGTGTACCCCACGTTGGTTACCGCTGGTCAGGAGTTGGAACGAATGTACCCCAGAGTCTATAGTTCAGTTGCCAGACAGGTAAAAGCAATCGTCCCCCCCTTAATACTGCCTAAATATGCACTAAAATAATCTACAAAAAATTCTAAGACTTTTTATATCTATAACATTTTATCAAATTGATAACCAAATGGCCATAATAATTAAAACCCGCTGCGAGCTGGACGCATAGGCGGTTTCCGACCTTCAAAATGTAATCACTAGGAGAACAATTTTCACTTTTGCAGGCAAGTTCGACGCCAGCCGGCGTAATAGTATCTGATAAAGCCGCCGCGGCGCTTCTATTAGCAATTGGCCGCGAACTAGTTAAATCTGATGTCACTTGGGGTAAAGTTGTAGCTGTTTTCGCTGTAGCTGGTGGACTTGCAGTGGACTGTGTTTGTCAAGGTCACCCTGAATACCTCCATGGACTTGTTGAAGGACTTACCGATTTGTTAGAGGAGGATTTAGCCGAATGGATCGCTACTAACGGTGGCTGGGTAAGTTATTAATTAATCCTAATTTCCTTAATCTTGTTATTGCATTTTGATGCCGGCGAGTGATGCGGTGCAAGCCGCCAAGTATTATAAATGCCCGGGTGTTCGAAAATTGTTGCCGGCAAGTGACGCGGCGATTGCCGCCAAATACATTTGTTGGGACTATGTTTATGTTTTATATGTTATTCAGTTTTGTGTTTACGGGCCATAAAATTTAATGTTTTGATACTGATTACAAGTATATATTGTTTGGAATTGTTTTTATGATTATCGAGCGGTAAATGTGTAATCCGCAACTTTGTTTACATATATGTATTGCGGGAAGCCTATATACGGTTATAAAACGAATTTCGCACTAAATCCTTTTAATATGTTAATTAATCGATGAGTTTGACGTTAAAAAATATTTTCAGACGTCTTTATCCGCTCAATGCCGTCCCCCCAACCCAGAAATCAACACATCGGCATATCTCAGTGTTTTTGGTTTATTTATATTAGGTATTGTTTTCTTATTTTTAATCTTACGATTTTTCGGTAAATTATATTTTCTTTGACGAGCAAAATTCGTTGAATATACGTGATATTACATAGTTTAGGGTATTTTAAGTTAAATAACTCATATCTGTGACGTAAAACAATATAAGTAATTGAAATTGTCAATTATGCAATTTGAAATTTAATTATTAATTTAATTTATACAATTTACTACTTTTTCTCACAGATTATTCAAATTAAGTTAATTATGTTATTAATATACTAATTTTATTCGAAACTAATATTTAAAACTGTTATAACATATTTTACGGAATATGTTTAAATAAATGTTATTTTTAAAATCACTTTTCAATTTCATTTCTCACTTCATGTTGCGGACTAGCAAGGTAAGCTGTCCTAATTTAATCCTGCTATCCTCTTAGATTGTAGATTTAATTTTAATAATTCCAAATTGCTATTAACTAATATATTTTAAACAATTGCGCAATTATTACCTAAATTATTGTTATTAATGATTATTTAACATAAATTAAAAGGACGAAATAGATAAGCTGTCCTAACGTATACCTGCTTTCATCCTCTAAAATCGTGAAATATTTCTAATTCAATATGTTAACGGAAATACACGTTTTGGACCAAACCATTTCTATTTTCGGAATTAATTGTATTAAAATAAAATATTCTAGAAAGTATTGTGCTAGCCACATTAGATATTTGTAGTAAAATAGTGTATATAAGTCGAGTGTAGGGGCAGTGCAGTGCAAAAATGTTTGAATGAGTAGAACATTCGTGTGAATGAAACAAACGAATAGTTGATATTTACAATAATTTTATTATAATAATTGACAGACGCATAAATAATGAACATAAAATGAGTCGGTATCGCAAAAGCAATTGGACAAAGTCAAAAGCACAAAAGTCACAAGTCACATAAATCACAGAAATGCCACAATTTTCAAAATAAATATAAATTTATTTGCAAGATTTCAAAGTGTTTCCATATAAATATCGCTTTCATCTTCAAGCATATCAGTTCACATCACATCACATCTCATCATAAATATCATCAGTTTTCAGAAGAAATCAAAAATAATCCATAAAAATTCATGTTAAAAGATATTAAATTGTAAATATAAAATTAGACATACAGGGCGGTAGTGTGGAGAGATAATTAGAACTTTTCTTCGTCTAATCCGTGCTTGAAGAACATTAAAACGGGTTCTTGTTTGCCGTCGATGTCTCGGTACTCCATGAGTGCGACCATACCGTCGATGTCCATCGATTCACCGGTGAAGAATTGCAATTCTTTAAATCGACTCAAAATGTCTTTCATCACTTTGTTCATGTTCGTCTTGAAGATATCCACTTGATCTGGAGACCGTTCTTCTAATTTTGCTACAAGTCTAATTCAAACAAATAATCAAATATTAGCTCTATTATTTTAACACCTATTTTCATATTAAATTAGCGTTAAATGTTATAATTAGTTATTAAATCTGATACTTAAATATTAGATTTATAAAACAAACAAAAATATATTAATTTATGCATATTTTGCTCTGAATTATACATTAATAAATATAACCCAGTATTAGTAATGCCAAATCACTCAATAAAACAAAGACAATTCATTTTTGCCAATCATGTGTTACAATATTTACTAAAAGGTGCAAATATCACTTAAATAGTGCAAATTTCATTTAAAAACCGCATATATCACTTACAAATTGCAATTAATAAAAAAAACTGCAATCATCCCTTAAAAAATGCAAAGTATTACGTAAAAAGTGCAAATTTTACTTAGTCAAATATTACTTAAAAAGTACGATTATTACATAAAAACTGCAAATTTCCCTTAAAATGGGTAAAAATCACTTAAAAACCGCAAATTTCCATTACAATATGCATATTTTACTTAAAGAGTGCAAATATCACTTAAAAAGTACGAGAATTATATAAAAAAAATATGCAAATATTACATAATGACTGCATATTTATTTAAAATTGTGCAAATATCACTTAAAAACCACAAAATTACATTAAATGGTGCAAAATAACACATAAAAACCGCAAATTTCCGTTATAATGTGCAAATATCACTAAAGAACCTTAAATTTCCCTAAATAAATGCAAATATTATTTATAAGTGCAGGTTTTACTTGAAGAGTGAAAATATCACTTAAATGTGCATATTTTACTTAGTGAGTGCAAATATCACTTAAAAGTGCAAATATCACTTAAAAGTGCAAATATCACTTAAATAGTGCAAATTTTATTTAAAGAGTGCAAATATCACTTAAATAGTGCAAATTTTACTTAAAGTGGAAATATAGCTTAAAACCCGTATGTCTCCTAAAAATGTGTGAAAAAAAAAACACTTAAAAACCGCAAATTTAACTTAGAGTGCAAATATCACTTAAAAAGTGCAAAGTTCGCTTAAAATGTGGAAAAACGAACTTTTTCATGTAATCCTTCAAGTAGGCAGTGTACGATTTCTTATCGCCAAAGGCGTACGTTTCACACAGCCTATGATTGAGCACTACGTCCACGCCACTTTCTACAGCATCGTCACAGCCTTCGTCAGCATCTTCAGCGGACGGATTGAAGCCAGCGATCTCCACGTCACCAACCTTACGCTGGATCAGTCTGCATGTTACTTCATACACTACCTCATCAACCAACTTCATTTTATACGAATCAGAGAACATCTCGTCACCTAAACACACCAAAATTAACCTCAAAACACTCAACAAAACCAACACTAAATTAATACTAATTCACAAAACAGCACAACAAAATTTTGACAATTTTAACCCTAATCTGACAATCTGGAGACTGACAGATTGGTCAACAAAAATATAGTGTATTTCGAAGTGAAAAATTTGACGGACGCAAAAAATATTTGGTGCCAAATGTCGATTCAGTTGTGTAGAATTTTATTTACCGGTGAAAATATCTTTGTAAATTCTCATATTGGAAGATGAAAGCAGAAAACTTTTCTAGGTGACACTTAAAACACACCGTCCTCTTCGAGGAGGAAACCGGAAAGAGAGCGCATCGACGGCTACACACTGCGACGAAGCCGGTTGTTGCACTCTCCGCGTCTGCGCACTTCACCCACTTTTTTTAAACACTCAAAATACGCGAAAAATCAATATAAATACATCGAGTTTGCACCTACACATTACTTTACAATCTATATACATTCCATAAGTAACATTTAGGGGCTCAAATACTAGATTTATAGCATAATTTAGGGTTAGGGATTTATTTCTGTAACGTCAGATAACACAGGAGTGTCCAAAGACCTCTATGAGCTAGTCTCAATTCAAACTTATGTTTTTGCTCTGTCTAACCAACGTGTAGACAGAGCGAGAAGATAAGTTTTTACTGATACAAGCTTAAATTCCCTAAAACAAAAATGGCTACGCATTTATTAATGCACCTTAGACTTTCTTGTTTCCCCCTAAACTGTATTTTAGAACAAAAATATAATGGCTACGCCACTAACCACTTGTCCTATATATACGTAACATTTATGAGCATAAATGCTAGATTCATTGCATAATTTAGGGATAAAGATTTATTTCAGTAACGTTAGATAACATGGGCGTAGCATTTTATAAATTAAAGAACAGGAATGTCCAAATATCTCTATCAAACTTATGTTTTTGCTCTGTCTAACCAACGTGTAGACAGAGCGAGATACAAGCTTAAATTCCCTAAAACAAAGATGGACACTCTTGTCTTTCGCTAAGCTGCATTAATATAATGGCTACGCCACTGACCACTTGTAGCTAGCTTCCTATATATACACATCTCTTTCTAACACATTAATTCAACTTGAGGGTAATAAATACGTTGTTCAACGTGTTCTAAACGCATTTTGGTTATACCGACAACCAAACACGTGTTTTCTATAGTGAAATAACGAAATATACGTTATAATTTAACGTTAATAGTAGTTAAGTGTTTCTATTGTAATAAAATGGCAAATGCTGACGAAACGAAGGCGACTGATGCGAATGGGACTGAGGAGGTAGAAGTAAAGAAGGTGGATGTAGTTGAAGTGAAAGAGGACGTTAAGGAGAAAATAGAAGTGGAAGAAAAGAAGATTGTCTTGACGAAGGATTTGGAGCAGAAGATTATTCGGCAAATGGAGTATTATTTTGGTGATATTAATTTGCCGAAAGATAAGTTTTTAACGGAACAAATTGTGTTGGATGAAGGTTGGGTGCCACTGTCCGTAATGCTAACTTTTAAGCGGCTAGCTGCGTTGTGCCCAGACGCGGATGTTATAGCAACAGCGATTTTAAATTCGGATAAAGAGTTAATTCATGTGAGTCCAGATCGGTTAAAAGTGCGACGTAACCCAGAAATGCCGGTTCCCGAGTACAATGATGAACGCCGTAAGGAATTAATGGCACGGACTGCTTACGCGAAGGGATTCGATTTAAACGAAGAATTAGAAGTAATTATGAAATACATGGAAGAATACGGCCCTTTCGAATCTATACACATGCGAACTTATAAAGACAAAGCCCTTAAGAAATTCATGTTTAAAGGCTCAATTTTCGTGATTTTCAAAGACGTGGAAGCCGCAAAAAAATTCATCGAACTCCCCGACATAAAATATAAAGAAAAACCTCTAATTCGTAAATGGCAAAGTGAATACATGGAAGAAAAGAAATTAGAACGAAACGACCGCGATTCGCGTCGCGCTAAAAAAGCAGGAAAGGAGCCTCAAAAGAACCACACGTTCCCTAAAGGCGCTATTCTGCACATGAAGGGCTTCTCCCCCGAAAATACAACTAGGGAAACGATCAAAAAACAAATCACGGAAATTGGGGGCGCAGAAGTCGCCTATATTACATTCGACAAAGGGGACACTGAAGGATTCTTACGTTTCAGCGAGGAGAATGGAGCAATTGAATTTGTGAAAAAAATTACGGATTCAAAGTTTAAAATTGAAGAGGCGGAAATTAGTGTACGAGCGCTCGAAGGGGACGAAGAGGAGAAGTTTTTGACTGATTTATCGGAAACTTTGTCCAAAATGCGAAATCAAAATAAACATTTTGGCAAAGGGAAGAATCGAAAACGGAAGGGCGGCCATGATGGCGGACCACGCTCCAAACATAACCGGAAGTAGTCGTTACGTTTTATATTAAACATTTTATATTTAACTCCGAAAATTGTTTTTTTTTTTTGTTGTAAATAATAAGACTCATTCAACATTGTCATTATTATTATAATAATATTTTTACTAATTTGTCATAAAAAATTATTATATATCTTTATTATTTAAATAATAAAACTGGTTAAAAACTTCGTGTTTCTATCAGTCGATTTGTAATTACATAAATAATGACTGGTAATAGTTTATATTTTTGATATCCGAAACTGTAAATTCAAAAAATTACCAGGCATTTTTTATGCAATTACGAAACGACTCATATTTTTTTTTATAAAGATCGAGTCGGTGTTTTATTTTGTTAGCGAGGTTTGTTTCATCATGATAGGTGTTTTGTGTAATTAAGAAATATAAATATGACCAAATGTGTAACAATTAGTAGTACCTAATTATTCAATAAACAGTCATTGATTATAGCGTAAAAATAGCTAATTTCTATCACTAGTTGCTTGAACATTCGAAGTCGATGCTAGCGCCGCCATCTAAAATAGCTGAGAGCGGTGCGGCATTACTTCGAACTAGATTGCCTGATGCTGTATTCTTTTTACTCAAAATCACAGCTAGGTCATGTTTTTGCTCTGTCTGCCCCATGTGTAGACAGAGCGAGAAGATGAGATTGTGTATAAAAAGAATACGGCTAAATTTAACCCGTGTTATAAAAAGGGTTTTTAACTCATACTTTTATAAAGCCTCCAATTATGTATTTAATCAACAATACATTGGAAACTTGTTAATAATATAGTTAGGAAACAGATAAATTAATATGTTATTTAAATTTCCAACTAATCATAAACTAGAGTACACCGCAATACATTGGTGTAAAACTGGTTGCGTAGTTTAAGGGGTTTACTATTTAGATCCCCAAATTATGGCCTATGGGTTAACTATTTGAAAATATGTTATATATATAATAGTCCTATAATATTTTATAGATTTTTAGTATGCATATTTTAAAATTATAATATTTAATTATTTTTGTATGGCTTTTAAGTTACTTATAGGTAGAAATCTTGTAGACATAAAATATCTTAGAATTTATAAATGTATTAATTAATTTTCTAAGAGCAGTATTAAGGGGGGTTTCAAATTTTGTGGCCCTATAACTCAGGGTGACGAAGACAAACACTTGTTAAGGAAATTTTTTGATTCTACAATGCTACAAACATACGGCGAGTTATTAATTAATAATTGAGTCGTTTCTTAACAAAATACGTAGGTGTGTGACGCTATTAATTATATTTAGGCATTAATTCCCAATCTTTTACCGATAGCTGCTATTGTTCAAATGTCAAATAATAATAAAAAGTTGTTTTTCCCAGTGGAAATAACCTCGGCAACATTGTATGTGCAAGCAGTTTCAGTGTCAGGTGAAAGTGGACCATCAATGTGTTGGATTGGAGATGTTGTTCGTGTGGTATATATGCTATTTTGTTAGTTCAGTATGTTTTTAGCGAAAGAACCAGTTAGTTCACACAAATATGCGCCATTAACGACACAAGACTACGAGTTAAGCCCGTTATCACCTTATTATTGGGACGACGATAGCGAAAACATGCGTTTCGAACTTCAGGTGAGTCAAACGTATCTATTACACTAAACTTACGTGTGTTTTAACTGTGCTTTGTGGTGTTTATAAACACGGACATCAGGCAACAATGTTTAAAAACGATTGTATAACTATACATTCAGGTGTTTATTGTTTTTTTGTGGTATTTCTAAGCGCGGTCATCATGCAATCATATTTAAATAATTAAATGAATGTTTATAATCATGTATTAGTGATTTTTGTTGTATTTATAAACGTGGCAATCAAGCAACGATGTTTAATAATGACTGAGTGAATGTTTATATCAGGCAAACTATGTTTAAAAGTGATCGAGTGTTTAAATATGTATATATATATTTATTAGTGATATTTGTGTATTTCTAAACGTGGCAATTAAGCAAAGATGTTTAATGGTGTCCGAGTGAATGTTTAATAGTGATTGAGTTATTGTTTAAATATGTATATATGTTTATTAGTGATACTTGTGTATTTCTAATCGTGTTAATTAAGCATAAATATTTAATGATACTTGAGTGATTGTTTAAATCAGGTGTACGATGTTTAACAGTGATCGAGTGATTGTTTAAATATGTATATATGTTTATTAGTGATATTTGTGTATTTCTAAACGTGGTAATTAAGCTTATATATTTAATGATGACTGAGTGAATGTTAAAATCAGATATACGATGTTTAATACTGCTATTATAATTATTTTAAATGTTTAATTAACTGAAATAAATGTTAAATTATTGACAAACGCATAAAGTTTGGAGGAAATCGGCGTAAAAGGGTTTGATTTAAGTATAACAGACATAGGACAATCATAAAAGGTATATTTATTAAAGGTGTCTCCCTCCACTTTGCGAATATGCAACCAATCACGCGCAAGTATGTTGTATATACTATACCGCCAACTTCACACTCAAATTCAACAGTGTTAGTTTGGACTTTGTAGGGAATAGACATGTAAATGTTAATCGCTAAATTTACGTAAATAAACAACAATAATGTTAAACAATATGTTTTAAATAAATAAATAGATGTTTGTTTAAAAACAAAACGTATTGGTGACAATGTTATTGTTGGTTTAATTGAAGTAGATTAAATGAAATGAAACTGTAACTCATTTAAGAAAGTTTATTATATTATTTGCGAGGTCGAGACTTTTGCAATCTGAATAAATTTAGACTATTGTTGTTAGGTTTAAGAATATGAACTAAATAGTGTTGATTGAGTGTTGTATTTATTTATTTAAATAAATAAATCATTATGGTTACCCATAGACAGAATGGTGCATCTGAATTAGAGATTGCTCAGAGTAATCAGGTAAGTTTTTGAAATTTGTGCATTCTATCAAACATCAATACTTTACTCTGAAAGTATCGTAGCCACGAAAGATATAAATAGATAGGCGCGAGGTCTATCTACTTTTCATTTTCTTGAAAGTGTATATACTTTCGCTGGAGAAATATTACTTTCAATTTATGCGTTCTTAAAGTGCGATACACATATATACATCTTTTTGGAGGCTTACATTTACATATTTACTTACTAATTTTTAGCAAAAATACATTTGTTTTAAACAATTATTCGTTATTTTATTTACTAGTTAAATTAAACGACATCTATTATAAAATAAGTGCAGCTCCTAGAACGTTATTCTACGGTTCTAGAATCTTTTAGTAAACATCGTACTTAAAATCTAGTGTTTATCTCGTTTCTAAGTTCGCTAAGACGCTAAAAAATTATTTTGGCTCCTAGCATTTTAGAAACTCGTCGCTAAAATTTAAGCTACTAGGTGAACCATGTGTCCATATCACATACATACACAGTCCATTCCTCAGCGGTATTATAATAATGTTTATTTTAATTATATAAATACCCAGATCAGACCTTACCGATCCATATGTGTGTCCGGAACGCTATGTACATAAATGCATACAATATAAGCTAATAAATCTCGGAGGTTTTTGTTACTAGGGGCACCATGTGTCCATATCATATACAGAATACAGTCTTCTCCGGCATTATAATATAAATTTTTCTGTCGCCGTGGGCGCTATGCGCCCGTATCACATACGGTTCACCCCTTACTGATCCATATGTGTTCTAACCGGAACGCTATGTACATACATACAATATGAGCTAATATTGTCATTTTTAAGAAACACGTCATATTAGGCATTTATTTTTAATTGGGGCAAAATTACGAATTAATCTAAGGATATTAGCAAATATATGAACAGTGATAAATGAGAATATGTTTTATTGTTTGTCAATGTTTGATTATATTACTTCTAGAAGATTTATATTTATAGTTATTTTGATAAGATTAATAAGTACGTACGTGTTTATAAACAATAACTAATAAATATTACAATAGCAAATATTTAAAACTAGAAATAATTAAAACCAATTAGGCATAATATTAAAAATAATTTATTATACTGTTTAAATGTTTTCTTTCGTTCAAATATACAATATGCTATTATTAGCTCGTCGTGTGTCTGTAACATATAACTCCTTCATACACTGAATACGTATTAATTAAATAAAAGTGTAGTATTGTTTATATTACGTAAAATCACCAAACAAATATATATAAAAAAGCTGGAGCGTTCTTCACTCGACTCAATACGACGTATACTATTCAACTCGGTTATTTTCAACGTCGAATTTCCAGTAAATGGAACATTTTTATATATATAGATGACAAAGCCGCGCAGTATGAAATTAAAAATGTGTGCAAACATTGAATATTCGCTGTAAAATCAACAGAATGAGACAGGATAACAGAATCGCATCGCGTAAAATGTAGATTTATATATATATATATATATATGTAGAGTTAGCGAACACGGAGATGCAGAGACGTAGATTGATGGGTTCGGCTCACTTTATATTGTTCAAAATTAATCACTGGCGCGTGTTTTGCAATCAATTCAACTGTAAACTCCCTCCTTATTTATTTTACATGTACTCTCTGTCCGCTTGAATCATCTTTAACTATTTGTGTGTCTGTGTGGGTGTGTGTGTACACCTTAAATACATGCAAATGAGTGATCATTTTTGTCCATTGCAGAAACACGAATAATAAAAACCTAAATATGTTTAACAGCTAACACTAGAATGGCCTTCGAGTGACCACCTTCTTGGAAGAAAGTCGTCTTTTTGTCTCGGTTTATTATGTAACTAATATGCAGACTGCAGCCGTAAGATATCCAGCAAAATGTATTTAGAAATTAATTAAAACGTTGTTTTCATTTATTTATTCATGAATCATCCCAGAATTTATTCACAAACAAAATGCATTATTAAACATTTTCTTTCAAACTCATACATTTTTATATTAAAACTGTGTCTTATACATCTCTGAATATTAATAAACAACAGAAAAATACCTCATATTTTCTTTTAAGGATAAAGAAACTTTTATTCAACACAGAATAGTCGTTTAAACTATGCAGTTAGACCCAGGTTTAAATTCCTTGCAATTTGAGCCCAAACACCACTTTTTATCAATCCCCGGACTTACTCTAACTTAGCTGTGTGCATATTTCTACACAGAGTTGTCATTAAACTTGTGTTTAAACTATGCAGTTAACCTTAGGATTAAATTCCTTGCAGTTTGAGCCCAACACGAGTTTTTAACAATCCCCGGACTTAACTGTGTTTCCAGGGCAGCTGTAACTCCGGGTTAGCACTAACTAAACTATTTAACATGTAATTATGTGATAAGAATGCGTATTTGGGTTTAAATACGATTTACTATTTAATCCCGGCACTATTTCGTGTTAGTTGTGACTCCGGGCAAGCACTAACTCATCTAACTAGTGATTTAGTGATTAAAAAAACCGTGTTTGGGCTCATATTAAAGGGAATTTCAACTCCTATACGATTCATTAAGTCGAATTTGTTTCTTGTTAAGTGGTGACTTGTTTTTAGGGTAAAAATCGTGTTTGAACTTCAATTTACAAACGGTTCTGATTGAGTAAGTCAAATTTGACACTTATTAGTCGTATTAAAAGGAAACTTTTATGATAAAACACGTATTTAGGTTTAAACAAAGCGATTTTTGCTAAGAATACAATTTAAGGAACTAGCATAAAGTAATTAAGCATTTTAAGGATGTAACCTTACATATTTACAAGTAAACAGTGATATTACCTTCATACAAATAGTGATTGTATTATTAATTTGCCAATGCCAGCGATATTCAATGTTAAACAATTGATGAACATCTTGAACTAATATAGAAACAGACTTTTGTAAATAGTAATATATTGGCTAGATCGCAATGCCAAATATTCGCGATGTAAATAACCGTAGTTTTTGCAAATAAAAATCTATTATTATTCCAATTTTGCGCAAATCAGATAATTTGTATCTTGATAATAATATTTATTGCATGTTATAAACTAATCTTTGCCCATTTCTGTTGGTTTTTCCCCTGTTATTATGCTACTACGAGTCACAGGAACTGCAGTTACATATTATATTATGCATTTACGTTTTACATTCTTGATTAGATTCAATCGAAGTACATTTTATATAAATTATTCAAGATCTATTGATTACAATACGTAATAATTAAATAAATGGACTGAAAACGATTTTAACACGTTAACTGCCACCATTAAACAACGCTAACCAGGTCACTGGTTTACACTAATTGAATTTGCTAATTAAAGCTCTGCTGTAGGGAGTATTCCCTCTTCAGCGTGTTCGATGGTGCCACTGTTACAAAGTAAACAGTTAAACGTAATGCTACACTGTAGAAAAAAACTAGACATAACTTATTAATAATTTATATTGATTTTTATCTACTTTGGTGGAGTTTGACGTAAACCTACACTGTTAAAAAGAGTTCTTCGTAAAAGATCTGGCATAGATACATAGTTTAACATGTTTATGTTTCATTTGGTAGGGTTTAACGCGAAGTTACACTGTAAAATATTCGTAAATAAATCTGGCATACAGTTATTAATATGAATACGACCTACACTGGTAAAAATATATCACGCATATACTTATTAGTAATTATATGTAATATGTTATTGTCCACTTTGGTTTACACTGTTAAAAAAATGTAAGGTTATTCGAGCATATACTTATATAGTAATTAAACAGGTTTTGTTCACTTTGGTGGGGTTTAACGTGAAGCTACACTGTTAAAAAAATTGTAGAATGTTCGAAAAAATAACTGACATACTTATTAGTAGTTTTTGTCCACTTTGGTAGGGTTTGGCGTATAGTTACACTGTTAGAAAAATTGTGAAATGTTCGAAAAAAAAAACTCACATACTTATTAGTAATTTTTGTCCAGTTTGTTGGGGTTTGGCTACACTGTGCAAATAAATTATAAAATAGATCAGTTGCACAGAGTTAATAATTCAATTGGGTGGGGATTGACGTGACAAGTACCTAATGGTTGTTTAATAATGTTTTGGTCTAGTGTACACGTAAAGTTACACTGTTAAAAAAGTCTGACATATACTTATTAGTAATTTAATATGTTTTTGTGCACTTTGGTGGGGTTTTGCGTGCAGTTATGTTAAATTCAGATATTCTGCCAAGCATGAAATAAACAATAACGTATCTTTTTATGCAATCTCCCAAACTTTGGTGTCTGTGGTCAATGGGTTTTTATCTGTTGTGGTAATCCAGTAATTTACATGAAAAATTAGCCTATTTTTTCTAAGTTTTCTTCTGATTCTCTGATAGCAGAGGTCACACATTTGTAATCAGACTGAGACACGATGTTTTATTATTTACAGATTGAAATCTATTCTCACACCTTTGTGTTTCTATTTCTATATATTTTTACAAACATGCGTAAGTGCACCAATGCCGCCAGCATACCAAAAAACTATTAATTATGTCGTCACACATTAATTCTACACTGTTATTACTGCAATTTAAATATAAATGGCTAATTTACACTGTTCAAATACCTTGAAGTTTTCTCCCCTGTAATACCTTTGTGTGTCAGGGTAAATTGGAGCAACATTTAAATTCAAATATATGTAAATATGTACATTGAAGTATAAGCTACAAAAATACACTGTTAAAAAAATCCGGACGTGTTCTAATTGCAACTAAAAATAATATTGCAAATTTCTCACACCCCACAATGGGTAATTTGCAACGATTTGCATATTTAATTGAAATTCGCAGCAAATTAATTGCTTTTACAGTTTCAAGGTCATTTAATATACATTTTTATTATCTCTAAATTGAATAAAACTGTTAAAAAGTGATATTTTTGGGCAATTTAAAATGATGTTTTACTGAGAATAAATAGAATTAGATTAACTTTTCTAATGAATTGAACCTTGTTAGTTTAAAAGCGTAATTATGATACAATTATGTTATGATTAAGCACGTAGAATATTTATGAATTTATTTATGACATTTCATTTACTGTTTGCGCTATTAAATTACATAACAATTCTATTATTATTATTCGACGTTAAAAGGATAATGAAAAACTCTTCCTATGATATCATTTCCGAAATATGAGAGTAAAATATACATTCTTTTTAACCTTGTACATACATACGTTTCAATTAATTATTAATTTATAAATTTAGCCTAAAGGAAATTTAAACAATAAAACGGGTAAATATAAATAAGATTAGTTGTAATTTTCTATCTGGAACGCTACGTACATATGTGTGTGTGTGAATATTCGTTTCTAGTAACGTTCTAATTTATCTGGAGTGGCCTATACTCGACGTTTACTATCAATTTACAATAATATTGCTTTATTTTGTTGTAAATTCATTCTAAAATTGTCGTAAAACTATTTCAGAGAAACGTAAACGTAAAATAATTATTTTTTAAACTTATTTTCTAGAAAAAAATACAACTTTTGTTGCTGTTTTTGAGATTAAAATAGCAAAACTAAACTAGTACTAATGGTAATAGATATTACTGGGTACAAAAACACTGAATAGTTAATACGGCGAGTTAAACGCATAGGTGGCTGCACCTATGCTTGTTTTTATTGAAAACTGTGTATATGGGAGCAGCTTTAGTGATGTGTAAATATAATAATTGTTATTGTTATTATAATTTAGTTTGAAAATTGTCTGCGGTTTTTCTCAAGGTTAAAAAGATATTAAATAAATCGTAACTAAAATTGTATATTTACTTTTAAATAATTTATTTGATATTTCAAGATGGAAAAATGTTTAGTTTTCCAATAAATTTTAGAAAATCGAGAATCTTTTCAAATAAATACGGGTTTAACTTTAACCTTTGAAACAAGACACGTTCTTTGAAAGAAAACTTATTTGTAAAATAGTTTACACCCGTACAACAACTAAATTCAAGTATATAAATTCGGATTGAAAAGTATAAAAAAATCGATTTATAGACCCATTACACTGCATAGTTTATTTAAAATTCTTTTAGTGATCGTGAAAGAATTTTTTCTTAAGAATTGCGACATTTTACGCTGTTAGAAAAATACCATAACGGCTTTAACATCAAAGTCCATGCTTTAAATTCCTTACTCTTCTAAACTATAATCTAGAGTGGTCTACACTCGACTTATACTTAGTTTACTTCATATATTGCATTATTGTGAAAACATTAATTATTTTAGCTTTTCTAAGATTTGTTTTTAAGATACTTAAATAATAACAAGAGTAATCAAGTATTTCCATTTGTGATGGTTTCTTAAAACGGTTGTTTTTGCTTTTAACGCGTTATATATATATATATGTACATATATTTATGAATGCAGTAAAATATTGCGTATATTTAATGAAAATGATTGCTGTTTACCGCAAAATAATCTCGCATATAAAATCGTTCGCGTTAAAATATAGATTTTTGCCGTAAGCTGTTATTTGCACTGCGAAAAAATGTTGAATAAATACTCATCATTTATGCAAAGCAATTTAAAATGTTGCATTTACTGTCTGGACTTTTTTACGTGCGAAAAAAATATACAATATATACAACGATGTATTTTTATCGTATTTTTTAAATATTTATTACAAATAAATATTGCATATTGAAGCCTG
The DNA here is from genome assembly GCA_933228885.1 of Leistus spinibarbis. Classification (NCBI taxonomy): domain Eukaryota; kingdom Metazoa; phylum Arthropoda; class Insecta; order Coleoptera; family Carabidae; genus Leistus; species Leistus spinibarbis. The sequence continues at coordinate 159,406 of OW121794.1, read as the reverse complement.
GAAAAACCTGAGTTACTCTCATAATCTGTCACACCCACCCGACACGTATTATAGTTCGTTTAAAATGTTCATATCTATTCTATCTCTTCTAGATACATTATAATTAAACTCAAAATCATATTTTTATACTAATTTACCATAAACTTATACATAAAAGTTTCTTTTTAAATTATTTTATGCTCAAAACCTGAATTTGCTTAAAGTAGTTAATCTGCCACACCCAGAAATTACATATTTAGTACAAAAAAGATAAAAAATATTATTTTACTATAGATAAATCATATTTTTATATTAATTAGTTCAATAAATTAGGTATTTTTACTTATAAGTGTCTTTATTAATTTATTTGATGTTCAAAACCCGAATTTGCTTAAAGTAGCTAATCAGCCACACCCAGAAATTACGTATTAAGTACAAAATAGATAAAAAATATTATTTTTACTATAGATTATTTAGATAATTATTTGTCATTATTTTAAATAGTTCGGTTTTATCACTAAAATGTGCCATTTACACTAATTTGACTTGCAAATTGCTTTAAATTATTATAATTTATGCAGTTATCTGTAAACTAAAGACCCATATATCAAATTATGTGTCATAAATGACAAACTACATATATATATATATAACATAAATAGAACGTATTGCGTAATAGGGCTCTAAAATTTAGACCCCCCCTTAATACTGCGTTTAGGAAAAAAAATCTACATGAAATTCTAAGTTACTTTATATTTAATAAGTTTTTTAAAATATTGACCCTGAAAGCTATAATAAAAGAATGTATTTAAACGGGGCAAGCTGTAGGCATAGGTGCATCTTGTTTTACCAGTGTTTAAATTATAAGTCTGACGACGTCACCATTGGACAGTCTGAACCAGCATTGATTATTTAATTAACAAACAAAATAATTTTGAAATAACACAATAACTAATCTAGATTTTACAGTGTATATATATATATATGTGTACATATACACCTTGTACATAATAACACTAATTGCCTAGTCGGTAGTCCGAACTATATATCAATTAGGCAAATTTGGTTTATGTATGGTGGGCAACCGGGGCAACTGGGGCAACTCCTATCGCGTAATATATTGCTCTAATTTGACCAGGCCTCCATTTGTATTATTACCAACAACTGATTGTATATTGTATATTACAAGATTGCCAAATTTGATTATTGCCAATCGATACATTTAATATGTTCCCTACCCTACACAGACCTAAACCTAATTTCTATTGAATGTAAACATAATAAACTTATGCCGTGTCAGAATGAAAAGCCTTATTACGGCTTAAAAGAAATTAACTAGGGTGTCCTACACTCACATACTTAATTTTAAATACATGAATGCAATAATACAATCAATATGTGTACGTAAATAAAAAAAATCTAGGTCCCTAAATAACTAGAACATAATTTATAATGTTACATTTCATATATTTGTACAATTGAATCCATAAAAAAAGTGGCGTATTAAATGCAGTAATAAATTAGCTGGCCAACGTTTATGAAAATATAAAAGTATATCGGTAAAGTGGGGCAAACGTAATAAACGATAACCAGCCACGAATAAAAACAGTTGAAATCGGAAGCGTGAACAGACATATATATATATATATATATATATATATATAAAGTAAATATATAAAGGGCGTGATGCGTGAATAGTAGTAACACACAGACAGAGGATGTAGCAATCAAGAACCTCGTGCTGTGATGCGACTGTCTCTCACCAGGTTCGTGCCACTACGCTCTAGTTTGGTTCAGAACCATTTACTAATATACTACTTCATTTAAACACAACTACTTAAACTTTTAATTGAATTAATTCGTTTATTAAAATACTAGGGTAACCCATGGGCACTATGTGCCCGTATTATATACAGAACACAATCCTAATAATAACTGACCCCTAATATGTATGCATTTTCGGTTTATGTATTTCACACACAATAATGTTCGATGATTGCCTCGTATTTGTTATGCAAATACATTTTATGTTTTATATTTTAGTCACGCGAAATACATAAACATTATAAATATATATATATATATATATTTTCAAATTCCATTTATATTGTGGCGAAAATTCCTAACTTTTATCAGTAACTTAAAAATAATCTGAAGTGCCCTTCACTTAACGTTCTTATACTTTTTTTTAATTTTATATATTGCGATTTTTCAGTAAATAATACATTTTTACATACAAATATTAATATTATTAGCTTATAGTAGTTTTATTTTCTCTGATTCACGTCGCTTCGAAATATGCAAAAAAATGACACGAGTAAACAAGCACATCCGGTTGAAACATCCGTTTCAAAAATAGACGATTTTCTTTCCCGAGATTTACAAATCTTAAATACAAAAAATCATACTTTAATATTCAACGGTATAGGATATAGAACGTTTACAGACACACAAACAGACACAGAGCAATACGCATTCATCATATATTTATTTGTAACGATTATGCTATAAGAGCGCGCACACACATACGCACAGAGAGAGAGAGAGAGAGACTATACAACGTTTACAGACACACAGACACAGAGCAATACGCATTCATCATATTTCTATATGTAACGGTTATACTATAAGAGCACACTCAAACACACACACACACAGAGAGAGACAGAGAGAGAGAGAGGGAGAGAAAGACCTCATTGGGAAAATAGTCAAAATGAAGTCAAAGTCAAAATAATACTAAGGTCGATTGTTTTTGTGTTTACAATACTTTCTTTAATACACTACGTATAAGTAAAAGCAATTAAAAAGTTCAAACAAGAAAGGGTTTTTTTTATTTTATCATACAAATTTGTATATTATGTAAATTAACTACCAAAAGAAAACAAAAAAACTTTTTAAATACAGCAAAAATATATCACTTTTTTGTTTGTCTTTAATTCATCACCCCCCACGACCCTGAAGATAATATCCAATTAATAACTCCCCCATTTTATCAACATATATAAAATATAGATAAGAAAAACGCAACTAAATAATCAACCCTTAATTTGTAATTTCATAAAAAATTCATTCAGCTACTTTATCCGCCATTAAACATACTTATAACCAAAATCACCGGACACACTACTAAAACATTGCATCTCTACTTCCGCCTGCATTTTATATTCCGGCGTACCGGAATAAATATCGGTTTGCGTGTTAACTTTAAATATTCTAATTTTCATGTGTCTTGGTCGCCAGGGCCGGCGTCGCCCACACTGTTACCAAAAATATCCGCTAAACTGTTCTCGTACGGAACAGTTTTACAAAATTGCATAATTTAATTTTTAAATTAATTTTTTTGGGCTGTTAAGTCCAGCCCTGTACACAATATATAATTTAGCTAAATTTACAATTTGTTTCTCGGGCTGCTTGGTCCGGCCCTGTAATATGCTGTATATCATTGTAATTAGCCAAATATCTGCATTGAAATTGTTATTTTTAGAATAAACGATCATTATTTTAAAGGGTTTAAATTTCGTTAGTGTTACATTATTATTATATTATCGGGAGGATCTGTATATGATATGGGCACATGGTGCACGGGTACACTTAGCCATTTATAATATATTTATTAAAGTAAAGAATGTCTGGGAACTTCAGAGCACTTCAAAAAAATGCGGAACATTTATAAATAAATAAATAACTGACCTTTATTTATGTAAATATATTTGTAATCTATAACAATAATTTGAAAACAAAGTTTCTTTTATTGTAATTAAGACATATGTAAAATACATAGTATTTCTTATCCATACAATTATTTTCTCGTAAGCAAACATAAATATATATATATAAAAATGCAAATCAACTATTCAAATACTGATAACATCTGTAAGACAAATCAATTTTTCCATAAATATTAATTTCTAAATGTCGGTAACTGTATTGTTTTTCCGCTCAAAACAACTAATTGGGAAACAATCCTAAATTAAATAATTCTCTTCTATTTTAGGAATTAGTGACAAAAGACCGCAACCATAAACGCCGTACCTGGTTCCTATTAGGAGTTTTACTGCTAATAGGCCTAGTGATTGTAGTTGCAGTTGTTGTAATAACAACTAGAAGCACACACGAACTCAAATCATCTACGCGGGAACCTCTAGCTAATGGCCCTCCAGCTATAACGTTAGAGGACTTCCTAGAGGGCCGACTATCCCCACATTCCTTTAACGCTACATGGGTATCCGGTAAGTAATACATCTATACCTTTAAAACCAATTCAGCATAAAATTCCCTTTAATTTAAGCCCAAACACGATTGCTTATCATTAATCACCGGAGTTTTTAGCATAAGCTAAAACTCCAGGTTTGTGAAACAACAATTATAAGTAATAGCATCAAAAGTGAAGTAAGCATTACATTTGTTTTAATTTAAGCTCAAACACGCTTTCTTATCACTAAACACTTTGTGCAAGCTAGAATTCCGGGTAGCTACACGATATCACTCCGGGTTAGCTACATCTACTAAATTTGTGATAACAAGTCGTGTTTGGGCTTAAATTAAAGGGAAATTTATAGTGACTTCGATTGTGTAAATAGTATTTGATACTTTTTAGCCCTAAAGGCCTAATTCCTTAAATGTAAAGTTAAAAATGCGTACTTAGGCTCTAATTAAAGACAATTTTAATTCTTATTCGTTTTAGTACGTAGTTTTTTTAAATAACGTACTTATTTTATTTAAATATAGGTTTTATAATGGTAGGGGAGTAATAATAAACGTACAATAAGATTCTATTTATACTGTTACGACATTTTGAGTGAATACAGTGTAGGAGTTGTATTATATAATATTGAATTATAGAAGTTTGTAAAGTCAATATATAAAGTTTGATATATTGGTAATTTGGTTTAAAGTTTGTTAATTTTGCTTTCTTGATAATTAAATTTGATAAACGCACCAATATAGCTAATAATGAACTTGATATTAACAAAATTAAGTCCAAATTTCTATTTAGTAATTATAATATGTAATTTTAGAACAGTTGTTGTAAACCTTTTTCTGTTTAATATTAATTATGGAATAAAATATTATCGTGGTATAAGAATAAGAAATGGTTCATCAATTAATCATTCACCATCATTTCGGACAACATACACATTATTTATCACATGCGATCGTTGTCAAATATGATCGCCTAATATTACGCTGTTAAAAAATTATGGAAAACATTAATTCTTAAAATGATTTAACGCCCTATTGGCATTCGTTTTAGCGTTAATAAATCTGTCAGTGATAGGAAGGGGCGTTGCATGTTTTTGCATAATATTATCACGATAAATGCATATATTTCGGTTAGAATATTTCGGAAGTGGCATATAGTCAAGGTCAAAAACTCACTAATTAGTTTGTTAGCTTACCTGTGCATATCGCGGTGGCGCTGATGCACGCCGTGGAGCTAACTAGTGCCGTGTTATGTTTGACGCGGGTGTGTATTATATTATTATAGACGTGCACATTTGTTTATAACGTATTCCAGGGCATAAAATCGTGGTTTAAAGAATACTTACATTGATTGATACACTATATATAATTAATATAATTCAATAATGTAAATTCCTTTAATTCTAGGAACGGAATTACTTTACCGGGATTCGTTGGATAATATTGTTTTGCATAATATTAAAACAAGAGATATTAAAGTATTATTAGCTGCAGATAAAGTTAGTTATTATTTTATTCTACGAATTGCTAGTTTAATATATAATTACTAATTTATTCTAGAGTCCCCCTTTAGCATTTGAACATGAATTGTCTGCGGATCACAAATATTTATTGATCGGGCATAATTATCAGAAGGTAAGCACTATTTTTATAATATACACCTAGATGTGTATGTTCTGCATATGATACGGGGCACCCATGGGCACCATGTGTCCATATCATATACAGAATACGGTTTATTTGAATTTTGTTTAAAATGTTGTTTTTTTGATGATTATGAAACAATGACGTTTTTTTCAGTTATATAGCCGATATAGTTTCATAGCGCAATATTCTATACTGAATATAGAAACACAAAAACAAATACAGCTAACAGCTAACAATGAAAAAACGTTGCGTTTAGCTGTTTGGGCCCCAGAGGGCAACGCGCTTATTTACATCGCAAACAATAATATTTTCTTCAGGCCGTCAGTTGTTGCCGACGCTGAAATTCAGCTTACAGGAACCGGGGAAAATGGCCGAATTTACAACGGCATTCCTGATTGGGTTTACGAAGGTATTTACAACCCTTTAGTAGTGACATACAGAATAATAATTTTGTTACAATACTTGAATCGTTTAGTGGTGACGTAGGGATTTAAATTGTGTTTTGCTTTTTAGAGGAAGTGTTAAGTTCAAATAAGGGTTTGTGGTTTTCACCAAAAGGGAAAAAATTAGCGTATATTACGTTAAATGACACTAATGTAGGTGTTATGAGTATTCCGGTGTACGGGCCACCGGAAGATCCGGAGTTTCAGTACACTAAGTCGATTGCGTTACGATATCCTAAGGTATACTTATAGGGCCCCAAAATTTAGAGCCCCCTTAACACTGCCCTTATTATTTTTTATAGGCAGGAACTCCAAATCCGGAAGTGGGCCTAATGACTGTAGACTTAGAAGCTGCATCTAATTTTAGACTTATACCAATTACACAAGCGATTCTGCCACCCGATATTTTAGGAAGGTAAATCGTACACAATTAAATTTAATATTTTGCTGAAAATTCTCAATTTTCAGGGAACCAGTTCTTTCAGCCGTCGCTTGGGCGGACGAGAATACAGTGTGTGCCATTTGGCTAAATCGTATCCAAAATAAGGCCCTAATTGTCGCCTGCGACTCAATAAGCGCTCAGTGCGAAACAGTAAGTACTAGCGAGCGGCACACATGTAAACCGCTTCGTTGAAAATACAATCTGTTGCTTATGTTTATAGGTAATAAAAATCGATGGTAAAAACGGATGGTTAGAAATGTTTACAGCACCTTTGTTCTCTAAGGATGGCACGAAAATGCTCCTAATTGTCTCTCATGACCAGGGGCCCAAGTTTGGGGCCTTCCGGCATGTCACATTAATTGAAAATAAGCCGGGCGCCCAGGCGATTCCGTTGACACACGGCCGTTTCGTTGTTACAGAGATTTTATCGTGGGATGAAGCTAAGCAATTAGTGTAAGTAACTAGTTTTAATTGTAATTCGTAAACAGTTGCACCTACAGATAATTTTATTAATTTACAATTAAAGATAATTAAATATGCTATAACTTTTATTTGAAACATTTTTGTTCTAACACTAATAGTTTACGAAATACCATTAAATAAAATAAAAATAACTTTCAAAATGGTTGTTTATACTTTCAAAATGGCTGCTGTTATATAAGCAAGGTTATAATTGATTTCCATCTATTATTTAGATACTTTTTGGGTACGAGCGAATCAGATTCGGCCGAACAACATTTATACTCCGTTTCAAGTGACTTATCGTCTTCTGCCCGTAAAATCACTTGTATTTCGTGTAAAAAACCTGATAAAATTAAGTGCACGTATAACGCCGCCGTATTCAGCAGTGATTCAAGCTATTATACGTTGAACTGTGCTGGCCCAGATGTCCCAGAAATTTCCCTGTATGATAATGAGCATAAAAAGTTGGAAATGTGGGAGAATAACGAGGAATTATTAGAACTGGTGAAAGATAAGCAAATGCCGAAGTTTAAGAAACTTGAGGTTGAGTTAGTGGATGGTTTTAAGGCAAAAGTACTTTTGCAATTGCCTCCGAATATGGATATGTCGGGTAATGTGAAATACCCAATGATTGTGAATGTGTACGGCGGCCCTGACTCGTACGCGGTCACCGATAAGTTTAGTTTGAGTTGGTTCAGTTATTTGGCGTCGAATAAGAGCATTATTGTCGCTGCGATCGATGGACGTGGCTCTGGGTTGAAAGGGGACAGGATTTTGTTTGCTGGGTACGGCAGATTAGGCACCGTTGAGATTTTTGACCAAATAAATATTACTAGGTAGGTCTTGCACCTAGAACCGGACGAGTGCTTTACCAACTTAGTAATAATATTTTTTTTTAGTTATTTACAGAAACATTTGCCGTACGTAGATAATAAACGTACGGCGATTTGGGGGTGGAGCTATGGGGGCTACGCCTCTGGGATGGCACTGGCACAAGACACGAAAAATGTATTCAAGTGTGCTATTTCCATAGCGCCGGTGACCGATTGGGCCCTTTATGGTATGTAATTTATAAATACAAAAATAAAAATTTGTTAATACTGTAATTGTTAAAGATTCGATTTACACGGAACGTTTCATGGGTGTACCGCGCGGTGATCGAATCGCAGCGTATCGCGAAGCATCGTTGCTTAATAAAGTCGAAAAACTACGAAATAAACAGTACTTATTAATCCATGGCACACTAGATGACAACGTACATTATCAACAATCGATGCTTTTAGCAAAAGCGTTAGAATTGCGAGACATTCAATTCAGGCAACAGGTATATATACATTTTTTAATTTTTCGTTTTGGGGTAAAAACGAATGTTTTGTTTTTGTATAGTCGTACCCGGATGAAGACCATGGTCTGTCTTCAGTAAGGAAACACCTGTACCATACGTTTGAGAATTTCTTAGACGATTGTTTTGACCCAAATTCGGAAAGTTGAATTGAAAATTTAATTTAAGAAACAATGAAGTGGCGAAAATTGTAAATGTGTCAATTGTTATATATTAAATAAATAATTAAAATATAATCAGGGTAATTAAATTAAAAAAAAATCGTCTAAACATTAAACTAGATCTCAATGTAAAATTATAATTATGTGTAATTATTACATTTACAATGTATAAAATAATTTTGTATATATTGTAAAAATTAAATTAAACATTTTATCTTTTAAACTATCGCAAATATCGCTAAAATTTTATTGAATTATTTTGCGCATATTGTTAGGGATACTCCATGCCAAGCTGCCCTGACGTACATCGCTTAGACCTATAGGTAAGTGTTTAAATTCTAAATATAATAACTATGAAGCGGTTTACTCATAGGCCGCTTTATAGAAATACTATTTATAACGTTAGTTACGCCACTGTATATATATATATGTGTTTAAAAGCCTCTTTTAACGCCGCCACTGTTTCTGTATGACAATTCTAACGTTATCAATTCTAACCTTAAACTGCAATATGGTGTTTTTAACAATTTTAAGTATTGTTACGCTATTATTTAGCTCTACTTTAAGTGTTAAAGGGTAAAAAATATTTTATATATATATATATACGTCGGTAATTTAAGTATGTCTAGAGAAACCGAACAAATGTTGTTTGATTTTACAAAAACAGCAAAAGCAACAAACTGGATCGAACAATCCGATTCAGTTCGAGAGGTGGGAATGTCTAAAGCGACTTTAGACATTCAAAATACGCAATTATTTCGTTTAGCCGTATTTTTTACGCTGCTAAACCCGCAACCAAATGGCGCCGGTTTTGCAGGCGTTCGCACTAATACCCAAATGAATCTAGCCAAATTCGATTCATTTGCGTTAAGTTGTCGCGGACAAGGGCAAAATTTCAATTATAAAATCGTTTTGAGACATAAAAATGAGAATAACGAACCCTATGTGACGTACGAACAATTTTTCACTGTAAGTTGAACTTTCACACACATTAAACCGGATGTTTAGTTACTTAAGAACTAGTATTTTTGTGGCACTACTTTTCGTCTGGTTAGTTTAGACCAATCAGCAGAGAGTAACTACTCTCTGCCCCAATCAAATACTTTGACTTGTTACCCCATATAGTACTACGCGATTTAAAATAGTTCCCCAACGTTTTATCTCATTTAAATAAATTAAAGCTATTTAGGTGCTAGAGGAAGTCAATTTATAATTAGTTTCAACATATTTTAGGCCCCTAAAGACGTCGAAACAATTAAACTACCTTTTAGCGATTTCAAAGCTTATTATCGTGGTAAACAGATACCGGAAGCCGAACCACTAGATATAACCAATATAACTAGCTTTGGTTTACAAATGTATGGTGGTGTTTACTTACCCATAAAGCAATCTGGTGTTTCCGCATTACAAATACATTGGATTAAAGCTACTGTTGAGGCACCAGAAGCACTTTTATTTTAATGAAATTAATTATTTTTACAAATATAATGTTCAAACTTGTGTAATTAGTTAATATAATACATAATAAACATATATAAATTAAAATAAAATCATTTATTTGCGCGTAGTAATATTAAAATTTAAATAGAGTTCTTTTGTATAAATATGCGCACGCCTTTGGTGCAATGCGAGTCAAGTTTACCGTAAAATTGATAAATATTATATGAATTAATGATTTTAGTGTTATTTAAAGCGTAGAGTATAACTAAATTACTTTATAAGATTTATATTATATAACGCACTATTTATATTGGCGTAGGAACTGTATTCTTTTTAAGCACAATCTCATCTTCTCGCTTTGTCTACACATGTAGCAGACAGAGCAAAAACATAACCTAGCTGAGATTTTGTGTAAAAAGAATACAGCTATTGACAACACATATGTGATTATTATCTATTATCTAAAGTAATGAACCATTTCATAAAATTATTAAGAAATACGCAACGATATATTCATGTAATTAAATATAGTTATCGCCCCTTAAACCTAGCAAAACATGTAACAAATCTAAGGTTATGTAAACCAAAACAATCTTTAAACGTAATATCTGCGAGTGTATTAACATGGTTAGGCTTCGCGAAAGAGGACGAAAACGTTGAATCTGAGTTAATAAAGACGATTAAACGCGGCATTTTGCTAACGCAACATGGGGAATTCGCAAAAGCTGAACAAATGCTACATTTGGCTTTGCGATTGGCGCAAGAACAACGAAATGCGCAAGGGGTTTTGTATGTTTACGATGTTATGGCGAATTTGGCGCTGGAACGTGGCGAAGCCGATAAAGCAGAACTCCTCTTTGTGCAAGTGCTACAAAAGTTGCTGGCGGACGGAGTACAGGAAGAAGATAATAAGGTTAGAATATTTTTTATTATTTTCCCGCCTTGAAACTTCGAGCGGCTTAAGTTTCAAGCATATATCAGTGGATTATTTATAGTTTGAAATTAAATATGTTAAATTTACATGGAAAATGACGGCCATTTTACTATTAAAAATCGTGTTAGTATACTTTCAGCTGTTTTAATGTGTTATTTACCTAAGAACCATTAAAGTAATGGCGGCAAATTTAAATTTAGGTAATTATTGTCGTTTCGTTAGGTAATTCATATAAGTGGATCATTTATTTATAGTTTGAAATTAAATATGTTAAATTTACGCAAAAATTGGCGTCCACTATTAAATACGTATTTTTATCTAAAAACCATTAACATAATGGCGGCAAATTTAAAATTAGGCAATTATCGTTTTCGTTAGGTAATACATATAAGTCTTAAATTGGCGCGTATTTGCCATATGAAAGGTGAGACTGACAAAGCTGAAGTTGGCTTTAAATGGTGTTTAAGCCAACTAGATAAAAATGAGACTAGTCAATCGGATCGAATAGCTTTAAAAGCAGTCGTACAAGATTGGTACGCGCAATTATTACTTGATAAAAATGATTTAAGCGAAGCTTTAAAACATTTGAATGATGCTTTTAATATTTGTAAACAAATCGAAGGAGAAGAAAGTGAAAAATCTATTCTTTTATTAAATGACCTTGGAACTACGAGTTGGAAATTAGGCAATTTAGCGGAAGCCGAAGATTATTTGAAACGTGCGATACAAATTGGGAAAAATATTGATAATTTCGAGTATTTGGGTGTTATTCATGCGAACTTAGGCATGGTTTATATACAAAAGGGGATTATGGACGAGGCTAAGTTACACTGTAAAGAAGGTTGGCGATTAGGGAAGAAATTGAATGATGCGAATACGATTGAGCAGGCGAATTTTTGTTTTGAGCAAATGAACAACCCAACAAATAAATAATGTGAATTGTTATTATTATATGTATAAATAAATTGTTTCGAAAAATATATTATGTATTTTATTGTTATTAACTAATATAATAGATCCTATTTTATCCTAAATTATGAGAAATTAATTATTACATGAGGAATTTCGCGCAATAAAATACTTGATATACTACAAATAATTTTATTTAAAATAATTTTATTATAAATTCAGATAATATAATTTGAACAATTACTCATATTCAGCAATAAGAACCATCATATAAACTCCAGCTAACAGTGCCAACACTTGCGCAATACTCTGGCTTAACTTCGGTTTCGGTTCATCTAACAACTCCGGAATAACCGAAACCAAGGCAATATAGATAAAGCCTCCGGCCGTAAAGGGTAAAATCCACGACGCTGCCAATGACCCAGACGCATCTTGCACTAACAGAGAAATCGCAGTGCCAGCAATCGCCCCTAGCGCTGTCGTCAGTTGCAGCAGCATCGCTTTCCGTTTCGAGCACCCCGACTGCACTAAAATCGCAAAATCGCCGATTTCATGCGGCACTTCATGCAATAATATCGTAATCGTCGTCACAATGCCCACAGAGTTCCCCGCTAAATAAGACGCGCCTATAGCCAGCCCATCGGTGAAGTTATGCGAGAAATCGGCGGCTAAATTCAAATAACCCGCCACTTTTATCTCGTTTTCCCCCTTTTTCTTACTATGCGAATGCGTATGGCCACCTTTTACGATACGCACGAACTTCTCAATAATCAAGAACGCTACTATACCGGCTAACACCCACAAGCCAACACTCATATCATGATGGTGGCCATGGTCATGCGAATGGCTATGCGGTGCCTCCGCGCCAGTGGCGTGCGGGATTAAATGCAAAAAGGCGTCCCCTAACAACCCCCCCGAGGCAAACGCCAACAGAATTTTTAATAAAGGCTTTTTTTGCTCACTATTGTCCAACGGCACGAAAAATAAAATGAAAAATGGAGCCGCACTTATTAATAACGTTGAGCCCATCGCGTGTAACCATAGCGTTTGCGTGTCCAATGGCTTTGGTTTAACGCGTGGCAAATCCCGCACAATATTCGCCTGTTCAGAATATTTAAATGATGGTTGTTCCCCATGTGAATGTCCGTCGTGTGCGTAAATGCAGCTTAAACTCACTGTTATTATTAATAGGATTGCACAAGTACTTAGGTTAACCCTCATTTTTAAGTATTACGCGGCACAGTTTAGCTTTTAAGTGATTAAACAGCTTCAGTCATTACTTAGTCGTATTTTATCGCGATATTTATCACATACGTGCTCGTATTTATCGCAAATACGTGTCTTGTCACTAAATATTCAGTTAAATGAACTGTCAATGTCAATCTGTTGGTAAAGAAGAGATTGTATTTAAACGAGGTTTAAAATGACTAGAAGCGAATTCACTTGTGGTTAAAAACTGTTTTAAATAGTGACATTTGGTTACAAAAATCTAATAATACTTCTAAATAATATCGTATATCAATCACAACATACATATATTTATCTAAATAATTTGGTATAGTTTGGGTACTCTATGTATGGTAACTCATTAGCATACTACTAGAAATAAATTCGTTGGGAATAAAAACTATAATAAATAAATAAACATTATTATTACTGCTAAAAATAAATTTGCTTTAGCCTACGTTCTAATTAATAATAATTACAAAGCAGTTTGTTTTGGCTATTCTAGTCAAGGTGGGCTCTATTGAATACCCTAGAGGTATAAACTGCTAGAAGCTACTACTAAATTTTTGTATAAAACTCATAACTTATCATATAATCATTTTGGGACAAATACATTATCCTTATTTTCTATTTAAAATTAATTGATATCTGTTTTTATTAATGAATTTTAATGCTACATAGTTGGCATTACTGACAATTTTAACTATCTATTGTTGCCAACTGTGTTATAATTTAATAACCTAACTGAAAATAATTACTTGGCAATTATTAAAATTCACATTTTCAATCAGTTTGGAGCAAATAAATTATATTTAGTTCGTTTTATATTAATTGAAATCCGTTGTTTTATTAATGCTATATTGAAGCTACGTAGTTGGCATTACTGACAAGTTTTGTTTTGTATTGCTGCCAACTGTAGTATAATTTAATACCCTAATATATATTTTCGATGATTTTTCAAACTGAAGAAAACTACTTGATAATTATTAAAAGAAGCTTTTATTAACTTAAAAGTAATTGAATTTATTAAAAATTGCAAAAAATACATTAAATATGAAATTATTTCTTCTGCTTCTTCTTCTCAGCTTCTTCTTCCTTTTCTTTTTCAATGAGTGTCACGTATTCATCAATCGTAGCACAATCTAGCATAACCAGTGGTTGACCACGTCGCATGACCGCGATTTCCAAATTCTTTTGTCCCGACTGTACGACTTCGAGCAACGCACGTATTGCCAACTTAACCGCGCCTCGTTCAGTGGCGACCTCCTCGTCCGTGTAGTACTTCTCTAAAAACTCCCTAACCGTCTTGGCGCTCCGCCCAGTCGCGTTCGCTTTCCACTCGTAATAAATGCCCGACGGTTCAGTTTGATATAAATGGGGCTGGCCATCGAAATCAAACCCACCAATCAGGCACGAGATACCAAATGGGCGTCTCCCATTGGACTGCGTATACTTTTGTTTTAAGCTAGCTATAAACCGCGTTATGTACTCTAACGTAACCGGGTCTTCGACTGTTAACTTATGCGATTGACACTCGATTTGCGCGCGATTTATTAATATACGAGCGTCTGCCGTCAGGCCGGCAAACGCCATCACTACATGATCATCTAATAAACAAATTTTACGCACCGTACGCTCTTCTTGTAGCTTCGCAACACTTTTCTTCTCGACCCCTAACACAACGACGTCCGTGCCGCGTAGACCCACCTAGAATTAATTAATCGCCGTAAAATATGCTCGTCATTCTCTTCGTTTTGAGGTTATATTACCGCTGTTGAGCCCTTACGAACTGCTTCTTGAGCGTATTCAACTTGTAGCAGGTGGCCATCGGGAGAAAACACAGTGATTGCGCGATCGTAACGTGCTGAACCCATTTTTTAAACGATATTAATAATTTTACAAAATTTTAATCGGTGTTCTATGTATTACAAGCGAGTTTTGTTATAAAGTATCAATGGTGCCAACTGTACACAAACAGTCGTACCACCCCTTATTAAAAAGTACAAATAATCTTTTTGCACAAAATCCCTTAATTATATTGTAAATAACGTAATTCTAGCTTATTTTAAACTAGCCTATTTGCTGTAAATAATAATAAATTGAATAATAATTATGCATTGGTAGAATCGATTAGGGATTTTTATTTACAATTTGCAAACAACGTCATATGTATTTTCATTATTTTTAATGTCAAAAGTGTTTTGAAGTTTGTTTTATAACTATGGAAAAAGAAAGGTATTAAGTAATAAAATGACAAAATACACGTAAACTAATTGTCCAACTACGAATTTATAGATTCTCGTTGTTATTGCTAGACCCCGGCGAAATTTATTTCGAGGATTTCAGTGCAATTATGATAAATTTCTCTAGTGATTCGCATTGCGAGGGTCGCTTAAAAATGTGTTCGAAATCTCTAGTGTTTGTGCCCAAACAAATATCTTTGCCCCTAATTAAAATCCCGTTGCGCGAATGTAAAGTAATCGAAAAACGTAAAAGTAAATCTAAGTTTCTTAAAGATGATAATGTTATAAATGTGTGTTGTAATCAATATATTGAAATGTTAGAAGGTAATTTGGTTGCCCCTTATAAATTTTGTAATGTGGCCAATTATTTGTTTCAATTAAATTACGCGAAAGTCGAAGATTGTTTAATGCAAATATGCCAGTTGCAGCGGGCTAGCACGTTGCCAGCAGCTGAACAGGCGGACATGGTAAGTCTTACGTAAGCGTTACCCGGCACCCGGGTTAAACGCTTACGTAAGATATTTAGAGTTAACAGCGTTTTTTACGCGGTAGATCGCTGCTATTGTTCATTCACGGCAATCTAGGGTCAATTTTGACCCGTTATGGTTGGACTTGTATGAAAAGGTCATTTTTGAGACCCAGGCTGATAAAATAACGCCGTTAGTTGTGAATCCGGGACGGATTTTATTGTCGACACAACGATTATATTTTCAACCGTATAATAATATTGAACCAGTTAGTTTTTATGCAATTTTCAGCTAATTTATATATTGTAAATTATAAATAATAGTCTAACTTTACAGCTATAAGATTCTCTAAAAAAAATTAAAACTCTTTAGAAATTAGTATTTATATTAAAATTCCTCCAAAAATAATTAGAAACCTTTAAAAACATTTACACAAACTACTTATAAATATGATTGAATTTAAAAATATATAAATTAGCTCAAAATTCCAATATTTTATTTAATTATAGTAATAGTTTGAACATTTAGTAAATTTTTTAGTATCCAGTTTTAAGAATAAATTTATCCAGTATAAAGCGATTGATAAAACGTCGTTTTTTATTACGACACGTTGTAAGTTTAAATGAAATTAAATATTTATGTTAAATTAAAATTAATTTTGTGTTTTTGTGGTAATTTAAGGGATTAGAAATCTATTTAGACGATACTAGTAATATATCATATACGTATTTAGCGTTACGAAACTCCGATGAACGAGACGCATTATATCAAAAATTAATACAACAATCTGAGTTGAAATTAATTGATTTACAACAAGATGTAATGACGTTACAATGGCAAAACGGCGTCTTATCGAATTACGATTATTTATTATACTTAAATAGGTAATAAATAAAAACATATCACATTTTAAGATCCTAATTCAATATTTTAGCTTAGCCGATCGAACTATCAACGATTTGACTCAGTACCCAATTTTTCCGTGGCTAATCACGGATTACTCAAGCCACCACTTAGACCTATCCGATCCTAAGGTCTATCGGGATTTATCTAAGCCGATCGGAGCTTTAAACCAGGACCGGCTTCGCCGTTTATTAGACCGAGCCGAAGAAATGGCAGACCCGAAATTTATATACGGTTCTCATTATTCGACGCCTGGTTTCGTTTTGTTTTATTTAGTCAGACTTTATCCGAACTACATGCTGTGCTTGCAGTCCGGCCGCTTTGATCATCCGGATCGAATGTTCAATTCGATTCCGGATGTGTTTAAAAATTGTTTAAATAATATGTCTGATTTTAAAGAACTTGTGCCTGAGTTTTATGATTTGGAGCAAGAAGGGAAATTTTTGGTGAATAATATGGGTATTAATTTCGGGTATAGGCATGATGGGACTAAAGTGGCTGATGTACAATTGCCTAAATGGGCTAAGTGCCCTAAAGACTTTGTGGGCAAACTGCGGGAGGCTTTAGAGTCGGAGTATGTGTCGAAGAATTTACATTCTTGGATTGATTTGATTTTTGGGTTTAAGCAACGGGGAATCGAGGCTGAAAAGGCGCATAATTGTAAGTTCTTTTTTCTTTTTAGTTAACTACGAATTAAATTCCAGTTAATTTGAGTCTAAACTCGGTTTTAACTCACGGTTAACTCAGAGACTAACTCAACTTCAAAACCAATATTTGTGTTTAAATAACAGGTAAAATAATTCTAGCGACTATTACAATCATATTCTAAGTACTATTAACTAAGACTAAGTTTAACTCAGTCTTTTAAGTACAGACTAAGTGGTTAGCCAATGAGTTAAAAATCGAGTTTGGGCTTAAATTAACTGGAATTAAATTCTGATTTCAACTACAACAATCTTGGGCGTCCACAGATATTTATTCAGAGGGGGCAAGCACATGAAACAATGTTTTTTTTTTTTAGTATTTTACTATTTATGTTATGAAGGCTCCGTTGATTTAGACACAATTAAAGATCATAATCAACGACATGCGTCGGAAGTCCAAATTATGGAATTTGGTCAAATTCCCAAACAGATATTTACAGTTCCTCATCCGCAGAGAATTTCAAAGTTAACTTTACCGGAAAATATGAGCAAAATTGTGATTGAAGATAAAGAAGAAGGTTTGAATTGAATTAATTTTTAAACCAGATAATTTTAATTGTTTTTTTAATTATAGATAGTGTACGGTTGTGGAAAAAAATCCACGAATTAGAATTAAAAACCAGTTTTGGAACACATAAAGACATTGTTAGTTATATATCGATAACAAACGATGATTCGAAAATAATTTCGGTCGGGCATGACTACCTATTGAAAGTGTTTTCGATATCGCTAAACCGCCAAATACGTAGCGCAAATATTGGCTCAATGCCGCTAAGTAGTTTTATACAATTACCGAATAAAAACACATTAGTTGTCGGCAGTTGGGATAATACAATGTAAGTAGTTAGGCTCCTGCGCCTTAAACAGTACAACATGTTTATTTATAGAATATTCTATGATTTGGATTTTGGCCGAATTACCCAAACAGTATCTGCGCACGACGACGCAATCTCTTGCCTTGCCTGGGGCAAAACTGGCCAACTATTAGCAACAGGCAGTTGGGATTGTACCGTGCGATTATGGCAAGGACTGTCTGCCAACAGTATGATGCGCCCGTCGCAGAATTTAATCCGGAAATTGGACCATGATTCCCATGTTACTTGCCTGGCATTTAATCCGTGAGTATTATGAAGCGGCACACATGTGAACCGCTTCCTAATAATTACATTTATACATATACTGTATATATTTAGTGATGACTCACGATTGGCGTCCGGTACAAAAGATGGTAGCATCCAAATCTGGGATATCGCTAGCTTGGAAATAGTCCGGCAGCTTTCCGGGCATGTGGGCGGCGTTACGGATTTATGTTTTTGTCCGGACGGTCGCAAATTAGTGTCTTGTGGCAAAGATAAAATGTTTCAGGTCGTTGACCTTAACACTGGGATGGTTTTATACAATAAGATTCTATCGGCGCCGTTGTTGTCTTTGTTCTGGGACGGATTTATTCTGTTGTTGGGCGCTGAAGATGGGTTCCTCTACATTTGGGATTTGCAAGAGGTGAAATTGTTGCATCAAATACACGCGCATAAAGGTACATTGCTAGGGATATGTTTGAATAGCTGCCCTAATGTATAATGTTATTTCAGGACCAATTCGTTGTGTTCAATTGTCGAATAATAAAACGTTTCTTGCCACCTGTGGAGATGATCATTTCATACGTTTGTGGAATCCTTCTTGAATCACCCACAATTTTATTTCTTTATATAAAGTATTATTACATATATTAGAAATAAGCTCAATATACATATATTTACTTTTGTTTTTATATGAATTAATATTATGACATTGTGATTGACTTAAAAATTCGTTACTAGTAATAAATGAGAATCTATTTTTAATTAACAAATTAAAAATTAATATAATCAAACTCGCGATCCATTACTAAAGTCAACATTAATTTCTCCGATTCAGAATCCCATTTCGCATTCCCTTTTTGTGGATCGACAGGTTGCGGTAACGGAACCGATAAATTATACTGTGGCGATTGCACATGCAAATGATCTTTTAACACTTTGACATCAATGTTAGGCCCTTTGTCACCTGGGAGCTCCACAGTTATCACCATTTCTTCACAGCTCGATGTTAATTGCGTCTTGGCGCTCATCTAACAAACGCAACTGTTGTATAATAATTTTAAAACACACAACCGCATTCTGTAACTGTACAGGATACGTATTTGCATAAAGAATGTGTACAAGTTACAGAATAGGTGTGATAATGTAAATACTTGTAAATAAACATCGCACGGAGTCACCGATTGTTTATAAATTAGATCCCATTTAGGAGATTTCCTCCAATCTGCTGCTGGTTCTAATTTATCAAAATCAAAATCGTCGGTGTCTTCTTTGGGTATTTCTTTCTGTTTTGAATCTACGACTCTGACTACGTTTGGCTTAATTAGATCGGCTGGACCTGCAAATGACCCACAAAAGAAAACCCCAAAATTAAATGTATCGCTAAATTATTTAAAACATTCCAAATACTGTTAGCTCTTTCAGGCATAGAATTAATAATAATTTTAAAATACGAATAAATTAAATAAATCTATTCTTACTTGCTTTAGCAGAGGATCGAACACGTTGGTCATCTTCAAAATCGTCTTCTTTATCCAAATTCGTATTTAAAAGCGCAGCTAATTTTAAAATATCAGGCCCAGTAAATCCGTCCATTTTGCACAAAATTAACGACGTAAAATGACACTTTAGGGGGCCTTACGGGGTGAAGGGGAGGTAACTATGGCATCAAACAAGTATTGAACAAACATTGTTCATGAAAAAAACGCAAAATTTGTAAGATTTACCAAAAAAACTCATGGATTTATTTTTGTTTTCGTTTACTCGTTTTCTAATATTGTAGAGTTTATAAATATATTTTATATTTCATTTTTTTGTTATTTATAATTTCTACAATTCATGTCTGTACACAGTAAAAATTATTAGAACCCCCATACTTGAACCGTTCCCAAAACATAATTATCCGTGCACCCAGTAGGGCGGCTTTGGGGGTAATATCCCCAAAATTATTTTATTTGTATGCAAAAAAAAAAAAAATTGTTCACAACTTCTTGCGTTATAATAAAAGAAATTGAGTTTCAGTTAAAATTGTATATTTGAGAACGACTCAATTAATTTTGAACTATAAATATAATTTTATTGGTGTTTTGAAAACGGCTTAAACGTGATTAAGTTCAACATAATAAATAACAACTATTACCATTTATTATCAGTATGTTTTCATGATATTTTTCTATATATTAAATATATATATGTTTATATATATTCCATTTGTGAAATAAACGATATTAATTTTAATATAATTACACATGATTTGCGTCTTTCCAATATTATTATTACTATAGAGCGGTTTACGTAGAGGCGTCCCGGCAAGTGACGCGTCGCTGACCGCCAAAAGATACGTGCACGGTTACAATAAATATCGTTTATTTAACGCAATGTTATAAATTCGCTTTAGTAATTAAATTAATTGAAAAATGCAGATAAAAATGATTAAAAAATGATTCGCCCGAAATATAAGTACGCTACCGCGTAAATACTAGAAATTCACTATTTTTGAGGCTACATTGATGTTGAATGTAAATAATTATATACATATATATATAATTTTACACATGAATTAAAATCAATATAAAACAATCATAAAATCATGAAAATACATTTAATTTTTAATATTTTAAATCTAAATCACCACGAACTTCTAAGTAACATGAATATAACCTCAAAAGTTGAAATAAATACGTTTTTCTTCGTCTAAATCGGATAAAGTGGCAGTAATATATAAGTAAATAAGAGCACTGGACCAAAAATAGTTTACTACAAAAAGACACAACTATAAAAAATTAAAATAATCATATTGCATGTACTGGTGGGTGTAAGGAGTTCACAAGAGGGCGTGGCTAGCGATGCGCGCGCTACTTGTCAGACGTTGCAGTGGGCGTGGCTAGCGATGCGCGCGCTACTTGTCAGACGTCGCAGAGGGCGGGGCCAGTTCAACCTGTGGATACTCCAGTTGATAGCCCTTCTTCTGTGTGATCTCTTCGATATTTTGTTCTTTGCATTCGGGGCCCGTGTGATTTGAGTGGCCACAATTGTAGCAGGAGATCTTGGGCAATTGGACGACTGCTGGCGCCGGCGACGGCGACGTAGCGTTCGTACTAGAATACATCATAGGCATATATTGCGGTAAGAGATATGGGATTTCGCCATTTTGTTGGAACGTAAACGGATGCGGACGATATGGTGAATAAAATATTGACCTATTGTGGAAATTTGCGGGCAGCGGATAGGTATAAGGCACTGGGTTCGGAGCGTCTACGGGGGGCGGGGCTAGCCCGGGAGGATTTCGCTTTAGGGTGTCAGGGATTGCCCCCCGACCGGGGCCGTGTGGTGTGGGGATCTCGGTGGGCGTGCCTGGCGGTGTGTGGCATTCGCTCGAGTTGCTTGATGTCGACGAACTGGGGCAGTGCGCTGGGGTGGCGTCCCCATCCAAGGACAACTGTTGTAAATCGGTTGAAAGCGGGTGTACATGCTTATTTGGGCCTGCGATTAAACCGTTCGGGATTTTGCCCCCAATTACAACGGATTCGAGCCACTGATGCTGTGTTTTATCGATTGGGATTACCTATTTAAACAAATTATTTATATAAACAATAAGTTTCATATAATTATATAAATGTACCTCGTCTATAGGAACACTCTTGTGGTCTGTGTTGTATGTTTGCCCCCCAGGGGGCGGTAAAACCAGCGTGTCCTTAAGTGGCGGAAGCGGTAGCTGGTCTATGTGCACTAAGTGGGGTGGCATAGGGGCCCTACATGGGACCCCAAACATGCGGCTAGGGGAGACGCTCCTGCTGGGCGACGGTGATGAATGTTGACTAACTAAAGGGGAAATGGGTGGCGGATATGTGCCCAATTCGGGGGGCGGACATGTGAAGTGGGTGCGCGGCCACATTGGCTGGGGCGGCGGCCCGATGAACTCCCCGTGCACGGCTGGAATTGGCAACCCTGGCGGGGGCATTCGCGCCTCGTGCGGTAACGTGTTGGGCCCTTTTGAGACCCCAATCGGGATATGGTGCACCTATTTATTTCAAATTTAATTTAATTTAATGCTAATAACCAATATAGTAAAATGTTATAAAACTTACCGAAACCGGTAAAGGTGGTTTAACAGTATAGCCGAGTCCAGGTGGACATGGCGGCGGCTGGTTATACACCTGTGCAACCGCGTCAATTTCATTTAAGCGGGATAACACAGCGCCGAAATGGCATTTCTGCTCGAATGTAAACGCTGGATGATTTAACGCCATCGTGTACAACAAGAAGAGTTCCGTTTGCACGTCGACATCTTTACAATTGGTTCGCAGGTAACAGTCGAGCGATTCCGTGCGCAACAACGCAGAGAACAACCAATTCGCCGAACTATAATTGTGTGATTGCAATAACGAGATATAAATGGTAACGCGATGTCGAATTGTCTTGTCCATAACGCCTTTGACGTTGGCCAGTTCTTTCGCGAGTTTCTCGGTGTTGTTCGCGGTGAGCGCTGCGCCTCGCAGCTCCTGGTAATCATGTTTGCCCTGCTCCTCGATGCACGTCCCCAAATAACGTAACTCAAACGGCACACACATATTTATCAACGCGCACATAACGTCGATGCGACGATAACTGGCGGCATCTTTAAACCATGTTATCACATCCTCTTTACACACCATCTCCAGAAACCATTGATGCACCAAACGGCGTTAATAAATCGGGTTTCTTTCATTTATGATATAACCACACATTTTACGGTTTGTCGACGCATTTAGAACGCTCGTACACTTACAGAAATAACAAACTATTAATCACTAGATGCTTGATATAAGTTTAAATAAGTTTTATGAATACAATATGTATTGACAAGTAAATATTAAACAGAAATCACGCAACTAGCACGCTGCCATTACTAACACTATTGCCAACTAACAAATACCATATTTACTAAAACACACTAATTTGTCAT
This sequence comes from Leistus spinibarbis, assembly GCA_933228885.1. Taxonomy (NCBI): domain Eukaryota; kingdom Metazoa; phylum Arthropoda; class Insecta; order Coleoptera; family Carabidae; genus Leistus; species Leistus spinibarbis. Next base: position 135,879 of record OW121794.1, on the reverse strand, counting down.
CTAAATATAACTATTATTCATTATTAAAACTAATATATAATAGTTCAATTACAATAATTGCCTAGTTTACGACAATATAACTAAAAAAATGGGGAAAACATAATATTTTCTTTAGTTGGCCCCACTACAAAATGCGTTCAGTACATTACTACAATGATACCAACATTGGTAATATAAAAATTCCCTACAGCATTAGACCTAAAAGTTAGGTTATTTTTGCTGTAGACTGCGTTGGACTGCGTTAAAATGTGGGCTGACACACTTTTGATTGTATTTATATCAATATGCACTGCGTTATTAGGCGAAGGGTTAACTTGGTTAATGGTTTACCGTACAGAAAAATATCAAAAACTCAAAGCGGAAGTCGAACGACAAAGTAAACGATGTACGTATTAATTATAAGTATGCTTCAATCAAGACAATGCAATGATTTGTAACCGTACTAGTGGAGAAACGTAAGGAGGCACATGGCGATTCACTTGATAAACAACACAAGAAGAAAATCGAACGGGAAGAGGAACGGTTGAAGAACAATAATCGGGATTTATCCCTGGTTAAAATGAAGTCGATGTTTGCCATTGGCTTCGCCTTCACCGCCTTATTGAGCATGTTCAACAGTATGTAAGTAAATCATATCATACACACATATATCCAACCGGTTAGTAAGTAACTTGTTCCTATTAGTAACAGGTTGGTTAATCGTATAGTAACCGGTTTTCAGGTAAGTGTTATTTTAATAACCGGTAAACTAGTTAAAATAAAAGACACGCGTAATTTTGAATTGCAATGTAATTGTAATAAATAATTTTGCCATCTCTGGTATGGTAATACATTTAAAATACACACAATGTAATGGTAAAATAAATGCGTTTCTAGTTTCGATGGACGCGTAGTTGCCAAGTTGCCGTTTCTCCCGATCAGCTGGATCCAGGGCTTAAGCCACCGGAATTTGCCAGGCGACGATTACCAAGAATGTTCCTTTATATTTCTGTATATTTTGTGTACAATGTCTATTAGGCAAAACATTCAGAAACTGTTAGGATTCGCGCCGTCACGGGCCGCTTCTAAACAGGGCACTAGTTTGTTTGGCCCAGCGCCTGGCCAATTTAAATAATTTGTACTAGTTACTATTATTTAAAAAAACAATGTTACATAATTGTATTATTTATTCGTTATTAAACATCGAAATTAAAAACAGTTTTGCTCCCTAATGGGCTTATCTAATAAAATGCGATCGAATCCTAATCGAGTCAAGTCTATTGTTGTGAATGCACCGTCCAGAATCATCTCGGCCATGGCTCGCCCAACCGCCGGCGATTGTTGAATTCCTACAATTTATTTTTGTTATTATTATTTGTTTTTTATAAGGGACTTATTTATTTACCATGTCCACTAAATCCAGTCGCAATATACAAATTATTATAGTATGGATGTGGACCAACAATGCCGTTTTCATCAAACGTATTAAATTCATAATATCCGCCCCACGCACTACGTACCTTTTCAAACAACACAATTAGAAATTTGTCCTAACTTAACAATGAATATTTACTTTAATGCTATTGAACGCAGGAACCCGCTCCGCCAAAATGGGCCAAACTCGTTTATCAAAAAACTCATGATCAACGTCCAGATTTTCCACAGCAGGCTCCTCGTCAACATGTGGGGCTCTACCCCCAATATAACTGCCGCCTAAACCATCACGACGGAAGTACGTCCCAGTGTAATCAATCATTAATGGCGTATTTAATCCAGGACCATTTTCTTGACATTCAAAACAATAAACGTAACGTTTTCTATTTCAAACAACAAAATAATCAATTAACCAATTCATTTAGATTTCATCGATTAATCTACCGTGGTTCTACTGGTAACGGAATTGTTAATATACCACTTCCGGTACCTATATTAGCCATTCGGGCAATTCGACCTGAGTCAGCTCCTGCTGCGATTATTGCTGTTCCGAATTTAATTGATCTTGATTCTCCGTTCGGAAGTTTCACCTAAATCATTTGTATTCTTACACAAAATCGCTTACGGCATATTTTATGGACGTACAATTAAACTGTTTAAGCCGTTGTAGACGCCGTCGACGCCAGCGACATGCATATCCTGTTGTTCTTGAAATTCAAATCCGGTCGCTTCCGCTTTAACGTATTCCGCGCCATATTCAATCGCACGTTTTTTAAATAAGGTCAACAATGACCATGGGTCAAACCAGCCTTCATTCTCTAAGCCGTAACAACCTAACTCGACTTTCGACACATCTAGCCACGGAAATCTATACCATTTCAATTAAAATATTAATTTGTTGTGTATCATGTGGTCATGAACACGGGAAACGATTACGCTTAGCGTCGTATAGACACTTTTTGGGACATTTTTTGTTTCGTGAATGCTAAAAATGGCATAAAAAAAACATACTTTTCTTTTAACTTCGTCTTGGTCAGTATCACATTTTTGGCCCCTAATGTTTTCTGTAAGGCGGCATTTTTTTGTAACTGTTCCGCCCCTGTTTCATTCGCTAGTAATAGGTACCCATGTGGGGTAAAACACACATCGCTCTCATCCCCCAGATACCTTTTAATATTCCGTAAAAAATCAGCGCCAAACATAGACATTTCTATGTTTTCTGGCACTGAGAACTGTTGCCGGAGTCCGCCAACAGATAACACTGTAGACGCTTTGGTGTACTTAAAATGCACGTACTTATTAGAAATTAATTTAGAATGAATGTTTGAATAATTACGGTAGGATCTCGTTCGACCACGACCACATTTAACCCTTTCCGTGTCCGTTCTTTGAGCCAGAATGCAATCGAGGAGCCCATCGCGCCTCCACCGATAATAAGAACATCGCAATATCCCGGAAATACATCTGCGGCCGCTGGTTTGCTTCCGGTGACCGCATTCCGTACATCACTACCTATGATACGAAATGTTCGCGAAATCGGGTTCTCTTCGTCACATTTCACTTTTGTTAAATGTATTTGCCTAATTTGTACACAGGTCTTTCGCAATAAATGCCCTACTCGAGATGAAAACATCTTATCAAATGACCACTCATTAAATAATGATTATCACATATTTTAATCTAATTAAATTCGTATTTTAAATTACTATTAGATAAGATAATCATTATCTAAACATTTTAAAGGTTATTTAATACGTTTAAGGTTATGTCACATGTGACAACATACGTAAATTACTTTAAAAAAAAAGTAATTTTAAGATATTTAAGTAAATAGTACAGAATTCTATTTGTATAAGTACAATTTTGCTATATTTAAATAATTAGAATTTAAGAATAGTTTTATTGGGTTGGCAACAATGATTTGATACGTTTTTTGTTCAAGGAACACATTTATATATATTTTAATTGTCTAGCTAAGTATTTCTCCTAGAATAATAAAGAGTATATTCAATAATGAATAATATTTCCGTTCATACTGTTGTACTGATTTTAATTTATACGCTGGGGTTAAATGCAAAACGTTTTACATGTATGTAAGAAGGGTTGCCTATCCCGTTTGGAGTTAGGCGTTCCATTTTAGCGAAATATACACTTATACCTTACATATACCAATTTATATTATTATAAAAATCTGAATAAATATGTTTTGTTATCATTAAAAATATAATAAAGATAATGGTTAATAATAAGAAAATTCCCGTTAATTTCGGCGATAACAATGATTTGTGGTCTCTACTGCATCCTTTTCCTTTCTTTCAGAGATTATCTCGAATCCGGTCTTAAAATTTTAACCGAATTGCCAGTTATTCTTTAGTTATAATGACCAAGGGAACGTATAGAATGGCCAATAATGTGGGCCCATCTAAAGATGGGTCGTTTCGTTCATGCATTTGTACCATGTTAGTGTTTCTGGTACTTTGTGTAGTGTTATTGTTGGTTTCTTTACCATGGCGAAATAGCAAGGTAAGTTAAATAAACATTGTGCATACAGTCCATGCCACCATAGTTTGCCGGCCATTATACACATTACTTTATTTAAATATTTATTTAATTTGGTAGCCGACCCATAAAGAAAAGGATGTTGAAAACATATCCACTAATAAAAATGATAATAAATTCGAAAAACAAATTGCTGGAGATGATGAAGACATTGAAACTATAACAACAAAAGCGCCCGTTTTGCATAGTAAAACCACAAACATACTTAAAAACAACACAATTATTACAAGTACAACTGCTCCAGTAGTAACAACTCATAAACCAGTATTAACAACAAATCAATTCGAATCTCTTACTTCTCATACACCTGTAACAACTCATCCAACAATAAGTACAGTTTCTACTCAACCAAATACAAAAATACAAACCTCATCTACAGACAAATCACAATTTTTAAACAACTCAACAGAAACTGATACGACTTTAGTAACTGAATCCACTATGACTACAACAAAAGAATTACCTTTAAAAGACCCAATAAATATACATTTAGGAACAACCAACAACTCAACAAGTGATGTTACATCAACAGAAACTGATACAACTTTAGTAACTGAATCCACTATGACTACAACAAATAAATTACCTTTAGGAACAACAAACAACTCAACAAGTGATGTTACTTCAACAGAATCTGATACGACTTTAGTGACCACTATAACTACAACAAATGAAATACCTTTAGGAACAACAAACAACTCAACAAGTGATGTTACTTCAACAGAATCCACTATGACTACAACAAATGTACCCTTAAAAGATCTAGTAAATAAACCTTTAGGAACAACAAACAACTCAACAAGTGATGTTACGTCAACAGAAACTGATACAACTTTAGTGACTGAATCCACTATGACTACAACAATTGAATTATCTGTCGGGACAACAAACAACTCAACAAGTGATGTTACTGATACAACTTTAGTGACTGAATCTACTATAACTGAATTACATTTAACAAAATCAACAACAACAGAAGCTAGTGAGGAATATTTTGAAATCAATGAAACTTCCGGAACTGGAATTACTGAGTATCCAGATTATACAAAACAACAAAAACTGTCTTCCACAACAACGACGACGACGCCCTCGTCTCAATCAACAACAAGAACAAGTACGTCTGTGCAACCAATGTTGTCGCTGTTTAAGCATCAACAGCCCGTATGCCAGAGCAGTGGCTGTAAACAAGTGGCAACCCGTATCCTGAGTCAAATAAACCATTTGGTAGATCCTTGTGAGGACTTTTACGACTATGCTTGTGGCGCTGATAACAATGATAACACTGCAGACGCTATTTGGCGATGGATTGCAGAGAAGGTGCACGAGGTCACCGGAAGTAGTCCGGGGAGTTGGCAAATATTCCGGAAGTACTACGATTCGTGTGTTACATTTCATAGTGATTTTAATTATGAAGAACGCGTTACTGGAGGTAATATTATTCTTATAGTGTTTTGGAATATACATATGTTAGTAAAAAATGTGTGTGTGTGTGTGTGTGTGTGTGTGTAGGTAAAAAGATTTTGCTTGGCGTCGATCGGATGTACGACCGTACTCAACAGATTGGCAAAGAAACGACCTTGACAGACTTGCTGACGAAGCTTATTTCGCAAGACAGTTCACCCTTGTTCGATATTTCACTGGATGTCGATAAACAGACGAAGCTTTTTGTATTTCAGGTGTTTGTCTATAAAAAGCTTTTATTTACGTTGTATTGAAATATGTATTTGTGTCTATGTACATATTTTTTACAGTTGACTTTAGGAAAAAGAGCTTCATTACTAGAGCCAAAACAGACAATGTCCAAAGGACAACAGAAATGTTTACGGAAGTTAAAACAGAAATTCAATAAACGCACCGTTGACCTGAATAATGTTTATGAAAGATATATTGGTTGCCAAAGTAATCATTCCGATTATTTAACGACAGTGGAACGAGCTGTTAAGGCCTTTGGGGCATTTTCAACATTAGATGAATACAATATCACTTGGCATACACAAAATATATTAAAAACTATCGAATGGGACATTTTAGCCAAATTAGAAGTGAGCTCAACATTTTATCGGAAATACACGACCATTTTTTGAATACCAAAATAAAAGTTATATGTAATTACATAATTGAAATTATTTTAAAGGATTTACCAGCTGCTAGTGTAATACACAACGACTTAGTAACAAAAAACTATAAAATCTTTAAAGTATCCGAACTTAAAAGCCAGTTTAAGTTAATAAAATGGGATGAACTTTTAACTGGATTAGCACATAAATCAATAAATGACGAACAACTAGTTCAAGTGTATTTCAGCGATTATTTCAAGCATTTATTTGCCCAACTAGAAACTTTACCATCTTGGTAAGAATCATACATTTTAATTTACAAACAAATATATAATTTTATCGATTAGGCAAGTACACAACGCCATATTAGCGATGTTTGCCCACGATGTATACACAAACCTAGTCGTACCACAACCAACACAACACATCGAGGATTTCTGCCTACAGCAATCGGCAAACCTCCTCAAAGAGGTCACCTCCTCAATGCACCTAACCAGTTATCCAACAGCGGACCTCAAACTTGCTCAAACCGAATTAACTAATACATTTACACACCTTAAAACAAAGGTGGCAGAAATTCTAAGGCAAACCGAATGGTTAGATGACTCGTCACGTGTTTCAATGTTAATGAAATTGAATAAAATGGCTATTGTAGACTTAAACACTCTTGAAATTTGGCATAATAATACATTTATTGATCAACGGATGTTGAATTTGGGTGAATTTCGTGGAGATTATCAACTGTTTTCGATTGCGTTGCTTAAACGATATCGGGAACAGTTGTATGGCTTATGGGGGGAGTACTCGTTGTTGCCCCAACATGTGTAAGTATTTATTACACCTGTTTAGGTATTTAAATATCTATATGTGCCCATATCATACACAGAGTACACACACATATATGTATTATTTTTGTTTTAATTTAGATGGTTTTTCTATGCAACGTCATTTGATTCAAAACCAATTTCAATCTATTCGTTAAATACTCTTGGTAAATATGAATGAAATTGTTCACGTCACACATATCTGTTATACGACGTGAACAGTTTCATACATGCAATATACAGAATATAAATGAATGATTAATTTTAGTAATACCTCCCGGTTTAATAATTAACATTCCGAAAACAATTCCCCGATATATTACATTAGCAAAACTAGGATATGCTATTGCTAGAGAAATCGCTACACACTTTGATACCACTGGTATAACATACGGCATGAAGTTAACAGACGAGGCTAATGTATCTTATAAAAGTATGGAAACTTGCGGCACTGACAAATATTCGCTAGCATTTTCGCAAATTGTTGACGGAAAAATATATTCTTTTAAAGTAATAAATTATTATATTATTTGTGTTATTATAATAAAATATGAATTGAATTTAAGATTAATGCAACTTTATCAATAAACGAGCGAATTAGTGAAGACATGGCGGTCAAATTAGTAGCGGATATGTCCCAAGAGGTCATAAATGACCCCCTGTTACCGTGGGTATCCGATAGTTATTCGCGGGAGAAAATTTTCTACTTGGCCATTGCTCAAGGTACTAATTATACACTATTTTTTACAGTTATTATAATTAATTTGTGTAGAACACTGTGTGAAAAGCACTTGGGAAGACTACATGATTCGGTTATTCGAGAGTGACAAACTACCGTCGAGTTTTCTGCTAAAGGAATTATTCTCAAATCTAATATCGTTTGAGGAAACATTCGAATGTCCGGCCGGATCCGGAATGAACCATCCGATGAAGTGTGCAGCGTTGCCCGATTTGCCCAAAGAGACCGACTATTACGCGGACAATGATCGCGAACTAAAGTGATACATTGTACACAATTTGTATGTATATATATATATATATATATATATATATAAAATAGTGTTTAAATTGTACAATAAAACAATTATGTTTGTGTGACAAAAGCGACGATTACATGTTCAAAGATGTAATGAGGTTGTGGTTAGTGGTGGGACAAGTGTACCCTAGCGCCTAACTCCTAACTCCCAAGGGTGCAATGAACACAATACTGTCATTAGCAACCAACGAACCATCATCGATCAGTGCATTGGGGCACATATATATATATATATATATATATATATATATATATATATATATATATATATATCATGTAGATAGGTACGCGTTCGAAATTTTAATTATGAGTGTAGCGCGCACTCCATTATACATAAATATATCAGTACATAGTACAAGTTATTACTAATAAATCTCGGTGGTACAGGCGTGTGGTGTTGGTTGCGTAACGGGGGCACCCGGAGCACACCCGGAGCCGCGGTGTAATTGTGACCGTAGCGCTCCGGTGGCCGCGCAAATTGCATCTGATTTATAGCAGGCAAAGCAGCGCCACTGCGCCACCACTCACACTGTACCATAGATACCGCGCGAGCAGCGTCACATTAATTACACACAAATGAATGTTTTCACGCTGGACTGACCGTAACACCATCACCACAAACGCACCCTTGAAAATAGCCAAAAACTACCAGCAAAGATGAACTCTCAAAATGGATATTTCCAAATATATACGTATCATAAATATACATACGTGTGTTTATTTATACACGATGGTTTGCGCCTGTACTAACTGCTAGCGCCTCATCTAATAAACGAATAATTAGTGAAGCACGTTTGCACGCTTGGATGCTCACAACACAGATTTTACGTGAATCAGCGAAATTAGACGTCTATCTGTGTGAGTTGTGAATATGTGTGTGTGTGTGGGTTCTCTCGCTGTGGTGCTTCCCCTGTCTCTCTTCCCCATCAGTCGGCAACCACCTTCATTAATCAAACCGCTAACTACATCACAAGTTGACTCTTTCACGAGAAAACTTTCGGGCCTCAAGTGTGCACTGCACTCACTGATCATCATCATCGTCATCTTCTTAGCTGCATTTTAAAATATTACTTAAGACTACCCCATCAACTACCAATATGATGATGTAAACTAAGTAAAAGTCGACTTAAGGCCATATATTTAAAACATATCGAGTATAGAAACGGAAGCAAACTGTTACAGATCTATCGCGTTGATCGACATAGAGGGGGGCCATTTGCCTGTGGGGGGCCGTGCCCCCTCTAGTTGTAGTGTAAGGGACACTTGGCGCTGTGGTGTACGTGTCGTATCTGACATCGCAGCTAGCTTCGTGCCCGCCCGCCAGAGATATTGCCCTCTTGCTCCTACAAACGGAGAGCGGAGCGTGACCATCACACACTTAAAAATATACAAATTATAAACTCTACAAATAGAATAATTCGCATCCCTTATCTCTATTTACTGCCTACATAACACCATACATACACTTCTTTACTAGAAAGAGATACACATATTTTATGATATTTAACTTCAGTGAATATAAATCAACCAAAATAAATAGCATAAATTATTGTTAAACCATTTTTTCGCTCGCATATAAGAATTCCAGATTTATTATGCAGGGGTTTTTGTTAAATTTACTATTTTTAAATAATGCAACATTATATTATATAGTTAATAAGTCGAGTGAAGGCCACTCCACCTTTTTGTATTTATAGCAACAATTTTGCAAAAAAATATTCCCTGGCCATAAAGCTTAAATAAGTAAAAATGTATTCTTAAAATACTGACAGAAAAGTTAGTCCTTGAATATAACAGTTTAAAGGAAGTGTACGAGTATGTCCGTTTTCAGGGCATAGAGCGTAGGGCAATCTTAAGGGATCCATATCTTAGGTATTTAAAAAGGTCGGAGGCTTAAGTCCGGACGGCGGGCCCGGACTCTTCTTCAAAGGGAGCCAGCAATAGAATAGTAATAGCCTCATGATATTAACGTCTGCATGAGTATGATTACGAAATGGGGGCACAGATACAGAGAGAGAAGAGAGGAGAGGAAAGGAGAGGACGTTCGTTCGAAGGAACTGCTCTAATCTTATACGAAAACCACGAAAAAAATTATACCAAAATCCTCGAAGGAACTTCAAAGATATTAATTAATTTCTATTCTTCCCGTTTAATTCTATATCTAAAATAGATGCCCCCCCCCCCTCCGCCTTCCCTTACCTACACCACTCATTAATATGTATAAATTGACATTGTTTGAACACAACTTGTGTGAGTATAGTTACGAGCGTGGTCTACGAGAAATACTAATACGAAAAGATTCTGCATTTTAATATGTTTGCTCTGGTTTTACATGTTGGTTGTATACACACACACACACTAGTTCAAGCCCTCCCGGTACTTTTACCCCTCCTCGTATAAAATGAGCGTGGGCAAATGCTAATCACTGTTTGTCAGTGGTAAAGACACTCTATGCCGTTGTCGAATATTCATATATCCAATAATATATTGAATCCGGTGTTAGAGCACACCGGTTACATGCAAAATATACTTCGAACACTGGAAAAATGACCTATAATGGGGATGGAGGATGGAGGTGCCCTATGTATTTGCTACAAATAATGCCAATAACGGTTGGCACTGCTCTGAACAGAGGCACGTTTCACATGTCAAACGGATACATTTATGTTTTTCTTTTCTTTACAATATGTAGAGCACAAATCCGGTTTAACGTCCCTTTAAAATAAATTCGGATACATCTGATTGTTTGATATAATTTAATATTAGCTATAAATTTGGTAAAATGAGCACTATAAGTAAGCAACCCGTCTGACATATAAGTAGTGTGGGAGACCTGTTAATACACCAGTGCCCGGACTCGTGCTTTTATTGAGTCGACAAGTGTTCAGAGATACAGATTAACTTGCCAGTCAGCACTGAAATCTCTAATCGTCGCTTTGCACCAAATTCCCACTGATTCACACAGATACATTTGTATAAAGTTCAACTAACCATCGCTTTATATTATAAAAGGAAGTTTTGCCCAAAAATACACGTTCTAAGCTGTTTGAAACTAACTATTTTCGAGATATGTCTGTGTGTGTGTGTATCTATTAAATCGTATTATAACAGAATTAGGTGTATTGTGAGGATTCCGGGCGCTCGAGAGTGATTAATAGTCTGTGGATGTAAACAGGCCTTAAATAAACCTTCGGTTAATTAATAACACATCATTTTGTGGTGTTCCGTAAAGTTCAGATATCTTCATATAACACAAGGTGCCTTCTAACTCTCCCCTCCTCCCTTTCAACTCGCGTTCGATTTTCGAAATGAATAATTCATAAAGTTTTCAGTTAGATGAAGAGGGGTAGAAGAAAGTGTGATTTAAATTCCGATATGCGGACTTACTTTTAAAAGTGACATGGTGTGGTGTGCGTTTGAAATTATTACACTTTGTGTTCTATAAAGATATAGATGACACGGTGCAAGGCAAGGGTGACTATAGTCTCTGTTCTTCCCCGCCATACAACAATCAGATTTGTACTATATATATATATATATATATAAAATAAATAAGTTATGTCATATGTGTGCGATATATGAAATTGCATTGCGAGTTATTATGTCTGTGCCTTGTATTATTTATTATACATATACAGAAAATATATATGTATGTATGTATATTGTAGAATGTAGAAAAATATACCAGAGTTTGAGGTTTTAATTAATTCCTCTACATTAAACGAGTTTAGGTACAACGCGATTGTAATGCCAAATAAATTAGTCTACCCAGCAATAGATGGCATGACACTTTTATTATATTTTAAACATTTATTGTGGTTTCTACGCTTAAAATATGAAAATATGTTATAGATATAAAAAGTATTAGTATTTTTTGTAGATCATTTTAATAGATAAAAAAATCAGTGTTTATTATGCACTCTATTGTAAATAAAATCAATATGTATCAATATATTGCGTATTAAATGTATGAGTGATGGTTCAAACACCTATAAGTACTTAATACACATACATATAAACCATATAATGTAAGTGTGAGGTAATTGAACTTGTAATATCCATATAAAAATGTGCAAAACGTAGCAGTTTTATTGCAAATTACAGACGGACGAACTATTGGCCAATTTGATCCACATTTCTAAACACATTGTTTATGTATTCGTACATTTATAAATAATATTATTATTAAAGTCGTTTTTCGATATATTTCGGTTGAATTTGAAAGGTGAATGTGTTGGCTCCAGCTCCGTGCGTGTAAAATAACAAAAGCGTCGCTCGTGCGTGCCTTCAACGTCGACGACGTCGCTCTCTTGAATATTGCCCCTCCCCCGTGCCCCCCGTGCCCACCGCACTAACACACACACCCAGATAACATCTCCCTTAACATAGTAGTGTATGCAGCGAATGTCCGAACCCTACGTATGTATGTTTAAACAGTGTGCTGGATGCTCTGACCAAAGGAGATACCACAAAAAGCTATAAACGCTGGACTTACACACACGTGAACATTTACATATGTCTGTTCACACACACACACACACACACACAAGCCGTTTGTTCTTGCTACTGCTGCTGCTGCGGCTGCGGGTGTTGTGTGTGTGTCTGTCTGTCTGTGTTCCTAATCAGCATTCTTGCCGCAAATCGCGATGTATGTGCGGGCGATGTGTGAGAAGCAAAGCGTGGAAATTGCCTATAAAAGACTCGACGAACGTCTATCTGTTAACACAAAATCTAAATCCCCCAACACCCCCAATACCCCCCCTCAATCCCCCTGCCCTCTTTACCCATCAGTCATGCATGTAAGTCTCGTCAGTCATCTAAAACAGTTCCATTTATTCAGATTCTCAAGGCGTTTGCCTTACGACTTCAAATTATGTATATGTATTTGTCATTTCGAAAATGCGTATAAGTAAAAAAGCGTAAATAGTTAATTTTCGTGCGTAGTCTTTCCCTCCTCTTATGTACCGCCCAATTGTCGTTCCGCATAATACTGGTCAATCATGATCTACCCTCGATACTAAACTAGCCCCCCTCTTGCCCCGACACTATATACACGCACTGTATTTTGTCCGTTTATTTGTGACAAGAATCCCAATCCCAGATTGCACAGCACACTTCTTTATTTCGTTTTCTGTTCGATGGCCCATAGGGGACAACGACATCGGCGGTATCATCGGCGCTTGGTTGCCGACAGGGTGGCTGAGGGGCGGTGGGGGGGGCGACGGGGCATATATCGATTTCAGGATATCGGTTGTGTGTGTGTGTGTGTGAGAGAGAGAGAGACGTAGTAGAGAGACAGGGTGAGTATTTACTGAAATGAACCCACATTTGATTCTGATTGCGTTCATATTTGTAAGGCTTTTGAAGTGACGCCGACCGACGCCGATCGACGCCGAGACAAGGGACACACTTTTAAATTGCAAATGTTTTTACTTTCTTATATACGCAGTAATGTCTCTTTAAATATGCTAAATCGTATCATATTGTAAAGAACAAAAAAAAAAAAAAAACAGTAACATTTTTATAGAGTCTCGCGACGTTTTCTGCCAGTGTAATTTGCAAAGCAATTGGTTAGAGTTATTTGCAGATGTAAAGACTTCTTCTTGTAGCTTCCAGCATATATCGATATCCGATCGGATCCAGTGTCGGTATTCGTACAAGACATAGGTAGACCCTCTGGGCCATAGAACCAGTACATAAAGTCAAGTCCCCGTGATTGGATTACGTTTAGAGGGTAATCCCGTTGACGAGCGTCGGGGGAGTTGCAGGCCGGGCGGCCAGGCGGCCACGACGCCGACGCGCGACAAATCGCCCGCTTAACCTTACCCTCGCGGGAATTACACTTCCACTGGACGGACATCTGTCTTTACAATTGCGTCATTTTCACGCGATATATTCTTTATCATAATTAAGAACTTTGTGTAAGCACCATGTGAGCATTTATTTATTTCGTATATATGTATCCGTTGTGCGCGATCCGATAACACACGTCGGCGTCGTTGGCGTCGGCCTATAAAACCAATGAGACAAACAAACAAACAAACATCGAACCCGCAACAAAACAAGAAAATCGCAGATAGCGAAATGTCCAAGTCCGTAATTCACCCCACGTCGATGGTGTGTCACTGGTCCGGTGACATACTGCCCCCCAACCCCTACACCACCGCACCCCGCCCCCATCCCTCCTTTATCCCCCACAAGCCAATCGCTAATCTAATAACATCAGTTTTCTATATAGATGTTTCTCCTTAATACTTTGTACGTCTTTGTTCTATATATAAAAAGAATTGGGGGTCATGGGGGAGGGGGAACCCCAGATTTATAAATCATTTTATTGGGGAAAGACAATTTGTTTTAATGAAATTATTTATACGATGCATTAAATTTATAAAATAATTTTTATCATAGTTATTACAACTTAATCATCTTTATATATTAAGCATAAGGGGTCATGTCAAATCATATCACGACTCACACGTGTATCATTTATTAAAAATATAATTTTACTAGAGCGGCACTATTAGATACATTTTACATTTTAACTTTAATATACGAATAATGAAAATAGTTTTAGAGAAACATATGAATAAGGTGAAAAATGCCGCCAGCAAAAATGGAAGAGAAAGCAAAACTTTGTATTTAATTTGAACATTCGTATAGGAAGATTTATTCGGTAGATATCTCGCCGTTTTCAATAATAAATCTGTGTGTAGGGGGGCCGATATGCTGATTTGCGTACACTGCCGGACTACGACGTCTTAGCCCCGTAAATCAAGTACACGGCTGGCCGATCACGACTACTTCCACGTATAATCTCCGTAATGCCCCTGATGCTGTTATTCGAAAAGTCGAGTGAAGGCCACGTGAAATGATACACGTATTATGGATAAAGAGCCGGCATTGATCCTGTTTATTAAAGGTAATAAAGCCGCATTTGGAGGACATCCACAACGGTAGACAATCCGACATTAATCCATGTGTGACGACGCGTTTGTGCGGCTTCCCCGCGTTTCCCTGCACACCCCTCGCCGCCGCCGCCCCCCCCCCCCCCCCCTACGATAACATTCCCTTACGTATACGTACAGCCACTTGGTTTTTTCAATCGAATCGAAGCCGAAGCGAGACATATTTCAGTTAAGCGCGACCGGGCTTACCCCGACCGACGGCCCTATTCACCTATTCGACGCTTGTGGCATGGCATCCAAACTGATTTATACACTTGTGATATTTTATGGGCCAGTTTGTTCCGGCCGTTATTATATTAGACTTTCGATACTATATATATATACGCTTTATCTAACACCCTTTACAACTCTTGACAGTTATGGCCGCTAAGGGGACGCCTGCTCACTGTTCCCCTTTCACTTTTGAACTTTATTCAACCATTTAGATAGTTTTTTTTGGTGGAGGTGCAATAAAAACTAACAATTTTTAATATTTCTAAACAATTTATGTTGGCCAGCTAAAGTGAGTTTTTTGTGCGGTGAAACGTCGGTCGGCCTCAGTGGCCCATGTGATGTGATATATGCCGTACACAGAGGCCGCGGTCCTGCAGTGATTGCACACACACACCCAAACGACTTCTCTAGCCATTCTTCTCGGGGCTAATTGAGCGAAGGCGACTTCACGTGGCGCGGTGCGGCGCGGCGCGTCGCTGCCCGCCACCGTTTCTCTTTCTTCCCCACATACGTACGAACACAGCAGTAATGAAGTTACAGTGGCGCTGTTGGTGTTACTAATGGCCGTGTCACACCGCGATAAAACTAACAACGCACTGGCCACACAGAAATAATGATCGTTATATCAACCTATACCTACTAGTTTGGTAAAACATGATTTCGGTAGAGAAAAGGGTGCGTGACTGACTGTCGTTTTTAATTGAAGAAGATCGTGATTAAGTGGCCAATGATATTCCTCTTTCGAGTTAGAAACTTTTGTTTCGTTTAGCTACTTTAGGTTGAAGCCGCTTTGTACATTACCCTGTGTGTCTGGGTGTCTCCCTCCATTTTCCTACTACCCTGAAGTTCTTTAGCCACCGCAATGACCGTAGAGAAGAAAGAAAGAAAGAAAGAAGTATTTATTGGCTTGGACATGAACACCCGCATGGTTAGTATTCCAAACTGACGCTCTGTGTGTTCCGGGGAAATATCATTATGGCCGGGCACGAAGACAGCACCGGAATGCTAGAGTAGTTAACACTAGCCATAGGTAGCATAGCATTGGGGGGAAGCATGTTGAATCACTGATTTTTGTGTCAGAACCAATTTTTTATTAGGTGAACTAAATTCAATCAATTATCCAATATATCTTTTTTACGTATATGTATTTAATACATTCGTATATATATATATATATATATAGTAATTATGCAATTTAGGGTGGTAGAGAGCAGTAAATCTGGTTGAGTTGCGACGGACATTGAACAAAACAGGGGTGAAACGGAACTAAGGAGTTCCGTGTATCTGTTCCGCTGTATTAGCTTTCTTCTAGGGCGACACAGACACACAAACATCCAAAGACATTTCAATCTCCAAATGTAATGACATTCAAAGACTATTCGTACACATTTTAGGAAAGTCCATACCCATACGTAATAGAGTCTCGTTTCCTTGGTGGGTTGAGACGGTTGAGACAGTAATGGGTGAATCAGAATGAGTCGCTTGGACGCCGTTTCAGCGTCGTCTTCTTCTTCTTCTTCTTCTTCTTCTTCTTCTTCCTTTTCGTGTATGTATTTTTATGGGTGGTGGAGCAGGGCGATGGAGGGGTCAGTGTCAGTGGCGATGCCATGGCCGGGGACAAGGTGGTGCTCTCTCTGCTATTTATTGACTGGACATCGGCCATAAAATATATCGGAGGCCCGGGGCCCCGGCACATAATGGTTCGCCTCGTAAAAAGTTAGCGGCAACGAAAGAAAAGGGAGGAATTTGCGCGTCTACTCATTATACTACATTGTGTTATTAGATTACCGCATTATATATTTGTTACTTTACAAAACTATTGTTGTAAATATGCACAAAATTATTTTCATATACAGACTACTTATTTGGTATGTATTGAATTCAAAACATTATATATATATATATATATATATATATAGTGCCAAGCTTTGGTTGAGTTTTGCTGACCAGTGGTCCGGGTATGGCTCCGGATGCACTGTTTTTTATCACTGCGCATCGTCGCTCTGCTGTTAGTGACATTTATAGTTAGTTCGGCCTGTATATTCACATAAAATTGGCATAATGTGGGGGGCACCCCCACATTATATATATATATATATATATATAGAAACCACCATAGACCGTTTAGGTATTGTCAGAAAATTGTCTTTAAAATAACATTATTACCACAAATAATTATAATATTTTCCTTTTATGAAATTGGTCATGACGCCCATATCATATACAGTTAACTTTGCAGGTAAATATCTAAAAAAGTGAATTCAATTATGAACGAAAGGAATAAGCGCATTTCACGGAGTTTAGTATATAGAAGAAGTCCCCTTCTACTACAGGTTTCAACTTTCGAAAAATATGGATCGCGTTTAAGGGATTTGTAATAATCAATATAACCCATCATATAGGATTTAGATTGTACACAATAAAAATCAAATAGACCGTGAAGAATAAGACTACTATATATATATATATACGTTCTTTCTATACGAAAGGGGGCAGGGGGAGGGGTGTGGGATGTGTGGTAGGGGGTGAAAAGACATTCCCGCATCATGTCCAGATAATAATAAATGTCCGAAAACGCAAATACGGGGTAACATTTGCGCGTAACTGCCTTCGCATACATATAGTCCGGAGTGTCCGGACTCCGCACACTTTTATTATTATGCGGAAACAGTAAAAAAGCAGATGACGCCCTCCGTGTCTATACACACACACACACACACACACACACTGAGATTTATATCTGTAACACACCTCCCAGAAAACTCGTCCACTACAAATAATTATATGTGTGCCAAAAACTAATTGCAAAACTTTATAGATCTATAGATCATAAAATAAATCATTTCTCCCTCTATAGATAGTATAGTTTTGCTTGACCATAACAGCGATTATAAATATCAGAGCGCAGAAAAACACCGGAAATTAGTTCATAAGTTTTCACAGCCGGATGTTTATCCGCAGAGAAACGAATTCGCAATATTAATAATTCAAAACAAATTGGAGTGGCGTTCACTCGGCTTTCTTTATTTATAAATATATATATATATATAAATTCGTAAAAGCTTAAATGCGTTAAGCTGGTTAATACGCAGAACGGACAATTTTAAAAATTGATATCTGCAAATCCATTTATAAACTATGCTTCACTTCACTTATATTCAGTATTAGTAATCGCTTTAGCCTTCTCTCTGATACACCCACGCTTAAATTGAGCGGGGGATGGGGTGGGGCGGTTTGAGAGGAAGCAGGCGAACCAGCTGATATACTTAGGGTGCATCAAATCCGGGTCGCGCCGGCAGTAATCACGTGAGACGGCAAAATTGTACCCTGTCCCCTGTCTTTTTATCACCAGCACCACCATACTAAGGGGGACATACATAGTTAAATTAAGAAGTTGATCTCTTGATTTGTCACACATTTAAGATGCCGTTTACCTAATATCTCCAAATCAACTCACATTTTAACGGAACTATGTACATATTTTCATATATCATATTTGTGTGTATTAAACCTAGGCTCATATTAAACCGTCGCTTAGTGGAACTATTATGTACATACACATAATTGCATTATAAAACCGTTATCATCATGGGAGGGGCGGAGTATTAAAGAGGGGGTATCGGGGTGCAATAGGGACCCCATATCAAATTCTAAATATAACGAACCTAATTTCAACCCTCGCCGTCACGTCACCACGTCACACCGTTTGACACATATTCCAGCCGACGGCGACGCGACGCTGATGTGACGTCACTAATTGTGTAATGGCATCGGGTCAGAAGCAGACGTCACCACCAAAGCGGGTCTAGTCACACAAAAAGAATAAAGGCTCATTTTAACCCTCTAATGTGCGGCGAAACTCGGATTATCTCCTGAACTTTACAGTAGTTGGGGAGTGTTAAGAGTTATATGACTTCCCCCCCCGCGCGGTTTGACTTCTTGGCTTCCCTTAAATTGTGCTATTGAACTAAACGACCCCGAAAAAGCACCAATGCCTTCAGCCGTACAACGAGTTAAAAATGTAGGAAAATCAATGCGTTGATTACGTTTTATTTAATGAGTTTAAAATGCAATTGTTCTTTGTACAATATATATATATATATATATATATATATGTATATATATAAAGTAGCGCGACCGCCACGACTTGACAATATAACCGAGTTCGCCGTTCCGGCAGTGTCAGCATTCCTGCAGACGCAGGGGCGGGTGCTGGCATGCGGGGAGGGGCGGTGTCTGCAACCCGACACCCCGCGAAACATCGCACTGCTTCACCACCGCCCCCCTGCGCCACCCGCCTGCGAAAAGGTGAGGAAATGACATCAGCATATTAGCAATAATCTTCCACGAAAACAATCATATTTTTACTAATATTATCTAATTTTAAACTAATATATATACGATATATATATATAAGTTTTTGTTTTATTCTTTGCATAATTTATGGCATTTATTCTAATCGGCTTAACTTCAATTACCGGCTTAACGCTGGGGTGTAGTTTAACTAAGTGCATGACTCATATTTCGTTTGACAGATTAGAATATTATCTAATACTTTGTACACAGTTGCAAATAAAACATTTATATGTTGTATACATTGTAACATATTCGATTTTAATTAAGCATACGTACGTACATACATACATACATAGTTATACTTTCTAGTAGTGGATGTGTCACCTGTACGCCCCGAGGGGTCGTTATATCCTAAATAGAATACAACATCAGCAAATTTCATATTACAGATGTACATGTATGTGTGTAATATAAACCACATATTGCGCAAAATGCTAGACAAATTTTATATGCAATTTCATCAACTTGAAACAAACTTTAAAACAATACAATTATTACATTTTTAGACGTAATATAATTGAAATATTTCAGGATCATTTTATTATTAATTCCTAAAAAAGAAAACTTCTAAGTAGGTTGTTAATAATATAGTAGTTGTAAAATATGATACGTTCTTTTTTGTATCATGATATGATTTAAAATAATCAGAATTGCAAATTGTACGTGACTTGTGACGAGATGAATTTGAGTTGTATATATGTATACTATATTATGATATCCGGTCCACGATACACTCACACTGTGTGACCGGGTTAAATTACGACCATTTCTAACGAATTATATATGTACATACATATAAAGTTCCAAAGAACTCAAATCACAGCCCAGAAACAATTTAAAAGAAAATCGAGTGAAGGCCACTCTAAATTTTATTGTGTAATCTCGAAATATTCGAATTCGTAATTCTTTAATAAATTTGTTTTACATAAAAGTCCATTGCCCCGAGAAATACCACATTTCACGCAAAATCATAACTAAATTTACAATATTCAAAGAAAAATTAAAAATATATGTTTAGTAGTGACGTGACAGTTAGCGGCAGGAGGGGCGCCGTTGACCAATCCGCTAGTCGCATTTCTGCTATTGGCGCTAAGCGTCGCGACGGCGCAAAACGAGCGAAGCGCCGCGCCGCCCAGACAACACAGCACCATCCACTCAAAATTATCCGCATTTATTTTGTACAGGTGTATGTATCATTTAAAAGAAATATAAATATTTTGTAATAATACAATCGGACACTTAACATACATTGTGTGACAATGTAGCACTTGTTAGTGCGCAATACGCGAAAGGATGCTGGTTGAGATTAGATTAGTGCCAAGACATAACAAACACACGACTATAAATGACATAAAAAATAAATATGATGATCTGCCCTTGCAGTGCTGTGCAGTTGCGCCTTAAAGATATTGGTGCGCAACCTGCAGCACGTGCGTGTCACTTGGGTGGACTTAAGACTTCCGAAACGTATTCATTTGTTTATTTATTTTACCAAGTGACTTATCGATACATACAACTGAAATTTATTGGATTTTATACATCAACAAAGATGCATATTTTTCTAATTCCACGTGTGTGTATTATTAAGATAAAGATAAGTCATTGGGCCTGTCTCAATTATCTAACTTACCATATATCTCCATTTATTTTCTTCTCAATTTTTAAATAATCACATCATTTTATATACAAATATTTATTTGAAATATCATGTAAAAAAAATTTAATGAACGTTGTTGAAATATAATTGGAATAATCGTTTGATTTTACATTTGGAAAATTTGTTTCTAAAAATTAGGAATAAATATGAAGACCTAAAAAATAGGTAAATGGGTATTTTTGTTATGGAATAAGAGAAAAAATAGGCTAAAACATTGTTTTATTGACACTATTTAATAATAATATTTTTATATACATAATAATAATAATATTTATAATATTTCAAACACAACCATAATGTTTTGTTATTTCTTTTGTTTAAATATACATTAAACGGTAATAATTTGATATTCATTTTGACCAATCAATGTGAATGAATGGTCACCTTTAAATACGTTGATTTTAAAATATTATTTCGTAGAAAAATAGACACAACAATAGAAATGCCCAATAATAATAATAATAATCATAATTTTTATACCATTCTTAATCATTGTTAATTTGTTGATCAATCAGTACAAATCTATAGACTTGTTTTGCATATATATTCATAGAATATTAGATTTTATAACCATTTAAATGCAGCCTTTTGTTCCATATTTAAATAATTTGACACAAATACAGAACAAATATATAGATTTTCTGGATTTTAATGGAGATATGTTAACGCTTTGTGTTGTTTTTCAGTTTCTGGTACTTCAGCAGTTTCAGCGGTCAAACGATTTAAATTACAGGTGTGTAAAACTCTCTAAGAGGTAACAGTAGTTTTTTGAATAGTAGAAAAAGTTCAATACAATCATAATATTGTATTATTTTCTCAATAATAATAATAATAATAATAATCAGGAAGCATTCATTTGTTTGTGCAAAATGTCCGTGACGTCACCACACACACATACACACACACACACATCACTGCACGTCACCACAAATAATGTGTCCTTGCGTTACCACTAACTAGTCCAATGATTGTCCGAGTCCCAACTAATGTCTGCGAGCCGGGTAGTGTTGATGTCATAGATAAAACTCCGGGGAACTCTGCCCGTCACTGTTCAGCGAGTGCAGCGTAGGATGGCCACCCGGAGGCCCACTAGGCACCCCCCTAGGTGCCCCGCTGCCAACAATATGCAGCCGCTGCTTCAAAAGGTCTCGTTCTTGCGAAACGCGGGACAGTTCATGCTTTAACCGATGTAATTCGGATTGCAGACTTCTATTCGTAGTCTCCAGGTCTTGGCGTTGTTGCAGCCGTTTGCTGCGGCAATTCTGCGCGTAACCGCGGTTCTTAAGTGTACGCCGTTTCTGCTTTAAGCGCACCACCTCCTCGCGTGGACACCCATGCAATCTTTTATTCAACTCCCGTACGGACAAAGACATTAGTAAATCATCATTTAAGCCTAAATCGTCACTGCAAGTCGAGTAACCACTGCCTCCCACAGAGCCTAAATGGTGGAGCCTAGGGCTCTGGGCGCTCCCGACGCTGCAGACAGACATAGGCCGTGACATCCCCAAAGAGTGGTGCATCCCATGATCCAGCATGCCTCCAGGTGGCAAATAGTCCCTACGGTGATGGTCCCAGTCAGAGTGCATCGGCCTTAAGTCGAGCGGCTGCGGCTCTACGCGCATCGCCTCTGGAAGCCACATCATCTCGTCGACGAGACCTGGGGGCCGGCATGTGGACACTGGCGAATGGCTGATGGGCGGCGTGTCCGGTGGGGTGCCCGGATCGTTTACAAGAGTCATATTCACTAGTAATGGCTGGACGCCGGCGGTGTACATTGAGCTCTCTGGTGGCGGCGATAGAGGCGGCAAGCGGCGCGTTTCGACCCACTGGTGACGGGGAGGGCCGCCTAGACGCGGGCTAGCGGTGCCTTCGTGGTTTAACCAGGTCTCGGGCTCGCTGGCGGGGGCCGGCGCCGTGCGGGCGCGCTCTTCGCGTTTCACCGCTACGTCCTCCAGGTGGTCTAGCACGAATTCTTGGACGTACTCTTCGGCGAGATGGTCGTCGTCCATCCTGCCGGGCCCAGGCGGGGCGAGGAGCGTTTGCATTTGACACTCACACACTTACATTCACTCAAATTCACAAATTTAATTCTCCTCTTACAATTACGAATATTTTGAAATGTTATTCTTTTTGCATAACAATACCAACTGTTGTTGTATGTACTAAATATATTTATATTTATTATTATTTATAATAAGTATTGTTTGCTATTTTATTTAGCGCGAATATTACGTCGAATAACACGAAGTCACGTCGAAACTAGAACGCGGGCGGCGATGAAATGAGCTTTCGCGACGAAAAGTTGTGGGTCTTAGACAGAGGGGGCGGCGTCGTTATTGGCGCCGCCTTGCCAGAACCCCATCAGCCCAAACAGACAATATTCTTTTTATATATTTCTAATTTGAATCAAATAATATTTTTTAAATCATATTCATTAGGAGTTTTACGCCTTAATTAACACGTGCCCATATCATATACAGAACACAGTCTACTCCTCGCCAATCCCTTACACATTGTTGTATTTCCGTTGTTTTCTCCGTAAGTATATAATTATAATCTGCACAACTTGATATGCAACAAACTGTCGGCATTTTGCGTTTATTTAATAGTTATTTTGACACTCATTGACGATCCTTGCAATTTCTTAGGGGTGAATGCGCGACAATATAAATTAATTTGAATAATATTACTTATAAATAAAAATATATATATTTCGTAGAAAATTCCTGATACCTGCCCTGCACTGCCTGACACTATTGGTGGACCATATCCCCTCTACGTCACATACGCCCGCCTATTCGCGCACAATCACCCACCAAGTCGTGACGTCAGTATTTTAAATTCATAATTAATAAATGAAACCTCTAAACATCCCATCACCACCCCGATTTGGGCACGTATTTATTTAATTGTATTACAATTTTGCCATTTTAAATGAATAATTTATAAATTAAATCTAAGCTGTATACATATATATATATATAATTATCTTGTAATTATGAACAGAACAGAACAGAAGAGAACAATATCATGTTTGCGCTCCAAGAAATTCTGCGCAAACTAGAAAGTGCTGACTCCGTAATTTTCAGCGGCGTTTGGGTGAATAGCGCGCGGCTACTGCGATGGGAGTCGCCGCCATTTACTCACCCCGACACCCTGACTCGATTATTATTATTGATTGCTCTGTGCAAATAATCATACACATACATACATACCTACAATATTTATTCACAATTAAAACTGTAAGCATATTAACCCTTTCGCGCGGGGGTGGAGGGGTGGGTGGTTGCACTAATTTTACGTAAATAAAACGCCGTGGCCAGCCCGGAGCACACCGGTTTCATTGTTATAACATAACAAGCGTTGCTTAGGTAGATGAAGGGTGGCCAGTGGCGTATCATTAAATTGCTTGGAAATATTATTTTGACGAACGCCACTGAGCTATTAGATTTGACGAACTGTTCGTAGGGTTTATTATAACAATGGCTAGACGTCGCGGTAATGACCGATTGGTCCTGTTGTTGACTTATTAGATAATCCCCGGGTATTAGTAGCGTATAAAATGAGTGACTGATTTGGATTCGACGACAAATGAATATCTTCATTCAACCCCTATTCGGAAATGACAATAATATGTCATTCAATTCGCAGTCAGTCCTTCTCCTCCCTAGATACAAATTTATAACGACGACGGACGACAATATTAACGACCTGTTGCTTCTATTAAACCCCACGTTGTTCACTTATATTGCAGCATTGTATACACATACATATATACTTGTAATAAGTGACAATAAATAATTAAATGTATAACAAAATGACGAATAGATTCATGAATGAAAGATAACAATAATAAAAGTAATAATCATACATCGTTGCACTATTTGCATTTTATAATCACGCCAGATGTAATTGCAAAACGCTTCAAAAGCATTTCTAAAAGTGTGCATTAGATTTGCCATGCGTTTTCTGCACACTGTAATAATGTTACTTAATCACTATCTCATCCTACACGTTTTCCAATAAAACGAATACAATATATTGAAAACGGCATAGAAATGTTACAAATTATCAATTTATAACATTTAAAACGCAGTGCTGTACGTCTTCGCCATCAGGCAAGCAACCAAACAGACCGTAAAGTATCTCTGGTTGCCTATATTTAGCGTGAAGAACTTTCAAAACTATAAATAACACTCTGAGTTCACTAAATTGATATTTCAAATGAATTTAAGGGTAGTTCTTTATGTATATATTGTGTGTGTGCCACTGTTTTATGATTATTTAATTTTTTTATTACTAACTTCCTTGACATCTATTTATATTAGTTATAAATTAAATGATTTGTAATACATTGTATATAAGTTATCGATTAATAAGCTAAAGGTTAGACATGTGTCGGGTCAGGTTTAATCTTAATTTAGACGTTTTTATTGCAATTTAACGAAAATGTAAAATAAAACTACCTGTAATTAATTAATATGAGCGTATGTTTACACGATATTAGTTTTGGAAAATTTCTAATTGTAAATCGTGTTTATTTTGTAGTCTAATATGGAATGACTAGAATTATTTCTAAATACGCTTTACAATCGTGTATTGCAAGTTGCCGACTAATAGGTGTGTAAATTAGATAAGGTAAATACCCTAATTACACCAGCCCTGATTCTATCAGAGTAAATTTAATTAATTTTGTAGCTAATTTAGCGAAATAAGAGTTAGCCATAAAGGTGTTACAATAAAACATTATTTTGTATAGTTATTTACATGATTTATTAAACAAATCAATTCATAGTTTTATTACAATTAACTTATGAATACATATAAAAGTTGTATAAAAGCAGCTAGTCTTTCATTTCACCTTCTTCATCTTCCTCGTCGACTCCTCGAATATATAACACGTTATTACAACGTATCAATACTTCCCCCAGATTTCCTGCAAAACATATATAATTATTACAACCTAACCTCAAAATATACGCCATTTTGACACTTGTACGCCATTTTGATTCGAATTTGACAACTACTAAAACTATCCAAATTTTATAATATAAAATAAATCAATCCATATATATATATATATATATATATATATAGTTTTAAATGAAGAAACCTTGAAAGATGAGGTATGAAGTACCAAGATTTCATTTATAAATAATTAATGTATTTTAAGCAGTTTCATAATTACCGGTACATGTTCCATCGATATGTTCCTCAGTGTTAGCTAGCTGAAGATTCATATATCCATCAACCGAAACAAGATAACCTTTATATTCGTGTCCCCATTTTAGTTTTACCATTACTGGTTTACCGGTTAAACTATTTAGGAATGGTTTTGGATTTATTGGCATTGCAGTCGCCATTGTAAATTGGTATATTAAACTTTTATTTTAATGGACTACAAAAGTGATGACGCGTAATTGTGCGGGAAATTAGGATGCGGTCGCCGCCATTTTCGTTTCTTATGGGATTTAACATAGAGGTGAAGTTTGCATGTTTGTACCGTTCTTATTGTAAAGCTGGTGGGTATGAGTTATTTTTTTTAAAATAGGCTCAAGCTTCAACTCCAGATTCATGTATTTAAAGTAGGGCGACCATAACTAATTAGTTTGTAATTAAAGAATAGCGACATTATGGGAAAATAGCATTTAGTGTTGCCGAAAAGTGCTTGCATATTCGCGATAGATGGCACGCGTGAAACCCTTATCCGGCCTTGTGATTGGCTGCCTTTAACTGACAGCTCATTTTAATTTACAATATTAATTAAAACACAGTTTTTAGCCATATCTATCAACATTATTCAACATATATTTTAATATAATATAATACGTAAAGATCCAAAAGGTTATTTAAGATATTTTATTGAAATCAGGGAAATTATGTCAAAAATTATGATTATTGACATAATTTTTTACATAATTTCCCTGATTTCAATAAAATATCTTAAATAACCTTTTGGATCTTTACGTATTATATTATATTAAAATATATGTTGAATAATGGTGATAGATATGGCTAAAAACTGTGTTTTAATTAATATTGTAAATTAAAATGAGCTGTCAGTTAAAGGCAGCCAATCACAAGGCCGGATAAGGGTTTCACGCGTGCCATCTATCGTGAATATGCAAGCACTTTTCGGCAACACTAAATGCTATTTTCCCATAATGTCGCTATTCTTTAATTACAAACTAATTAGTTATGGTCGCCCTACTTTAAATACATGAATCTAGAGTTGAAGCTTGAGCCTATTTTAAAAAAAATAACTCATACCCACCAGCTTTACAATAAGAACGGTACAAACATGCAAACTTCACCTCTATGTTAAATCCCATAAGAAACGAAAATGGCGGCGACCGCATCTAAATTTCCCGCACAATTGCGCGTCATCACTTTTGTAGTCCATTACAAACTAAATGTTATAAAGGAATGATGCACGTTTTCGAACGTTTGTTTATTACAATGAAACTAGCTTCAATAGTGTACATTTCTTTTAATAATGGCAACACTGATGCATGATGTTAGGGGTAATAA
Organism: Leistus spinibarbis; assembly: GCA_933228885.1. Lineage (NCBI taxonomy): Eukaryota > Metazoa > Arthropoda > Insecta > Coleoptera > Carabidae > Leistus > Leistus spinibarbis. Next base: position 108,268 of record OW121794.1, on the reverse strand, counting down.
GTAGTGTTGCCAATTCTAGTACATTTTTAATATTTAAATATGTTAAACTGGTAACAGTATATTGGTCTAAACTAGTAATAAGAGATGTGTTCTATTTTAAGTTGTGACTACGCACGTTCACATAAGATGGCCGGCAGTGCGACAGCGCTAGCCGCCAAGCCATTTGAACAATGGGAGTGATGGCAACAGTGGGCATGAAGTGTGTAATACCAACTGTCTAAAGTTGAAATGACAGTTCAGATTTGACTCTTTACAACAAAGAATATAAGTTGATTTACGTATATTTATGATTTATCAAAATTAGCATGTAAATCAGGTAAAAATTGGGTTATATATTTACTAAAAATGCATAGAAAATGTCCCAAAATGTATTTGCTTCTTCCACCATTCACAATGTATATATAAAAATATAAATAATTAAAAAATAAATAAATCATAAATATTAATAATAATCGGGCACTGGAGCACAAGCAATTTTCACAAACTCCTCATATCGCACCATGCTAGTGCTGGTGACATTTGCCTCCCGAAAAATGCGATCTACTTCTTTGCCCGACAAACATTCGCCCCAATTTTGTAACATATGCCTTAATTGTTTGGCCGAAATAGTCCCATTCCCTAGCGAGTCTGCAGCTTGAAACGCATTCACAATTTCCCTAGGTAGATCTTCTGCACGAGAGTGAATATGCATTATCTCCAAGAAATCCGCAAAACTCATATGTCCTCCCTTAAACAACACTTCATTATACATATTTGTTTTGTACGTAACGCTATGCGATGTGATGTCCGTAATTGATTTTTAGGGAATCGCCGGGGTATTCCACAAAAATCGTTCTAACACTTACTTTACTCTTAAAATAAGTCGCTAACTCTGCAATTGTTGGAGATAAGCCTAGACTACGCATTATAACAGTTAGTTCATCCAATGAGCGGATTTGGCCCGATCGGGCAAACAAATAAAAACACTCCCTAAATTCTAAAAAAAAGTAGGCATTAGAAATGGTGCTAAGTAGGACAAGGCATATTTGTGCTCTTAATACCATCAATATCTTGTTCCCTGAAATAGCGTGCCTAAAATAAATGTTGTAAATATATAGATTTGTACCAAATAAAACATTGATAATTGTATATTTACCATTTTGTTACGTGTCACTTTCTAGAGTTAACACACACACACACACACACTAACAAACTAAGTACTACAGTCCAGTAGATAAAATTTAATCTAAACTACCTGTAATTAAAGATTATCCTAAATATTTGAATGAACTTATCATAATAACGAAATAATGATAACACAACCACTATTAGTTTTCATAACATACTTATGTGATTTACATAACAATGGTAACATTAACCTTAAAAATTATTTGTATTTCAAACAATATTTATAAAATTTATTTAGATTAACTACCCCCCTCTACTACAATAGTTTAATACTTTTTTTTATCTTATTACATAATTTTTTAGTTAACATTTTTATTTATTGGCGAGATTACACTTTGAACTTTCATCGCCCATCCTTGAATAACAAAAATAACGTGTTGAAAAACGGTATGCAAATTACTGACTGATATAACATCATCTCAATAATCGATCTAAATCTTTAAAATTCTACATATATTAATTGATTGTTTCTAATTATGTAATGTTGTAGATAAAAACGCCTTGGTTGACCAAGCAAACTAGTAGGAAATGAGTAAGTGATATTTGTTAATAAATAATGGCCTTACAAGCCAAAACTATAAGTAAAAATGAATTACTATTGGAGCCTAACAGGCGCCCAAATAACACCCATATTGTCGTCACAAGTTTACTGGCGGGCGCCATCGCGGGAGCTCTTGCCAAAACGGCGATTGCCCCGCTTGATCGTACAAAAATCAACTTTCAAATCGGGTAAGTGCGACTTAACTTATGAACAAATCGTCCAAATTGAATGAATAGACTAACTGGCCAGCATTTATGAAACCTAGTTACATTTGGTAGAAATAACCCGTATACGGCGCGGAAAGCGTTTAATTTCATTAAAGAAACGTTCCAAAAAGAAGGGCTAATTGCGCTATGGCGAGGAAACAGTGCCACAATGGCCCGAATTATTCCCTATGCCGCAATTCAATTTACTGCACACGAACAATGGAAACGAATATTGCACACCGAAGCCAAAGAGTAAGAAATGCATCGGTACAGCGGGAAAACAAGCAATGCCACTTTCGTACCCCTATTTATTATTTTAATTATCGCAAAAATGTATCATTTCTTGTTTTTCCCCAGTAACAATTGTGAGCCCGTAGTTTGAGTGATCGCATGGCAGCTTGTACGGCGCCGCTTGCCGCCAAGACAAGTATCATACTCCCCGCTTTTTAGGTTTGAAAAAAAAACATGTTTTTTAGCACCGCGGTTGGTTGGCGTTTTGTCGCTGGCTCATTAGCTGGTTTGACCTCACAATCACTGACCTACCCGCTAGATTTGGCGCGTGCCCGAATGGCTGTTACACACAAAGATGAATACTCAACGTTACGGCAAGTTTTCTCGAAAATTTGGAGGGAAGAAGGTTTTTTAACGTTTTATCGCGGATATATTCCGACGTTATTAGGCGTTATTCCCTATGCAGGGGTCTCGTTTTTTACTTATGATACTCTTAAAAGTATTTACAAAGGTAGTTGAGTTTGTTGCGTTTGTTGCGCACAATGAAAATTGCTTAGACTGATGATTTTGTTGCGTAGAGAAATTCGATGTGAATCTTATACCGAAACCAGTAATAAACCTCGCGTTTGGGGCTGTTGCTGGCATGTTGGGCCAATCTAGCAGTTACCCTTTAGATATTGTTAGAAGAAGAATGCAGACTTGTCGAGGCGATATGCAAGATTACAGAACGATTATTGGGACGTTAAAAAAGATTTACAGGTAATGATGTTTTGTCGCTAATTTTGACGAAATAAATTGACATTTTTGTGCTTTTACTTTTACAGAGAGGAAGGGATTAAGGGTGGCTTTTTTAAGGGACTCAGTATGAACTGGGTGAAGGGCCCTATCGCGGTTGGTATTAGTTTTGCAACGTACGACTTTATACGGGAAACGTTACGGAAATTAATCGCCTACAACGCATTATAAATAGGAATAATTACGGCAATACTAGTTTTTTTTATATGTAACAGACTGTTTTATGAAAATTTTGTACATACATATATTATTTTTGTTTTTTGTATATTTAACTAATGTACACATTTATATATATATATATAAATATTTTCGATATATTATCGAAGAGTATAATAATCATTGATTTGTTTAATATTATACTCTTTGATTGTCTAAGTGCCACTCTACAACGTACATTAGCAAAAGTTTTTATTTTTTCTTTGTTGTTAATAAATTGAAAACTCATTCACATATTTATACACTTATTTAGCCAAAGATCACTTACCAATTCCTTTAAAACCGTCAAATTCCTCTTAATCGCACAAAAAACACGATTTAACTATGAAAAACACCTTTTATCACCTAGGAAAATGTATCGGCGGGAAACAGTAAAATGGCGCCAGATTTACAATGTTCTCAACATTAGCACAAATAAAACCACAGAAACTACAAAACTTTCAATTTATTATTTAAATCACTTCCATTTAACTATATTTAGGTGTTTATTATACAAATATCCGATATCCTATATATCAAATTTCTCGAATATAAAATGCATAATGAAAATTTATTGGAAAAAAAAATACTCAAATACTATTGAAATGTTTGTTCTTATAATATACGTATAATAGTTTAAGTTTTCCGATATTCCGTGAATATTTAGCACAATTTGTACAAATTGGATTTATATATTCATTATTGTCAAGTTGGTAATGTTGGTTTAGGAATGGCGACGTTGTGATGAGAATGTCGCGCATTTCAATGATTTTTGTGATCTTTTAACGAATGTCCAAGTGATACACAATCGTTAGAAATTAATTGATTAATAACAAGTGCAAGTGTGTGTACAGTGCACATAAACCACAAGGTAAGTACTGTTATATGGTGCGAGTGTACAAAAAACAAAATCTGCTAATTGAAAATATGGTTTGCATACACATTACACACTGTCAAGGCCAAATTGAAATTTGATTTCCCACAGTTTTCCCCATGCACAGCCAACTGTTGACATTTGAACAAATCTGTAACGTTATTAAAAGTTAATTAATATGTAACTGTAGAATTCCCAATGATTTGTGATAACGGTATCAGTTTGCTTCCCCTCACACCACCCCACCCCCTCTCTCTCTTTCTCACTGGTATTTAGACAGATAAAAAGTGGCGTCAGGTTTTGTTTACAAATGCGGGGCTTACGTTTTTGTGTGTTGGGACAGTGAAATGTCGCTGTGGGCAAAAGCTCAACAGCTTCCCGCTGATACGATTCAGCAGATTCGAGCGATTTACGGGGATCATTTTCCGATTGAAGTGCGGCATTTCTTGGCGCCGTGGATTGAGGAGAAGTTCTGGTGCGATGTGGAGCCCGTTCCGGAGAATCCGCAACATGAACAGTACGTCGCGACGCTGGTCACGTCGTTGATACAAGAAATGGAGCTGAAAGCGGCTTCGTTGAGCACCGAAGACTTGTTTTTGACTAAACTTAAACTGGTGGAGGCTGCTAAAATGTTTCGATCGCGATATAGGTACTAACGAATTATTAGTAGTTTTATACATTTTTGTGAATGACTCTTCTTCTTCTTCTTTTACCTAGTTCAAATCCAATGCAATTATTTTCGTATGTGCGGCAATGTTTATCGACCGAAATGCGGCTGATTCAAGCCGCAGGGGGCGAAGGCCCTTCCGGCATGCCGGCCCTCGCCAGTGGGGCAACAACTGGCGCAGAAATTTTACATAAATTAGACTTGCTTCGTAGACGCACACAGGTACAATACAAACATTTAAAAAATTATAAATATCGAAAAATAATAATTCTTTTTAGGATTCCGGTGAGGATTTACGACGAATGGAACAGGAACAGGAATCGTTTGCGCTACAGTACCATGAGTGCACTAAATTAAATGGTAAACACTAGATTTAATAATTAGTGCCTTTACGCTAATATTTATTTAATTTTCCAGCACATTTACAACAGTTATCAACGCAACCACCATCCGCGCAAAACACGGGGGCGGAACAAAAGTTACGACGCCAAAAAGAAATGATGGAACAAATGTTAAACCAAAAAGTATGTAAAATTGTCTTATTATAAGTAATATTCTTGTAGAACTACACGTTAAAATAACTAGAATGTAATTTTACTAGAGCGGCGCATGAGTAAACCAACCGCTCCCTAGTAAATATGTACATACATTTATTTGAAATGATTTAATTTAGGTCGCAGGATTAATGCAACTACGGCTAGCGCTTGGGGACAAACTAAAAGACACAATCACATCGTTAAACAGTTTGCAAGCGCAGGTTTTAGACGACGAATTAATACGCTGGAAACGAGAACAACAATTGGCGGGCAACGGCGCTCCGTTTAACAGTAATTTGGACAACATACAAGAATGGTAATGTGAACGCAACCAAAATAACAAACAATTATGTATTCATTGAAATGGAATTTGGAATTGGTGGATAGGTGTGAAAGTTTAGCCGAATTAATTTGGATGAACCGGCAACAAATCAAGGAGGCGGAACGGCTAAAACAAAAACTGGCTCTAGATCCACCAGGGGTTGCAGACGTTTTGCCGCAACTTAACGCTCAGATTACTCAACTGTTGAGCTCGCTGGTCACCTCAACGTTTATTATCGAGAAACAGCCGCCTCAAGTGATGAAGACCAACACACGGTATTCATTTCTTTTTATTTACTACAATATATATATATATATATATATATATATATATATATATATATATATATATATATATATATATATATATATATAATTCAATTCTATGTTCGTTTATACTAGATTTACATCAACTGTTCGATTATTGGTCGGCGGGAAGTTAAATGTCCATATGACACCACCACAAGTAAGTTATAAAAATTATTTCATTTAACCAATCAACACTTTTGGTGTTTTAGATTAGAATATTTGTGATTGCGCAATGCGCATCAAAGCTGGATTACAATTAGTTTCAATTAGATATTAAATTATTTCTGGTATATCATGTTACATAATTGAAATAAAACCTGGAACAGTTGAGTCATGAAATATTCGTGTAACTTACGATTTTTAATAATATTAAGTGCAAATATAAGATAAAGATAACAACTTAAAAAAAAAAAATTACAGTTTATAATCAAAACGTATTCTCCGAATAAATATATATTTCTACACCACTTATAATCGCAAACAATGTATTCTACGTTTAAAATGTGAATGAAATGAAATGTGATATTGTTTATCCGTATTAGGTAAAAGTGACAATAATATCGGAAAACCAAGCGAACGGTCTCCTTAAAAACGACAAACTTGGAGGCAAGTGCGGCGACGCCAGCGGCGACATTCTAAACAACACCGGCTCCATGGAATACCAGCAAGCAACGCGCCAACTGTCGGTCAGCTTTCGAAATATGCAACTAAAGAAAATAAAACGCGCCGAAAAAAAGGGCACTGAAAGTGTCATGGACGAGAAATTCTCGCTGCTGTTCCAATCGCAGTTTAATGTCGGCGGCGGCGAACTCATGTTCCAAGTGTGGACCCTGTCACTTCCGGTTGTCGTCATTGTCCACGGTAACCAGGAGCCGCACGCCTGGGCCACCGTCACATGGGATAACGCCTTTGCCGAACCGGGCCGGATACCGTTCGCTGTGCCCGACAAAGTGCCGTGGTCGGCGGTCGCCGAAACATTGTCTCTGAAATTTCGCGCGGCCACCGGACGTCCGTTGACCGAAGAGAACTTACGGTTCTTAGGCGAAAAAGCGTTCCGTGGCAATTTCTCCGATGGCAGCCAGATGTTGAGTTGGGCGCAGTTTTGCAAAGAACCGCTGCCGGATCGTAATTTCACGTTTTGGGAATGGTTTTATGCGGTTATGAAACTGACTAGGGAACACCTGCGGGGGCCATGGGTCGATGGGTTAGTTTCATTAATCCCGTCTTGATTAGTTGTAACCATGGTTTATTTTCAACATGATATAATAAGCACGGTTACAACTGTTCAATTAACCATGAATACAATATTTATCAAAAGTTCATTTACATTTGTTATTCCTCCAGAGGAATATTAGGATTCGTTCGTAAGAAACAAGCGGAAGAGATGTTATCTGCTTGCACAAACGGAACGTTCCTCTTACGTTTTTCAGACAGCGAATTAGGAGGAGTAACCATAGCATGGGTTTCAGGTATTTACGCCATGCCATGCCATGCCATGTAAATCACATCATTCCCGTCGTCTAACTATTGTTATTATTGTGTAGAAAACTCGGAAGTATTTATGCTTCAACCGTTCACATCGAAAGACTTCGCCATACGATCCCTTGCAGACAGAATCGCAGATTTAAACCATTTGGTTTATTTGTTTCCTGATATTTGCAAAGATAGTGCATTTGGAAAATACTACACACCATTCACTGGTGAGTTTGTCATCCCTAGTTGAAAGTTGATTAGGCGGCCAGTGCGGCGTCATGTCACTAGTCACTTGCCGCCATTATTTTGTTTATGTTCTAGAAAATCAACCAACGTCGAATAACGGTTATGTAAAACCATTATTAGTGACACATGTCCCTGGTTGGGGAGGGCCTGGCTCAGGAAGTTACCCCAACACCCCGCAACATCCGTTTTTGCAGTCGCCTGATCCGTCGCGAGATACACCCAGCGTGGCTAGCAGGTACTTATAAGATATATTTATATATATTCATTATAGCATATTGTTTATATTGTATACATACATACATACATATTGCGTTTGTTTATTCATTAAATTAAGGCTAATTTTAAATTGTAGTTTTCAGAATATGCTCGATCTTTAGAATAAATCTGCATTTGATTCGTTTTAATTCTTTAAATGAAAAAATATTCAAATTGTTTTATATCTTTTTTATATGATGCATTGTGCGTGAGAAATATTGTCTTTTTTATTATTATGAAATATATTAATTATTAAACTATTAAACGGTAGTTTTGCATGTTATTTTTGTTTTGTTTATTATTATATATTCTGGTTGTTATAACACAAATAACTTCGAGAATATACGAAATTAGCACCTAGCATGCTGCAACAACAGACATGACCAGACATTTATTATAAATAGTACAAAAGTTATTTTGATTTCTGTGTTGTTTAATCATTTTCTACACTGCATGTTTTTGTTATTTAAACTTCAACTACGGTACAAATATTCAAATAGTATATTTTTCTAAGAGTTATTTGGCTTTATAAACGACACAAGTTGAATAAAATACCTATTATTTGATTGTACATGTGGCATTGGAGGTGTTAACTAATAACTCATTTGTACCCACATGTATTTAGTAATTTATTCTAGTATGCGCGTTGGACACGGTTTGGCGGGCAGCGTGTCGGTGTTAGTTAAACGTATTGCATGCCAGTTTAGGCGATTGTTTGTTTGGCTTGTCTGTGTGCTGTAGCTGTAGCTGTAGCTGTTTTGTTGCGTAATTTGAATGAATTCAATTTTCTTAATGTCTGGTTATGTCTGTGCAGTTACGCGGGTTCCGTCGCTACCGCCGTACCAGGTTCGGCCAGTAGTATTGCCCAAGACATGGATTATTTGGATCAGTTGGACGACTGTCAGCTAGATATTAACGGGCTCGTGTCCTTGGGCGATTTTATGCAAGGTTACCAAAAGTAATGCTTGTATTTGTGCAAAATTATCGAAGTGTTATTTGCACGCACGAATTTGCACATATTTTTACGGTAAAAACATACATACACACACACACACACACAAAACTCCGTTATTATCTTACTTTCGTCTTAAATGTTAGATAGATATTTATATTTAACCTAACTAGTCCAAGTACCGTGCCTTTTTTTAATTGTTGTCTTGTTATTTCTATATATTAGAAATTTTATTCGACCTAATCAACCGGATAGACATTTATTTACATGTATCATCTCTGATATATGTATTAGTCAAAAATTGATGTCGGCAAGTGACGCCTGACGCATCGCTGACCGCCAAATTAAATGGTTGCCGCATGTAAACTGTTAAAAAGATACTGCAAACTATTTCGATATGAATTTACATGACTTGTAATGGAAAAATTGTAGTTAAAAGCAATGAAATCATACATAATTAATCAATGGCACATAAATCCGACATCAATTCAAAAACTGTCGTACTATTCTTAGTACAGCTTTAAAGCAATCGTTTTTAACTAGGAAAACGGTCGATTTAGCGTAACGGCCGCAATATATCGGAGAAGTTATATACAAATACCTGTATTCTGGGTATTATCTAGTGCAATTTTAAATTTAAATCGATATTAAACAATCGAAATTGTTAATAGTAAACAAATGAAAAAAGATTTTAACTATTATAATAACGTATTTTAGTGATTACAAAATTTGTTTTTTTTTTTTTTATTAATCGCGTGACAATCGAACAGGAAAGTAAGATATGAATAATTTGGAAATATATTTTATGGAAATAATGAATATGTGATAACTAAAAAGTAATTGTGTTGTCGGTGCGCGCAAAATTGCTACTCGTGGGTCGTAAACGACCCAATGGTATGAGATAGCAGTTGTTTTTAATAATGAAATAGTATAATCAACGAATATACTAGTTTATTGTTATATTCTTTGATTATATTGGTTTCGGTTACTGTACACGTGATGCCGTAAATGACCGATGCCTATATATATATATTTATATATATATATATTTATATATATATATGATTGAGTTGTTGGTGCTGTTCTAATATGTATTTAGTTTAGATTTGTTGTGTATCTGTGCATTAATCGCAATGTTTCAATCAAGTACAATTATTTAAGGTTGTTGAGGTTCAAAACGTTGGTTTTGTAAACAACTTGCATCCTTATTAAATTAATTTTAAGTGAAAATAACTTTGCTTTTGCTAATATTACTTTTAAAAAAACAAATAGTCAAGTTGTAGATTGAAAAACAATAGTTTTAAGCTCTATTTGTTATACTTTCTTTTAATGATCGTTTTTATTCATGATAAAAGCACAAATGAAATAATAAACTTACCAATTGTGAAAACAAGCATGACGCCAGCTTTATTTTTCATTCAATCACAATTTAATCAATAACACTATTGATATGACTACATTATTAATATATATTGTTCAATCCCTGAATTAATAACGGTTATAAATCAATATGTATTGATTTTATGAACCATTTACAGGTACGAAAATAACATTTCAAATGCAATTTTTTGTTTTTTTTTTGTTATATAAAACAACGAATCAAATAATAAAAATAAACGTAACATATTTACATAAAACAATAATAATATAGAAATAGATATTTGAAAGCGTTAATTATAAACTATATAAAATTCTACAAACGAGTTTAACAGTACGAATGACAAAGTTTCACAATCAAAACACTAGTTAGGTAATTGAATTTGTATTTGAATCATTCATGAATTACCAACGTATAAATTCTTTATATTCATCATTGACCGACACGCGTTTAATAGTCTCATAGCCAAGTATAATGCTAAAACTAAAACATGCAGATTGTACCAAGCGGGCGCTCAGGCCCTTCGCAAACATGCGCAAGCCTTCCTCGCACCACAAATCCTTAAATGCCCTGCTCATCGACTCGATCCGCTGCACCTGCAGCCTCGCCCGCACCACATCCAACGGATTCGTTATTATCGTTGTTGTGAAGCCCCCTAGCGTCCCCGCCACACTTTGGATAAATAAATGTGATACCCACTCCGGCAGGATCGAATATAGTTCATCTTTTAAAACAACATACAAACAAACAAATAAGTAAGGTAAGTAAATGAATTTTAAATATACAATATATACCTTGATATAAATGGTAAAATGCCCACCATAGGGCTGAGTTGGGCACGTAAGCGCATAAACTCGCCGTGTACCCCCGGTAGAAGCCTACGATACCATCTTGGCGCATGATCTCGCGGTATATCGCTAATGTGGCCGCCAGACGACCGCGACCTTTGATATCTTTGATACCCAAATGATTCAAGGATTTCTGTACAAGGTTTAAACAAGTGAATGCCGGTTTTGCCCAATTGTACCAGTAATGCGTAAATGGACCTCAATATTTTAGCAATAAAATTGAATTCAGATTTAGTTTTGTTTAAGTGGCCGCCATACACAGTTTACAATGATTTAATTTGCATTTACCTGATTTTTATCAGGCGGAGCTCCCATCATCATTAGATGTTGACTGATCACATCGAACGGTACAATTATAGTTTGGCCCACCATCGACGCTAATCCGCCGGCGACAAATGCTTTAATCCGACTATCCACATGTCTTTGCGTTAGCAAATATCGAACACCTTCGTACGTTGAAATATAAAATACACCTAACACACATCAATCAATTTTAAATGAATTCTAATATAGTTTTAAGGTGAACAATTCGATAATTACCACTAACTATCTGCACAGAAGAGACCCAGAATCCTCGGTACAGGCCCGAAACGCCTTCGTAACGAAAGATCTTCGCATAAGCGTCCAACATACCTAAAGTAAAGTTAGATTTAAGTTATCGAGAGTGTTGATGAGCGTGCAGTGCAATTGGGAGTGAGTTTTGTACCTTTATAAATAACATTACGTTTTTGGATTTGCAAGCGTGTTTTGATGACGGTTAGTGGATACAATGCGCAGCGCACTGAGAACGAACTTAACATAGACAATGGAAAGAACTTTGTCTTGTCCATCATGTCCCATTCTATGGTCGTGATATATTGAGGCGGTGGGCTCTCTACAATCGACGACATCCCTGCCATTTATAACAATTATGATGAACTTGTTACAAGAATGATTCTCTCTGCTGTATATTTGTTGGTTAACATTTTATTATTTAAATATTATTGCAATTTTGGTTCACTAGAGAATTTTTGTATGCCAAACATGGTTATTCACTACGTGTTTTCATATTAAAAATAACGAAAAACCTTCATCCAGTTCAAATCATATGACGAAATAAAATATATCGTAGGACTTTGACATTGACATGGTTATAAAACAATATTTTATATTTGTTATGTGGCGACACTGTATCACCAGAAGACTAAATCAGTATTACCAACCTTATCACAAAATCATTTGCATTAACAACAATTGAACTGACGAAATAAATATTTATTTATAATTTAATTCATACAATAACATAGTTATGAAACATGTTTATTCTGTTGGAGCAGGTTCTTCTGCAGCTGCAGCTTCTTCAGCAGGTGGCACTTCTTCAGTAGGTGCCTCGCTGGGTGCTTCTGATGCATCCGCTGCCTCACTAGGCGCGTCTTCTGCACCCTCGTCTCCTTCTGCAGGTGCTTCGCCCTCTTCGCCCTGTCCTTCAGACTGTGCTTCAAATGCATCGAATTGTTCTTCTCCTTCCGCTTCATCTCCTTCACCTCCTTCATCACCTTCCTCACCTTCTTCTCCTTCTCCTGCTTCAGCAGATGGTCCTCCTTCTTCTCCTTCGACTAGTGCAGCTGCTTCGGCTATGTGTGGAGTTTCCATCGGGGATGGTGGCGCTCCTGAGGGTATAACATCGCCTTCAGCAGGCTTTGCGGCTTCTTCAGCTGCGGCTAGTGCTAGTTCTGGTATTATATCACGTCCGGTGCCCTTGTCTTCGACTTGTTTCGGTGGCACTTTCGGCTTCTTGCGTGTCGTGGATATTGGAACGTATAGTTTGAATTCGGCGGGCATTTCGTCTTCCGCGTACAGACGGTCGGAGAAGTAGATCCGGCGGATGCGTACATTTGCATGGATTTGAACGCGCATTGTTTCGGTGTACGATGAACCTATTATTATATAGAACGGGGTGAGATAATGGCCAAACGGATGCCTCAACTTTATATGAACCGTATGCACGGCGCGTAAAGTCCGCTAAATTAAATTGTATTTGATTCCATCCGCCTGTTAGACCAATCGGCAAAGACGTACTGAACGGTCGAACGCGCGTTGTTGATTGATAATTTGAGACGCGAAACCTTCGCGACATATTTTTATCATCTACAATATTATCCTAACGGTTATATTTCACAAAATTAATATTTATACATTCATCATTTTAACGTTGCAATTAAAGTTTTCTTGCCGTCAAACAACAAAATTTACAAACATTTACATGGTGAAAACGTGTCATTCATCAGATTCATGACATGACACTTTTTTACTATAGTTACTTATATTTGAATCATGAATATACTGTTTCTCGCCAAGAAAAGTGAAACGCAGTCTTAATGTATACCCATAATTGTAATTTCAAAAGTAAAATACTTTTTCATGTTCTTAACAATCATAACGAAGAAGGGTAACCGAACCCCTAATGTTTGTTTTGGATTGTCGGGACAAACGATATAAGTTGTAGCGACGTTTGTCCCCATCAGTTCCACCGCCAATGTTTGAACGTCTTCGTCAGTAACGCGACGAATGTGCCCATTTTTAACCTAATTACCCAAAAACACCGAATTACTAACGATTGTTGACTGGACGATGCTATTTACTTTTTGGCACCATATAGACAATGGTTTGGCACCGCCAGCGTATAAAATGGACAGAAAACCACTTTGATAAGAGTTGGAAAACATTTTTAAACTATAAATTATATATTCGGTGACATTTCACATTTATTTCAATAAATGCACATTTCTATAACAACAACTATTTGTTTTTTGACATCTCAAGTGATGACATTACTTCAAATAATTATATTCGATCCGTTGCGAACATTACTTGCGTATTTGGCGCTTAAATTCATATTATATAACGTGTTTTAACATGTGATAGCGTTCGTGTTCCGCTTCCATGATACGTCATGGAGTAGAAATACATATCTGAAACGGTAAATAGTAGACACTTTTACATGTTTCAGGAAAACAGCCTACAATTATTTATTTTTCCTACAAATAAAAGATGTTTTTAATTTATTGTGTACGACTTTTTTAAAAACATTTCCCTAAATTTGTTCTATTTTCTAAATAATGCATTTTTTACTTATTATTCAAAAACTGTTAGCTTAATAAGCAAAAGTTGTTTTAATATTTGTAAAGCACAACTTTTTCACTTTGTTTGTAAATTTATTTCTATGTAAACTTGTATCATTTATTCAAAAACGAGAGGACTTGCAATCTATTTGTATTAACAATTATTGTTTATTAATTTATTATCTACAACTTTTATTAAGAACATTTTTACATATAATGAGTTTTTAAAAATAATAAAAATTTAGTAATGCTCAATTTTAGTTCTACAGTTGGCCACTAGAAAGCAGCATGTAGCTCGTTTGAAATTAAGTTGAGTATTTTAATATATGTGTCTGAAAGATTGCATTTTGAAATATGGGTTTACTAACAATAGTTGTTTAATACTCAATTATCAACAACTTTTATTCATGATAGTATTTATAATTTTGCAATTTTTGTGGCTGAAATAAACCGGGGGTCCGCGGTCGCGATCGCGGTCTACGTTCTACCGCGTGCTATGATTGGCGCATTGGTTGGAAGTTGGAAGCCAAGCCGAGTGCCGAGCTGCCGAGTGGCGAGTGCCGAGTAGCGAGTGTTGCAGAGATCCGATGATGGTTTTGTATGTGTTGTTGAGAGAACAAGAGGTGAACGAGAGGAGAGGCTGTGTGCGTCCCAAAATGTGTGTAACTGACCAGTGAGTCGCCAGTGTCCACTGTGGTGTGTGTTATTAGTGTCAACAATGTTGTGTTACGTATCATCGAAGTGTTTACGGATTGTTGAGTGAAAATCTTAGCAAGGGGGTGGCACACGCCCCTAATTCGCAATTTACACCACAATCGGGGTGATTTTTGATTTTGTCAGATCTCCGCAGGTACAAATCTATTTATTTCATGAGTTAGTCGTGTGTGTATAGGTCGGTCGTGCGCGTATTAAAATCGCCGTAGTATAATTCTAGGAATAATATTATTGATTTTACGGTACGGTGCGAATGTGCTGCTCTCGGCTTGCTTAGGGGTAGAACGCAGAACGCAGAACATGCCCGTGCCTCGTTTGTTCATATTCTCGCTGATCGCGGTTTCATCCAAAAATAGTCACATATCACACACAAATATGCGTTCATTACAATCATTGTCCATCATCGTGCATTGTATATTATTATAGATCGGTGACCGGGCGAACTGAACTGTGACCTGTGAGGTTACCGTATACCTATTTTCTTTTTTAATCAGTTTACGTG
Organism: Leistus spinibarbis; assembly: GCA_933228885.1. Lineage (NCBI taxonomy): Eukaryota > Metazoa > Arthropoda > Insecta > Coleoptera > Carabidae > Leistus > Leistus spinibarbis. Next base: position 92,957 of record OW121794.1, on the reverse strand, counting down.
ATTCGCTTTTAAAAGCCAGTTAAATGTTTTGGATTCATAATATAACATGGTTTTTTTAGCTCAGTGTGTTCATTAAGGTCGATAATACATTTTTAAGTTCAAAGGTAAATTCGCATTAGACAAGTGAATATAATTTGCTAGTTTATTTTGCTAAAAATTGAATGTCTTCTAGGATATATAATATAAAATAGTTTTAGTTTATATATTAGGATTGAAAATACATTTTAAGTTGACTGGGAAAATCTTGTTTGAACATTCGTTTTAGTTCTGTTTGCCACTATTAATTCGTTCTAACTATTATTACTCAAATAGTATTCATAGTAAAATAGGTCGGTAGGCAGTAGTACTTGTTTTGCAAATTAATAAAACGGGGTTTATTTGTGACGTTACAAATGAAATCTTATTTGATCAAGTGTTTGAATCGAGTCAGTGTACGTATTGTGTGAAATTTCAGGGTCCAACCAACCATTTTACAAATGTGTCGGTGATTTAATTAAAATAACAAAAAACAAAGTATAGGGCGAGATGGAGACCACAGTACTGACGTTAGTAGTGCTCGGTTTAGTAGTGACGTGCGGCAGTAGTGCATTAAACCGGGATATTTCAGTGATACCCCACGACACCCATCCGGGCTATAGTGTTAAAAAATTCACAGATTTAAACAACAACAATGCATTTAATTATCGGTTACTTGAGAATGGTTTCTCCGAGTTTTTCACGATGTTAGAAGACGGGTCAGTGATGACCACGTCGGATTTAAGCCCGTTGGTCGATAGAGCCGTGAGTTTGGTGGTGTTAGAGGAAACCCCGAATACAACATCAACGCATACGTTACACTTGTACGTATTAGACCGCCGAAATATGTTGCGATTCGAGTCGTGCGAAGCGACCGAGTGCATAGGGCATGTTGGGGAGAACTTGGACAGGGGTGCGCTGGTTAGCGATGTGCCACCGTTGCGGGCGGCTACCCACAGCCAACCAGAGTTCCCAGTCACTTATACGATCATCGGCGGCAACGATTGTGGCGCCTTTGAGCTAAAACACAGCGTTACAAATGAAATTCAACCAAATGTTACTTTAAATTCGCTAAATGAACACGTGCTACTAATTACTGCGCAAACGCTAGATCGCGAAGACATACACAATTATCGTTTGACAATACAAGCGACAGATTCACATGGTATTAGTAGATCAACGATTAAACTAACGATATTAGTTGACGATGAGAATGATAATTCGCCAGTGTTTAGCGAAAAAATCTATCGCTTCGTTATAGGCGACGATGATATTTTATATGAACCTAACACTACTTTACCACTGAAACGGTTTTCGTCAATTGGGAAAGTTGAGGCGACGGATGCAGATGGCGACAGGGTCGCTTATAGGCTCCTAGCGCCTAGCAACCTAATAGTAATCGTCCCGCAAACCGGTGAACTGCTTCTAATCGAAGAACCTACCGAAGAAATCGAATGCGAGTTCGTTGTCGAAGCGCACGACCTAAGAACCCCGTCACGCACCTCACCTCGTCCCGCACAAGTACTATTTCAATTTCGGCCGCGGGAAATCTCAAAAATACAATTAGATGCAGAGTTGCAACAATTCGAGGAACGCGAATTGCACCGCGGTAAACGGCGAGTTACGCGCGCTGTGCGACCAACGAAGCGGATCGAGTTTACGGAAACCGACGGGGAGACTGAGGGCCGATCTGTGTTTCAACTTGAAAAGGAGACGGACCGGGAAACGTTTAAAATCAGGGATGAGAACGCGTGGGTGACTGTTGAGCCCAATGGTTCGGTGCGGGTGAAAAAGAAGTGGGACTACGAGGAACTGGGCCCCGAGAAGACCATCGACTTCTGGGTGACTATCACCAACGCTGGAAATGGTGGTAAGTCAGTAGTCAGTCTTTCACATTTTTTCTCAATACCATTCGCCCCTCTACGATAACCATGTTTTATGTGGGGGAGTTAAAGCCACCCCTATTTATATTACATGTTAACATTTACAAATTGCTCTACGTTGACTTTATCACTAACACTGTTGGCATTATAAATGTTAAATGGCTGTTATGTTATGTATGTATATCTAAATGAATATCGTAAAGAAATTTGCGAACAAGACCAATTTTATTTAACCAATCAATCATCTTTTATTTTTCTAAACATAATATTGAAAATTTATGCCTTATTTCTAGACACTAAATATATAACCTATTCATAATCATTAGATGTAACATTTTGACAGAATTCAATTATGTTTAAGTTTACGTCAAAGCTACTGTCTTAACATACAATACTTTATGTTTATTAAACATTCATATGTGAATTGATGTGTTGTGTATTAGGCATTCAAAATGAAAATGCATATATACAAATGAAACATATAAATATAAAATATTTAGTAGAGAGTAATTATATTCTGTAGCACAATTTTCGTGTTGTTAAATCTACATAGTGTGCATGTGCGCACACAAATCCCTATTTGTTATCCTTAACGTGCTCCGGCGCAGTTTCAGAGTATTTAGCTTACTCCACGCGCCAAATCTCAACCAACCACAAACACCAGATCATCTTCGTGTAATGTTAAACTGTGCCATGACAATGTCTACGAAAATAAATACACCATTAAAGCCCCCCAATTAAATTTGATTTTTGGTTAAATTCTTAGAATGTATCTTATGTTAGATTCGACCTTATGGAGGAAGATAAATTGAAATGTCTTAAAAATGCCATATTTACTGTAGTGTATGTACAAGGCTAACCAGTTTAACATAGTATTACAATACACCTTGTATCATGTCGTGTGTGTGCCTTACCGAATATCACGTTTCACGTTTAGAGAGGTAGAAAGCTAAAAAATACGAGCTGTGAGGAACGTCGGTCACGCACATCGCCGTCGCCTAAAAGGTGCGTGACTGTTATTAAATTTTTATTAAAATATATATACCATAAATAGTAGCACATACCGAGCAAGTTATAGCAATGACACATGTTACTAATGTGCTCCAACAAAACGATTTTTTTTTACATAAACGTATAATCAATAATATGTGCCTCAAACTGAACTAGTGCAAACATATTTAAGCTCTACTTACAGCTAACAAGGCATAATATAAAATTGTTTAAATTTGAAATTACATTGTTCGACGATAAAATAGTATGTTCTTGTAAATTTAATTAATTTCGAAAACCGGCTGCATATTTTATTAAAAATATTTCATTATTAATAATAATATTTAACAATCCACCTATTGTAATAAAGGTCTTTTTTTTTTAAATATTTTTTGTATATATATATAGTATAATATACGCAGAGGGAGAAAATTTACATTTTATTGAATTTAAAATCTAATAAATATTCATACAATATTTCATCGCACCAAAGCGCGGTCTCACAGTGTGAATTTATTCAGAGCAGAGAGATAGGTAGGTAATATTTGAAAAGTAATTTATTTTTGCTTTCAAATGAAATCTTAAATGGTGCCTACTTCTTGTGTGATATTGTTTAAATGTATCATTTTTAAAACAGCCGTAAGTGTATTTATAATAAGATCATTATTATTAGTGTATAGTATATACATATACACTATTCCCGCTTTTTAGTGAATGTTAAATAATATATACAAAATATGGTTGGTTTGATATAAATATTCCTGGTAGCGAGCAAAAGATAAGTTTTTGTGCAGTAGTCATACACGTAGCTAGCGCAAATTTATGACTTAGTACCCTTAACACACGTACACATACATATATGCTTTAATTTATCTCAATTTCGAGGTTAATATCGCGACCTCAGCTCCACCTATTACTTACCGCTTTTATCGGATTTTATTCTCGAATACTAATTTCATCGTTTTTATTTACGCAATTCAATTTCAGATTATAATTTTATTTCATTTTCTCTATTTGTAGCAACAATTATGCAAAACAAATATATCTTATAAAATGTATTCAAAATACTTTCCTAATAAATAAAAAACAACGCATTTTCTAGGAATTATTACAATATTTTTGATTTAAACGAAAGTGATTACTAAGTGCTTATACTGTGACGTCACTAGAAGTAGATTTGCTTACTTTTGGGTACTTCTGGTACAGGTGCTATAGCAGCTATATATATATATATATATACACATATACACACATATATACATACACATAGAGAGTTTGCAAGTGACGTATTCTTTTGGCGTGGACGCCGGTGCGCCGGGCGTGGCGAAAATCGATATTATACAGATATATATACAGACTACTAGAGGAGGGCGACGCTTCGAGGGGCCTGGGACGGGGGGCGGCTGCAGGAAAATGCGAGCAAGGGGGGAGACTGATGTTGAAAATATCGGAGAGAAAAGATTTTCTGATTACTATGGCTCTATATACCGGAAAGGACACTTCTAAAGGATACATCTTAGATTCTAAGGGGCAATACGGACTAAGCATCACTTTGCTATATGAATCTGGCTTCATTTAGATAGCGTTCCGAATAGAAATCTTGACACAGGCAGATGGCACATGGACGCCTTGTAGTTATGTCATAGCTTGTGCAGAATAGTTAAAAGTTATTCAATATTTCACTTGAATGTTAATATCTGTCAAAGCGAAGCCATCAGGTGTTAAAATTGACACGTAGACATCTACATATATGTATCTGCAATCTACGCTATCGGTAAAGCAGTGGCAAAGCAGCGGCAAAGCAGCGGCAGTAATACTGAGACGAGACGGCTTTTGTAAAGTGAATATATCCGCGAACTAGCATCAATCACTTTTGCGTCCCAAGCGGGTAGCACAGCACCGTGCAAAAGAATTTCATCTACACGCAACTTGACGCACATATAGGGACTTCTCATTCCCCCTCTTCTAGTGCAATTCTGCACTTTTCGATCAAAGATGATTCACTGACTGACGAATTACGAATTGGGGGAATAAGAATTATGCGATATGCAACGGGGATGATATTTATTTGCAGGAAGCAGTTGTTTACTCAAGTGCCGCCGCCGCTCTATTCTCACCATATCTTTAAACCTATGTCACCCTATTAGAAGTTTCATTCAAACTTGAAATTAAAACAGAATATTGCTGAAATATGAATTATAGCAGAAATGTATTTACTATAGAGCAGTTTAAATGTGTGCCGCTCCATTGAAATCAAATGAACGAAACATTTATTTTCGTAAAGCGAATTAATGATCCAATTGAATTATATTGATAGAAAATCGACTTATTGACAGTGTATCTACACTGTTAATAATCTGGGGCAAATTAGTACCCGGGTATTAATGATTTTAGAGTGCGCATGAGCGATATAGTAACGTTAACGTACGCATTAAATCCCGAATCTGAATTCGAATTCGAATCCGAATCCGAATCCAATGTTGTTTGTTCCGCGTTGATTTATAGATAAATGAACAGTCGCTTTCAGCGTTCATTGAAATTCGTTATTTCAGTTTCGATTTAGCGTTTTCATAAACACCAACGAATTATTTTCTGTAATGCGCGTCCCTATGATTCGATTTCATTGTTGTCAATTTGTATATCGCCTGATATCTTTTTATGAATATTTGAAATTATTTATATTTTAAAAATCAATATTATTCGCTTTTGTTGCAATTTTAATTGAACGGCGTCGTACTAGTACAATAGTACAATAGCATTGGTGCTTGTACCACTGGTTCGTTACCACTGTTCGTAGGGGCTTAAAGCAAGACCCCTGGAGCGCCTAAGCCTCCTAGATCACATCAATTGTATTTCCTATTCGATTTCTTATTAGCATATACTCAACGTTACGTTATAGATGAAATATATGAATATTGTAATAGTTTTGGGAATTTAGCGTTTCTATTGTTAATGGAACAGCATGCCATGCCCATGCCCATGCCCATGCCCATGCCGCTTTTAACGATGTCTATAGGCTTACAGCACTATTATTATAAATACGTACGTTCATTTATTTCATATGTGCCGCGTTTTTTACTTTATTATATGAATATATATATATATATATATACATATATGTTGAAATTAAGACTATAACATGTATCTTCGCCGCCGTTTATGAAAGAGGTAGTACAGTAGGTACGTGTGTCAACTATACACGAGAGCCCTTCTTCGCTGTTGCTAGGGAACGGCTGTCTTTTCGTCTGAATTTATGGATTTCTACACCCCTAAATGTGACGCGTTTTTACTATTTTTTATTTTTTTTTTTTGTGTCGCAATGTCAACGCGTGTCACAACGCACGCGATTTTGTTTTACGTGCACGCTAATTACCAAAAATGTCATTGTACTATACTTGTACAGTGTTGGACTTGGAAGTTTTTCATTGGCTTCACTACTGCGTGCTGCTTATAATTATATTATTTTAATTATATAGAGTTATCGGATTTGTTGATTATATTTACTCATATTCAAATTTCAATAGAATTATTTGATTTGTTCCAAAATATTATCGTATTCTACGAATATTACTATTATTGTACAAAATAACCAGAGATTTATCGTCGCTGACAGTTTACGAATAAAAAATCTTCCGAAAAAACAGAACTAATTTATTACATGTCCATTTGTATCTGGAATCGAAACCAGTTTTTTTTTTTTAATTTAAATAAAAAATTATTCAAATAAAACAAAAAGGTTTGAATACTTTAATGGTAAGATTAATAGTTGTAGTATTTATTGTTGATCAATAATTATTATTGATCATGTCATAATTAATCACGCGTACAATGATTTTAAATCTATAATTTATTGATTCATATTTAAATGGCGCGATGAATTAACAAATAATTAGGTGAATCCGTATCATACATCGCCTCTCATCGGTAATATAATCATTTAAAACATGTAAATACTTGTTAACAGGTGTCATTATTTTATTTAAATCGAATTTAAATTCACGAATCGCGATTATATTGTAAATTAAAATAAATATATCGAGTTTCAGCTTAAAATAAAGGAAATATTGTCGGGTTTACAAATACACTAATATTATAATATATTATATAATTAAATACGTAACTGAAGCTGCTGGGAATCGAACCCAGAACCGTTCCTTTACATATGTTATATATATATATATATATATATATATATATATATATATTTTTTTTTCTGTTAGGGAAGAGCTTTTATTTTATACACTTTTTCTTTTTTGCTGAAGAATCACTATTTTATAAGTCCCCTCTGGGAGGTGGGCGAGGGGTTGTGTGTTAAACGCACCCGCATCATCAAATTTGTGAAAAATCTTTTTTCACATCATAGTTTCATATATAGGGGTATTTCTTTTAAAATGTAAAATCCACCGAGAAAATAAATATTCAGCAAATTTACATATTTTGAATGGAAGGGCGTTAATTATAGAGCGAACCATATGTCAAGATGAGAATAAATACTTTAAAAATATTACACTGACATGTCACCTTTGCGTTTTCAGATATCTAGGCATATATTGATAGACAGGACTCGCTTTATTGAACATGGACAATAGTGAAATATATTTGTACTCTGTATCCGACGTTTGTGTGTAGGGTGTCTGCCCCCACGACAGACGGGGGCCTAGATACTTTTCTATAGACTCTGGGGTGACTTAATACATTGTTATTTGGAATACAGTGGCGTACTAATGTTTTATATATATATATATATATATATATATATATATATATATATATATAAAGGTAGCCTAATTGTACTATAATATGATTTGACTAGAGCGGCACATAAGCAAACCGCTCACTACTAAATACATGTTGATTTAAGGGTAACCCAGGCGCATATATGGTGAATAAATATATATATATATATATATATATATATATATATATATATATATATTTATTCACCATATATGCGCCTGGGTTACCCTTAAATCAACATGTATTTAGTAGTGAGCGGTTTGCTTATGTGCCGCTCTAGTCAAATCATATTATAGTACAATTAGGCTACCTTTAAATACAAATATATTTATTAGTGAGTTTTAAAATATAATGAGCTTAGTTGTTGTTGGCAGGCAAAATGTTAAAGTAGGGTGGGAAAAGAATCACTTAGATAAATTGAATTCCAAGTGTTTCATTAGAAATATTTTCCAGTCGACTTGCCACATAAAATGAAATGAACGTTATATATATACATACATACATACATACAGCTGCTCCTTTGATTTGAAATATTTTCTGTGTTTTATTATTTAATATTGACATATCATTATGTGATTTGCTTCATATCAATTCGATACGAATTCAGTGAAATATATTTCTTTTCTGTATTACTGTACCTACGTCAAGCTAAACATATTATATTTATAATATTCATTATAATAGTTTGGTAGCTAATATAAATATACGAGAAAGTAAAAATGAATTAAAAATATATAAAAGTGAAATGTTTGAAGTGTCCAACAGGTACTTCACGTATTATATTTGTTGTTATAACAACGTCTTCTTCGTGTATACTCCTTTTTTCTTTTATTCATCTTGATGTAATGTTATAATAATGTTCTCACGAATGAATGGTTCTGTTGGTATAAGATAAGCGCTCCACTGGTCTCACGATTACCTAAGTTCTTTGTAGGTCAGAAACGTGCGTATTTAAATTATGCAAAAAATGCGCCTTTATTCTTTTTATGTTGTGAACCTGACGTCTACGTAGTATTTATAAAATTCAACAAAGGAATACTAAACGAATCATTATTCACCAACAAAGCAAATGTACACAGACGCAGACCTTGGGGCATACAAGTGATATGCACCACGGAACTTCTAAAACAAACAATAATCAACAACAAAAGTGAAATATTTATTATTATATACAATTATTAGATGTTATACGTATATGAAAAATGTTTTATTAAACAATAAATACGAAAAATTACTTCAAATGCAATTTCAAATACATTTGGATTAGCTACATCTCTTGTGTTCATTTGCCCCCGTGCACCCTTGTAGATCACACAGCATGAGGCTAGCGCCAGTAAATTGAAATACGGCAAAAGAAAGAAAGAAAGAAAGAAAGAAAGAAAAAAAAATTAATGAAATTAAGTGCGTCATAGTACATGAACCAATTTGTTTTATACTGTAATTTATTTTGTACTTATTTTTGCCACTGTCTAGTTTAGTCAAAATGTATTTTATTTTAACCAGAATTAAATTCGTTGTGTGCATTTGTGTGCTCATGACAGGAAAAAGAATTTAAACATAAATATGTATGTTACAGGCACCAATGCGTTCAGCTCGTATAATCAATTTAGTGGGGATAAAATGTGTTACAGTAATTAGGGGTAGAATTTGATTTTAGTAGTGCGGCACATATGTAAACTGCTCTGTAGTAAATATATTTAAACAAATCCGTTTATTAAAACAGTCAATCCCAAATTGATATGAATAGGGATTCGATTCGATTCAATTCGATTCGATTCGGATAAAAGTATATTAAATTCCAAAGTTTTAAAATGAGTTGAGTTATGATGCAGGTGTGCATTGCCCATTTCTCATTGCCCATTGCGTATCAATGATAGATGGTGCACCGTGCACCATTTCCAATGTGTACTATTAACATCTGTTTGATTTATTGTAACGCGTCCCAAAGGTCAATGCGAACATATCTCCAGAAGGACCTCTCAGTCTCAGGTCAAAAGGTCATTTTTCAAATGTTTTTATTAAAAATGTATTCAACATTCTTAAAGCAAGTGTTACTATGGAGTGCACAGCTTTCATTGGTCTAACCATAATCAGTCGCTAATTTAACATTTCTTTTATTACTTTGAAATGTTATATGTATGGTATACTTGCATCCGGTCTGGGCCAAGGAGCACTCGAGACGACAGCTATTTTCATTTCTCAGAATTGTATTTTTGCTAATACTATAATTATAAGTACTTTCATTAAAATATATGAATGTATGTATGTATGTACAAGAACCAGATACTCATTTGAAAATATTATTTCATTTTTATATATAAACGTATGTGATCTACAGAATCATTCCAAAACAAACTATTTTTTATTTTTTTAATAACATGTATATACAAAGAAGTCTAGTGTAGGGTATTGCAGCTTTTGAATAGTGTACTCGTACACAAATAGACTGATTGTTTGATTGAGATTAGTTGTTTGTTGTGCCGGAAATAGATTTTCTGAATAAACCACTTCTACGCCTTGTCTCGTGTACATCTGTGCTACGCCGGATGTGTGTACAATCATTGGACTACTTGAGTATATATTTATTTAAAACTATTCTGAAAAAGAGCCCAAACAGAAAAAGATAGTACATTTTTTTTTATAAATTAAACTGGCCTAAATTAAAAAGACAACGTGTTAATCTTAGATGAATCGCCATGATATCGCTATGACAATCAATGTGTCAATTCTAAAAAGAAAAAGAAAAAGAAAAAGAAAAAAACACATTTTTATGATTTATGAATCGAAATGTCGAGATGATCCCAGCTATGAACTATGATGTAGCATCTTTTCACAGCATCTCTTCACAGCATCTCTACGGGTCCGGGCTCAGCTTTACAATGTCAGTTCTCAGTTCAGTAGTTATTATGCATAAACGTACTTTCTGCTTCTATATAGGAAATGAGCTCTTCGCTGTCAAATTGCATTGCCATTTTGCGGTGCTACGTTCGACGAATGTTCTAGAACCAATCTAGTTATATGTATATCCATTTTTAATAACTGTTTCCATCAATAATTTCATCCTGATGGTGCTAATATTTATTCTACGCCTAGCATAAGTCTAGTTTAACTTAGCTAACTATGGTTTTAATAAATATATGTAATATTATCAGGAGCGTTATTTTAGGCATTCAATTCATATGTAGTAATGTTAATACTTGACAGTTAAACACATCATATATTAACATAACTAATTATAATGTTAATTGACCACTAAATATGTACAGGTTTCCTTCTGATTATTGCTTATTTTTTCTTTGCAATCTCCAAAACTTCTTTTATTACATTTAGATATCAACTAATCGATGGACTTAACAATATTATTTGGCATTCAATTTGACAATTGTACTAATATCAAAGAATTACGAGAAATCTACGACGAATTGTTCGCATAGAAAAACATACAAATATTTGGCGACGAGTCAACTTAAAAAAGGAAACACGACAAAAATATTTAACTGTGTTAAATACATGTTATAGAAAAGTGTACAATCAGAGGCGTACCCGTACCCGTACTTTTATAACAATAATGCAATGTTTTGTCCCTATATGGAGGGAGAGGGTGAGGGGGCGGGGGCGTGGAGTTCACTGCATAAATTTCTTGCACAAGTTCAAATTGTTAAACCATCACTCAAAATTCTCTCATACTAGTCGCAAGAAGATAGTACTGCAGCTCCAGCTCCAGCTCCAGCTCCAGCTTGCCTAGCGGGTGAAGGGGCTTTTGTTAGAGCTTCAGGTCAGCACGCATGCGCACACTTCTCTATCCCCCCTTCTTAAAGCTCAGTTTCCCTTCGCGAACGTAGTACATACATGACATTAGATTTGCCCCACCCTTTTGCCTGAATTACCTCCCCGCCGCCGCCGCCGCCCCCCAACCTCCGTGTAGCTGCCTGGTAGTCTTTGACGTCGTCGGTCGTCGGTCGTCGCGTGTATACTCACTTCGGCGGCCGTCGTTCAGTATAGTTCAGTTCAGTTCAGTTCAGCGGTAACTAAACGGTGGCATCTGCTGCACTGCACTGGGCCGGGACAAAAGTCGATAAGTCTACGCTACTGAAGACAACTTTTCAGTTGCTTTTCCTCACTGTATAGTATAGTATAGGCATAGACGATGGTGACCTCTACTAGGGGTTACAGTATCTTTGTTTTTTTAGTTACGTAAATTGACGGATATTATTATTGATGGCGTGACATGCTAGCTGACCGCTCAATAAATGAATGTTTTGTTAATGCCCCCCTTCTTCCTTGTGTAAATTGTTTAACTTCCTGTGTATATAACCGGATATTATTTTATTTTAATTATATTACATATATTTATATATATATATATATATATATATATATATATATATATATATATATATATATATATATGTATATGGTAACCTATGCTCACCCATGATGAGGAACGTTCTGGGCTATTTAAAAAAAAAAACTAATTATAATTACTTATGAAGAGATAAAATGTAAGAAAACAATGAAAACGAAAGCAAACACATTTTGTTAAAACCATTTTTTGAAGACAAATGCGGTGAAGTATTTGAAATCGTCTAGATAAAAATATGTAAATGGTGGTGTGTGTGTGTGTATGTACATATGTATCACAATCGCAAAATTTGCCAACACATTGCATTCGTTGTGTTTCGTATTTCGCATTTTGCATTCCACATTCCCATATTCACAACTATACTAATTAAACTCATCTCTGCAATTAAAGTTAAACTCTAATTAACATGTTAATTAAAGAGAGCGTAACTGGCACCAGCACCAGCACTAGCACTAGCACTAGCAAATATGGGGCGATATACACAAAATGAGAAATATCAACTCAACTAAAACACTATAGAATCTGGCGCGAAGTCCACAAAAACACTATTATACCGACTATACCGACACACGAATTATACATTTATAATTAAAACACCGGATATATCCTACGAAGTATGCCCCGGAGCCCGGAGCTGGGAGCCCGGACTCTTCAGACACGCACTGTCATACTCATAGGCTCACACCGGAACTTACATTTGCGCTCAAACTTTTTCCACAAGCGGAACTTTCAATTATTATTCATATACAAAACGTTGAATTTCATTTTTACATATTCATAGAACATAGGGGAAAGCACTAATGCCTTTAGCTTGACATACGTCAAACTGTACTTTAAAAGTTTTAATTAACTACCAAGAATTATACAATATATTAATAAGGTTAAGTACATAATACAAGGTTAATTTAAACTAGTTAAGTTCTTCTAGCAGATGTCACATTTGTGCTCCAAATGGTCACTGAACACTTAAATATAGTGCGATATTTAAAATAATTGTTCTAGCTAAACGTTCGCACGAATAATATATGAAATAATGATTTAAAAAATGTGAGAGAAAAAAATATCGTTGAAAAAGGCGTTTTAGAAGTAGTGTTATAAATAATGAAACATACAAAAGAATGTTTGTTTTTGTTCGCATCGCATCGCATCGCATCCATAGAACGAAGAAGATATTTATGAACCGGTTTTGAAAGTGTTCCGGTGTTCCGCACACACGAACACTGGCCGCCCCGGGGCTGCCCGTTGCCGCCCTTTGCCGCCCGTTGCCGGGACACTACGGTCAATAATGTACCATGTCCGAACAGAAACAAATAATGTCCTCAACAGCGGTCTAATTATTATTACTGTACCAACATTTGCTTAGGTCGCGGTCGTAGCCAACACTCGACAATAAACATTCGAAAAATGCAATCATTTTTTTATTTTTATTTCCATCATCATATTGTTAAACGGTAAAACATGAATGAGATGTTTTGCTTTATTTCACAAACTGACCTTGCATCTCGACAAAAAACCTTCTTGTTGAATATTTTGTTAAGAACCTCACTTGGAATTTTAACTGTTTAGTTGCTAACATTGTTTTACACCTCGTTTCAATATTGTCGTTTTTTTGTTTGTTATTACAATGCTTTCTTTTATACATATCGTATAAAGAAAGTAAACACTTATTTACAACATTTGATGTATTCAAAAAAAATACATTTATTTTTTACAGTGTGAGCATGTTTTTCATACTGTTTAAAATAAGTTTATGTTTGAGAATAAAAATACAGTGACAAACAGATGGCCGTTTCAAGTGCTTTATTTTTTCCTAACAGTGTATTATCGTTGTCTGAGAGAAATATTTAGAAGTAGCAGAAAAAAAGATTACAAAAACAAAAACATCCTTAATAGTAATAACAACCCTAACTTGTACTATTTCAAATTTGTTTTATAATTATTATTATTTTTTTTTAATTTCCCAAATAGCTTTTACTCGGTTATAAGTTGTGCTGGATGCATTGGGGTCTGCACCAATAGTGTTTAATGAACCTTTGTGCTCAAGATATAATATTTGTAAATGTTCTTTTTGTATTAATAAGTACTGTTCAAAAAAGATTAATATTGCATATATGTTAGCTAAACGATGTGCTGGATGCATTGGTGCCTCGATTACCGTTTGAAATAATTGTGTAATTGTTTGAATGATGCCAGAATAAATAGATTTCTTAGAAACAAATGTTGTTGATGCTGTTAAGTGTTTAATAACACATACATAATTCTATAAATTCCGGAGATGAGATTTGTGTTAGTAATTCTATAATAATAAAATAGTGACGGATATATGTATGTATGTACATACAACAAATTGCATGTGCATGAAGTTCACAGCGTGAAGTAAGGAATGCTGCAAAAATGCATTGTTTGTGACGGTCGGAGAGAAGACCGGATACGGATGGTCCATGCTCACACAATGATATTTAAAAATAGACGCCTATAAAGTCTAGACTAATCGCGCTACAATATACATCTCTGTTATGTTGGTTGCATTGCTCATATTATATTAACACTCGGATGTAGGTGAGGTTATAGTTATAGATTCCTTATAAACTGAGATTACATTTGACATTTGACCAATGTAAATAAATTCAATTGTTACAATTATTTGTCTCGATATTATAATACATTTATTAGTACAGTATACAGAAATGCGTTACTTCAAATATATTCATATGTATATGTACATACTATTATATATTATGGTACACACATGTGCATGTGTGTGTGTGTGTGTCTCAAGTGTCATATAGAATGTAGACAGGCTTCATTAAGAAGTACAACAGATGTGTTGCCAACCACTTTACTCATCATAAATACACTATATAATATATATTATAATGCAGACAATTTAAAATGTACGTTTTTATTTACTACATATCTTCAAAGCCAACTAGTAACGGTACATAAGTACCTACATTGTTGGTTAGCTTGCTCAAGTCATTGGTGCCCCTGCCTTTACCTGCACCTATGCTTGTAATAATGTATTCATCATTTGTACACGTCGGATTAATTAGGTAAAAAAAAGTACAACAAAAAACGACTTTAACAAAATCAAAATATTGAAAATTTGATTTAAAACTCAGTGATGTACGATAGCATCGTAATTCGGGAACGAAGAGCGAATATTATGGCGATGCGATGCCCGATGCGATGCTAAACTTCGTAAGTTACGTGTATTTTGCGTTCAAATTTAATTTAAAGTCGCGCACGTAACTCCCACGAAAAAAAAAAAAAAAAAAAAAAGACTGCTTTATCGATTCTTTATGTAAAATAAAATAAAGAGTGATATTTGACTACTCCCAGCGTCCAAGTGTACAACTCAATTTTCCAGTGATTATTGACACCTCGTAGAATATATGTTATTATATGTTGGTCCTGAAATAACAATAAATAATACACTGTAAGGTTGACTACATAGTTTATGTACATGTACATACATAGTAGACTGTAGTGTATTGAATTTAGTGGTATCTGATCGGGCGATACTTGAACTTTAATAGACGGGCCCGCATTGCATGCCTAGAGGTCACCACCATTACCTTTGACCTCACCTGGACTGGACGTGTTGTCTACCTGCACTGCAACATAATCTCGTCAATTTGACCAAATTGTAAGCTCAGAATTGTTACGAAGAATGCAAAATATGTTGTCGTTGTCGTTGTCGTCGTTGTCGAGATACATAAATGTCCGTTTCTTTCCGCATAAAGTTCAAACAACAACAAATATATTAATCATTGCAAAGCGGAACAAATAATATCAAAAATAATAGAGTCATTTGAAGATGTCTCGTTTAATTATAACAATTTACGGCGCCATAAATAAGGCCCTATTGAAATAAATGATGATGAGCACTTTAGAATGATTCGTATAGTAATTAATTGCTGGGAATGTGCTCAATTTATTTATATTGTTTACAAACAGCTCATATTACTGTCTACAACATGTGCCAATGGGAACCTGAAGGCATTGGTGTCTGTACCTGTACCTGTACCTGTTTTTATTATAAGCATGTCAGCTTTGCGCTTTACAAGGGGCCATTCGTTTGAATTTGTCGTTGCAATAAGTCACAATTTGACAGTATAATGTTGTGCGAAAGTTTGTTCAATCAATGGGGAATACATTCGAAAGCCCAAGTAGACATCTAACTGCAGCACAGTCACACATCTTGCATTTCTAAGGCCCTTAGGGGGTTGGTGCGCGCGCGCTCGCCGACTACGGCTCATGTTTCCGCCACTTCAGGGGCCAAAGGGCACATTTGTACCGCGTCACGTCGAACAAAACGGACATATACTCTACCGATTTTTACAATAATATCATCATTAGTTCATTATATTTGAACGGAAATACACGTTTTGGCCATTCCTGTATCTATGATTCATATAGTGGCTAATAAGATAATTATTAATTATGGTTAGGGCATAAAAGTCCCATATCCCCTATGCGTACATACATCTGTTTCCCAATGGAGCGAGCCATCGCCCTTTATGTCTGGCCCGCCTAATTACTGATTACACCAGCCAACTGCCTTGGCTTGGCTTGGCTTGGCGTTGGGGTTATTGTCATGTACGTGAGACTTCTTATTTTTCTTCTTCCAAGTAGACAAACTAAGCACACATAGATATACCACTGTTATATGGATTCGTTCGAGCCCAAACGGAAACGCCATCATCGTACGGATGTAATTATATTACTAATTGTACTCACTGTACTTTTTAACCCTCTACCGCATTTGTTCCCATATAGGAACATTCAGAAATACAGCAGTATGTGCAAATAGATGGGACAAGCTTACAACTTAACTTATAAAAATAGTTATTTGAATTAAATGATATATTTATTTATTTTAATTTAAATTTTAATGAAGTACAAGTTGAATGCTGAACAATTCGTGCTTATAAACGCAAAGTTGTTCACCTCAAAGCCAGTGTTTATTGTTTGGTTAAGAGCTTTGTTTAAAACTAACACATTACTGCTGCCGCCTAAAACTTCACCTCTTGTAACTTGCAAACAAAACTTTTGACTTCGTCAACTTTTTCATTAAATATTTCTTTGTTTTGTGTCATTGTCACCTAGTTCACTCTTTATTTATAATTACACATTGTTTATTCTTTGAATAGTATATGAATACTATTATAGCAAACTTTTATGGTTATCTTCCAATTCATTAGAATTAATTTTAATCAGCTGACTTGATTCCATTGATTATATAAGTGTCGAGAAAACTTAACAATGTTAATCAGGGATAATCTTGTACTGATCTTAGATTAATATCGTCTGATACTTATTACAGGATTACACATTTCTATTTCGTTTCGTTCTACTCTTTATATTTGTTTCATCATTCTACCAAGATTATACATCTATATGAAACTTTTTATAGTGAGTCCTAGAACGGAACAAAGAATTTTGTATGAAAGGAAAATATTGTACTTAGAAATAAAATTTGGTCAAAAGTGAAATTGGTTAATTTAATAAATGTAAGCGATTATTTTGGACTAATTAAAAAAAGTGCTCGTTAAAAATACGAAAGGCTTCTGAGGATAAAGGAGATAGAATATTAAATACAGCCGGTCGCTTGTATTGTTCAACTGGGATTTCAAACAATAGCCGCGGCCTAAGCTTAATCATATGAATTAAATTTTACTAAATATGGATTTACGAAATTAAAAAATCTGTAGTTTATTTAAGAGTTTAGAGTTAGTCAGTAAAAGTAAGTTAAAAGTCACTATACTTTACACACATATATATATATATATATATATATATATATATATATATATATATATATATATATATATATATATATATATATATTTCGAAGTGAATCAATTTTATGTTATGCCAGCCCGGATTTAGCATTGTATGTATATTTTATAAGGAAAACTGAACAGTATATCGAAATACAAACCATATAATACGTTATTTTCTGTATTCAACGTTGTTGTTACATTCACACAACGTCGTTGTGGATTTTCCGACTTGTTTTCAAACAAAACTAATAAAAATGATAATCGCACGCCTTTCGAGAAGTAGGGGGATGGGCTTCGCCTCTCTGATTTCTGGCCGAGGCTTCGGTCGAATCGATATAAAAGTGATGATTACACAGGCGACTGACTGTGTCGCACACATAATATTATTTGAAAGTACCTAACGTAGGTACTTTATTTCTATACATCCAATATTCATGACTCAATTGTATTACAATTCTATTGTTATTAGCAAACTAAATTTATCATTTCGAATAATAAAATGTCTGTTATTCATATATTTTTTCATTAATATTAAAATGTAAAAATGATTGAAAACACATGATCGACGAGTAAGAAGTTTTTTGTCTTAGCTCTTTATTATTGTGTGCATAGAACTGGAAGAAAGTGATTTAGATACACGTACACGTAACACACACAGGCATAGAATTCGTCCGGAATAATTAAAGAATGTAATTTGGTTCTGCTTCTCAGGACTCGCTAATGAAATTATCCACAAAATGAAGATACTTTTATTATTTGTGAAATGGTGGTTTGTCTAACATATTACATTTCTTTACTCGTCTAACCACACATTTTTTATATCAATATATACAAATTATATTTATTTATTATTATTAAGGACGTTTGTGTGTCTGTGAACGCTCTGTAACGCAAGTTGAACATTTATAACAAAGTAAAGCAATTTATTTAATAAAATCTACTCACTAGTTTTTGTGAATGTCTGAATATTGGAAACTGAAGCACTCGGAATGTATATTTAATACACCGGTACGTTCCGGGGACTCCAGGCACTATCGACCGGACTAAAAATACTGCACGTTACATGCGTGACTTATTAATTGTTGTACTACCACTAGCCAAATACAAACATTCTTACTCTTATCCACATTATAATATACATATATTTAGACTGTTTCTTTAGAATTTGTCGAACTTCCACGAATCATTTTTAATTTGTACAGTTCGCATGCGAAATAACACCCACAGCCTTCTAGATACACTGTTAAAAAAAACTTATGTTTTTG
The DNA here is from genome assembly GCA_933228885.1 of Leistus spinibarbis. Taxonomy (NCBI): domain Eukaryota; kingdom Metazoa; phylum Arthropoda; class Insecta; order Coleoptera; family Carabidae; genus Leistus; species Leistus spinibarbis. Next base: position 73,915 of record OW121794.1, on the reverse strand, counting down.
GACCAAAACACATATTTGGTGACTCCACCAAAAAAACGCACGACCAACCAAAAATACATTGATATAATAAAAAATCACGCTATTCTCTTATAAAGTCTACTTGATGTAATCTTACAAGGGAGTCCCCCTTTTTTTCTTTTTCTTTTTAACAAAAATGTTGGTTCTAGACTAGAAGATACAGAACTCTTGTAAGAGAAATGTTATTATAACTTGAAGAAAAGTTTGATCCTCGCTAAGAATCTTTGTGTTACCGAACTTTGGTCATACGTGCCCCAAAAAATATGTCAGATTGAGAATCTTATATATTATATTGGTTTTTGGTGCTTAAATGGTATAATTCGAATGATAATAAGGGAACTGAAGGCATTGATGCTTCTGCCGTGTCTATGATAACATTTAACATTGTAAAACATAAATAATGGTCTGAACGTCGTTCATTTATCATCTAGAAAAATTCCATGGCGTTTTTTTTTTTTAAACAGTGTAATAATAATGGTTAAAGTTATAAATATATATGAGAGACTTTTATAGGAAATGGTATTCATTCCTTTGTGATTAATTGCGTGTACTTTTTATTATTTTAATTGTTCCATACTGAGCTTTCAAATGTTGGTATGCCTGTTTTGTTTTATTTTTGGAGTTCATCAATGAAATGATATCAAATTGTGAATTTTTAGTAGTTAGAAATATAAGAGTGCGAATTTCAAAAGTTTCACAATATGTTTAAATTAATTTTGAAAATACTTGCTAGATCCAAACAGGTTTTATACAAATTCATTTTATCTTTATTTGATATTGATATTTATTTAAAAAATGCGTTATACTTGATTTGAAACTAATTCTAAATATTTCTATTTTCATTGCAACCATACGCAGCTGGACTGAGGTGTAAGTATTATTGTCCTGTCTATGTTATTCTATGTTGTGTTTACATATATTAATATCACACATCAGAATTATAAATAAATATGTGAATATATTAAGGTTTACTTTACGTTTATCTTTAAATGTGCAAGATCTGATTTGAATAATTACAGATACGGATAATCAACGAGTAATAATCCATGTGAGAGACGTAAATGATGAACCTCCATATTTTATTAATCGTCCATTACCCATGCAAGCGGTCGTGCAGCTGAATGCGCCCCCAAATACTCCGGTTTTTACGCTGCAAGCGCGTGACCCAGACACCGACCACAATATCCACTATTTTATTGTCCGGGACAGAACCGGAGGACGTTTTGAGGTTGATGAACGAAGCGGGGTGGTCAGAACGAGAGGAACAGATTTGTTCCAATTGGATATGGAGTATGTTTTGTATGTGAAAGCTGAAGATCAAAATGGTAGGGTCGATGAAAGGCGATTCCAGAGCACTCCGGAGGAACGCTTGTCTATTGTTGGCGGTAAAAGAGCTCCCCAGTTTTATATGCCGAGTTACGAGGCTGAGATTCCGGAGAACCAGAAGAAAGATTCTGAGTAAGTTATTTCTATTGTTATCATGCTTTTTGTTTTTTAACCGTTAGTCTAAATGTGTCCACTCACCATTGAGTAATAGTAGTAGTAGTTGTAGAAACCCAGTTAATCGTGGAATAAGTCAAAAGTAAATTAGATAAAATCTAATCTGTTTGTGATTCATGTTTGAGCAAAAGTTTTTGTGTATCTTCGAAATATGTACACTCACGTACACTCTTGCTCAAATATAGACGACGCTGTGTCTGATGTGTTTGTAGTAGTATTAGTATCTATCCAAGTCCGTTCCGAAATTTTGCAAATATTTATTGCATTTAGATAAATAACATTGTTGACCTTATTACCCATTATTATTTAGCATTATATCCGTCAAAGCGAAATCGTTCGCTGATCGAGAGATTCGATACACATTGAAAGCCCAAGGTCAAGGGGCGGGGACATTTAACATTGGCCCTACTTCCGGAATTGTTAAACTAGCAAAAGAATTGGATTTTGAGGATTTGCGTCAACCACATGTGTACTCGTTGGTGGTAACGGCCACAGAAGACTCGGGAGGATTCTCTACATCAGTTGAGGTAGTGTATTTTATTTTGTTTTTTTGGGGAGACTGATTCATATATGTATGTCAAATGTTACAAAAGCCGGCCACTGATACAACTGCGTCTGTCGCACTAACCTAATTCTACTTTTAATTATGAAACTAATCTCGTAATGGGAACAATGTGCTTAAATATTTTATTTAACTATTGTTTTACAACAAATTGTGCAATTTCATTTGACCTCTGTTAATAATTGACACAAAAAACAACAGTAACTTTGTATTTCCGTTTTGCGAGTGCACATAGTCATTTAGACTAATAGCCTGGGAAAATATGCTAAACAACTCATCTTGTTGTATATTGTTGTAATTGAGTATTGCAAGGGAATACCATTCAAGGTGGTAGTATATTGCAATTTGCGTACTTTTGAAGAAGAACAACTATTTTTTATGACTTTTGTATTCTAAACATCTAAATAGCACTATAAACGTGAGAAATTTGGCAAAATATTGTTGTCTCAGTAATTTTCACATTTGTGTAACCTTGTCGTTCGGATATTGTATTATATATCCAAATGGCAAGGAATCGCTCGCTCGCGAACATTTAACTCTATTCTGTGTCAAAAGGAAACTTGTTTGCCACTGAATCTAACACGAAATAAAATTCCAGTTAACAATTCGCGTAACAGATGTCAACGACAATGCCCCAAAATTCGAATTACCCGATTACCAAGCGCACAACGTCGACGAAGACATCCCTCTCGGCACATCCATTTTAAAAGTGAAAGCAATGGATAGCGACAGTGGTTCAAACGCCGAAATCGAATATATGGTATCGGATGATCACTTTAGCGTCGACTCCTCCGGAATCATCACCAACAACAAACAATTAGACGCTGATAACAACAACGCGTACTACGAATTCTCTGTAACGGCGAAAGACAAAGGTGAACCGTCGAAAACAGGCCAGGCAACCGTACGCATTTACACCAAAAATAAAAACGATGAAGAGCCCAAATTTTCACAACAAGTGTACACGCCAAATGTGGACGAGAACGCGGGGCCCAACACTTTGGTAACCACTGTTGTTGCATCAGATAAAGATGGGGATAATGTAAGATTTGGGTTCGTGGGGGGCGGAACAAGTTCCGGCCAGTTTGTAATCGAAGATATAACTGGAGTAATACGTTTGCACGGGAAGAGTATTTCGTTGGATCGCGATAAATATGAGTTGAATGTAACGGCGATGGATGATGGCGCTTGCTGTGTGAACGGCGATGCGACCATTCACACGTCAACGGCTGTTGTTGTTGTCTTTATCACTGATGTCAATGATAATAAGCCAGTGTTTAAAGATTGTGGCACTTATTATCCGAAGGTGGAGGAAGGGGCACCGAATGGCTCGCCTGTGATTAAGGTGCATGCGACGGATGAAGATAAAGGTGTGAATGGCCAAGTGAAATATTCGATAGTGCAACAACCGAACCAAAAAGGCACCAAGTTTACGGTTGACGAAGAAACCGGAGAAGTGTCGACGAACAAAGTGTTTGATCGCGAAGGGGATGATGGCAAGTTTGTTTCGGTTACGGTTAAGGCGACAGATCAAGGGGAACCGTCGCTGGAGGGCGTTTGTTCGTTTACTGTTGAGATCACTGACGTCAATGATAATCCACCTCTATTCGATCGACAGGTAATATCATTTTTATTTTTTTATTTTTTATTTTTATTTTAATATAAATTACACTTTATTATAGAATCCAATTATCATTTGTATGTGCTTTAAAATTGCAGAAATATGTTGAAAATGTGAAACAAGACGCTAGCATCGGAACGAACATCTTACGTGTTTCCGCATCCGATGAAGACGCCGACAACAATGGCGCTATTGTGTACAGTTTGAGTGCCCCGAATTCTTTGGACTTGGAATACTTTGAAATTCAGCCAGAGTCGGGTTGGATTGTGTTGAAGAAGCCACTAGACGTAAGTTCGCAATATGCGACAATTTACAACCCAGAAATATATATATATATATATCATAGTGTTCATTTTATAAGAATGATGATTGGTAAATAGTTTTGTACTCGTATGTGTGTGTGTGTGTGTGTGAGAAAGTACGTTTCAGAAGTCTTTCAGTGAGATGAGCTACGTGATACGTCTAGGTACGCCCCCCGGAACTAGCTGCTTATTCTTCATTTCTCCAGCGCACAGTTTGTTTAAGTTGCTCTCTAATGATCTGGTCAATTTAAAAATAAATAAATCACAGATCGATTGCACTCTGACTTTATTATTACTTATTATATTATATCTGAGTTCTCTTTGTACGGCACACCTTTGCATATTTATACATTACTCTTTGTACATTTGTTGTGTAATTTACGCATTTTTCTACTTTTCTCGCACTCAACGCCATTGATTCACCTTCAAAACATACTTTAAAACAAACTAGTTTTAATCGCCTAATTATTTGCTTAATCATACGAAATGAAACCATTATACATATATACTAGGAAGCGGTTTACTAATGTACCACTCCATATTATTTGAATACTACTTTATTATAATATAGTTTAATTTACTAGGGAGCAGTTAACTCATGTGCTGCTCTATATTAATAATAATACTCACAAAAAAGCATAAAATCTAGATTATTGTAGTATTTTGATATATAAATTGTTAATTTATGCATATAACTTGAATAGAAAATATAAACTGAATAATAATATTCATAGAGATGAATAAATATATTTGCCGCTGTATATTAATGCAAAAAAAAAAAAAAAAAAAAAGAGTTTAGAGTATGTTCTGAGGCTGTAAACAAACAGTGTGGTTGAAGTGGCAAGGAACGTTTTTTGATGACTGAACACGTACCGTACTGTACTGTACTGTACTGTACTGTACCGTACACACAACACAACATAAAATCGAAAAAGGTCTCGTTCTGCCAGGTGTGCTGCAGCCAGTTTTTGAGTCCCGCCTAGCAGAGGATCACCGCAACGGGGTTTTGTTGTCGTTTTCACATCATTTTTGTACCCTGTTTTTTATAACTACTAATCTAATCAATTTGCTATTTTTTTTGTGACAGAGAGATGTATTTTTGATGGCACTGTCGTCCGATTTTGTTCGTGATGTTTGTATTTTTTGAATGATTTTTTGCAGGAGGAGCAAGCACTCTACGATTCGATAATATACTATTTATTACTATTACTATTAATATAATATAATATCTATATATATATATATTGCAATTTATTGTATTTTGGTCACGAGGGCGCTGCAAGGGGCCGTCTTTTTGAAACCCTGGGGTGGGCGATCGGCCTACTTGCGGCGCGCTAAAACATTGTGACATTTTTGAATCTGTGAAAGGGGCGACGTACTTTTATCTATCAAAACTTCAACAAAAATATACAGAATATTTTATGAAATATCAAATAAAAACGTCCATCGGTTTTTGAAGGGCCGTTACTCTGAAATTATCTAGATTTATATACGATTTCATATTTACGAACGTTCAATCTCGTGAAATATATACGTGACTTTTTGCACATCCTTGCCCCCCACCCAAGTCAAATGTTTTTTGGAATTTTTTTGCATGTGATGCCTGCTTCATTCTGGTTCATTCAAACATTTTTTGGCACTGGCCCACTACACCCCTGTCACATTTATCAACGGCTCCAAACCACATCTAAGCCAACATAACCTAACTTTTTTTTTAAATTTATCAAATCGACAAATTTCACTCAATTACCATGTAAAATATGTTTCATTGTTTTTATTCTACATTTGCCAACGTTACTATCTGTCTAATAAAAACAATTAACTATATTTTAAACTTCTATTAGAATTTCCAGTCGAAAGGCAATTTTAAATTCATTTTCTTTTGTTTTATCGACTCTGCCTTAATCTAATCTAACTTGGACTAGTTTTGCTTAACTTAAATTACTAGGAATAAACCTAATCCTATTTAAGACAAGTCTTGGTTATCTTGGACTACTCTACATTACTTAAAGTAACTAACATAATCCGACTTAGGCTACTCTAAGTTAACCAAATCTTTCTTAGGAACAGTATTTCAGTTGTGGTTTAAAGTTTATTCTTATGTTTTAATGGTTACAAATTTTGGGGTACTAATGTCATTCAAAGAACACTAAAAACCAAGTTTTGAACATAATCCAAACCTGAATTTTAAGCCAGGACTAAAATAGCCGGCCTTAATCTGTTTAACTAATAATTCTCTAATTTATCCAATTTCTACTTAACTCAGACTATACTAACTGGATTCGGGGTTCTCTTGGTGGGAAATAACATTTCCGTATTAAAATGTAGGTAACAACAAAATAGCTGTTTTCATCATCATGATGAAAACATATAATTTGCATAAATAATATCTTATTATTATTTTGGAATAGTAAACTAGAGCGATGTATTACGAAATATATATGTATAATGCTTCTAAATGTATAGGTTAGCTACTTAGCTGTTACCTACATATTAATATAGAATGTGTCGGCCAAAGAACACCCCAGTCTTATATATTTATATATATATATAACAGTTATAATAAAAGTACCCTATCCTTCCGCCTGGGGCATATTTGTGTTTAGAAGTGTTGTGTAACGTGTTAAGGAGTCTTGGGGACTGGTGCCAAGGTGTTTTTTGGTTTTCAAGTGTTTTGTATACTATACTTTTGTTTGGTTAATTGCACATTTCTGTTCTTCGGCGTTGCCCAACCCGGCCACGACATGACAATCACATCCAGGGATGTTTGCGAGTAAGTAGGTGTGACTCCGATTCAAGTAAATAACAAAATAAAACCAAACACGGAATACGCATACGCATATGCATCCGTTTGGTAGTTGTGTTGTTCATAAATAAATTGCGAACGCTTCTGGAGCAAGCTTCACGCCTGTTTCTCGAAGTATTTGCAATTATGTTTCGAACAAACCGTTTTCCAATTATGTCTCGACAATTTTTCCAACTTATTTATTTGTTTGTACATATATCATTATTAAATATGCAGAAACTCGATAGCTACGTGTAGATATTTGCTAATATAATCACTTGTAATGCTTCAATTTTTAAGGCCCACTCAATTTTTATAAATTCATCTAGGTCTTTAGTTAAAAAAAAACAACATTTTGCAGGTTCTTTGATTTCTATTTTACTTATATATCTGTATTACACGATATGTTACAGTTTTTTATTTTTGACATTCATATATCAAGAACAAAGCGCCTTGCTACGTCGCACTGTGTGACCAATAGGTCAATCGTGATAAACGTATCATGAGACAATGTAATCTGCATTGTAGGTGAAATTGAACATATTTTATCCACGATTAAAAAAATGATCCGGCAATTATATTGGACGATGTATATTTTAACAATATTTATATTTTGTATACTCCTGTTCACATTTATAATTATTATAAGATAATCACGATATAGTGTCGCTTTGAATATGAATTGGTCGTAATTGTCTGAATTAAATCAAAACATTTTCCTTATTTGGACCTAATTAACCTTTCTATTAATTTTAAAGAACCATTGATAAAAACGTACATATATATTTCGAATGTTTTTCCCAAATGCGTAATCAGGAAAAATGTTATATGTGATTTTGCGCGAAAATTAAATGAGTGGGTCTTTAAAATTGTATTAGCTAATATGCAAAAGAGAAAGAAAAATACGGGTATTGTATGTCTGGTGACGTGATGAATTTATTTCTAGCCTAAATATAACACAGACACGCAGTGGTGTATTGTTAATAATCGTATTATTATCATATGATTGTGTTTGTTGATTTCATTTGTTGATAACTTTCATTTATTATGATTACCTATAGTTTTAGTTATTGTTTCGAGAATTTAGTTTGTTTTATTTGTTGTTGTTGTTTTCTCTATATGATTTATATGATTTTGTTGTGTCCCAAACAAAAGTCTCTCTGTTCATAACTCCTAAAACCAAAATATGGTCTGTCCTCGTGTGTTGTGCCACTCTAGCGAGACAGGTACCGTCTGCGCGTGCGTGCATCGGACAGGGGCGTGCCACCCTCCTATGCGGACGTAGACGTTGATTTAGATGTCGTTGACAGGAACAATAAGCCACCGTTGTGGGATGTAACCCAATACGGCCCCATTCACATCAAAGAAAATGTCACAGTGGGTACTGTAGTCACTTCTGTGAAAGCAAGGTTTGTATTTCTCTAATGAAACAATCAAATTATACGATTGATGCGACCAAAGAAGATTACAAAAGTCTCTCTCTGTGTTTGTGTGTGTGTGTGTGTGTGTGCGTGTGTGTATGAGGCGATTATGTTTGGTGGCCGCTGCACACAAAACGGAGTTCCTAGCCTCGCGAGGGTGGGTTCGTTTCGTCGGTTTTGGGGTCTCGCGCGTTTTCTGAGGGGGACAAGGCTTAGGAACTTACGCTTTATGGTCATCAATTGGTCGCTATACTCACACTGCTCCTACTAATGTGTTCTAACTAATTGGCTTCCAAGTTCATTTGCGGTACTTTATAGAACTTCCCTTTTTCCCTAACTATATGTACACTTTAGCTTCATTTATTAATGATTCATATATGTATAACAAACGTGCCAGATTTTTAATGATTATATATATATATATATATATATATATATATATATATATATATATATATATATATATATTCATAGGAAACGTAACTAGATTTTTTATTTTCAACCATACAAAACATACTTTGCTATTTGATGCAAATCGCACTATAATCATGAATATTAACAAATGATTATTATTTCTAAATATTCATAACAAACGTTACCAAATTTTCTTGCTTATAATTGGCTACGATTAAAAAAACCAAATGTACATATTATTCTTGGTCAGTTCATACATACATTAGTAAGCGACTTATTATTTATTTAAATAAAAACTTGTAATGTGAAAGTTCTATATAGTCCTGTAAGGGATCTTCGAAATCAATAACTAACCTGGTTAATATATTAAACCAACTCAACCAACAACCAACCAACTTCCACTAAAATGAGCAGATCATTCCAGCTAACTTATAGATTATACAAATTGTAATCATCTCCAAACTGCTCCATAACTAGCAGAACTTGATCGTTTTTCCCCTAGCTAATAATTGGCCCAAAATCGTGCAACAGTCCGATGTGTCGCAGATCTTCAAACCATCGAAAAACGTAAAACATATGCAAGAAAATGCCTGTTAAACCTATAGCAATGTGTACAACCAATCCAATTCCTAGTTTTGTGATCGCTCCGCCGTTCTAACAGTGCGTTTTTTGTGTCTTTTTCTAATTGTGTTCCATTGTCCTCTGCGCTGATTGGGCACACGAAATCAAAACAATTTGTAGCGTGAAACTTACAAATTGGAGGCGATGGCTCAGGACAAGGGCTATCCGTTATTGTCGCGATCCGTCGAGGTGCAAATCGATGTTGTGGACCGCGCGAACAACCCACCCGTCTGGGACCACGTGGTCTACGGACCGATCTACATTAGAGAGAATCTGCCGGTCGGCGCAAAAGTCGTATCGGTCAAGGCCAGGTCTGTGTCCGCCCAACAAATTCTATCTCTCTATCTCTCTCAGAATTTAAATGATTCATAACAATTAAAAAAGAAAAAATAAGAAAAGAAAAAAACATTTAAGAAAATAAAACTACCACTGATATTGTTCAGTGTGTGTTTGCTCTAAGACCCGTGTGGCGCTGCACGTCGCTGCACGGCACCTCAGTGATCTGTTTGTGCACGCTTCATATGACCACCTCAAATACAATACTACCTCATTCAATAAATCTCCCTAAACCTAACTCCACACAATTATAATCTATTAGACTTGTGCAGCGAAAATCTTGTTCTATTTTTGCAACAAAACGATCTTTGAGAATTAATTCTGTTACATTTATGTACACTTACGGGCATTATATGTATATCATAAGGTGCGAAGACCAAAATATGGAAAATACTAGCGATACAATCGTTTTAAATGCACAACTCTAATTTCGTTATATCCAATGCACGTTTCCATATAATCTCCTATTAATGCGATAAAGAACGCACAGTAATTACAAATAATCCAAATCATCAGAAAAATGCATGTATCCGTTACACATATCAAAACCACGCTAGTATGAAGTGTTCCACTATATAAACCACAATCATTCCAAATGCACGTAATCCTTACATGAAGTCCTGGTAGTTGGATGTGTTGGTCATCTATTCCTAAATCATCCTCATCTAAAATCCACCACAAAAACGCTGAATGTTGTTCACACTAACGAAAACCATTGCACACTTCACTAAATAACCAATGGTTCACATCAATCACAAAGCTTAACAGGGAGATTAAATGGTTTAACCATAACAACATTCAGCAAAATCATTGTTTTTAAAACCTTTCATTATTATTATTATTATTATTATTATATATTAGTTTACGTATATATATATATATATATATATATATATATATATATATATATATATATATATATATATATATATATATATATATATATATATATATATATATATATATGCAGTTTAGACAGTTGTGTGGAACATTCTGGGGATTTCAAGAAGCTTCTATACAAATCACAATTATGCGCTTAAAAACGGTTTGGGCTAAATGGGAGGGCCGCGAATTTAAACAAACATTCATTTGTGTTCTATAAAATGAATATTGGTTCACTAATATATAAATTAGAATAATTTGGCTAAAACTTCGATGTTACGGCCATGGGGAACGGAATAGATCACAAGTTAAGTCAAGTTCGTAGTTTATGGTGTCGTTTACCTAACTTTTATTTCCGTAAATAATGACTTGATTTTTATTTATTTCTTCTATTTTAAGCAGCAATTTTGCAAAAGTTTGGTCTTACTTTTCAAAATTGTTTCTAAGTACAGGGAATTTAAAAGTGCAGTAATTACTGAAAGACATAATAGTTAGGTAAATGACAGCCTTAAGCAGTTTTTTTATTTTGTTGCATGACATTCGTGTGTTTCGTAAAATAGCGTAGACGTTTATTTATTATTTTTATGACTTCGGTTACTTTGACTCACTTGTGGTCTGTTCCAAATTTTTTATAGACCCAAAAGTTAAAAGGTAACCCCGTTTTTGATGGATTGCATGCGCATTTTAAAGTTGGTTCGTTTAAATGGTATCAATTGAAGAAGTACAAATTATTCGCATTTCAATACTTAATTTACAACAATCATACTAGCCATAATCCTATGAGTAATATTTGAAAATAATCTATTACTAGTACAATCTAATAATTTTCAATTATAATTGCGAAAGTATACAAAATAAACGAACAAACTTAAAGATTACGAATTTTTGTGCGTCTTGCAGAAGACTGGCATGTGGCTGCCATTTTTTATAGCCAGCTCCATATTTTTTGTGCAGTATTTTTGCTTTTTGCGACGCGACTTAAATGTTTTTGAAAGTAGTATACTCATATATTTCAAATAGCTACGTTCGGTAATCTTCTTTTTACTCTTCTGTATTTTTATCGTTCGTTTATTACATTTAAACGCATGAAATATCCGAAAAATGACACAAAGATCCAAATGAGACAATTATCGAACGTAGCAAGAATTACTTGGGCGCTATTGCGTCCGCAACAAAGGGTTATTTTAGAAAAATTACTTAGAGGTGCCGTGTGTTTTCGTATATAGCTCGGGCATCGAGGGTAATCCGACTGTATTCTATCGTTTAATGCCCGGATCCACGGCGCAAACCAACAAGTTCCACACGTTTTATCTGCAACAAAGGGCTGATAATGGTTTTACCTGGGCGGATATTAAAGTCAATCATCCACTAGACTATGAAAGCATTAAGGAATATAATTTGACGATTCGCGTAGAGGTATGTTAACATTATGAACTAGGGTTGAGTGAGATACATTACGAAAAGCATAACATTTCAACAACAATAAAGCAAAAGTAGCTGCCATTTTGATTTAACTATTAATACAATTAATACAAACAATTGTTTTTAATAATGCTGTAGTAAGAGCGGCTATATTTATTAAAGTCATAATTTTTTTACTTTGAATACAAATGCATAATTTCATCGTATAAAAAGAATATAAATTTGTTATAAAAATAGAACAATGGCGCCCAACAACTTGCTTCCGAAGCGACTGTTTATATAATGCTTGAAGACGTCAACGACGAAATCCCACTATTCACTGAACGTGAACAAGAGACAGTCCTCGAAGGTGAACCAATCGGAACAAAAGTGACCCAAGTGAACGCCATAGACAAAGATGGCACCTTCCCCAACAACCAAGTGTACTATTACGTTGTAGACTCGCCTCGAAACGAAGGCAAAGACTTCTTCGAAATCAATCAACAATCCGGTGAAGTGTTCACTAAAATCGTCTTTGATCGCGAAAAGCAAGGAGCGTATGCCCTAGAAGTAGAAGCCCGCGATGGGGCTCCGTCTGCGAGACCCAACTCAAATAATCAACCAAATTCAGTGACGAAATTTATCCGAATTGGGATTGCGGATAAAAACGACAATCCACCGTATTTCGATAAAGCGTTATATGAGGCTGAAGTTGATGAGAATGAGGATATACAACATACGGTGTTAACCGTTACTGCTAAGGATCATGATGAGTGTAAGTAGTATGTTATATGTAAACTGCTCCATAGTGAATACATTTTGTGTGTTCTGTGTGTTTAGCGTCTCGAATTCGTTACGAAATAACAAGCGGTAACATTGGCGGAGCGTTTGCTGTCAAAAATATGACTGGTGCCATCTATGTGGCCGGGGCATTAGATTACGAAACACGAAAACGAGTAAGTTATCATTTCTTGTAATAGCTTTTATTCGAAATACCGCCATTTATTATTATTATAATAAATAATAGTATGGGCGAGTATTTGTAGAGTCCCAAAAATATCATTTTTAATAAAGGGGTCGCAATTCATCGAAATACGCCACAGATTATTTAGAACCTAAACAACAAAATCTCCAACATTATACAATATTCAATAATGAGCAAAATAAATAGAATATTTATTATTATTATTATTATAGTACGAACTGCGATTAGCAGCTTCAGATAATCTAAAAGAAAATTACACTACGGTGGTAATTCACGTAAAAGACGTCAATGATAATCCTCCGGTGTTTGAGCGTCCAACGTACCGGACCCAGATCACCGAAGAAGATGACCGGAATTTGCCCAAACGCGTTTTACAGGCCGGTTCTATTTGCCTATACTGCATGTCATACTACGCTAGTTTGTGACACTTTATACCTTTGCGTTCTTTTAGCTTTATAAAGTTTCGTAATGGAACTAACTGTGTTAACAAGACATTATTATTTTTGATGCATATTTGTTTTGGTAACAAGCATGGTTTTGTGTATGTATGTATGTGCTGTATTTATTTAGTACGAGTTAACACTGGTCGCCTCGGATAGTCTCAATGAAAACTCCACGAAAGTCGTCATCCACATCAATGATGTCAATGATTTACCCCCCACTTTTCCTCAGACTCTGTATGAAACCACAGTGGAAGAGGAATATTCCGGAAGTTATCCTTTACGGTATATTCAGGTTAGGTACACTTTCCGATTATGTACAAATGTTGCAAACGGTGTCGGTGCCTAAACTACTAACCATACATCTGTAAGTCTATTTTTAATAACAACATATACATACATTCTTCGGTATTACAATCACTTATACAAAACCAGATATACATTCGTTATAATTGTCCGGAAGTATAATAATTTGATGTCGGTAAGTGACTTGTCGGTCGCCGCGAAATAAAATCGCTTTCTCGCACTATATTTTATTTATACTTTTTTTTTACTTTAATAATGTTAGCACGTACTTATTACAAAATGCTTTAAATTTATTTATTTTATTACTTGTATTTTATGTACAAACTACACTATTATAGTCCAGTTAATGAACAAATACTCTATATATATTATAACTGAAATATTTGCATATTTAAAATATTGTTTTATGCTTGTCTAGTATGTAGTGTTACATCGCTTGGTTTTTATATATTAGATATATACAAATAGATTATACTGTATACATGTTTGTTGTTGTTATTTTATATATCTAAATATTTGTACATTTCAAAGGTAGTTAGAATGTATTGCGTTATTAAGTTTTCTTATCCTAGATTTGAAATTTTTATATATTTTGTTGTGGAATATTCTAACTTTAACCATATACAATACAGGTGACAGCAACAGATGGCGACAAGGACAGGCCACAAAATATCGTATATTTCTTAACCGGACAAGGTATTGATCCGGACAATCCAGCTAACAGTAAATTCGACATTAATCGGACTACAGGCGAAATATTTGTTTTAAAGGTGATTATATAGCCAAAAATTAAAATAATTTTCCTAAACGGCTTATTTTATCTATTATTTATCTAATAACAACCTATAATTTTATCAAATCACTAAGATCTTTGCAATACAATACTTCGTTAGGTTTAATCAGCCATCATTTTTTTAATTTAACACTCTGCCATTTTCTATATATATATATAAATATCGTTCATTCGTGTCGGTTTGCTCTTTCTACATTTCTTGTCGTTCGGATATTGCATTTGAACCAGAATAAAATAAAATGACTTCGTTTCGTTTTCATTTTACATTTAATTGTTTTAAATGCTAGCCTCTAGACCGAGACCAACCGAACGGCCGACCACAGTGGCGTTTCACCGTATTCGCGCAAGACGAAGGGGGTGAAGGCCTAGTCGGTTACGCAGACGTGCAAGTCAACCTTAAAGATATTAACGACAATGCTCCAATTTTCCCGCAAGGCGTCTACTTCGGCAACGTAACCGAAAATGGTACAGCCGGCATGGTTGTTATGACAATGACCGCTGTAGACTACGATGATCCTTCTGAAGGAACAAACGCTCGTTTGGTCTACTCAATCGAGAAAAATGTCATTGAGGAAGAAACTGGGTCGCCAATCTTCGAAATTGAATCAGAAACTGGTGTGATCAAAACAGCTGTTTGTTGTCTAGATCGTGAACGAACGCCAGATTATTCGATTCAAGTCGTTGCGATGGATGGGGGAGGCTTGAAAGGAACAGGGACAGCGTCGATTAGGGTTAAGGATATTAACGATATGCCCCCACAGTTCACTAAAGACGAATGGTTTACGGAAGTCGATGAAACTGACGGTGCGAATCTACCGGAAATGCCGATTTTAACAGTGACAGTTCACGATGAAGATGAAACAAATAAATTCCAGTATAAGGTGATTGAAAACAGCGGCTATGGCGCAGACAAGTTTACAATGGTGCGAAACAACGATGGCACGGGCTCCTTGAAAATTGTGCAACCCTTGGACTATGAGGATCAGCTGCAATCGAATGGTTTTCGATTCCGGATTCAAGTGAACGACAAGGGTGAAGATAACGACAACGACAAATACCACGTCGCTTATTCGTGGGTAGTAGTTAAGCTTCGGGATATTAACGATAATAAACCACAATTTGAAAGGCCAAATATTGAAGTATCCGTTTACGAGAATGCCGAAGTCGGCAAATCGTTGGAAACTTTTAAAGCAACCGACCCAGATCAAGGGGGGAAATCGAAGGTTTCCTACGCTATAGATCGTTCGTCAGATCGTAAAAGACAATTCTCTATCAATCAAGAAGGAACTGTTAGTATTCAGCGGTCGTTGGATCGTGAAGACACGCCAAGGCATCAAGTGAAGATCTTAGCGATCGATGATGGTGTTCCTCCGAAGACTGCGACGGCTACGTTGACGGTTATCGTGCAAGATATCAACGACAATGCGCCGACATTTTTGAAGGATTATCGACCGGTGCTGCCGGAGCATGTGCCGCCTAGGAAGGTGGTGGAGATATTGGCAACAGATGATGATGATCGCTCGAAGAGCAACGGCCCGCCGTTCCAGTTCAGGCTGGATCCGGGGGCGGATGATATTATCAGGGCGTCGTTCAAGGTTGAGCAGGATCAAAGTAAGTTACTTTCTTTTTATAAGCGTATAATGTTTTAGAGATTTATTTTTTATTTTATTTTTATTTTTTGCTTAAACAGAGGGTGCAAACGGTGACGGTATGGCGATTGTATCGTCACTTCGCTCCTTCGACCGTGAACAACAAAAAGAATACCTTATCCCTATCGTCATCAAAGACCATGGTAACCCCGCGATGACCGGTACAAGCACATTAACAGTGGTCATCGGTGACGTGAACGATAATAAAATGCAACCAGGCTCCAAAGAGATATTCGTTTATAACTACCAAGGACAAGCGCCGGACACTGAAATCGGACGCGTCTACGTTTACGACCTGGACGACTGGGACTTACCCGACAAGAAATTCTATTGGGACGGGGCGGAGCACCCTCGATTCAAGTTAAACGAGGACACCGGCATGATTTCCATGCGCCATGGAACTAAAGACGGCAAATATCATTTGCGATTTAAAGTTTATGATCGCAAGCATACACAAACAGATGTTTTGGCCAATGTAACTGTTAATGTTCGAGAGATTCCGCATGAAGCTGTTATTAATTCGGGCAGTGTTCGAATTGCTGGGATTACCGATGAGGATTTTATTCGTGTTTGGAATTATCGAACGCAAAGTCTTTCGCGCTCAAAAGCAGACAAGTTGAGGGACAAAATCGCAGATTTGTTAAACACGGAGCGGGATAATGTCGATGTGTTTTCGGTTCAACTAAGACGCAAACATCCGCCTGTAACCGATGTGCGTTTCTCGGCGCATGGTTCTCCGTATTACAAGCCAGTTAGGCTGAACGGCATCGTTTTAATGCATCGCGAAGACATTGAAAAAGAAGTTGGCATTAATATAACAATGGTTGGCATCGATGAGTGTTTGTATGAGAACCAGATGTGTGAAGGGTCGTGCACGAACACTTTAGACATCAGCGCGCTGCCGTACATGGTGAACGCGAATAAGACCGCGTTGGTTGGCGTTCGTGTCGATGTACTAGCGGAGTGCACGTGTGGAGCTCGCAATTTCAGCAAAGACGAAACATGCCGAACGAGCCCATGTTACAATGGCGGCCGCTGTATTGAAAATCGGTATACGCTTAGTTGCAGTTGCCCTGCCGGCTATAATGGCCCACGTTGCCAACAAACATCCCGCAGTTTCCGCGGGAATGGTTGGGCGTGGTACCCCCCCTTAGAAATGTGTGATAAATCACATTTAAGTTTTGAGTTCATTACAAGAAAAGCAGACGGCCTTTTATTGTACAATGGCCCTATTGTTCCGCCGGAACTAGATGAAACAATGGTGTCAGACTACGTAGCGGTAGAACTCGAAAGGGGCTACCCTCGCTTATTAATGGATTTCGGCTCAGGCACCCTTGAACTACGCGTTAAAACGAAAAAGAGCTTAGACGATGGAGAATGGCATCGGTTAGACGTATTCTGGGACACAGAGAACGTTCGCCTAGTCGTCGATTATTGTAAATCTGCAGAAATCTCTGAATTAGAAGATGGCACACCACCAGAGTTCGACGACACGAGTTGTCAAGCGCAAGGCACCATCCCCCCGTTTAACGAATACTTAAATGTGAACGCTCCGCTGCAAATCGGTGGTTTGTATGTCGAGCAATTCGATCCTACACAGTATCACTGGCAGTATATGCCTGTCGGAAAAGGCTTCGATGGCTGCATTCGTAATTTGTTCCACAACTCGAAATTGTACGACTTAGCTCACCCAGGCTTGAGTAGAAACAGCGTTGCCGGATGTCCACAAACGGAAGACTTATGCGGAAGGTCCGACGTGACGTCACGCTGCTGGGAACATGGCACATGCGTAGGAAGCTTCAATGAGGCGCGTTGCCAATGCCGGCCTGGATGGACAGGCCCGGCATGCACAATACCAACAATCCCTACCACATTTAAACCACAATCATACGTAAAATACGCACTGTCCTTCGAGCCGGATCGTTTTTCAACCCAAGTACAATTACGTTTTCGTACGAGGGAGGAACATGGCGAGTTGTTTCGCGTTTCTGATCAACATAATCGGGAATATGGCATATTGGAGATTAAAGATTCTAGATTGCATTTCCGCTATAATTTGAATTCACTACGAACGGAAGAGAGAGATATTTGGTTGAGTGCGGTCGCTGTTGATGATGGACAATGGCATGTTGCTAGAGTGTCCAGGTATGGGTCAGCGGCGACGTTAGAGCTGGACGGCGGTGAAGGCCGCCGCTTTAATGAAACATTTAATTTCGTTGGACATCAGTGGCTGTTGGTGGATAAGCAAGAGGGAGTATTCGCTGGGGGCAAAGCCGAATACACTGGTGTGCGGACATTTGAAGTTTATGCTGATTATCAAAAAGGTAATTTTCTTGTCTTATTTTACATTTTATTAAATGTTTTATTATTTAATAGCGGCTATTATTATTATTATTATTTTTTTTTTTTTTTTTCATAGGATGTTTGGATGATATTCGATTAGAAGGTAAACATTTACCACTTCCACCTGCTATGAATGGTACCCAATGGGGACAGGCAACGATGGCAAGGAATTTGGAGCGGAATTGCCCGTCGAATAAACCGTGCGCAAACGTGATATGTCCCGATCCGTTTGAATGCGTCGATTTATGGAACGATTACGAATGCACGTAAGTTTATTATCTAATATTTATGTTTACATAACAACATATACATAATATACAACATTAAACACTTGTTATGGTCAAATAAGGTTGCACTGATCCTTTCATGGATTATTAAATATACCACAAGTATGTTTATACTTTCTAGGGCCATTTTTGTTAAATTACATAATGTGTCCGCAGAAGTGAATTCAGAAGTAAATCATGTTTCTTTTCATTCATCCAAATTTGAAACATTGAATATAAATTATAAGAAGTAAAAAGAAAATCTTATTTGATCATCCATTACATAAATCATTTGCAAAAGCACTGAGAAACGCTACTTATTTCTTCAATAATATAAACAATTCTTCTTATTCGTATACAACGCTTTGGTGAGCATGTAGATATCTATTAAAACTTTCTTAAACATATTCGTCGTAAACATAACCAAACGACATAACTGTTACAAAACCTAACCTCACTTCATCCACTATTAATCCTTAATCAACCAAAGCATAAACATAATAATACGGCTGCCGATACTTTTCTTATCAATTTCTACCATAATATCTAAATGAACTTAACCTAATAATGCTCCGTGTTAAAACTAATCCTAACCCAACTGTTGTGAGTGTGTGTGTGTGTGGAGTATAATTTGGGGTATATTGCATGGGGTGTTTTGGTGCGCAGTTGCGGCGAAGGGCGTGTGGTGTCGTCGGACGCCAAGGGGTGCACCGACAAGGACGAATGCCTTGATCTGCCCTGCCTGAACGGCGGCACGTGCGTAAATCAGGAACCGCGTCTACGGTACCGGTGTCTGTGTCCCGACGGATTCTGGGGCGAGAATTGCGAACTCATCCAGGAGGGGCAAACGCTCAAGCTCAGCATGGGAGCACTAGCGGCAATTCTCGTTTGTCTCCTCATCATATTAAGTGAGCGCGATCCCTCTATCTATATCTACAAACAAACACTGGCAGCCATCTTGTTTGTTCTTTCAAGGCCGCCATTTTGTTGTGTTACTAATTATGCATGTTTACCTCGAGCACCTATCACTTTTTATTGTAGTTATTTGTAGTTTTACTTGCGTTCAAAATGGTTTTGTTGTAGACACAATAACATAATAACCTCAAAATTAATTTTATATCTATATATATATATATATATATAAATGTATATTTATATAAAATGGAAGCTACAACAAAGGCAAAGCAAGAAATGTCTCATTGTTAGTTAGTTAGTGCATGTGAACAATCATCAAAAACTCTCAGTGCTGGAGCTCATTCGTTGCCAAAAGCATTAAAAATGGGGTGAGTTATACCTAGAGCCCTTATTCTCGTATAGTTGCCAACAAGGGTACAAACTAGCGGAGGGCACGTGTATCAATGAGAACGAATGCCTGTGGTTACCGTGCATAAATGGCGGCTATTGCCGCGATTTTGAACCGCCGAAACGTTACGAATGCATTTGCCCGTTGGGTTACACGGGCGGTCATTGCGAACTGGAACTAAGGGCCTCTGGGACGATAATGCCCTCCAAAGATTTCATCATTGCTATTATTGTTTGTTTGTTTGTCTTGCTGGGTAAGTAATGTTGAATACTTATTTATAACGACCATTTAAAGAGGCCAATCAAAGTTATTTTAAATCATGGATATGTTGGAAATTGCAATTTACACATATATTTTGTAGCGAAATTAGTTTCATGTGTAGAAACATTAAGCTTATACATTTCTCTATTTCCGTAAATATTTCATTTTTTCCCAAATAGATAGCCTTATTGAAAATTTGCCATATTACAACTAGTTAACGGTATTAGGGGATGTCAAGCTGTGCTCTAAGGATCACTCTTTTTTAAATCTTTACATATTAAGTACAAAGTGCACTGTCGGCAATATATATATATAGTTTATTCCTGTATGGAAACATACCATAGATTTGCTCCGATAATTTTTATCAAAACTGTGTTTCTTTATGGAACAAAAATGCAAGATTAGCAACATTATTGTTCTTGACAATTGAAATTGTTGAACTAAAACTATATAGATAATTATCGTTTAATTCCGTTCTATGGTGGTACTTACGGTAATTTTCAATATATATATATTTCTATGATTTGTACAATTTCTGTAGCACATACGTGTTATTAGCACTAAACCTTGTATTTAATATAATTTTGCATGTTCTTAAATATATTTACGATCTGAATCAGCAGTTCTTAAACTTTCAAAACCTGAAAGCCCGTATTTAATTTCGTATAGGTCATATATAAATACTACCGTAATGCCAGCAACACTTGGTGAATGTAGCAGGGCCACATTAAGAACTGATGATTTAATTCATTAGAAAACAGTTCTAAAATTAATTTAATATTGTTTTTCACAGTTTTGGTTCTCGTTTTCGTCGTATATAACCGTCGGCGCGAAGCGCACATAAAATACCCGGGTCCCGATGATGACGTCCGTGAAAACATAATTAATTACGATGACGAGGGAGGTGGCGAAGACGATATGACCGCCTTCGACATCACCCCACTTCAGATACCCATCGGTGGGCCACTACCAGAACTGGCGCCACCAAAAATTCCATGTAAATAAAAAATAATTTTACAATAATTCGAAAAATTTTATGCTGTATGATGAACCCCTGACTTTGACTTTAACTTGTCAGCGAGTGCCGTCGCACTGACCGCCATCTTATTTAAAGCGCACACTATTTGCAACCTCATCT
This sequence comes from Leistus spinibarbis, assembly GCA_933228885.1. Classification (NCBI taxonomy): domain Eukaryota; kingdom Metazoa; phylum Arthropoda; class Insecta; order Coleoptera; family Carabidae; genus Leistus; species Leistus spinibarbis. The sequence continues at coordinate 52,568 of OW121794.1, read as the reverse complement.
AAATCTCCTAATAGCATTTCGTGAAATTTGATTATTTAAATAGAATGGTGTATCATACTTCGACTAATACCATTGTTATTGAATTTGTGTGTTTTGTAGTTTCAATGTTAGGTGGCGGCCAAGAACCAAATGTGGGTATATTTATTGAAGAGCACAAAAAACGGGCGGACAGTGATCCGAATGCGCCACCGTTTGATGATCTCAGGAATTACGCCTATGAGGGGGGCGGTAGTACTGCTGGTTCACTCAGTTCACTGGCTTCAGGTAATGACGTCTAGCTTCTTTTAGATATGCTGTTATGTAAAATCGCATAAAACCTCTTACGGTCGGTTCAAACGTAGCTTTTATTGATTGAACCTTTGTTATTTTTTTCGGCATATCTCTAGGTACCGACGACGAGCAACAAGAGTACGACTACCTAGGAGCCTGGGGGCCAAGGTTCGACAAATTGGCCGACATGTATGGCCCCGGTGAAGAGCCGGAACTTGAAGAAGACCAGTAAAAATCAGTTAACAACTAAAACAAAAACGGTGAATATACTTGTTAACAATCATGTGAACAAACGCCTCCTACACCCCCTGCCCCTGCCCAACCCAAAATAGAGACAAACTACCAAAATACCATACAATAATAATACTCTTAATCTCTTTACTCAACCGTCTCTCTCGCTCGCTCTCTCACTCTCTCTCTCCACATTGTCATTAATCTGCAACAACAACAACAATAACAACAACAACAACAACAACAAAAGAATAAACCAAAAAGTCGAGAGTTGAGTTTTATATAAGACTGTTTCCTATTTGCAAACTGCAAATTTATGTTTAAGTAATTAATTTTAAGTTTATTATTATGTAGAGAAAATAATATTACTAACAAATGTTAAGTATGATAATTACTGTCAAGCACATCACACATAGGATGAATTGGCGGTTACGTGACTCTCAATTATCCGAATGTTCGTTTTTCCGGCTCTAAATAACAACATCGGCCGACAATCTCTCACTAAACAAATATTCAATTAATTCGTACATTTTATCGAATATTCTTAAATATGCACGGTGACTATTTATGATTTAATGTGTAAGTTTACTTGAATTCAAACTCATTTGAATAATTGTAAATCTTATCTAATCAAATACTTGAATCATTTAATAAATTGATTTTGATATTTTCATTAAAACACTCTAGAACTAAACATCAAATATTAAGCGGATCTAACACGTTCAAAAATAGTTATCGGTAACACACATTAAAAGTATAAGGTTTTGTATAAATGAGGTTCGGATGATTGAAATTTGTTCTAAAACCGCTTCAATATCATCCGAAACATCAAACACATACACACATACACGGAGAATGCAGTGTTCATGAGGTTTGTGCGCAAAGTGAAAAAAGAAATCGTAAAATACTAATATGCCAAGTGTTTCAACGAGCAATTTTTAGGTTTATAGTCAAACACTACCATTAAACAAAAACTATAGTTAATCCCATAATAGGTGACGAATTATTTGCGTAAATAATTTCAAATAAATAAGAATAAAATGCGTGATTGAGTGCGTCTTCTAATTCTAATACGTGTGACTGGTCAATAAGTGTATATAGTAAATTCGCACACACACACACACACACATACACATACACTACATATAAATAACTAAATTGTTATAATTTAACTTCAAAAAAACGGTTTAAAATACAATTAATCATAAAACATCACATAGCGACAAAATGAAAATGGTGTTCAGCCCTATACAAATATGCTGATTCTTTTTAAAGATGGCTGCCGTACTCAAAACCACTCAAAACAAATATGATAAGCAAAATTAGATTTTAATCAATGATTAAGCGGTATTTTGAGTTTGAATTGTAACAATATACATTTTCACTACATTTAAACACGAAAAAGACAGATTTTTGTATCGCACGTTTAGTAAAATTCAGCGACAAAACGTTTCATAAATAGTCAATTTCACCCAAAAATAAATACAATGCCCCCAGTATGCGCGAGCGCGCGCCCGCGTCCCCCTCATAAATCTGTTATATTAGTAAATAATATTGTCATGTTGAACCAAAGAACATTATGTTGTCATTTTTATCTTCCATCACATTAAGTTAACGCTAACCATCAATAATAATATTCGGTCGCACTACTTAAACAGACTAAACTCAATCTAAAACATTTATTTTACGCGTTGGTTAGAGTTTAGCGCACGGAAAAGTGGTACAAGCGAATGTTCATTATAAATAACGAAATAAAAAGATCTCTAATCAAACTGAACATTAGATTGACACACTAATAGAAATGGCGAATGTATAAAACACTGGAAATATGTAGAATTATACAAGAAATGTACAGAATTATTTAGAATCGTTTGGAAAATGTATAGAATCACTCGGGAATTATACAGGAAATCGTTTGGATAAAGTTAAGTTTAAAATCGTTTGAATTACAATTATCATAACATTTCGTCTTTAGTAAATCGGAAAATATGTTGTATCACTGTAAAATCGATTGGAACTTGTGCAAACATATATAATTTTAAAACAATGTGCAACTTCTTTTAAATGAAACTATAGTTCATCAAAATGTATAAAATACGAGGAAAATGTGTAATATATATAATCATTTAAATATGTTGATGCGAATTTTGTACATTCGCCATTACAAATTGGTTATAGTTCGATCAAAGATGGTGGCGTTTTAGATGATTAAGTATGAACCTATGTAGAGACCCTATCGACATTCTTTTTATTTTTGAGATTGATTTTTTTCATATTATCGTTTTCATATGGCTCACTCGTGTATATTAAGTGTGGTAGGTATGTATATAGATGATGTTTAAGTTTAATAATGAAAACTTAACCTCTAAAAATAAACATTTCACAAAATGCTTCGGCAAATTCCATCATTTTTTTCGATGTAATGATTGAACTATTGAGTGCGTGTATGTGGAATGAGCCAGTGCCAATTATTATTAATAAAACAAAAAAAAACTAACTTATTAAAATAAATGTATCCCTCGAACGATGTATTAATAATATATTCTGTGTTTGCACTGTGTATTGGTTTAAACGAAACAAAAAAGTATATACTTAGTATTTATATTCTGATCAAACATAGAAGCACCCCCCTCCCCCAATTAAGCATAAAACACACATAAATAAAAAAGTCACAATTATTGCGATTGAAAAATGCCATTTGTTCACCCCCCAATCATTTTCACATTATTTATTTATTGGTAAATATATATATATATATAAAAACAAAAAAGTATTAATTGATTATTCAAGAGTGATTTCTAGTGAGTATGATGTTGCATTTTTATGTAATTATTGAATAAGTGTAGCACGTCATACGTTTGTACAACTTTCGTTTATGTATAATTTATATTTAAAATACAATACTTATAGTGATTTTAACAGTATTTTATCAATCATTCATCCTTTGTCTATCATACTCTTTAATTTATGGAGAATGTATATTAGTTATATATATATAATTTTGAAAATAACATTTATTAAAACTAACACGTAGCTACCTTTATACACCCCTGTGTATACATTTATTTTATTTTAAAGAAGCGCAACTGTAACCATGAATAACTAAATAAATTGGTTACTCTGGATAAGGATAAGAAAAAATCAAGATTCACTTTATATTATAGATAAGTGTTATAATGTATCGTATTTCTTTTATTTAGCTATATTGTTATTTATTGAGAGAAAAATGTATACACGTATTTGACATTCGTGCTTAGCTTCATGCTTGTCACAAACAAAATTGAGGTTAGGTACTTAAATGGTTGACTGACGTCCCCCTAAAATCATTACTCGACAAATTTGCCCAAACAAAACCAAGCGTCATTGATCATTGTTATTAATCACGTTTCATACGGAACAACAGTTAACAATCGTGTTTAAACTTTAAAAGCAAAAATAAATAAAAGATTTAAAAAATGGTGGAAAGTGTAGACGTCGAAATGAAAAACGCCGATAGCCCGGCAGGGTTAGAGGCGGGCGATAGCAAACGGGAAATAGATTTGCAAAGTTTGCTCGAAATTCGCGAACATGCGCGTCAAATCGAAAAGGCTGTCGCCAACAAAGAGCCTCGTTTCATTTTGCGCGTGTTACGTTCTCTACCGAACACTCGTCGCAAATTAAACTCAACTGTTCTTCGAGGATTGGTGTCCCAAATCTACCCAGTGAATGAACGCGATGTGTTGCTGACTTTCATCGATGAACCAGCTGCTGAAGTAGACGCAACGCGCGTACGCAGCGCGATCAAAAGCCCCATTCCAGAAGTAGACGTTTATATTCATTTACTGGTAGTTGTACGGCAACTGGATAGTGCTAAGCTGGAAGAGGCTAGCGCTTGTGCCCAGATTTGCATGAATAAAATAACAACGCAAAATCGGCGTACGTTAGATTTAATTGCGGCGAAATGTTATTTTTATTATTCACGTTGCGCTGAATTAACTGACAAGTTAGACTCAATTCGGGGATTTTTGCACGCGCGTTTACGCACTGCGACCTTGAGAAACGATTTTGAAGGTCAAGCGGTTATCATCAACTGTTTATTACGGAACTATTTGCATTATTCGTTGTATGATCAATCTGATAAGCTAGTGAGTAAATGTGTGTTTCCCGAAACGGCGTCAAATAACGAATGGGCGCGATTTTTGTATTACTTGGGCCGTATAAAGGCGGCCCGACTTGAATATTCAGTGGCGCATAAGCATCTTGTGCAAGCGATGCGCAAATCGCCGCAAAACGCAGCCGTAGGCTTTCGCCAAACCGCCCAAAAGCTAGCGGTTGTCGTAGAATTGCTCCTCGGCGACATTCCCGAGCGGCAAATTTTCCGGCAAGCCCAGTTACGTCGCTCATTGGCCCCCTATTTCCAACTAACCCAGGCCGTGCGCATGGGCAACCTGCAACGTTTCGGGGAAGTTCTCGAGAACTTCGGCCCCCAATTTCGCCAAGATCACACATTCACCTTAATCCTCCGTTTGCGGCACAACGTTATTAAAACTGCAATCCGTTCAATTGGCCTTTCGTATTCGCGAATTTCGCCACAAGATATCGCTAGGAAACTTGGCTTAGATTCGGCGGAAGACGCAGAGTTCATTGTGGCGAAAGCGATTAGAGATGGCGTGATTGAGGCCACTCTGGATCCCGAACGTGGATATATGCGCAGTAAGGAATCCACGGATATTTATTGTACTAGAGAACCTCAGTTGGCGTTCCATCAGAGGATCAGTTTTTGTTTGGATCTGCATAACCAGAGTGTAAAGGCGATGCGCTATCCGCCGAAAGCGTATGGCAAAGAGTTGGAGAGCGCTGAAGAGCGACGGGAACGAGAACAGCAAGATTTGGAACTGGCGAAGGAAATGGCCGAGGAGGATGACGATGGTTTTCCTTAAATCGCATAGAATCGAATCGCATCGCTATTCACTATTTCTTCATTATTTTATCAAATATATTTATGTGGTTTGATTGTATTTTTATGATATCGCAAATAAATATGTACTAATTAAACTTGTTTATTATAATTACAAATGAATTACATCTAGTTACTTTGTTATTTGTACTTACAGACTTACTCAATTGCATAGGTCCTCTAGCAACAGTTTATTTGAAACTATTTTATTCGCTTTATGGAGAACATTTTGTACAGCCCTGTCTTGAATTCTAATAATAATAATAACATTCGTTCAGGCTCTCCAAAGCAAGCTTATTTTCCACTAGCTAGATAGCATGAAGTTTGAAACAGAACAAAATCGAACCAATCAGAAATGTCCACATGCCTTTGCGTACGTTTCACTCTTTTCCTCGTATTCATGCATCATCAGACGTCAAATGAAAATCGGGTGGCACATTTGAGTGGGTTTTTTTAAAAAAATATCAATGACATGTATAAAACGAAATAAATAAACAATTGAATCATGTATCTTAACAATTGGTGTGTGTTGCTTGTAATAAATGTGTTCTATATAAGTAGTGTAGTGTTAGCTGGTAGAGATTTTTATAAAATATTAGGAGTAACGAAAAGTGCAAGTACAAATCAAATAAAAAAAGCATATCGGGCTCAAGCCAAAGAATTGCATCCGGATAAAAACAAAGATGATCCGGACTCGTCGCAAAAATTTCAGGACCTTGGTGCTGCGTACGAAGTTCTTTCAGATAGCGAGAAACGTGAGATGTACGACAAATGTGGCGAAGAATGTCTCAAAAAGGATGGAATGATGAATAACGCCGATCCGTTTGCAAGTTTCTTCGGTGACTTCGGTTTTCATTTCGGAAACGGCAACGATCAAAACCAAGAGACACCAAAAGGAGCGAATATCGTAATGGATATCCATGTAACGCTAGAAGACTTGTACAGCGGCACGTTCATCGAGTTGACCCGCAATAAGCCTGTCATTAAAATGGCGAAGGGAACGCGCAAGTGCAACTGTCGCCAAGAAATGGTGACGCGCAATCTGGGCCCAGGCCGATTCCAGATGATGCAACAAACCGTATGTGACGAGTGTCCCAATGTGAAATTGGTGAATGAAGAGCGAGTGTTGGAGATGGAAGTGGAGGCGGGAATGGTTGACGGGCAGGAGACGAAATTCACCGCCGAGGGAGAGCCGCATCTGGACGGTGATCCAGGCGATTTACTTCTTAAGATTAAAACGTTACCACATGCGATATTTGAACGGAGGGGCGATGATTTGTATGCAAATGTTACATTAACTTTACAGGTTACTATAATACTATTATTATATAAATATTACATTGTGTATACAAAATGATTGATTGATTGATTTATTTATTTATTTATTCCATTCCATTCCATTCTGCTTACCGAAATGTTTTGTAATTTTAGGACGCTTTAGTAGGATTCTCTTTGGAGTTGAAACACTTAGATGGACACGGAGTTTCAATATCGCGTGATAAAATTACGTGGCCCGGCGCGAGAATAAGAAAGAAGGGCGAAGGCATGCCAAATTATGATAATAACAACCTCCACGGAACCTTATACATAACGTTCGATGTGGACTTTCCGAAAACTGATATGTCTGAAGCGGATAAAGAAGGTATCCAATATTCAATATTCAATCCAAAAGTTGATCACGATAACTATTCATTTGTTTCAGATTTAAAACGTATCTTAAACCAAGTGTCCAATAATAGAATATACAATGGTCTTGCTGGTTTTTGACCAAATCGTGTGACTGAGTGATGATTGACTATTTAAAACATTCTTAATAAATATTGTGTTGATCATTCAATCTAAACGTGTCTTTTGGACCAAACCAATTCTTATAATAAAACCAATCAAGTTACTACTATAATTATATATATATTTATTTCTCTTTGTTTTTGCTGCGTTGTGAATCAAATTATTATATTGTTAACACTAAATGTTCAGTGCGACAATATAATTCATTTTCTTTGTCCATTTTTTCCAATTATTGAATAGGATATTAAACAAAAATAGTTTATAAAATGTTTCAAATAAATTCGCACTTTTTGTTTTTATCTTATTTGTGATTTTTACTTGTTCTCTTTTGTTGAACTCAAATCGAAGGTACAATGATAAGAAAATGTATGTTTTGTTGTGAAATTGTTCTGCTATTGTACAGGTTGTAAATAAATAAGTGTGTTAAGTATATATATATATATATATATATATATATATATATATATATATATATATATATATGATTATGAAATATTTAAAGATGTACATAAGTAGAAAATCTAAAAAAATAAAACGATTTAAAGTAGCGCGTACGTTGAGTAGTAAAGGCGCATGTGCACATGTACGCAGAAATATTGAACGGATTTTCAGCGGCGAGAGTGAGCCGAGAATCTTTACTTCATAAAATGTTCATTTAAATTGTACTGATTCAATCGACAAAATAATGATACTAAAACTAATCGTGGGTGTAAATGTTTCTTTTATCTTTTTATTATATTTCTGTGCGCTCCGGTTTATCAGAACGACATCCGTAGTTGCACAGTTTTGTCATTTCATCTATAACAACAACAACAATAAGAACCAACAGATAAATAAGTTATTGTTGAGCGAAAATGTTGAGACAACATTTTTGCCAAAATATCTGGATAAAGTGCCGAAGTCCACTCTTCTATATACCAGTGCTCCTATCGTTGGTGCTGCTATATCTGCTCGATATGACACAACTAGACAACATATATTCGGTCAAAGTGAAATCGAATATGAACATTGATAATGGCTTTCTGATCAAAACGATGGGCTGCCGAATACCATATTTAGATCCGTTCGACAAATCGATTCTGAATTACGTGTACAAAGTGAAACCGTTCAATTGTGGCAGCTTGCCGCCGTTGGTCACATCAAATGTGTCATTTATTTATATTGAAATTGAACATTTACCCATGTACAATATCAGTAACAGCGATATTCTCGATTGTTATTATCAACCGTTTTGGCGTGTAAATCCGACGACAAATATCGCCGATAATCTGTACGCATTCGGCGAAGACAACACGTTCACAAGCAGCGCGAAAATCACCGATGAATTTGTAAAAGTTGTGTGCAAAATCAATGGTGCCGAAATATATAAAGATTACTTTTCTTTCGTGCCGGTCAAACACAAAAATCGAACAACTCTCAAACAGGATAGTGATGATGATGAAATAAATGTGCTAGTCATTGGATTAGATTCAATATCACGGTTAAACTTTCAACGACAACTTCCACGCACAAAACATGTCCTAACGCAACAATTAAACGCAATTGAATTGATCGGATATAATAAAGTTGGTGATAATACATTCCCGAATTTGATTCCAATTTTAACGGGTTTATCCGTTGATGAACTGGCGCGAATTTGTTGGGACACAACGCTCACGAAATTCGATAATTGCCCGTTTATCTGGAAGAACTTCAGTCGCGCCAATTACCTAACTGCATACGCGGAAGATTCGTCTTGGATGGGCTTGTTTAATTACGTAAAGCGCGGATTTAAGAAGCAACCAACGGATTATTACTGGCGGACATTTAATTATTTAGCTGAAAAAGAGATTGGCCACAACAAACCGTTTAATGCGGATTTATGTATCGGGCCACGGCCCGTCTACACAATCCTGTTGAACTATATAGAGAAATTCGTGCACAGCTTGAAGATGCAGCGTTACTTCGGATTCTTCTGGGGCACCAGTTTGTCGCATGACAATTTAAATTATCCCGGCCAGGGTGACACGGACTATGCAGCGTTTTTTACCAAATTACAAGCATCGCTAAACAATACAGTGCTCATTGTGCTAAGTGATCATGGTATGCGATGGGGTGATATACGATCAACGCATCTGGGCCATTTGGAAGAACGGCTTCCATTCCTTTTCTTTATATTTCCGCGCTGGTTCATGCAAAAATTTCCAACTGCAGTCGCGAATTTGCGAAAGAACTCGCGCCGACTGTCAACGCCGTTCGATCTGCACGAAACCCTCGCGGACTTATTGAATGTAAAACAATTATCGTCCGATAATATTCGGAAGCGTTCATATCGGAGAAATCAGCGGGGTATTAGTTTGTTTCTGTCCATACCGGCGAATCGCACTTGTGCATTGGCAAATATTTCGGCGCATTGGTGCACTTGTCAAAAAAGTGAACAGATTGATAAGAATCATTCAATGGTGGTACGCGGTGCCGATTTTATTGTCGCGTACATAAATTCGTTACTCGAAGGGTACAACGGTTGCGCGACGTTGCGTCTCGAAGCCATCATAGATTCGCGCCTGTTGAAATCGAATGATTACCTAAAGAATAATTCAACGATACACGACTATACAATCATTCTGAGTACGATGCCCGGCCGTGGTTTGTTTGAATCCACCGTCCGATGCGTGGACTGCGAAAAGGAGGATCCGTTTGAGTTGACGGGCACCATCAGCAGATTAAATCTGTACGGGAACACTAGTGCGTGCGTCACAGACTTTCATTTAAAATTGTATTGCTACTGTGGTAGTTGAAACAAACAAACAAACTGTATTTATAGTAGTGAACAATATGTATTTTATTATGGATTTCATTTTCATGTAATAAAATCTTATTATGTACATTGGCATTTCTTTCATAATATTCAGTTTTACTATACTTAATAGTACTTCATTATTAGAATGTTTAACGTTATAAGAATATGTACCGGTATCTTCAGACACACAACTGAAAGCTTTAGCTCTTTTGTACTTTGTACGGCGAACGGCGAGCTAAAATAGAACACGTGCGAAACAAAATCTCATTTTTATAATATCAGTAGCAACAGAATAAAATAACAAATGAAAGAATAAACACACCTAATGATATGTAAATAGTGATTTATCGCAAATATTATTAGACAGATTTATATTTCTCTGAGTGCTGTGTCTTTGTAAAATGAAAAAGTTCAGAAAATCTTATTGTTGCGCTTGTCTGTGGAAACAATATCGAAATCCATTATTCTACCTACCAGTTTTGCTGTTCTTAATGCTACTATATTTTCTCGAAATAACACAACTGCCGATGTATTCATTCCGTGTAAAATCAAGTGCGAATCCTGTTGAGGGTTCGGGCTGCAAAATACCGTCTTTAGATCCATACGATAAATCGATTCTCAAGTACTTGCACAAAGTAAAGCCGATCGTTTGTGGCAATTTACCACCGTTGGTCACATCCAATTTATCCTTTATTTACATCGAAATTGATCATTTATCTTTGTACAATATTAGTATTGTGAGTATACTTGATTGTTACTATCAACCGTTTTGGAGGGTGAATCCGCCCGCACATAATGTCGATAAACTTTTCGGATTCGGAAAACCTACTCCATTTACAAGCAGCGCGAAAATCATTGATGAATTTGTTAAAGTTGTGTGTAAAGTAAATGGTACCGAAATATATAAGGATTACTTCTTTTTTGTGCCAGTCAAAGAGAAAAATAGTGTTAAACAGGGTAACGAGGACGAGAAATTAAATGTTCTAATCTTCGGATTAGATTCAATGTCACGGTTAAACTTTCACCGGCAACTACCACTCACGAAAATAATTCTGACGAAAAAACTAAATGCAATTGAATATATCGGATTCAATAAAGTTGGCGATAATACTTTTCCGAATTTGATCCCCATCTTAACCGGCTTATCGATGGATGAGTTACAGCAAAGCTGTTGGCCTAAATTGACCTCGAAATTCGACGATTGTACGTATATCTGGCAAAAGTATAGCCGCGCCGGTTACTTGACCGCTTTCGCAGAAGATTCGGCTTGGATGGGATTGTTCAACTACCTCAAATACGGTTTTATAAGACAACCAACGGATTATTACTGGCGGACATTTAATTATTTAGCTGAATATGATATAGGCCACAATAAACCGTTCAATGCGGTATTATGTATCGGACCAAGACTTGTTTACACGCTCTTATTACAGTATATCGAGAAACTCGTGCATTGTTTGAAGAAGCAACGTTATTTCGGCATGTTTTGGGGCAGCAGTTTGTCGCATGACGATTTAAATTATCCCGGACAGAGTGATACACGATACGCAAGGTTTTTTAGCAAATTAAAAGCATCGCAAATGTTAAACCAAACCGTTTTAATTGTGCTAAGTGATCATGGAATCAGATTTGGCGGTATACGAAAAACACATATGGGTCAGTTGGAAGAACGCTTGCCGTTTTTGTTCTTTGTTTTGCCGCAGTGGTTCGCCCAAAAATACCCGACTGCAGTCGCGAATATGAAATTGAACTCAGAGCGATTAACAACTCCGTATGATCTACACGAAACCCTCGTGGACTTAGTACACGTACAAACATTATCGTCTGATAATATACGGAATCGTTCATATCTGATGAATCAACGGGGCATCAGTTTGTTTCAAGCAATTCCGAAAAATCGCACTTGTGCATCGGCAAATATTGCGGCGCATTGGTGCACCTGTCATAAGACTGTTCAGGTAGATCGAGATGATTCGATGGTAGTGCGCGTTGCTCAATTTATTGTCGAGTACATGAATGCGTTAGTCAAGGGGTACCAAAGTTGCGCACCACTGCATCTAAATATGGTTCTAGATTCGCGATTGTTGGAATCCGGTGAGATACGTGAGTATACGTTAATTATACGTACGTATCCTGGCGATGGTTTGTTTGAAGCCACCGTCCGATGCGTGGATTGTTATGAGAATCCACTTGAGTTGACGGGCACCATCAGCAGATTGAATTTATACGGGAATACAAGTGTATGCGTCACAGACTTTCGTTTAAGATTATATTGTTTTTGTTTATAGTTGAACTATTCAGAGTGAAATTAGAAATAACGCATTTTAACAGTAACAGTTTTAAATGTTATGTTACGTTACGTTCATTGTTTTTCCTTTGTTGATATTTAGATAGATTTTCTTATGAGCTTTATACATAATATTAGAAAATATGTATTTAAAATTGCGTTCCAAGTTTTCCTGACGGAGGGATACCACCGCAGCACATTCTGTATTCATATATAATATAAAAGCTATTCTCATTTCATTTGCTGACATATATATTTATAGTTGTTTATTATAATACAGAATGTGTGGTTTTCCGCAATTTAAACTATTAAACAATATTTATCAAGTAAATATTTATTGTTTATTATACTAAGATACTAATTGTATATACAAATCATGTAAAAAATAATTGTAACTACTCAATAAAGGTAATCGTTGAATCAGCAAAACTGTGCACTTCCGGTGCGTATAAATCATCCGGTTGATCAGTGTCGGCGGATAAGAAGAACGTTGGAAATGGCGGCGCTTCGTTCGTTTTCCGTTTGGGTAGGATGGTATCGTAAACGTAACAGATATCGTTGGTTCCGCCGGGGATCCCGGTGCCCTGTACCCACATCACATTGTACTTGGTGTTGATGCGCCAGATCTTCAGGCCGCGCTGTATGCGGTACCGGTTGCCCATGTGACCGGGCAACTTGGTGCCGGGCCACACGCGGCCCTTCTCGCCGCCGCCGCCAATGTTGCCCGGTCTGCGATGCGTCTTAGTGGCGCCGTGCGACGCGGGCATACCGCTGAAACCCCATCGTTTCATTACTCCTTGAAAGCCCCGATCGATTCTGTGTATCAATATCACTTTTATTATATTTATCTCAGCTCAGAAACAATGATTTATATATGTATATTATACTTACGTCTTTGATCGAATATCGACAAAATCTCCGACCCGAAAATGATTGGCAGTGAGGAGGGAGCCAAGGGGCAACGCCGCTTCAGGCGAAATAAAAAATCTGGCTAGGTACTTCTTCGGTATGACGCCGGAATCATTGAAGAGTCCGCAATAGTCGCGAGTAAACAGTGAGGGGTCAGTGCCCTCAGCACCTAATAGTAAACAGCCTAGTGGACGTTTCGGCGCCAAAACACGTTTCCTAGGTGGCTCATACGTGTCCGGAGTGTAATACTTAATCACATGATTATCTAGAACCTTTAATAAGAAGTTAAGTATGTACAATGTACATCATGTGCTTTCAATTACTTGTAATAACGTTGTTCGAATTTGTTGTCCATTCTTCAGCCATAACGGATAATTACCGATCTTTTTTGTGATTAAACCCGTCCGAACCATTTTGGGGTTCCAATCTTTTACACATAACGCTTCTCCCTGCAGTGGGGATTCGATTTTTGCTAAAGCAACTCCTCCAACAATAGCAGGCACACCAAATTTATCATGCACCATTTCTTTTAAAAATTCTACATTTTCTGGTACTATATAATCATTGTGAAGCTGAAAATATACACATAATCATGCAGTCAAACCGATCAATACTCGCTTTTATACACACAACACGCATTTTTTTGGTGAACCAACTCGGATTTCGTAATCTTGGCTTTTGAAATGTAAGTTTACCTCTAGCCTGACTTTTATTTGTTGATTGAAGACTAGAAAAATAGTGATTAATGAGGTTATATTTCTAAATATGTTTCTATTCTTACGAAAGCGTTATAAATTTTTCTTCTAACACTTTTATATTACATTTACTTAAGTGTGATAGAGCGAATGCCATCCTGTTTGTTTTATTTTACGATTTACTATGGCTATTATATATTTTATCTATCTTGTCCTATGATGCATGGATATAACCCAATATAACCATTACTGACTATAACCCTTTTTACGAATGTGTGTGTGAAATAAATTAGATACATCTGGAATGGAAATATACCAATAATTTTGAAATAATTCATAAATACTTTGTATACATCCTACATAATTATAAACAATATTTAATGAAAAGTTTCATTCTAATTAATTTTTAATGGTTTGGTAACAATAGCTCGACAGCGCTCAGCGTGGCTCAGCGTCAGCCTCAGTCAGCTATTGAAAAAAGCTGGAATGGTCTTCAGCCAACTTTATCTATTTAATATAATACTGCTTTAAACTAATTCTAACATTGCCAGGAAACCATATTAATATAAATGCTAACAAGGGATATGTAAATGTAACATTGCTATTTCAAAAGCGATTTCTCAGAAAATGATACATTTTTCGAATAAACTTTTCAAAAAGTAGCAAGAAATGGATAAACCTTATACCTCAACTGTAATATTGCACCTTAGGATCGGTATTACAGTCATGTTTTAATTTTAATATTTGGTTTTTAGTTTCATTAACAAATATCGTTACTATAGAAACGTATGGAAAAACATAAAATCTCCACTGTAATAAAGGGTCTAAAGAATTGTTTCTACATCTTTGTTTAGAAACAAAATAACACATCTTTGTTACCCTTTTTATATTGTTTTATTGGGGTGTGGGTACGCAGCCGTCTTTAAAGAAACAAATTTCATAATATTTTACATTACCTTATCTACAATTACATAAAAGTATATATGATTTTCAAAAGCAAAACAATATATATATATATATATATTCTTTTTATTTTTTTAATATCACATTATAATATTTTGTTGCTATGCAGAGATTAAAAAAATTAATTTTGGTATTTTAAATATAATATATATTATATTTGGTATGGCAAGAAGAATATATGCATAATATGAATAACAACCGTATATAAATGATCTCAATAAATTGTTTAGATAAGAGAGCAAACTGCATTATGAAATAAATATCGCTTGAATTTGATAATATTTTATTTAGATTGCTTTCGAAATATGAATAATACTTTGTTTTTATATTTAAGAAAGAATTTTGGTTTGTTTTGTTTAGTGTCGTCTTAATTCATTCCTCATTCTGTTCACAAAATATTGTCAACACTGTTTTCTTCGCGTATATTACCATTGAAATTTATCAATCAAACGAAACGAGAATGATTTCTAATAAAAAGTAAAATAATTTAATATAAATTAATTATAGGCTAGTACGTCTCAGCATCATAAACATCAAAAATACTAAATTTATTATATTATGTAAAGCCCTCGTTGTGTGTGTATGTATCAACAAAATATATGTCTCAAATAATGCCAATGAAACCAAGTATAATAGTTTGAAAAAAATATTGCATTGTAGAGACATTAGTATTGTTTATCGAAGAAACATACATACATACATATGCATAATGTATTCTATGTGTGAGTGTGTGTGTGTGTGTTAAAGTGTGTAGTATAAATAAATGATAAAAAATTAATGATCCATCTGATGTTTTTCGGACGGTTTGGTTTGCAGCGAGACGAGCGAGGTGGCCGTCGACATGCCCAGCAAACTTTGGCGCGCCTTCTCCACGTCTAAACTGCGCTCGGAAAGTTTGGGTTCGGGAGTAGCGGGCGACGCGGACGCCTCGGCGTTCGCTGCGGCCAAAAATATCAACTGCCGCTGCGAGTCTCGCGCCTCCAACAAAAAGATACTCTCCTTCACCTCCTTGTCGGAATACTGATCAATCTTATCATAGATGACGGCGTTCAAGCCCAGCTCCTTTAGATGCTTGATGGTTGCGGGATCATTGTTGTCATCTCCCCAGCAAAATATCACCAGGCCGGCGTCCAGTGCTAGTCGAACCTTTTAATTATTCAAATTATTAAATGAATTGTATCATTTCTATTTATTATGAACAAACCTTAGAGCCATCGCGCAGCAACTCCTCTGTGTGGACGTTAATGCCAAGTATTTCAGCACAACTGGCAAACTGTACGGCAGCCTCGATGGTCTGACAGCGTGGATCCATGAAATTGGGGTACTTGGAGGTCTGTCCTTGCGTCAGAAACATCACCGGATATTTGTTCTGTTTCAATCGGATCGCGCGACAAATATCCGCATTGAAGCACGAGAAGATGACACGCCGCTCGCCACCGTAGCGTAACACCACGTCCAGTATAGTGTCGGTGTACACATTGATGTCCATCGTGTGTTCCAGCTCGTTGGTGCCGTCGTCCAGCTGGTTGCTCCACTTGATCTCTATATTGAAGCCAACGTGCACTTCCATCACCTCCAGAACATGTTGCAACGTTGGAAACGGTTGGTGTTCCTCGAGATCTTCATCGAAGAAACGAGGATTTTTTGATTTTCCTTCGGTTAAATGATAAATCTATTGAAAGATAGAAATGAATAAATAAATAAATAAATGACTAGACAACAACCATTATGATGCATGTACAAACAAATAAAAAGATATGTATATACCTTGAGAAAGTGCAATTGTTCTAATGTTAGTTCTTTGACCGGCAGTTCCAACATGTCGCTATTGTCAAGTTCCTTTTTTCGTTTCATTGAAATACAAACATGAAAGTCATGGTAGATGACAGGCACAAGATCTTTGCTAAGTTGTACATCAAATTCAACGTAATCAGCGCCGTGCGAGGCAGCCGTCTTCAGTGAGGCGATCGTATTCTCGCGAACCTCGGCGCAGTTCTTGATTTCATTTTGGAAACTGGTGCCGAGCCCCCGATGGCCAACGTCCAAGCCAGCACGCTGCTTATTCCAGTGGCGCGCATACGACACTCGCAAATCACACTGGAAGCTCTTCATCGGCTTAATGACCAAGTAATTGAACTCGATCTGACCCATCGGCCTGTGTTTGACACTGGTCACCGGCAGCACGGTGTGCCCCTCGCTCGTCTTTAGAGCGCTGGGCAGCACGTAACTGAAGCCCACGTGGTACGGCGGATCGCCGGCGGCTGCGTGCGAACTGTAAATGTACAGGTCGACGAGAAACGCCACGTTCTTCAAGTCCATCACGCTCGTCTCGAACATCAGCATGTCCGTCGGGTTGTACTCGCGGCCGAACTGGCCTTGCGCCTCGAACAGGTTGTTCGACTGCATGAGGCTGGCCACCACGGTGTGCGCGTACTTGGGTGTCTCCACCACGTCTTGCGTGTCGGTGCTCAGCGACTCCTCCAGCGCCTCGGCCATGGTCGGCCGGTCGTGGTACTGCCGCGTCAGGTTCACCGGCGTCACCTTAATGTGCACCGGGCGGTTGGCGAAACGCGGCTTCCACAGTGTCAGCGAGTTGTTAAACAACTTGAACTGAACGATGCTCTCTTGTGTCAGCCAGCCGCGCTCTACCCGGGTGCCGTAGCTCATCGAATCACCGAACACATCGAGGCATACACCGTGCTCTTGCCGTGCACCCCGTACTATCCGTCTCGGTGCGATGACCGTCTCCCATTTACGCACCATCACTTGTTCCCCGTGCTCGACTAATATGCAAACGCAATAGCGATACTCGACATCCAGATGATCGGCAATGTTCAACGTCACCGACCAGATAACGTTGTCATCTTCTTGTACCATGGCGACACATTTCTCTGGGATCCACTTGCCCAAAGAACCGTCGCTCCCTGTAATGCATACGACTTCGCCGGATAAAAGCGGGGGCGCTCGTACGCGAAAACTCCACGCTTTGGGCGTTATGCTTCCACACTCTATATCCTGACACGTGCAATCCCCTTTTCCAGTTCTTAGTGAAGAATTGCCTGCATCTTCGAGGAAAAACCACCGTTGCATTATGTCGACAGATGGATATCACAACTACTGGAACAAATTGTTAAACAAATCATTTAGTTAGTAAATATTTTTCAATATTTTCGTTACCTTTTCACTCAATTATCAAAATTTTATTCGACAATAACACAACCACTAACCATAAATAAGATTATACATTAATTTTGTGCACAGCACAATTATATCACAATTGTTAATACATGTTATGGTAAAATACTATCGAAAACAACGAACAACAATCACAAATGTTTCATTTTGCGATGTAGTTATCTGACACGTGTAAATTGGTAACAACAATGCCATCAGAATCATCAGATCAGCTGACCTGACAGATTTGGCATTGAATTGAGTACTACTAGACATCAAAATATTTTGCTATTTGCTTGGCGTTAGCGTGACGTACGTTGCAATATACATATACAAAATGTACAATTACCTGATCGTACATAGGAATCACAATATTATTTACTATTTTATTCATATAAACTAATGTACATACTTACTTTTAATTATGAATGTATAAACTATAGCCTACGCCATTTTCGTATATATTACATTTAAATCATTTCAAACTAAAATATGTAATCAAAAACCTTGATTTTTCTTAAATTATCATACATATAAGATATGTTTTATACTTTTCTAAATGCTATCTTGATAAGCCACCTATTCATTCAATCAGTGATAGTGCATTTAAAAAAAAAATTAATTCTATTGTCTTACCGTTGAATGAAATAAAAAAATTATAATTGATTTCTTTTTTGTCAAACAACGCGAAAGTAAAAAGTCTTACCACTCAATATCAATAATATATTCAATGACACTGTTATTCAATTCACTGGCAATATCCCAGCATATTTAAAAGTCGCAGAAAAGAATGAAAATCACAGTTACCAACAAAACTAATTTTATAACTGATTTTGTATATTCATTATTAATATATATATATTTAAAAAATAGCAATGCTACGTAGTAGACGTCGGGTAATAATGAATGAAAAAGGACGTGCCAATTTATTATCTGAACATATAATTAACAATATGTATATGATATATATATATATATATCTATATATACGTATTGTTAATGACATGATATATACCTATGTATATAGATATGAGCATAGCTATCATGTTATGCTATATACATATATATTATCAGTATAATACAAAATACTAACAACTCATATTACAAAAATGAATCTTTGTTATAATATCCACATTTTATTTTCTTGTACTTTATAATGCCTAATATTATTTAACACATATAAAGATATATCTTATCAGGCTTAATATACAAAAGTATTAAAAATTATATTTCTATCCATAGGTCATCATCATTATATGTACATATATGTAAGTATTAGTGAAATTATTATGCCGGTATGTAATTTATACAATAAATGTTCTCATCATCATTGCACTTGCACTTTAGAAACATTTCATTAAAATAATCAAAATTTTAAAAATACATAGTTTATACAGTTTGTTAAATATGAAATATATTATAAACAACACAATAATTATTGTTATTAATGAGATGCGCGCACACACACACACACACACGAACACACACATGATTTCACTGTTTCACTAGTAATAATAAATAGTTGATTGTTTGTTTGATTAGATTAATAGGGCGCATTGCCTTGTGGATGCATATAAGGGCACGTTTCACGTTGTCTACAATAACCATGCATTTTAAATTGTTTACAAATACCACCGCCGCGTCCACCACCACCGCCGCCCCCAACGCCCCAGTGGCCGCCGCCGCCGCCTCCACCACCACCACCGCGGTTACCACCGTGCCAACCAGGCGGGGGGCCCGCAGGACGGAACCACCCACCGCGTCCCATGTTCCGGAAGCCCCCTCTATTCGGGTTTCCTCGTTGGTTTGTTGGGAAATTCGGGTACATAGGTCCCGGAGGGCCGGGCGGTCCTCCAGTCATCGGCCCCGGACCAAAACCTTGCGGCGGAAATCCAACATTATTCTCGTCCATCATATTGTTAGTGTAGCCATCTGGTCCTGGACCAGGACCAGGACCAGGACCAGGACCAGGACCTAGACCTGGACCACCGCGATTGTTTACGAATACACCAGCGTTCATAGGACCAGGGCCACCGACTCCATGGTTCACGTCTGACGGATGCGGCATACCGGGTCCCACATCAGCCATATTCCGCCAGTCGCCACCACCCATCATATTCGGCGGGGCCATGAAGTTAGGTCCAACGCCGCCGCCACCAAAAGGTTGCGCAATCCCGGGGAAGCCGGGTGGTCCTAGTTGCGGGGCGAACGGAGGCATGGCACCCGGGAACATAGGAGGTCCTCCGGCCACTTGACCACTTGGCACATGTGGAATATGCGGCGGCGAGCCCTTCGGCTCTGGCCACGGTGTGTTTTGGAAATCGTTGACACTGTCTGGATTTCCGGTGACATCATCCAACGGTATAGTGATCGGATCTGTCATTTGGTGTATTTCCGGATCCGGTTCGGCGCCCGAGTCCGGCAACATTGATCGGCTAAAATACAACGCTTGAAGGACGACTTTCTCGCGTGCAAACTGAATGTCTTTTTCTAAGCTCTTTTTGCCGTGATCAGCCAGCGACGGTTTCAGATCAATGGGTACGAGCGCCCTCCATATCGTGCGTTCATCCATCAGGTCCTCGTTCGGTAGTTTGCGGGACATTTGCAGCGCTTCCCGTTCGCCGGTGTGTTCCATCTGCTTCATGTCCATGAACGTCTTTGTGACATTCACACGTTCCGTTTCATCTAACTCAAAGTATTGCACTTCCTCTAATTCGCTCTCAACGCGCCATTTTACATTCTTCTTTGGTCCTCCTCTTCGTTTGTGGTACACCAGCACTCCTCGAATACCGTCGACTTCTTTCACAACATTTTCACTCGGACCTTCTTCCTCCTGCTCTTCAATTGTGGCGATATTTTCTGCGTCCGCAACTTCCGCTTTATCTGCTTCCGTTTCCGTTGGTTTTTGTTCATCTTCGAGTGTATCTTTGTAGAATTTTGGAGCAGTAATGGACTTGAGAGCCAATGGCGAATTCAATGGAGATGTTCCGCTGATACTGACTGATGGCGATAAGGGCGGCGACGTGTTGCCCGCATTACTGTTACTGTCTTTGGATACACTAGTACGTCGTTTCCGTTTCTTCGGTTCCTTTTTGTTTGTCGCTGAAGCGGCCAACGCGTCCATGAACATGTCGCTTTCTTGTAAAAAGGCTGCTGCGAAACAAAAACATCACAGTTATTACATACAACTAATCGTATTCATATATTAAATCTATCAATTATAATAAACATATCTGCAAGAATCCGCACCTGTAAATGAGAGTACAAAATAAAATTCTAACAAATCTATATTGACGAACGCATTCTTAATGTCTATTTCTATTCAAAATTATAAAACCATTACTAATATAGACAACTTTCAATATATACAGATAGGTAGAACAAATACATACACAATAGAAATTTCAAAAAAATTCGATTTTGCACTTAATACAAAAATTATAGATGGAACAATTGTTTTATTAAATAGAATGTATTCAAATTTTCCAATTTAGCAGTTTCTTGAGTATGCTTTTGTATACAAGTTTAATTCAATATTTGGTTTGAATAGCTACAGACAAGTTCTGATTTGGGTGTAAATATTGAGTTTCTAGTTTGAGCATTCATTGTCTCAGAGTAATAATTAACTTACAATATAAACAAAATTATCTACAATTAAGTATTGCTTTGTATAATAACTATAGGATAATATAAGAAACTATTTAACGTAGTCCTTATAGAAAGTTCTACCAATATTTTATTTAATATATTTATTTATTCTACAACATACGGTTAACATATAATCGAATAAATAACATATATTAGTCATACTTCGTCTAAATAAATATGTATTGCAAATTTCAATTGCAATTTTTTTTTTAAATACAAACTACGCATAATAATGTTACAAAATATATTCTAAAACTTAATGAGCAAAAAAAATAATAATATATATATTCAATTATTTTAGCAACTTTTGTGCACGATATCCCAAGATAAAAGAATTCAAATCATTTCAAATGAATAAGCCAGTGTTTTAGTTGCAATCAGTAACAACGGAATATATTTCAACCAATCACTTTTGAATATAGTAGAATTAATTTTAGAAAATGACATAAGTTTAAGAGACACATTATTTGTCAATAAAGTGATTGCATTTCTTTTATTTAAAATTTGTTCATGATAATAATGACTAAAGATGTATTGGCAAGCATCGTTGGTCGCGTGATTCAAATAGATTCGACTAGAGTGAGGTGGTACTCCAACTCCAACTCAATTTGCAATGTCCAAAAGTTCGCTAGTTTGCGCAGTTGCACGATGTGCAGCGCGTTACCTAGTGTGTGTGTGTACTATGCGTTCAAAAAACATCATCTTTGAATATGCGATTGATTCTATTCATAAGAGTTTGGAACTTTGAATGCTGTATGTTGTACAAATTTTCACTCAACCCCATATTTATATATATGAATTGAAGGATGGGAAAGGCCAGCCCCAGATGTCACTTTTTTAATAATGTACTCCTTTTATTTTTATTAAAAGTACAGTAAATTCATTACAAGGTTTTTGTTTCTTTTTTAATCACTTACCATTGCAGACGCATCTAGATATCATAGGGTCATCCGGAATATTCATTCATAGTTTCAGAATCAATCAATGTTGATGTAAACGAATCATCTCTATAGTAGGTAACTCCTAGTTGAACCGTTCTCAAAACAGCCGTTGACCGTATAATCGATCAGTCGCTCGTAAAAGAGTAATTTCTTATAAAATATCACTATTTATGTCTTGTAATGATGAATCCATGTTTATTATAAGTTAAAGGGTCTGTTTGGAATTGCTTTTGAAAAATAGTTTATTAATGTATGGAGAATTTTAAAGAAACGGCTGCTTTAGAACGGCTTAACGTGGCCAACACCAATAGAATAAGATGTTAAAGAAAAATTAATTAGCATGTCTACGATTTGTATGTACATAGTATATAAAAGAAATCAGCAATGAATGCGAGGAACGATCCATCTATTCAATGACTTGATTCAAACGAATGTATAACAACAAGTTCAATCAACAACGTATTCATAATCAATTTGGCATGTACCGTGCATTTTTAATAAACACACTACTACTCTGCACTGCACTACATGATCAATATAATCAAACAATCGCCAGTTTTATTTTTGCAATATTATGTTGTTACATTAAACCGCAAAAGAAAAGAAAATACTATAAATGTGATCTGTTCGCCGAATTGACTATAAATCCATCAATTTAATGATCGAATGAAATCAACTACTGAAATGCATGTAAAATTATAACGACAATATTATTATTGTCATCATAAATATGTGAATATATATATATATATATATATATATATATTATATATATATTATATATATATTATATATATATATTATATATATATTATATATATATATTATATATATATTATATATATTATATATATTATATATATATATATATATATATATATATATATATATATATATATATATATATATATATATATAAATATGAATCTCATTTTGAAAGAAAAATAAAAAATATAGACATTAAGAACGGAACAGTCTTATAACAATAGTAAATAAATAAAAATTTCCCGTTAAACCAACAGCACAAAACCCAAATAGTAGCCGCAGGTCCTCTTGTTCCAACGTTGGCATTGCATACGTGCAAGGGTGTAGCCCTCTCAGTGCCCCTGAAAAAGAGTCTGCGTTTGATATTACTATCGGACCCGATAAAATACTTACGTTTCGGTTTGGCCGGTATCAACTTAATGCCGCCCGGCTTCTCTTGGATCGGTTCAGCAACCGCAGCCACGATCTCAGGCAGCTTGATGCGTTTCTCGGGCGGGGGCAGCGGCTCGCGGCTTGGTGACGGCCGCTTCGCTGGCAGCAATGTCGGCAGCACAGCGGACGCTTTCTTGACGGCGGGCCTTGGCGGCGGCGGCTTTGCGGCTTCCTCGAGCCCGGTCGACCGTAACTTCGAGTTGAATACTTTGACAGTCTTCGGCCGATCGCTGCCGTCTTTCTTGCGCACCTCGATCGATATCGACGATTTCGTCTTTTCCTTGCTCTTGGTGTCTTCACTTGATGCGGATTTTTTCGGGATGCGGCCAAGTTTGTCCACGCTCTTCGGCTGAATCTTTGCCAGTGTATCTTTATCTTTCTCCGCCTGTTTCTCTTTGTTATTACTGCTATTGTGATGAGTGTCTTTGCTGCTATTGTTACTACTACTGTTACCACCACTACTACTACTTGAATGTTTACCATTTGATTTGTGCTTGTACTTGTCTTTCGTACGGTCCCTATTTTTATCTTTATCACGGTTTTTATCTCTAGAACTACTACTACTATTGTTTTTATCCCTACTGCTACTACTGGAACTGCTGCTTTTTGATGATCTGTGTCTACTTCGTTCTTTATTACTAGCACTTCGTTCTTTACTGCTGCTACTTCGTTTCTCATTGCTGGCCTTGTTCTCTTTCTCCTTCGTCGGCTCCTCGCTGTTATCCGACACACTCGCTAAATGATTGGTTGAGCCGACGATTTGCTCCGCCACCTGCATCTCGTCACTCGCATCAATCTTATTGTTAACGACAACAACACTATTATTTGCACTACTATTATTTACAACACTGTCCACTTTTGCAATAACTTGTTTTCCATCGCGAACTGTTATTTTGTAAAACTGATGCGGCGAGATGACTACTTCATTGGGAAGTTGAGCGGTGTCCACGTTCACGGTTACTTCTTCGGCGGGTTCCGGTGCGGCTGGTTCATCATCTTCTGCGTCCGGTACCTGTACAATATAGTCGTTCTGATTCTGAGCCTGCTGCTTCTTCACGATGACGACCGTCGAAGAGACTTCTCGTTCCGGCGTCACCGTTTCATCCTTGACAATCTTCAACCATTGTTCAACTAACTTGGTTGCGAGGACATTTACCTCTGTAACACACACACACAAGTTACACTTATTGAATCTTAATCCTAACAACAAAATTCATTTAATTTACGTACGTCCTAGATTTTCATCTTTGGATAAACCTTTTACAAGTCGTGGAATACTGTTCGACTTTAAGCGTTCCACGTCAACGGGACACATTAGCAGGAGCTCTAGCAGCTCGGTAACTAGGGCCCAGTTCTTGCCGTAAATACCATCGGACAACCACGTTAATACTAGTGTCCATCCTCCGGCGGACATAAACATTCCTAATAGATCCGTTTCAGTATTCTTCAATATCAAAATATACACACATTTGCTAACGAGTTTTTTCGAAAATTTCATCATCAAACTGCAAATAATAAATGTTGGTAATGATGTATGCATAAGATCAATATCATCATCTCACATTGCGGCCAATCGACAATGACATTCTAAATACATCAGTATTCACTTTTTTTAAACAGAACAAAAACGATTTCTTAGCAACGGAAGAAAACCACAAAAAAAAATTATTTTTATTTTGTAACGTACTTCTAAAATACGGTAAATAAATGATTGTTTCTTATAAAGAGACTATACCTGTTTATATCTCGATCTCTATCTAGTTACGATAAATATCTATTAATTTCAGACATATTAAGCTTTATATATATATTATTCCGTAAAACGTGCCGTATAGGACCGTACAAGGTACAATATGGCATAATATTAAACATTTTATTATTGTAGCAGTAAAATGGTAAATAAATTATATATATATATATATATATATATATATATATATATATATATATATATATATTTAGCATTTTATAGCTACAATAACATATTATTGTAAGAAAATATGGCATATTGTTGATATTATATGGTTCTACACGACACGTTTTACGAAATTATTTATATTTACCGTTGCTAAACAGAAAACGAGATATAAACAGGTGTAGCCTCTTAAACCGTATTATTTTTCATTTTGCAAAACGAAATCTGCACACATTTTTATCATTTAAATAATTAATAATAAGAGCATCTTATATAAAAATGTGTCAATCAAATGGAGTGGCTGTTATTAACATGTGGCCGAGTGATTACAGAAAATATAAATAATGTTGGTTTCGTTGAAAATGCAAATGTTTACAAAAAAGTTAATAAAGAAATACATAATAGAAAACTTACCTAGCAAGCCTTTGAACTTCATCTTTAGACCGAATGCCTCCGTTGGGAGTCAAAAGTACCCCAAGGCACTTTAAAAGTTGCAAAGGATCAATGCGCGGCTACAAAAATAAACATAATTAGGTTGGCATCATTGCAAATGTATGTAGATGTATGCAAAGTGCTGCGCTCTATGGGTGAACATTGTAACCTGTATTGATTAAAAACGTAAATGCCTCAACTACAAAATGGCGGATCAGAAAAATATTCACTTTTAATTAAAATATATTTAAATAAATTACACATGTTAGCGACAGCAATGAAATGTTCATGTATAAAGAAAATAATATTGTACACACCCATATATATAAATCTATTTATATGTATGTAATTGTAATAATATAAACTTTATTTAAAATAGCATCTTTCAAACCGCTTACCATATTGATTCCGAATGAAACACCACACTCTCAGGAAATAGTCATTTATCTAAAAACAACTTATTATACAGTTTAATGAAAGTCAATTTATATCAAATCCAAAATTTCGCTTGTTACAATGATTATAATCATGATTTGATATTTTGAGGAAATGACGACGCCCTGATATCCATTGATATTATCAATATCATACGTAAAGCTACGTATACAGATAATACAATTAAATCTTAATTACATGATGATCTTTAAAACAATGTTAAAAATTTGATAACGTAATCGTAATGTAATATTACTTATAAAATTATATAATAAGAAAATCTTAACGCGTTGATGTCAAACGACTTCTTTCTGTAACAAGCAACGGATGTGATTTGCTTTGTGCAAAGCAAGAACGATGAGGACGGATCTGACGCATCAAATGTTTTACTCTGGAAACGGAAACGACCGCAAATACGGATACACTATTTGACCGCTATTTTCAAAAATACACAAATTTACTTAGTTAATTAGAGTTATTGTAAATAAAATTAATGCGATAAATAATGAAATAATATTTAAAAGACATGCATTTGTTGGCAAGTTCCTTACAAGTCAAATTATGTATTGAAACCAATCAAAAAGAACAAGAAGAATTTGTGGTTAGGTTATTCTGTCAATGTTTTAATTTTAAATTAATATTAAAATAAAACATAACATGTTTGCGGTTAACATTATAAATAATGGTATCGGACAATTATTACGACGTTTGAATACGATTCATAAAGTTTCTCCAACTTGTAAAAATTACTTAAATGCGGTCACATTGCGTCATTATAGTAATAAGGATTCATTTATCACAAATTCGGATTATAGAAATATTTCCAAAGATCGCACAAGTCCAGTGCCAGTAGAAACGAGTATAAATTATTTAAAAAGTGAGGCGTACAGACAAACATACGGCGACGAGCCGGTTTGGTTGCAATACCGTCGAAATCATAAAGGTGCCCTGCCCCCGAGACAGACACGACGTACTTGCATTCGAAAGAATATTATATCTACAGGAAACCCGTGCCCGGTGTGCAGAGATGAATATTTAGTTTTAAACGAAAATAATACGCAACTGTTGCAACAGTTTATATCTCCACATACGGGGGCGATCTTAAGTTATCAAGAGACCGGTTTGTGTCAGAAACGCCATCAAGAGCTGATGATATCGGTGGAGCGCGCACGCGATCGCGGACTTTTAACATATAATATCCCATTCCGAAAGTATAACTACGCGGATTATTACAAAGGACAATAATAATGGAGGCAACATTCGTAATTATAGGGGGAGGCATTGCGGGTGTATCGTGTGCAGAACAATTATCAGTCTTAGAGCCAGACAAGCGCATTATTCTCGTTTCAGAATCGCCGCTTGTAAAGGCGGCTGTTAATATTCGAATGATCACAAAAACATTAAGCACCTTTGACGTTGTTGAGCGCGACATGCAATCCCTATCACAAATGTACCCCCATCTCACCGTTATTCAAGATACTTTAGTTAAGGTCAATAGCCAAAGTCGCGAAATTATTACGCGAAATCATTCAACAATCAGTTATAAATATTTATGTTTATGCATGGGCGGCAAACCAAAGATTATACCTCAAGGGCAACACTCAAGTTATGTAGTCGGCATAAGAGATACGGATTCGGTGCAGACGTTAGTCGAAAAGATCGGTACGGCAAAACGCGTTGCGTTAATTGGCAACGGTGGCATTGCCTCGGAACTTATTTACAAAATCGAAAACGTTCAAGTTGATTGGATCGTTAAAGATAAGCATATCTCTGCGACGTTCGTTGATCCCGGTGCTGCACAATTCTTTCAATCATCACTTGACAGTGGTACTGGTGGTATCATTGACACAAAAACTTACCGAACGCATATGAAATACAGTCAAGAACATAACATTGCCGGATCCGGCGCTGCTTTAGGACCAGACTGGTACAACAATTTTAAAATAAGCGGCAACAATCCTTCGCCAAAGTGCACAAGCATTCATTACGAATGTGAAATCAGTCATATTGTTACCGATGACAATAATGAACACCCAGTGAAAATAATCCTAAACAATGGCGCTGTTGTCTGGTGCGATTTGATTGTTTCGGCAACGGGCGTTTCGCCCAATACGCTGCATTTGAAAACGGACGTTGAGCTCGCATTCTCGTCGGACGGCGCTATAGAAATCGATGATCACATGAACACATCATTGCCAGATGTTTTCGCTGCCGGCGATATTTGCAGCCCAAACTGGCCGCTGGCGAAGCACTGGTTTCCCATGCGACTCTGGACGCAGGCCAGACAAATGGGATGTTACGCCGCCATGTGCATGGCGGCCAAACTCAACAATGAGGCGATTATGCAAGATTTTTGCTTTGAATTATTTGCGCATTCGACCAACTTGTTCGGATACAAAGTGGTCTTGTTGGGATTGTACAACGGACAAAAACTCGGCGTAAACTACGAATGTTTAATAAGGATGACCAAAAAAATGGAGTTTATAAAATTTGTGTTGGAAAATAATCGTTTACAGGGTGCAATATTGATTGGCAATACCGACTTGGCGGAGACCTGTGAAAATTTAATTTTGAATCAATTAGATCTTTCTCCGTACGGCGATGACATACTGAATCCTGACATAGATATTGAAGATTATTTCGATTAATTCATTTATTTGGCTACATTATAAAATGATTAACTATAATGAATAGTGTAATAGAATAATAAATAAAAATAGTTAAACACAAAACACATATTGTCAATAATTACATCAATTACAGTATAACATGTTTAAAATTAAACAGTGTTTAGTAGCTTACACTAAATAAACAGGTAATGTAAAATCATCACGTTTGAAATTTAACCATTTTGGATTTCTTCGTGTGGTATTTTTGATTGACGGATGTTTCAAACGATTGTACCGCTGTGTTCAATTGATTAAAACCTTTTTGTAATTGAACATCATCTTCAACAATCGTTTTTAGCGCAGCCGTCGCTTTCCGAATCTGTTGCACATATTTATAAACCGTTTCCTTGGAATGTTTCTTGCTCTTCTCCACTAAACGCCAATGAAAACAATCCAAAAAACCAACCGGAAAGCCATCATACTCAAACCGATTTTCCAATTGTTCTGTATTACATTCGGCGTACATATCATTTTCAATATCTTTAGCAATCAACTTATCAGAAGCTTCATCAAACGCGAAACGGACATTTAATTTATTATTCAAACACCATTCATTCGCGTCATTTATTAAAGTGTCACATTTATTCACATCAATTAAAACATCTTCCAAATCCGCCAAAAAATTCGACTTGTACGGCGATAAAACCACTTTCTTCTCCAAAGTGGACATGACGCGAACATGCGACTCTAGTTCTTCTTTTCGCCTTTCGGCGTCGGCCAGCTCTTGTAGCTGCTTCTGTTTCGTGTCCAAGAAACGTTTCTCCCATGATCTCTGCGCGTCGTCCAAATTTCGTTCAGTTTCGGATAATCGCAGCCGCAACTCGTCCAGTTCGTGTAAACTTGTATCATCAATTTGCGGTGTTATTGGTGTTATGGATTGCCGTTCATAATCTTGTCGTAGGGCGCGCAACCGTTCGACTTCGGTGCGTAATTCGCGTATCAAGCGATCATGGGGATTCTCATTGACATAAGCCCGATTTACGATTGATCGCGCCTGGCAAGCGTATCGCAATGTGGCTAACGTTTCGTCAACGTTACTACTAGCCGGAGTTATTGTTGCGAGCATGGAAGTTAAAGAATTACCCCCTAAACTTTCCTATAATTACATACAAATAATTATAGGTAATAGAATATATATATATATATATATATATATATATATATATATATATATATATATATATATATATATATATATATATATATATATATATATATATATATATATATATATATATATATATATATATATATATATATATATATATATATATATATATATATATATATATATATATATATATATATATATATATATATATATATATATATATATATATATATATATATATATATATATATATATATATATATATATATATATATATATATATATATATATATATATATATATATATATATATATATATATATATATATATATATATATATATATATATATATATATATATATATATATATATATATATATATATATATATATATATATATATATATATATATATATATATATATATATATATATATATATATATATATATATATATATATATATATATATATATATATATATATATATATATATATATATATATATATATATATATATATATATATATATATATATATATATATATATATATATATATATATATATATATATATATACATATGAGGGGCTCAGAACTAAATGATTAAGTAATCCAAAGGGTAAAATCTAATATGTACTTGTGGAATGCATTATAAGAGATGGCCTTAAAATGACTTTAACTGGATTTGGCTCTGAACCCCTCATATTTAATAATAACATACTCGTAGTAGCCATGTTAGTGTTGAATCCCTATATGGAATAAAGTGATTCGTTCGTTTCGGATCCGATAGTGCAGCAATCACTTTCCCGAGCGTCAACAGCGACTGATTAATGCTGACCCCTTCGCGGTGGCGATCATCGTTCTGCATATTCCCAACCCGTTCACTGCCCGCCAGGTCCACCAAGCTGATCTTACTCCGACGCCCGGAATCTGTGCCATTGTCATCGATTTCGCACACGCTCAGATCGATGGCAACAATGCTGTGCGACCGCGATGACTTCTCGTTCACTACCGTTGCGGCAGTTGCTCGGTATTTATTGCCCGCTTGCAATAACGATCGCAACTCCGCAAACGACTTTACATTGTGTGGACTTAAGTTGACCACGTGTGGCCCCCAAACGGGATGTTCGCGCACTTTTAACGGTGTCCGACGTTCCAATTGTTGTTGACTCGCAGGAATCGCAAGCAAATCGTATATTTTCTCATTGTAAATCTCAAAATAGCTAAGTTCAACGGTTGCGCTCGATGTAGGTGGAAGTTCGGCGATACGGCCGAACAAATCAAAACAGAAACGCGGTATAATGCCCGCTGTATCGTTATTTGGATGGTCGATGTAACAATGTTCACCCATCATACTGTAACTTTTCCCGGAGCCTGTCTGTCCATAGGCAAATAGGCAGGCGTTGTAGCCACGGAACGCGTTGTCTAACATCGGTTTACCCATGGCTAGGAACACATCTTTTTGACTAGAATATTTCGGATTGGCAATGTCCGTTGACCAAAACACATGATCATATTGGAACGTATGGCTTGTTCCTACCCCAATATTCCCGGGCGCTACATGTTTCACTGTTAATTCATTCTGTTCCACTGCAATTGCGTCGTACACGCTGCTACAACTTAATTCGCGATTGTTCATGGGTCGGACACGAACTGCCACTCTAAGTACATTGCTTATCTCATTTGGCTTTGACTTTTCTTTGCTGGCTCGCCGCCGGAACGACACCGGTGTTTCTACACTTATTATACATGATTCGGGCGTTTCAACTGGTTGTACAGATCTTCTACTACATAACCTTCTCGGTGTTCGTATGCTACTTGAATTATGGTTGTTAGTTCGCGGTGTTGACGGCACATATGAAGTCATATTGTTTGACCAATTAGTACTTAATTCACGTTTATAACATATTTACACGGCAGACGGCATACGGGAAAGTAACACCTTGACAGTCTCAAATTTAAAATATTTCCAGTAAATCACAAACAAATGTGATTGGTAGGCTGTTCAAAATGTAGCCAATGGCGTGACACCAGTTACGTTGCCAACATTAAGCAATTTATCCAACATGTAATTTGAAAAACCCTATATGAACACACACTGATAACAATAATGCATAGAATTTTCATAAATGTTTACTAGAAATTTCTGTTTAATAAAAAATAAACGTTTTTTTTTGTTTGTTTGGTATTTACAAAATAATTTGGTAACTTTGTAAATAGTGAAACGCTAAATGCTTCAAAAGGTTATGGTAAATCTAATTACATATTTTATTAGTTCTATTTTCTTAGAAAAACCACATTATTCACATGATGATAATAATGGTAGAGCTATGTACAAACAATAATCTAAAATCAAGAATAGTTGTAAAAAACACACACACACACACATAATTTGAATAAACGTTCAATCCATTTCGTCTTTAGGCCGTGAATACGCTTCACCGAATTTCGCCATGTACTTTTTGACGAAATCTCGCGCTTTTGATTTGACGCTATCATTACAAGTCAAATCTTCGATATTTTGGCAGTGTTTCAGTTCTTTTAACATCACGAAATGAGTCAACTAGAAACACACAAATAAACAAAATATGAATAACAAAAGCGATAGAATATGTGAAATGATTTACTTTTCTAGCGAGATGTTTAAAATCTTCAGTATTAGTTATCCGGCCCAGTTTGCAATCCGGTTTCCGAAACGCGTTCAAATTCTGCACCATCACACTGGCCATGGACGACCGGAAGATTTCTTTAATTCGTTTCGCCTCTTCACTGTTCATATCCACGGTGCTAAGGTTCTTAATGTGTTTCTTGCTGGATCGGTGCCTTTTCGCTTTCGAGCTAACTTTGCCCAGTTTGCCTTTTAGCCGTTTTTTGGACTGTTCTAACAAGGCTTGCTTCTGACGTCGTAGTTTCTCTTTGGTTTCTTTATATTTGCGTAACTCTGCTTTGTGCGCTTGCTTGTCTTCTTCTCGCCGAGGCTATACATTTACAATTTTAATACAATAAGCAAATCATGTTTAGTTTCAACAAATAAATAAGTAGTGAAAACAATAGAGAATCTGTGAGCTTATCTACTGAAATTTTTTAACTAATTTTGAATATTTCACACTATAATTTGAGTATGAAAAATGGAGTCACATATTTAATAGAAAAACTGTGTTCGTTTACTAGGTTCTAATAGTATCTATTCAGTAGAAAGAAACCTGGAGTCGATATGGCGGACTATTATATTAACCAAGTAATAGTATAAAATATGTTATTTTATACTATTTTGGTCGATACATTATACTTTTACTTTTGTAAAACTATAATGTATCGACCAAAAGAACGCAGCAAAAATCTTATATTCCGTTCGTAGTATTACTTGTCATTTATAAAAAGGATCGTGGCGTCACACTCCCTTGAAACGCGATACTTAGAAAATTAAATAAGTCTGAAACCATACGTGCCGAAAAAAAAGGTGTAGGCTTAGATTATTTAGAAAAAAATAATTAATGTTAATCATAATGATTCCCATTAAACTTACACTGATGATGATTTCTTGGACTAATCCACCGCGTTTTCGTTTCTGTCCTGATTCCACCACGATTTTCTCAGGAACTTCAATTTGCGGGGAATCAGTTTTAATAACTTCCTTGACCATTATCTCTGCACTTGTTGATGCTTTGGTCGCTTCGATATTCTTCAACTTGTTTCGGATTTCGAGCAAGAGTCTTGTGTCACCTGATTCACTGTCTTCGTCACTGTCCGTACTTGAATCGGAACTAACACTACTGCTTTCAGAGCTTGACGAAGATTCTTCAACAACTAAAATAGAAAACTTAGTAGAAAATCTGCCTAAAACTTAGTTCAATAATATAAAGCTCACGTTCGACGGGCGTTACCACGACAGGAGATGGAAACTCTGGAGGCTCCCATTGCGGTAGCCTAATTTTAACATGATAATAATATGGACGGCCATATTTATCGCGCGCACACTTCCACTTGGCTGGAATTTTAACTGGGGGCGGAATAGGGCCGGCAAACGTAGTGACTTCTTCTTTAGCGACCGGCGGCAGATGTGGTTGGTATGATTGTTGAATCATCGGCGGCCGGTTGACTACATTTGGCGCCATTTGTGGCATGAGCAGTGGCGGCATTTGGGGCCGCGCTTGGCCTACCAAATTCAAGTCGAAGATCGGAGGTTGCGGCTGTTGATTTGGAGGCACCGGCG
This sequence comes from Leistus spinibarbis, assembly GCA_933228885.1. NCBI lineage: Eukaryota > Metazoa > Arthropoda > Insecta > Coleoptera > Carabidae > Leistus > Leistus spinibarbis. The sequence goes on along the minus strand of OW121794.1, from coordinate 17,974 downwards.
GGAAATTCTGCCATTGCCCTGTGGCAGGGTTCCAGTAGTGATAACCTGCTGCTGCCATTTCCATGCTCGTTAGCCGGGGATCTGCCCCTATCACCATGCAGCGTTGTTCATGTAAGCGCCACATTTCTTGTTCATGTTTTCGCCGGCGACCTTGCTCTTCTTGTGCAACCTGCAATGCAAATAATTGTCTTCGTTCGTGTTTTGATAATCGTGGTATTTGCACAATGTTTCTATCGTCCAATCTGATCCCTTTTTTAATCAGATTTCGTTGTTGTTGTTGCTGTTGCTCTAGCTCTTCTTTGGCTTTGCGTTTTTCTATTTCTTGCGCCTTAAATCGTTCATTTTTCCACGAATAACGTGCATCTCGTTTGTGTATTTCTTGATCTAAATTCAAGCCCGCTTTGTAATCTCTATCTGCTTCCCGTTCGTGTTCTTTCATCTGTTCGATTCGTTCTTTTTTCGGAATGCGGAATACTTCTTTTAAAATGGCCCAATCCGATAATAGTTTAACTATTAATTCACCAATTAATTTCTCGTTCTCTATTTTTTTTTGTTTTATCATTTCCAATCTCTCCCGTTCTTCTTGTCTCCGTTTCTCTTCAATCATTTCTTTTTCGGCTAGTTTTCGTTGTTCTTCCAGCTTCTGCATTTCTATTCGTTCATTTTCTTCTTGTTTTATTTTTTCTTTTAGTATCTCCAGTTGTTCTAATTTCTCAGTTTCATCGTCTTTAATTTCAATGACATCTGGTTTCTCTTTATTCTCATCAGCTGTACTGACATCATCATCAACATCTTTTATGTCTGTTACATCCATTTTTATTACTTCTACTTGTATTTCTTCAGGTGGATTATCTAAATCGAAATCATCCAATTCCATTTTGTTTTCTTCCGGTTCGTCGTCTTCTTCTTTGATAAGCGATGATTCCACAACAACTTCAATTTGTTCTAATTTTGGTGAATCATTATTTACAGTCATATCCGCCGTTGTAATTGTAACTGCTGGATTATTGATTTCAGGTGAATTAATTGCAGAATTCATAGGAGAGGATGTGTTTGGTTCCGTTTTGGGATGAGTCGCCCATTTTTCCACCGTTGGCAACACTTTGCTGTCTTGAAGCATCGTTTTATTTGGGATTGGCAATGATGCGAGTGTTTGCAGTATTTCAATGTTAAACGAATAGTTTTTATTTTCATAATCAGTCATGATCGATGCATCACACATCCAACCGTAAATTAGACGCAAACCGTGGTAATCCAAGAACAACCGTCGACAGGGCAGATCCCCTTCGCGCAGCAATTGCAACAGTTGCATTCGCGTGTCTACATCTTTCGCGCGCACCATCAGACGGCTCAATTTCAGCGTATGCACTTGGTTCTTGACACCGGTACGAGATAGCATTCCGATTTCTTCATCCAAATCTAAATCTTCAAATATATCTTTCCGTTGTTTCTTATTCGACTTGCGTTTCTTGTATTGACGTTTAACAACAGCTTTCGGTTCTTTCACATCCACATCATCATTCTCGACTTGGCTTGCTCTTGTCGCATCATTTTCTTCTTGTACCTCCCGATCCGAACTCACTTCGTCATCGTCATCTTCGTCGTCATCCTCCTCGTCATCATCGTCGTCGTCCGGTTCTTCGCCAATCCATCCGCGGCAGTTTACCGATTCGCAATAACATTTCTGTGCTTCTTTGCCGTATCTTTGAAACTGATAATCGAACGTAATCTCTTCGCCCGCCACTATAGAACGGTTACTGAAGAATCCGATGCGCAACTCTCCGTTGACGGTCCATTTTTGCGTTTCGGCGTTTGGATCACAGGAATGATTAATAAATCGTGATATATTTCCTTTTTGAGTGGCATCTATGACTGCGTCGGCGCGTAGCGCCATAAAGTAGTAATGTCTGTTTTTATCCTTTGAATATTCTTTCGCACGCTTATCAAACTCGTCAGGATCTAATACTTCTCCCACGTATTCTAATATGAATTCGCCGTATTTAATATCAGTTGTTGCCCGAATCCCAAAGCCCTTTTTCTCCGTACGGAATACCTCACTGCCGGCGTATTGTGATTTTTGGAAGCGTTTGTTCGTACACCGACGGCCAACGCAACACTGGCTTCCGCATTCAATCATGAGCAGCCGATTTAGGCAATCCTCACCGCAACCAAATTCTCCACGTTCAATCTCTTCTTTGGTAAGGAAGCAATCGCAAACCATCTTCTTCGCTTCCTTACAGCTGGTCCGCTCCGTTAAGTACTGATTTTCGATCAGCGTTTGAAATTGTCGCAAACGATTTTCCATTTCTTCATCATAAACCGGAGACTCTTGTTTCTGCACCGCGACAGAGACAAGGCTAGCGGCCGTGGACACAATGGTGCCGTTGCTGGTGGATTCGGCCAACTCCGGAATGATCTGGGGTGAGGCGAGCGAATGTGAAACGGTTATCGGTGAGGAACTGCACATTTCCAGCTCGCTAGATCGTCGCCAACGGCTCTTCACTTTCACTGGTTTTTGTTCTGCATCCAAACCGATTGCTGGCGACACAAACGACGGCGAATCCATCGAATTGTTCTTTTCACTTGACGTTGTATTACTGTTACTATCGGATAGATTTTCCAAATCCGAATGGATAAGTTTTGGTTTAACTTTTCTCTCCATTTTAACTAAACCGTGACCTTTGGAACGCTGCTTTAGGACACTGATTGATTTGATTCGACTCGATCGGCGTACAGTTGTCGTTTCGCCTGCTTTCGAATCTTTTTTATGCGAATTATTTGAATTCGAATCTGTCTCGGACTCCTCATTTTTATTTTCTTCTAATATCTTTTGAGTATCAGTATCTATTATTTTAATGTCTTCAACTATGATTTTGTCATCAATTTCCTTTTCTTGAATTGGAACTAGTTCCTGGCTTTCGTCAGAGACCAAGTGTAATGTATTAACAAACTCAACTTTCAGTTCAGAAATTGGTAAGAAGCTTTGTTCAGATTCATCGCAGGTTGAACTCAATTCGATAACAGTATCAGTGATATCTTCAACGATCTCCTCCTGAATGATTTCTTCTGCGCAGATAGGCATTTCGCAAATCATCTTCGAATCCGTGTCCGATATGTCAACAGCTTTAAAATCCTCAATGATTATGTCTGCATCCTCTGCGGTGGTTACCGCAATATCTTTCGGATCAACTTCCAGCCCATCTGCTTGTTGTTCTCCTTCACTGCTGCTTACTTCGTTCGTTTTATCTTTATTGGGCACTTCGTCTAATAGTAAACAACGGAATTTGCCAAACTTTTTGTGTTGAACAAGCGTCGCTGGACTGCACGTTAATTTCTCTTTCTCAATTTCGATGGGTGTGTTGCACGATTTGGGCGTCCCTGAACTGCAACTTTCCTCACTCTCTGTGGGACTTTGCGTTATGATTTCCTCATTGATGATTGCTTCTACAACTTTCGGGGGCCGACCTTTTCTGGCTGTAACTTTTCCACCTCTTTTTTTTCGACCCATTTTGCCGAAATGATTTACTATTATACTGCACCTAGCATTTATATTAATCACGCGTTGAAGATCATTGCAATTACCGACAATATTATAAACAAAGAATTATTTGCATTCGATTGACAAATCTTAACCTACAAACGCTTGATAAACGCAACAAGAAAAGGAAAAGTTAAATGGCCCCAAAAATGTTTGCTTTGTATAACATGTCATTTCCGCCCGCGAAATATGAAATTATTCTCACCCAACACGTGAATCGGAGTAATTCTATATGAAACAAAGTTTATATATGAATTACATGTCCTGCCCACAAAAAAAAACTTACCAGTGGAAGTGTATACATTTTCAATAGCGGGGTGCACTCCATCAACGGAAAAGGTGCCGAGATTAACACATGATATCGTTATCAATTCTTGAGTGGGTCATCAGACATTTTTAAGGGCAACTATAAGGATGTATAAAAACCTCCACTTAAAACTACAAAAATAATGCTATGAAATTACTTAATAACTTCTTTAACATTATTAAGTGACGTTTATTTGAAATCACCGCTAAATTTGATACCCCATGAAAAACTGCTTAACTAAAGCCGCACCTAAAAATAATTAAAAAATACAAAGTTTGATTAAGTGTTATCTCTTGTTAGTGAATAGAAAAATTATTAAGCCAAAAAAAATGCGTTTTAAGGGAGGAAACAGAGATTCTATTTATAAATGTGCCTCACAGAAAATATAATGCTATTAGTTCGCGCTGTCTTCGTAAGATGGCAGCTCCAATAAAAATGCCAACTCATCTTTTTGAGTAATTTAGCGAACAAAATGATCTATATCCGGGCGGGATCTCTTATATAAATTTATTGGAAACTTATTATAGCCCCAGCCCTATAATACAACAAAGTACATTGGAATATTTCAGAACATGTTTATTAAAGTCGACATGTCAATTTAGCAAAACCGACAACGATTTTTTTTCCCGCGGCCATATTTCAAGTGTGAAGGTTGGCAGTCTGAACTGCTTCTGTCACTTTTATATTTGTTTTCGTTTGTGAGGTCACATTCGCATTTATTTACGTATTATATTTTGCAGGCTTATTTTCTCATTCATCAGAAGAACTAGTCCGATGGAGCTCACTCAAATTCTAGCAACGATTTGGCCGACTGATACACTACTGCAAACGAACGTGCCCGACTCATAAGCTAGCTCGATGTAGAAAGGAATTTAGGCATCGCCAACGAATAACATCTTAATTATTATCAAGTGTATAATAATAGGGGAAAACATGTAATAAAATATTTCAACAAAATGGTTTATATGATCAATTATGTACATACACTTAATTAATTGTTATGTAAAGTTATCATGTATTTTAAATGCACATTTGATATAATATACGAGAATTGGTAACGATAAATATTACTGCAAAACAAAAATGAATTCCTCAAACATGCCTCCCAGTTTGGTCATCATCTTCATGGCTGCTGGATCTTTGATGATGGTTTATATGATTAATTATATCTGTATACACTATATTTATAGTTATGTAATTTTGTTTACTTCTTACATCATAAATACAAGTTCGAACAATACCTTTTTATTTCGACGCTTGTGACGATGCATTCTAATTATACTAGTAACATCCGTTCATTAATTAGGATATAACCAGTGAGTACAGGTCTTCGTTTAATCTTTATTTCAAAACATGCATTCACATTTATAGTTTATCTTTCCGTGTAATAGCTCGTGTATCTAGTAGAGTGATTTTGTGCATGTGTGAAAAGTCGGTGAAAAGTCAGTGAAAGTCAGTGAATAATTAGTGTAGAGTCAGTGTTATAAAAATAATGAAACGATCATTTAAAATATGTGAAGTGAGTGATTTAAAGTCATAATTCGCGGGACTCTAAAAAGTGACATTATCGTCAAAAAGGACAACTAGAACTTCGGCTGTGGTGTACCCAACCAGCTCAATGTTGCCAAGTTGTCTAGAAGTGTGCAAAAAAAAAAATGTTTTAGCAAAATTGCATAAATTTATGCCAATATTGTTTGAGTATTTTTTGGGCAGGTTCTTGTGACTTGGGCACTCATTGCCTTGGTTGGTATAGGAGAGGAACAAATTTGGATTTAAGCGGTGAGTCGTATTTTCAATCCTAATATCAGCGAACGAAAATAAAAATCGACTGTAATTCTATTTTATGATTAACATAGTATAGATATAGGTATATGTATAGGTTTATAGGTTTGCAGGTTTATAGGTTTGCAGGTTTATAGGTTAATAGGTTTACAGGTTTATCTGTTTATAGATTTACAGGTTTATAGGTTTATAAGTTTATAGTTTTACAGGTTTACATGTAAATAGATTTATAGGTTTATATTTTTTGTCAACAGGTTTATAGGATTTGAGGTTTTAAGGTTTAAAGGATTTAAGACTTATAGGATTTAAGGCATAAAAATTTTAAGGTGCATAGGATTGAAGGTTTATAGGATTTGAGGATTTAAGGTTTAAAGGATTTGAGGTTAAAAAGTTTTAAGGCGCATAGGATTTAAGGTGTATAGGATTTGAGGATTTAAGGTTTATAGGTTTGAGGATTTAAGGTTTACAATTTTTAAGGTGCATATGATTTAAGGTTTATAGAATTTGAGAATTTAAGGTTTATAGGATTTGAGAATTTAAGGTTTATAGGATTTTAGGATATAAGGTTTAAAGGATTTGAGGCTTAAAAGTTTTAAGATTTATAGGTTTTAAGGTTAGGTTAGGTTAGGTTAGGTTAGGTTAGGTTAGGTTAGGTTAGGTTAGGTTAGGTTAGGTTAGGTTAGGTTAGGTTAGGTTAGGTTAGGTTAGGTTAGGTTAGGTTAGGTTAGGTTAGGTTAGGTTAGGTTAGGTTAGGTTAGGTTAGGTTAGGTTAGGTTAGGTTAGGTTAGGTTAGGTTAGGTTAGGTTAGGTTAGGTTAGGTTAGGTTAGGTTAGGTTAGGTTAGGTTAGGTTAGGTTAGGTTAGGTTAGGTTAGGTTAGGTTAGGTTAGGTTAGGTTAGGTTAGGTTAGGTTAGGTTAGGTTAGGTTAGGTTAGGTTAGGTTAGGTTAGGTTAGGTTAGGTTAGGTTAGGTTAGGTTAGGTTAGGTTAGGTTAGGTTAGGTTAGGTTAGGTTAGGTTAGGTTAGGTTAGGTTAGGTTAGGTTAGGTTAGGTTAGGTTAGGTTAGGTTAGGTTAGGTTAGGTTAGGTTAGGTTAGGTTAGGTTAGGTTAGGTTAGGTTAGGTTAGGTTAGGTTAGGTTAGGTTAGGTTAGGTTAGGTTAGGTTAGGTTAGGTTAGGTTAGGTTAGGTTAGGTTAGGTTAGGTTAGGTTAGGTTAGGTTAGGTTAGGTTAGGTTAGGTTAGGTTAGGTTAGGTTAGGTTAGGTTAGGTTAGGTTAGGTTAGGTTAGGTTAGGTTAGGTTAGGTTAGGTTAGGTTAGGTTAGGTTAGGTTAGGTTAGGTTAGGTTAGGTTAGGTTAGGTTAGGTTAGGTTAGGTTAGGTTAGGTTAGGTTAGGTTAGGTTAGGTTAGGTTAGGTTAGGTTAGGTTAGGTTAGGTTAGGTTAGGTTAGGTTAGGTTAGGTTAGGTTAGGTTAGGTTAGGTTAGGTTAGGTTAGGTTAGGTTAGGTTAGGTTAGGTTAGGTTAGGTTAGGTTAGGTTAGGTTAGGTTAGGTTAGGTTAGGTTAGGTTAGGTTAGGTTAGGTTAGGTTAGGTTAGGTTAGGTTAGGTTAGGTTAGGTTAGGTTAGGTTAGGTTAGGTTAGGTTAGGTTAGGTTAGGTTAGGTTAGGTTAGGTTAGGTTAGGTTAGGTTAGGTTAGGTTAGGTTAGGTTAGGTTAGGTTAGGTTAGGTTAGGTTAGGTTAGGTTAGGTTAGGTTAGGTTAGGTTAGGTTAGGTTAGGTTAGGTTAGGTTAGGTTAGGTTAGGTTAGGTTAGGTTAGGTTAGGTTAGGTTAGGTTAGGTTAGGTTAGGTTAGGTTAGGTTAGGTTAGGTTAGGTTAGGTTAGGTTAGGTTAGGTTAGGTTAGGTTAGGTTAGGTTAGGTTAGGTTAGGTTAGGTTAGGTTAGGTTAGGTTAGGTTAGGTTAGGTTAGGTTAGGTTCTCGTGAGGGGTTTTAGCTTCCCCCATCGAGCGCGTCCTCAGGTGGCGGATAGAGGAATGCTTTCCAGATATGGAGTGGCAGGAGCGAAATAAAATAGTTCTCGCGGACCAAAAATAGCAGGGGTGAGTGGGGCTGCGATGTCTGACCCAGAATGGGCGGTCGTAGGACCTCCAGGGCCGTTTGGGGGAATAAACCTCGTGAACAAATTCCCAATCCCATGGTGTTAGAAATTAACCCGTGCCAAAGGGATGCATGGTCAGGGGGGAGCCTGACTGTTAACGGAATTCTCGGGGTACCTGGGGAACCCCCGAGTATGTACCCTTCTCCTGGGTAAGGGCGCACTGCCGGGGAGAATATATTATTACGTCCCTACTCGTGGGTCCAATTATGAAACCTAGGAAGAGGGGAGAGAAGAGTGATGAGAAAACGAAAAATAAGGAAGAAGAAGGAGTCGCAGAGGGAAAACCTGTTGACGAAAATAGCAAGGAAATTGGACATGGAAATGGAAACGTAAAGGAGGGAGGTGAGGACGATATTCCCAGCATGATGGAAGTAGATTGCGGCGAGGTAGCTGAAGAGGTGGTGTCGCCGAGCTGTACGATATTGGACAACCTGATGAGGACGCCTGGCACTTCGGAAATGCCAACGCACAGCACTCCACTGAAGAGACGCTGGAGCATTAGCGGAGACATTAGTAGGGAGTCCACGGGAAAGAGGGCTAGAGAAGATAGCTTCCTTTCTCCTAGCACCCACCGGCTAATAAAGAAAGCTAGGGCCAGCGGAGAAAGCGGGGAAGAGGAGCTGCAGAGGCTGGGAGATCTACTAATGGACATAGATAAAATGCTGTCCTCAAAGCATGACACTACGTCGTTGGTAATGCGCACGATTGGGCAGGTCCATGCAACATTCCGGAACATTAAGGCCAATAGGAAGGAGAGCGTACAAGGTACATTGCGGATCATGCGGAACATGGAACAGCAGATCCGAACCATTGCCCAGGCACAAGCGGCAACAGCCGAAGAACTGGCAGAAGTAAGAGCCGAACTAGAAATGGAGAGGAGGGCAAGCCATGAAAACAAGGTGCACGAGGAGAACAGAAGCCCACTTGTGACAGAGAGGGATATCAAGGAAGGAGTGGAAGTGGCCGCAAAGATGAGGACTTTGCTTCGAAACTCCACAAACATTCGCAAAGAAGTGCGAGAAACAGCGCTGGAAATGGCAAGTACAATTGAAAAACTCCTGCCCCAGAAAGCAGAGGCTGCAAGACCAATAGTAGTGAGCACTGCTGAGGCTGGGACGCAGACGCCGGGGGCAAAGGAGACCAGGACAGCTCCTGAAATCAGGGCAGCCATGAGGCCGGACGCCACCTATGAGGAGGCCAAGGCAAACATGGACTGTTACTGGCCCGAGGATGCGTACGAAAATGTTTCTGAGGTCGAGGGCGTTTTCTCCCCGGAGATGGACGAGCACGCTGTGGCGTTCAGCTACGGGGAAAAGACGGCGGCATGGTGGACGGCAATTGGGGGGGGAATCACGAAGGATACTCTCCAGGCGCACACGGGGAAAGTTGCACACTGCTGCATCACCAGGAACATCGAAGGACAGGAGAGTGTGGTCAAACACACCTTCTGCCTCTTCGCAAGAAAGGAGATAGACAAGCTGCCGGCGGAAGCAAAGCTGTACGACAGCTTTTTGCGGCTAAAGGAACAACTAGTCGGGATGAAGGTGAACTCTCTGGCTATCCCCCGGGTAGAGTGCGGCAAGGGGCTGCTCAAATGGGGGCTAGTAAGGAAAATGCTAGAATCTGCATTTGGGGGGACGGATGTGAAGGTACTGGCTTATGACAGAGGGAAAAAGAGGCCAAAAGAGCAAAAAGCGTTAAAAGCGCCAAATGTGCCAGAAGCGCCTAAAGTGCCTAAAGCACCTACAGCGCCTAAGCCGCAACAACGAAGACAGGTGCTGACGGAGGCGGTCCTCTATAAGGTTGGGGGCTCTAGCTACGCGGATGCTATCAGGTCACTGAAGACAACGGTCGACCTCCCTTCAGTGGGGGTGACTGTGACTGCCATGAGAAAAAGCCGAGCGGGAGACCTCATCATAGAGGTCGGCAGAGAAGGGCAGCAAGCTGCGAAGCTCCAGGCTGCCATAGCTGGAAAAATGACAGGCGGTGTGGCAAAGCTCCTGGGTCAGAAGGAGACCCTGGTCATTCGGGATCTGGACGGGACAGCCACCAAAGAGGAGGTTGAGGCAGCGGTCTACAACGTGACCACCCAGAAGCCCGAGCTAACATCACTGAGACCGTCGTATGGTGAGACGCAGATGGCGATCATTGACGTGTCCCGGGATGCAGCTAGAAAACTGCTCGAGGGCAAAACACTCCGGGTGGGCTGGATAAGCTGCAGGATCCGGAGCTGGGTCAAGGTAGTGCAGTGTTTCAGATGTCATGGTTACAACCACGTGGCCACGCAATGCAAGGGGGAGGACCAGGGGGCGCGGTGCCACAGGTGCGGACAGGAAGGGCACAAGGCCAAAGAATGCGACAGGGCCCCCTTCTGCATTGTGTGCAAGGATAAGGGACACAGGAGCGGGACGGTAGCGTGCCCAGCACATAAGGCTGCACTAGCGCAGGCGAAGAAGGGCACGGCTGGGAAAAATACGAGAAATGGCTAAAGTCATACAAATAAACGTGGGGCGTAGTCGGGCGGCGCATGATCTCTTGTATGCTACAGCGGCAAGCACGGGAGCTGAGATACTCATTGTCTCTGAGCCCAATCACAGTTTCTGTAGGGACTGGTTCTTGGACGACAGAGGGGATGCAGCAATCAAGCTCCTAAATACCACGCTTGCTGTGCAGGCCTCAGGCAAGGGTGAGGGTTTCGTGTGGGTAGAACTTAGTCGCTGGTCCGTCTTCAGCTGCTACTTCTCACCAAACAGGAGCGTTGAGGAGTACAGCGATTTCCTGTCACTCCTGGGAGCAAGCATTCAGCGACAAAACGCAACAGTGGTAGTAGCTGGAGACTTCAACGCAAAGGCCCCGGACTGGGGGGCACCGACAACGGACGCTAAGGGAAGGCGACTCACAGAATGGGCTGCGAGCATGAACCTCACGGTCATGAACAGGGGTGACGAACCCACGTTTAGGCGAGGCGTTTCTACCTCTATTATAGACCTAACGTGGGCATCCCCTGGAATGACCTCGCACATACGAGGATGGAGCGTGTCCGATGAAGAGACTTTAAGTCTTCACAGATACATCACGTACACGCTCCATAAGGAGAAAACCGTGCCAGCAATGCCGCAGACCATTCGAGGATGGAACTGCAGGAAGCTGGATACCCAGAAGCTTAGAGAAAGCCTAGGGAGCCAGCTGAATGACAGGGAGTGGGTTGCAAACCCGAATAGGATCCAGGACGTCATCACAAAGGCTTGCAACGTGGCGATGCCTAGGAAAGGCAAAGCCAGCAGGAGAAGACCCGTCTACTGGTGGAACGAGGAAGTAGCAGAGCTGAGACGAAATTCAGTAAAGGCCAGGAGACGGTACCTCAGAGCCAGAGGCAGAGGCAGCACGGAAGAGGACAGCAGGCCAGAGAGGGAGGCCGAGAGGGCAGCGAAGAAAGCTCTCCGGCTTGCTATCACGCGGTCACAAAGAAAGTGCTGGAGAGAGATTTGTGATGACGTCGACAATGACGTGTGGGGAGAGGGGTACAAAATTGTTACCAGACGGCTGAAGGGAAGATCTCCTCCCCTGAGGCTCACCACGGACCAGCTGGGTATGGTAATAGGTGCCCTCTTCCCACAACAGAGGGAGATAAACTGGATCCACATTGACGTCCGGGAGGAAGAAGTACCCCCGTTCACGGCAGCAGAACTACGAGCGGCGGCCGCAAGGCTCACCATCGGGCGAGCCCCTGGTCCCGATGGCATCCCAGCAGAGGCGGCCAAGATGGCGGTAAGCGAGCACCCGGAGGCAGTCTTGGAGGCAATGAACGGGACGTTGCTGGCAGGAGTCTTCCCGGAAACCTGGAAAACGGCCCGCCTTGTTCTCATCAAGAAAGGGGACAAGGCACCGCAGGATCCAAGGGGTTACAGGCCACTGTGCCTCCTAGACTGCTTGGGAAAGCTGCTCGAACACCTCATAAGGACGCGGTTGCGAACCGAGGTAGAGCGCACCGGTAATTTGGCGGAGAACCAGTACGGGTTCAGGGAGGGACGAAGCACGATTGACGCAATCCAGCGGGTAGTAGGCATAGCCGACGATGCCAGGAAAGGGACACACAGAACCAGGAAACTATGTGTCCTTATAACACTGGACATCAGAAATGCCTTCAACACTGCCCAATGGAGATTGATTGTGAGAGAACTCCGAAGGCGACGGGTGGCCCCGTATTTGGTCAGGATAATCGCCGACTACCTCAGTGAACGCCACATACTAGCGGAAAGCGAAGAAGAAGGGGAAGTAAAGAAGAAGATAACGTGCGGGGTACCACAGGGGTCGGTACTGGGACCCGACCTTTGGAACATCCTGTACGATGGGGTGCTGCGGCTAGAACTACCACAGGGTGCAACTCTAGTTGGGTTTGCGGATGACCTGGGACTACTGGTGACTTGCAGGACTGCATCTGATCTGAAGATAGCGGCAGACACCGCTATCCGAAGGATCTGCAAATGGATAGCTGCAATGGGTCTCCAGATAGCTCCAGAGAAGACCGAAGCAGTATTACTGACCGGGAGGAGGAAGGTCGATCCGATAACCTTCAACGTCCTCGGCAGGGAAGTTGCACCGGGGAGCAGGGTCAAGTACTTGGGGGTAACCATCGACAGTAAGCTGTCATTTACACCCCATGTGCTGGAGGCTGCAGCTCGTGCTTCCAAGATGGTGGCCGCGCTGGGAAGACTGATGCCAAACATCGGGGGACCCAGGGATAGCCGGAGAAAGGTGCTGGGCAGCGTAGCAAACTCCATCATGCTGTACGCTGCCCCAGTATGGGCAAGATCCCTTACGGTGGCAAGGACACGCCATCATTTGGCATCAGTGCAGCGGATGGTGGGGATAAGAGTTTGCAGGGCGTACAGGACGGTCTCAGAAGAGGCAATCCTGGTTCTAGCAGGCATTCCACCAATCCAACTCCTAGCGGAGGCGAGGACCACCAGGTACGAAAACGGGCAGGAACACGGCAGGGAAAGATGCAGGTCGGCGGCCCGGACTACATTGATGGGCAAATGGCAGCGTCTGTGGAGTGCAGCGGAAAAGGGCGAGTGGACACGGACCCTAATCCCTGAGATCAAACCCTGGATTGATAGAAGGCACGGGGAAACCGACCATTTCCTCACACAGATGCTGTCTGGACATGGGAGCTTCGGGTCATATCTAAAGAAGATTAGTAAGAGACAAAGCAGTATCTGCCAATACTGCGATGCTGATGCCGAAGACACCCCGAAGCACACCATGTTCGAATGCCAAGGATGGCGCGGACTCCGGGTGGAGGTGGAGGAGGTGCTGGAAGAGAAAATGACCTCGGAACGAGTGGTCCTAGGGATGCTGGAGAGCCAGCAGAAGTGGGACGCAGTGGCGAAGTTTGCAGCCGAGGTCATGGGGCAAAAGCTGCGTGATGAGCAGGACGAGGAACAAGAAGACGACGTAGGGTGAAGGACTAGCGCGCCTGAAGCAGCTGGTATCCCGAAGTAATGCGAAAGCGGTTCCGGGATATCAGTGTGAATGGGGGAGAGGTTTTAGCGAGTAAAAGCCTCGCAGTACTCACAGACGTCTGTGAGTCTCTTAATGAAGATTTCCTCTCCCTGAACAAAAAAAAAAAAAAAAAAAAAAAAAAAGGTTAGGTTAGGTTAGGTTAGGTTAGGTTAGGTTAGGTTAGGTTAGGTTAGGTTAGGTTAGGTTAGGTTAGGTTAGGTTAGGTTAGGTTAGGTTAGGTTAGGTTAGGTTAGGTTAGGTTAGGTTAGGTTAGGTTAGGTTAGGTTAGGTTAGGTTAGGTTAGGTTAGGTTAGGTTAGGTTAGGTTAGGTTAGGTTAGGTTAGGTTAGGTTAGGTTAGGTTAGGTTAGGTTAGGTTAGGTTAGGTTAGGTTAGGTTAGGTTAGGTTAGGTTAGGTTAGGTTAGGTTAGGTTAGGTTAGGTTAGGTTAGGTTAGGTTAGGTTAGGTTAGGTTAGGTTAGGTTAGGTTAGGTTAGGTTAGGTTAGGTTAGGTTAGGTTAGGTTAGGTTAGGTTAGGTTAGGTTAGGTTAGGTTAGGTTAGGTTAGGTTAGGTTAGGTTAGGTTAGGTTAGGTTAGGTTAGGTTAGGTTAGGTTAGGTTAGGTTAGGTTAGGTTAGGTTAGGTTAGGTTAGGTTAGGTTAGGTTAGGTTAGGTTAGGTTAGGTTAGGTTAGGTTAGGTTAGGTTAGGTTAGGTTAGGTTAGGTTAGGTTAGGTTAGGTTAGGTTAGGTTAGGTTAGGTTAGGTTAGGTTAGGTTAGGTTAGGTTAGGTTAGGTTAGGTTAGGTTAGGTTAGGTTAGGTTAGGTTAGGTTAGGTTAGGTTAGGTTAGGTTAGGTTAGGTTAGGTTAGGTTAGGTTAGGTTAGGTTAGGTTAGGTTAGGTTAGGTTAGGTTAGGTTAGGTTAGGTTAGGTTAGGTTAGGTTAGGTTAGGTTAGGTTAGGTTAGGTTAGGTTAGGTTAGGTTAGGTTAGGTTAGGTTAGGTTAGGTTAGGTTAGGTTAGGTTAGGTTAGGTTAGGTTAGGTTAGGTTAGGTTAGGTTAGGTTAGGTTAGGTTAGGTTAGGTTAGGTTAGGTTAGGTTAGGTTAGGTTAGGTTAGGTTAGGTTAGGTTAGGTTAGGTTAGGTTAGGTTAGGTTAGGTTAGGTTAGGTTAGGTTAGGTTAGGTTAGGTTAGGTTAGGTTAGGTTAGGTTAGGTTAGGTTAGGTTAGGTTAGGTTAGGTTAGGTTAGGTTAGGTTAGGTTAGGTTAGGTTAGGTTAGGTTAGGTTAGGTTAGGTTAGGTTAGGTTAGGTTAGGTTAGGTTAGGTTAGGTTAGGTTAGGTTAGGTTAGGTTAGGTTAGGTTAGGTTAGGTTAGGTTAGGTTAGGTTAGGTTAGGTTAGGTTAGGTTAGGTTAGGTTAGGTTAGGTTAGGTTAGGTTAGGTTAGGTTAGGTTAGGTTAGGTTAGGTTAGGTTAGGTTAGGTTAGGTTAGGTTAGGTTAGGTTAGGTTAGGTTAGGTTAGGTTAGGTTAGGTTAGGTTAGGTTAGGTTAGGTTAGGTTAGGTTAGGTTAGGTTAGGTTAGGTTAGGTTAGGTTAGGTTAGGTTAGGTTAGGTTAGGTTAGGTTAGGTTAGGTTAGGTTAGGTTAGGTTAGGTTAGGTTAGGTTAGGTTAGGTTAGGTTAGGTTAGGTTAGGTTAGGTTAGGTTAGGTTAGGTTAGGTTAGGTTAGGTTAGGTTAGGTTAGGTTAGGTTAGGTTAGGTTAGGTTAGGTTAGGTTAGGTTAGGTTAGGTTAGGTTAGGTTAGGTTAGGTTAGGTTAGGTTAGGTTAGGTTAGGTTAGGTTAGGTTAGGTTAGGTTAGGTTAGGTTAGGTTAGGTTAGGTTAGGTTAGGTTAGGTTAGGTTAGGTTAGGTTAGGTTAGGTTAGGTTAGGTTAGGTTAGGTTAGGTTAGGTTAGGTTAGGTTAGGTTAGGTTAGGTTAGGTTAGGTTAGGTTAGGTTAGGTTAGGTTAGGTTAGGTTAGGTTAGGTTAGGTTAGGTTAGGTTAGGTTAGGTTAGGTTAGGTTAGGTTAGGTTAGGTTAGGTTAGGTTAGGTTAGGTTAGGTTAGGTTAGGTTAGGTTAGGTTAGGTTAGGTTAGGTTAGGTTAGGTTAGGTTAGGTTAGGTTAGGTTAGGTTAGGTTAGGTTAGGTTAGGTTAGGTTAGGTTAGGTTAGGTTAGGTTAGGTTAGGTTAGGTTAGGTTAGGTTAGGTTAGGTTAGGTTAGGTTAGGTTAGGTTAGGTTAGGTTAGGTTAGGTTAGGTTAGGTTAGGTTAGGTTAGGTTAGGTTAGGTTAGGTTAGGTTAGGTTAGGTTAGGTTAGGTTAGGTTAGGTTAGGTTAGGTTAGGTTAGGTTAGGTTAGGTTAGGTTAGGTTAGGTTAGGTTAGGTTAGGTTAGGTTAGGTTAGGTTAGGTTAGGTTAGGTTAGGTTAGGTTAGGTTAGGTTAGGTTAGGTTAGGTTAGGTTAGGTTAGGTTAGGTTAGGTTAGGTTAGGTTAGGTTAGGTTAGGTTAGGTTAGGTTAGGTTAGGTTAGGTTAGGTTAGGTTAGGTTAGGTTAGGTTAGGTTAGGTTAGGTTAGGTTAGGTTAGGTTAGGTTAGGTTAGGTTAGGTTAGGTTAGGTTAGGTTAGGTTAGGTTAGGTTAGGTTAGGTTAGGTTAGGTTAGGTTAGGTTAGGTTAGGTTAGGTTAGGTTAGGTTAGGTTAGGTTAGGTTAGGTTAGGTTAGGTTAGGTTAGGTTAGGTTAGGTTAGGTTAGGTTAGGTTAGGTTAGGTTAGGTTAGGTTAGGTTAGGTTAGGTTAGGTTAGGTTAGGTTAGGTTAGGTTAGGTTAGGTTAGGTTAGGTTAGGTTAGGTTAGGTTAGGTTAGGTTAGGTTAGGTTAGGTTAGGTTAGGTTAGGTTAGGTTAGGTTAGGTTAGGTTAGGTTAGGTTAGGTTAGGTTAGGTTAGGTTAGGTTAGGTTAGGTTAGGTTAGGTTAGGTTAGGTTAGGTTAGGTTAGGTTAGGTTAGGTTAGGTTAGGTTAGGTTAGGTTAGGTTAGGTTAGGTTAGGTTAGGTTAGGTTAGGTTAGGTTAGGTTAGGTTAGGTTAGGTTAGGTTAGGTTAGGTTAGGTTAGGTTAGGTTAGGTTAGGTTAGGTTAGGTTAGGTTAGGTTAGGTTAGGTTAGGTTAGGTTAGGTTAGGTTAGGTTAGGTTAGGTTAGGTTAGGTTAGGTTAGGTTAGGTTAGGTTAGGTTAGGTTAGGTTAGGTTAGGTTAGGTTAGGTTAGGTTAGGTTAGGTTAGGTTAGGTTAGGTTAGGTTAGGTTAGGTTAGGTTAGGTTAGGTTAGGTTAGGTTAGGTTAGGTTAGGTTAGGTTAGGTTAGGTTAGGTTAGGTTAGGTTAGGTTAGGTTAGGTTAGGTTAGGTTAGGTTAGGTTAGGTTAGGTTAGGTTAGGTTAGGTTAGGTTAGGTTAGGTTAGGTTAGGTTAGGTTAGGTTAGGTTAGGTTAGGTTAGGTTAGGTTAGGTTAGGTTAGGTTAGGTTAGGTTAGGTTAGGTTAGGTTAGGTTAGGTTAGGTTAGGTTAGGTTAGGTTAGGTTAGGTTAGGTTAGGTTAGGTTAGGTTAGGTTAGGTTAGGTTAGGTTAGGTTAGGTTAGGTTAGGTTAGGTTAGGTTAGGTTAGGTTAGGTTAGGTTAGGTTAGGTTAGGTTAGGTTAGGTTAGGTTAGGTTAGGTTAGGTTAGGTTAGGTTAGGTTAGGTTAGGTTAGGTTAGGTTAGGTTAGGTTAGGTTAGGTTAGGTTAGGTTAGGTTAGGTTAGGTTAGGTTAGGTTAGGTTAGGTTAGGTTAGGTTAGGTTAGGTTAGGTTAGGTTAGGTTAGGTTAGGTTAGGTTAGGTTAGGTTAGGTTAGGTTAGGTTAGGTTAGGTTAGGTTAGGTTAGGTTAGGTTAGGTTAGGTTAGGTTAGGTTAGGTTAGGTTAGGTTAGGTTAGGTTAGGTTAGGTTAGGTTAGGTTAGGTTAGGTTAGGTTAGGTTAGGTTAGGTTAGGTTAGGTTAGGTTAGGTTAGGTTAGGTTAGGTTAGGTTAGGTTAGGTTAGGTTAGGTTAGGTTAGGTTAGGTTAGGTTAGGTTAGGTTAGGTTAGGTTAGGTTAGGTTAGGTTAGGTTAGGTTAGGTTAGGTTAGGTTAGGTTAGGTTAGGTTAGGTTAGGTTAGGTTAGGTTAGGTTAGGTTAGGTTAGGTTAGGTTAGGTTAGGTTAGGTTAGGTTAGGTTAGGTTAGGTTAGGTTAGGTTAGGTTAGGTTAGGTTAGGTTAGGTTAGGTTAGGTTAGGTTAGGTTAGGTTAGGTTAGGTTAGGTTAGGTTAGGTTAGGTTAGGTTAGGTTAGGTTAGGTTAGGTTAGGTTAGGTTAGGTTAGGTTAGGTTAGGTTAGGTTAGGTTAGGTTAGGTTAGGTTAGGTTAGGTTAGGTTAGGTTAGGTTAGGTTAGGTTAGGTTAGGTTAGGTTAGGTTAGGTTAGGTTAGGTTAGGTTAGGTTAGGTTAGGTTAGGTTAGGTTAGGTTAGGTTAGGTTAGGTTAGGTTAGGTTAGGTTAGGTTAGGTTAGGTTAGGTTAGGTTAGGTTAGGTTAGGTTAGGTTAGGTTAGGTTAGGTTAGGTTAGGTTAGGTTAGGTTAGGTTAGGTTAGGTTAGGTTAGGTTAGGTTAGGTTAGGTTAGGTTAGGTTAG